>JAQQTO010000042.1:27731666-29048750 GCA_029884595.1 Ormosia semicastrata
CAAACTCTAATTCGATGGATCTTGACATTCTACTCGATGAATATTAACTTTGGGAAGCTTCTGTTAAATGGACAGAAGATCTACTCGACGGGTATGTCTTTATAGGTATTGGCATTCTAACTCGATGAATATGTCACTCGACGGATGTGGTCATTCAAATTTGATGGATTTTGCATTGGAGGAGTTTCTCTCCTAAGTGGTCAGGTGTTCATACTCGATGGATTTTGATATTGCACTAAATGACCAGGAATCAAATTCGACGGGCATGGCCAGGGGTTCATACTCGACAGATTTTAACTTTACTAAGTGATCAAGACATCAAATTCGACGGGTTTGGCTAGGAGTTCATACTCGACGGATTTTAACTTTACTAAGTGATCAAGACATCAAATTCGACGGGTTTGGCCAGGAGTTCATACTTAACGGATTTTAACATTTCATTAGATGATTAGGATATCATATTCGACGGGTTTGGCTAGGAGTTCATACTGTTACTAGTTTTCACATGAAATTTCCAAATTTCTGGGCTCAACACCGTGACCATTCGAGAACCAATCGGAAGTCATTCCCTTCCATATTACACGTTCCGATACATCCAGATATATATCAAAACACACAAACAATCAAATAGCATATATACATCACTAACAACATGTAAACAAAGATGACTCTCAGTACCAATCACAAAAACGTCCCTAAATGCTAAAAGAGGTTGAAGAGGAGTGTCTTCCTCTTACCTTGGAGAAGCACAAAGAAAGGTGGCTCCTTTTTGGTCAGGATTTCATTTTCAGCTTCCAGGAAATCCTTAAACATTTAAACTTGCAAGAATCAGAATCCTAATATTGAAATGGATACCCATTGTCATCAAAATGACAGTGGGTTACGAAAAAGAGAAGAGAGAAAGATGAGTGAATAGTGAGCTGCGTATTGGGAAGAGGGGAAATATGAGAAAAAAAGTGAAATATGCTCCCCCTATAGTCAAACGTGCTGCACAAAAATGGGAGGAGAGAGAGTGAATAGTGGCTGGGAAGGAAGCTTCCTAGAAGTTTCCTTGAAGCTTCCTTGAGAAGCTTCGTGCGCTTCTCGATAAAGTGCATAGTAAGCTTGTCTTCTCAATTAAGTACATTTAACAGATGATTTGATTACACTGTTAGAATTATTTTCTCAGTGAATGAAAGTTACAATTGATAAAAATAATATTTTATTATTTATCAGATGATTTTATGACACAGTGATTTTATTTATCAGATAAAATCTTGAAAAACACAAACCTCGCAAACTGTGCTCGACCTCGGGTTTAGTAAGATCTCCCATCGACACGTTGACAGTTCAAGGTTTACCAGCCTCAGGGAAAATATTCTATTTTCCCAGCTCCGCCCAGTGCACACGTAAAATGAAGAATATATTAAAATATTCATCATTTCCAGAAAAATCCACAAAAATTCCTAAAAATCATAAATATTATAAAATGATTATTTAAAATGAAATAAAAATATTTCGGGATGTTACAGTATCCACACGAACATCCAACGTCCACAAAGAGGAGTCTCACATCTCTCACTCAATGCTAGCTGCGAAGAAAAGAGAAGAAACCTATCGCTCACTCACTCACTCACTTTTCTGTAGGTCCGGCTAGGGTTCAGAATTGTGTATCTTAGCAGCCCCCTTAGCAGTACTATTTATAATAGTGACCGCCTTAAGTGAGTGTGAGCAGCAGCAAGGTAAGCTGTGCAACCCTAGACCCATCTGTTATGAGTCTGGGCCATATTTGAATCTCGAGTCCAACTTGGATCCATTGCTCCAATTTTAGTCTGCTCTATATGTGTAGCCTCACAGGTCTTATTACGTTGGTAGTAATATTAAAATTCTATTTTAATATTACAAGCAGTGAGTGGTATCTAGCAACACATCACTGCTACCCAAGTAATAAGAATGTCAGTGATTTGACATTACCTTTCCGTGACCAATGTTTCCTTGTCGTTTAGTCCATTTGTCAAGATATCTAGATTGAACACAAGGCATGGAATGCGTCATCCTTATATAGTCCAATCATTCGTTTTCTAATACTCGAGTAGACTTTGTAACAACAAATGAGATCAATATCTCATATTGACTCATTTGAGCATGGTCATGCATTTCACAGTCTCACTCAATCAGGGGCCCTGAAGATATCGCTCTTGTTATGTAGGACTGACAAATCCCATCTAGGTCACTCACATCCCTCTGCATGATTCGTGGTATATCCAATAACTAACTTTATAATCACCTTGTTACAGATGATGTTTGATGGCATTAAAACACACAACTCCTCATGTAGGAATCGTAGTGATTTCAGGTCAAAGGACCACAAACACCATTGTCACTATGAGAATCGCTTATGACACTCACGTAATGATCCATGTAGCATTCTCATGGTGGGTCAGTCCAGTACATCATTACTCTAATATGTACCCATGTGAAGACTTGATATCTCATATCTATGACCCGTGAGATATGGTCCTCAGTCTATGCACATACTAGTCTCAATGTATTATTATTGTCCTAATTAACAATAATACTTGACTAGGGACATTTAAGAATAGTGTTGTAACTAAAAGGATCTCATGATCAAGTCATCCACTTGATGTCCTATGGCACCAAACTTACTATTCTAAGGACTTTATTATGTTTATCAAAAAAGAACACAATAAATGAAATGCCTCATATATAAAAGTAGCATAATAGAATGTATGTAAATACAGAAAATGTATTGGCCTCTAGGGCATACTCCAACATCTCAAAGGTGTTTTAAAATATTTTTTTCACCCAATTCACCCCCTCCCCTCTTGGGTGATGGTTGTCATGACTAACAGTGCTTCAGTCTCATCATATCCACTTAACTTATCTTGCAAGGTCTCCACTTGTTTCTCTAAGTCTTCAATACATTTTTGAGATGCATTGTTGCTTGATGCTCTAATATTGCGTTGTGTGGGAATATCAAAACATTAGTAGGGAAAACACTATGTCCTAAGACACATACACGACCATAGTGCTTAACTCCAAAGACTTTTCCAAGTGCATCATTTGGATAAGCTAAAATCATTGAAAGAACACCTGGAGAAGCAACACATTCTTGATCTTGAGGTAGGTTCTCTAAAATCTTATCCTAAAAGTAAAGAAAAACCTATCATTGGTTAATACATGATTGATAAAATCAATAAAGAAAACCAATGACAAAAACAGATATCCCTATAGGGCATCTCAGTAAAGACCACTCTTTAAAACTTATATAAACAAAGATCTTCAATTGTATCTAACATGAAAAATGCACTTCAATTATTAAATAACAGAGTATACACAAAAATATAGCAGATGGATGAATGCACTGCTTTTCGAGTTTGATATCTTCAAGTTTGCCACTTCTTGAGAAAATACAAGAGAAAAAAACAAAATAAGATACAAGCCGCTGATGAGAGACAAGCACATGTAAAGTGATTTTTCAAATTGGTTATCCCTACGATGGTGAAGTATCCATTAGCAGCAAGACATATTTAACTATAAGATAATCAAATCCCATGTAGCATAATATAACCATCAGAAAGAAGTTCATATCCTAGCCAGGTGGTGCATAATTTTTTTTCTCAAAAAAATTGTTGAGGGTCTAGGTGTTCAGTACATGTGCTAGAAGATTAGTTGTTAATTTCAAGAAGCCTCTTCTAATTGCCGTTTTAAATGATTTACCTAGGAGATGCCAAATCAATCTGTCTATGATAACAATATAAGGCTATAAGCAATTAATTAATTTGATTATCCTGCTTGGTTGTTTCTTAAATATAGACATACAGCTAAATAGAGGTAACCATAACATCAAGTTAAATATGAAATATGTTTTCTTAAACACAAATAAAGCCATTAAATCAAAATTCAATTTATCAGAATCAGATGATATTCGCTGACTAAGAACTAGTCAAGAAAATTGACAAAATTGGAAAAATCAAGTGATTTTCCAAAACTAGACAAATTAGCACGAGTTTAACACAAAAAGTTTATTAGCTAAGCATTAGCAGACAAGTTTCAAGTAGAATAAAATATTGTTGGTGTATGCCCTAGAGGCCAATACATTTTCTGTATTTACATACATTCTATTATGCTATTTTATATATGAGGCATTTCATTTATTGTGTTTTTTTTTCTAAACATAAGAAAGTCCTTAGAATAGTAAGTTTGATGCCATAGGACATCAAGTGGATGACTTGATCGTGAGATCCTTTTGGTTACAACACTATTCTTAAATGTCCCTAGTCAAGTATTATTGTTAATTAGGACAACAATAATACATTGAGACTAGTATGTGTAGAGACTAATGACCATATCTCACGAGTCATGGATATGAGATATCAAGTCTTCACATGGGTACATATTAGAGTAATGATGTCTTTGGGATGACCCACCATGAGAACGCTACATGGATCGTTACGTGAGTGTCATAAGCGATTCTCATAGTGACAATGGTGTTTGTGGTCCTTTGACCTGAAATCACTATGATTCCTACATGAGGAGTTGTGTGTTTTAATGTCATCAAACGTCATCTGTAACAAGGTGATTATAAAGTTAGTTATTGGATATACCACAAATCATGCAGAGGGATGTGAGTGACCTAGATGGGATTTGTCACTCCTACATAACAGGAGCGATATCTACAGGCCCCCTGATTGAGTGAGACTGCGAAATGCATGGCCATGCTCAAATAAGTCAATATGAGATATTGATCTCATTTGGTGTTACAAAGTCTACTCGAATATCTAGAAACAAATGATTGGACTATACAAGGGTGACGTATTCCATGCCTTGTGTTCAATCTAGATATCTTGACAAAGGGACTAAACAACACGGAAACATTGGTCACGGAAAGGTTATGTCAAATCACTGACATTCTTATTACTTGGGTAGCAGTGATGTGTTGCTAGATACCGCTCACTACTTTGTAATATTAAAAATGGAATTTTAATATTACTGCCAACGTAATAAGAACCTGCAGGGTCACACACATAGAGCAGACTAAAATTGGAGTAATGGATCCAAGTTGGACTCGGATTTAAATATGGGCCAGACTCATAACAGATGGGTCTAGGGTTGCACAGCTTACCTTGCTGCTGCTCACACTCACTTAAGGCAGTCACTATTATAAATAATACTGCTAAGGGGCTGCTAAGATACACAAAATTCTGAACCCTAGCCGCACCTACAGAAAAGTGAGTGAGAGAGCGACAGGTTTTTTCTCTTCTCTTCGCAGCTAGCTCTGTGTGAGAGACGTGAGGCTCCTCTTTGCGGACGTTGGACGTTCGTGAGTCTGTTCGTGTGGATACCATAGAGACATCGTTTCTATTACGGTGTTGGTGATTCACGCTTCAAGAGGTAAATCTTTTAAAAACTCGGATTATGGGTTTTTCGCATGGATCCTCGGTGGGAATCCCTGTTTTCCGCTGCGTGATGTATCCACAAAAATTCCCAACAAATATTTCATTTGGACATTCTATACAGGTTTGACATCAACTAAAATGTTGAGAATGGTAATAAGTAACCACCATTACCCATAGGACGAGCAAATAATAATATGATCTCATAATGAAATGGATATCATACAGATAAAGCTACATAGTACAAGCAAATAAATAAGAAAGTCCAAATACTTATATACATAATAATATGAACCAAAAAAGGAAAACATAGATCCTTCAAAAACTTCGTCACCTTAAAACTAGCTCATCTCTCTACAGTACTACTAGAAAACGTTATCCAACTTAAACATTACTTACAAAAGCACAATGATAAGAAGTAGTTGTATATATAATGGCACAATTTAGAAATTTTCAAGCAAATTATCTCAAAGGTCATTGACACACAAAACCCATATCTACCTTTGAAATTATCAACTACTCTTGTAGCACATGTACTGAACACCTAGACCCTCAATAATTTTTTTGAGAAAAAAATTATGCATCTGGCCAGGATATGAACCTTGTATGACTGATTCTGATTCTAAATTAGTTCATATAAATGTAGTTTGCAGGAAAAAACAATTAAAAGGGTGAGCACGAAAAAAAAATCAAAAACTCAATTCAATAATTAAAAGGGAAAGAAAGAAAGGAGAACCGGTGAGCACCTTGCTGGCGGTGGCAGAACGAGAACAGCGACGGAGACCTGTGTCTAGTAGGTAGCGCGTGCGGAGGTGGTGCGCTCCTGATTCAGTAATACACTATTGGCAGAGGTGAAAGGCTCTAATGGAGCTTAATCTACGTGCAGGTGACTCGATGGAGATTGGTGTTCTCGCGAGGGGAGGCCGGGCTCGAGTCTGAGGTGGTTGCAGGTGACAGATCTGGGTGGTTGGCTCGAGTAGAGCTCAATTTATATGCAGGCGGTGGATCTAGTTGGTTTTCTGGTGGTTTGGGTTTTGGATAAGGGGAGAGGACGTGTTGGCTCATTGGTGACGTGTCTACTGAATGTGATTTTCGATGGGGGATTCTAGCAGTGGCGCGATGACTCTTGTATGGTCAGACGGGGATAGGATGGCGGTCGATGGGAAGAAAGAGAGGTAGCAGGGAGAGAGAGAGAGGGGGTACCGAAGGGAAAAACGAGGGAGATGACAATGCAATACAAGAAAAGACATTGGAAAAAAACAAGGGAGATGAGAAAAGGGTTAGGCGCTAGTGTTGAAGGCTTTGGAGCTTGGTTTTATTAATGGTTTAGCCATGATTGTTGAAATCGTAGCAAAATAACCGTGGCTAAATACCATTTTTTTTTTGTAGTTTAATCTCCTCAAAACTCACTTTTCTTCCATGGACAAAACATGAAGAAAAGATGAAGTTATAAAGAAAAGAAGCTCATAAACACACTACCCCTACCTCTTATAGTGCAACTGATCTTCACACTTTTGCTTTCCTTTTGGCCTTCCTCTTTTTCTTCTCTTCTTCCTCTTGCTTTTCCTCTTCTTCTTTCCTCTTCTCCTTTCTTCACTTCTTCCTTTCATTTTCTGTTTTAGGTTTTGCTCAAAGAGTCGTGCGTGAGTGAAGAAAAGAATAGCAAAAGTCAAGATATTAAGATAGGACTAAGGCCTCTTAAGTCCTAAACTGGAACATTATATCTGTTAAGAACACTTAGATTCCATGAAATCAAGTTTCCTAACTTCCAACAACTTTAGAATAAATACTAAGATTCATCTAAATTAATGTTTCATTATTTTCATGATTTTCTATATCTGCTACTAGGCAATCCGGTATTAAAACACATAACCAATATGCTTAAAAATACCAAACTAACTTTGATTATCATGAAACTTTAACCACATCACATTTCATGCATTTGTAACTTAGAAATAAATTATCCATATTTATTTCCCTCATCTGAGTAATTAATGTTATTATCTGAGTCATTTTAAGTTACTTTTCAACTTTTGGGTTGTAATTAAGTGCCTAAATGAACTTAATTTATCACAAAATTACACATAAATGCTAGGCAAGTAATATGCTACGTTAGTAACCACATGCAAGTCTAACATGTCTATTTTTTTAAAAAAAAGATGATGTTATAGTCTTTGGTGTTCTATCTTAACTTTTTGACATATTAAACACTTAGCTACAAATCTTACAATTTCCTCTTTAATCTTTAGCCATTAAAAAATTTTCTTAAGATCTTAGTACATTTTGGTGGTTCCTGGATGAATAGTATATTTACTACAATGGGCTTCCTCTAGTATTTGATTTTTCAATTCTTTATCATTTGGAATACACAGTTTGTCCCTATACATCACAGTCCCATCATTTGTTACTTCAAATTCCCTTTGTTTTCCTTAAGCAACCTGCTGATCTTTGATCATTTGCGAAAATTGATCAGTGTTCTATTTTTGTCTAACCTATGATTTAATTTCATTAACAATTTCTATTTGACTCATGCACAAAATCTTAGGTTGCAAGGTTATTGAGAGATTCAAATCTCGAAATTTCTTTAACAACTCAAATTCTTGAATCATCAAGTAGGATAGATGTAGTGACTTTCTACTAAGGGCATCAGCTACCACATTAGCTTTTCCTGGATGATATTTTAATTCAAAATCATAATCTTTCAAAAATTCTACCCACCTTCTTTACCTCATGTTAAGTTCCTTCTGATAAAAAAGATATTTCAAAATCTTATGATCACTGAATACTTCAAATTTGACTCCATATAGATAATGCCTCCATATTTTCAAAGCAAAAAGCACTGTTACTAATTCTAAATCATGGGTTGAATAGTTTTCCTCATGTGGTCTCAATTGTCTTGAAGCATAAACCATTACTTTCTCATTTTGCATCAAAACACATCCAAGACCCTTCTTGGACGCATCGCTATACAGGGTGAAATTTTCTTTAGGATCAGGAATAATTAATACAGGAGTTGTAGTTAACTTGATTTTTAATTCCATAATACAATTCTCACATTCATCAGTTCACTCAAAAGGCTTTTCCGTCCTAGTTAATATGGTCAAAGGTAACATTAATTAAGAAAATCCCTTAATGAATCTTTTGTAATACCCGACTAATCCTAGAAAACTCTTGATTTCTGTGATAGATGTTGGTCTCTCCCATTACATCACCGCTTCCATTTTACTAGGATCAACTGAAACTCCTCCTTGTGATATTACATGCCCTAAAAATTTTGCTTCTTGAAGCCAGAATTCACATTTTTCTAACTTGGCAAACAATTATTTTTCTTTTAAGATTTGAAGACCTATCTAAGATGTTGTTCATGTTCTTCTACTATTTTCAAATAAATGAGAATATCATCTATGAAAACAACCACAAATTGATCCAAATAAGGTTGAAAAATGCAATTCATGTAATCTATAAATACTGTTGGAGCATTGGTCAATACAAAAGGCATGACTAGATATTCGTAGTGTTTGTATCTAGTTCTAAAAGCAGTTTTATGAATGTCCTCTAGCTTAATCCTAATTTGATGGTATCCTGATCTCAAATCTATCTTAGAAAATATTGATGTCCCCTACGTTGATCCAATAAATCATCAATTCTTGGCAGTGAGTATTTATTTTTAATAGTCACTTTATTCACTTGTCTATAATCCACACACAACCTTAAACTTCCACCATTTTTCTTTACAAAGAGTACAAGGCTCCCTAGGGTGACGCACTGGGTCTAATAAATTTCTTGGTTAGGAGTTCCTCTATTTGCTCCTTCAGTTCAATTAACTCCAATGGGGACATTCTATAAGGTGCTATTGATATAGGACCCGTTCCTAATTTCAAATCAAAAGAAAAAGAAATTTCCCTTTCTAGAGGTAATTCATTTATTTCTGAGGGAAATACTTTTGGAAATTCTCTCACTACAGGGATAGTTTCTAATTTTTGTTGTTCCTTTGAATTTAAAGAAAAAAAGAGAACATATTCTTGTGCACCTTCTTTTAAATATTCCCTAACTTGAATGGTAGAGCAATAAATAGACTCATTCTCAACATATTTAGACACAGAGGTTTCAATAAAATTTACAGATTTCTCAAAACAATTGAGAACAACCTTATTTTGGGACATCCAATCCATTCCAAATATAACATCAATATTTTTCATTGGCAAACAAATAAGATCTATCATTGACAATTTATTTTAAACATAAACAGGACATTGCAAACAAACTTAACAAGTTACCACTTTTCCTCCCATAGGAGTAGAAACTAATAAATCATATGGTTACAAAGAAACAAACAATTTCAAATTTCTCACACAATCAAGGGACACAAACGAATGTGTAGCTCTTGAATCAAATAGTGCAGTTAAGGAATGATTTTGAATTAAATACTTACCCTGTATCAGATTAGGAGACTGTTTAACTTCTTCTGCAGTTAGAGTAAAAACACATCCTTTGGTTTGAGGTCTTTGAGTAGGATTTTGAGTATAGAGTTTAGGTTAATCTCTGATATAATGACCTCATTGTCCACAATTAAAACAAACTCCAGCTCCTTATAGACAAGGTTTGTTGCTATGGACTTTCTTACATCTAGGACAATATTGCATCTTATTGCTATCCTGTATTTGTTTTCCTTTGCTTCAATTAGGCTTAAATCGAGTATCATTCCCCTTTTGCCTTTCATTTTCCATCCTTCTCTTCAAGACATTTCTTTTGCCCTTTTCCTCATTTATCCTCCTCTAATACCACTGTTGGGAATTGTGGATATATCACACAGCAGAAAACAGGGATTCCCACCGAGGATACATGCGAAAAAGCCATAATCTGAGTTTTTAAATGATTTACCTCTTAAAGCGTGAATCACGAACACCGTAATAGAAATGATGTCTTTGCGGTATCCACACGAACAGACTCACGAACGTCCAACGTCCGCAAAGAGGAGCCTCACGTCTCTCACACAGTGCTAGCTGCGAAGAGAAGAGAAGAAACCTGTCGCTCTCTCACTCACTTTTCTGTAGGTGCGGCTAGGGTTCTGAAATTTGTTACCAAGTGGCTTCCAGTACTCAAGAGGGGGAGTGAATTGAGTATAAAACTTTTTCGCAAAATCTCTTTTTAATTAATATGAATATCAAAAGCTTAATAAATAAATGCACAGAAAGAATGAGAAGAAGAAAGGAAACAATAAAGAACAACGAAAAATAAATGTGCAGTAAATTAAATTGCATAAAATAAAGAGATTAGGGAAAAGAGAAGCAGTAAGATTTATCCCTGGTTCGACCACTAACCAACTTGTGGTCTACGTCCAGTCCTCGAAAGCCAAGATTTTTCACTAAGTATACAAGCTTCAATAGGTGCTTGCTACCATTACAAAATAGAGCACTTTTCACACACAGGGACACTCTACCCTTGTGCTAAAGTCTCAGCCTGCAGGGATACCTCACCCTTATACAAACCTTGAGGGATACCTCACCCTCGATACAGAATATCAAAAAATAGAGATGAAAAGAAACTCTCACTCAGAGTAAGTAGTACAAAATTAAGTGCTAATGGTGTTGGGAATTGCGGATCAAAATATCTCGCAGCGGAATAATAGGATTCCCACACAGGATCCATGCAAAAAATCCATAATCCGAGTTTTTTTAAAATTTACCTCTTGAAGCATGATAAACACAAGCAAGGTGAATCACCAACACCGTAATAGCGACGATGTTTCTGCGGTATCCACACGAACAGACTTGCAAAAGGAGTCACGCCTCTGTTTTGCGGTGCTAGCTGCGAATAGAAGACAAGAACCTTTCACTGTCTCTCACTCACTTTCTTAGGTGCGGCTAGGGTTGTGATGTAACATCTATAGCAGCCCCCTTAACAGTACTATTTATAATAGTGGCTGCCTTAAGTGAGTGTGAGCAATAGCAAGGTAAGCTGTGCAACCCTAAAACCCATCTGTCATGAGTTAGGCCCACAATTGAATCCGAGTCCAACTTGGATCCTTATTGCTCCAATTTAGTCTGTTCTAAGTATGCGACCCTGCAGGTTCTCATGACGTTGGTAGTAATATTAAAATCTCATTTTAATATTACAAACAGTGAGCGGTATCTAGCAACACATCACTGCTACCCAAGTAATGAGAATGTCAGTGATTTGACATAACCTATCCGTGATCAATGTTTTCGTGTAGTTTAGTCCCTTTGTCCAGATATCCAGATTGAACACAAGGCATGGAACGTGTCACCCTTGTTTAATTCAATCTTCAGTTTCCTGATTCCCGAGTAGACATAGTAACAACAAATGAGATCAATATGTCATATTGACTCATTTGAGCATGGCCATGCATTTCATAGTCTCACTCAATCAAGGGGCCCGAAGATATCACTCCTGTTATGTAGGAGGGACAAATCCCATCTAGGTCACTCACATTCCTCCACATGCATCGCAATATGTCTAATAACCAACTTTATAATCATCTTGTTACAGATGACATTTGATGGCATTTAAAACACACAACTCCTCATGTAGGAATCGTAGTGATTTCAGGTCAAAGAACCACATACACCATTATCACTATGAGAATCGCTTATGACACTCACGTAACGATCCACGTAGCGTTCTCATGGTGGGTCTGTCCAATACATCATTACTCTAATATGTATCCATGTGTAGACTTGATATCTCATATCCATGACCCGTAAGATGTGGTCATCAGTCTACGCACATACTAGTCTCAATGCATTATTGTTGTCCTAATTAACAATAATACTTGACTAGGGACATTTAAGAATAGTATTTTATCCAATAGGATCTCACCATCAAGTCATCCACTTGATGTCCTATGGTATCAAACTTACTATTCTAAGGACTTTATTATGTCTATCAAAAAGAACACAATAAATGAAATGCCTCATATATCAAAAATAGCATAATATAATGTATGTCAATACAAACAAAATGTATTGGCCACTAGGGCATACACCAACAAATGGAGCTCTCACAGAAATATCTCAAAGTTTCTAAACAAGAAGAGCGTAGAAAATAGTTTTCACAAAAATAGAGTAATTAGAAAATAGTTCAGAATTATGGGCACTGAAAAACGTGACCCAGACTTACTATTTATAGGGAAAACCAAATGAATTAGCCATTGGGTATAATTAATAGCAATTAACACAGATTGAAAATCTTGTCTGTTTCCATTTACGTAAGCACAAGTTCCGTGTTTATTCGAATAAAGCAAACACTTATTCGAATAACACTGTTTCTAAAAAATTCATCTGAAATGGGTTATTCGAATAACCAACCCGTTATTCGAATAACTCTGTTAAAACCAGAGTTGTGAAAACGAACGTTTATTCGAATGATAGCTTATCTATTCGAATAACGTATTTAAAAGAAGTTCAGATAGAAAGGATTTATTCGAATAATGTATGAGTTATTCGAATAACTCACTTAAAGCATAGTTCTGAAAAACCTCATTTATTCGAATAAGGGAAGGTTTATTCGAATAGCCACTTATAAAACAGTTGTTTGGAAAGCCTTGGTTATTCAAATAATAGGGTAGTTATTCGAATAACACCTTTTAGAAAACAAACCACGTGAGGATGTTTATTCGAATAAGCAAATCTTTATTCGAATAACTCAGTTCAAAAAGGGTTTTGAAAAAGATGTTTTCAAAGATACTGAGTTTAAAACCAAGTTTTTTTCTTTTCTTTCAAAAACAAAGAGATATCAATGTGAGTTCCGTACAATAGATCCTAAGTGCTAATGCTAATCAAATATAAACTTGGACTTGGTCTATTTATCATCTTCATTTATACTTCGCGTTTGTTATCATCAAAACAAGTCTTCAAAGGTATGCATCCAAACACATTCTCCCCCTTTTTGATGATGACAAACTATCAATGAGACTATCAATGAGAAAAGCGTTAGTGCATATAATTGGAATTCACAAAAAGGTATAAAAGCTTACTCCCCTTCTTTAATTATAAGAGGTAATGTATATCAGATATGTGCGCAGCTCCCCTTTTCGATTTGAATCCAATCCCATGTTAAATTTACCTGTCTTTTCTCAATTAAAGTCAAATGATCAAATATTTCTCCCCCTTTTGTCATGAGCAAAAAGGTGGGGTAAGTCTCATCAGATATCATAGTGCATAACAGGAGATATACTCATATCAAAAGATCAACAGGAAATATTATTTATTCATTAATAAAAAGAGTCAAATACACAAGCCAGAAAATAAAACAACATAAAGTCAAAAACAAACAGCCTAAGAACAGAAGATCCTAAAAGTAAGCATTCGGAGGTAGTGGTGTAGAAGCTGGTGCAGGAGCAGGTGAAGCAGATCGAGGTGCCGCAACCTCACGTTCAACGCCTTCTATTCTATCAAACAGAATAGAGAAGGTATATTCTATGTAAGCTCAGTTGTCTTGTAAGGTGGCCATGATCTGTTCCAGAGTGACAGGAGCAGGAGCAGCAGCAGGTACGTCAGCAGGAGCAGCGGGGGCATCAACAGGAGCAGCAGGGGCATCAGCAGGAGCATCAGAGGGTTGAGCTCGTCCTCAGCAACCTCATCTGGGTACACCCAGCCTTCATCGATTTGGATCATCTTCATCTTCCGTAAGGTGTGAGCTCTAAAGATGTTGTGGTGCGTCAGAGCAATGGCCCGCTCAGTCTCCAAGACCTGAGGATACTTGCTCAACAAGGTTGTGACAAGAATGCCATAAGGCAAGTCAGATTTCTCCTTGCCCTTGGCCCTCATCATATGCCTCACGATGAACACAGGCCAGTTGACCTGATGGCCATTCTTCAGAAACCACAGCATGAAAACATCTTCCTCGCTGAGATAGGCATAGTTACCACCGCGAGGAGCCAGGATATGAGCATAGGCGTAATGCAGAAGCCTATCTTGGCTCTTCAGCATTCCACCCTTGAGACCCTTATCAGGCAGGGCTATACCAAGTTTCAGCAGGTCCTCAACTGCTTGAAGTTTGTTGAAGTCTTCAAGAAAGGGCGTGTCACCATCTTCAACAAGGGCGCCAGAGAACTACAACCTGAACAAAGTCGACCAGTCCAGCGGTGTGATCATGATGTTCTAATCACATACCTCGGAAAGAAGATTCTGGCCATCGAAAGCCAGATTACAGAAGAACATCTTCACCAAAGCTGGATAGATGGTGGCCCGGTGAGAGCAGAGCTGAAGAACTCCCTGGTTTTGCAGTAGGGTCAGGAAGTCGAAGCCGCGGTGCTGCTGGAAGAAAGAGAGATCTAGGTACTTAGTTTGAACTAAGTTACGCTCCCAGAAGTGCGAGATGAACCGTGCACGATGCTCTTCATTAGAGGAGAGCTTTCTCAGATCAAGAGGGTTAGTGCCTGGAGCATTCTTCGTGCGAGGACGTTTGCTAGAGTAGGAGGCCATGGAGGAGAGTGAGAGTGAGTGAAAAGACGTAGGGGTGAAGGAGTGTATGAGAGGCAGGAGCAAAGGAGTAGAGAGGAGTAGAGAGGATGGAGGGTGAAAAATGTTTTGGGCGCATAAGGTTTATTTAAAGGAAACCAGTGTTTATTCGAATAAACCTCAGTTTATTCGAATAAACTTTGCTGGAAAGCTGAACAGACAGGTGCGCAGGAACCTGAACAGGTGAAAACGGCTAGATTTATTCGAATAGAAAGGGTTCTATTCGAATAAAACAACTGGGAAAGCTAAACGTTTTGGCTAGCGGACAGGGTTTATTCGAATAACTATAGGAGTTATTTGAATAGACTGAGGCCAATCAGTCAACATTGATAGAAACAGGTTCAGGTTATTCGAATAACCTGGGGATTATTCGAATAAGCGAGAGGACGAAGGAAACACTGATAAACGAAGGTTTCTGGTTATTCGAATAGAGAGGGGGTTATTCGAATAAACAGAGACTAAGAACAGAACCTGATAGAAGAGGGACTCTAGTTATTCGAATAAAGAGGGACTTATTCGAATAAACAGAGATGGAAAACAAGCAGTTTGTAACTTAGGGGCCAGTTTATTCGAATAAACTATGTTTTATTCGAATAAAACTGATATCCAACATAAATTTAACAAGAAGTAAAAGGAGTTTATTCGAATAAAGCCTTGCTTATTCGAATAAAACTAACACAGAAGCATAGAAAAGGCATACGTTTATGAGATTGAAAGCATATAACCATGAAAATAATCAGCAATAAATAAGAAAATAAGTAATTCAAATATTTAATTGATCAATTATGCCCAATTGTCCTCGAATATAAAAGAATGCTTCTTTTGCTAAGGGTTTAGTAAAGATATCTACAAGTTGCTTAGATGTTTCAAAAAACTCAAGAATGCAGTCCCCTTTTTGTACATGATCTCTGATAAAGTAATGTCTTATCTCTATATGCTTTGTTCTAGAATGCAGTATGGGATTCTTAGAGATATTTATTGCACTAGTATTATCACATCTTATCGGGATGTGATCAAGCTGAAGACCGTAGTCTAAGAGTTGTTGCTTCATCCAAAGGATTTGAGCGCTGAAGAACTCCCTACGCAACATATTCAGCCTCAGTGGTAGACAAAGCCACACTATTTTGTTTCTTACTATGCCAAGAAACTAAAGAACTACCAAGCAAGTGACATGTCCCACTAGTACTTTTTCTGTCCAATTTGCACCCAGTAAAATCAGAGTCAGAATAGCCTATTAGGCTACAAGAGGCACACCCTTAGGGTACCACAAGCCCATTTGTGAAGTGCCTACTAGGTATTTCATTATCCGTTTAACAGCACTTAAGTAAGATTCCTTAGGGTTTTCCTGATATCTAGCACACATGCATACACTAAACATAATATCTGGCCTACTAGCAGTTAGATAAAGGAGAGATCCGATCATACTTCTATATTTTGCTATTTCTACTGATTTACCTCCTTCATCTTTGTCCAAGTAGCAAGACGTGTCCATCGGAGTGGCCATGTGTTTAGCGTTTTCCATTTCGAATCTCTTGAGCAATTCCTTGCAGTATTTTGTTTGACTTATGAAAGTCCCTTCGTTCGTTTGTTTGATTTAAAGTCCGAGGAAGAAATTCAATTCTCCCATCATTGACATTTCAAATTTATTCTGCATTGACTTAGTAAAATCTTTGCAAAGGGATTCATTAGTAGCACCGAAGATAATATCATCCACATATACTTGCACAATAAGAATGTCATGCTTTTTATTTTTAATAAAAAGAGTAGTATCGACTTTTCCTCTTGAAAAACCATTTTCCAAAAGAAACTTACTCAACCTTTCATACCAAGCTCTAGGAGCTTGCTTTAAACCATATAAAGCCTTTTTAAGTTTAAAAACATGGTTGGGCAGTTCATGATTTTCAAAACCTGGAGGTTGTTCAACATATACCTCCTCTTGAATAAAACCATTCAGAAAAGCACTCTTGACATCCATTTGATATAATTTGAAATCCATGATGCAAGCATAAGCAAGTAACATTCTAATAGCTTCTAATCTAGCTACAAGTGCATAGGTTTCTTCATAATCTATTCCTTCTTCTTGATTATACCCTATACCAACCAATCTAGCTTTGTTTCTAGTTATTAACCCATTTTCATCAAGTTTGTTTCTAGAAACCCATTTAGTTCCAATTATAGGGTGATTATTAGGTCTAGCAACTAATTCCCAAACTTGATTTCTTTCAAACTGATTTAATTCCTCATGCATAGCTAAGATCCAATGTTCATCATCAAAGCTTCAATTAAATCCTTAGGTTCAATTTGAGAAACAAAAGCTAAGTGATTACAAGTATTTCTAAGGGAGTTACGAGTACTTATACCTTTAGATACATCACCGATAATTTGATCAAGGGAGTAATATTTTGAAATTCGCCATTCTTTGGGAAGTTCCAAAGCTTGCGAATTTTCTTGTCTTTGTTCATTCTTTTTCTCCTTGATTTCCTTTTCTTTATTGTCTAAATGTGTCTCCGCCAAGATTTCTGCAACATCATCAATAACAAAATCGTTTCTCGATCCACTTGGGTCAGTTTCATCAAATACAACATGTATAGATTCTTTAATAGTCATAGTTCTTTTATTGTAAATGCGAAAAGCTTTACTATGATTTGAATAGCCAAGAAATATACTTTCATCAGACTTAGCATCAAACTTGCCTAAATTATCTTTTCCATTGTTTAAAACAAAACATTTGCAACCAAAAACATGAAAGTGTGAGACATTTGGCTTTCTTCCCTTATACAATTCATATGGGGTTTTCTTTAAAATAGGCCTTATAAGAGCTCGATTCATTACATAGCAAGCTATACTTACAGCATCCGCCCAAAAGTATTTAGGAAGAGCAGCCTCATTAAGCATAGTTCTCGCCATTTCTTCTAAAGAACAGTTTTTCCTTTCTACAACTCCATTTTGTTGCGGAGTTCTAGGGGCAGAGAAATTATGATTAATGCCATGTTCATCACAGTAATTTTCAAAAACATTGTTTTCAAATTCGCCACCGTGATCACTTCTTATAGAAGAGATTTGAAAACCTTTTTCATTTTGAATAACTTTGGCAAGTCTTTTAAAAGCTAGAAATGCATCATTTTTATTTGCAAGAAATAAAGTCCATGTAAACCTACAAAAATCATCCACAATCACTAAGGCATAGTAATTCCCACCAAAGCTCATAGTTCTAGAAGGTCCAAATAGATCCATGTGTAAAAGTTGTAAAGGTCTAGAAGTTGAAACTATATTTTTTGCTTTAAAAGAGACCTTTATTTGTTTACCCTTTTGACATGCATCACATAATTTATCTTTTATAAAATTAAGCTTGGGTAGTCCAATTACTAGCTCTTTAGAGACCAACTTCTTTAAGTGATCTATGTGAATGTGTGCAATTCTCCTATGCCATAGCCATGAATCATCATTCTTACTTAAAAGGCATTTCGCATCATTTGAAGATATATCATCAAGACTGATCATATAGATGTTGTTTACTCTATGACCAATGAATTTAACATGCTTGTCATTTTTATCTTCAATTATGCAACAATTTGAATCAAATATAACTTTATTTCCCTTATCACATAATTGGCTAATACTAAGCAAGTTATGTTTCAAACCCTCAACAAGCAGCACATTTTCAATAGAGAAGTTGGGGTTCTTACCGACTTTGCCGATTCCAAGAATTTTACCCTTGTTGTTATCGCCATAAGTGACGTGTCCATGATTCTTGGGAATAAGCATGGTGAATTTTGAGTCGTCCTCGGTCATGTGCTTGGAGCAGCCACTATCAAGATACCAATTCGAACTCCTGGCTTTCAAGCACACCTACAACACAAGTTTAGTTTTTAACTTTTGGTACCCAAACTTTCTTGGGTCCTTGTGTGTCAGTTTTGGGTATAGTACCCTTGGGAACCCAAACCATTTTTGTTCCAACTTTTGTATTTATATTTTTCCTTGCATTACATGTTGAAGCACTATGTCCTTTTCTTCCACAGTAAAAACATTTAATAAAAGGACTACTTGAAACATTAGAATACACAAAGAAATTTTTATAGAGTTTTTGTTGATTTTTCGGGTTATAACCTATCCCGACTTTTTGAAAAACCACTCTTTGTCTTCCTAATAAAATATTTAAGTTATCCCTTCCAAAGGTGAATTTAGAAAGAGTGTTCTTTAGATCTTCGTTTTCTTTTTCAAGTATATGACATGAAAAATAAGATGGAGAAGTAGAAGCATGTGAAGAATGATTTGTGCATGCATCAATGATTCCTAAAGTTTCGTTTTCAATTTTCAATTCTTCTATTTCTTTATTTAAAACAAGAATTTGATTTTCTAAAGAAGAAATTGTTTTCTTAGATGAAGAAATAATTTTTGTGAGTTTTAAAGATTCTTCATGTAGTTCTTCAAAAGCATCTTGTAACTCATCGTAAGAGGGTAATAAAGTAGTATTAGAACTTACCTCATTTTTGCTTTCTTCTTCATCTCCTTTTGCCATGAGACACAGTTGAGCCTCTTCGCTATCTGAGCTGTCAGTTGAGTCTATGTCGTTTTCATCCCACGCTATATAGGCTTTTCTTCTTGTCCTTTCCTTGAAGGATTTCTTTTCAAATTTCTTCTTATTCTTTTGGTAAACAGGACACTCCATTTTCATATGACTAGGTTTGCCACATTCATAGCAAGTTGGAGTCGATGAAGTTCCTTCGCCTTTGAAGTGAGTCCTTTTCGGAGGGAATGGAGGTCTTCTTTGCGTTCCCCTTTTTCCTGAGAAATTTACCAAACCTTTTAATCAACAAACTCAGATTTTCTTCACTTACCTCTATGTTTTCTGAACTTTCTTCATTTTCTTCATCATCATTGTCGAATGTTGATGAAGTGGCTTTGAGCGCTATCCCCTTTTTCTTTTTATCGTTCTCTTCACTTTGGCTTAATCTGCTCAACTCCAACTCGTGCTCATGAAGTTTTCCAAAAAGGATAGCTAAAGTCATTGTGGACAAATCCCTTGATTCGGATATTGCTGTCACTTTGGGTTGCCAAATCCTGCTAAGACATCTCAAAACTTTGTTAATCAAATCTTCATTAGAAAAGCATTTGCCTAAAGATGCAAGATGATTAACTATATGGGTGAACCTCTTTTGCATTTCCTGAATGCTTTCTCCTTGGTTCATTCTGAATAATTCATATTCACGAGTTAGAGAATTTATTCTCGATCTCTTAACTTCACTAGTACCCTTATGGGTAACTTGCAAAGTATCCCACATTTCTTTAGCAGTTTTACAATTTGAAATTCTAAAATATTCGTCATATCCCAAAGCAGTAGTAATAATATTTTTGGCTTTTAAATTAAATTGAACTTTTCTTTTGTCTTCATCGGACCATTTATTTTGTGGTGTTTTGGTCCTTACACCATCGACCTCATGTGTGGGTATAAAAGCGCCATTTTCGACAGCATCCCAAACATCTAGATCAATAGCTTCGATGAAGATTTTCATTCTTTCCTTCCAATATGCGTAACCATCCCCATTGAAAAAGGGTGGTCGGTTTATGTAAGATCATTCTGAAAAACCATTTGAAGAAGTCATATACTCTTGAAGCTGCTAAGCTCTTTATACAAGAGTCTAGCTCAGATACCACTTGTTACCAAGTGGCTTCCAGTACTCAAGAGGAGGGGTGAATTGAGTATAAAACTTTTTCACAAAACCTCTTTTTAATTAATATGAATATCAAAAGCTTAATAAATAAATGCACAGAAAGAATGAGAAGAAGAAAGGAAACAATAAAGAACAACAAAAAATAAATGTGCAAGTAAATTAAATTGCATAAAATAAATAGATTAGGGAAAAGAGAAGCAGGCACAGTATTTATCCTGGTTCGACCACTAACCCACTTGTGGTCTACGTCCAGTCCTCGAAAGCCGAGATTTTTCACTAAGTATACAAGCTTCAATAGGTACTTGCTACCGTTACAAAATAGAGCACTTTTCACACACAGGGACACTCTACCCTTGTGCTAAAGTCTCAGCCTGCAGGGATACCTCACCCTTATGCAAACCTTGAGGGATACCTCACCCTCGATACAGAATATCAGAAAATAGAGATGAAAAGAAACTCTCACTCAGAGTAAGTAGTACAAATTGAAGTGCTAATGGAGCTCTCACAGAAATATCTCAAAGTTTCTAAACAAGAAGAGCGTAGAAAATAGTTTTCACAAAAATAGAGTAATTAGAAAATAGTTCAGAATTATGGGAACTGAAAAACGTGACCCAGACTTGCTATTTATAGGGAAAACCAGATGAATTAGCCGTTGGGTATAACTAATAGCAATTAACACAGATCGAAAATCTTGTCTGTTTCCATTTACGTAAGCACAAGTTCCATGTTTATTCGAATAAAGCAAACACTTATTCGAATAACACTGTTTCTGAAAAACTCATCTGAAATGGGTTATTCGAATAACCAACCCGTTATTCGAATAACTCTGTTAAAACTAGAGTTGTGAAAACGAACGTTTATTCGAATGATAGCTTATCTATTCGAATAACGTATTTAAAAGAAGTTCAGATAGAAAGGATTTATTCGAATAACGTATGAGTTATTCGAATAACTCACTCTAAGCATAGTTTTGAAAAACCTCAGTTATTCGAATAAGTGAAGGTTTATTCGAATAGCCACTTACAAAATAGTTGTCTGGAAAGCCTTGGTTATTCGAATAACAGGGTAGTTATTCGAATAACACCTTTTAGAAAACAAACCACGTGAGGATGTTTATTCGAATAAGCAAAGCTTTATTCGAATAACTCAGTTCAAAAAGGGTTTTGCAAAAGATGTATTCAAAGATACTGAGTTTAAAACCAAGTTTTTTTCTTTTCTTTCAAAAACAAAGAGATATCAATGCGAGCTCCATACAATAGATCCTAAGTCCTAATGCTAATCAAATATAAACTTGGACTTAGTCTATTTATCATCTTCATTTATACTTCGCGTTTGTTATCATCAAAACAAGTCTTCAAAGGTATGCATCAAAACACAAAATTATCTATCTTAGCAGCCCCTTAGCAGTACTATTTATAATAGTGACTGCCTTAAGTGAGTGTGAGCAGCAGTAAGGTAAGCTGTGCAACCCTAGACCCATCTGTTATGAGTCTGGCCTATATTTGAATCCGAGTCCAACTTGGATCCATTGCTCCAATTTTAGTCTACTCTATGAGTGTGACCCTGCAGGTTCTTATTACGTTGGCAGTAATATTAAAATCTCATTTTAATATTACAAGTAGTGAGCGGTATCTAGCAACACATCACTGCTACCCAAGTAATAAGAATGTCAGTGATTTGACATAACCTTTCCATGACCAATGTTTTCGTGTTGTTTAGTCCCTTTGTCAAGATATCTAGATCAAACACAAGGCATGGAATGGGTCACCCTTGTATAGTCCAATCATTCGTTTCCTAATACTCGAGTGGACTTTGTAACAACAAATGAGATCAATATCTCATATTGACTCATTTGAGCATGGCCATGCATTTCGTAATCTCACTCAATCAGAGGGCCCGAAGATATCGCTCCTGTTATATAGGAGTGACAAATCTCATCTAGGTCACTCACATCCCTCTGCATGATTTGCGGTATGCCCAATAACCAACTGTATAATCACCTTGTTGCAGATGACGTTTGATGGCATTAAAACACACAACTTCTCATGTAGGAATCGTAGTGATTTATGTAACACCCCGAACCTTCTACCTAAGGAACAATAATTTTGACAGTTAACAGAATTCTACTGTTTAGTGATTTCTATGTACTGTAAAATTATTTTAAATATTTCATTTGTATATTTGATCGTTTTGAGTAATTTGCTCCGTGTTAGGAAAATAATAATTTTTGGGCCGAAAAACTTTTACGTAATTTAATTTTTACTGAAAAGTCTTAATTATTTTACGTAATCTGAATTGATATTTGTGAGTTTTCTAATTTTTGTAATTTTATGTGTGATTATGAAAATTTTTACTGTTTGTGGGCCCAGGGGGTGTATGTGGGCCTAGGTGACCATACGTGGGCTCAGGTGGGTCCCACAAAGTGAAAAAAAAATTTACGCATAGAAAAATTTGTACTGTTTAGACGGAGACAAGGGATTTTACTAAACCTGAATCCGAAAATAGTTTTAGAAAATTTCTTTTACTGTATTTTGTACTGTATTTAATTATCAGATGATAAAAATTTAGTAAATATATTCTTTCGTGGGGTTATAACAAATAAAAATAAAATTCTATACTGTTAAGTCAACATTGGTGGTTTGGATATCCACCATCGATTTAATCACCATTGGAGATTTAATCTTGATTTAATCAACGGTAGAGATTTGATCTTAAAAGTCAATAGGATCAATTATAACCGTTGGATAGAAATTAAATCAAGGGTAGAGATTTAGTCTTATAAATGGCTATGACCATTATTAACCCTTGGATGTAGATTTAATCAATGGTGGAGATGGATCATTAATGACCACTGGATTTAGATTTAGATCAATGGTAGAGAATTGGTCATCAAAAATTACTACAACCATTTTGGACCATTGGATGTAAAGTTTGAAAGTGTAATCTTGCCCTTCATTTTGGAGACACATTCAATGGTTAGGATTGCAAGCCAAAAATGATCCAATAGCTCAAATAAAGTCTTCCATCTATAACCTAAACCTAATAGCTATTTTAATCCAAACCATTCTTTTAATCAAGGGTTAGGATGGCTTAGGATGATGGCTATGAAATTTGTCACATTTTATGAAGCATGGAAGGGGGGACGGTTTGGAGATGCAAGGGAGAGGGGAGACAACTTTGAATAGGCTTTTTAGGCCAAAGAAAAAGATGAAGGCAATAGCCAATTGTCAAGACCATCAATTATTTTCCTATTGATCATTAATGATCATGTTTTTCAAACTTCACTTTCCATCTTTCTCCAATGCAAGCTACGGCCATGCATAGCTTTGAAGACCAAGTAATTCATTTCTACACTTCATATTATCATATCTTCACCTATTTCACTTAAGTTTCAAGAAACAAACCAAAGAAAACTCCATTCTCTCTCCCTAAAGAAGACCATTCGGCCAAGCACCCTAAACCTCTCCTCCATCACTTTTTAATTTTATACAACCTAGTTTCTTGAATCCTTACCTTATTCTAAACAACTTTCATGTTGAAGACTTTCTCTAAATCTTCCATCTTGAAGGACTTTTACTAAGATCAAGTTATAGAGTTTTGTTGGTGAAGTGTAAGGAAACTTCATTTATTCTTTTCTTTTTCATGTTCTAAACCATGTTTGATCCATAGTTCCTCTTAATCAAGCTTAATATACTAATTTATTTATGTTTATTTTATGTTCAAGAAACTTTTGTTGGTGGAGATCTTGTCCTAAATCCAAAGCAAGGAGCTTTTGTGGTTCTTCAAGAGGTAAGAGGGAGATCCATCTCACCAACCAAGTAGGGTGGTGAGAGATGATTTTATATTTGATGGATGGTGAATCCATGTGAGGATTCATATCCATGGTCATGTAATAATTTGTGTGTGTTATGTGCTTTGATTATTTTTGTCTATGCTTGATATGCTTTGCATGATTTACTTGTGTATGCATGCTTAGTATGATTTTTATTTGCTTATATGGTATGCTTATGATATGCATGATGAAGATATATTGAATATATTATGATGAAAGTATGATAAAACAAGAAATTTTAGCTCCAAAGGCCATAGAGAAGGTCACGGTTTTGAGCTTCCAAAACTAGGATTTTTATCAAAAAATTTCAAGAACAATGGAGTTAATTTTTGATCCTTAAACTTAAACAAATTTTTGGCCAAGACACCAACCAATTTGGTGTTCACAAAATTATATTTTCATGAATGATAAAATTGAATGATTTGAGAAGTAAAGAAAATAAACAAAAGGGTTTGTTTTGCAAAAAGAATGCACACGGTTTTGAGTTATGTTTTCATGAATTTATTTTTTTGTAGAAACAAGAATGAAATTTATTTAAGTTAGAAAGAAAAAATATTTCATGGTTTCAATGGCCATCTATAAGGTTTTGATAATTTAGAAAAATGTTTTGATGTTATAAAATACAAGAATTTTCAAATAAGGATTTTGGAAAGGGAATTAAAGTGTTATCAATTAAGTGAAGTGGAATTTTCATAAATAAAAGAAAAAGAAGATTGAAAGTGTTGAACTTCAAATTATTTTAAAGAGAATCAATTTTTAGAAGTGATTTAGAAATATAAAAAAAAATGTTTGTAACTTAAATTTACTAACATAGAATTTATTTATTGGGTTTTGGAAAATGTTAGGAAATTTAAAGTTAGAAAGCAGTAAATTAAATCAACTAAATGTGATTTTGTAAGACTAGATCAATAGAAAGTGATTTTGAGAAAATATATTAAGGAAAAGATTTTTGACTAAGAATAAGAAGGGAATAAAGTAAGAAATTATATTATTATAAGAAAAGTCTGAAGTAATATTTTACGAAGGGTAAAAATGGTGAAAAATGATTTACAAAACTCAAAAACATAAATTTTGAGTTACGCAATTTGAAAAATGTTAAAATATTTCTACGCAATTTTTAAAGCGTTTAAATATTTTACAGGATTGAAATGTTGTAGAAAAAAAATTGCTATGTGATTTAAAAACAAAAGAATATTTACGCAATTTAGAATATAGTAGAAAATTGTTACGCAATTTTTTTTAACGTAACAGAAAATGTTACAAATTATTATTTATGTAATAAAATATTACGTGACTATGAAAACGTGACAAAATTATTTTTGCAAATGAGAAAAATGCGATAATGTAATTTTGCTATTAATTATACAGTAAACTTTATAGTTCAAATCAGTATGTGAATGTCGTACAAGAAATTGAGAAGTTTGCCTGTAATTGGCATTAATCCATTTTATGAATGTAAAACAGTATTTGAACATTGTATGAGAAATTATGTGATTTACCTTTGGTTGGTAATTGGTGCATTACACATGCATTGAAAATGGTCCGATGGACTGTATATGGCTAATTGCCTAGGAGAAACGTACACCTCTTGAGTAGGTCCGATACGCGTAGTGTAGGTCACTTGTAGACCTTGGGGGCATCGGGGTGCGGGTTGCTCGCAATGGGCAGTTGGTAGCTCTTTTGCACCGTGGGTTAGACCGATGTAACACACCGATGATCCGGACCGAGATACTATTCTTAATCGAGATCTAACAAAGACTGTTGTGTATGTGCTAGATGTGCAAGATATAATTATAGCACTTGGTCTGAGGCACGTGGTATCAACAGATCTTTTCGATCAATTTCTCTGACCTGAGTTTAGCTCCATAGAGTAGGAAATCGAGTCTATATGTTCATACATTAACATAAATGCTTACATCTGTGAGATATAATAGTTGTGAAATATTGATTATGATAATTATAAATATCTGCTTAGTGTAGATGGCATCTCCTGTAATTATTAAATGTTAATTTTGATTAATAATATGTTGATGCCATATTTGTAATATGACGTGTTTATATGGTATACTATTATGTTATCTCTGTGCTAGCATGCTGATATTGGCGTAGGTGATCTCACCTCTTTGTATGTATATTTGTATATTGTATTTATAATTGGGTGAAGACGTTGAGAAAGAAATAGTACAAGAAGGAGAAGAAGAACTACTTCTCATAGCTAGGAACACAGAATTTTGACAGTATGACGTCAAGAACTAGTTTCTTCGGTTATGTACGTCTACAATTTCACGGAGGAGCTGGAGAATGGAGAACAAGTCCTGATGAGCGAGGACTGATTTACGAGGGGTATCTGACTGTTGGTATTAGTAGGTCGTTTCGCGGGGATCCATTTTTCTATGTGACTATTTTTGTTCATGTTGAATTTCTTTTGCATATCAGGCGACATTGGGATACTAGGAATTATGTCCCAACGGAAATCAGCATAGTATCGTCAGCCCGGACACCTGTCCGTAGGGCTACTCATCATAACGGATTCCTATCTGTTGAGGAACCCGAGGAGGACCCGTCTGAGGGGTCTGCTGCTGAGTTAAACTTGGGCAAGTTTGAACTCTGATATAAGTTATGTGTGTAATTATTTAAGTGTGTTTGTAGTTTGAGACATGGTCTGTAAATAAATAATCCTGACAGCACATTTGTAATATGTATATGATGTAAACTATGTGTGAGGTTGCTATAATATTTTATTTTCTGCTAAGTTTATTTTATAGTTGTCAAAGAAGAAGAAAAAAAAATTTTACAACTCATTTTTTTTATTACAACATCACCTTATATGAACTTGGGGGTAATTTTGGTAATTAAGTAACATAAATGTGATACCCTACGGTGGGTGTTACATTAGTTGGCATCAGAGCCCAAGTTAGAGTCTTTGGGGTTTGTGGTTAGGTTTGTCTTGTTTATGTTGTGTGATTCTTTGTTATTGTTTTGTAAAAAGAAACAATATTGTTTGAAGATTGACCTTGCTTTCTTTGTATTGTTCAGTTTGAATAGAAAAAGTAATGGTTGGACGAGGACGTGGACGTGGGAATAATAGCGCTGATATGGAACTTAATGGGAATGATAATTTGAACATGGTTGCAGCTGTAGCAGCTATGCAACGAATGGCTTAGGTTATTGTGCAGCAGAATCAGAGAGCGAATACAGATGTTCATAGTTTATCGGAGTTTCGAAGGAATAATCCACCGAAGTTTCGTGGAGAGTTTGATTCGGAGAAAGCTGAACTTTGGATCGAAGAACTTGAAAAGATATTTAATGGTATGGGTTGTGCTGATGAACGAAAGCTTACGTTGGCGTTCGTGGGCAGGAACTAGAAGACTGTTGGAAGTTGAAGGAAGGATGGTGACATGGCAACTTTTTAAGCAAAAATTTCTGGAGAAATATTTTCCAGCAAGTGCGAGGCATATGAAGGAAATGGAATGTCTGAGTTTACGACAAGGATTGATGTCCGTCAGTGAGTATGCGGCAAAATTTGAAAGTCTGTCTCAGTTTTCGAGTTATTTGCAGATGAACCCAGATGAGGGCTGGAAATGCTGGAAATTTGAGGAAGGATTAAAGCTGGATATTAAGAGAGCTATATCGATGTTGGAGATTAATCAATTTCTAACTTTGATTGAAAAATATCATAAAGTTGAAGAGATTGATCATCAATGTGCAGTAAGGAATAAGAATTTTGGACCTGCAAGGTTCCAAAAAGGGAAGAATAATCAAGCAAATCGCTCTCAGCAAAAGCCGTATATGAAACCTGCAGGAGGTCAGAACAAGAATCAATTTGTGGGTGGAAGTTCTAGCGGTAATAAGGCAAGTCAAGCTGGGACTCCTATTCGATGTTTCAAATATGGGAAGGATCATCTCACGAAAGATTATCAACATAAAGAAGTTGTTTATTTTAAGTGTGGAAAGCTTAGACATTTCTCTAAAGACTATGATCAGATAAAGAAGGAATCCTCTGTGGGAAACGTTCGTACAGCAAGACCACAGGCGGGTGGTCGTGTTTATACAATGAACGGGGAGGAAGCCGCTAAATCGGAGGACTTAATAATGGAGGACTGTGCTATTAAAGGTAATCATTTAACCATACTCTATGATTCGGGAGCAACACATTCTTTCATTACATGTGATTGTGTTGAGCATTTGGGATTAACTGTGACTGCATTGCCATATGATTTAAGTATTGCTACTCCTACTGATAAGCCTATTGTTACTTCAAAAGTATGCCTGAATTGTCCTGTCTGTGTTAGGGATAGAATCTTTTATGTGGATTTGATCTGTTTGCCTCTTTCCAATATTAATGTAATCTTGGGAATGGATTGGTTGTCTTCTAACCATATCCTAATTGATTGTTTGAATAAGACATTAGTGTTTCCCGAGGCTAAGGATCCTAGATTCCTAACGGCTACTCAAGTGGAAGCTTCTTTGAAGGAAGGAGATCATGGGTATCTATTGTTATCTTCTATAGAGGTGCAATGTGAAGATGTCTTGAAGGATATTTTCGTGGTCAACAAATTTCCTGAAGTATTTCCTGAAGATATACCTGGACTGCCACCAGTAAGGGAAATCGAGTTTGCCATTGACCTTGTACCTGGAGCCGGACCAATATCTATAGCGCCCTATTGGATGTCGCTGGTAGAATTAGCCGAACTGAAGAAACAGCTAGAGGATTTATTAGAGAAATAATTTGTGAGACCTAGTGTGTCACCATGGGGAGCTCCAATACTGTTGGTCAAGAAGAAGGATGGAACTTCATGTCTATGTGTAGACTATCGGCAATTAAAAAAAATCACGATTAAGAATAAATATCCACTTCCAAGGATAGATGATCTGATGGATCAATTGCGAGGAGCCGCAATATTTTCCAAGATTGATCTACGTTCTTGGTATCACCAAATACATGTGAAAGTGGAGGATATTTCCAAAACTGTATTTCGAACTCGTTATGGGCATTATGAATATTTAGTGATGCCGTTTGGTGTGACAAATGCACCAGCTATATTCATGGACTTCATGAATAGAATTTTTCGTTCGTACTTGGATAAGTTTGTTGTTGTCTTTATAGATGACATTTTGATTTATTCTCGAAGTCAGGAGGAACATGCTGAACATCTCAGAGTGGTTCTCCAGATTTTAAAGGAGAATAAGTTGTATGCCAAGTTGTCCAAATGTGAATTTTGGTTGAGCGAAGTTTAATTTTTGGGACACGTGATATCAGAGAAAGAAATTGAAGTTGATGCTTCAAAGGTGAAGACAGTTTTGGAATGGGAAAGACCAAAGACTGTAACAGAAATTCATAGTTTTGTCGAATTAGCTGGTTACTATAGACGTTTCATTGAGGGGTTTTCAAAGATTGCAGGACCTCTTACCCAACTTACACGAAAGAATCAACCGTTTGTGTGGACTAATGCATGCGAAGAAAGTTTTCAAGAATTGAAAAGACGATTGACTACTTCACTAGTATTGATTCTACCTGATCCAAACGAACCTTTCGAAGTATATTGTGATGCTTCGTACCAAGGATTGGGTTGTGTACTTATGCAAAACCGTAAGGTGGTGGCTTATGCTCCAAGACAGTTGAAAAATCATGAGTGGAATTATCCGACTCATGACTTGGAGTTGGTAGTTGTGGTGTTTGCGTTGAAAGAATGGAGACATTTTCTTTATGTAGCTACATTCACTATTTTTAGTGATCATAAAAGCTTGAAGTACTTGTTTGACCAAAAAGAGTTGAACATGAGGCAGAGGCGTTGGTTAGAGTTTTTGAAAGATTATGATTTTCAATTGCAGTATCATCCCGGAAAGGCGAATGTCATAGCGGATGCGTTGAGTAGAAAAATACTTAGTGCTTCTATTATGATGATCAAAGAAAAGGAGTTGATAGAAGAATTTCAGGATATGCGATTATCTGTGAAATTGACACCGGGCAAGATGCGTTTAAACATGATCACCATTTCAAATGATTTGATGGATAGAATCCGTGAAGGACAAAACAGTGACCAATATTTACAAGAAGCAAAAGAAGCAAAGAGCCAAGGAGCAGTGTTGGAATTTAGTGAAAGTGTTAATGGAATTTTGAAGTTTCAAGGAAAAGTTTGTGTGCCTAATAATCCGGATCTTAGAAGATTGGTTTTGGATGAAGCTCACAGGAGTAAGTTGAGTATGCATCCAGGAGCCACAAAGATGTATCAGGATTTAAAACAATTATATTGGTGGCAAGGAATGAAGAAAGATGTTGCTGAGTATGTATCATCCTGTTTAGTCTGTCAAAAGGCTAAGGTGGAACATCAAAGACCTTCGGGAATGTTGCAACCTTTGCCTATTCCCAAATGGAAATGGGATGACATAGCAATAGATTTTGTGATGGGACTACCAAAGACTCGGAAGGGTCATGATGCCATTTGGGTAATTGTTGATCGGCTTACTAAGTCAGTGTACTTTTTGTGGATTAATATTAAATACTCAATGGAAAAGTTGGCTCAAGTGTACATCAGTGAAATTGTTAGACTTCATGGTGTACCATCCAGTATCATTTCGGATCGAGATCCAAGGTTTACATCGAGATTTTGGGGTAGTTTGCAAGAAGCAATGGGAACAAAGCTACTTTTAAGTTCTGCTTACCATCCACAGACTGATGGTCAGTCAGAAAGGACGATTCAATCGTTAGAAGACTTGTTGAGAGCATGTGTTGGAAGAAACTGGAGGTTGGGATGAATTCTTGTCATTGATAGAATTCACATATAACAACAGTTTCCATTCAAGTATAGGGATGGCACCTTATGAAGCATTGTATGGGAGACGATGTAGAACACCATTATGCTGGTATCAAGATGGTGAGAGTATTATGTTAGGACCAGAGATTGTTTAACAGACAATTGAGAAAGTGAAGATGATACAAGACAAAATGAGAATGAGTCAAACTCGACAAAAGAGCTATGCTGATAAAAGGAGAAAATTTCTTGAGTTTGAATAAGGTGACCATGTATTTTTGCGAGTGACGCCTATGACGGGTGTTGGGCGAGTGCTTAAATCTAAGAAGCTCACTCCAAAATTTATTGGACCGTATCAGATTTTACGTCGAGTAGGTTCGGTGGCATATCAGATTGCATTACCATCTTTTCTGTCAAATCTTCACAATGTATTTCACGTATCACAACTACTAAAATATATTTCTGATCCTACTCATGTTATCAAGCCAGATATAATACAACTGAAAGAAAAATTTAACCTATGAAACTTTTCCAGTAAAGATTGGAGATCGAAGGACAAAGCAACTTCGAGGTAAAGAAATTTCATTGGTTAAAATAGTTTGGAATGATGTAAGTGGAGAAACCAAATGGGAACTAGAAGAAAAGATAAAAGAACAATATCCATATTTATTCTAAAAGTGTGAAATCGAGTTTATCGAGTTTCGAGGACGAAACTTTTGTTAGAGGGGGAGAGTTGTAACACCCCGAACTTTCTATCTAAGGAACAATAATTTTGATAGTTAACAGAATTCTACTGTTTAGTGATTTCTGTGTACTGTAAAATTATTTTGAATATTTCATTTGTATATTTGATCGTTTTGAGTAATTTGCTCCGTGTCAGGAAAATAATAATTTTTAGGCCGAAAAAATTTTACGTAATTTAATTTTTACTGAAAAGTTTTAATTATTTTATGTAATATGAATTGATATTTGTGAGTTTTCTAATTTTTGTGATTTTATGTGTGATTATGAAAATTTTTACTATTTGTGGGCCCAGGTGACCATACGTGGGCTCAGGTGGGTCCCGCAAAGTGAAAAAAATTTCTATGCATAGAAAAATTTATACTGTTTAGACAGAGACAGGGGATCTTACTAAACCTGAATCCAGAAATAATTTTAGAAAATTTCCTTTACCATATTTTGTACTGTATTTAATTATCGGATGATAAAAATACAGTAAATATATTCTTTCATGGGGTTATAACAGATAAAAATAAAATTCTATACTATTAAGTCAACATTGGTGGTTTGGATATCCACCATCGATTTAATCACCGTTGGAGATTTAATCTTGATTTAATCAACGGTGGAGATTTGATCTTAAAAGTGAATAGGATCAATTATAACTGTTGGATGAAAATTAAATCAAGGGTAGAGATTTAGTCTTATAAATGGCTATGACCATTATCAACTCTTGGATGCAGATTTAATCAATGGTGGAGATGGATCATTAATGATCATTGGATTTAGATTTAGATCAATGGTGGAGGATTGGTCATCAAAACTGACTACAACCATTTTGGACCCTTGGATGTAAAGTTTGAAGGTGTAATCTTGACCCTTCATTTTGGAGACACATTCAATGGTTAGGATTGCAAGCCAAAAATGATCAAATGGCTCAAATAAAGTCTTCCATCTATAACCTAACCTAATAGCTATTTTAATCCAAACTATTCTTTTAATCAAGGGTTAGGATGGCTTAGGATGATGGCTATGAAATTTGTCACATTTTATGAAGCATGGAAGGGTGGACGGTTTGGAGATGCAAGGGAGAAGGGAGACAACTTTGAATAGGCTTTTTTGGCCAAAGAAAAAGATGAAGGCAATAGCCAAGTGTCAAGACCATCAATTATTTTCCTATTGATCATTAATGATCATGTTTTTCAGACTTCACTTTCCACCTTTCTCCAATGCATGCTATGGTCATGCATAGCTTTGAAGACCAAGTAATTAATTTCTACACTTCATATTATCATATCTTCACCTATTTCACTTAAGTTTCAAGAAACAAACCAAAGAAAACTCCATTCTCTCTCCCTAAAGAAGACCATTCGGCCAAGCACCCTAAACCTCTCCTCCATCACTTTTTAATTTCATACAACCTAGTTTCTTGAATCCTTACCTTATTCTAAACAACTTTCATGTTGAAGACTTTCTCTAAATCTTCCATCTTGAAGGACTTTTACTAAGATCAAGTTATAGAGTTTTGTTGGTGAAGTGTAAGGAAACTTCATTTATTCTTTTCTTTTTCATGTTCTAAACCATGTTTGATCCATAGTTCCTCTTAATCAAGCTTAATATACCAATTCATTTATGTTTGTTTTATGTTCAAGAAACTTTTGTTGGTGGAGATCTTGTTCTAAATCTAAAGCAAGGAGCTTTTGTGGTTCTTCAAGACGTAAGAGGGAGATCCATCTCACCAACCAAGCATGGTGGTGAGAGATGATTTTATATTTGATGGATGGTGAATCCATGTGAAGACTCATATCCATGGTCTTGTAATAATTTGTGTGTGTTATGTGCTTTGATTATTTTTGTCTATACTTGATATACTTTGCATGATTTACTTGTGTATGCATGCTTAGTATGATTTTTATTTGCTTATATGGTATGCTTATGATATGCATGATGAAGATATATTGAATATATTATGATAAAAGTATGATAAAACAAGAAATTTTAGCTCTAAAGGCCATAGAGAAGGTCACGGTTTTGAGCTTCCAAAACTAGGATTTTTATTGAAATTTTTCAAGAATAATGGAGTTAATTTTTGGTCCTTAAACTTAAACAAATTTTTGGCCAAGACACCAACCAATTTGGTGTTTACAAAATTATATTTTCATGAATGATAAAATTGAATGATTTGAGAAGTAAAGAAAATAAACAAAAGGGTTTGTTTTGCAAAAAGAATGCACACGGTTTTGAGTTATGTTTTCATGAATTTATTTTTTTGTAGAAACAAGAATGGAATTTATTTAAGTTAGAAAGAAAAAATATTTCATGGTTTCAATGGCCATCTATAAGGTTTTGATAATTTAGAAAAATGTTTTGATGTTATAAAATACAAGAATTTTCAAATAAGGATTTTGGAAAGGGAATTAAAGTGTTATCAATTAAGTGAAGTGGAATTTTCATAAATAAAAGAAAAAGAAGATTGAAAGTGTTGAACTTCAAATTATTTTAAAGAGAATCAATTTTTAGAAGTGATTTAGAAATATAAAAGAAAACGTTTATAACTTAAATTTACTAACGTAGAATTTATTTATTGGGTTTTGGAAAATGTTAGGAAATTTAAAGTTAGAAACATGTAAATTAAATCAACTAAATGTGATTTTGTAAGACTAGATCAATAAAAAGTGATTTTGAGAAAATATATTAAGGAAAAGATTTTTGACTAAGAATAAGAAGGGAATAAAGTAAGAAATTATATTATTATAAGAAAAGTCTGAAGTAATATTTTACGAATGGTAAAAATGGTGAAAAATGATTTACGGAACTCAAAAACATAAATTTTGAGTTACGCAATTTGAAAAATGTTAAAATATTTTTACGCAATTTTTAAAGCGTTTAAACATTTTACACGATTGAAATGTTGTAGAAAAAAATTGCTATGTGATTTAAAAACAAAAGAATATATTTACGCAATTTAGAATATAGTAAAAAATTGTTACGCAATTTTTTTTAAAGTAACAAAAAAATGTTACAAATCGTTGTTTACGTAATAAAATATTACGTGACTGTGAAAATGTGACAAAAATATTTTTGCAAATGAGAAAAATGCAATAATGTAATTTTGATGTTAATTATATGGTAAACTTTACAGTTAAAATCAGTATGTGAATGTCGTACAAGAAATTAAGAAGTTTTCCTGTAATTGGCATTAATCCATTTTATGAACATAAAACAGTATTTGAACCTTGTATGAGAAATTATGTGATTTACCTTTGGTTGGTAATTGGTGCATTACACATGCATTGAAAATGGTCCGATGGACGGTATATGGCTAATTGCCTAGGAGAAACGTACACCTCTTGAGTAGGTGCGATACGCGTAGTGTAGGTCACTTATGGACCTTGTGGGCATCGGGGTGCAGGTTGCTCGCAATGCGCAGTTAGTAGCTCTTCTGCACCGTGGGTTAAACCAATGTAACACACCGATGATCCGGACCGAGACACTATTCTTAATCAAGATCTGACAAAGACTGTTGTGTATGTGCTAGATGTGCAAGATATAATTATAGCACTTGGTCTGAGGCACGTGGTACTGGCAGATCTTTTCGGTCAATTTCTCCAACCTGAGTTTAGCTCCATGGAGTAGGAAATCGAGTCTATATGTTCATACATTAACATAAATGCTTACATCTGTGAGATATAATAGTTGTGAAATATTGATTATGATAATTATAAATATCTCCTTCGTGTAGATGGCATCTCCTGTAATTATTAAATGTTAATTTTGATTGATAATATGTTGATGCCATATTTGTAATATGACGTGTTTATATAGTATGCTGTTATGTTATCTCTGTGCTAGCATGCTAGTATTAGCATAGGTGATCTCACCTCTTTGTATGTATATTTGTATATTGTATTTATAATGGGTGAAGATGTTGAGAAAGAAATAGTACAAGAAGGAGAAGAAGAACTACTTCTCACGGCTGGGAATGCAAAATTTTGACAGTATGACGTCAAAAGCTAGTTTCTTCGGTTATGTACGTCTACAATTTCACGGAGGAGCTAGAGAATGGAGAACAAGTCCCGATGAGCGAGGACTTATTTACAAGGGGTATCTGACTGTTAGTATTAGTAGGTTGTTTCGCGGGGATCCATTTTTCTGTGTGACTATTTTTGTTCATGTTGAATTTCCTTTGCATATCAGGCGACATTGGGATACTAGGAATTATGTCCTAATGGAAATCAGCATAGTATCGCCAGCCCGGACACCTGTCCATAGGGCTACTCATCATAACGGATTCCTATCTGTTGAGGAACCCGAGGAGGACCCGTCTGAGGGGTCTGCTGCTTAGTTAAACTTGGGCAAGTTTGAACTCTAATATAAGCTATGTGTGTAATTATTTAAGTGTGTTTGTAGTTTGAGACATGGTCTGTAAATAAATAATCCTGACAGCACGTTTGTAATATCCATATGATGTAAACTATGTGTGAGGTTGGTATAATATTTTATTTTCCACTAGGTTTATTTTATAGTTGTCAAAGAAGAAAAAAAAAAGAAAAAAAAATTTACAACTTATTTTTTTTTATTACAACATCACCTTATATGAACTTGGGGGTAATTTTGGTAATTAAGTAACATAAATGTGACACCCTATGGTGGGTGTTACAATTTCAGGTCAAAGGACCACAAACACCATTGTCACTATGAGAATCGCTTGTGACACTCACGTAACGATCCATGTAGCGTTCTCATGGTAGGTCAGTCCAGTACATCATTATTCTAATATGTACCCATGTGAAGACTTGATATCTCATATCCATGACCCGTGAGATGTGGTCATCAGTCTCTGCACATACTAGTCTCAATGTATTATTGTTGTCCTAATTAACAATAATACTTGACTAGGGACATTTAAGAATAGTGTTGTAACCAAAAGGATCTCACGATCAAGTCATCCACTTGATGTCCTATGGCATCAAACTTACTATTCTAAGAACTTTATTATGTTTATCAAAAAGAACACAATAAATGAAATGGCTCATATATAAAAATAGCATAATAGAATATATGTAAATGCAGAAAATGTATTGGCCTCTAGGGCATACACCAACAGTTTGCTCCACTATTATGCATTTATTAACTAGCGTAGAATAATTTCTAATTTATAAAGCAGCTACAGCACTTTGAAGTTCTAGTCTCAATCTAGATTCAAACTCTATAGCTCTCCATTCCTTATCTTGATAATTTCTTAAGTAAGTGGAAAACTTAGCTAATTCTTCAAATTTTGCAACATATTGATCCATAGTCATACTACCTTGTTCTAACTTCATAAACTCAACTTCCTTTGCATTCTTAATATTAACTGGAAAGTATTTATTCATAAAAGTATTCTGAAATATCTGCCAAGTAATTGGTGTCCCTTGTGCCTCTAATAATCCTCTAGCTCCTTGCCACTAAAACAGGAATCCTCCGACGCACGTTGCGCGCTCAAGCGGTGAGGGCCTAGCACTCAAGCGCTGGGCTTCTGAATTATTTTCTTTTCTTTTTTTCTGCTTCTTTAATTGCCCAATCTTCTCCATGTGTAATTACCTACAAAAACACATAAAAACACACAATTAAAACATAATTTAAAATAACCAAAAATAAAAGAAACTTGAGAACAAACTCAATCAAAAAGATTAAAAGAGAATGAAAACCCAAGACTTTGAATCGTAAAAATATGAATTTTTACAGATTCAACAGTCATTCAGAAGTATATGGAGGTCATTTTTCTTCAAAGAAAACAGCTGCAAAAATCTTGCAGTGTGGATTTTATTGGCCCACATTATTTAAGGACAACTATATTTTTTGTAAAAGTTATGAAAGTTGTCAGAAATTGGGTTCCATTTCTAAAAGAGACATGATGCCTTTGAACCCTATCATTGTCATTGAAACTTTTGATTATTGGGGAATTGATTTCATGGGTCCATTGCCATCATCATTTGGATTTGTGTATATTTTGGTTGCCGTTGATTATGTCTCAAAATGGATTGAGGCGATTCCATGTCGACACAATAATCACAAAATTATTCTTAAATTTTTAAAAGAAAATGTTTTGAGTTGATTTAGAATCCCTCGAGCTATCATCAGTGATGGGGGAAAATATTTTTATAATAAACCATTTGAATCTTTAATGAAGAAATATGGCATCACACACAAAATTGCTACCCCTTTTCACCCTCAGATAAGTGGACAAGTAGAATTAGCAAATAGGGAGATTAAACAAATTTTGAGAAAAATGGTTAACCCAAATTGTAAAGATTGGTCTTTAAGATTAAATGATGCACTTTGGGCTTACCGTACTACTTTCAAAACATCTTTAGGCATGTCACCCTATCGGTTAGTCTATGGAAAACATTGTCACTTGCCTGTAGAATTGAAGCATAAATCATTTTGGGCAATTAAAGCTTTCAATTCAAATCTTGATGATGCTTCCAAGTTACGCAAATTGCAATTGAACGAACTTGAGGAATTGAGAAATGATGCATATGAAAACTCAAAGATTTATAAAACTAGAACAAAAACTTTTCATGAAAAATTAATTTTGAGAAAATCTTTTGAAATTGGTCAAAAAGTTCTGCTTTATAATTCTCGTCTTCACCTATTCCCTGGAAAATTGAAATCTAGGTGGACTGATCCTTTTATTGTCAAACATGTGTATCCTTATGGGGTCATAGACATTGAGAACCCTAGGAATGGTAATGTATTTAAGGTCAATGGACAAAGATTCAAACCATTTCTGGAACATCAAGTTGTTGAGGTAGAATCCATATCCCTTTCTAATCCTTGTTATGAGTAGAATTGATTTTAATTTTGTTTCTTTCTTTTTGTAGTTCTTTGTGTTCCCGGTTAAGTGGCGGATAATGGTACTCTGTGACTCTCATGTCGATTTATTTTTTAGTTTTCCATAATAATTGATTTCTTCTCCTTTTAAAATGGATGTCATTCTCTCAAATCTAAGAAAGCATTTCCCTTCTCTCCCTCTAAATGCTCTAAGCAAAATCTACGAAGCTAGGTGTGAAAGACTGAGACTGTTAATGTACAAGGTCATCTCAGAAGATATACACTAGATAATCAAAGCAAAGGTTTTTTTAGCTGGTGAATCTTCAGATTCATTTGTCTCATACATGCCGGGTCTCGGTAAAAGTTTATATTCAAAAAAGAGAAGAACAAAAAGAATGAAAGTTTGTTACAAATGTGCGCGATGAAATTGTAATATGCGATGTCATTCTTTGGGAATGGTTTCCATAAACAAAGATAAAAAAATTTCATTAAGAATGGACTGAGTAAGGAGTCATTAGATAATATCTTATTGAGTCTTGAAACGCATTCTTGTGGATATGTGCAGCGTGAACTTCTTAGTTTGTGGAATATTTTCAGGGACGAGCAAGAGCATTACAGTCTTGAGAATCTGACTCAAAAAGACTCTGTTTGCCAATTTATAAGAAAATTGAATGGGAAACTTATCCTCGATTCATAGAAAGCATTTAAGCCATTTCTGGATGTGAAACCAGAGGAAGATGTGAGCCACAATCACAACAACTTGTATATATTATCTTGTACATTTCTTTAAAAAAAGAAAATAAAAGAAATAAAAGAAATAAAAGAAAGAAAGAAGGGTGAACTTTTGTGTAATCTATCCTTAACTAGATGGAGAGCCTCTAACCTTAGGGCTTCAAATCAAATGGAGAGCCCCTAACCTTAAGGCTTCAAATCAAATGGAGAGCACTTAACCTTAGGGCCTCAGATCAATTCCCTAAAGGTTAGACCCTGTGGATAAATGATCCTACTATGTTTTGATTAATAACTAAACTTAACATGATTATTATTTTGATTCACTAACCACTTGCCAAACTTGACTTTTTCAATGAGATTTAATGGAGCAAGAAAAGGTGATGCAAAGGATCATGGAGCAAAGAATTTCAATGCAAGGATCATGAAGGAAAACTTGAAGAGGAGCATCATGAAGAAGGAATTCAAGGAAGATCATTAGGAACCTTTTTGTAAAGAAAAGACTTAGTATAACTCTTTAATTAAGCTCTCTAAAATAGGTAAAAATAGTTTTCAAAAGTAAAAATGGACAAAGAATGAAAAAGGTTAATTAATAAGTCTGTTGATCGACGATGTCGCACTCGCCTCAAAATAGACTAGGATTTACAATGGAATATAGCATAGTGTATAACCTAGGTCATCTCCCAAGGACAATTCGGATCGATGTTACTTTAAAATAGAATTAAAATAAGTAACAATAATGTAAAACTAATTCAAATAGGAAAAATCAATTAAGAAAACACCAATCCAAGGTCTTCAATTTAGATGGCAGAATTAACATTGTTCAAAGAGAATATATGTATGCATTCAGTTAATTGAATTTAACTAGATAATCATCTAGGATTTATATCACAATCGCAATTCTTGATTAAGATTGAATTAGGAACATATTCGATTAACATAGATTATCAATCGATGATCTATTCTCCATTAGAATCAGATTAATCTAACTTCAATTTCAAAATCTCAATCGTAAATCAATTGAAGGAGGAGAAGAGGGAAGAACACAATGTAATTGAAAATTAAACAAGAGAACTCAAAACTTAACCACAATCATTGAATTCCTTGGATTGATTTGGAGTTTTAGCCTTCCATAGCCATTATGAAAACGCAGCAAAGAAGGTAAGACGAAAAATAGAGAAGATGAAAAGAGGTTTCTGCCTGAATAAGATAAAACTGAACAATAACAATCAAAAGGTCAATTCGGAATACTGTCTTGACCTATTTGTAACTGAAAAATCTTAAGTAATTCCTAATCTACCCCTTACTGTAGCCCTCTGAAAAGCTTATTCAGAAACATATCATTTGCCTTAATTGGGTTTAAATTGAGAGAATTAGGCCCAAATCATTGAGGAAAGGTCCAAGCTTTGTGACAGCAACAACGTCCTAACTTTGAGGCCCAGTTTTCGCCCTGAATCCAGCTGAATTGGAAAAATACATTAGACGCAAAATTTGTATCTTCGTCTCAGCTTTCAGGGGACACCAAGATCATCCAAATATGACATTTGTAGCCCAAGTTATGGCCTGCACAAGACAGAAAGGTCAAAATGAGTTAAAATCCGAAAATTAATGAAGTTTTTACAATTAAGCTCAATGTAGACCAAACATCTAAAACTCATCTACAAACATAATATTGGGCACAATTATCATCAATTAGGCTAAATATAAAACAATAATGAATGCCTAAAAATTGATTGATCATCTGTACATCGATGTACTTTTAGTTAATTAACTAACTTTTAATGAAAACTTCAATGTACATCTATGTATAAGTGTTATACATCTATGTATACATTGATTGATTCTGGACGTACTTTGTAACACCCCAAAATTTTTTATCTCTTAAACAGTAATTTTGACAGTTAACAGAATTTTACTATTTAGTAATTTTTGGATGCTGTAAAATTATTTTCATTATTTCGTCAGCGTATTTGATCGTTTTGAGTGATTTACTTGTGTGGCAAATAAAAAGTCAGGAAAAACTTTACGTAATTTAATTTTCTTGTTAGGTTTTAATTATTTTACGTGATTTGATTTGATATTTGTGTGTTTTCTAATTTTTGTGATTTTATGTGTGATTATGAAAATTTTCTTGTTTGTGGGCCCGAGGGGTGTATGTGGGCCCAGGTGGCTATACGTGAGCCCAGGTGGCTCCCGCAAAGTGAAAAAATTTTCTACACATAGAAAAATTTTTACTGTTTAGACGGAGATAGGGAATCTTACTAAACCTGAATCTGAAAATAATTTTAGAAAATTTCATTTACTGTATTTTGTACTGTATTTAATTATCGAATGATAAAAATACAGTAAATATATTCTTTCGTGGGGTTATAACAGATAAAAATAAAATTCTATACTGTTAAGTCAATATTGGTGGTTTGGATATCCACTATCGATTTAATCACCGTTGGAGATTTAATCTTGATTTAATCAACGGTGGAGATTTGATCTTAAAAGTGAATAGGATCAATTATAACCGTTGGATGGAAATTAAATCAAGGGTAGAGATTTAGTCTTATAAATGGCTATGATCATTATCAACCCTTGGATGTAGATTTAATCAATGGTGGAGATGGATCATTAATGACCATTGGATTTAGATTTAGATCAATGGTGGAGAATTGGTCATCAAAAAATGACTACAACCATTTTGGACCCTTGGATGTAAAGTTTGAAGGTGTAATCTTGACCCTTCATTTTGGAGACACATTCAATGATTAGGATTGCAAGCCAAAAATGATCCAATGGCTCAAATAAAGTCTTCAATCTATAACCTAAACCTAGTAGCTATTTTTAATCCAAACCATTCTTTTAATCAATGGTTAGGATGACTTAAAGTGATGGTTATGAAATTTGTCACATTTGGAGTGCATGAAGAGGGGGGACGATTTGGAGAAGCAAGGAAGAAGGGAGACAATTTTGTATAGGCTTTTTAGGCCAAAGAAAGGATGAAGACAATAGCCAAGTGTCAAGACCATTTCCTATTGATCATTAATGATCATGTTTTTCAAACTTTACTTTACACTTCTCTCCAATGCATGCTACAGCAATATCACTTTGGAAGACCAAGAAAATTCATTTCTACACTTCATATTATCACTTCTTCACCTTTTCCACTTAAGCTTCAAGAACAAACCAAAGAAAACTCCATTCTCCTTACCTTATTCTAAACAACTTTTATGTTGAAGACTTTCTCTAAATCTTCCATCTTGAAGGACTTTTACTAAGATCAAGTTCTAGAGTTTTTGTGGGTGAAGTGTAAGGAAACTTCATTTATTTATTTTTTCATGTTCTAAACCATGTTTGATCCATGGTTCCTCTTAATCAAGCTTAGTATACTAATTTCTATGTATTTTGTTTTGTATTTGAGAAGCCTTTGGTGGTGAAGGACTTGGAAAAAAGAAGCAAATCAAGAAGCTTTTAAGGATCTTCAAGAGGTAAGAGGGAGATCCATCTCACCAACCAAGTATCGTGGTGAGAGATGGTCTTATATTTGATGGATGGTGAATCCATGTGAGGATTCCAATCCATGGTCATATAATAATTTATGTATGTTTATGAGCTTTGATTTATTTGCTTATGCTTGATATGCTTTGTATGATTTTATGGCTTTGATGATATGCTTATATTATGCATGATAAGTATATGGCATGCTTATAGTATTTATGATGAAATATATATATGTGTATGTCATGATGTGGTGATGAAAAGGAATTCAATTTTTGGCTCCAATAGCCAAAGGAGAGGGTTCGATTTTTGATGCCCTTGATTAAGGTTCATATTGAAATTTTTCAAGAACAAGGGAATTGATTTTTGGGTCCTTAGAACAATGAGAATTTTAGCCAAGACACCTCAAAATAGGTGTTCACAAATTAATATTTTCATGAAAAATGAAAATGGATGATTTGAAGAGTATGAAAAATAAACAAAGGGTTTGTTTTTCAAGAAAACAAGAATACGGTCTTTGAGGAATTTTTTATTAATTTATTTTGTGTAAAAAGATCCTAAGTGTTTTTCTAAATATAAGTTTTGAATGAAACGGGCAAACATTGATTTTAAGGATTTGCAAAGAAAGTGAACAAGGAATTGCAAAGAAAGTGAAAAAGGATTTGTAAAGAAAGTGAAAAAGGATTTGAACAAATGAGTTTGGTTTTTATAACCATCGGTATTTCGGTTTTGAAAATAAAATTTTAATAGTTTTGTTTGTGTAAAACCATATCAATTTAGAAGGAAAAATGTTTTGATAATTTTCAATAGTCATGTCCACGTTTTCGAAGGCTTGTAATGCATTGATTTTGATGAAACAAAGTGATTTTTCAAGTGGAAATATAATTAATTTAATACAAGGAATTTAAAAAGGGAATCAGAGTATTTTAGCACTTGAGAAATGAATTTTTATGTAAATAAAAAGAGAGGTTGCAAGTGTAAGCCTCAATTTGTTTTAAAAAGAATTTATTTTTGTTAAAATTGATTTTAAAAAAATGAAGAATACAATAGTGATTTGGTATTTTCTAACGTGTAACTCATCCGTTGGGTTTTGAAAAGCGTTAGTAATTTTTAAAGTTAGAAACATTGATTTAATTCAATGGAATTGTGAATTTGTGGAATATACTGTGAAAAAAGATTTTTTTGAGTAAGAAAATATATTAAATGAAGTAGAAAGTTATATTATTTTGAGGAAGGTTAATTGGGAAATGATTTGGGAAAAATGGAGAATATAATGGTATTTTGAAAATTTACTAACGTATAACTTGTTTTCGAGTTTTGAAGTGCATTAGAAAATGTTAAGTTTTGAAACATTGATTTATATCAATGGAAAAGTGATTTTGTGAATTATATTTTGGAAAAAGGATTTCTTGAGTAAAGAAATGTGGAAAAAGATTTTTTTGAGTAAAGAAAAGGTGTTAAATAAAGTATAAAGTCATATTATTTTGAGAAAAGTGGAAATGGAATTTTTGAAGAATGAGAAATATTTTCTGTAATGGAATTGTGGTGAAAAAAATTATTTACGTATCTTAAAAATGTAATTTTTAAAGTACGTGATTTGAAATACAGTAAAATATTTCTAAGTATTTGAAAATACAGTAAAATATTTTCACACGATTTGAAATATGATAAAATATTACTACGCGATTGGAGATGCGTTGAAACATTTTAAGTGATTTGAATTACGTTTAAATATTTTACGTAATTTGAACTACTGTTGAAAAATCACTATATGATTTAAAAGTGATAGAATATTTTTACGTGATTGTGAAAATGACAGAAAATCATTATGTGATTTGGAAAGTGTTTTAAATATTTTGAGAATGATGGAAAATGTTTTATGCGACTTAAAAGAATGATTTTTAAGTTACGCAATTTTAAAAACGATGGAAAATCATTACGCGATTTGAGAAACGTATATTTTTATGCGATTGAGAAAAATGTTAAAAAAATTTAATACGTGATTTAAAGGTGCAACAGAAGAGTTGCAGTATTGTGAAAACGTAACAAAAACATTTTGGAATTGTGAAAACGAAATGGAAATGTTGCGCAATTTTGTGAAAACACGACGAAAGAGTTTTATAACTATGAAAATGTGATAATATGATTTTCCTGTTGAAAATATAGTATAAATACTGTAAAACCAGTATATGGATGCTGTGTGAGAAAATGACATGTTTTACCTGTGATTGGCATTTGGTGCATTATACATGCATTGGAAAGATATGTCTGTGATTGGATTTGGTGCATTATACGTGCATTGGAAAAATATGCATAGAAGCATATGATTACATTGAACAAATGAAATTGAAAAGATTTGGTCCTTTGGGGTTGGACTTGCCCTGATATATTTGTGCATTGTATAAAATATAGCTAATAGCTATTATGACCCTTGTGGTTGAAGAGGGAATGAGAATTGATAGTGAGGTCTATGATGGATCTTGGGGGCGTCGAGGCGCGGCAGTCGACCAGTGGACAATTGGCGAGTACCCTGTGCCACTTGGCGATGCAGTCCGTTGCAACGCATTGACAATACCCGACAAGAACACGATTCTTTTCAACGACTAGGAGATTGTCTTTGGGCTAAGGCTGACAATTAACCAGAGCATTCTTCTCGAAATTGTGAAAACCTCCATGGAGTTGTTTTTGATAAACGGAGTCTTTGTGCATATGCATAAATCTGAGCATTTATATCTATATGATATATTAATTGAGGAATATTGGCTATGACAATTGTTTTGAGTACTTGGATGATGATTGAACTGATAAATGATTAGATGATGATAGTTGATTAATGCTGATAGCATGATTATGGTATGATCTATCCGTATGATATTCTTTGTTTGTGTTATCTCTGTTTGCCATGTTGGTATTGGTGTAGGTGATCTCACCTCTTTGTTATATTGTTTTGCTTTGTCTGTATTGTTAAAATTATGCAGTAGAAGGAATGAGTTGTCTTAGACATAACGAGTGATAGATACTCAGAGATTGATGGAAACATTGAAAAGTGGCTGTCTCAAGTTCGAAGATGTGCCGGGTAGACAAGGAGTAAAGTTCTGATGCATCAAGTTAATACAAGAGAAGGAACGAGTATGTTAAGATTTAATGTTAGTGTTGTACCGTGCTATTAAGTAGGACCCATCATGGGGTTTGCTACTGTTAAAAGAAATAAGTCTGTTAATTTTATATTTCTCTTTAAATTATGATATTAATTGGTGTCAATATTGCATAATGAATAGTTGAAACATGACTTTCAATATTACCTAATATTTTCAGTAAATTTATGTTTCAGTAAAGAAGAAATTTTGAAACTCTTCTTTTATAACTCAAACTTTGTGCGAACTTCTTTTCAGATTATGAGTCGGGAGTCAGAAATGTGATGCCCTAAGGATGGTGTTACATACTTGGTCAGTATGCTTTTTTGCATCTGTACATCGATTGGTACATCGATGCATAAGCCAAAATAGAAGCAAGGACTTTTTGAAATAGTCATACAATCGATTAGGTAATCGATGTATGAACTTCTAGGCTAAAATTGCAAGTGTTTCTCAAGAACAACATCGATGTACTCACGTGTATATCACTCAAGATCAAGAACATCCAAGAACACAATAAATTAGGCAATCGATGTACACACATTGTAAGAAGTGAAATTTTGTTTAATACATTTATGTACTAATCGATTGACTGATAACAGAATTTTTTTTAGATAAGTTTTTTGATCTTAACTGACTTGTAAAGTGTGTCCAACGAATTTATTTTGAAAATACCTATATAAGGACATTGGCAAACACTTCTCAATAACAACTCATTCAAAACTTGAGATCAAATACACAAATACTGAGAGAGCTTTTCATTGAAAAACTGAGTATTTTTCTATAGAACTTCAAATTGTAAAATCTGATTTCTTAGAATCTGATTCAATCTTTTCATATTATAAAAAAGAGATAAGAGAGAAGGTTGATAACTCCATAGAATACAGTTATTTGTGCCCTAATTTTGTGCTTAAATGAATGCTATGTCCTTGTTTATAATGCATATTTGGGGGTTTTGTGCTTATATTTGTCATATTCTGATTCTAAGCCTTTCTGATATGTTTTATAGCAAATTGAGCTTTAATTGTTATGAATTGAGTAGATTTATAGATGTTACTGATTTGGTGTATTCTCTATGATAGGAGGGGCTCCAAACAAGGTTAAATATGGAGCAATTGAGCTTAAAGAGGAAGAGGAAGCCAAATTGGCAATTTAGTGGTCAACACCGCGGTGACAGGTGTTGCGCGCCGCAGCGGCCAGTGCATTTTCAGCAGGCCATACTTGGACCTAAGGCAAGAACGCCGCGACCCAGATGAAGTAGGCGCCGCGGCGTAGTTAAACCGACCCATTGGGCGCCGTAGCATAATGTAGTGGGCGCCGCGGCACTGAGGCGGCCAGTTGAGCTTATAAATAGATTTTATGCATTTTTCTCTGTGTTCTGGCCATTTTGGCCATTTCCATTTTTTGTTTAGCTATTTCCTTTATAGTTTTGTAGTTTAGGTTAGTTTTAGATTAGATAGTTTAGCTAGATCTTCATTGCTGGTGGATTGGAGTCAAGGATCAAAGGATTCAAGGAGGATTCAACCTTCAAAGACAAATCAATGAGCTTCCTTTCTCTCTTTTCCCTTTCTCTCTTCTCTTCCTTATCTGTTGTAAAGCTAAGCTTTGTTTAGGAATATTTTGGATCCTTTTATTTATATTAATGATGTGTTCTTCTCTGAATTTATGTGGATGTTTGATTATGGTTCAATCATTATCTGTGTTTAATGCTTGTTCTTGGTTGGCCTCGATTGCATGATCCTAATATTGGCAAATGAACTAGACATAGGGATTTTTTTATATGGATATGGTGTGGTTGATGCATGTTCGGCAAGTTCAATTGGCTTGGATGAGTTGATTCGTTAATAGGATATAAATATACCTATTAGCCATATATAGTGTGTGATTGAGAATAGATCGTTCATGAGTGGATATTGTACTAGCTTTCAAGGAAACTTGGTGAGTTGGGCAAGTAGAAACCAGGGTTGATTGACCTAGATATACGCTTTTGACTACATCAGATTCTTAAGCTAACCTAATCAATGCATTTGTGTTTATGAGGGGGATTGCATGTTGTTGATAGATGTAGGGGGTGAAGGAGGATTTCCTGAAACCTAACCGCTTTTATGTTTATTACTTATGTAGATTAGATTAGTTTAGTTTATTGTTTTCTTATTTTTATGTCCTTGTCTAGAATTGATTAAGTTATTGGTTGGTACTTAGCTTTATAATCGAATATCCTCGTGGGAACGAACTTTTACTCTGTATCTATATTACTTGAGCGATCCGTGCACTTGCGGTAGCAACCAAAGGTTCTCTCATTGATTAAATCAAGAGTAGAAGGGACTCTTGGTGTTGTGCAAGAGTAGAAGGAACTCTTGTGGGAATTGCAAGATTGCTTTGACTGAAAAAGTTGTCATTTGGGTAGAAGGAATCTAGAAGTGAAGTTTGTGTAAAGAATCTTGTAAATTGATTTTTTAATAGTAGACAAAACTCATAGTCATGTGGGGACTAGATGTAGGTTACTAGAGGAGGTAGCTGAACCAGGATAAAACTCGGTTTGCAATTTTCTCTATCCCTTAACTCTTTATTTGCTTTATTTTTGAATGTATGAATTAAGCAATATGTTAGGGATGCTTGCATAATTTGATTAGTTTATGATCTTGTTCATATCTGAAATCAACCTTATTGTTAATATTTCTTTATAAGTTTCAAGTCTTGATCAAAATACATCTTGTAAAAACACATTTTGGTTTGTTGGTTGATAAAATCTTTTTCATAGTTAAAGAAAAGAATCAGTGTTTGCAAAAAGGGGAAAAGCTTCAAAAAGTTATCATACTCAATTCAACCCCCCTTCTTGAGTATTAAGAAGCCACAACCAACAAGTGGTATCAGAGCTTTCACTCTTGTGTAAAGCTTAACATCTTAAGAGGATGGCTTCAAATGACATCTTGGGAGAATGGGCTTCCTTGGCAAGACCCCCTGCTTTCAATGGCACTGCCTATATGTATTGGAAAGAAATGATGTTAATATTCCTTGAGGTAAGTGGCATTGATGTATTAGATAGTGTTGAGAATGGTCCATACATTCCTCACACTCTTGATGCAAATGGCACTAAAAAAGAAAAACTTAGAAGTGAATGAGATGATGAGGACAAAAAAAGAGTAGGTTATAATGCTAAAGCTAAGAATATTATAACTGCTGCCTTGAGTTATGATGAATTTTTCAGGGTTTCAAATTGTAAGACAGCCAAGCAAATGTGGGATACGCTGCAAATTACTCATGAAGGAACCAGTGATATAAAGAGAGCAAGAATGAACTCACTCATGCATGAGTATGAACTATTTCACATGAAGAATGGTGAAGACATCAATGATATGCAAAGGAGGTTCACTCACATAGTGAATCAGCTTAATGGACTTGGAAAGAGCATTTCAGATGAACAACAAATCAACAAGATTATGAGATGTTTGACAAGAGAATGGCAAACAAAAATTACTGCTATAGCTAAATCAAAGGACTTAGCAACCACGAATATTGCTACACTACTTGGAAAACTTAAAGAGCACGAGATGAAGTTGTATAGATTGAATGACCATGAAGAAAATGAGAAAAAGAAAAGAGGCTTATCACTTAAAGCACATGTCTCCAAAGAAAATTTTGACAGTGATGAAGATGAAGAAGTTGAAGAAGATGATGAATTTGAAGAGGATATGGGACTGCTAGTTAAAAAGTTCAAGAGATTCCTCAAAAAGAAGAAAACCTTCAACAAAAGGCCCTCAAACTTCTTTTCTAAGAAGAACACTTCAAAAGCTGAAAGTTCAACATCAAGTGTGAGGTGCTATGAATGTGTCAAACCTGGACATTACAAGAATGAGTGTCCTAAACTTCAAAAGAAAGACAAGCATGACAATCATAAGTCCAAGGACAAGAAGAATAGAAAGCCAAGAAGAGCATATATATAGCCTGGGAGGAGAATGATATGGATTCCTCTGAAGATTCTGAGGAAGAAGAGGCCAATCTTTGTCTCATGACTAACCATCAAAGTGACAATGAAGATGAGATAAATGAAGTCCCCCTACCTATGATGAACTACAAGATGCTTTTGATGAATTGCATAGTGAATATCTAAAAATTGCTAAGCAATTAATGTCATCTAGGAAAGTCATTGCTAAACAATGTAGTGATTATGCATCTCTTCAAATTAAGATTAAAGAATTAGAAGATAAGAACAATAAGCTAAGAGCATCTAGTTCTACATGTTCTAATTGCAATATTCTGGAAAAAGAAGTGGAAAAATTGAAAACCACTCTATCTAAATTTACAATGGGAAAAAATAATCTAAATGTCATATTAGGACAGCAAAAAGGAGTATATGACAAAGCTGGAATAGGCAATAAGCCAGCATTGCATGAAAAGGCTTTTAAGAAACTCTTTGTTGCAGCTAAATCCTCTATTAGTCCTTTTGTTAAATATTTCTATTGTGCAAGAAAAGGACATACAACTTCTACATGCTATTTTAGAAAGCCTTCAAGGATTAGTATTAAACAAATTTGGATTCCCAAGGGAACATATGTTATGACTAACACCAAAGGACCCAACAAAATTTGGGTACCTAAGACAAATGCTTAAAATCTGTTTTGTAGGTGTGTTTAAGAGTCAAAAGTTCAAATTAGTATCTTGATAGTGGCTGCTCCAAACATATGACTGGAGATATCACAAGGTTCTCATCCTTGACTCCCAAACAAGGTGGAAGTGTCACCTATGGTGATAACAACAAAGGAAGGATATTAGGAGTTAGAACAGTTGGAAGAAGCACAACTACCAAGATAGAAGTTGTACTATATGTGGAAGGGCTCAAGCACAATTTACGAAGCATTAGCCAACTATGTGATAAAGGTTATAAGGTATTCTTTAACTCTAGTAGTTGCATTATAGAAAACAAGTATGATAGTAATGCAAAGCTGATAGGTAATCGATTGAATTGTTGGTGTATGCCCTAGAGGCCAATACATTTTCTGTATTTACATACACTCTATTATGCTATTTTATATATGAGGCATTTCATTTATTGTGTTCTTTTGATAAACATAATAAAGTCCTTAGAATAGTAAGTTTGATGCCATAGGACATCAAGTGGATGACTTGATCGTGAGATCCTTTTGGTTACAACACTATTCTTAAATATCTCTAGTCAAGTATTATTGTTAATTAGGACAACAATAATACATTGAGACTAGTATGTGCAGAGACTGATGACCACATCTCACGGGTTATGGATATGAGATATCAAGTCTTCACATGGGTACATATTAGAGTAAAGATGTACTGGATTGACCCACCATGAGAACACTGCATGGATCGTTACATGAGTATCATAAGTGATTCTCATAGTGACAATGGTGTCTGTGGTCCTTTGACCTGAACTCACTACGATTCCTACATGAGGAGTTGTGTGTTTTAATGCCATCAAACATCATCTATAACAAGGTGATTATAAAGTTAGTTATTGGACATACCGCGAATCATGCAGAGGGATGTGAGTGACCTAGATGGGATTTGTCATTCCTACATAACAGGAGCGATATCTTCGGGCCCCCTGATTGAGTGAGACTGTGAAATGCATGGCCATGCTCAAATGAGTCAATATGAGATATTGATCTCATTTGTTGTTACAAAGTCTACTCGAATATCAGGAAACGAAAGATTAGACTATACAAGGGTGACGCATTCTATGTCTTGTGTTTAATCTAGATATCTTGACAAAGGGACTAAACGACACGGAAACATTGGTCACGGAAAGGTTATGTCAAATCACTGACATTCTTATTACTTAGGTAGCAGCGATGTGTTGCTAGATACCACTCACTGTTTGTAATATTAAAATGGGATTTTAATATTACTGCCAACATAATAAGAACCTGCAGGGTCACACACATAGAGTAGACTAAAATAGGAGCAATGGATCCAAGTTGGACTTGGATTAAAATTTGGGTCATACCCATAACAGATGGGTCTAGGGTTGCATAGCTTACCTTGCTACTGCTCACACTCACTTAAGGCAGTCACTATTATAAATAGTACTGCTAAGGGGATGCTAATATATATACAATTTCAGAACCCTAGCCACGCCTACAGGAAAAGTGAGTGAGAGAGCGACAGGTTTCTTCTCTTCTCTTCGCAGCTAGCACTGTGTAAGAGACGTAAGGCTCCTCTTTGCGGATGTTGGACGCTCGTGAGTCTGTTCATGTGGATATCGCAGCAACATCGTTTCTATTACGGTGTTGGTGATTCACGACCTTCCTTTTGATCATGCTTCAAGAGGTAAATCATTTAAAAAAGTCAGATTATGGCTATTTCGCATGGATCCTCGGTGGGAATCCCTATTTTTCACTGTGTGATGTATCCGTAATTCCCAACAGTGGTATCAGAGAGTATTGCGAAACCATGATTTAGTTTTCTATTTTCATTTGCATGAGATAACATGTTTTCTGTTCTTGTTTTTGACAAAAGATATTATCTTTAATATGTTATTTCTGAAAACCGTATAAAACCCTTTGCGAAAACATATTTTGTTTCTTATGTTGTATGCAAAACCATGATGTTGTTTTCAAAACTTCATGAAGATGTTCATATGTTTTGTGAAAACCGTTTTGTTTTAAGATGTATGTTTTTGTGAAGCTTTTTAGTATGTATGTGATACGTATAGCGTTATGGAATCCTTATTCTCAATGCGCGGTGCAAGGGTTTGGGAAACCTTGTTCTTGGTTTTCGGCAGCAGGGGTTATGGAATCCTTGTTTCTACACAAGAGGCGCGGCACAAGGGGTTTTGGAAACCCTATTCTTGTTATGCGGCAGCAGCATCAAGTGTTGATGTCAATCCGTCAAGGAGGCGCCAGAGGTTCAAGTGTTGATCGACGGTGCAAGGGTTCCCCGCGGCACATGAAGTGTTCATATTGTTCGGGCTTAGGGTTCCACGGCACAAGGGTTCAAGGGAGGCACAAGAGATTCAGTTATTGTTTATGGTCCAATTTTTCGGGCCGGGGCGCTGCCCCGCACCCCGCAAGGGTTCCCCGTGCTACCTCTGCGTTGGATGTTTTTCGAAAACGTGATATTTTATATCTAATTTTATGACTCGTGAAAATAATAATGTATTATTGTTATGATTTTATATGTTTTTGTGATGCATGGTGCATGGTTATGGCCTTAGTCCTCTTTTTATGCCTTTTGGTTTTAATAAATACGACCTACATGTCGTGCCTTTCTCTCTACATTCTGATTGTACATTCTCTTCTCACCTAACTCCCCTCGAATGTAAAAGAGGTTTCTATATAATGTAATTATGATGTGGAGGCAAGAAGACGGCATCAAGTAAGGACGTTGATGGGAGATGCTTAGTGAAGCTGGCTTAGTTAATGCTACTCTCTTAGGGGCCATAACCATATCACTTTTATTATATGCTTTTTATGTATGAGATGCATGGATAATGTTTATGGTATGATAAACAGTTTAATAAACGGTGAGATCTAATAATAATAATAAATTCCCTCAAAGCAAATATTAAGTCATTATGTGATGCCTTCCAATGTGTGGTACTCGTCAAGACTTGTATCGATTAAGTGTAAGTCTGCCAAAGCAGGATGCCTTTATTTATATTAGTAAGACGTGATGGGATAAAGGTAATATCCAACTGCCAACCATTGGGTCTGACTTAACTAGGCCATTTCAATAGGATTGAAGGCTTAGAGGCATGAAGTTGGGCTTTAGTCCATTAGATGGTTTAGATTAAGTGTTATTCACCCAACTATCCGAGAGTTACATATGATGTAATTGGAAAGTGTTTCCTACCTAAATAACTGAATTTTGGGTGATCAGCCAAAGCTGACTCAAAACTAGGTGAAATATGGATCTTGGCCCGCTAGGAAATCTTACGATGGGATTTTCCGAGTCAATGCTGAGGGTCACTTACTTGAATAAAATAGCGGGAGGCATATTTAATTAAAAGACCTCATTAAATATATTTATGGCATGATACTTATATTTTGCATATTTCTGTTAATAGATTACCATGGCAACAAACACATCGGGTACTTTATCATTGCGATCCATCCTTGAGAAGGACAAGTTATTTGGAATGAATTTTCTAGACTGGTACAGGAATTTGAGGATTGTCCTCAAGCAAGAGAAAAAGCTGTATGTTTTGGAACAGCCTATTCATGAGCCACCTGCTGCTAATGCCCCTAGAACTTAAAGAGATGCTTATAAGAAGCATCAAGATGATGCCTTGGACATTGGATGTCTAATGCTGGCCACCATGAACTCTGAGCTCCAAAAGCAACATGAGAACATGGATGGATACAATATAATCGTACACCTTAAGAAGCTCTATCAAGAGCAGGCCAGGCATTAGAGATACAAGGTCTCTAAAGCACTATTTTAGTGCAAGCTGGTAGAAGGAAGCCCTGTTGGTGCTCATGTACTCAAGATGATTGGGTACATTGAAAACCTAGAGAGACTCAGTTTTCCTTTGGGCCAAGAGTTGGCCACTGACTTAGTCCTGCAATCATTGCCGGAAAGTTTTAGTCAATTAGTCATGAACTACAGCATGAATGAGATTGACAAATCACTACCAGAGCTGCTAGGCATGTTGAGAACTGCTGAACAGAACATTAACAAAGGCAAAGGGAAGTCCATAATGATGGTCCAAAAGAATAAGGGCAAGAAACAACAGAAAAAGCCCAAGGACAACTGGAAAGGCAAGGGCAAGGATAAGTCCAAGCCCAGCACTTCTGGCTTGAAACCAGTGGGTGGAGTGGCTAAGGAAGGTACATGCTTCCATTGTGGTCGACTGGACATTAGAAGAGGAAGCTGTGCAAGTTCCTGGAGGAGCTCAAAAGAAGAAGGGAGTGAGACTTCCACTTCAGGTATTTTTATTATTGAAGTCAATTTATCTACTTCTGCATCATGGGTATTAGATACTGAATGTGGATCTCACATTTGTGTAAATGTGCAGGATCTAAAGAGCAGTAGACCATTGACAAAGGGCGAAGTTGACCTACGAGTGGGAAATGGAGCAAAGGTTGCTGCATTAGCTATAGGGACTTATTTATTATCTTTGCCCACTGGGCTTCTAATAGAGTTAGAGAACTGCTATTTTGTGCCTGCTATTAGCAGGAATATCATTTTTGTTTCTTGTTTGGACAAGAAAGGTTTATCTTTTATTATAAAGGACAAGTGTTGTTCCATTTATATGAATGATATTTTTTATGGTAGTGCATAATTGAGTGATGGACTTTATGTACTTGATCTCGAAACGTCCATCTGTAACATAAATACAAAGAGGTTTAAATCAAACGATCTGAACCCAACTTTTCTTTGGCATTGTCGTTTGGGCCATATAAATGAGAAACACATCTCCAAATGCCATAAAGATGGATTCTTGGACTCATTCGATTTCGAATCATATGAGACATGTGAATCTTGTTTATTAAGGAAGATGACAAAGGCCCCATTCACCGGATAAAGTGAAAGGGCTAGTGATCTTTTAGGCCTTATACATAGTGATTTATTGTTGGTGTATGCCCTAGAGGCCAATACATTTTCTGTATTTACATACATTCTATTATGCTATTTTATATATGAGGTATTTCATTTATTATGTTCTTTTTTTATAAACATAATAAAGTCCTCAGAATAGTAAGTTTGATGCCATAGGTGATAATTATGATTTTTAACATATTAATTATCTACACAATTACCTTATTAATGATGTCCAGATTGTAATTAAGTGATCTTAGCACTCATTTAGATCATTGGGTTGAATTGGGCATTAAAGCAAAATTTTCGGATTTTAATGCATATTGATAGTGGTTCAGTATTTTAACCATAACTTGAGTTGTAGATCTCTGATTTTGATGTTCTTTATATGCTAGGAAAGATGAGAAAAAGATCTACAAGTTTTGTGAAATTTCAAATTGAAAGATTCGGATGTTTACATGGTCAAATACAGCTTTGAAGTTGGACCAGCGGTACTGTTACAAATTCTGGACACACCTTCACTATTTTGGGCATATCTCACTCATTTCAAGCCCAAATTAAGCATATGAGTACTCCTTGGAAAGCTTACTTCAAAGGCTATCTGATGGACTTGATTTGAATTTGAGATTATGACAGAAATTGAAAAGATAGCAACGTGGAAAAAGTGGAGGAATCATTGGAAGGTGGGAGACGTACTTTCATAATGAGAAAATAATTCAATGGAAGGTGGGAGACATACTTTGATAATGGATGAATAATTAACAAGAGTGGGTGAATTACTTTTGACTCTTTGTGAATGATTAAGAGGAGAGCAATCAGATTTGTAAAGATAGAGGGGAGAGCTTCTACGCAGGGTGTGATTTGTAGTTGGTTCTTGTAGTTTTAGTGTTTTCATTTTGGAGAATTCTCTTCTTCTCTTCCTCTCCTCCTCTCTCTTTGTTATTTTTATTTTTGTATGGTTCTTGAAGGTTCTCCAATAGTGATGGCTATAGAGAGCTAAACTTATTTAATCAATCCAAGAGATTGACAAGCTTGATGATTAATCTTGAGATCTTGTTTTAATTGCTATACATTCATCTATTAATCAAGTTTCTCTTTTTCTCCTTCTCTTGTTTAAATTTGGATTTAATGCTTAATTTGATTGGGATTTGTATATGTTAATTGCGTAATTATCATGTGCCAAGAGATGAATTCAGAGGTTAAATAATGCATCAAAGTGTTTGATGAATGTTTAGCTTGGTTGGATCTTGGTTTTTAAGTTAATTTGGGTTTTGGATGGATGCTTAATTTGTCTAACCTTAATTAATTAAATTCTAGAAGCATTTCTAGTAGAAGATCCATGGATCATTGAGAGGCGTCTTGATGTGATCTAAGATCAAGGATTCGGTTGATAGTTGAACGGATCTATAAAGATCAAGGATGGATTAAAATCAAGATTGGTTAATTCTCTTGGATTGGTTGTTTTCCTAATCTTGTTTACTCTTTTTAATTGCTCTTTGTTGTTTAATTTTCCAAAACTTTTCCCCCCTGTTTATTAACCTCTTAATCTGACTTCATAATTAGAATGATCTACGGGCTCGACCCGGTGTTACCTTATGCTACAAGTAGTTTTGGTAAATCGGTTATAAATTGATTTAAATTTGGTAATCTCGACAGTTGTCAATAGGACATCAAATGGATGACTTGATCGTGAGATCCTTTTAGTTACAACATTATTCTTAAATGTCCCTAGTCAAATATTATTGTCAATTAAGACAACAATAATACATTGAGACTAGTATGTGCATAGACTGATGACCACATCTCATGGGTCATGGATATGAGATATCAAGTCTTCACATGGGTACATATTAGAGTAATGATGTATTGGACTGACCCACCATGAGAACACTACATGGATCGTTACGTGAGTGTCATAAGTGATTCTCATAGTGACAATGGTGTTGGTGGTCCTTTGACCTGAACTCACTACAATTCCTACATGAGGAGTTGTGTGTTTTAATGCCATCAAACGTCATTTGTAACAAGGTGATTATAAAGTTGGTTATTGGACATACTGCGAATCATGCAGAGGGATGTGAGTGACCTAGATGGGATTTGTCACTCCTACATAACAGGAGCGATATCTTCGGGGCCCCTGATTGAGTGAGACTGCGAAATGCATGACCATGCTCAAATGAGTCAATATGAGATATTGATCTCATTTGTTGTTACAAAGTCTACTCGAGTATCAGGAAACGAATGATTGGACTATACAAGGGTGATGCATTCCATGCCTTGTGTTCAATCTAGATATCTTGACAAAGGGACTAAACAACACGGAAACATTGGTCACAGAAAAGTTATGTCAAATCACTGATATTCTTATTACTTGGGTAGCAGTGATGTGTTGCTAGATACCGCTCACTGCTTGTAATATTAAAATGAGATTTTAATATTACTACCAACGTAATAAGAACCTGCAGGGTCACACACATAGAGTAGACTAAAATTGGAGCAATGGATCCAAGTTGGACTCGGATTCAAATATGGGTCAGACTCATAACAGATGGGTCTAGGGCTGCACAGCTTACCTTGCTGCTACTCTCACTTACTTAAGGCAGTCACTATTATAAATAGTACTGCTAAGGGGCTGCTAAGATAGATAATTTTAGAACCCTAGCCGCACCTACTGAAAAAGTGAGTGAGTGAGCGACAGGTTTCTTCTCTTCTCTTCGCAGCTAGCACTGTGTGAGAGACGTGAGGCTCCTCTTTGCAGACGTTGGACATTCATAAGTCTATTCGTGTGGATACCGTAGAGACATCGTTTCTATTATGGTGTTGGTGATTCACGCTTTAAGAGGTAAATCATTTAAAAACTCAGATTATGGCTTTTTCGGATGGATCCTCGGTGGGAATCCCTATTTTTCGCTGCGTGATGTATCCACAATTCCCAACAGTGGTATCAGAGCATCTTGCGAAACCATGATTTGGTTTTCTATTTTCGTTTACATGAGATAACATGTTTTCTGTTCTTATTTTTGACAAAAGATATGATCTTTAACATGTTATTTCAGAAAACCGTATAAAACCCTTTGTGAAAACATATTATGTTTTATGTGTTGTATGCAAAACTGTGATGTTGTTTTCAAAAACCATGAAGATGTTCATATGTTCTTTGAAAACCATTTTGTATTAAGATGTATGTTTTTTCGAAGCTTTCTGGTATGTATGTGATACGTACAGCGTTATGGAATCCTTATTCACAATGCGCGGCGCAAGGGTTTGGGAAACCTTGTTCTTGGTTTGTGGCAGCAGGGGTTATGGAATTCTTGTTTCTGCATAAGAGGCACAGCGCAAGGGGTTTTGGAAACCCTATTCTTGTTTTGCGGCAGCAGCATCAAGTGTTGATGTTTTGCGGCGGAAGGGTTCTCGTGGCACATGAAGTGTTCATGTTGTTCAGGCTTAGGGTTTCGCGCGGCACAAGGGTTCAAAGGAGGCGCAAGAGATTCAGCTCTTGTTTATGGTCCAATTTTTTGGGCTGGGGCGCGGGACCCCCGTGCTACCTCTTCATAGTGTATTTTTTCAAAAGCACGATATTTTATATCCCTTTTATGAATCGTGAAAATAATAATGTATTATTGTTATGAGTTTATATGTTCTTTGTGATGCATGGTGCATGGTTATGGCCTTATTCCTCTTTTTATGCTATTTTGGTTTTTATAAATATGACCTGCGTATCATGCCTTTCTCTCTACATTCTGATTGTACATTCTCTTCTCACCTAACTCCCCTCGAATGTAAAAGAGGTTTCTATATAATGTATCTGTGATGTGGAGGCAAGAAGACAGCATCAAGTAAGGACGTTGATGGGAGACGCTTGGTGAAGCTGGCTTAATTAATGTTCCTTTCTTTGATGGGAGACAACATCACTTTTATTATATGCTTTTTATGTATGAGATGCATGGATAATGTTTATGGTATGATAAACAGTTTAATAAATGGTGAGATCTAATAACAATAATAAAAATTCCCTCAAAGCAAATATTAAGTCATTATGTGATGCCTTCTAATGTGTGGCACTTGTCAAGACTAGTATCGATCAAGTGCAGGTCTGCCAAAGCAGGATGCCTTTATCTATATTAGTAAAACGCGATGGGATAAAGGTAATATCCAACTGCCAACCATTGGGTCTGACTTAACTAGGCCATTTCAATAGGATTGAAGGCTTAGAGGCATAAAGTTGGGCTTTAGTCCATTAGATGGATTAAAATAAGTGTTATTCACCCAGCTATCCAAGAGTTACATGTGATGTAATTGGAAAGTGTTTCCTACCTAAATAACTGAATTTTGGGTGATCAGTGTGATAACACTGTATTTTATACATTTTATAATCCTCTCACTAGGCTTCTTAAGGTTCAATTACGCTTAATTAAGTTGGTTTTGACACATTTTATGATTTTGAGCCAAATTGGACAATTAAATAAATTATTGCATAAATTAACCGTAATTATCTCTTTGGCAATGTTTAGTAAACTTGCTATAACTTGAGCTACAAATATCTGATTGATGTGATTTTGGTCTTGTAGGAAAGCTAAGACAATTCCCTACAACTTTCATGTTGAACACTTGTCTAGAATCAGACTCCTTGGAGGTGATATTGGGCTTTGAAGTCAAAATAGAGGAGCTGAAATCGGGCCTAAATACTGTGCAGTAATTGGACCATATCTTGAGTTCTAGGCATGATTTTGGACTAAAACCAAAGCCATTTTCAAGCAAATATTCAGTCCTACAACTTTCATGAAGACCACTTCTCTCAAAAATGAAAAGATGACTGGACGCACGGCTGTACATTTACTCAATTGTTATTTAAAAAAAAAGAAAAAAAAAAGGAAATAAAACATCATGGCTTACGTTAGGAAACTTAACAATTAAGTTTCACTATTCATGTTACTATGCATTGCACAGTAACATGAATTTGCCTATAAATAGGCAATTGAACATTTGAGAATCCACAATTCCAGACGGAGGGAAGACGAAGAGGGAGAGAGGCTTTTGGGCAGTGCCCTGCTTCTCTCCCCGTCTCCCTTCAATTTCTTTTTCTCTCTCTTTTCTCTTTTTCTTTTTTCTAGTTTATGTGTAAATAAGTTTTAGTCTACTTGGGTCAAAGTGTGAAGCTCTTGGTAATAAAATAAGGTTAGATTTATTCCTCTCTTGTGCTTTAATGATTTATATTTTTAAGTAGTTATTATGCGTGTTATATTTTGTTTCTGATAATTTAGAAATTACCCTTGTAAATAGAAGTTCTTGATTTATTGCAGACAAAATATTGACACAGTAAATGCTTTAACCCATTTACAAGTGGTAGTAATAATTAAAGGAAATATAATATAATTACGTATATTATTTTATTTCGTATTGTATTTTGTTTCCAATCAATTTAGAAACGCTCCTTGTAAAGTGGAGTTCTTGATTTGTTGTAGACAAGAGATTGGCACAATGAATGCTTTAACCCATTTACAAGTGTTGGTGTTAGAAACTCTCCTTGTAATGTGGAGATCTTGATTTATTGTAGACAAAATATTGGCACAGTGAATGCTTGATCCCATTTATGAGTGATGATATTAATGGATGATTAAAGGAAACATAATATAATTACGTATATTATTTTAATGAACTTTTAACGTTGTATTTTTTGATTGGAACCTCCATGTTGCGAGGATTCTAATTGAGTTATAAAAGGAATTAATCTTGCTTTTATTTTATTTACCAAGAGTAGATCTTTTTACCCAAGTAAATAATTTTTACTGTAGTAACAAAATATTTACCTTACCATAATTATTCTTCATCAATTCCCTGTGGATCGACCTCGGACTCACCGAGAAATTTATTACTTGAGACAACCTGCACTTGGGTTTGCAAAGCAACAATTAAAAAGTATGCATCAAGTTTTTGGCGCCGTTGCCGGTGACTTGTTTTGAAAAATAAATTTCTAGGTGTAAATATTTTTGTACATAGTAAAAAGTAAATAGTGTGTGAATAGTGTATGAATAGTGTGTGAATAGTATGAATAGTGTTTGCATAGTATTAATAGTGTGTGAATAGTTTTTTTTTTTTTTTGATAAAAGGCATTGGCATGCAAAGGCATCACAATAGGAAGAGGCATCCCAACTAGGTTGGCACCCCACTACCTAACCGTCATTTGCAGCACACCAATAAGTGTTATTAATAAAAAATAAAGAATACAGAACCATGGGGGGACATAAACCAGAACCCATGAAAGAGAACGAATTATGTAAATCTGTAATTTGGAAGCCCAAACCTATTTCTGAAAAAATCAACAGTAATGAAGCTAGGTGTAAGGTCCCACCAAGAATCTAATTTAGATGAAACACCAAAATTAGCAAGCCTATCGGCACAAATATTTCCTTCTCTGAAAATGTGAGAGGCTTTGAATCTCATCTTCTTAGTTAGATGAATGCAATTCTTCCACCTGGTCCTAATCTTCTAAGGGACAAGCTCCGGAGAGGTGAAGGCATGAATCACCAAAATAGAGTCACATTCCAACCAAAGACTATGCCAACCTTTATTGTATGCCATCTCAATACCAAACTTGGCAGCCAAAAGCTCAGCCTCAAGTGATGAAGCAATTTCATAATAAAAAGCAAAACAGCCAAGCACTGCTGCACTCCTATCTCTGAAAATACCACCACCTCCAGCATGGCCCGGGGATCCCTTAGCTGCACCATCAGAATTACACTTAACCCAATGACATGGGGGAGGGTGCTAGTCAACCTGAATAATTTTAGGAGCCCTGTTAAGATGGGTTGGAACATTAAAGGATTTCAGCAGTAGGAAATCATCCATGGAGCTTGATGCAGAGCCTTTGGATAAACAACTTGAGAGAGCAGCTGAGGATTTGATCATGCTAATAGCAGATTTGATAGGAATAGAGATATTGTCAAATCTGCACTTATTTCTACAAAGCCAAATGAACCAGAAAATGTTGACAATCACGGCTAGAATAAGGTCTTTAGCTTGAGCAGACCAATTTAGATTGCAAATTGAAAGGATTGAAATGAATGAGGACAGGTCAATTGATGATTTTATGATGCCACTAAACCAATTCCAGATTTGCCTTGCAAAGCTGCAAGTGAGGAAAAGATGCTCTGAGCTTTCTGCAGCAGCCATACAAATACAGCAAATGGAGACTGATATGCACCTACGTTTCATGAGGTTATCATCTGCAGGGAGCTTATTATGAATGACATGCCAAAGCAAAAAAGATCTTGAGGGGGGAATGGAGACTGACCAAATCAGCTTACTCCAACTAGCCGAATTATGCTAAGGGAATAGATACAGATAAGCTTCTTTAAAAGTAAGAAAGCCTGAGTCATTACCTGTCCAAACTAAGTGATCCTGATCAGTATACAAAGGGATTTCAGTCTTAAGAATTACAGCATTAAGAAGAGGAAATCTATCAACAATTTCAAAAGGAATGAGCCACTTATTGTCATGAATAAAGTCTGCAACTGAAGCTTTTAGAGAAGTATGTAAGTGATGGGGAATGTTTAGGATGTCAACTATAGGTTGGTCAAGCCAAACATCCTTCCAAAAGTTAATTCTCCTCCCATCTCCAATTTGCCACAAAGAAGAAGACATAACAAAGTATGCAAGTGGGCCTTAATACATGGCCATATAGCAGATTTTATATAACTGACTATAGGTCTATTATGCTTAAAGAATCTATTTCTGACAAACCTTGCCCATTCATTGTTAGAAGACAGAACATCCCAGCTAAGTTTCAGCAGGGCAGTATCATTGATAGACTTAAGAGACCTCAAGTCTAGGCCACCTTCATTTAGAGGGGAGCAAACTATTTTCCAAGGGACAGTGACCAGCTTCCTGATATTAATGTCACCAGACCATATAAAGTTTCTAATGCATTTGTCAAGCATTTTCAAGAGGCCAAGAGGCCAAGCATAGACATGAAAGCTGTAAGAAATCATGCCATGAACAATGGTTTTAACAAGCTGGACCCTACCCATAGCAGATAAGAGAGATCCTTTCCAAGAAGCAAGTTTAGATTTAATCCTATCTGCTATAGGCTCAAGATGAGAACTCTTTGGCTTACCTTTGAACAAAGGCACACCAAGATATGTGAATGGTGTAACACCCACCTTAGGGTGCCACACTTCTTGTTACTCAATTACCAAATTACCCTTATTTAGATAACGTACTTTGTAGGGAAAAATACGAGTTGCAAAATTTCTTGATGATAGTAAGATAAACTTAACAGGAAATAAAACACTACATTTTAAAAGCGTATATTCATCATTGTCACAAATTATTTACATCGTATATACACAAGTCATAGTATTGTCATATTTTAATATTACAACTAAACTCTCAAAATATTTGAGCTTTAATTTAAACTAATACACTGCCCAAGTATTACAAACACTATTTACATTGATATCTTTGCCCAAGTACTACTAGGCAGCTGAGCCCTCAGAAGAAAACGGACCCTCAGATGTATCCTCCTCAGACTCCTAGGGTGGGGAATTCCAACTCGACGTAAAGTCCGGAGAGGAAATGTCCGAACGGACGATACAACACTACTCTCTCTAGGGGTGTGATAGTACGCTCCCGGGTCTTTGCTCCCGATGGATATAGGGAATTCTAATTATACATAAATAGTAACGGAAAGAAAAAATAAGGATTCCCATTACCGATTCGTAGCCTACTTAATCTAATATTTACTTCTCCTAGATAATATATATCTCTCTCTCTCTAGATCTTCGGTCCATGCCTCGTCCCCATCGATGAATGTCGATCTTATGTAACCCAGGAAGCTAGGAATCTCCACCGCCATCAAAACTCTAGATTTTCAATCTCGATATAACTCGGACCTTCCTCTCGCTTCTCGCTCTATGGGACCCGGCTCGATGTCTTAATAACATATAAACATAATACCATATATACATACAAGAGGTGAGATCACCATACCAATACCAAGCCACGGTAGCAATGAAGATAAACACATACAAATTCTCATACCAATACATCATACATAATTACAGTAATTTATTCATGTGCTTAGATTATGTCATCAATGTCATTTATCTAACACTTATCATATCTCATATCAACCCATCATATCCACCATATCATTTATCATCATAATTCATACAATAATTCATAATGACATCCATGTCCTTATCAATATTCATTTATTCAATAATTCGGTTATCAAAATCAATCAAATTATGATAATACCCTAGGTGGCAAGAAATCTCTCGTATATGTATCTAGACTCATGCACCTAGACTCAATTTTCCTACTCCATGGAGCTAAGACTGGTCGGAAAGAGTGATCGAAAAGAATCGACATTGCGCACTACATGCCTCGGACCACGTGCTCATTCTCTTTGCTCATTTAGCATTTGCACATCTAGCATATGCATCACGTCTTTATTAGGATCTCGATTATGGATAGTGTCTCTGGGTCCCCGGATCATCGGTGTGTTGCATCGGTCCTCAACCTCACGTTATGTATTCGAAGCTTTATTCTCTGTCCATTGTATTCTGATCGTAAAACCCGCACCCCGATGCCCCCAAGGTCAACGAGTGACCTACACTACGCACATCGCACCCACTAAGGGAGGTGTATTCTTTCCTTCTTTGGAGGAAAAGAAGATGAAGAAGACGTAATCGATTCCCTGGTGTGGTGCCTTATTCGGCCCATCGGACTTTTTCAATGCACATTCGAATTCACCTTTCTTAGTTCAATTCATTCTCTCATTTCCTCAATTCAATTTTCTTTATTTCATATTCTCAATTCATTTTCTTTATCTCATATTCTCAATTCATTTTCTTTATCTCATACTCGAGGTCCTCAAAATTGATCCAAAATAATAAACGGGATGTATCATTATTTCGTATTTTCATCGTGAAATTATATTTTTTGCATTTTCTCAATCGCACACATGATTCAATGCGATCTCATGCGTTTTCAAATCATCCTCGATTCTTATAGGAGACTCGTATCAATTTTTCATCGTTTCTCAATCACATAAGGTATTTCTCATAGGTTTTAAATAAAAAATACTATTTTCCTCAAAATTCAATTTCATTTTTATATTTGCATAATAACCCCTCAAAACATAATATTTACTTTATAATCCTCATTTAAATAATATTTTCACTACAATCATTCATAAAATTTATATTTACGAAATAATTCCTCGTAAAATTTATATTTACGAAATCGTCCCTTAAAAAAATTAATATTTACAAAATAATCCTTTATAAAATTCATAATTACAAAATAGTCCCTCCAAAGCATAATATTTACTTTCTTGTCCCTCAAAACATATGAATTACCTTTTAGGCCCTCAAAAATAGAATAATTACTTTCTTGTCCCTCAAAACATATAAATTACATTTTTAGTCCTTCAAAATATAATAATTACTTTCTTGTCCCTCAAAACATATAAATTACATTTTAATCCCTTAAAAATAGAATAATTACTTTCTTGTCCTTCAAAACATATAAATTATGTTTTAGTCCCTCAAAAATAGAATAATTACTTTCTTGTCCCTCAAAACATAGTATTTTCACTATAGTCCCTCAAAGTTTTATATTTACATAATGACCCCATATTTTCATAACATTTACAATTGAATCCCTTTCTCATAAAATTTACAGTATCAATTCCACATACGTACAGTATAAGTTTCTCTACAGTATATATTTCACATACATACATATTATCAATTCCTTAAGCATTACAAAGATTTGGTTTTTCCTTGTGAGCAAACATTGAAAGAAAATCATATCTCACGGATGCTACACATACAAACATAGAAATACAAGCTTGAGACACATCTCACATTTTGTAAGTAATCCCAAACACATAAACACAATCGTATCACATCTCAATACAGTTCAATCAATACGGTCACCAAGAACCTCAAACAATAGGTGATTAACCTCAAACAATAGGTGAATAAATCCTTAAGGATTTTTTCACCGAACAAACCATCCTCATACTCCCCATGGAACATGGGTGGTAAGGTTGAGTCTCCCTCTTACCTCTTGAAGACAACTTTGTAAGCTTTCCTTCCTTGTCTTGAAGCTTTATAAATCTCCTAACAAGCCCTAAATTTTTCAAGAAAAATTAGTGAAGGACCATAGGAGCATCAAGGTTGAAAACCATGGAAAAATCATGGTTAAACAAATTAAAATCAAAGTTAGAATTCTTAAATTAAAGCTTACCTTTTTAAGAAAGATTGAAGAAGCTTAGATTGATGAAGCTTTGAAGCTTTGAGCAAGTAGGATATTAGAGTGGAGTTTAAATTTAAACAAGCCAAAAGATAAGTGTTTAGAAAGGATGAATGGTGTAGTTTTGGAGATGGTGACCGGTTGTGAAGAAGAGAAATGGGAGAGAAGGATGCGTGAGTTTCCTTGGTATTTTGGAGAGAAATAGATGGATGTTTTGATAAGTAGAAAGTGGAGAATGAAGACGTATTTGGACTGCTGGCCGTGTGAAATTTTGAGAGGCAAATGGCTTATGTTTTTGGGAAATAAAAGTGAAGAAGGAAGACATAATTCAGCTGCTGCCCAGCCATATATCAACACATGAAAAGTGAGTAATTTCACTTGAAATTTATCTCATTTTGAGTGTAAAGTCCAGCTGCCCTTCGTGAATGATTGTGGTGATAAAATAAAGATTTTATTGCATCATTATCCACCCATTCAGTTTGCTCACTAAGAATACCCACTACTCTTCATAAGAACACACAAAGCCGTGTTCGATCAAAAATTGCCCTTGGTGATGGACGTGAGTGACATTTGCTTGAGCAAATGGCCATGCATTAATTGCATAACAACTCTCTCTTCTCATTGGTTGGTCACTTGACTTTTGCATGGTATGTGAATCTTCAAATATCACTTGAAGTCTTCACGTAGAAGCTCCCCATTTTGTCTTCCGGACGCCCCAAATATCTGTCTTTAGTAGCTACGAGTAACATCAATCGGCCCATGGATCCTCTTTTTCTTCTTTGTTTGGTCCGTGGAATTCCTCATTGGACCGTGGAGCTCATTTTGCTGCCCCAATTCAGCTGCTGGTCCATGGTATTTTCAGGTAAGTTTAAGTCCTTTAATTTATGGTTAATCCAAGCTAAATTCTGCTGCTATTGGGCCATAAATTCTGCTGCCCAAAAATTTTTACTGGACCAAGAATTTAGGTGCTGCTGTCCATAGTAGTTTAGGTGGGTTTTAAATCCATAATTCCTCATTAGTTCAAGCCTAATTACTAGTTAATTAGTTAGCCAATTAATTGGGTTTAATCTCCTAACCATTCTTACTTAATTCTTCAAGTACATAACCAATTTTAGTTTAACTTATTTAGCTTGTATCTAATACTTTTTAATTATGCATCATCACGTCTAATTAAAATTAGGATATTAAAGTAAGGACTAAGTTATAACTAATCCCTAATCAAGTTAGTTTACTTAATTTCTCAATTAAGTAATTAGGATAACTAAATTAAAGCTAATTAGTTTCCTAAATAAAAGTCAAGCTATTAATGTTGACTCAATCTCATTCATTAATCTTATCTATGGTAAATACTACTTGATAGTTTTAGTAAGCTTGTTTTACACCATTGATTGAATCAATGGTGAAGATTAAGGCTTCTAAGTCAAGTTTCAAATCTAATGGTTCATAAAGAAGTCTAAACTTATTTCCTTGACCAATTTTCATTGGTTAGAAAAAGTCTAACTAATTGTTTTGACTATATCCTGTTGGTTCACTTTAATTTTACTTACAAGAAATGTTCTAAACACTTTTTCTTATTAATTAAAACTTATCGGGTTTAACATTCATAGCAACGACTGCTATAAATGTAATCACGGATATTTATCAGTACCATATCTTTATTTTCATAGATAGATTCTAAAAATTAAAAGATTCTTTTTCGAAAGTCACTCGTCGGTTTAGTAAGATCCCCGTTTCCAAATGAAACAGATCGACAAATTTCCCGAAACCGACGGATTTTGACATATCACGAAAAATATTATTTTTTTCCTAGCTAGGAGCAATCACACGAGAATGACCAAATATGATCTCATTCAAAACAATCAAATAAATTTTATACACACGAGAAAATGCAAAATAGTGTAATTTGCTATTATCATTCATATAGAGAAGAATTTGGGGTGTTACAAATGGAAGTCGATCCTTAAAGTTCCAATTAAAACCAAGGATAGGACTGAGAGAGAAGAAATTCTGCTAGGATGTAAATTACCAACATAGAACTTGCACTTATTTAGACTAAGAAGCTGATCAGAGGCTTGCCCATAAGCATGGAAAAGAGACATGAGAGCTTCCAGATTAGTTTTGGTTGCTTTGCAAAAAACCATTATATCATCTGCATAGAGAATATGAAAGGGAGTTTGAAAGCCCTTAGGACCTGCCATTGGTTGCAATAAGCCCTGATTAACCAATAGAGAGAGACCTCTACTGAGCACATCTTCAGCAAGACAGAATAAGAGAGGAGATAGAGGGTCTCCTTGCCTTACTCCTCTCTTACAAGAGATGAAACCAGCAGCCTTGCCATTAACAGAAAAGGAGAGCTTGGCTGAGTGAAGGATTGTTCCAACCCAACCACAAAATTTAGGATCAAATCCAAAAGCCATCAATACATCAAGTAGGAACTTCTAACCAATGGTGTCAAAAGCTTTCCTAATATCAAACTTTAGAGCAATATTACTGCCAAAAGTCTTATAGTCTAGCAGATTGATAGACTCAGATGCAAGACAAACACAATCAGCAATGTGCCTATCTCTGATAAAGCCTCTCTGCTGCTCAAAAATTACCTTGGGAGCAATGATGGCCATCCTATCTGCAAGAATTTTGGTTATGATCTTAAATTGGAAGTTAGCTAGGGAAATAGGCCTATAGTCTTCTATTTTATCAGCATGAGGGAACTTAGGGATCAAAACAACTAGGTTGGAATTCATGTTAGGAAGCAGCCAGTTTTCATCAAAGAATTGCAGCACAGAATTACAAACATCCATTCCAACTATATCCCAGAATCTCTGATAAAAGGAACCACTAAACCCATCCGGGCCAGGAGCTCCAGCTCCATTCATTGCAAAGACAGCAGATTTGATTTCCTCTCTGGAAGGAATACTGATCAGCATAAAGTTATCCACATCAGAGACCAGCTTAGGAACAGTTTGAGCAATAAGATCATTTGCAAGGCAGGCATTATCTGAGGCATAAAGATCTGAATAATATGAGATAACATGCTGCTCAATCTAAGATGCATCAGTTAAAACAGAATCACCATGTTTCAGAACAGACATTAGTTTGGATGCACTTCTAATTCTAGCAACTCTATGAAAATAGGAAGCATTTCTGTCACCATGGGAATGCCAATTAATCCGGGCTTTTTCTTTCCAAAACTGCTCTTGGAAATAGAGAGCTTGCTGAAGATCAAATTGTGCTTTGGCTTCTTGAATATGCAGCTCTTCTAGAATAGCAGGATCTGCATTACCTGAATGAATATTGGCCTGGATTGAATCTACTGTAGCTAAAGCATCATCAACCTTCTTATGAACATTCCCAAAAACTGACTTGTTCCAAGTCTTGAATTCCTTTTTCAAGGTTTTAAGCTTCTGGAAGAGGATTGACATAGGGCAGCCAACATAAGACTTATTCCACACCTCAGTAACTAGCCTCCCACAATCAGGATGATCAGCCCACATGCTGAAATATTTAAAAGGAGAAGGATGAGGACTAGCACCTTTGTTTAAAACCAACAAGATTGGGTAGTGATCAGATTTACTCCTTGTCAGAGTACAACAAGAAGTGGAATCCCAGAAAGAAAGCCAACTGTCATTACAGATAGCTCTATCTAATCTCTTCTCAACACGAGCAGCCCCTCTTCTAGAATTATGCCAAGTAAACTCAGCTCCTCTAGTGTTGATGTGGATTAAATTGCCAGTGTCAGTCCATTCTTTAAAATCGCCACAAGGAATCCTGGATGGCAGACTTGTTCCTTTATATTCATGGGCTCCTAGAATGACATTAAAGTCTCCAAAAAAGCACCATGGCCCAGGATGCTGTAACTGCAAAGAGGATAACTCAGACCAAAGCTGTCTCCTAGATAAATAAGAGGTGGAGGCATAAACAGTAGAGAAGAAAATTTGTTGCTGATGAATGACTAAAGAGAAAGCCACTTGCTGTGGGGAAGTTGACAAAACAGAAGGAGAAAGGGTCTCAGAACAAAGACACCAGAGATTAGGAGCAAGAGGGGGCCTATTATTCTCAGCAAAGAGCTTTAAATGTAAACTCTTCCAAAAACTGCTAGGAACTTGCTTAAAAACGTCCAAGGCTCAGATATAAAAACCATGTCAGGCTTATGAACAGAACATAATTTTTTTAGCACCAATCTTGTATCAAGATTAGCAATTCCTCTAGCATTCCAATAGAGGACCTTCATTAAACAAATTGTTTTGGGCCTGCCCTTGAATGGGCCTGTTTCCTGACCACATTATGTTGTTTGGTCTATTTTTTTAATTTCTTTCTTTGGGATTTCAACAGTACAACAGTGAAGGAAGGAGATTTTTCATTAACTGTATCTGCAGCAGCAGCTAGAGGAGTGTCTTTAACCACTTCTGCATCAACCTGATCACTCCACAGTGTTGAAACTATGTTCACATCATTCTACACAATTGGAGGGAGAAACTGAGGAGTTCTATTAATCATTGTATCATGCCCACTATCAGCAAACACAGTATCTGAAACATGAGAAGATTCAACCACCAAGTCCTCTCTGAAGTTGCAGTGGGGAGGGGTCACAACTTCATCAAAGACAGTTTCTATAGAGTCAATGTCATCCTCTTCAACATTCAAATTCTGTAAGTTTTCATTAACCTGCTCAATGCCATCTATTCTATACATAACAGGATCATCTCTTCTGCCAAGTCCCTCTACATTAGCAGGGAATTCATTAGTAGATTTATGAATTATAGGATTACCTTCTAGATGGCTTGGCTGATCATGATCATTATTGCCATTCAAGTCATCAAGGATCTCAACTGACTTTTCTTGATCACCACCAAAATGAGTGTCATCAGGAGCCGCCACTTTAGGCACATAAACTTTCCTGGCCATACCATTTTTCCTAGTCTGCACTTGCCTACCTTTAAAACCATCATCCGGATTTAAAACTTTTTTTCTGCAATTCTCAACAGAATGGCCAATTAAATTACAGATGGAGCAGAAATTGGGAAGCCTTTCATATTCAATGTTAACAAAGAAGGCAAAGTTTTTCCTTTCCACAAGGATTTTATCACGAATTGGGTTTGCCAGATCCAAGTTAACCAAGATTCTTGCATAATGTCCCAGTGTTTTGTTGATCGTGGCATCATCCAAAGAAAGAGGAATGCCAACACCTCTTGCAATAGCAAACAGAATTTTGGGCCTCCAATATTCTTGTGGTAGACCAAGAATTCGAATCCAGCATTGAACATTGGTGTGTCTAACCAATTTTGGTTTGAAATCAGGGGTCCAAGAAAAAAGTCTCAAGGTTCTCGGATTCAGGCTCCATGATCCCACTGATAAAACCCTTCTCATATCTTCAATGGAAGAAAAGGAAAATTCAAAATAACCTTTTTCCAATTGGAACCACTTTCCATTGGGCTAAAGGCTGCCACAATCTTGATAACTTCTGTCTCAAGTCAGCAATTTTCATAGGAGAATCCCCTTTTGTTAACAGCAGCCTGTACGTGCAAATTGTTCTTGGATGCCTCAAGGCTTGCTAAGTACTCATCTTCTAGAATAGAGACTGAGATCCTATCCCCCTTCAAGCATGGAACTAGCAATTGGCTAAGAGGAATATCACAGGCATTATTCAGTGCCTGTGCAAATGTTTTCTTATGAGGGAGAGGAGGAGAAGAAGAGAGAAGAGGAGGAGGAGGAGAAGGAGGAGGAGGAGGAGTGAGGTCAAGCAAAGGAGGAGGCAGTGGAGAAGAACATTCAGGGAACAAGATCTGCCAAGGGCAGATGGAGGCCATGGCGGCAGTCATGCAGAACCCTAAAAATCCATGCAAACCCTAGCAGAGCTATGTCCACTCTCCCAATTATGTGAATAGTATGAATAGTAAAAAATAAGAAAATAAAAAAAATGTGTGAATAATGTGAATAGTAAGAATAGGGTAAATTGTGTGTGAATAGTATAAATAGTAAAAAAATTAAAAAAAAAAAAATGAAAATTAAAAAAAAAGGTGGTCACGGCAAAAAAAAAAAAAGAAACCAAAAAAAAAAGTTAAGTCTTTTATTTCTTTGTACATACTAACTTTGTGGGAGAAACTTTCCCTTTTATTTTACGCACTAACAATGGGGGGATTCTCTCCCTTTTATTCTTATTTTTTTTTTTTTTGTCCTTACTAACAGTGGGGGGTAATTCTCCCTTTTATTTTTTTGTATATACTAACTCAGTGGGGGAAACTCTCCCTTTTATTTTATTGCACATACTAATAGTGGGGGGATTCTCTTTCATTTTATTTTTATTTATTTATTTTTTTGTCCTTACTAATTAGTGGAGGTAATTCTTCCTTTTATTTTTTTATTTTTTATTTTTTGTACGTACTAATAGTGGGGAGAAACTTTCCTTTTACTTTCTGTAATTTACTTTTTGCACTTTATTATTTTTTGTAATTTATTTTTTGCACTTTATTTATTTATTTATTTATTTGTCATTTATTTATTTATTTATTTATTTATTTTGTCATTTATTTTTGTTTACTAACTTACTAACTTTCTTACTAACTATCTAACTTTTTATTTTACCCGCTTCTAACATTTTAATTTATCTCGTATACTAACTTTTTATTTTTATTTATTTTTACTTATTAACTTATTTGGTGGTTGGTTCATACCACACCTTTGTTTATATTTTTTTTTCTTTTTATTTGGTGGTTGGTTCATACCACACCTTTGTTTATATATTTTTTTCTTTCTTTTTTTTATTTGATGGTTGGTTAAATTACCCCACCTTTGTTATTTTTTATTTGGTGGTTGGTTTCTATCACACCATTTTTAATTTTTTTTTTTGGTGGTTGATTTATTACCCCACCTTGTTATTCTTTTTTTATTTATTTGGTTGTTGGTTTATTCCACACCTTTGTAAATATTTATTTGGTGGTGGTTTATGCCACACCTTTGTATATATATTTTTTATTTTTTTTCTATTTCTTTTTCTATTTTGTCATGTGTAATTAGATTTGTGTGTTTTTCGGGTGAAGACGTAACTTGATTCAATTGACATGTATTAAGATTAGAATTCTAATTAACTCTTTTCTATTCAATTTGAGTGCCTATTATGGTTCATAATGCTTTTATGAATTGGTCACTCATAAATTGATCTAGTCGGTATATGTGTAATCTGAAAGATTTGCATATGACCTAGACCATAAATAATAAAGTGCCATGATTTATGATCATCTAGGAATGGAGGTTATAGGTTGTGTGGGAGAACTGTGGTATTTTTTCATGAGAATCCATAGAGTAAAAGTCATGCCTTTAAATGTTTTTAAATTACTGATTCTCCCCATCAATTGAATGATTAGAAATTGATTAGAAGGAAGGTCCCAAAGCTACTCTATTGTCTATGATAGATTATTGAATCAAGTGAAGTCTGATCCCTAGTATTCTAATTTCATGTGTTTTCATTTAAAAAAATAGAAAAAAACTTTGTTTTCTCTTTTTCTTCTAATTTCGTGTGTCTTAGTGTTTGTTTTTCTTTTCTTTTTAAATAGTCAAACTTTATTTTGACGATTTGGTCACGTGTCAATTTTTTCAACAAGTTTTTGTAAACCTAAGTTGATACGGTGGATTTTGTTGTTTCAGGAATTCAAAATGAGCCTAAAATTTTATTGTTGATTTGTCCATACTTACAATAGGCTCACCTTTTGAAATCGCACCTATCAATGATTTTTTTTTTCTCTGATGAATTTTTAATTTCATGTATTGATTTGCCAAAATTGTCAATTTTTCTTGTAACAAGCGAAGTTGTTCTTTGTGGATGGTTTTCGCAAAAAAAAAAGATAAAATATTTTTCATTAAAGAATGGGCTGAGTAAAGAGTCATTAAGCGAAATCTTTTTGACTCTTGAGACGCATTCTTGTGAATTTGTGCAGTGTGAATTTATTAATTTGTGGAATCTCTTCAAAGGCAAGTAAGCGCGTTACAGTCTTGGGAATCTGACTCAAAAAGATCCTGTTTACCAATTTATAAGAAAATTAGATGGGAAGCCTATCCTCGACTCATAGAAGGCGTTTAAGCCGTTACTGGACGTAAAACCAGAGGAAGATGTGAGCTACAATCACAACTACATGTATATATTTTCTTGTATATCTTCTTCTTATGACAACCACGATCCGATGTACTCAAAGAAGAAGTGGTCCGAAGGAAAAGTTGTGTGAAGCAGTAAGAAAAGCAAGCCAGTCAAGACACTCCATCTATATAAATAATTTCAATCTTTGGTCGTACTTTGTTTATGTTTATATTTGTGTGAGGTTGCTCTTTTCAGTAATTGCGGTAACAGGTACTATCTTCTATCCTTTTCCTTTCTATTTTTTAACATTGAAGACAATGTTGTGATCTAGTTGGGGGGAATGATGGTTGTGTAAAAAAAATAGTAAGTGTGTTTATGTTTGTCGTGTGTAGTATGTTTGTCGTATGTAGAGTTGTGTAAAAAAAATACCCAAAAAAAAATTTTAAGAAGTGCGTGTATTAATATGTTTGTTGTGTTTATATGTTTGTCAGTAACTACTAAACTAATTAAGGATGGCAGAGTAAGGAGTAAATTTTACTCTTGAGACGCATCTTAGTTGGGGTAGACAGCTAGTTTGTGTGGAAGTAGCAAATGGATTCAAGGAAAATTTGCATAATTGAGTAAATTGTCTTCTTTCTTAAAATTCACATGCTTGGTTATGGATGTTGAATTGGTGGACTGAGAATGATAGAATTATGCTTTGTGAGATTTTGAGCCTATTGATGAATGGATTGAACATTTGTATCATTCTCTTCTTTCTTGTGTGAGTTTCACTCATGGAATTGTTACTCTAGAACTTGCTTTGATTCTTTTTGAGACTACATTTTCATATGCATACATGAATATAATTGAGACATTTTTTTTTAAAATAGCTACTTTAGCCAAATAGCCAACCTTGTATATTTTCCATTACTTAACCCCTTTGAGCTTATTTGACTATTCTTTGTTTCGAACTCATTATGTGCCTTAAATGAAAAACCATGTTCTTACTTAGCCTTAGGGAATAAGAGAACATTAGCTTTGTCATTCGATGAGTTCTTGAACAAGTGTGGGGGTGTGTGTGCCGAATGGTAAAAAAAAATGTATATATGATGTTCTTTTTGTAAAAAAAAAAATCAAAAAAATCAAAAAATAAAAAAAAGAAATGTAAAAAGAAAAAAAAAGGGTTAACAAGGTAATAAAGGAAAGGAAAAGAATATGTAAATGGAATTTGTATTAGGTAGAGTTGGGATGAACTTTCATGCTTGTTAATTGAACTCAGTTCTCATGTTCTTTTATTCTCTGGTGTTTAACTTGTCATATCCATATTACCTCCTCCTTTACCTTGACCCCATTACAACCTTGAATAAAGTCCTCATGATTTGTGTGTGCATGTGTTTTGAGTAGTGGAGAAATAGAAGACAAGCAAGCTTATGGTAGTGCAATTTTCATGGGTTTAGTTGAGTGAAATACCTACCTTTTAAACACTTGAGGGATTGCGAGTGAATCTTGTGAAGATCTATCATTCTTGATTCATTCTTTTCAACTGAAGTTTCCTTGCTTGTTGGTTTGAGATGCGAAGAAATGTTACCACATGACTGTTTTGATCCCTTGATTATCTAGTTGCTCTTCTTGAGTCATTGAATTCTTTAGAGTTTTTAGTTTTTGAGTCTGTGTCATTTTTCTTTGGTCTTTGTCTTTTGTGTTTTTCCTAGGAGTGCAAAAGTTAAGTGTGGGGTAATTTGATAACACTGTATTTTATACATTTTATAATCCTCTCACTAGGCTTCTTAAGGTTCAATTAGGCTTAATTAAGTTGGTTTTGACACATTTTATGATTTTGAGCTAAATTGGACAATTAAATAAATTATTGCATAAATTAACCGTAATTATCTCTTTGGCAATGTTTAGTAAACTGGCTATAACTTGAGTTACAAATATCTGATTGATGTGATTTTGGTCTTGTAGGAAAGCTAAGACAATTCCCTACAACTTTCATGTTGAACATTTTTCCAGAATCAGACTCCTTGGAGGTGATATTGGGCTTTGAAGTCAAAATAGAGGAGTTGAAATCGGGCCTAAACACTGTGCAGTAATTGGACCATATCTTGAGTTCTAGGCATGATTTTGGACTGAAACCAAAGCCATTTTCAAGCAAATATTCAGGCCTACAACTTTCATGAAGACCACTTCTCTCAAAAATGAAAAGATGACTGAATGCACGGCTGTACATTTACTCAATTGTTATTTGAAAAAAAAAAAAAAAAAAGAAAAAAAACATCATGGCTTACGTTAGGAAACTTAACAATTAAGTTTCACTATTCATGTTACTATGCATTGCACAGTAACATGAATTTGCCTATAAATAGGCAATTGAACATTTAAGAATCCACAATTCCAGACGAAGGGAAGACGAAGAGGGAGAGAGGCTTTTGGGCAATGCCCTGCTTCTCTCCCCAGTCTCCCTCCAATTTCTTTTCTCTCTCTTTTTCTCTTTTTCTTTTTTCTAGTTTATGTGTAAATAAGTTTTAGTCTACTTGGGTCAAAGTGTGAAGCTCTTGGTAATAAAATAAGGTTAGATTTATTCCTCTCTTGTGCTTTAATGATTTATATTTTTAAGTAGTTATTATGCATGTTATATTTTGTTTCTGATAATTTAGAAATTACCCTTGTAAATAGAAGTTCTTGATTTATTGTAGACAAAATATTGACATAGTAAATGCTTTAACCCATTTACAAGTGGTGGTAATAATTAAAGGAAATATAATATAATTACGTATATTATTTTATTTCATATTGTATTTTGTTTCCAATCAATTTAGAAACGCTCCTTGTAAAGTAAAGTTCTTGATTTGTTGTAGACAATAGATTGACACAATGAATGCTTTAACCCATTTACAAGTGTTGGTGTTAGAAACTCTTCTTGTAATGTGGAGATCTTGATTTATTGTAGACAAAATATCAAGCACAAATGAATCTTGATCCCATTTATGAGTGATGATATTAATGGATGATTAAAGGAAATATAATATAATTACATATATTATTTTAATGAACTTTTAACGTTGTATTTTTTGATTGGAACCTCCATGTTGCGAGGATTCTAATTGAGTTATAAAAGGAATTAATCTTGCTTTTATTTTATTTACCAAGAGTAGATCTTTTTACCCAAGTAAATAATTTTTACTGTAGTAACAAAATATTTACCTTACCATAATTAATCTTCATCAATTCCCTGTGGATCGACCTCGGACTCACCGAGAAATTTATTACTTGAGACTGTAACACCCCAAATTTCCTATATCTTAAACAGTAATTTTGACAGTTAACAGAATTTTACTGTTTAGTAATTTCTGGATACTGTAAAATTATTTTATTTATTTTGTTAGTGTATTTGATCGTTTTGAGTGATTTACTCCGTGTCAGGAAAATAAAAAAATTTTGGGCCAGAGAAAACTTTACGTAATTTAATTTTTACCGTTAGGTAATTATTTTACTTAATCTGATTTGATATTTGTGTGTTTTCTATTTTTTGTGATTTTATGGATGATTATAAAATTTTTGACTGTATGTGGGCCCGGGTGGTCTTAGGTGGGCGCAGTGATCTTACGTGGGCCCAGGTGGGTCTCAAGAAAGTAACAAATTTTCTACGCATAGAAAAATTTGTCTGTTTAGACGAGACAGGGGATCTTACTAAACCGAATCCGAAAATAGTTTTAGAAAATTTCCTTTACCGTATTTTTTTCGTATTTATTTCTTGTGACGGTGAATATACAGTAAATATATATTTTGTGGGGTTATAGTGAATCAAAATAATATTCTATATTATTAAGTTAATATTGGTGGATTGGATATCCACCATTAATTTAATTAACATTGGAGATTTAATCTTGATTTAATCAACGGTGGAGATTTAATCTTGAAAATAAATAGGATTAATTATAACTGTTGGATGGAAAATTAAATCAAGGATGGAGATTTAGTCTTGTAAAATAACTTTGACCATTATGAACTCTTGGATGAAGATTAAATCAATGGTTGAGATGGACCATTAATAACCATTGGATTTGAATTAATGGTAAAAATTTACTACAACCATTTTGGACCCTTGGATGTAAAGTTTGAAGGTGTAATCTTGACCCTCCATTTTGAAGACTCATCTAAGGGCTAGGAATTAAAGGAGAAAGATCCAATGGCTCAAAAGAAGTCTTTCATCTACAACCTAAACCTAATGACTATTTTAATCCAAACCATCCTTTTAATCAAGGGCTAGGATGGCTTAGGAAAGATGACCATGCAAATTAATCACATGTTGCATGCAAGGAGAAGGGGGGGACGGATTTTGCATGCATTTTGGAGAGGAGACAAAGCTAGCATAGGCTTTTTAGGCCAAGGAAAAAGATGAAGTCAATAATAGCCATTTGAATTTGATTAGTAACTATTTAAGCCTAATTTGATTAATCTAATGGCCTAATTAACAAGTTAAGTAAACTAAATTAAATATTAAATTGTTATAATCTAATTCTTAATTAAATATCCTAATTTTATTTAGAGGTTATAATATATGTAATTATATATCTAATTAATTAGTTATTTAATTAGATAATTAATTAAGATTAGTTAGGAAACTAAACCTAATTAATTAGCTACTTAATTAGCAAGTAATTGGACTTGAATTAAAAACAAATTAAGTCCCTAATTCATGAGAGGCCACACGGCCATGCAGCCCAAGGAGGCTTCTCAAGTCTTCTTGAATGGACTTTTATGATTATTGGAGGACATATAGGGACATAGGCCATGTGCTACTCCATATGCATCCATTTGGTGATATTGTGAGTCAAGCATATCACTTAATCTCTCCAAGACTCCCACGGAAGCTGCTCACTTTCATTCACCCTCCTAATTTCATTTTCTCTCACATCAAAAGCTTACAACACTTTCACTCAAAAACTCCAAGAACCCGAGCATACATTTCTTTCCATTTTCTCTCTCAAATTCGGTCAAGCACCTTAGAACCATCATCCAAATTTCTATAATTTCATCCAACTTGATTTTCTAAACCTAAACACCATTCTAAGAACATCTCTAGTTATGAGTTTTTCCAAAATCATTCATCTTGAGCTTCAAATCCAAGCTTCAAGTTTCTATCAAAAATCAAAAATTCCATCTTTGTGCTTCAAGAGAAACCATTCGGTCAAGACACTCAAAACCACCATCCAATCTCTTTTAATTTCATCCAACCATAGATCTTGAATCTACATGATATTCTAAGCAACTTTCATGTTGGAGATTTTCTCTAAATCATTCATCTTCATGGACTTTCTTCAAGATCAAAGTTATTAGATTTTTGAGGTGAAGTGTAAGGAAACTTCATTTCTTTTCTCTTTTTCATGATCTAAACCATGTTTGATCCATGGTTCCTCTTAATCAAGCTTAGTATACTAATTTCTATGTATTTTGTTTTGTATTTGAGAAGCCCTTGATGGTGAAGGACTTGGAAAAAGAAGCAAATCAAAAAACTTTTGAGGATCTTCAAGAGGTAAGAGGGAGATCCATCTCACCAACCAATTATGGTGGTGGGAGATGGTCTTATATTTGATGGATTGTGAATTCATGTGAGAATTCCAATCCATGGTCATGTAATAATTAATTGTGTGTTTATGAGCTTTGCTTTATTTTCTTGTGCTTTGATTATTTTTGTCTATGCTTAATATGCTTTGCATGATTTTATGACTTTGATAGTATACTTATAATATGCATGATGAGTATATGGCATGTTTGTGATATTTATAATGAAATATATATACGTATGCCATGATGTGTGGATGGAAAGAAAATTGATATTGGTTCCAATGGCCAAGGAAGAACTACGATTTTGATGCCCTTGATTTGGGTAAATGTTGAAATTTTTCAAGAACAAGAAAATTAAATTTTGATCCCTAGAACAATGAGAATTTTGGCCAAGACACCTCAAAATAGGTGTTTACAAATTAATATGTTTATGGAAGAATAAAATTGGATTGATTTGAAGAGTATGGAAAATGAACTAAAGGTTTGTTTTTTTTTAAGAAAACATGAACACAAATTTTAGAATGAAATTTTATTATTTTATTTTGTGTAGAAACAAGAATGGAATTTATTTAAGTTAGAATAAAAATATTTCATGGTTCCAATGGCCATCTATAAGGTTTTGATAATTTAGAAAAAATGTTTTGATGCTATGAAATACAAGAATTTTCAAATAAGGATTTTTAAAAAGGGAATTAAGTGTTATAAATTAAGTGAAGTGGAATTTTCATAAATAAAAGAAAAAGAAGATTGAAAGTATTGAACTTCAAATTAATCAATTTTTTTAGAAGTGATTTAGAAATATAAAGGAAAACATTTGTAACTTAAAATTTCTAACAGAGAATTTATTTATTGAGTTTTGGAAAACGTTAGGAAATTTAAAGTTAAGAAACAATAATTAAATCAACTCAATATGATTTTGTAGGACTAGGTTAATAAAAAGTGATTTTGAGAAAATATATATTAAGGAAAAGATTTTTGACTAAGAATGAAAAGGATTTGCAAAGAAAGTGAAAATGAATTTGAACAAATGGGTTTGTGTTATGACCAATCGGTACTTTGGTTTTGAAAATAAAACTTTAATGGTTTTGTTTGTGTAAAACCATATCAATTTAAAAGGAAAATGTTTTGATAATTTTTCAATAGTAATGCCTAGATTTTGATGAAACAAAGTAATTTTTTTCAAGTGAAAATATAATTGATTTAATACAAGAAATTTGAAAAGGGAATCAGAGTATTTTACTCACTTGAAAAATTAAGTTTTGTAAACGAAAATGTTTTCAAACTTCAATTTATTTTGAAGTAGGTTAATTTGGAAATGATTTGGGAAAAAATGGAGAATATAATGGTATTTTGAGAATTTACTCAAGTATAACTTATTTTCAAGTTTTGTGGATTATATTTGAAAAAGAATTTCTTGAGTAAAGAAACGTGAAAAAAGATTTTCTTGAGTAAGAAAATGTGAAAAATGAAATACAAAGTCATAATATTTTAAGAAAAGATGAAATAGAATTTTTGAAGGTTGAGAAATCTTTTTCGTAATAGAATTGTGGTGAAAAATTATTTACGTATCTTAAAAACGTGTTGAAAATGATATTGAATTATTTGAAAGTCCAAATTAATATTATTTTGGAATATTGAGGAATATTTTACGTAATTTGAACTACTGTTGAAAAATCACTATGTGATTTAAAAGTAATAAAATATTTTTACGTGATTGAACAACGAAAAAATGTTTTTATGCGATTATGAAAAATGGTGGAAAATTGTTATAAGATTTGGAAAGTGTTTTAAATATTTTGAGAATGATAGAAAATGATTTACGTAACTTAAAAGAATGATTTTTGAGTTACGCAATTTTGTGAAAACACGGCGAAAGTGTTTTATAACTATGAAAATATGATAACATGATTTTGTGTTGAAAATATAGTATAATTACTGTTGAACCAGTGTATGGACACTGTATGAGAAAATGACATGTTTTGCCTATGATTGGCATTTGGTGCATTATATATATACATTGGAAAGAGATATCTGTATTTGAATTTGGTGCATTATATATGCATTGAAAAGATTTGGCCCTTTGGGGTTGGACTTGCACTGATATATTCGTGCATTGTATAAAATATAGCTAATAGCTATTATGGCCCTTGTGGTTGAAGAGGGAATGAGAATTGATAGTGAGGTCTATGATGGATCTTGGGGGCGTCGAGGCGCGGCGGTCGACCAGTGGACAGCTGGCGAGTACCCTGTGCCACTTGGCGATGCAGTCTGTTGCAACGCATTGACGATACCCGACAAGAACATGATTCTTTTCAACGACTGGGAGATTGTCTTTGGGCTAAGGCTGACAATTAACCAGAGCATTCTTCTCGAAATTGTGAAAACTTCCATGGAGTCATTTTTGATAAAATGAGTCTTTGTACATATGCATAAATCTGAGCATTTATATCGGTGTGATATATTAATTGAGGAATATTGGTTATTGGTTATGATAATTGAATTGATAAATGATTGGATGATGATTAAACTGATAAATGATTGGATGATGATGATGATAATGCTGATAGCATGATTATGGTATGATCTATCTGTATGATATTGCTGTTTGTGTTATCTCTGTGCTGCCATATTGGTATTGGTGTAGGTGATCTCACCTCTTTATTATGCTGTTTTGCTGTGTCTGTACTGTTAAAATCAAATAATAGAAAGATCGAGTTGTCTTAGACATAACGGGCGATGGATACTCTGAGATTGGTGACAACAATAAGGAGTGGACATTCAAGACTCGAAGGTGTGCAATGTTGACAAAGAAACAGATGTCTGATGCATCAAGATGGATAGAAAAAGGAATAAGTATGTTAAAGTTTCTTGTTAGTGTTGTACCGTACTATTAAGTAGGACCCGTCATGGGGTTTGCTACTGTCAAAAAGAAAAAAAAGATAAGTCCGTTAATTTTATATTTCTCTTTAAATTGTGATATTAATTGGTGTCAATATTGCATAATGAATAGTTGAAATATGATTTTCAATATTACCTAACATTTTCAGTAAACTTACGTTTCAGTAAAGAAGAAATTTTGAAACCCATCTTTTATAACTCAAACTTTGTGCGAACTTATTTTCAGATTATGAGTCGGAAGTCAAAAATGTGATGCCCAGAGCTAGGGTGTTACATTAGTTGGGCCCTAGAGCTAGGGTGTTACAGAGACAACCTGCACTTTGGTTTGCAAAGCAACAATTAAAAAATATGCATCAATCAGCCAAAGCTGTCTCAAAACTAGGTGAAATATGGATCTTGGCCTATTAGGAAATCCTACGGTGGGATTTTTCGAGTCAATGCTGAGGGTCATTGACTTGAATAAAATAGTGGGAGGCATATTTAATTAAAATACCTCATTAAATATGTTTATGGCATGATACTTATATTTTGCATATTTCTGTTAATAGATTACCATGTCAACAAACACATCGGGTACTTTATCATTGCGATCCGTCCTTGAGAAGGACAAGCTGTCTGGAACAAATTTTCTGGACTGGTACAGGAATTTGAGGATTGTCCTCAAGCAAGAGAAAAAGCTATATGTTTTGGAATAGCCTATTCCTGAGCCACCTGCTGCTAATGCCCCTAGAACTGAAAGAGATGCTTATAAAAAGTATTAAGATGATGCCTTGGACATTGGATGTCTAATGCTGGCCACCATCAACTCTGAGCTCCAAAAGCAACATAAGAACATGGATGCATACGATATGATCATACGCCTTAAGAAGCTCTATCAAGAGCAGGCCAGGCATGAGAGATTCGAGGTCTCTAAAGCACTATTTCAGTGTAAGCTAGTAGAAGGAAGCCCTGTTGGTGTTCATGTACTCAAGATGATTGGGTACATTGAAAACCTAGAGAGACTCAGTTATCCTTTGGGCCAAGAGTTGGCCACTGACTTAGTCCTGTAATCGTTGCCGAAAAGTTTTAGTCAATTTATCATGAACTACAACTTGAATAAGATTGACAAATCACTACCAGAGCTGCTAGGTATGTTGAGAACTACTGAGCAGAACATTAACAAAGGCAAAGGGAAGGCCATAATGATGGTCCAAAAGAATAAAGGCAAGAAACAGCAGAAAAAGCCCAAGGACAACTGGAAAGGCAAGGGCAAGGATAAGTCCAAGCCCAGCACTTCTGGCTTGAAACCAGTGGGTGGAGTGGCTAAGGAAGGTACATGTTTCCATTGTGGTCAGACCGGACATTGGAAGAGGAACTGTGCCAAGTTCCTGGAGGAGCTCAAAAAGAAGAAGGGAAGTGAGACTTCTACTTCAGGTATTTTTGTTATTGAAGTCAATTTATCTACTTTTGCATCATGGGTATTAGATACTGGATGTGGATCTCACATTTGTGTAAATGTGCAGGATCTAAAGAGCAGTAGACCATTGACGAAGGGCGAAGTTGACCTACGAGTGGAAAATGGAGCAAAGGTTGCTGCATTAGCTATAGGGACTTATTTATTATCTTTGCCCACTGGGCTTGTAATAGAGTTAGAGAACTGCTATTTTGTGCCTGCTATTAGCAGGAATATCATTTCTGTTTCTTGTTTGGACAAGAAAGGTTTTTCTTTTATTATAAAGGACAAGTGTTGTTCCATTTATATGAATGATATTTTTTATGGTAGTGCACAATTGAGTAATGGACTTTATGTACTTGATCTCGAGACGCCCGTCTATAACATAAATACAAAGAGGTTTAAATCAAACGATCTGAACCCAACTTTTCTCTAGCATTGTCGTTTGGGCCATATAAATGAGAAACGCATCTCCAAACTCCATAAAGATGGATTCTTGGACTCATTTAATTTTGAATCACATGAGACATGTGAATCTTGTTTATTGGGGAAGATGACAAAGGCCCCATTCACCGGACAAGGTGAAAAGGCTAGTGATCTTTTAGGCCATATACATAGTGATATATGTGGGCCACTAAACACACTTGCTAGAGGCAGTTTTCTATACTTCATTACATATACTGATGATTTCAGTAGATATGGATTTGTATATCTTATGAAGCACAAATTAGAATCCTTTGAAAAGTTCAAAGAGTTCAAGAATGAAGTACAAAGCCAACTTGGCCAGAGTATTAAAATCCTTTGATCATATCGAGGAGGAGAATACTTAAGTCAACAGTTTGATGATCATCTGAAAGAGTGTGGGATAATATCTCAACTCACTCCACCAGGAACACCACAATGGAATGGTGTCTCTGAAAGGAGCAACTGGACCTTGTTGGACATGGTCCGATCCATGATGAGTCATGCAAACCTTCCAGGCTCCTTCTGGGGACATGCTCTATTAACAGCAGCTTTCACACTTAACCGTGTTCCATCTAAGATGGTTCAAAAGACACCATATGAGATATGGACTAGGAGATGGTCCAGTATGTCTTTCTTGAAGATTTGGGGCTGCAAAGCTTATGTGAAACGTCTAGTTTCTGATAAGCTTGGACCTAAATCAGATAAATGCTTCTTTGTGGGGTATCCAAAGGAAACCAAGGGATACTTTTTCTATAATCCTACCGAGAGCAAAGTGTTTGTCGCACGGACAACTGTGTTTCTAGAAAGGGAGTTTATCTCCAAAGGAACCGGTGGGAGAAAAGTAGAACTTGAAGAAGTTCAAGTATCACAAAGCAGCAATGAACCAATGGTGGAAATAGAGCAGCCTCCACAAAATGTTGTGGAATAGCAACTTGCTCTAGTAGCACAAGACCTGCGTAGGTCTAACAGGATACGTCATCAACCAAAGAGATATGGATTTCTCATGACCCAATAAGGTGATGTATTGCTTATGGATCAAGATGAGCCTGTGACTTACCAGGAAGTCATTATTGGCCCAGAATCTGAGAAATGGCTTGACGCCATGAGATCTGAAATGGATTCCATATATGCCAACCAGGTATGGACCTTGGTTGACCCACCTGAAGGGGAAAAACCCATTGGGTGCAAGTGGGTTTTCAAGAAGAAAATCGACATGGATGGTAATGTGCATACCTTTAACGCGCGATTGGTGGCTAAAAGTTTCAAATAAATTCATGGTGTTGACTATGATGAGACTTTTTCCCCAGTTGCAATGCTTAAATCCGTTCGGATCTTGCTTGTTGTTGCAGTATACCATGATTATGAAATCTGGCAAATGGATGTCAAAACTGCTTTCCTTAATGGAAATCTTCTCGACGATGTGTACATAACACAACCTGAGAGTTTTGCCACTCTAGAGTATGCTAGAAAAGTATGCAAGTTGCAACGATCTATTTATAGATTGAAGCAAGCTTCTAGAAGCTGGAATCTTCATTTTGATGATACAATAAAATAGTTTGGTTTCATCAAGAATGAAGAAGAATCTTGTGTCTATAAGAAGGTTAGTGGGAGCACTGTTGTCTTTCTGGTATTGTATGCAGATAACATACTACTTATTGGAAATGACATCCCTACCCTACAGTCCGTAAAGACTTGGTTAGGGAACTGCTTCTCTATGAAGGACTTGGGCAAAGCCACCTATGTATTAGGTATTAAGATCTATAGAGATAGATCACTGAGACTGCTTGGCCTAAGTCAAAGTACATCCATAGACAAAGTGTTAAGATGATTTAACATGCATGAATCCAAGAAAGGACTCTTGCCTATGTCACATGGTGTAAGCCTATCTAAAGCTCAATCCCCTTCCACCTAGGATGAGAGGGATCGCATGAGCAAGATTCCATAAGCATCTGCAATTGGATCTATCATGTATGCCATGTTATGTACTCGACCAGACATCTCGTATGCTTTGAGCATGACGAGTAGGTACTAGTATGATCCCGGTAAGAGTCACTGGACTACTATCAAGAACATCCTTAAGTACTTGAGAAGGACTAAGGATTCGTTCTTGGTATATGGAGGTGAGGAAGAGCTAGTTGTAAAATGTTACACTGATGCTAGCTTCCAAACTGATAAGGACGACTCCAGATCGCAATCAGGTTATATTTTTTGCCTAAATGGTGGGGCTGTGAGTTGGAAGAGTTCAAAGCAAGAGATAGTCGCCGATTCTACCACAGAGGCTGAGTATATTGCTGCCTCCAATGCAGCAAAGGAGGCCGTTTGGATCAGGAAGTTCATTACTGAACTTGGCACTATTCCTAGTATTGTGGACCCAGTGGACCTCTATTGTGATAATAATGGAGCCATTGCACAAGCTAAGGAGCCTAGATCTCACCAGCGATCCAAACATATACTTAGGCGCTTCCATCTCATTCGAGAGATCATCGATAGAAGAGATGTGAAGATATGCAGAGTACCAACAGATGATAACATTACTGATCCACTGACGAAGCCTCTTGCACAGCAGAAGCATGAGGGTCACACTAGGTCTTTAGGCATTAGATATATGCCTGATTAGCTCTAGTGCAAGTGAGAGATTGTTGGTGTATGCCCTAGAGGCCAATACATTTTCTGTATTTACATACATTCTATTATGTTATTTTTATATATGAGGCATTTTATTTATTGTGTTCTTTTTTGATAAACATAATAAAATCCTTAGAATAGTAAGTTTGATGCCATAGGACATCAAGTGGATGACTTGATCGTGAGATCCTTTTGGTTACAACACTATTCTTAAATGTCCCTAGTCAAGTATTATTGTTAATTAGGACAAACATAATACATTGAGACTAGTATGTGCATAGATTGATGACCACATCTCACGAGTCATGGATATGAGATATCAAGTCTTTACATGGGTACATATTAGAGTAATGATGTACTGGACTGACCCACCATGAGAACACTACATGGATCGTTACGTGAGTGTCATAAGTGATTCTCATAGTGACAATGGTGTCTGTGGTCCTTTGACCTGAACTCAATAAGATTCCTACATGAGGAGTTGTGTGTTTTAATGCCATCAAACGTCATCTGTAATAAAGTGATTATAAAGTTGGTTATTGGATATACCGCGAATCATGCAAAGGGATGTGAGTGACCTAGATGGGATTTGTCACTACTACATAACAGGAGCGATATCTTCGGGCCCCCTGATTGAGTGAGACTGCGAAATGCATGGCCATGCTCAAATGAGTCAATATGAGATATTGATCTCATTTGTTGTTACAAAGTCTACTCGAATATCAGGAAACGAATGATTGGACTATACAAGGGTGACGCATTCCATGCCTTGTGTTCAATCTAAATATCTTGACAAAGGGACTAAACAACACGGAAACATTGGTCACGGAAAGGTTATGTCAAATCACTGACATTCTTATTACTTGGGTAGCAGCGATGTGTTGCTAGATACCACTCACTGCTTGTAATATTAAAATGAGATTTTAATATTACTGCCAACGTAATAAGAACCTGCAGGGTCACACACATAGAGCAGACTAAAATTGGAGCAATGGATCCAAGTTGGACTCGGATTCAAATATAGGCCAGACTCATAACAAATGGGTCTTGGGTTGCATAACTTACCTTTCTGCTACTCACACTCACTTAAGGCAGTCACTATTAGAAATAATACTGCTAAGGGGCTGCTAAGATAGATAATTTCAAAACCCTAGCCGCACCTACAGAAAAAGTGAGTGAGAGAGCGACAGGTTTCTTCTCTTCTCTTCGCAACTAGCATTGTGTAAGAGACGTGAGGCTCCTCTTTGCAGACGTTAGAGGTTCGTGAGTCTGCTCGTGTGGATACCGCAAAGACATCGTTTCTATTACAGTGTTAGTGATTCACGCTTCAAGAGGTAAATCATTTAAAAACTCGGACTATGGCTTTTTCGCATGGATCCTCGATGGGAATCCCTATTTTCCGCTGCGTGATGTATCTGCAATTCCCAACATGTATGTGGGCCACTAAACACCCTCACTAGAGGCGATTTTCAATACTTCATTACATTTACTGATTATTTCAGTAGATATGGATTTGTATATCTTATGAAGCACAAGTCATAATCCTTTGAAAAGTTCAAAGAGTTCAAGAATGAAGTACAAAACTAACTTGGCAAGAGTATTAAAATCCTTCGATCAGATTGAGGAGGAGAATACTTAAGCCAACAGTTTGATGATCATCTGAAAGAGTGTGGGATAATATCTCAACTCACTCCACCAGGAACACCACAATGGAATGGTGTCTCTGAAAGGAGGAACCAGACCTTGTTGGACATGGTCTGATCCATGATAAGTCATGCAAACCATCCAGGCTCCTTCTGGGGACATGCTCTGTTAACAGCAACTTTCACACTTAACTGTGTTCCATCTAAGACGGTTCAAAAGATACCATATGAGATATGGACTGGGAGACGGCCCAGTATGTCTTTCTTACAGATTTGGGGCTGCGAAGCTTATGTGAAACGTCAAGTTTCTGATAAGCTTGGACCTAAATCAGATAAATGCTTCTTTGTGGGGTATCCAAAGGAAACCAAGTGATACTTTTTCTATAATCCTACCGAGGGCAAAGTGTTTATCGCACGGACAGCTGTGTTTCTAGAAAGGGAGTTTATCTCCAAAGGAACTAGTGGGAGAAAAGTAGAACTTGAAGAAATTCAAGTTTCACAAGGCAGTAATGAACTAATGGTGAAAATAGAGCAACCTCCACAAAATGTTGTGAAACAGCAACCTACTCTAGTAGCATAAGACCTGCGTGGGTCTAACAGGATACGTCATCAACCAGAGGATATGGATTTCTCATGACCCAACAAGGTGACGTATTGCTCATGGATCAAGATGAGCTTGTGACTTACCAGGAAGCCATTATTGGCCCAGAATATGAGAAATGGCTTGAGGCCATGAGATCTGAAATGGATTCCATGTATGCCAACCAGGTATGGACCTTGGTTGACCCACCTGAAAGGGTAAAACCCATTGGGTGCAAGTGGGTTTTCAAGAAGAAAATCGACATGGATGGTAATGTGCATACCTTTAAGGCGCGATTGGTGGCTAAAGGTTTCAAACAAATTCATAGTGTAGACTATGATGAGACTTTTTCCCCAGTTGCGATGCTTAAATCCGTTTAGATCTTACTTGCTATTGCAGCATACCATGATTATGAAATTTGGAAAATGGATGTCGAAACTGTTTTCCTTAATGGAAATCTTCTCAAGGATATGTATATGACACAACCTGAGGGTTTTACCACTCCGGAGGATGCTAGAAAGGTGTGCAAGTTGCAACGATCTATTTATGGATTGAAACAAGCTTCCAGAAATTGGAATCTTCATTTTGATGATACAATAAAAAAGTTTGATTTTATCAAGAATGAAGAAGAATCTTGTGTCTACAAGAAGGTAACTGTTAATATTAAAATAAGATTTTAATATTACTACCAACGTAATAAGAACCTACAGGGTCACACACATAGAGCAGACTAAAATTGAAGCACTGGATCCAAGTTGGAGTCGGATTCAAATATGGGCCAGACTCATAACAGATGGGTCTAGGGTTGTACAGCTTACCTTACTGCTGCTCACACTCACTTAAGACAGTCACTATTATAAATAATACTGCTAAAGGGCTACTAATATATACAATTTCAGAACCCTAGCCGCACCTACAGGAAAAGTGAGTGAGAGAGCGACAGGTTTCTTCTCTTCTCTTCGCAGCTAGCACTGTGTGAGAGACGTAAGGCTCCTCTTTGCGGACGTTGGATGTTCGTGAGTCTGTTCGTGTGGATACCGCAGAGACATCATTTCTATTATGGTGTTAGTGATTCACGCCCTTCCTTTTGATCACACTTCAAGATGTAAATCATTTAAAAAAACTCAAATTATGACTTTTTCGAATGGATCCTCGGTGGGAATCCCTATTTTCTGCTGCGTGATGTATCCGCAATTCCCAACATGAATAACATATGCATAATAGATTTCGAGAGTATTTCTGCTAGTGATGTATGTTGTTTAATATCTAAGGATGAGGAGAATTGGCTACGGCATAGAAGAATAGGACATATTCATATAGATCATCTAAACAAACTCATTTCTAAAGAATTGGTAATTGGACTTCCTTAAACCAAGTTCTCAAAAGATGGTTTATGTGATGCATGCCAAAAGGGCAAGCAAACTAAAGTATCTTTTAAGACTAAGAATATAGTTTCAATTGAAAGACCTTTACAACTACTGCACATGGACTTATTTGGACCCTCTAGGACCAAAAGTTTTGGAGAAAATTTGTATGCATTAGTTATAGTTGATGATTACTCTAGATTTACATAGACCTTCTTCTTAGCACATAAGAATGAAGCTTTTACAGCTTTTAAGAAAATGGCTAAGTTAGTACAAAATGAAAAAGGCATGAAAATAACTTCTATAAGGAGTGATCATTGTGGAGAATTTCAAAATGAAGAATTTGATAATTTCTGTGAAGAGTTGGGAATTCAACATAATTTCTCTGCTCCAAGAACTCCACAATAAAATGAAGTTATGGAAAGGAAAAACAGATCTTTAGAAGAAATAGCAAGAACTATGTTGAATGACTCAAACATGCCAAAATATTTTTGGGCAGATGTTGTAAACACAGCTTGCTATTTAATGAATAGAGTCTTGATAAGACCAATTTTGAAAAAGACTCCATATGAACTCTATAAAGGTAGAAAACCAAATGTTTCATATTTTCATGTCTTTGGTTGCAAATGTTTTGTACTAAATAATGGAAAGGACAATCTAGGAAAGTTTGATCCTAAAGCTGATGAAGGAATCTTTCTAAACTATTCATCATCTAGTAAAGCTTTTAGAATCTTTAATAAAAGAACACAAACAATTGAAGAATCTGTACATATTACATTTGATGAAACTAACCCCAAAAGGTTGGGAAAGGAATTTGTTGATGATATTATAGAAACTTTAGAAGAGATTCAACTTGAGGAAAAGTAGGACAATGATAAAGTGGATGAAGTAGTGAAAATTCCAGGAGAGGCTCAACATGAAAATCTGCCTAAAGAATGGAAAACTGCAAGGAATCACCCTCTGGACAACATAATTAGTGAAATATCCAAAGGGGTAACCACTAGACATTCCTTAAGAAATGCATGCAATAATATGGCTTTTGTATCACAAGTTAAACCTAAAACTATAGATGAAACAATTATTGATGAAAACTGGACTATGGCAATGCAAGAAGAACTTAATTAGTTTGAAAGAAATAAAGTTTGGGAACTTGTTCCAAAACCTAAGGATAAACCAATGATTAGTACAAAATGGGTGTTTAGGAATAAGCTTGATGAAAATGGTATCATAGTAAGGAATAAAGCTAGATTAGTAGCCAAAGGCTATAATCAAGAAGAAGGAATTGACTATGATGAGACATATGCACCTGTGGCTAGATTAGAAGCTATTAGAATGTTGTTAGCATATGCATGTATCATGGATTTTAAATTTTATCAAATGGATGTTAAGAGTGCATTCCTAAATGGATATATACAAGAAGAAGTGTATGTTGGTCAACCCCCTGGATTTGAAATAAATGAATTTCTTAATCATGTGTATAAACTCACTAAAGCCTTGTATGGATTTAAACAAGCTCCAAGAGTTTCGTATGAAAGGTTAAGTAATTTCTTATTTCAAAAGGGATTTATAAAAGGAAAAGTTGACACAATACTATTCATTAAAAGAAAATCACAAAACATACTACTTATTCAAATTTATGTTGATGATATTATATTTGGTGCTACTAATGAATCTTTGTGTAAGGAATTTGCCAAACTAATGCAAAACAAGTTTAAAATGTCTATGATGAGAGAGCTTACATTCTTCCTTGGAGTACAAATCAAACAATGTGATGATGAGACTTTCATAAGCCAAACTAAGTACTACAAATAACTATTGAAGAAGTTTGAAATAGAGAATGCAAAAGAAATGGCTACTACAATAAGTCCATCATGCTACTTGGACAAAGATGAGAAAGGTAAATCAGTAGATGTTTCCAAGTACAGAGGTATGATTGGTTCCTTACTCTATCTAACTACAAGTACACCTGATATAATGTTCAGTGTTTATATGTGTGCTAGATATCAATCTAATCCTAAGGAATCACACTTAACTACTTTAAAAAGAATCATGAAATACTTATTAGGAACTAAAGAAATAGGATTATGGTATGCTAAAGGATCCACATGTAACTTAGTAGGATATTCTAATTCTGACTTTGCTGGGTGCAAGTTAGATAGGAAAAGTACTAGTGGAACTTGCCACCTTCTAGGAAACTCATTAGTTTCTTGGTTTAGTAAGAAAAAAACAAGTGTGACTTTATTAACTGCTAAAGCAGAATATGTTGCAGCATGAAGTTATTATGCACAAATTCTTTGGATGAAACAACAACTTATTGACTATGGTGTTCTCTTAGAGAAAGTTCCAATCAAATGTGATAATACTAGTGCTATAAATCTCACTAAGAATCCTATAACGCATTCAAGAACCAAACACATTGAGATAAGACATCATTTCATTAGGGATCACATTCAAAGTGGAGATATAATCATTGAATATGTTGATACATCTAAGCAATTAGCTGATATTTTCACTAAACCATTGGCTAAAGAAAGCTTTTTCTACATAAGAAGAGAATTAGGAATAATTGATCCTACCTATGCTTGATGTTTTGAATGTTGAATGCATGATAATTTGATGTTTGATGTATGTACATCGATTAAACAATCGATTTGTCTAGGCAAAATCCCTAATCTAAAAGTTGGTACATAGATTAGGTAATCTATGTACAAATATACAAATCCGTTTTAAGTGCCCTTACATCGATTATATATCAAAAAACATGACTCTCTGGAAGTCATTATACTTCGATTAAATAATCGATTATTTTGATCAAATAGGTACAGGATATCATGTACATCGATTGACACATCAATTAATCTGCTATGAAAACTTGAAAATTCCAATTTGATCTGCTATAAATCGATTAGCACATCGATTGAATCACTGATCTCAGATGCACTACTCATTGTAAGTGCCTATGCATCGATTGATACATTGATTAGCAATGGATTAAAAAAAATTGACCCTGTGTAACATCTATTGAGTGATAGTTCTAAAATTTAGGACTCACTGACTTACCCTATACATCGATTTGTACATTGATTGGGTCTATGCTGCAATTGTTGGACTCTCTGACATTACTTATACATCGATTCACACATCGATTGAGTTCAAGTTTTCAGAACTTGGTACTCTCTGACTTAACTTATACATCGATTAATACATTGATGTACTTGGTTTAAAATTCAAATCCTGATGCTAAGTACATTGATTAGCACGTGTGTACAGAAGAAAAAAAAATCTTTAATACATCGATTGGGTAATCGATTAACTGATCTGGGTTTATAAATTTAAACCCTTCCCTCCAAATCTTTCACTTTTCAAATCCAAATTTCAAAGACCCAAACCTTAGCAGAGCTCAAAATCATCTCCAATGACTCGTGTGAAGCAAACTGGACCCTCTACACCTGTTCCCTGTAACTCCACATCTTCCTCCTCAACTCAATCTTTCACACCTCAACATGTCTCACCCATAGCAACCCCTGCACGCCCTAAAAGAAAAGGATCTGAGAAAACCCAAGCTTCTCAAAGGATTGATAAGCTTCCAATCAAAAGATTAAAGAAGACACAAGATAAGGGCAAGAAGGTAACTGAATCTTCAAAACCAGCACCCAAGAAACAAGAAAAGAAGAAGAAAGTGGTGAAGGAAACACCCAAAAAGAAGACTGTTCAAAAAAAGAGAAATAGGACAGAGGAAGAAGAAGAATATGATGAAGGAGTCACTGAGATTGAGCTTCTCAAGAGGTATTTTTCTGATGAGGAGTACATCATGCTTTACAAGAATAATTTTAAACATAGGGATACTCACGAGGTTAAGACTGTAGATTTCAATTATTTTGAGGCCAATGAGTTTACTTTTCACAAGATTTTAGAGGAGTATAAACTGAGTGAATTCCTGCAAATTAAGAGTGATATTTACCCTACATTGATCAAAGCATTTTACTGTACATTTGAGATGAACAATGAGGGATTTTCCACTGAGGTGAAGAACACAAGAATTGAGATGACTTTTGATGTGTTTGCTCAATTTACTGAACTAGATTACAAAGGAAGTAATCTTGCTGGCAGTGGACCTGACAGTGTATGGATTAAGAACTTTGACAAGGATGAAGCAAGGAAGGTGCTTCTAGTTGAAAATGCACCAGAAGGAAGACTGATCAACATCAACTCTATGCACATTCAGCATAGGCTCCTGTAATATGTGCTAAGCGGGATGCTTTTACCAAGATCTGGAAATCATGTTGTGTTGCAGAACAATGATATTCTGATGCTCTGGGCTATGATACAGAAGAAGCAGATGACTTGGAGCTTCATAATTGCCAGGCACATACTAGATTGCAAAATCAGTGGAGCTACCCTACCCTATCCTGGATTAGTGGTGAGATTGCTGGAGCATTTTGTAGTCTCTCTGGATAATGAAGAGAGGTTTCAGACTAGGCAGGTCACTCACAAGTTTGGTGAAGGGACTATTAGCAAGATGAAGCTTACTAAAGTGAATGAAGAGTGGGTTAGGATAGCTGGTGAAGAGCCAAGAGCTACTGTGGACAACTCAGAGCTGAATAGCAAGATGGACAAGCTGCTCCAAATGTTTCAGAACTTTGAGACTAGGCAAATCAAACATCATTTAATGTTGAAACAATTTATTGATTATCTAAATATCAGACTCAACACATTGGAAGGCCAAATGGCCACTTTGCATCAAAATCTAGGTATTTCCATCACTACACCTCCAGAAGTTCATCCCACTTCTGAAGATGTTGTGAACATGGCTAGAGAAGCTGCTGCTACTGCACCTAAAGAAGAAGGTAATCCTGAAGAACAAGCAGCCCAAGCTTCACAGCACACTGAAGAACCAAGGACCAATGAAGATGTTTAGATCTTAGGGTGTCTTAAGTGTGTCTATAATGATGTTAGCATGCTGTTTTTGATATTTGTTCTGTTGTTTTCAATTTCAATCTTTCTTTGAACAATGATGAATATAAATGACTATATAACTTGTTTTGATTATGCTGATATGAATGAATGAATCTTTGATATCAATGAATGGTTGAATTTCTAGTATGTACCTTGTTTTACATGCTTTTAAACTTTGAATCTCTCATACATGTTCTTTTTGATAATGACAAAGGGGGAGAATGGGTACTATACTAAATAAAATAACTTGAATTAATGATCTAAAATAATGATGCAATGATCCTATACATGTTCAAATGATAAGAACTGTCAATTACACAGGGGGAGTAAATGGTAAATAACTGCTGCATTTTATTACCCTGATATTTCTAATTACTTCCTAAGATATATTGAATGTTAAACATGTTATATGATATATTGAATATTAAACAAGTTATGTATGGTAAGTTTGTCATCAATCAAAAAGGGAGAGTTTGTGGACAAATGATCCTAGTATGTTTTGACTAATGACTAACCTTAACATGATTATTACTTTTGTAACACCCACCGTAGGGTATCACATTTAAGGCCAATCCTAATAGAACTTTACTCAAGTTGTAAAAGAATTAATCTTGTAAAAATGTCAAATTTAAAATTTCGTTTGTAGAATAAAAAACATAAGTAAACTAAATTTAAACGTTAGTAAGACTTGTAATAAACACACCAAAATATATTTATACATTATGTTACAACTTTGTCAGAATAATTTACATAATACAAACCTTTTTCAAAAGTAAACTACAAACCTAACTACGAAACAGTACTCTAAAAACCAACCTAAGGATTTGGTTCCTCGGAAGGATCCTCCTCCTCCTCCTCTACATTATCATCGAAGAACCCTAGCGGATACAGTCGCCTCATAGGGGTCCTAGCCGATGACACCACAAAATTCTCTTGGGGAGTATAGACAGACACAACTCCACCCCAGAGTTCACGAATAAGTATCGTGAATTCCAAACGAACAGTTGCATGTTGAGTTAACACGGAAATCCCATCCAGGGTTCCACTTAAGCTCATAGTTAAGTCTCCGGTGTAAACAAATCATTCATTATTATAATCAACTCTCCATGCGTCAGCTCCGTCGTGGAACTAAACCCTAATAAAACCTAAACTTGACATTTGGTCGCCATAATAATAAATAAAGAAAGTTGTTACTGAAGATAAACAGGGTCCCTTGCCTCCTCGTTCTCTCGGTATTTAATAAACATATACAATGAAATAGATATAACATAACAACGAGGCGAGATCCCCTACATCAATACTAGTATGGCCGTAAAGGAAACGACAGCAAACAAGCAAAGTATAATATCAAAACTATCATGTTATCATATCACGGATAATAAATCAAGTAATCATGAATCAGATAATTATAAATTTCATGATATTATGCTGACCCACTATATATAAATATACACAGACCAATTCCTAGTCCATGGAGTTAAACACAATTTCGGAGAAAAGATCCAGAAGACATGTCTGTCACTAGGCTACCGTGGCCAAAAGTGCTATAATATATCAATTTTGTCAAAAGTGCACATCAAGCATTGGACAAGACATTCTACACCAAATCACGATATAGGATAGTGTCTCGGTCCGGATCATCGGTGCGTTTGCATTGGTCTACCCCACATATAAAAGAGCTACCAATCGTCCATTGCGAGGTACCTGCACCCCGATGCCCCCAAGGTCAACAAGTGACCTACACTTGTCTACTCGCACCCGCACTTAGGTGTAATTCATCTCCTAGGCATACAACCTTACATCAAATAAGTGAACACGTTTTTCTATGCATGATATATGATTCAAACACATATACATTTATTATTTTCACAATATTTCATATAATCTCACCATGTCTTAGCGGTATAAATATTCAACTCAACCGGGCCCACCACAACTGCCCGACAACAAACTGCTGTTTATACTTGTGAACACCCAATTTTGTAGGGCTAAAAAAAAAAAAAAAAAGATAAGAAAAGAAAAGTAACATAAAAAAAAAAAAAACAAATAAAATAAAAAATAAAATAAAAATAGTCACATGTTGCAAGGGGGTGGGGACTCAATAAAAAAGGAGGAGTGATTGACGCAAAAGAAAAAAAAAGAAGAAAGGGTCGGCACAGAAAAAATAAAAAAGAGAGAATTTTGATAAAAAGGAGGATTTTAGGGAGATTTGTTGGGAGAAGACGAAATTTTGAAGAAAGCTGCCAATCTCCCATACGGTGAGCAATCATCACATCCATCACAATTCTTCCCTCCAAAATGTGAAGGATCCCTCCATAAATGTCTCTGCCATCATTTTCTTCAAGGAGGCTAGAGAACCCAATTCCTTCCAAATCCTTCTCCAACCAAAACCCACAACCACCATGTAACCAGAACCTCCATCATTCCTTCCCCATATCCAAACCTCACCACCCTTCACCCACATCACCGTCCATCCCACCTTCTAAAAAAAAACCTCCACCTTTGTCATCACCTCTATACCCGACCGTCAAAACCATCATACACCCACCACCTCACTCTCACCTTCAAAGCACAACAAAAAAAAAAAAACTCCTCTCGCCACCATCCTTCTCCAATAAAATAAAACCAAGAACCACCCTCCCTTAAAAAAAAAAAAAAAAAAAAAATTTGGATAATCCAATTCCTTCTAAACCCCTTCCGACCAAAAAACACACGATCATCATTTCTTCCACCATCATCCAAACCCATACTTCACCAGCAGGACCCTCCTCCTCCAATCCCTCCATTATCATCATCAACCTAACCATCTTGTCGCCAACTTCAACACCTCACCACCCCAAACCGTAACCACCACGAGTTCAAGCCTCTTCCCCTTCACCCCTCATTTCGACAACCCCACAAACCAACCTCCATCAAAATCCAATTTGATCCCACCTCCACTTTCAATCCCATTTCCACGTCCAACCTTCACTATTCCTTCTCCAATCTCCATACCACTGTGAACCCCTTCACTAAAATCACCCATCTTCAACCGACCGTCGGACCGTGGAACCCCATCTTCATCATATCCCCACCATCTCCATCCTCACGACCACCCTCTTTTATCCTCCCCAAATCATCCCATCTTCGGCCAAAGAAGGAAGATTGATGATGTTGAGTTGATCCCTGGTGGTAGCTGGGAAAAGAAAAAAAAGCAAGAATACTGAGGAGGCTGCTGGGAACGAAAGGGAGTTTTTGATTCTTTTTGAGTTGAGTTTGCCATTGGTAGCGCAGAAGAGGTAAGCCCTTTCTCACCACTATCCTTGCATTGCTGTAAATATGTAGCGTTCAAATGCATGCTTTGATCCTGACTGGTTAGTCATGTTGCCCATCTTCAAGCACTTTTCTTGTTTTTAAGCCATGAGCACCGTACACACACTGGCACTCCTCTCCTTCTGCAACACATTACCCAAAACCACCAGAGAACTCACCTTCAATATCCACATCCAACAGCCTTCCATCTCTCATCACATCACCTACTTCCATCACATCCGACCGTCGAATACCATATCCCTAAACCGACCGTCGAACTCAAAACCCCAAATCCTCTCCCACCGACCGTCGAATCCCCCTAAACTATGAACCCAACCATCATACGCTTTCCATCATCACGCTGTAACCACCAACTTCAATAACACCATCATTCCCCATTCGACCGTCGAAATTCCTGCACTGGCCTTCAACGCACTTCACAAACACCATCATATCCTCACCTCCCATTCGACCGTCGAACTCCCGCGCCGATCTTCAACCTCAAATCAAATCACTACCCTCTCACCTCCAACCGACAACCCACCATCTTCAAAGCCTCCATAATCCCCATCACCCAAGCAATTTCCATAACCTCTCGAAACACTATCAAACCCAACCGAGAACCGACCATCGGGCCATAATCCTTTAAACCAAATCCATCATATCCGACCGTCGAACCATCCAATCCCCCTATACCCGACCGTCGAACTAACAACCACTTCGAATCCCCCTATACCCGACCGTCGAACTAACAACCACTTCGAATCCCTCTATACCCGACCGTCGAACTAACAACCACTCCCGAAACCATACCATTGTGACCCCGACCAACTTCACAAAACCCACCTTCACCTCCAACTCGATTGTCGAACCACACCATTGTGACCCCAAAAAAACAAAACCACTCACCTTCATCTCACTCGACCGTCGAATCCATCATCCTTCCCAACTGACCGTCGAATCCATCACCCTTCCCAACCGACCGTCGAATCCATCACCCTTCCCAACCGACCGTCGAACCCATTACCCTTCCCAACCGACCGTCGAATCTATCTCATCCTTCCCCTTTCCGACTGTCGAATTCAAGTACAAACTCCATCACATCCGACCGTCAGACCCCATAAACCAAACCACCTACCTCTCAATCCTCCACACCTCTAAACAGTCCTCATACTCTCTCTACCGACCGTAGAAACCCAAATCAAATTCCAATCAAGCTTGCCTCAGATCCACCAACCTCCAATCAATCCGAGTCGAACGAAGAGGCCTACCACTCTCCCGCTAACCGATCGTAAACGAGGTCCTTACTGCTGTATCTTTTAATTTCGGGTTATCTTTTTCTTTGTTTTCTTTTTACGTTTTCTTGTTCTTTTATTTCATGTATTATCAGTTTATTGGGCTAGATTTTGGGAGTTAAAAGTGATAAAAATAGCAAAAAATAAAAAATAAAATAAAAAATAATAAAGAAAAATAAAAATCTTTTAATCCATGCAATGACCAATGATGATGATTGAATAGCGGATACTATCTTCATTATCTTTTGGATCATAAGGGTTTATTGAGTAGCCTAGTGCTAACTTGAATCCTGTGCAAGAATGGATTCGCTTTCAAATAAAATCTGTTTTTAAATAAAATCAACCAACCCACACTTATTTTATAAAGAACTACGTAACTTTGAGTTCCCATTGCACCGGGGGATACGTAGGAGCAGAATTTCATTTCTGTCAAGCCCAAATTTAAATTTTCATAATTTTGTGATTTTTCTTTTATAAATAGTTACAATGTTTTGTAAAAAGGGGTAAAATAAATATTTTAAAGGATTATTAAGAATTTGCACAATTAATCCAAGGTACCGTCTTAGGACGGGTGCGTTAGGGGTGCTGTGGGATTAAGTTTCCACCCTTCCCTAAGCATAACCGACTTCCGAATCCAATCTGGTTCCAAAGACCATTTTCAAAGAGAGGTTTTCCAATTTTTCCAAATTCAAAATAAAATTGGTGGCGACTCCATTTTCCATTTTCATTTTTCTAAAATCCTATCGAGTTGCTGTTCCCCCGCCGCGATCACCGGTCGCGACAGATGGCGACTCCACTGGGGACATTTAGAGTGTCAAGCCTGTCATTGTTAGTTGTGCAAATTGTTAATAATTTTCATTTATTTATTTTACCCCTTTTTAGCCTTGTTTGTAAATGGATTTTATTTATTTTGTTTGACAGCGATATCCCTGTGTTTGTTTTGACCTGATATACTTGTATATAATTTGTGCTTAATTGTGCATAATTGTTGAAACCTTAGGATAGATGATTGCTGCCTGGTTATCGTATATATGTTTTTGCAGGATGGGGGTAGTTTCTTTTTAAAATTTTTGTACAGGTTTGTATGCTCCCTCACACACATCACTATCACTTACCTCACACACTTTTTGGGCTCTATACCCGAGTCTGTGCGAACCCGAGGAGTAGGAGGGGTCTCGGCTTTTGTTATTGAGGGGCTTTATGCTCACTTGACATTTGTTGAGACACCACTCAGATTGTTACCATTATCATGGACAAATCATATTGAGAGGGTTTATCCCTACTTGTGATCAATTCGTGATTTGGATCCTTGTCTTTCGAGATAAGGGCAATCTGGGAACCATGACTTTTTAGAAGTTTAGACCTGTCTCGAAAATCTTGCACTGATAGATTGAGCATAGTGACTGTCAAATCTTAGGTTCCACTTGATTAGGACACAAAGGGAGCGTACTTCTTCTTTCCTCATGCCATCCATTCTTTAAAAAAAAAAAAAACTTAAAAAAAATACATTTTCTTACATAAAAAAAAAAAATCATCTTGCCATATCTTGTGAGTTGTTCAGTCTTTTAATGTGACAAACCATGCTTGCGTCCCTCTTAAAAATTTCTTTTTCAAAAAGAGGAGATGAGTCATTATTAAAGGACCAACAACTCACTCACTCATTATTGCATCACTTGTCATCATTCTTCTCATCATGTTTTCTAAAAAAAAAAAATGAATAAAAAAAAAAGACAGCTGTGTACCCGACAATGAGGTAGGTAGTGCCATTAAACTTTATCGGAGGCGTGTGGAGATAACAACTGCGAAAATCTTGCAGTATGGATTTTATTGGCCTTCTTTATTCAAGGTCTGTTTCACCTTTTGCAAAAGTTGCGGAAATTGGTCAATAAAGTTTTGCTTTAAGATTCTCATCCGCACCTACTCCTTAGAAAATTGAGATCTAAGTGGCGCGGTTCTGTTGTTGTCAAACACGTGTATCTCATGGGGCCATAGACATTGAGAATCCTAGGAATGGTAATGCGCTTAAAGTTAATGGACCAAGACTCAACCATTTCTGGAACATCAAGTTGTTGAGTTCTCTGTGTTGCCGGTTAAATGTCGGATAATGGTACTCCGTGACTCTCAAGTCAGTTTGTTTTTCAGTTTCCCATAATAATTGATTTCTTCTCCTTTCAAAATGGATGTCATTCTCTCAAATCTAAGAAAATATTTTCCTTCTCTCCCTCTAAATGCTCTAACAAAAGTCTATGAAGCTAGGTGTGAAAGACTGAGATTGTTAATGTATAAGGGCATCCCCAGAGAAGATATACATTTGGATAATCGAAGCAAAGGTTCGTTTAGCTGGTGAATCTTCAGATTCATTTCTCCCATACATGCCTGGTCTCGGTAAAAGTTCATTTTCAAAAAGGAGAAGAGCAAAAAGAATGAAAGTTTGTTACAAGTGTGCACGATGGAATTGCAACACGACTCTTTGGGGATGGTTTCTGTAAATAGAGAAGATAAAATATTCTTCATTAAGAATGGACTGAGTAAGGAGTCATTAGATAATATCTTATTGACTTTTGAGACGCATTCTTGTGGAGTTGTGCGGCGTGAACTTCATAGTTTGTGGAATCTCTTCAAGGACGAGCAAGAGCGTTACAGTCTTGGGAATCTGACTCAAAAAGACCCTGTTTGCCAATTTATAAGAAAATTGGATGGGAAGCTTATCCTCGACTCATAGAAGGCGTTTAAGCGTTTCACGGACGTGAAACAGGAGGAAGATGTGAGCCACAATCACAACAACATGTATATATTATCTTGTACATTTTAAAAAAAAAAAAAAAAGAAAAAAAAGAAGAAAGAAAAAAAAAAAAAAAAAAAAAAAGAAAGGGCGAAACTTCGGTTGTACTTGGTCTTTAATTAGATTAGGAGCCCCGCTGGTGGAGTGGCGGAGACCCATCATTGACTCGGGTGGACCTTCGCACGCCGGTCGGTAAATAAGGTTCGTGTGCCATGCTCTGCGAGAGAGAGCCGCGCAAGCATTCCTGTGTTTTAACCAAAGGCTCGCTTGTTGATGGACGAGAAAGAAGCGTCCGTGTTTGCATTCTCGCGTGAAAATGCCTCTCGAGCCGAATCCCGTGATTTAATGCCATGGGCTCTTCGGCCGACCTCTCACCGGCCGTGGTCGTTGGTGGTATTTGTCGATTTACGCACTTTAATTAGTGGCGTCGTAGCTCAATCCAAAATATCCCACAAGCGGGAGGGAGAAGAATGCCCCGGATTGGGCCGAATGTCTTGGTATTCGCACTCATGACGCGCAAAGTATAAAGATCTGCCATGAAACCTGTACATAAAGGTATGTAATCATTTGTTATTATCTTTGTATGATTTTTGGTTTTGGACAGACGATCTTTTGGATGGGATCCTTCGGGGGTTTCTAGACTTCTTTACCCTGATGATTTTCTTAAAAAAAAAAAGTTAAAAAAAAACAAAAAAAAAAGATTTTATGTTTCTTAAATTCAACCTTTTCTGACAACAGCCGACCTACCCTTCTAGGTACAATTATTTCCCTTTCCATTCTTTTTCTTATTTAAACACTCCATTTTCTCCTTCATCTTCAACTCAGAAACACTCAAAGAGAAGAAGGGTAAAGAATGGGGCCTGCTATTCGTAACCTAAAAAATGTCTGTGTTTTTGTGGGTCGAGTTATGGGAAGGGATTAGAGTTTTAAACGCAGCTAGCACTCTTGGTCGAGCACTTGCTGCGAGGAATATTCATCTTGTATATGGGGAGGTTGTCGTGGGTTAATGGGGCTGTTTCACTTGCTTTGCTCTTACAGAGGCAATCGGGTTTTAGGTGTTATTCCTAAACCTTTAGCCGAAAGTAACATCACTGGCAAGACAGTTGGAGAAGAAATTAGGTAACATCCATGCATGGACGCATGAAAATAATGGCTGACAATTCTGATGCATTTCTTGTCTTACCAGGTGGTTTTGGTACTTTGGAAGAAATTTTTCAAATTGTCTCTTGGGCTGAACTGAACATCCACCATAAACCCATTGGTTTGTTGAATGTTAATAATTTCTTTGACCTTTTGTTATTTTTTCTTGATAAAGCTGTGGAATAGAAATTTATCACTCCTTTAGCAAGACAACTTCTTATCTCTGCCTCCACTATTGATGAGCTCATTGATAAATTGGAAGCTTTTGAGTATGTACCTGATAAGGTATTGGCTCAGATAGATTGGTCAATAGGAAGCAGCGAAAGAAGTAACAAGAAAAGCAAGCCAGATCTGACACTTTCTCTTTAATCAGTTTGATTTTATTGTACTTTGTTTCTGTTTAAATTTGTGTCCGCTTTCTCCAACAGGTAATTCTATCCTTTACTCATCTATATTTTAACATTAAGGACAATGTTATGATCTGGTTGGGGGGAAGGATGGTTGTATAAAACAAAAAACAAAAACAAAAACAAAAACAAAAAAAAAGAAACAAAAAAAAAACCAAAAAATTCAAAAAAATGTGTTTGTTAATATGTTTGTTGTGTTTGTCATCAATTAAAATAGGGATGGCAGAGTAAGGAGTAATTTTTCTCTTGAGACGCATCTTAATTGGTGGCAGAGTAAGGAGTAGTAGGGTAATAATTAATTAAGTACTAAAGTTCTGTTATTTGATTTCTTTTCAGGGTCAGATGCGGCACTAACTGTGCGCTTCATTTCTGCTTGGCGTTGATTCACTTCTTATCAGGGTCAGATGCGGCACTGACTGTGTGCTTCTTTTCTGCTGGGTGTTGATTCACTTCTTAGGTTGTTTTGCTCTTTTCTATATCTCTCTTTCACATTGAGGACAATGTTATGATCTGGTTGGGGGGAAGGATCGTTGTGTGCCTAAATATAAAAAAAAAAAACAAAAAAAAAACAAAAAAAAAAAAAACCAACAAAAAACAAAAAATTCAAAAAGTGTGTTTGTTGTGTTTGTCATTAATTAACAACAAAAGTAAATAGGGATGGCAGAGTAGGGAGTAAATTTTACTCTTGAGACGCATTTTAGTTGGGGTAGAAGTAGCAGTTGAAATTCAGGAAAATTTGCATGATTAAGTAAATTGTCTTCTTTCTTAAAAATCATATGTTTGGTTATGGATGTTGAATTGGTGGACTGAGAATGATAGAACTATATCTTGTGAGATCTTGAGCCTAATGGATGGATTCAACATTTATGCCATTCCCTTCTTTCTTGTGTGATTTTCACTCATGATAATGATCACTCTAGAACTTGCTTTGATTCTTTTTGAGGCTACGTTTCACTTGCATGCATGAACATGATTGAGGCCCTCTTTCTTAGCCGGTTTAACCAAATAGCCAACCTTGTTTTCAATATGATATCAAGCACTCTTTTGACTTCTTGAAAATTTTCTGATTCTTGCCAACCTTGTATATTTTCCCTTGCTTAACCCCTTTGAGCTTATTTGACCATTCTTTGTTTCTAACTCATTACGTGCATTAAATGAAAAACCATGTTCTAACCCAACCTTAGGGAATAAGAGAGCATTGACTTTGTTATTTGATGAGTTCTTGAACAAGTGTGGGGGTGCATGTGCAGATTGGTTATAAAAAAAAAAAAAGAGAAAAAGAAAATATGTTTCTACAAAAAAAAAAAAAAAAAAGAAGAGAGAGAGAGTCGATTATTGCTACAATCAAAAGAATACACTATGTGATATATTCATACCTAGAATGAGGGTGGATGATTGGAAATAACAGGAATAGAAGGAGAATGTTCAAGCCTAAAGGAATTCAATCTACCAATTGATCTTTAACAAAACATTAATCAGATATTGGTCATTGTTCTGTATGAAAAAAAAAACTAAGAAAATTAGACTGAATGTTCTCAAACATCCTCTCCACTCTAACTGTATCATAATGCTCTTCTATTCTCTTTGGTATTTAACTTGACATCTCCATATTACTTCTACCTTTACCTTGACCTCACTACAACCTTGAATAAAGTCCTCATGATTTGTGTGTGCATGTGTTTTGAGTAGTGGAGAAGTAGAAGATAAGCAAGCTTATGGTAGTGCAATTTTCATGGGTCGAATTGAGTGAAATACCTACCTTTTAAACACTTGAGAGATTGAGAGTAAATTCTGTGAGGAACTATCATTCTTTACTCATGCTTTTCAATTGAAGTATCCTTGCTTGTTGATTTGAGATGTGAAGACGTGTTACCTCATGAATGCTTGATTACTTGAATTATTAATTGATCTTCATTGAGTCTTTTAGAATGTCTAACTTTTGAGTCAGTTTTATTTTGTTTTGCCCGAGGACGTGCAAAAGAGTAAGTGTGGGTGTTTGATAATTAATGATGTCCAGTTGTCGAATCTTGACTCAAGCGAAAAAAAAAAAAAATCTTTTGATTTTCTTGCTATTTTACTTCTTGTATCTTTAACCATTGTAAATAACATCCTTTCTGTAGTCAAACTTCTAAGAACAATCTGGAAGTTGTTCGTTTCTTTCCTGTTGTACTTTTTGAATTCATGAGTGTCTGTGACATAATGCTTCAGGTAAAGTGACCATGAGTACAACACCATGATTTGACCATTTAATGGTAATTGCTTATTGACCAATTCAGATCGAAGAGATCTTGGAAATCCCAATTGATGGAAGAGGAGATACCCGAGCTAAAAAAAAAAGTAAAAAAAAAAAAAGCCCGAAAGGTCGGTCTAAACAAAAGTTAGGACAAATGAATGGGCAAAATCTCAGAGGAAGTTGGCCTGAAACACCTTGAAGGGTGCACCTAAACTGGGGCAATTTTGAATTGCGTGTGATCAACTACACAGGGGCAGTTTTGTTTGCATTTAGTTGGCCATACTGGAGCAAAATTTTTGAAGGATTAAGGAGAAGCTGTGTTGAAGGAAGTAGCAACGCAGACAAGGACTGAGTTATCAAGCAGTTGTAGGGAATCAACTAAATGAGAGACAAGGTTAAACATTGGGGCAAAATTTTCTCTCAAGGAATCAGTCAAGCAATGGTTCATCCCATTTCTTGAAAGGAGAGTTGAAAGTGAAAAACAAAGAAAAAAGAAGGAAGGAGAAAGGAGAAGAAGGAAAGAACCGAAGGGTCTAAGGAAGAAAAGCATGTGAATAAAGTCCGAGTGGTCAAAGCTTTCCAAAGTCGTCCTTGGTTCAAATGTTTTTGAATAAAAAAAATATAAAAAAAAGAAGAAAAAAAAAAAAAAAAAAAAAAAAAGAAAAGAAAAATCCTGTTTTCGGGACTCGATTGCCCATTGTCTTTCAAATTCCGGGATTCAGTTGCCCATTGTCTTTTAAAATTCCGGGACGCAGTTGCCCATTGTCTTTTAAAATTTCGGGACGCAATTGCCCATTGTCTTTTTAAATTCCGGGACTCAGTTGCCCATTGTCTTTTAAATTCTGGGACTCAGTTGCCCATTGTCTTTTAAAATTCCGAGGCGCAATTGCTCATTGTCTTTTAAAATTCTGAAAAGAAAGCAAAAAAAAATCTTTTTGATCAAGATGCTTATTCCATTGTCATTCAAATTCTGGGACTCAGTTGCCCATTGTCTTTTAAATTCCAGGACTCAGTTGCCCATTGTCCTTTAAGTTTCCGGGACTCAGTTGCCCTTTGTTTTTTTTTTACATTTGTTGAGCGCATCGGCTCTGTCTTTTAATTTTGTTTTTACTTTTGAGCGCACTCCTGTCTTTTACTTTTAAGCGATCGGCTCCGTCTTTTAATTTGTCTTTTACTTTTGAGCGCATCGGCTCTGTCATTTACTTTTGAGCGTATCGACTCTGTCTTTTAATTCTCGTTTTTACTTTTGAGCGCATCGGCTCTCTGTCATTTACTTTTGAGCGCATCGGCTCTGTCTTTTAATTTCTCGTCTTTTACTTTTGAGCGCATCGGCTCTGTCATTTACTTTTTGAGACGGCTCTCGTTTTTGATTCCTGTCTTTTACTTTTGAGCGCATCGGCTCCTGTCATTTACTTTTTGAGCGCATCGGCTTTTGTCTTTTAATTCCTGTCATTTACTTTTTGAGCGCATCAGCTCCTGTCTTTTAATTCCTGAGCGCATCGGCTCCATGCATTACATGCTTTTTACTTTCTGTTGAGCGCATCGGCTCCACGCATTCCATGCATTCCATGTATTTCTGTCATTTACTTTTGAGCGCATCGGCTCATTGCATTTTAACTTCCATCGTTGTTCCTGTTTTATTTTGCATTTATCCTTTCATGCATTGCCGGACAAAATTGGAGTTCATTTCTTTACTCGCTTCTTACGACGATAAAAGGAAAAACTACAATGTTTCCTTTTATCTAATAAGAAACAAGTAAAGAGGGGAAACTGTGAACACCCAATTTTGACCTAGGGCTAAAAAAAAAAAAAGATAAGAAAAGAAAAGTAACATAAAAAAATAAAAACAAATAAAATAAAAAAATAAAAAAAAAATAAAAATAGTCACATGTCATGAAGGGGGTGGGGACTCAATAAAAAAGGAGGAGTGATTGACGCAAAAGAAAAAAAGAGAAGAAAGGGTCAGCAGAAAAAATAAAAAAGAGAGAATTTTGATAAAAAAGGAGGATTTTAGGGAGATTTGTTGGGAGAAGACGAAATTTTGAAGAAAGCTGCCAATCTCCCATACGGTGAGCAATCATCACATCCATCACAATTCTTCCCTCCAAAATGTGAAGGATCCCTCCATAAATGTCTCTGCCATCATTTTCTTCAAGGAGGCTAGAGAACCCAATTCCTTCCAAATCCTTCTCCAACCAAAACCCACAACCACCATGTAACCAGAACCTCCATCATTCCTTCCCCATATCCAAACCTCACCACCCTTCACCCACATCACCGTCCATCCCACCTTCTAAAAAAAACCTCCACTGTCATCACCTCTATACCCGACCAGTCAAAACCATCATACACCCACCACCTCACTCTCACCTTCAAGACAACAAAAAAAAAAAAACTCCTCTGCCACCATCCTTCTCCAACAAAATAAAACCAAGAACCACCCTCCCTTCAAAAAAAAAAAAAAAAAAAAGGTGGATAATCCAATTCCTTCTAAACCCCTTCCGACCAAAAAACACACGATCATCATTTCTTCCACCATCATCCAAACCCATACTTCACCCGGCAGGACCCTCCTCCTCCAATCCCTCCATTATCATCATCAACCTAACCATCTTGTCGCCAACTTCAACACCTCACCACCCCAAACCGTAACCACCACGAGTTCAAGCCTCTTCCCCTTCACCCCTCATTTCGACAACCCCACAAACCAACCTCCATCAAAATCCAGAATTTGATCCCACCTCCACTTTCAATCCCATTTCCACGTCCAACCTTCACTATTCCTTCTCCAATCTCCATACCACTGTGAACCCCTTCACTAAAATCACCCATCTTCAACCGACCGTCGGACCCTTGAACCCCATCTTCATCATATCCCCACCATCTCCATCCTCACGAATACCCTCTTTTATCCTCCCCAAATCATCCCATCTTCGGCCAAAGAAGGAAGATTGATGATGTTGAGTTGATCCCTGGTGGTAGCTGGGAAAAGAAAAAAAAGCAAGAAATCGAGGATTTCTTTGGGAACGAAAGGGAGTTTTTGATTCTTTTGAGTTGAGTTTGCCATTGGTAGCGCAGAAGAGGTAAGCCCTTTCTCACCACTATCCTTGCATTGCTGTAAATATGTAGCGTTCAAATGCATGCTTTGATCCTGACTGGTTAGTCATGTTGCCCATCTTCAAGCACTTTTCTTGTTTTTAAGCCATGAGCACCGTACACACACTGGCACTCCTCTCCTTCTGCAACACATTACCCAAAACCACTAGAGAACTCACCTTCAATATCCACATCCAAATGACCTTCCATCTCTCATCACATCACCTACTTCCATCACATCCGACCGTCGAACTCAAAACCCCAAATCCTCTCCCACCGACCGTCGAATCCCCCTAAACTATGAACCCAACCATCATACGCTTTCCATCATCACGCCAGTAACCACCAACTTCAATAACACCATCATTCCCCATTCGACCGTCGAAATTCCTGCACCGGCCTTCAACGCACTTCACAAACACCATCATATCCTCACCTCCCATTCGACCGTCGAACTCCCGCGCCGATCTTCAACCTCAAATCAAATCACTACCCTCTCACCTCCAACCGACAACCCACCATCTTCAAAGCCTCCATAATCCCCATCACCCAAGCAATTTCCATAACCTCTCCAAACACTATCAAACCTAACCGGAACCGACCATCGGCCATAATCCTTTAAACCAAATCCATCATATCCGACCGTCGAACCATCCAATCCCCCTATACCCGACCGTCGAACCAACAACCACTTCGAATCCCCCTATACCCGACCGTCGAACTAACAACCACTTTCGAATCCCTCTATACCCGACCGTCGAACTAACAACCACTCCCGAAACCATACCATTGTGACCCCGACCAACTTCACAAAACCCACCTTCACCTCCAACTCGTGTCGAACCACACCATTGTGACCCCAAAAAACAAAACCACTCACCTTCATCTCACTCGACCGTCGAATCCATCATCCTTCCCAACCGACCGTCGAATCCATCACCCTTCCCAACCGACCGTCGAACCCATTACCCTTCCCAACCGACCGTCGAATCTATCTCATCCTTTCCCCTTTCCGATTGTCGAATTCAAGTACAAACTCCATCATATCCGACCGTCGGACCCCATAAAGCAAACCACCTACCTCTCAATCCTCCACACCTCTAAACAGTCCTCATACTCTCTCTACCGACCGTAGGAACCCAAATCAAATTCCAATCAAGCTTGCCTCAGATCCACCAACCTCCAATCCGACCGTCGAACAGAAGAGGCCAGTCACTCTCCTGCTAATCTGATCGTAAACGAGGTCCTTACTGCTGTATCTTTTAATTTCGGGTTATCTTTTTCTTTGTTTTCTTTTTATGTTTTCTTGTTCTTTTATTTCATGTATCATCAGTTTGTTGGGCTAGATTTTGGGAGTTAAAAGTGATAAAAATAGCAAAAAAAAATAAAATAAAAAATAATAAAGAAAAATAAAAATCTTTTAATCCATGCAATGACCAATGATGATGATTGAATAGCGGATGCTATCTTCATTATCTTTTGGATCATAAGGGTTTATTGAGTAGCCTAGTGCTAACTTGAATCCTGTGCAAAAAAAAAATGGATTCGCTTTCAAATAAAATCTTTTTTTAAATAAAATCAACCAACCCACACTTATTTTATAAAGAACTACGTAACTTTGAGTTCTCCATTGCACCAGGGGATACGTAGGAGCAGAATTTCATTTCTGTCAAGCCCAAATTTAAATTTTCATAATTTTGTGATTTTTCTTTTATAAATAGTTACAATGTTTTGTAAAAAGGGGTAAAATAAATATTTCAAAGGATTATTAAGAATTTGCACAATTAATCCAAGGTACCGTCTTAGGACGGGTGCGTTAGGGGTGCTGTGGGATTAAGTTTCCACCCTTCCCTAAGCATAACCGACTTCCGAATCCAATCTGGTTCCAAAGACCATTTTCAAAGAGAGGTTTTCCAATTTTTTCAAATTCAAAATAAAATTGGTGGCGACTCCATTTTCCATTTTCATTTTTCTAAAATCCTATCAAGTTGCTGTTCCCCCGCCGCGATCACCGGTCGCGACAATACTCAATCGCGTAGCGATATTATCACATTTTTGAAATCGCAGAACATATTTCCTTTGTTTTTAAATCGCGAAAGGATTTTCTAACTTTTTCTAAACCGCATAAACATTTTATTACATTTTTTCAATCGCGTAGCCTAAAATTACTATTTTTGAGTCGCATACATATTTTTTGACGTATTTTCAATTACGTAAAATGTCTCTAACATATTTAAAACAAAAATATTATTTTTCTCAAAAACTTGATTTTATTTCCATTATTTACATAATAGTCCCTCATTAAATAATATTTACATAACAAATCCTTGTTTTAAATAATATTTTCATAATAGTACCTCCTAAAATAATATTTACAAAATAGTCCCTCTTTAAATAATATTTACAAAATAGACCTTCAAAAAATTAATATTTCTACTGTTTCCCAGAAAATTATGTTTATTTGATTTACTTAAGATATTACAGCTCAAATTTTCCTAACGCGCTTCAAAACCCATAGGGTGAGCTATACGTTAGAAAATTTCAAGTATTGACATTTATTCTCATTTCATAACTTAATTGTTTAATTATGTCAATTTTTATTTCTAAAAAGTATATTGCTTTGATTTTAGGTTCAATTCCTACCAAAATAATTTCCTTCTCAATTAAACTTCTAAGTCCACACTTAATAAAATAATTTTGAATCTAAGTTATGAAGAATGACATGTTGGCCAAAATCTACTTAGGGTTTCCTAATCCATCATTTAGTTCTTTTTAACATTTATTCCTTGCAAAAACTCTTAATTTATCTTTCTTGTCATAAAATCATTTGTTTCTTGGCTAGGAAAATAATTTAGAACCCTAGGTTCCTTTTGAATGGTGGAGGCCATGTGCCTCATAGGCCCTTTGGGACCTTCATACAACAAATCCTTCATGTGATTCACATCTTATATTACACATAAATTTTTGCATGCTTTCTAAATCACACATACAAGCATATTATCAAAGCTATAAGCATTCAAGTACACATGCAATCATATTTTCAAAACCAAAAGCATGACAAACACAAGAAAAGAAAGCACAAAAAATTAAGTGAATAAATCCTTATGGATTTTTCATCACAAACAACCCATTTCCTCACCACCAACACATAGTTGATGAGGTTAATCTCCCTCTTACCTTAAGGGAGACAAGATCTTCAAGCTCCTCCTCTCTCTTGATTTCGTGTGCTTTCAAACAAAAACCCTAAAAATCTTAAACAAATTCTAAAGTCATAAACAAAGCTTAAAAACAAAGAACCATGGATCAATCATGGTCTAGAAAATTAAAAACCTATCTTAGAATCAAAGAATCAAAAGATTACCTTTAGAGTAGTAAGCTAAAGCTTGATTTTTGATGTACTTGGAGTAGGATTTTGACAAAACTTTCTAAAAGAAAAGTGTTTAGAATGAGGTTTAGCTTTAGAAAGTAGGAAGACATGAAATTTTAGAAATGAAGAGGTAGGGCTTGGAGGTTGGGGCCGTGGGGTTCACAAAGAAAAAGAGAAGAGAAATGGTTAAGTGTTCTTGGTTGTTCTTGAATATTTGAAAGAAAAGGTGAAAGCTTAATATTTCAAAGTGTGGTAAAAAATGCAAATGGATGGCTATATGAAAGTGTGCAGCCATGTAGTGCATGGAGAGTAGCTTAATGTGATAAGAATTCACTCACATGGTCTCACATGGTGCACACATGGCTTAGGTCACTAAATGGTCATCAAGTGGTCATTTAGATGAACCTAGAACATGGTAGAAGTCAATATGGACTATACAAGGGTGACGATTCCATGCCTTGTGTTCAATCTAGATATCTTGACAAAGGGACTGCAACCACACTAAACATTGATCGGGATAGGTCACGTCAAAAGGCCTTCATGGCCGTGGGACTATAGGAGACTTAGTAACTGGGTTTGACTTCAATTAAGTTTTAGTTACATCTTAATTAGATAGTAAGTTAATTAGGTTAGGTTATTTAGCCACAAATTAAATTATTTAAAGTAACTTAGTTAGTTATCCTAGTTACTTATCAACTAGTCTAACCATTTTTATTGACCATTTTCTATTAGTCTAGACAAAGTCTAACCACTAATATTGACTCATTCCTATTGCTTCATTTTAAAATAAATTACAAAAATTACTCTTAATCTATTTTCTAATAGATAAAATATACCAGTCTATTACTTAGATGTTACATAACAGCTAACCTAAGAAAGTGAGTGAGACCATTTTCTTTGTAAATAAAACAGCAGATATTTTTTTATTAAATATTTTTATTTCATAGATAAATTTTAAAAATTAAAAGATTGTATTTCATGTCTCTCAAATTCGGGTTTAGTAAGATCCCCTGTCTCAGAATAAATCAAATAAGATTTTCTCTGGCCTGAAAATTATTATTTTCCTGACCCGGAGCAAATCTCACACAACAATCAAAAACAGTCTCGGTACAGTCAAAATAATTTTATATCATACAGGAAACCCAAAACAGTGCAATTTAGTCATTACAGTAAAATAGCAAAAATCTAGAGTGTTACAATTCTCCTTTTTGTCCCCGAAATTCATCATACATTAAAATAACTGAGGATATTGTTCCCTCATTTTCTCCTCCATTTCGCGAGTAGCATCTCCGGTTGTCTTATTCCAAATCATCTTCACTAATGGAATCACTTTGCCTCTAAGTTGCTTCACCTTCCTGTCTTTAATCTTAACAGGAAGTGCCTCATACGTCAAATTTTCTTTCAATTGCACTTCATCGGGCTGTATAACATGTGAAGGATCGGAGATATACTTTCTCAATTTGGATACATGGAAAACATTATGAAGATTTGAAAGAAAAGGCAGTAAAGCTATTTGGTATGCGACTGGACCTATCCGACGAAGAATTTGATAAGGTCCAATGAATTTAGGAGTGAGTTTTTTGGACTTTATAACCCTGCCAACACCAGTCATAGGTGTTACTCGCAAAAACACATGCTCACCTTCCTCAAATTCAAGAGGTCTCCTTCATTTATCAACATAGCTTTTCTGTCTGCTCTGAGTTGCCCGCATTTTCTCTTGAATCATCTTTACCTTCTCTGTTGTTTGTTGCACCATTTCAGGTCTGACAGTTATACTTTCTCCATCTTGATACCAACACAAAGGTGTTCGACATCATCATCCATAAAGAGCCTCATAGGGTGCCATCCCTATGCTTGAGTGAAAACTATTATTATAGGTGAATTCTACCAAAGGTAAGAATTCATCCCAACTCCCTCGTTGTTCTAACACACAAGCTCTCAACAAATCTTCTAGACACTGTATAGTTCTCTCCATTTGCCTATCTGTCTATGGATGGTAAGCTAAACTCAGACGCAGCTTAGTCCCCAATGCTTCATGTAAGCTTTTCCAAAACCTCGATGTAAACCTTGGATCTTTATCGGATATGATACTAGTAGGTACACCGTGAAGTCTAACTATCTCACCAATGTACAACTAGGTCAATTTCTCCATTGGATACTTAATATTGATTGGCAAGAAGTGAGCAGACTTCGTAAGCCGATCAACAATGACCCAAATAGAATCATAACATTTCCTAGTCTTTGGCAAACTAGTGACAAAGTCCATTGCAATACTATCCCATTTCCATTCGGGAATAGTGAGGGGTTGTAACATGCCTGTCGGTCTTTGATGCTCAACCTTTGCTTTTTGGCATACTAAACAAGATGCCACATACTCAGCAACATCTCTCTTCATTCCAGGCCACCAAAACAAACGTTTCAGATCTTGATACATCTTAGTCATCCCAGGATGTATACTTCATCTGCTAGTATGAGCTTCACCAAGAATTGCTTTCTTAAGATTGGGATTGTCAGGTATACAAATTCTACCCTTAAACCTTAAGACCCCGTCAGATCCTTCCTTAACAATTGCTTTATGGCCTTGCTTCAAAAATTCTCTTTCATTCTACAAAAACTGGTCTTCCTCCTGTTTCTCTCGAATTTCTTCTAATAGATCATTTAGAATAGTGACCGTGTTCAGACGCATCCTTCCAGGTGACAATTCCACTGACAGCCACATATCTCTAAATTGTTCAATCAAATTTTCCTCTTCGATCATTATAGCAGAAACACTGAGCATCTTTCGACTCAAAGCATCTGCCACGACATTCGCTTTTCCAAGGTGATACTGGAGTTGAAAATCATAATCCTTTGAGAATTCCAACCATCTTCTCTGCCTCATATTCAATTCTTTTTTATCAAACAATTATTTTGAACTTTTGTGTTCGCTGAAGATGTTGAACGTAGCTCCATACAAAAATTGTCTCTAAATCTTTAGTGCAAAAACAACTGCGCCCAATTCCAAATCATGTGTTGGATAATTTCTTTCATGAACCTTCAACTGTCTAGAAGTATACACTACAACATTTATGTTCTGCATTAGCACGCATCCTAACCCTTGATAAGAAGCATTGCAATACACCTCAAAAGATTCATTTGGATCTGGTAGAACCAGCACTGATGCAGTAGTCAACTTCTTCTTCAACTCTCTTCACACTTATCCGTCTAATCAAAAACTTGGTTCTTCCTTGTAAGTTGCGTAAGAGGTCCGGCGATCTTAGAAAAACCTTCAATAAACCTTCGATAATATCTGGCTAATCCAATAAAACTCCAGATTTCTGTCACAATCTTTGGTTTTTCCCATTGAAGAATTGTCTTCACCTTAGCTGGATCCACTGCAATTCCATCTTTAAAAATTACATGACCCAGGAACTGAACTTCATCCAACCAAAATTCGTATTTTGACAATTTTGTGTACAATTTCTTTTCTTTCAAAATCTGAAGAACTATACTGAGATGTTCAGCATGCTCTTCTTGATTTTGAGAGTAGATCAGAATGTTATCGATAAAAACAATGACAAACCGATCTAGGTATGGACGAAAAATCCTATTCATGTAATCCATAAATATAGCAGGAGCATTCGTCACACCGAATGGCATCACGAGATACTCATAATGACCATAACGTATCCGAAAAGCTGTTTTAGGTATATCCTCTACCTCAACACGAATCTGGTGATATCCTGACCACAAATCTATCTTTGAAAAGGTAGTTGCTCCCTTCAGTTGGTCCATTAGATCATCAATTCTCAGAAGTGATATTTATTCTTTATTGTGACTTTGTTCAGCTAGCGGTAGTCGACACATAATCGTGAAGTTCAATCCTTCTTCTTAACTAATAACACTGGAGCTCCCCAGGGTGAAACACTAGATCTCATAAACTGCTTTTTCAATAGCTCTTCTAACTGCTTTTTCAACTCTACTAACTCCGATGGTGACATACGATACAGTGTAATTGATATGGGACCCGCTCTTGATACAAGATCGATAGTAAACTCTATCTCTCTTTCTGGAGGTAATCCATGTACATCATCAAGGAAAACTTCAGGAAACTCGTTCACGACAAAAATAGGGTTCACATCCTTCTCACTCTTAACTTCTAAAGAAGATAGCAGCATGTATCCTTGAGCTCCATCCCTCAATAAAGATTCGACTTGTTTGGCAGTTACAAATCCAGAAATCTCATCAGGAAATACTAAGGTCTTTCTACAACAATCTAATAGGATATGGTTAGAAGATAACCAATCCATCCCTAAGATTATATCAATATCGACAAGAGGTAAACAAATCAAATTAACAGAAAAGACTCAATTTTTTATAGTAATAGAACAATTCAGACATATTTTTGTAGTACTAACTGGTTTGGCAGTAGGTGTGGAAACAATCAATTGGAAGTTTAAAGAAGACACAAGCAATCCCAAATGATCCACAAAGTCATATGCAATAAATGAATGAGTTGCACCCGAATCATATAGTACAGTTAAAAGGTTACCTGCGATGACACCATCTCCCTAAATAAGATTCTCAGACTGGGAGGCCTCAATTCCACTCATTGTACAAACTCTTCCCTCAGCTTGTGGTTTCGCAACACGAACATTGCTCACCAAAGGCTCCATATTCGCTTGATCACAATCGTTAGAGACATGACCAGGCTTTCCGCATCGGAAACAAATTATACCTCTAATCAAACAATCTCTCATTAGGTAACCTTTCCCACACTTCAGGCATTTCATTGGTGGTGTTGCAGTCAGATTGAACCTATTTCCACTTGGACCACCTCCACGAGGTTGCTGATGTTGTTGTTGCTGCTGACTTCTAGAGGGTCAAAATTATGGTTTTCGTTGAAACCAGTTGTTGTTATTGTTGCTTTCTCTTTGGAACCTAATCGGTCCAAAGTTGCGGTTCTTGTTATCACGTACTAGTGCCAACCCTTCCAGCCTACAACACACATCCATCAGTGTTGAAAACTGATTCACACGCATTGATATTACTCCTCTCTTTAACTTAATTCTCAAACCTTCTTCGAATTTGCAGCATTTCCAAACTTCATCCGGCTGAATTTGGAGATACCTTGAGAACTTAGACAAACTCTCAAACTTCGCAGCATATTCACTGACAGTCATTCCACCTTGACGTAAACCCAGAAATTCCATCTCCTTGCGTGTCTCGCACTTTTCAAAAAATATTTCTCTAGAAATACTTTGCAAAACAGCTCCCACGTGATTTATCTTCCTTCAGCTATTAACATCCTTCGAGTGGCTTTCCAAAAATTCTAGCGATCACCCATTAGCATGAACGTAGCATACGTCACTCTACAATCATCTGCACACCCTATCGCTTCAAAGATGTTCTCCAGTTCTTGGATCCACAAATCTGCTTTCTCTGGGTCAAACTCTCCTTTAAAACGTGGCGGATTGTTCCGACGAAACTCTGATAAATACTGAACTTCTGCATTAGCTTCTTGCTGTTGCATAGCTCGTTGATTTTGTTGTGTCATCACTTCGGCCATTCACTACATTGCTTCAACAGCAGCAGTCATTGGGTCGTTGCCACGTTCCATATTTGCATATACTCTTCTACCATGAGACATAGTTTTCTTCACAAACATTTAAATAAAGTCTAATGAAAGTCAGAGGTCATCTTTTAAAAATCAATTTCAGAGAATCACACAACACAAGCTAAAACAGACCTAACCACAAAAACCCAAAAGACTCTAACCGGGATTCTGATACCAACTAATGTAACACCCACTGTAGGGTATCACATTTAAGACCAATCCCAATAGAACTTTACCCAAGTTGTAAAAGAATTAATCTTGTAAAAATGTCAAATTTAAAATTTCATTTGCGGAATAAAAAAAATAAACTAAATTTAAACGTTAGTAAGACTTGTAATAAACACACTAAAATATATTTATACATTATGTTACAACTTTGTCAGAATAATTTACATAATACAAACCTTTTTCAAAAGTAAACTACGAAACAGTACTCTAAAAACCAACCTAAGGATTTGGTTCCTCGGAAGGATCCTCCTCCTCCTCCTCTACATTATCATCAAAGAACCCTGGCGGATACAGTCGCCTCATAGGCGTCCTAGCCGATGACACCACAGAATTCTCTTAGGGTGTATAGACAGACACAACTCCACCCCAGAGTTCACGAATAGGTATCGTGAATTCCAAATGAACAGTTGCATGTTGAGTTAACACGGAAATCCTATCCAAGGTTCCACTTAAGCTCATAGTTAAGTCTTTGGTGTAAACAAATCTTTCACTATTATAATCAACTCTCCATGCGTCAGCTCTGTCGTGGAACTGAACCCTAATAAAACCTAATACTTGACGTCTGGTCGCTATAATAATAAATAAAGAAAGCTGCTACTGAAGATAATCAGGGTCCCTTGCCTCCTCGTTCTCTCAGTCTTCAATAAACATATACAATGAAATAGATATAACATAACAACGAGGTGAGATCCCCTACATCAATACTAGTATAGCAGCAAAGAAAACGACAGCAAATAAGCAAAGTATAATATCAAAACAATAAATCATGTTATCATATCATGGATAATAAATCAAGTAATCATGAATCAGATAATTATAAATTTCATGATATTATGCTGACCCACTATATATATACACACAGACCAATTCCTACTCCATGAAACTAAACACAATTTCGGAGAGAAGATCTAGAAGACATGTCTATCACTAGGCTGCCGTGGCCATAAGTGCACATCAGGCATTGGATAAGACATTCTACACCAGATCACGATATAGGACAGTGTCTCGATCCAGATCATCAGTGCGTTTGCATCAGTCTACCCCACGGACAAAAGAGCTACCAATCGTCCATTGCGAGGTACCCGCACCCCGATGCTCCCAAGGTCAACAAGTGACCTACACTTGTCTACTCGCACCCACACTTAGGTGTAATTCATCTCCTAGGCATACAGTCTTACATCAAATAAGCGAACACGTTTTTCTATGCATTATGTATGATTCAAACACATATACATTTATTATTTTCACAATATTTCATATGATCTCACCATGTCTTGGCGGTATAAATATTCAACTCAACTGGGCCCACCACAACTACCCGATAGCAAACTGCTGTTTACGCTCAATCGCGTAGCAATATTATCACATTTTTTAAAATGCAGAACATATTTCCTTTGTTTTTAAATCGCGTAAGGATTTTTTAACTTTTTCTAAATCGCATAAACATTTTATTACATTTTTTCAATCGTATAGCCTAAAATTACTATTTTTGAGTTGTGTAAATATTTTTTGACGTATTTTCAATTACGTAAAATGTCTCTAACATATTTAAACCAAAAATATTATTTTTCTCAAAAACTTGATTTTATTTCCATTATTTACATAATAGTCCCTCATTAAATAATATTTACATTATAAATCCTTGTTTTAAATAATATTTTCATAATAGTACCTCCTAAAATAATATTTACAAAATAGTCCCTCTTTAAATAATATTTACAAAATAGACCATCAAAAAATTAATATTTCTACTGTTTCCCAGAAAATTATGTTTCTTTGATTTACTTAAGATATTACAGTTCAAATTTTCCTAACGCGCATCAAAACCCATAGGGTGAGCTATACGTTAGAAAATTTCAAGTATTGACATTTATTCTCATTTCATAACTTAATTATTTAATTATGTCAATTTTTATTCCTAAAAAGTATATTGCTTTGATTTTAGGTTCAATTCCTACCAAAATAATTTCCTTTTCAATTAAACTTATAAGTCCACACTTAATAAAATAATTTTGAATCTAAGTTATGAAGAATGGCATGTTGGCCAAAATCTACTTAGGGTTTCCTAATCCATTATTTAGTTCTTTTTAACACTTATTCCTTGCAAAAACTCTTAATTTATCTTTCTTGTCATAAAATCATTTGTTTCTTGGCTAGGAAAATAATTTAGAACCCTAGGATCCTTTTGAATGGTGGAGACCGTGTGCCTCATAGGCCCTTTGGGACCTTCATACAACAAATCCTTCATGCGATTCACATCTTATATTACACATAAATTTTTGCATGCTTTCTAAATCACACATACAAGCATATTATCAAAGCTATAAGCATACAAGTACACATGCAATCATATTTTCAAAGCCAAAAGCATAACAAACACAAGAAAAGAAAGCACAGAAAATTAAGTGAATAAATCCTTATGAATTTTTCACCACAAACAACCCATTTTCTCACCACCAACACATAGTTGATAAGGTTAATCTCCCTATTACCTTAAGGGAGACAAAATCTTCAAGCTCCTCCTCTCTCTTGATTTCGTGTGCTTTCAAACAAAAACCCTAAAAATCTTAAACAAATTCTTAGGTCATAAACAAAACTTAAAAATGAAGAACCATGGATCAATCATGGTTTAGAAAATTAAAAACCTATCTTAGAATCAAAAGATTACCTTTAGAGTAGTAAGCTAAAGCTTGATTTTTGAAGTACTTGGAGTAGGATTTTGACAAAACTTTCTAAAAGAAAAGTGTTTAGAATGAGGTTTAGCTTTAGAAAGTAGGAAGACATGAAATTTTAGATGTGGAGAGGTAGGGTTTGGAGGTTGGGGCCGTGGGGTTCACAAAGAAAAAGAGAAGAGAAATGGTTAAGTGTTCTTGGTTGTTCTTGAATATTTGAGAGAAAAGGTGAAAGCTTGATATTTCAAAGTGTGGTAAAAAATGCAAATGGATAGCTATATGAAAGTGTGCAGCCGTGTAGTGCATGGAGAGTAGCTTAATGTGATAAGAATTCACTCACATGGTCTCACATGGTGCACACATGGCTTAGGTCACTAAATGGTCATCAAGTGGTCATTTAGATGAACCTAGAACATGGTAGAAAAGGCCTTCATGGCCGTGGGACTATAGGAGACTTAGTAACTAGGTTTGACTTCAATTAAGTTTTAGTTACATCTTAATTAGATAGTAAGTTAATTAGGTTAGGTTATTTAGCCACAAATTAAACTATTTAAAGTAACTTAGTTAGTTATCCCAGTTACTTATCAACTAGTCTAACCATTTTTATTGACCATTTTCTATTGGTCTAGACAAAGTCTAACCACTAATATTGACTCATTCTTATTGGTTCATTTTAAAATAAATTACAAAAATTACTCTTAATCTATTTTCTAATAGATAAAACATATTGGGTCCATTACTCGGTAACAGAAGCTGCTGTAAATAAAACAGCAAATATTTTTTTGTGAAATATTTTTATTTCACAAATAAATTTTAAAAATTAAAAGATTGTATTTCATGTCTCTCAGATTCGGGTGTGGTAAGATCTCCCGTTTCCGAATAAATCAAATAAAATTTTTCTCGGCTCAAAAATTATTATTTTCCTGACCCGGAGCAAATCTCACACAACAATCAAAAATAGTCTCCGAATAGTCAAACTAATTTTATATCATATAGGAAACACAAAACAGTGCAATTTAGTCATTACTGTAAAATAGTAAAAATCTAGGGTGTTACAACTTTGATTCACTAACTACTTGCCAAGCTTGACTTTTTCAATGAGATTTAATGGAGCAAGAAAAGTGGATGCAAAGGATCATGGAGCAAAGAATTTCAATGCAAGGATCATGAAGGAAAACTTGAAGAAGGAGCATCATGAAGAAGGAATTCAAGGAAGATCATTAGAAACCTTTTCGTAAAGAAAAGACTTAGTATAACTCTTTGATTAAGCTCTCTATGATAAGTAAAAATGATTTTCAAAAGTAAAAATGGACTAAGAATGAAAAAGGTTAATTAATAAGTCTGTACATCTATGTATATATCGATGTACTTTCAGTTAATTAACTAACTTTTAATGAAAACCTCAGTGTACATCTATGTATAAGTGTTATACATCTATGTATACCTCGATCGATTTTGGACATACTTGGTCAGTATGCACTTTTGCATCGGTACATCGATTGGTATATCGATGCATAAGCCAAAATAGAAGCAAGGACTTTTTGAAATAGCCATACAATCGATTAGGTAATCGATGTATGAACTTCTGGGCTAAAATTGCAAGTGTTTCTCAAGAACAACATCGATGTACTCATGTGTGTATCACTCAAGATCAAGAACATCCAAGAACACAATCGATTAGGCAATCGATGTACACATATTGTAAGAAGTGAAATTTTGTTTAATACATCTATGTATTAATCGATTGACTGATAACATAATTGTTTTTAGATAAGTTGTTTTGATCTTAACTGACTTGTAAAGTGTGTCCAATGTATCTATTTTGAAAATACCTATATAAGGACATTGGCAAACACTTCTCAATAACAACTCATTCAAAACTTGAGATCAAATACACAAATACTGAGAGAACTTTTCATTGAAAAATTGAGTATTTTTCTGTAGAACTTCAAATTGTAATATCTGATTTCTTAGAATCTGATTCAATCTTTTCATATTATAAAAGAGAGATAAGAGAGAAGGTTCTCTCGCTTATTAAATCAAGAGTAGAAGGGACTCTTGGTGTTGTGCAAGAGTAGAAGGAACTTTTGTGGGAATTGCAAGATTGCTTTGACTGGAAAAGTTGTCATTTGGGTAGAAGGAACCTAGAAGTGAAGCTTGTGTAAAGAATCTTGAAATTGATTTTTTAATAGTGGACGAAACTCACAGTCATGTGGGGACTGGATGTAGGTGACCAGAGGAGGTAGCTGAACCAGGATAAAACTCAGTTTGTAATTTTCTCTATCCCTTAACTCTTTATTTGCTTTATTTTTTAATGTATGAATTAAACAATATGTTAGGGATGCTTGCATGATTTGATTAGTTTATAATCTTGTTCATATCTGAAATCAACCTTATTGTTAATATTTCTTTATAAGTTTCAAGTCTTGATAGAAATACATCTTGCAAAAATACATTTTGGTTTGTTGGTTGACAAAATCTTTTTCATAGTTAAAGAAAAGAATCAATTTTTTCAAAAAGGAGAAAAGTTTCAAAAAGTTATCATACTCAATTCAACCCCCCTTCTTGAGTATTAAGAAGCCACAACCAACAAATCCGTCATTGACTCGGGTGGACCTTCACACGTCGGTCCGTAAATAAGGTTTGTGTGCCATGTTCAGCCGCGCAAGCATTCCTAGGTTTCAACCGTAGGCTCTGTTTGTTGATGGACAGATAGAAGCGTCTCGTGCTTGCATTTTCACGTGACAATGTCTCTGAGCTGGATCCTGTGATTTAATGTTATAGGCTCTCCAACGACCTCTCACTGGCTATGGTCATTGGTGGTGACTGTCAGATTTATGCACTTTAATTAGTTGCGTCATAACTCAATCCAAAATATCCCACAAGCGGGAGGGAGAAGAATTCCCAGATTGGCTAAGCCGTCTTGGTATTACTGCACTCATGACGCGCAGTATAAAGATACACCATGAAAACTGTACATAAAAGGTATGCTATCATTTGTTGTTTTAATTTTATCTTTGTTTGATTTTGTTGTATTTTGGTTTTGAACAGACGATCCTTTGAGCAGAGTCCTTCAGGGGTTTCTAGACTTCTTTACCTTGATGGTTTTCTTGAAGTCTAAAAAAATAAAAAAAAATAAAAAAATTTCTTAATTTCAAACTTTTCTGACACCAGCCAACCTACCCATATAGGTGTTATCATTACTTTTTCTATGCTCTTCCCTATTTAAACACTCTATTTTCTTCACTTTCCTGCAACTCATAATCATTCAAATAGAGTGTGAGTGTAGAAATGGAAGGAGCTTCTTCTTCAGTTCATAGATTTATCAGTATTTGTGTATTTTGTGGGACAAGTTATGGGAAGGGTTTAGAATTTGTAAATGCAGCAAGTACTATTGGTAGAACACTTGCTGCGAGAAATATTCGTGTAGTATATGGGGGAGGTAGCATTGGATTAATGGGCGTTGTATCACTTTCTGCACATATAAGAGGTGGTCAAGTTTTAGGTATCATTCCTGAACTTTTAACTCGAAAGAACATCATTGGACAGACAATTGGGCTGGAAATTCAAGTATCATCTATGCATGGACGAATGAGGACAATGCTTGAAAACTCTTATGCATTCATTACTTTACCGGGTGATTTTGGTACTTTGGAAGAAGTTTTTCAAATTATCTCTTGGGTCCAACTGAACATCCACCATAAACTCATAGGTTTATTAAATGTTAATAATTTTTTTGATAATTTGTTATCTTTTGTTGACCATGCTATGGAATAGAGCTTTATCACACCTTCGGCAAGACGACTCCTTATATCTGCTTCTACTGTTGATGAATTAATTGATAAATTACAAGCTTTTGTTTATGAACCTGAACCAGTATTAACTCAGATAGATTGGTCAGAAGGCAGCAGCAAGGGAGGCAGCAAGGAATAAGAGTGTGATTTGGCACTTCATCTATAATTTTTCTTTATCTTTGGTTTTATTTATCGTACTTTATTTCTATTTTAATTTGTGTAATGTTTCTCTTTTTAGTAATTGCAACAACAGGTAATATCTTCTATCCTTTACCTATCTATGTTTTGACATTGAGGACAATGTTGTGATCTGGTTGGGGGGAAGGATAGTTGTGTAAAAAAAACCAAAAAAAAATTAGGAAGTGTGTTTGTTAATATGTTTGTTGTGTTTACATGTTTGTCAGTAATTTATTAACAACAAAAGTAATTAGGGATGGCAGAGTAAGGAGTAAATTATTTACTCTTGAGACGCATCAAAATTGGTGGCAGAGTAAGGAGCAATTGGGTAGACAACTAGTTTGTGCAGAAGTAGCAATTCAAATTCAGGGAAATTTACGTGATTGAGTAAATTGTCTTCTTTCGTAAAATTCACATGCTTGGTTATGGATGTTGAATTAGTAGACTGAGAATGATAGAATTATGCCTTGTGAGATTTTAAGCCTATTGATGAATGGATTAAACATTTGTACCATTCTCTTCTTTCTTGTGTGAATTTCACTCATGGAATTGTTACTCTAGAACTTGCTTTGATTCTTTTTGAGACTACATTTTCATATGCATACATAAATATGATTGAGACATTTTTCTTGAAATAGCTACTTTAATCAAATAGCCAGCCTTGCTTAGCAGTATATTATCTCAATATGATATCAAACACTCTTATGACTTCTTGAAAATTCTTTGATTCCTAATACGATATCAAGCACTCTTATGACTTCTTGTAAATTCTCTGATTCCTGCCAACGTAAAGCATTTGAAATGGCCTATTTCCCCTTGCTTAGCCCCTTTGAACTTATTTGACCATTCTTTGTTTCGAACTCATTATGTACCTTAAATGAAAAACTATGTTCTTACATGGCCTTAGGGAATAAGAGAACATTAGTTTTATCATTGGATGAATTCTTAAACAAGTGTGGGGGTGTGTGTGTAGAATGGTTGAAATTTTTTTTTTGTTTAAATGTATATATTATGTTCATCTTCTTAAAAAAAATAAAGAAAAATAAAAAAATTGTGTAAAAAAAGGTCAACAAGGCAATAAAGGAAAGAAAAAATTATGTAAAAGGAATTTGTATTAGGTGGAGTTGGGATGAACTTTCATGCTTGTTAATTAAACTCAACTCTCATGCTCTTTTATTCTCTTTGGTATTTAACTTGTCATATCCATATTATATTCTCGTTTACCTTGACCCCATTACAACCTTGAATAAAGTCCTCATAATTTGTGTGTGCATGTGTTCTGAGTAGTGGATAAGTAGAAGGTAAGCAAGCTTATGGTACTGCAATTTTCATGGGTTGAATTGAGTGAAACACTTACCTTTTAAACACTTGAGGGATTGAGAGTGAATCTTGTGAAGATCTATCATTCTTGACTCATGCTTTTCAATTGAAGTTTCCTTACTTGTTGGTTTGAAATGTGAAGAAACGTTACCTCATAAATGTTTTGATTACTTGAATGATTGGTTGCTCTTCATTCTTAAATATTATTAGAAATTGAGTCTTTTAGAGTGTTTAGCTTTTGAGTCTGTATCATTTTTTTTTCCTAGTTTTAGTCTTGTGTATTTTGCCCAGGAGTGTAAAAAGCTAAGTGTGGGAGAATTTGATAATCACATATTTGATACATTAATAAACCATCATTTTTAATCATTTACACTCTCTATGTACTTAATTGATTGAGCTTGGTTATGTTTTGTAAGTTTGGACTTAATTGATTTTTTCAGCATGATTTACGTCTTACACTATTTCTGTATTTTAGCCATATCTTGAGTTCTAGATGTCTATTAATTATGTATTTTACCTTGTTGAAAAGATAAGAGAGATCTTTACAACTTTCTTGAAGAGCTCGAAATCAAAGTCAGATATCTAATGGAACTAATTGGGCTTGAAAGTCAGAATACGAGTTTTGTGATTGGAACCTGAACAGTGTGCAGTAATCAGAGCATAACTAGGGCTGTAAGATCTAGATTAGGCTGACATTTTGGTATCTTTAAGTTAAGACCCATATCAACAACTTTCATGAAGAACACAAGACTCAAATCGGACTCCTTGGAGGTCATATTGGGCTTGTAAGTCAGAATAGAGGAGCTGTAATCGAGCCTAAATACTGTGCAGTAATTGGGCCATATCTCGGGCTGTAGGTGGCCTTTTGAGTTGATTCTGGTGGCATTTGAAAGCTAAGATCTAGGCTTATAACTTTCATGAGTTGGTGAAAAAATGACAAATGCAATAACTTCAGAGCTAAATGATTTCGAAGACAAAGAATCTCTATAATTTTTCACTCATCAAAAGTCATTTGGCATTTTTCACTCATTTTTCACTGATCCACTCACTCATGACTCAGCCTCTTTGTCATTTTGTATCCCTAATCCTCTATAAAAGGGAGTCTTGGCAGATCATTGAAGGTGTTAGGTGTTAGTTACCAAAATAATGTTATTTGTTACTAGTTTTTATTACAGTAGTTTTTCTTTGTTCTAAATCAAAGTCATGTTCTTCTTCTTCTTCTTTTTCTCTCTTTCTTTCTTCTTGTCTATGTGTAACTAAGTTTAATTTTACTTGAGTGAAAGGGTGAAACTCTTGGTAATGAAATAAGGTTAGATTCATTTCTTTCTTGTGCTTAAATGATATATTTTCAAGTGGTTATTATACGTGTTGTATTTTGTTTCCAATCAATTTAGAAACCCTCCTTGTAAAGTGGAGATCTTGATTCATTGTAGACAAGAGGTTGACACAATGAATGTTTGAGTCTATTTATAAGTGGTGGTATTAATAAATAGTTAAAGGAATCATAATATAATTACGTATATAATTTTTAATGAACTTTAATTGTTGTATTTTTCGATTGGAACTGCCATTATATGTGGATTCTATTTGAATTATAAAAAGAATTAATCTTATCCTTATTTTATTTGCCAAGAGTAGATCTCCTAATTCAAGTAAATCTTTTTTATTTGTGATCAAATTTTATTACTTTTATTGTTGTGACAAAATATTTTCCTTACGTAAAATAAATTTTTCTTCATTAATTCCCTGTGGATCGACCTAAGACTCTTGAGAATTTATTACTTGAAACAATTTACACTTAGATTTGTAACTTTTAATCCGCATCAATTGCCTAAATCAAAAAGTGTTATTTTTATAGTAATAATAATATATATTTGAATTATCTTATTTTGTATTTAAAACAGTTTATAATTAAAAGTTTCCTGAGAGAATGTTTAAAAAATAAGCAATTTTTTCACCAATAATTAAATGAATTCAAACATGCTAATAATTGTTGGGACAACTTTTTATTAAAAATATGAAAAAATTGTAAGTTTTAAAACTTGCATAGAAGTTAATATAATTTGATTATATTCCATAGAGTTCAACATAATTTGTTGAATTTTTAAGTAGAAAGAGATTGGCAGTATTAGTCCTTGGAGGTCCCTAGAGCGATGACTACGTACAATAATTAGGTGGGGTATGCAGACAATGTGCAAGTTGTGGGACCATGCTTCACCTAAATTTGTTTCAGCGATCATTTTCAGTATACAGTGTAAGATATATATATATCGAGGAGGGATCAACTTATACCAATGTAAATTTTTTTTCTTTTACACTTATTTTTAACCGTTAGTTTCACTTTCATCTAATGGTTGAGATTATTTCATTAAAGATAACTATTAGATGAAAGTGGATCTAATGGTTGAAAATGATTGTAAGAGAAAAAAGACTTACACTGATGTAAGTTGATCCTCCTCATATATATATATATATATATATATATATATATATATATATATATATATCAAATTTGATAAAAAGAATATTTATTATAAGAGGTGAAATGAATAAATTTTAAACATTAAATTTTATATAAATGATTAAAATTATAATATAAATATATATAATATTTTTAAGTAATCATATAATTTTTAAATAATTTTTAATTTTAATCATTTATATATACTTGTATAGTTAAGATGCCCTGTATATATATATCTTGATCATGGATCCTATTTCATAATACTAACTAGACTAGTATTAGTTTGCCAATCAAAGTTAGGTTACATAGAATCAAAAGTGTCAAAGAAATATTTAGGATTCGATTCCGGTTCTTCATTGATTATTATTTATAAATATTAGTATTAGTCTTCGTTTATGTTTGTGATAACGCCTGATCTTAAAATGTGGAAATGGATATCCTGTAGTTTGTATGAAAATTGCATAAAATCGTCATCTTAATAACTATTTAGTTCTATAGTAAAATATTAATATTAATATTAATGATAAAAAATGTGAACTTCACTGGACATTGAGAAATGTTAGAGAGAAGGAAATCCAAAATACAAATAAGATCTGAAATGATGGATTTAAAGAGAAATAATAATAATGGATTAGACACTACATCTTAACTAAAAATCTTAAAGCATTAAGTTCATGAACTCAACTACTTATAAAGTTCTCACTCTATTTCTAAACAATGTGAGGTTTGGAAACTCATACTTGAATTCCCAATAATCTCTCATTCAAGTGTGAGTCTACACACAAGGACACCATACCAAAGGACACTCATCCTTGAGTAGAATAATGACCAATAGTCTTGCCCCAAAGTTGGCCTTTTTTTTTCTAATGTCGGTATCAAACCATGAGAACATGAACAACTGTGATAAAGATACTCCTCCAAACCAAATCAATGGTTATGATATCACTTCTTAGAAAGAGTGGGGTCCAAAATACAGAGAAAATCTAAAATGATGGACTTAAAGAGGAATAACAACAATGGGTCAAACACCATATCTTAACTCAAAACCTTAAATCATTAAGCTCATGAGTCCAACCACCTGTAAAATTCTCAATTTGTTCATTCCTAAATAATGTGGAACTTAAAAATCACACTTAAATTTCCAATAAAAAGTACACCCCTTTGCAGTTTTTCGCTCCTTGGCTTTCATACACCAAAAGAGCTAGAATCAGTTTTAAAAACCACATCGGGTTAAATTTTAATTATATTATTAATGGAGACCTTAACTCGGTCCAAAATCACATCAGGTCAAATTTTAAGAACCCGAACCCAACCTAATTAGTTTCGGGTTAGGATAGGTCGTCAGGACAGGCTGGGTCATGAATACTCCAAAAATGTTAACAAAAAGTAAACCCTAAAGTAAACCCTAAAATAAGAAAGTTTGATGTGAAAAAAAAAAAACATAGTTGGGAAGTCAGTTTGGGAGAATTTGACTTCCCCACCATGTGTGAGAAAAAAAATTTATTCCGTCAAGCAGACTTCTCATCATATAGTGAAAAAAAAAAACTTCACATTAGGCCCAAACCGACTTCCTAATGTTGAAAAAATATATATATTTTTGGGGAAATAAAGTTGAAATTGTGATATTGTGGGAAATAAAGATAAAAGTTGAATTATTTGAGTTAAAAAGTCCCATTTTTTGCTCTTTGCGAGTCTATACTCTATATCTCGAAAATTATTATGGAATCCGATTTTTATTTTATTTTATTTTACTTTTTTCAGTTTTAATATTGTTAAAATCAAACCAAATAATGAACTAATAAAACTTATAGTTTAAGTTTAATGGTTTCAACTGTTTAAAACAGCTATTGAAAATCATATAACATGGTGTGTTTAGATTAGTTTATTTTCTATTCAAAATAGGTGTGTTTAGATTAGTTTATTTTCTATTCAAAATAGTTTATAATTAAAATCTTATTAAAAGAGCTATTGGAAAAAAAATTAAAAAGCTATGTTTTCTTCAAATTTAAGCTAATCTAAACATGTGAATATGTAAAATAAAATCCAAACAACAATTTAAAATATATAAAACATTTATAAATATGTGAAAAAAATATTTTAAATTAAAAGTCAATTACTTCAACTAGTTGAATTGATTGGTTCAACTAAGTTTTGACTAATTTTGACTATCTATAGTGGTATGATCGTCAATTTGGTTATGAGATTGAATCATAACAAATTAAGTGTTCAGTCCACGATTAAACTAGTTGGACTGTCTAGTCCAGTAGATTTTAGCAACACTTTCCTATCTTGTCGGTTCTACCAAAAATGATCAGTATTTTGACAGTAAATGTTTTAAAGAGTAATGCTACACAGATAGTAAAACTTCGACAGAATTGAGCCAAAATTTGCCAAAATTCAAATGTAGTTGTTAGATAAGTTAAAGTGGTAGAACCCACTTATCTATCCAAAAGTTAATGATAATGCCAACTCATTCCGACAACAATTATGGCAAAAAAATTCTGGTTATTTAGTATTTTCCATGTTTAAAATCTACCATATATAAGCAACAAGCAATAAATGGTTAATGACCAATTATATACCAATGAAAAAATTATTTTACTCCTACAATAAAAAAGGGGGAGAATAAAAGTAAAATACTCATATTTTAGTTCATAATTTTTTAGTACTTCTATAATACAAAAATTAGCTGAAAGTGTATCAAAAATACATACAAAAAATAAAACCAAATACCCCCTAATATTAGGCCCAAAAATATATTCTTCACTTGCTGCAATATCTGCAGCTAGAATAGTACTGTTATATGTGAATGAAGGAATACCATTATTTACAAGAAGAAGAAAAAAGCAGTGAGATAACAGTTTCTAGTTGCATTTTAAATTGGGGAAAAAAAAACTTCCTGAAGCTTTTTAAATTTGTTTTTTTAAATAAAAATATCATTTCTATTTCAAAATCTATCAAACAGAACAAAGAGAAGTCCATAAAGACGTTTTCGTTCCTCAAAAAACATTTTTTCAGCTAAAAAATGCTTGGCTGAAACAAACTTACAAGCAGTATTCTGAGATTTGGATTGGACTACGCAGTTCAACCAGATAACTGCAGGAAGTTCACTAGTGCAATCTTATCTGTCGAAAGAGAGATTGAATCTCGTGTTAATTATTGCCAACATACGAGACGAGAGTATGAATAAAACAGGTCTACTGCGCACCACAGCTGTTGGTCAAAGGAAAAAAAAGGGTCACCAGATCTGCATGTATCTCACAAAATTGTTCTGCCACTCTGCTTAATATATGAATTCTTCGGGTCCTACATGATAAAGGAGTCTGGCAATCTTGCCGGTGGTGCACACGAGGACATGTTGTGGCCCCGAGTCAGGCTGTAGGTTGGAAAGGTACTACACTATGAAAAACCCAAATCTAAATTTTACTGAACCAAGAATTTTGGTTACCAAAATAGAAGGAGGTGATTTAGTTAAAGGAACAAGAAAAAAATAATAATAACTCACTCCTTCAGAGGCATGAACAAGGTTTATAGCACTTGATAAATCTGACTTACTGACGTGTTGTAAGCCATTTTTCACTTTTTTTTTTAATGAAGCTTTTAATTTGCCATTGATTATGAAAGAAGTTAAAGAAACACAATCAAGGAATTACATCTTGAAAATGAATAGAATCTGACTAGATGTATTCATCAAGATTGTTCTAGTAAATTTTCCAAGTATAAATTGACCAAGTATCTTCCTGTGGACAAAACATCAAGTCTCTTCTCGCTTGGTTCATATTTTCCCTTCCGAAGCTGATAGCGATGTGTTACAGCCGAAATAGTATAAGCTTGTCCTTCTATTGTTACACTCTCCCCACACTGCAAGTTCTGCTTTGAAAAAAGAAAGCAATTTAGAATATTATGTAAATGCCCCAACTGAAATTGTGGCATGTTTCTGTTTCCATTCTGATAGAAAACTGGATCAGAAATGTATTAAAGAACACTGGGTAACAATCTGAACCTGATATTAGTATGATATCAGTCCAGGAATAGCAAAAAAAATAAGAAAAAGAAACGTAGATAGCCAGATACTTCGAGGGGTCTGAATCTCCTTCCCAAATATCACTCAAAACATGCTTGCCTTACTCTTTTCCCGTTCCCCTCTATATTCTCTTCTGTCATAACAGAATTCTCTCCCTTTTCCGCTAGCTTCTGCCAGCTCAGTAGTTTGTTATGGTTTAGTAACATGATCTGCCCATGACCTGCCCGTTTATTTCATTTCCCATCATAACCTTGTTTCCCACGTGTGCAGCTCCTGCAGCTCCATTCTTTCCTATTTTCTTCTTTCTCGAATACACCTTAATGACAGGGGGTCTATCAATACTTCCCCCCAAGAGTTTCACCTTGTCCTCAAGGTGAAAGTTGGGAAAGTGCTGCTGAATTGTGTCAAATGATTCCCAAGAACTCCCAAACTCTGGAAGATATTCCCATTTGATGAGTACTTCCATAGCTCCATTGTCAATTGTCCTTACCTGTACTACTTCAGCTGGACTCATCTTTAGTTCCCAATCCTCTGATAGTTGGGAAGGTAAGGGATGGCTGTGGACATCTCCTGTTACTGACTTCTTGAGCAAAGAGACATGAAAGACTGGATGTACTTGGCTGTAATCAGGGAGCTGTAACTTGTATGCTACTGTACCCACCTCTTCTAATACCTCAAAAGGCCCATAATACCTCGAGCTCAATTTTTCATTGATTTTTTTAGCCAAAGACCTAAGTCTGTAAGGCTGAATTTTCAAATATACAAAATCTCCTGGTTGATAAACCACATCACTCCTGCTATTGTCAACTTGGACTTTCATTTTGTTTTGGGCTTTCACCATGTTGTCTTTGAGTTCATCTAGCATTGTATTTCTCTCAACCAGCAACTAATTTACTTCTTCTACAGTAGATAGATCTCCTGAACAGCAAAGTAGGATTGGTGGATCTCTTCCATACAAAGCTTTAAATGGTGGCATCTTAGTTGAACTATTAAAATTGGTGTTGAACCAATATTCAGCCCAACCTAGCCACTTAGTCCACAGTCGCGGTTTGGATCCTGTAAAGCACCTCAAATAGGTCTCCAAACAGCGATTCACCACCTCAGTTTAACCATCCGATTGGGAGTGATAGGCTGAACTCATCTTAAGGTGAGTGCCGGATCTTTTAAATAATTCTGACCAGAATTGACTGATGAAGATCCGATCTTTGTCTGACACAATTGAGGAAGGAAATCCATGGAGTCGTACTATCTCAGTGATGAATAGTTCAGCTACCTCCTTTGCTATAAAAGGATGGCTCAAGGGTAGGAAATGAGCATACTTAGTGAGACGATCAACTACCACCATAATGGTATCTACCCCCTTTGCTTTAGGTAATCCACCTATAAAATCCATGGAAATGTCTTGTCACACTTGGGGAGGGATAGGCAATGGTTGCAGCAGACCAACAGGAGCAAGGACTTGATACTTGTTTCTTTGGCATATGCCACACGCAGAAACGAAATCCTTGACATCATTTTTCATGCCTTCCCAAAACAGAACACCAGACACCCTTTTATAGGTTCTAGAGAAACCTAAATGTCCCCCCATGGGTGAAATCCTTGACATCATTTTTCATGCCTTCCCAAAACAGAACACCAGACACCCTTTTCTAGGTTCTAAAGAAACCTGAATGTCCCCTCATGGGTGAAGAATGGAATTCCTTGAGCAAGGTAGGTATTCGTACTGAACCTTTAGGTAAAACCAATCTTCCTTTATACAGCAAATTGTCCTCCCTTCCTTTCATAACCCGGGTGAGAGTCCTTATTTGACATTAAGTCTAATAGGATATTTTTCAACCTGGTGTCTGATTGAACCTCTTCAACAAGTGAATCTGTTTCAGCCAAAAAGACAGCAGATAGTGCAGCAAATTTCATCCTTCTGGATAATGCGTCTGCAGCCCTGTTTTCACTTCCCGGTTTATATTGAATCTCAAAATCAAAACCCATCAGTTTAGACATCCATTTCTGCTGCTCCCCTCCCATCAACCTTTGCTCAGTCAAGTATTTGAGACTACATTGATCAGTTTTGATGATGAAATGATACCCCATCAAGTAATGCCTCCACTTTTGGACTGCAAGAACAATGGCTAACAGCTCTTTCTCAGAAATTGACTTTGCTTGAGCCTTATATGATAAACCTTGACTGAGATAGGCTATAGGTATGCCTTGTTGCATCAAAACTGCTCCTATTCCTTTGCCCGAGGCATCTGTCTCCACTATAAACGGTTGTCTAAAATCTGGGACAACCAGCATTGGCACAGAGGTCATTGATGACTTGAGTGATTCAAATGTTTGTTGAGCCTCCACTCCCCACTCAAACCCTTCCTTTTTAAGCTGCTGTGTCAAAGGTCTTGCTATTCTCCCATAATCTTTCACAAACCTCCTCTAATAGCCCGTGAGCCCAAGGAATCCTCTTAGACTTTTGACATTTGTGGGTGTAGGCCAAGATACCATTGCATCAATTTTCTTTGGATCTGCCGCTACTCCTTGGCTGGAAATAATATGTCCCAAGTATTCTAATTGGGATTGATCGAAACTACATTTTTTCTTGTTTACAAAGAGATAATTTTCTTCCAGGGCATGCAAAACTCTCCTTAGATGTCACAAATGTGATTCCTTGTCCCTGCTGTAAACTAGAATGTCATCAAAGAAAACAAGCACAAATTTCCTCAAAAATGGTTTGAAAACTGCATTCATTAGGGATTGGAAAGTTGATGGAGCGTTGGACAACCCGAAAGGCATCACGAGGTATTCATAATGGCCCTCATGAGTCCTAAAATTTGTCTTTGGTATGTCTTCCTCCCTCACTCGTATTTGGTGATACCCTGACTTCAGGTCCAGTTTGGAAAAGGTTGTTGCCCCTGCCAATTCATCCAGCAGTTCATCTATAGCACGGATTAGGAATTTATCAGGCATGATTACTCTATTCAAAGCTCTATAATCCACACATAGACGCCACCCACCATCCTTCTTCCTGACCAATATAACTGGACTTGAGAATGGGCTGGTGCTGGGTTGAATGATTCCAGCCTTGAGCATGTCCCCCACAAGTTTTTCTATTTCATTCTTCTGGTAGTGAAGGTATCTATAGGGTCTAATGTTAGGAGTTTAGGCCCCTTCCTTTAGGATAATAGCATAATCTTGTTTTCTTTTTGGTGGTAGGCCTTGTGGTTCTTGAAATAAACCTTCAAACTCAGCCAATAATGTACCCAACTCCTGCCAATGAGAATTGGAAGGCTGTTCTTCTGCTGCCATTGATTGATATTGCACCAAGAACCTTTCCCCCACATCTTTTAAAGCCTTACACACTGTCTTTAGGGAAACTAAGCTCTGGACAGAGATGCCTCTCCCTTCAGTGTCACTGCCTTGCCTTCTATATGCACTTTCAAGGTCAGCTCCTTAAAGTTTGCTTTTATTTCCCCCAACCCTTCTAGCCATTGCAACCCCAAGACCACATCTGCACTTCCCAACTCAAATAGGTAAAAATCATGGATTATGTTAACCCCTTGGACCAACATCTTCATTCCTCTGCAAACTCCACTGCATCCTATTTTATGCCCATCACCCACCTCCACAAAATATTTTGGAGTTTTTGAGACAGGAATTTGCAATTCATCCACCAATTTCTTAGCTATGAAATTGTTGGAAGCTCTATAGTCAATGAGTACCACCACCTTTCTACCTTTTACTTCTCCCCATAATTTCAAGGATCTTTTAAAGGTTATCCCCATTATACTGTTGAAAGACAACTGCCTTGCACCCTCTTCAAGTTCCTGTTCCTCCTCTTGACCCTTCTCCTCTTGAAAATCCCCCAATTCCTCTTTAGATTCCACTAATAGCAGATGCAGCTGTTTGTATTTGCAGACGTGCTCCGGGCTAAATTTCTCATCACACCGAAAACACAGTCCCTTACGCATCTTATCCTGCCATTCAGCATCAAACAACCTTTTGAAACCACTTCCCTTCCTCATGCTACTGGTTCCTTCTCCATAAGGCTTTGTAGTAGAGCGTACAAAATTTTGTGGTCTGGAGATTTGAGTAGTGTTAACAGATCCACTTCTCCCCAAATCGTTAGTTAAACCAAACCTGAACCCATTTCCTCCCCAAGAGATCCTGGTGGGTTGAAACGACCTTGACATCCCACGTTGGGCTGGCCCAAACCTCCTTTTCCTTTGGTCCAGTCTCATTCCTAAATCAATAATGCATGATCCATCACGTCAGAAAGAGTCTCCAACCGATGGAGCTTCACCTCTGCTCGGACATCCTCACGCAATCCATTCATGAAGATTCCTCTCAATATCTCTTCGTCAGCGTGTTTAAGGGGGCCAGAGATCCTTTCAAACTGATCTCGATACTCAGCCACTGTTCCCGTTTGTTGCAAACTCAGCAACACCTCATAAGGATTCTGGGCAAGTGAAGGCTAGAAACATCTCACTACTGCCATTCTAACAGCTTCCCAACTTGCCTCTGGATTTCGGCTCTCCCACCATTGGAACCAGTTTAAGGCGCGATCCTCCATCACCACCATTACCACCGGACGCTTCTCCTCCTCTTCGATCGAATTCACCAGAAAATACCTTTCAACCCGGGTGATCCACCCGTACGCATCGTCTCCGTTGAACACCGGAACCTCCATTTTCTTCCATCTATCGTCCGTGTTGTGGTTTCGGTTGGTTCTCTCATCGTCCTCGTCCTCCCTGCTTCCGTGTGCTTTGTTTCGTGATCCCTCCAAACCTTTCCCTTCCAGGAATTGCAGCAATCGGTTTTGCAATTCTTCATTGCGTTTCAGTCGAACCTCCTGAACTTCCCTCTCGGCTAAAGTGTCTATTCTCCACCGTTCCATCTCTTTCATGATCTTGTTAATCTATCCGAAGTTTTTCTCCAGAGCTTCCAATCTCGTTTCCATTCTGGTGTTAACCATCCAAAGCTCCCAGGATCGGGAGCTTTGATACCAATTGATAGAAAACTAGATCAGAAATGTATTCAAGAACACTGGGTAACAATCTGAACCTGATATCAGTATGATATCAGTCCAGGAATAGCAAAAAAAAAACAAGAAAAAGAAACGTAGATAGCCAGACACTTCGAGGGGTCTGAACCTCCTTCCCAAATATCACTCAAAACATGCTTGCCTTACTCTTTTCCCATTCCCCTCTATATTCTCCTCTGTCATAACAGAATTCCCTCCTTTTTCCGCTAGCTTCTGCCAGCTCAGCATTCTGTTATGGTTTAGTAACATGATCTGCCCATGACCTGCCCGTTTATTTCATTTCCCATCATAACCTTGTTTCCCACGTGTGCAGCTCCTGCAGCTCCATTCTTTCCTATTTTCTTCTTTCTCGAATACACCTTAGTGACAGGGGGTCTATCACATTCTCACAAAGTTATGTTGGATAGCCAGTATGCATAATTGAATCAATAAGGCAATATTGACAACATGACAGGTGATCAATAATGTTTTATTAAACAAGGCATGAAAAGTTCAACTGAAGAATCTATCACTAATTTTCTGCTTTCTGAATCATAAATACAACGGACAATCACAGCTAGTTAACCAAACAGCTTGCTTCAATTCCTCATCTCATATGAACCCCATCTGCCATTCCATATACTATTGTGCCATTAAAAAAAAGAGAAACAATAGATCCAAAAGAAACAATCACAACCAAAATCCCCAAACTTCTAAATTTAATATACTAAAATTTCATTATCCTTCTACTTTTGTGTGCTTTGAACTCCAACATGTGCATTGTCTTGAATTATATGACTGCCTGCCTCTTAGAAAGGATTGCATTTCCCATCCATATTTTCTCATATAGCATGAGATATGCTAGAACTATATAATACACAGCTTTATTCTTCCAATCTGAAAAGCTCAATTTTAGGAAAGCATGTCAATAGTTTGCAATTTTCCTTTTAAAGCAGATTTTCATAGGGACATATATCCTCCAAAGCAGGAACAGTCCCCCCTGAGAGAGAGGAGAATTCTGCTCCAATAAGCAAGACAAGGGCTCACCATTGAAGCCAAACATACTCATGGTTTTACACTTCAATGAATAGTTACCATCACATTAACGTGTACTTGAGTGCAAAATTGTTTCAAAATGGGAAGGGAGTCTAACTTGCACTAAAGTTCTATTTTAGAATAGCATGCCAAAAATTTGCAATGTTCCTTTTAAAGTAGGGAGATGTATCCTTCAAAGTAGAAATCCTTTTGAGATTGAGAGATGCAAATGCCCATCCAATAAGTAGGCCAATGGTTCACCCTGGGAAATAAATATATTGACAGTTTTTCCTCTTCAATTAGTAGTTTCCATCACAAATTAGTGTTTACTTCATTTCAAATTATTTCAGTAAGGGAAGGAAGTCTAACTCGCAGTTAAGCTTCCAATAGCAACTTCTCTAAATCTCAACCTTCATGACTTAGAATGGGAATCCTTAGATGTGATTCCAGTCAACAATCAAGGCAACTCATGCAACAGTCTCATTAGTTAAACTTAAATGATGACAGCATGTAACTATTTACATGCATTCAGAAATAGTTGAGATCGGCACATTATGTCTCCTTTTGCCATTACTCTGTATAAAGAAATGCAAATCTTCTAAATAGTTTGCAACTTTATTCATTCTTGTCACGTAATTGTTGTTATGGTGTTCTCATGAACTTTTCAATTTCCTTTTTGTTATACCTTCTTACACTTCTGGAAGGGTACACGTGATCTCTTATGCATATAAAAGTCCATGGTAAGTACTTAATTCTACAATGTATCTCATACTTTGAGCACATCAAGAATTATGTAGAACAAAATGACTACTCCCCTTTGACATTTTCTTTTGGTTGTCCTTCATGGCTTTTCTTTCATATCAAATGGGCAAAAAGTCTTGGAGATTACTCTAGCACCAAAGAGCTTTAAACTGCTGGCTATAATTTTAAAATGTTGTAAGGTCCAAAAAGTTTCATTGGTGCAAAAGCAAGGGCTGCACACAAACTTATAAGGTCACTGGTATTCATCAAACAGTCTTTCATATTGAACCAAAGGCATTCTTTATGAGGAAAGCTATCATTACATTATTACTGGAAAGCATTGGTCTTAATTCATTAGTAGGTTGGTAGGCCTTTATACCTTTAAGGTTGTCTGCGGATTGCATTTTAATAGTTGTTAGAATATTAGGGTTATTCATGTGTTAGGAGTGTTATTATGTTATATTATTAGTAAAAACAAAAGATTAGGTTAATGCTTTGTAACACAACCACCATATAATCAGATCTCATATATTTTTTTGACACAAATAATCGGGAAGCTCATATTATTCAGAGGTCTGCTCTATTTCTCTCCTTTTCCATGTAACTCTATAATTTTTCAACAATAATCATACCCATAACAACAACAAAAGTTTTTTCCCACTAGGTGGGTCAGCTATATGGATCAAACGACACAATTGTGTTCTGTCATAAATCAAGTCTTTAAAAAGGCCATTTAGTTTTAAGTCCTTTTTAATAGTTTCACCTAGCGTTTTTCTTAGTTTTCCTCTACCTTTAACTATTGAGCTATCCTTCAGTTGATCAACTCTTCTTATTAGTCTTCTATTGGTCTTCTCATATAGCCAAACCACCTTATCTCTAATGCACTCATTCCTGATCTTGTCTTTTCTTGTATATCCACTTATTCACTGCAACATCCTCATCTTTGCAACACTTAGTTTATGCTCTTGTTGATTCTTTATCACCTAACATTCAGTACTGTAAAGCATCGCCCAACAATAGTCATAGCCATATTAAAGATAAAACTCTAATTACTCCAACAATAGTCATAGCCACAACCTTCCTAAATGTTCACGTCTAGAACTTGCTTTGATTCTTTCTGAGGCTACATTTTTCACTTGCATACATGAACATGATTAAGGCATTCTTTCTTGACTAACTACTTTGGCCAAATAGTCAACCTTGCATCATTTCTCTTTGTTTAACCCCTTTGAGCTTACTTGCCTATTCTTTGTTTTAGCTCATTATATGCCTTATGTGAAAAATCATGTTTTTACCTTACCTTAGGGAATAGGAGAACATTGGTTCATTTTCATTGGAGGAGCTCTTTTGGCTTGTGGGTAGTAGTTCAAGTGTGGGGGTTGTGTAATTTGATGTACAATGTGCAAGATGTTTGGTGAAATAAAAAAAAAAGAAATGAAAAAGAAAAAGAAAACAGAATTAAGAAAAAGAAAGAAAAAGCCAAATGAAAAAAAAAATTAAGAAAAAGAGAGAAAAGAAAAAGAATAAATTCAAGAAAGCTTGTGAAAGAAAAAAAAAATTAATTAAGAGAAGAGAAGGAAATATGTAAAGAGAATGTGTATTATTTGAAGTTGGGGAATAAAATTTCATGTTTCTTACTTGTTATTTGAGTTCCTTCCCAATGCTCTTTCATTCTCTTTAGTATTTATCTTGCCATATCCATATTGTTTCCTTCCATTACCTTGGCCACATTATAACCTTGAATAAAGTCCTCTTGATTTGTGTATGCATGTGTTTGACTAGTGGAGAAATAGAAGATAAGCAAGCTTATGGTAATGCAATTGTTCATGAGTTGAATTAAGTGAAATACTTACCTTGTAAACATTTGAGGGATTGAGAGTGTATCTTATGAGGATCTATCATTCTTGATTCATGCTTTTCAAATTGAAGCTACCTTACTTGTTGGTTTGAGATGTGAAGAAATTTTAATTCATAAATGTTTTGTTCCCTTGAATCTTTTATTGCTCCTCTTGCTTGTAAATTTTTGCATTCTTGAATGTCATTGGAATTTGAGTCTTTTAGAGTTTTTAACTTTTGAGTTTTTATATTTCTTTATTCCCTAGTTTTGGTCTCTTGTATTTTGCCCAGGAGTGCAAAAAGTTAAGTGTGAGGGAATTTGATAATCACATGTTTTATACATTAATAAGCCCTCATTTTTAGTCATTTACATTCTTCATGTATTTAATTGTTTGACCTTGAACATGTTTTATAAGTTTGGACTTAAATTGGGCTTAATTGAATTTTTCCAACATTATTGAGTTTTAACGTTGTTTCAGTATTCTAACCATAACTTAAGTTCTAAACATCTAAAAATTCTGCATTTTACCTTATAGGAAAGCTGAGAGGAAGCTCTACAACTTTGATGAAGAGTTCAAAGTCTTAATCAGATGTCTAGTGGGCTTAATTGGGCCTAGAAGTTCAGACTCAGGTTTAGGGAGCACATGGCATTAAAGTGAGCATATCTTGGTCAATTCAAGTCCAATTCAGATGAAACTTGGGCCATTGCATTCCTATAAGGCCCAACTGTGTTTGGGAAGTGTAATGAGGCACTAGAGGCCAATTTAGGAGGCAGTTTATAGTTGGAGAAAGAGGAATCCGAGGGGGAGTTTTTCAGATTCCACACTTTTCTCACCTCTCTCTAGAACTCTCCTTTTTTATCCTTCTCTCTAATTTTCATTTCTGGGTTTTCCTCTTCTGATGGAGGGCTAAACACCTTATAATCAATTCGGGATTCTTGAAGAAATTTCGGTTTGGATTCTTAAGATCTTATTCTAATTTCTTATTTTGAATTGTATTTTGATTCTTCTTCTTCCCCTTCTTTTTCTTTTTTTTGATCTGATTGAATCTTGATTTGGAATTAAGAATTGTGATTGAATTAGGTTGATTAATCTGGTTTAGTCATGGAATTAGAAGTTAAGTGCTGATTTGTGCTTAGATTAATTGAATTCGGATCTAAAATTAACATAGATCTAACATGAATTATGCAATTGCGAATTTGTGTATCAATTGTTAATTGAATTCTAGATGATTGTCTAGTAAGAATTCTGGATTTAATGTTGAGATCTCGGTTAAATCCAAGTTAATCATTCAAATGCAATTCAAATGTTTGTTTAGTGATCTATGATAGAATCCATCAAATTTCGGATAGATTTCTGGATTGATTACACTTTTAATTGATTATTTTTTCCTTAATTCTGTTATTTCGTATTCTGTTTCTCATCCCCCCAATCTCGGCTTGGTCTGATTAATTTGCAACTAAGATCCTTAAGAGACGATTCGGTGTTAACTCCTATGCTACAAGTCATAAGTACAACTCGATTTTAATTTTGATTGAGTTCGGCGCTCAACATATATGGTCATTACTAAATTTATCCTAAGCTTCAATTCCTATAGAGTAATCTGATTCTTGGGTATTTTTCATGACACGAACACTATTAAAAAGCCTTGAGCTTAAGCAGCCCCAAACACACAATTTTCTCAACAGCAGAAGTCTGAAAACATCTTATTTCTCTCCATTAGCCAGTAAAAACCACAATAAATCAACTTCGAAACTTGATCATTAGTACTGTCCAGTGCAGTCACAACTTTACTTCAAATTCAGATACATCCACCATAATCTTCCAATCCCGAATAAAGGTACAATTACAAACACAAAAGACGAAACATAGTCTCCAATCAACTCGGGCTCCAATATCATCATGACTTCTCCAAGCCAATAAAACAGCACAGAAACCTTATAACGATATTTTTGAGTCCATCCTATGTTTTGCTTCATTGGCATAGAATCTTAAAGCTCCTTTGAAAATATCCCTCCAAATTCAAGTCCCTAAAATATCAGTTTATGTACTCTATTTCAATCAGGAGCGAACGGTTTCTTTCCTGCTGGCAAACACGGAATGTGTTGAATGAAGGCCAGTTAGTTAACTCTTTACACCAGTGAATTTCAGGAATAAAATAATTCAAAGAACATAGAAACAATCTAGAATTTGCTAGCTGGTATTATGCCACTGTTACAACCTCATATCTGTCTCGAATTACACACATACTCACTCTCACATCAACAATTACATATCTCCATCTTACACCAGCTGGGAAACTATCAATCCACCAAAGTGACCAGAAACATTTAAACTCTGAAACGTAAACAACAATGCCTTACCAAATCACCCATCACGTTAGGGTATGTTTGGATGAAGAGGTTTGAAGGAAAAAGGAAGGAAGAACTATTTTTCATTTTTAAATTGAGAGTTATAATATATTATAAAAAAATAAGGGATGATTGGAAGGTTACATTATAATATTTCATTTTATTCCTTTCATTTTAAAAAATTCTCAATAAAAGAACATCTACTCTCTGCCTTCCCTTTTTCTCCATACTCATCATCCAAACATACCCTAACTTGTCACAGAGAAGCAATTCACAACCAGGGGTTCTAATTTCTAAACGATCAATTCTCAAGTTTGAAGCTTTCGAATTCGTTTAAAAAATAGCGTAAAATCAGAGGCACTACGGCAGTAAGTAAATTGGAGGTGTTGGGCACTTACGGGGGAAAAGCAACGAACGCCAAGACTCCTGGGTGGAGGAGTTATCTCAACCACTTTGTATGGATGGATGCTACCTCGTTCTCTGTCTCTGTCTCTGTTTCTCTTCCTGCACGAAACCTCAAAAGACATCGTCTGCCAAAAAGAGGAAGAGAGTGAAAAAGAATGAAAAGCCATAACCATGGAAAACTCCGAAAAACAGTTTAATATGGCACCTTCTGGTATGAACCAAGACCAACGTTCCACAACGCCATTGCCATTCTTCAAATGCTATTTTTTTTTTTTTTTGTGCTCTCTGCACGTTTATGTCCTTGTTCCATGATACCAGTTGGTGGTCGTAGCTAGAAAGAATTTCTCTTCCCCATAGGCAAAATGGTAAACGCAAAGCCAGAAAAATTCCAGATTTTTTGAATGGTGGGACCGGGACTTGTTGGATGTTTGGATAAGTTTTTTTTACTATATAAACAGCTTTTAAAAAACAATTATTTACCCAATATTATAATATGTTACATAAAATTAATTTTAATTTTCGTATAAAATTTAATATATTATAAAAAAATTAAGTTAATTTTTTATCTCAAATTTCTAAAAAGCAGATTTTCTTTTATGACAGATTTTGTCCAATTTGATTGCGAGAGAAAATAATTTTCTGATTATATATATAAAAAAAAAAGGTAATTCAAATATGATCCCACCATTTCTATCGAGTAAATTTTTATTTTAGTTTTTATAATTTTATGTATCAATCACTTTAATGTTTGATTTTAAAAAATTTATAACATAATCCTTAAAACTTTAAAATGTTAGTCACATTAATCTTAGTGTCTTTTACTATTAGTTAAATTTAACGGACACACATATAGAATTGTCTTTGTTCTAATAATTTAATATGTTAAGTTTTGATGATGATAAATATAAGATAAAATGAATATTACTTATACTTCATAGATGTACTTAATAGATGACAAATATATTACAAAAGAATATTGATCATGTTACATAGATGTACATAATAGATTATACTGGATCATGCTTGATTATATACTTTATCTAGTTATATTTCACTTAATAATCATGCAATAAGATATGTGTAGTATTCTTTATATAATATATTCAATAATGTTTTGTATGAGTTATAATGAATTAATATTGAATTTAACTCTATTTAAATAAAAATGTACAAAGTGTTCTTTGTTGCATCTTACATAGAGCATATCTATTAGTAATTGATAAATATTTTATTTAGATGTGCTTATGAAAGTCTTATATGCATGTTAAACTAACTAGAATTATAAATTTATGAATTATGTATATAAAGATATTAAATTATGAATTTGGACTAACTATGTTTGTTTAAGTGAGCGATACTTTGTAAAATAATCCAAGTACCAAGAATGAGCGTTGCAACAAGAAAACTAAATATTACAATTATGCTCAACTCAAGAAGAATGAAAATGATATGATGTTCCAAACATTTTCAAGATTTGAAGAGAAGAAATTTTTGAAAGCTTGGATTACATCAAGAAGCCTAAGGACTAGAATTGATGATGGAAATATCAAGTTTAAGATCTTCAAGAATAGCTTATAGGACTTAGATCTTCTGTAAAGGTAAATGAGAATCACACTGAGCTCAAATAAGTTTTAACATCTTTAAAAATGTTTCTTACATGCTAAAATGCCCAACAAACATATTTTGAAAAGTTAATCTTGGTGATAATTTAAAACCTTTAAAAAATAGCTAAGTTTGTGTTTTGCAAAATTGACTTTTGGTTACTCATTTGATCAAATCTTTCAAAATATTTTGAGTCTTGATCTGAAACTTATTTCATATAAAAGTAGACTCAATGATCTTTTCAATGAGTGATCGTTTGTTTTAAACGGATAAGTATCAAAAAAGTTATGGTCTTTTTTCACTGTCTTTTGATAAAAAATAGGGTACCATAACTGGTTACATAACCGGTTATTCACCAAGTCAGAAGCACAAGCTTTTGATTTTCAAAGACCATAACCGGTTATGACATTTACATAACCGATTATTTGCAAAAGTCAGAAGCGTAGGCTTCTGTTTAAAAAAGACCATAACCAGTTATGCTTTTTCCATAACCGGTTATTCACGTGTTTTAAAAAGACTCTGGTTAGGCTATAACCAATTGTTTGGAAACCATAAACAGATTTCCAACTGCTATAATTGGCATTTAATGCTTCCCAACCATCACCAATGACTCTAAAATGCATTAGAGATCAATCTAAAAATCATTGTTGAGCATCAATACGAGCTTTAACTATCATTTCCATAAAATCTTTGTTTATGAGCTAAAGTGTGAATATCCATATACCCATTGAGCTTCAATTTATAATATCCACTCTTTTGAGGGTTTATCTTTCTTAAACACTTTGATTTCCTGTAAACAATGTGAGGTATTCCTTGATTGTACAGAGAGTGAGGTATCTCTCAAAAGTTGTAAAGGGTGAGGTATCCCTATTTTAAGACTCAAACACAAAGGATGAGACATCCCAGAGGTGTGTTGAGTGTTCTGTGTTGTAAAGGTTTTCAAGCACCTGTTTAAGCTTGAAGGTAAGGTGAAAAATTTCAGGTGGTTTATTTGAGAACTGGACGTAGGCCACAAGTGGTTGGTGGCTGAACTAGGATAAATATTATATTTGCTTCTCTCAACTTTATCTCCTTTACATTTGTGCCTTAATTATATTTGCTTGAGTTAAATTTGATATCTAGCTTATTTGCTTGATTTATCTTATAGCCCAAATGGTATTTGAGAAATCTCTAATTGTTGTACCTTTGTTAAACTTATTCCGCTACATGTGTTCATTAAAAATATCAAAATGTATAATTTCTCAAAGGTGTTTTACAAATTTGTAATCACCCAATTCACTCTTTTCTTAGGTGATGGTTGCCATGACTAACAACACATGTGTGGCACGTTAAGTGCCAATTTAGATGCTTATATGACCTCTCCTCACCATAAAACAATGTAACTTTGATTATTATCCAAAGAAACAAAACCCTAATCCACAAAATGACGTCATTTTTTACCAAAACCATCTTCTTCCCTATTTGAATTCCATTACCGTTACCTAAGCCACAACTCTCCTTTGCAAAACCCTAGAAAGCACAGCCCCAAATTCATAATTGGCAACAAGGCTGGGAGATGATGGGTGGTGGAAACCCACCTTAATTCGCCTCATCACACACTAAAGGAAGCTAGAGTGGGAGAGCGGGTTCTATACCCAATGTGTCTCATTATAGGGGAGGAAGTGGTAGTGCTAGGGTTTGCCTTTATGGTTTGAGAACGGTGGTAAGAAGATTTAAAACCACGACCAATCCTGATAGACCATTCTATGACTGCCCTAAGTACAAGGCAAAGATAAGGATTTGAGTGAACTAAAATTGTTGGGATGAACATTGTTATTTTTGTTTTTGATTTGTAATATAAATTATGTTGTGTATATGATGGTTTGTAGAATGGTGACCATTATGACTATTTTTGCTGGGTTGATAATGGGGCAGAAGATAGTGGAATTGAGGCTGCCACTATTGAAGCTACCACTGAAACTGCAACTGAACCTGTGTTCGCTCTTTTGCTTACCGCAAGTGCACGGGTCCCACTTGTAATATAGTAAAGAGTCAAATATCGTTCTCATGAGGAATACGTTAATCTCAAAAGTCAAGTATTAACCAATAGTTTAATTAATACTATCCAAGTACATTCAATTTATAAAAGGGTGTTTAAAAGAACTATAACGACTACAAAGCAATAAACCTAAGTTAAAGATGATAATAAGAAAATAAAGAATCCTTCTTCACCTCCTACTTCAATTGATAACATGCAATCCTTATGAGTAATATAAACGAAATGATTAGGTTAGCTTGAGAATCTAGTTTAGTTAAATACATATGTCTAAGTCAATCAACCATAGTTTCATTTACCTAACTCCTTAGTTAGATACAAAATCCACTCATTAGGATTTATTCTCAAACACACGCTATACATGGCTAAGAGGTATATTTCTATCCCATTAGTGAATTAACTTATCCAAGCCAATTGAATGAAATCGAACATGCATCAATCATACATATGATCTCTAATCCAAATCCCTATGTCTAGGTTCATTAGATTTTAACAAATCACTTAAAAGTTTATCAAACAATTAAGAGCATTAAGATCCATATGATTGAACAAAACCAAATCATGTATATAAACGCAAAGGATTACAAAATCATCAATATCCATAGGAGGATCCAAAGAAAACCCTATGCACAGTTTAGCTAGCCATGAAACATGAAAATACAAGCATATACATCATGTTCATGATACAAAAAACAGAGAAAGATGAAAGAAAAAGAAGAAAGCTCAATAGATGTGATCCTCTATGCTTGAATCATCATCCTCCATATAGAGGATGACCTCCAACCTTGGCTTCCCTAGCTTTCTCTCAGTCTCAAATACCAAAACCTAGCAGCTGTGTTCTAAAAATGATAAAAGCTCCCATGAAAAACTGATACAATAGTATTTATAAGCTCAGCTCTATTCTTCACACCACAACATTAACCATATCACACCGTGGTGCACTAGCAAATTAGGTCACCACGTCGCAGCATTGAATCCATTTGCATCGCGGCGCTCTAGCCTTGGGTCTCATGTACTGAAACAGAGGATACACCACCCTGTGACATTGACATGCCTGCGCCGCGACATTGAATGATGGTCTTTAAACTTGGCTTTCTCTTGGGATTCCTGGTCCAATGCTTGTCCAAATTCTCCAAATTTATGCTTGATTGGAACCCTTCCTGTAATAGAGAAATTACCACTTTAACAAATGCAAATGTACTCAATTTATTAAAGATTTGGAAATATTTTCTCAAAATCATAATGGAAGACATCAAAATTAAATTATATGAATATGATGCTAAAGTCTTGCATTCAGACATAAAATAAAGACTAAGCAATCAATATAGCACAGATATGGGGCACAAATAACTACATTTTGTAGAGTTATCACACCCCCAAACCTAGATTTTTGCTAGTCCTTGAGCAAAACAAAGTACACTTAGATTGATCAACCATGTTAACTTGTATTCAGCCACTTTTGACATTCCACTTTCACTCAAACCAAACTAGTGTATGATGTTTGCATTAAACCTCAAAGAATGTGCATGCCTCATAATCAGTTTCACACATACACAATACTCATCATGTTAATATTCACAGCTTCCTTTAATACAAGATATATTTCCCATAATCATGCAAACAAAGCTTCTTCTATTCACTTCATTCTCACCCGGATAAGGTTATAAGCATACACATGAATATAAATCATAGAATCCACAAGATTGTAATACAACTCTCTTTCCACTAATGTAAATCACACAAAATTGAGGATCAAAAGGGACTTTAACAACTTATAATGTAAGGCCAAAGGTAATGGGTGAAAGAACAAAAGGAAAAGGATTTAACACAAACATTAAGGAATATAAACATGTTATTTCAAGTCTTGAGTCTCTAATTGATATTAGCAGGGTATTCAATAGTGAAAGAAGAAAACTCGCCAGAACCATTCCATGTTTTTCGTACTTTTCTTTTCTTATGCTTTGCTTTTGCTTTTTCTTTTGATTTTTTCTTTTCTTTCCATTTTGTAAAACATTGCTTCTTTTTTTTACTGCATCTGGTTCCTTTAGGCTCATTTTGTATTGAATCATTAATACCCCTAATCACTAGACTCATTTCAAGAAATAACATATTATGTACTCAACAAACAATGATGGTAGGAAGAAAATGCAATGCTTTCACATGCATTAGAATGGTTAACAGGTTAACAAACACAATGGTGATGAAAAACATATAAAGCCAAACATATATAAAGCTTCAAAAGGGGACCTATGGATATAATCATATCAGGGTAAGCTCGAAAGGCTCAATCGGTCTAAACAATGCCCTAATCATTTCCTCAATCATACATAATCTAGGATTTCGCCTCAAGAAAGTTGAAAAACAATTTCAAGGACAATTAAAATTTTCACATGTACAATCCATAAACTTTCTCTAGACAAAAATTCTTACCCTTTTCAAAGTTAAACAAGCATGAAAGTGGGAAACGCATTATACATAAAAAGAAACTAGATTGCTCCAGCATGCGTCAAAGATTGCATATGGATTCACATAAATATGAAGGTCAATTTGCATCTATATCTATCATTGGATAATCATTCACACTAGTTTTTGTCACACTATTTTTTGGAAACATGATATTCTTTAAAATATTTCCAACATTATCCATCATGCATATCAAACATCGCAACCATGATGTGGAAGGGAACAACAATTGTATCTTGAATGGGATTTTTATGAATTTTTTATCAAGATACCTGCTCCTATGGATATTATCAAAACTAACTATTAACATTAAAACACACACATATACTACAAAAATTATAATACTAACATAAATATGATACTAAAACTCATGTAATAATAATACTACCGCATACCAGAAATTAAAATATAAAGTCAAAGACACCCCCTAAACTTGAGGGAAATAGTGTCCACATTATAGAAAAAGAAATATACAGGAATATATAAAAGAAAATACAATGAAAGAAAATGCCCTGAATGCCATAAGGGCTAGATGACTGCATCATCAGTGTCGGTGGTCTCAGCATCCTCTCCATCGACATCCTCTCTATCTCCATGTGCAGGCCTAGGCTGGGAAAGGTCAGCTACAATAGTGGGCGGGAAGTCTGGGACTAGGAAGTCCTCTATCAGAAGTTGTAAGTGCTCTGCTATCCATCTCTGCGTCTAAATAGTGTAAGACAACATGGCTGTCATCTGTGCCATCTGGGCCTCCATGTGTGCGCGCCATGCTGTATCATCTACAGGTGTAGCTGGATCAGGCGCTGCTGCCCTTAGCTCTACACGAGCCTGCCTCTATACCCTACGAGCTAGTGCTGGGGCTAGAGCTCCTCTCAACCTCTCATTGAAGTAATCATTAAGAGGTTGTTTCACATTAGTAGTCTCCTCATATGGCCCAATCTGTACGGACTCCTCCAGTAAAGTGTATGAATGAGTGAAGGAAAGAAGAAGCTCCTAGACTCCCTGGCCGCCCTGCTGATCTGAGCATGAATAATCTGGGCGACATCGATGGAGCAGTGCTCTAGAATAGCATAAATCAAAATTGTCCGATCACGGGTCCCCTCAGATAAGTTGTTTGACGGGAGGATCCTGGTAGATACGAAATGATACTAAGCCTTGACCTCTAGCGTTAAACAAGCTCGAGGGAAGTAATGAGGTCTGTTTGTTTGAATGCTCATGGTCCATAACATAGGTTGTGCCTCAGCAGTGCAAATCCTGGTAGTGACCAAGTTTAGATCAATGGCCTCCTCCGGCTCCCAGCGAAAGAATTCTGTGTACTCGCATATCAGTGGGGGAGGTTGTAATTTCATCGCAGCTCAGATGACATCGATAAAATAGGAGACCTGGCATCCCCTCACCATGACTGTAGTGCTACCTGGTTTAGCAAAAGCTACGTTTGCGTAAAATTCACAAACTAATGGTAGCGCTGCCACCTTAGGGTGTTTAACAAAATCTCCTCATCCCAGCTGGCGGATGGTCCTCTCAATGTCATGGTGGATGGCCTCCTTAAAGGAAAACCCCCACTCTACTATAACTAGTTTCATAACTAGCGTCGAGTACCTCTAGGCAGCCGTCGTCGATATAAATTTCTTCTAATCAAATTTTGGAGGAGGAGATGGCTCCCTGTTATGCTGGCTTGTGGACCCACGTTGGCATTTATGAGCCATGATGCAAGAGATAAATTATACCTGAACCTGCAAATATTCAAAATGTCAGAATTGTGGATTGAAAAGTATCAAATTCTTATAAAAACAGAGTAATTCTGGAAAAACAGGAGTCTCAAGTCACGGCATTCAAGACAACGTCGCGACATTCAACCCAACGTCACAACATTCAAGACAACATTGCGACATTCAATCCAATGTCGTAACATTCATGCATAATGCCGCGATATTCAAGCCAATGTCATGGCATACATGTTCAACACCGCGACATTCAAGACAACGTCGTGACGCGCAAACCTAATTCACCCAGAAACGCAGGCAACAACAAATTAAACCTAACCTATCATGCATTCCAGGAAGAAATTTAAACAAAAACGTAAAATTACCTAACCTAACAATAAACATTCTTCATATTTATAACACAAATACAAACAGAGAAAAGGAAAAAGAAAATAGCTAAAAAAATAAATAATATATTCAAAAAAATTAAAACAAAGAAAACATACCTTAATAAGTAGAAGGCATAAAACGGGGAGGGAAATTGTGGGGTAGGGAGAGAAATAACTAAAGAGAATGGGAGAAACAGAGGAGGCAGATGAGATAAAAGTGGGAGTAAATAGGAGAGTCGCACGAAATGTCGCGACACTCAACCCTAATTGCCTCAGAGCGCCGCGATGTTTACATACACACGCTGCGACGTTCATTAATTCCCTCCTAAATTAATTATTTAAATAATTACTATTTACTATTTACTTATTTATATTTTTTTAGTACGCATTAACACCGTGACGTTCTGGTCTGGTGCATCACGACGCTGTGCTCACTAGATTTTGGCCCAAATCAGCATCACGTCGTAGCGTATCAAGTCTGACGCCATGGCGTGAAGAGTCTATCTGTAGAATTCTACAACAAATTCAATAGAGCCAGGACTCATGCTCAAATATGGCCTCTAGCACCTGCAAAACATGCCTACTTGGTCAAATTACAAAATATAATACAAAAATATACAAAAACCTAAGAATTAAAATATTGACATATTTAAGACATAAAATAAATAACTTGGGTTCCCTCCCAAGAAGGGCCTGATTTATAGTCTCGGCAAGACTTTATCTACAGTTCCAAATGCATTTGCTTAAAGGAGGAGGATCTTCCTCCTTTTCTTCAAAATCAGCTTGAAACACTTAGAATGGCATGGATTTAAGCTCCAAATTTGAAGCTTTCTCTATAGGTGGATTACATGACTTGACCACCATGCTTGAATTTGGTTGCTTCACCTCCTTATTTTCCCTATCACTCTTAGAATTGACATGACCATCACTAAGAGCACAAGCTACACTTGTACAAATTGCCTCGGATGTCATCCCATCAGCTATACTCACCCAAGCACACCCTTTTTGATCTTGAGGACTCTTTATGGCATTGAAAATATTGAAAGTGACCTCTTGATTCTGAACCCTCATGGTGAGTTCTCCTTTCTCTACATCAATTAGAGTTCTTCTTGTTGTTAGGAATGGCCGAACAAAAATCAAAGGGACTTTGCTATCCTCCTTCATATCAAGTATGACAAAATTCGCAAGAAAGATAAACTTATCTACTTTTACCAGTACATCATCAATAACCCCCCTTCGGATGTGTAAGGGTTTGGTTTGCCAGCTGTAAGGTTACTACAGTAGGCATAACTTCCCCCAAACCTAATCTTTGATATATGGAGTAGGGCATGAGATTTATACTGGCTCTTAAATCACATAATGCCTGACCAGTGAACTTCTCACCTATTATGCAAGGGATAGTGAAGCTTCTGGGATCTTTGAGCTTAGGAAGAAGTTTGTTCTGCAGTATAGCACTGCATTCCTCTGTAAGGGCAATAGTCTCAAACTCACTAAGCTTTCGCTTCTTTGATAAGATTTCATTTATGAATTTTACACAGCTTGGCATTTACTCCAAAGCTTCTGCAAATGGGATGTTGATGTGCAGCTTCTTGAACACTTCCAAAAATTTATGAAATTGGTGCTCAAGCTTTTTCTTTACTTGCTGGCTAGGGAAAGATAGAGGGTGTATATAAGGTTTGAACTCTCTTTTCTTATCCTCACCATTCCTCTTGGCAATTTCTTGATTCTACCCAACATCCTTACTTACTGCCTCCTTTTCTTGGGCAACTTCAATATCCTCTTCAAGCAGCCTTGTCTTTGGGTTCCCTTTTATGTCCTTGCCACTCCTCAGTGAGATGGCTTTACAATGCTCATTTGAGGCACCATTCGGATTATTGACAGTGTCACTTGGGAAGGTTCCTGGAAGCTTGTTACTGATGGCATTAGCCAACTGCCCTACTTGCGTCTTCAATGCTGTTATTGAAGTAGTTTGGCTTTGAAACATAACATCATGCTTTGCCAACTGAGCATCTGTCTTTGTCATATAGGAGTCCATCTTTACCATTAGCTGCATAAACATGTCCTCTAAAGAGGGTTTCTTGTCTTGCAGAGGTTGCCTTGAATGGGAAGGGAATCCAAGAGGATTGTAAAATCTGTCATTCCCAGGAGCTAATGAGGAGGCTCCTTGATTGTCCCTCCAGGAGAAGTTGGGATGATTCTTCTATCTTGGGTTATACTGGTTTAAGTATGGGTTGTTCTGTTGTGGGCAATAGTTACTGACATATTATGCACTTTCTAAATTGGAAGGGCATCTATCACTTGAATGGTTGTCTCCACACTTGTCACACAACACAAATGGGCATTGGTAATGGCTCTGTCCCACATGATCCAGCTTACTTACTATTGCTGCCAACTGAGTTGATAATACCGCCATTGCATCAATATCATGCACTCTAGCCACCTTCCTTGGAGTGTTTCTTTTAGAAGGCCATTGGTAGCTATTGGCTACTAATTCTTTCAGAAGTTAAAAGGCTTTATCAAATGATTTGCTTAGTAAAGAGCCTCCAGCGGCTACATCCACTATGGGGCGATAGTGTGGTAGCAAGCCTTTTTGAAAAGAGTAGACTTGGTGCCACAGTGGAATCTTGTGATGAGGACACCTATGGAGCAGATCCTTTTATCTCTCCCATGCTTCGTACAAGGACTCAGATTCAATTTGGGTGAATGATGTGATGTCATTCACCATTTCAGTTGTCTTGGCCAGTGAAAAATATTTGTTTAGAAATTTACTGCAAACATTGGTCCAAGTGCTTATGAATCCCGCAGGCAGAGACTGCAACCAACTCTTGGCTCTATCTCTAAGAGAGAAGGGAAATAGCCTTGAGCGAATAACATCTTCAAAGACTCCATTATGTTTAAAAGTGTTACAAATCTTCATGAAGTTAGATAGGTGAGCGTTGGGATCCTTGCTCAACAAATTGCCAAACTGCACAAAAGTTTGTATCATTTGGATGATGGCCGGTTTGATTTCAAAATTGTTGGCACGGATGGTAGGTCATCTTATGCTTGACTTTAAGTTCTCTATTTAAGGGGTTGTAAACTCCCTCAAAGGCCTCGTATGGTTTTGATCTCCTACCATCTTAGTGCCTATATCACAAGAAAAAAAATGAAAATTAAATTAATATGAACAAAGAGAAACTTGAACTAGAACTAATCAAACTCGTTGTTAATATCAGCAAAACAGAAATAAACCATATTCCCCAGCAACGGGACCAAAAACTTTTTCACTCTTTTGGTTACCGCAAGTGCATAGGTCGTACTTGTAATATAGTAAAGTCAGATATTGTTTCCATGAGGAATACGTTAATTTCAAAAGCTAAGTATTAACCAATAGTTTAATTAATACTATCTAAGCACATTCAATTTATAAAAAAAGTGTTTAAAAGAACTATAAAGATTATAAAGTAATAAACCTAAGTTAAATATGATAATTAGAAGATAGGGAATCCTTTTTCTCATCCTACTTCAATTGATAACATGCAATTCTTATGAGTAATATAAACAAAATGATTAGATTAGCTTAAGAATCTGATTTAGTTAAAATTCTATGTCTAGGTCAATCAACCATAGTTTCATTTACCTAACTCCTTAATTAGATGCAAAATCCACTTATTAGGATCTATTCTCAAATACACGCTATGCATGGCTAAGAGGTATATTTCTATCCTATTAGCGAATCAACTTATCTAAGCCAATTGAATGAAATCAAACATGCATCAATCATAGATATGATCTCTAATCCAAATCCCTATGTCTAGGTTCATTAGATTTTAACAAATCACTTAAAAGTTTATCAAACAATCAAGAGCATTAAGATCCATATGATTGAATAAAACCAAATCATGTATATAAATTCAAAGGATTACAAAATCATCAATATCCATAGGAAGATCCAAATAAAATCCTATACACAGCTTAGTTAGCCATGAAACACGAAAATACAAGTATATACATCATGTTCATGATACAATAAAGAGAGAAAGATGAAAGGAAAGGAAGAAAGCTCAATAGATGTGATCTTCTATGCTTGAATCATCCTCCATATAGAAGATGATCTCTAACCTTGGCTTCCTTAGCTTTCTCTCAGTCTCAAATACCAAAACCTAACAGCTGTATTCTAAAAATGATAAAAGCTCCCTTGAAAAATTGATACAACAGTATTTATAGGCCCAGCTCTGTTCTTCACGCCGCGACATTAACCATATCACGCCATGGCGTGCTAGCAAATTAGGTCACCATGTCGCAGCGTTGAATCCAGTTGTGTCGTGGCGCTCTAGCCTCGGGTTTCATGTACTGAAGCAGGGGATGCACCACGCCCCAGCATTGATATGCCTGCACCATGGCGTTGAATGTTGGTCTTTAAACTTGGTTTTTTCTTGGGCTTCCTAGTCCAATGCTTGTCCAAATTCTCTAAATTTATGCTTGATTGAAGCCCTTCTTGTAATAGAGAAACTACCATTTTAATAACAAATGCAAATGTACTCAATTTATCAAAGATCTGAAAATATTTTCTCAAAATCATAATGGAAGACATCAAGATTAAATTATATGAATATAATTCTAAAGTCTTCCATTCATGCATAAAATAAGGACTAAGCAATTAATATAGCATAGATATAGGATACATATAACTACATTTTGTGGAGTTATCAACCTTCTAGTAGGGCTTCTACTAGTGATAATCAATAATGGAGATTGAATGTTGCTTGGAAGATTGGAAGATTGGAAGCTTAGAAGCTGAAGTTAGGGTCTTAAAATGTTATATAATTGACCAGTGTATTATGATGTTGGTTTTTATCTTAATGTGGGGCTTAGTTTGTTTAAGGAAGTAGGTAATTGGATTTGGAATGCGTAATGGTGATGTTATATTATTAGTTTGGGGAATTAGGTAATTATGATGCTGTGTAATTGGTCATTTGACCTTTGTGATCTAATGAAATGAATGAAAATTGAGTTGTTAAAGTTCATTGTGGATGTGCATTGGTCTTTTGATATTTACTGTAATTCAATTTGTGAGCAAATGTATAAATAACATACTGAAACTGAATTGGGATTGCAAACGGATACTCAATATAAGAGGAACACACTTGGAATTACAAAACATAACATATTGCATTAATATTATAGTAGGTCTTACAACTTGTTACCAAGTGGCCTCAATACTCAAGAGGAGGGTAAATTGAGTTTATAAAAGATTTTCGCAAAACACTTGATTATCAATTTTTGTGAAAGTTATTAATTGATAGAAATGAATGGATAGAGAAGATTGAACACTTTCACTAACAAATGAATAAACCAAAATAGAGAGTATTCAAGCAAGCATATAAAATAAATGCATAAATGTAAAGGAGTTGAGTTTAGAAGATCAAACACAAGGTTTATCCTGGTTCAGCCACTAATCCACTTGTGACCTACATCCAGTCCTCAAGTAATCACCCAAGATTTTTCACTATATCTTCAAGTTTCAACAGGTGCTTGCAACCTTTACAAACTAGAGCACTCAACATACCTTGAGATACTTCACCCTTTGGGCTTGAGCCTCAACTTCAAGGGATACCTCACCCTTACAAATTTGAGGGATATCTCACCCTCTTTTACAAATTAAACAAAGTATAGATGAATTAAAACTCTCTCAAGAGTGAATAATACAAAGTGAAGCTGAATGGGTATATGGATTCACACTTTGAAGCTTAAAACAAAGTATATGATGAAATGGTTGTGAAAGCTCGTATTATTGCTCAACTAAGGTTTTCAGATTTATTTTTTAACCTCCATAAATGCCCAACAACTTGTATTTATAGCTCATTAAAGATTAGAGTCGTTGGGGGGTTAGTTGGAGCATTAATTACTTTAAACTAGTTGTTAATTCTATTTCTGGTATAAGCATTTATTCGAATAACAGCTTTGTTATTCGAATAAAGTTTCAAATAGCATGAAGGCAATTTTGCCTCTAGAACATGTTATTCGAATAACACTTATGTTATTCAAATAAACCTTTTAAAACCTATTTTCTGAAAAACGTGTTATTCGACTAAAAAAACTGTTATTCGAATAAACCATTTAAGATCTGGTTTATAGAAAACATGTTATTCGAATAACACCTTAGTTATTCGAATAAATCATACGCGTCAAAGATTATTTTGAACCTTTATTTGAATAAAACAAGGCTTTATTCAAATAAAGCCTTAATCATATGGAATACTTGACTTATCTAACTTTGGTTATTCGAATAAGGAAACCCTTTTTTGAATAAACCATTTGAAAATCATTTCAAATAACTTGTAAACATTGCCAATTGATTCCAAATGATCTTATAAGATTTTGGGCACTTAGTGGTTGTTTCTTTGGAAATCAAAAACCATTTTGAAGCCTTGAAAACATATGTGCTATTTGGTTTATTTGAAAATCAATTTTTAGAGCATTAGTGTGAACTGCTTTATATCTTTACACAATGATCTAAGTCCTAAATCTATTCTTGAAATTCTTAAAAGTCTTAGACTTGATCTTGCACCATCTTTATGTTTGTTATCATAAAAACAAAGTCTTCATAGGTCTATAATAGCCAATTACATTCTCCTCCTTTTTGATGATGACAAACAAACATTAAAAAAAGAGTTAGTTTCATAAATTGGAATTCATAAGGTCATTAAAGAGACTTACTTCCCTTTTTTTCGTAAGAGGTGAATTGTAATTTAGAGTTATGCGCAGCTCCCCCTCACTTTTTGAATCCTAAGATTTGATTTATATTATCTTGTCTTTTCTTAAAAACATTCTCAAAATGTGAGATCTTTAACTTCTTCTCCCCCTTTTGTCATGATAAAAAAAATGGGGCAAGAGACAGCCAAAGAATAAGTAGATGATATTCAATTAAGTCTAGCACGTTATTTGTATTGAAGGTAGTAAATTGTTCACATAAATATAAGCCTAAATAGAAATAAGATGAACTTTAGCAAAGCAATTTATAAGCAATAATAGGTGCATTTCATTCATTGAAACTATTTGGCCAATTACATTTATATTTGCATAAAAAATGGCTAATACAAGCAAAAACCAAAAACAAGGATCCTATGAACAATGAATCCTAAAAGTATGCATCTGGTGGAGGAGGAAGGGAGTTGGGCGCTTGATCTGGTTTCAAAGCTCACAAGGCTTCCAGCTCAGGTTCAATAACTTCTATTCTATCAAGCATAACAGAATAAGTGTTCTTCATGTAGGCACAGTTGTCTAGCAAGGTTGCCATGATTTGCTCTAAAGTAACTGGACTAGCAGCAGGAGCACCTTCAACTGCCTCATCAGCTCCAGCTTTTTCTAGCTCATTTAGGTACACCCAGCCACCTTCATCATCAAGAACCATCTTCAGTTTCTTTAGAGTGTAGGATCCAAAGATGTTGAAATGATTGAGCTTGACTAGGCACTCAGTATCCTTGACCAGTGAGTACTTCTTGAGAAAGGCCAAAATAAGGAAAGTATAAGGCAAGTCAAAATTTTCCTTGCTTTTTGCCTTCATCATATGCTTCCCAATGAAGTTGGCCCAATTGATTCTCTAATCCTTTCGCAGTACCTAAACCATGAAGATATTGTCTTTGGTCAGATAGGCATAGTTGCCACTACGAGGGGCTAGAATGTTCACGTACGCATAGTGGAGCAGCCTATCCTAACTTTTGAGCATGCCACTATTCAACCCAACCTTAGGCCATTGCATCCTAGGTTTCACAATTAGAGGCATAAAATCTTCCTTCTTGTAATCCTTCACATATGACTTGTTATCTTCCTCAATGGTAGTGTCATTAGCTCTCAAGTCAAAGAATTCCAACTAATCTTCTAGAGTGATCATAATTTACTGATCTTTGACTTTTGAGATGATGTTGAGACCATCCAACCTTAGGTTGTAGTAAAACATCTTCATGAGGTCCGGGAAGATGGTATCCTTGTAGCAGCAAAACTTCAATATGCCTTGGTGATGTAGGTGGTCCAGAAAATAAAAACCTCCTTCCTTTTTGAAGAACTCTAGATCAATGTGCTTGGGTTGCACAGTATCTTTGTTCCAAAAATCATTTCTGAAATGAGTCAAATCAGCGTCATTGAAAGAGAGTCTTCGAAGATCCAAAGGGTTGTTGCAGGGAGCAATTTTGGTTCTTGGGCATTTTAAGGAGGAGGCCATGGGTGAAGAGTGTTTAGGTATAGTGTTTGGGTCATGAGGATGGTGGTTGGGAGAGTGAGAAAGGGAAATAGAGAGAGAAGAGTGAGAATGGAAGAAGCAAAAATGGAGATTTTTAGTGAAGAGATGGCTGCTGGGTTGTGAAGACACAGAAAGAAGAAAACTAGAGGATGAGGGAAAAACTGAGAGAAAATTGAGAAATGAGGACCAAATGCATAGAACCCCTTTTATAACCTGCGCTTTATTCGAATGACAATCCTGTTATTTGAATAACAGTGTGGTAACTCAAACATCTTGGCTATCTGCCAAGCGTTATTAGAATAACAGTGCTGTTATTCGAATAACAGCATCGCAGCTCAAAAGTCTTGGCTCTCTGCTAAGTGTTATTGATAACTCCACATTATGTAGTTATTTATACCCCATATCTGTGCTATATTGGTTGCTTAGTCCTTGTTTGTATGCATAAATGGAAGATTTTAGCATCATATTCATCTAATTTCATTTTGATGACTTTCATTATGTTTTTGAGCAAAAACTTCCAAAACTATGATGAATTGAGTACTTTTACATTTGATATTAGAATGGTAATTTCTCCATTACATACAGGGCTTTAATAAAGTAGAAAAATGAAGAATCTAGAATAACTTTGGACCAGGAAGCCTAAGAGAAAGTTAAAATTGAAGATCAGCAAGCAACGCCATGGCGCAGGCATGTCAATGTCACGACATGTGGTAATTCCCCTGCATTAGTACTAGAACCCGAGGCTAGAGCACCGCAGCACTAAGAACTGGATGCCATGGTGTCTGTGACCTAATTGAACGCACGCTGCGGTGTGATGTGTTTAATGCCACGGCGTGACTTATTTTATTCAGCCTATAAATATTATTGTATCCATTTTGCACGAGAGCTTTTAATGTGTTTAGAGAACAGCTGCTAGGGTTTTGTGTTTTAGACATAAAGGAAGCTGAAGTCACCAAGTTTGAGGGCTTTCTTCACCTTAGAGGAGGATTGGAGCTTGGAGGATCATCAACCTTGAGCTTCCTCTTCTCTATCTTCTACTTTCTCATATTCTTTCCATGAACATGATGTATTTTGCTATATTTTCGTATTTCATGGCTAGCTAAGCTGTGTGTAGGGTTTACTTTGGATCCTCCTATGAATATTGAATAATATTGTAATCATTTGAGTTTATATTCATGAAATGGTTTTGTTTAATCATATAGTGTTTAATGCTTTTGATTGTTTGACCAGTTTTTAATAGATTTGTTGAAATCTAATGAACCTAGACATAGGAATTTGGATTTAAGATCATATGTATGATTAATGTATATTCTATTTCATTTAATTAGTTTGGATGAGATGATTGGTTAATAGGATAGAAATATACCTATTGGCCATGCATATTAACTATTGGGAATAGATCTTAATGAATGGATTTACACTAGTTCTCATGGAAACATAGTGAATTAGGTAACTGAAGCATGGTAGATTGACTTGGAGATAGACTTTTAACTAATTTAGATTATCAAGCTAACCTAATCATTTCGTTTATATTGCTCATAAGGATTACTTGTTATTAATTGAAGTAGGAGGTGAAAAAGGATTTCCTATTCTCTAATTCTCAGCCTCAATTTAATCTTAAAGCTTTTAAGTTCTTTCAATTAGTTTAGACACTCATTTCTCAATTTATATGCTCTTGGATAGAAACTCTTAAACTTTTAGTTTATATTTAGCACTGATTTTAATCTTAGTCCTCGTGGGAATGATATCTGACTCGTAGCTTTATTATAAGTGTGATCCGTGCACTTGCGGTACGCAAAAGAGTGAACAGTTATTCAAATAAGAAAACACCTAGACTTGGTTTTCTGCTAAGCTTTATTCGAATAATAATGGTGTTATTCGAATAACACAGAAAACATCAAAATTTGAAGAACACTTCTGTCAAGCGTTATTCAAATAAGGGAAACCTTATTTGAATAAAACATGCGACCAAGCGGGCTACTGGGATATGTTATTCGAATAAGAGAAGTCTTATTCGAATAAGACTAAAATAAAACACTAGGAAACACATTTAAAATAGAAGATTGAGAGGAGAGTTCTTACTCAATTGATGGAGTACCTACAAAATAAATTTTGGGAAACCTTCGATGCTTAAGTCAGTAATAATTCAAGAGAAATAAATCAATGATAAAGTAATAAATGCAAGCATTCATTCATATGCATGATTGATCAATTATGCCCAATTCTCTTTTTATGTAAAAGAATGCTTCTTTTATCAAAGGCTTAATGAAATTTCTGCAAGTTGTTTAGTTGTTTCCATAAATTCAAGCATGCACTCACCTTTTTTAACATGGTTTCTAATGAAGTGGTGTCTTATTTCTACATGCTTTGTTCTTGAGTGAAAAATGAGATTTTTAGACAAATTGATTACACTAGTGTTATCATATCTTGTAGGGATGTGATCAAGCTTAAGACCATAGTCTAGAAGTTATTGCTTCATCCAAATGATTTGAGCACAACAACTCCCAGCTGCAACATTCAACTATAGATAATGCTACACTATTTTATTTCTTTTTATGTTAAGAAACTAGTGAGCTTCCAAATAAATGACATGTCTCACTAGTGCTCTTCCTATCCATTTTGCATCCTTCAAAATCAGAATCAGAATAATTAATGAGGCTACATGAGGCACCCTTAGGGTACCACAAACCCATATGTGAAGTGTGAATGCTTATGTCATGAAGCATATTAATGAAGTTTTTTATGATAACAAAGTCAAGATGAAGACCAAGTTCAAAAGAGGTATATTTGGTATAAGTTGTAAGTCTTAGAATCTTAATGTACAATGCTCTTAATATATCTCAACCATCTCTAAATGATTTTTGAAATATCATTTTAAATCAACTTGAAATTGAAAGTTCATATTTTAAAGAAATCTTGTTTTTAATCTTGGATTTTGTTACTCAAGTTTAAATCTCATCAAATCCAAGTATTTTCTAAGTTGGAAATGGCCATCAAGCTTAATTGGGCTTGAAAAATGTGTTTAAGGGTGATTGTAATCGATTACATGAGTGTTGTAATCGATTACAAGTCAAACAGAGACCTTATAATCGATTACATTGATGTTGTAATTGATTACAGGTTTGGCAGAGGCTATGTAATCAATTACATGAAGGCTGTAATCAATTACATCTTACCCAGAAAGCTAAGAACACGTTCTAAGAGTCATGTAATCGATTACATAGACCATGTAATCGATTACAACAGGTCTAACAGTAGCCAATGATTATTTTCTTGCATTTAATACTGCCATTAAATGTACCCAATGCTCCTTTAAAAAAAAACGTTATAGATACATGTCTTGGGTCATCATTAATGGCTAACCAATAACTGAAAACATATTTTTATCACTCTAATCTGTGAATCAATCTTTCAATCATTTGTGCTCTATTTTTTCAATAACTTGAGATATTCATGAAGAGCATTCTAGGACTTCAATTTGTATCACATACTGTTATGAGAGTTTCATCTTATATACACTTTAATTCTTTGTAAAGAGGGTGAGGTATCCCTCAAACATTTTGTAAGGGTGAGGTATCCCTCAAACATTTTGTAAGGGTGAGGTATCCCTCAAATATTTTGTAAGGGTGAGGTATCCCTTGGAATTGAGGCTTAAGCACAAGGGTGAGGTATCCCAAGGTGTGTTGAGTGCTCTAGCTTGTAAAGGTTACAAGCACTTATTGAAACTTGAAGATATAGTAAAAAATCTTGAGTGATTGCTTAAGGATTGGACGTAGACCACAAGTGGATTGGTGGCTGAACCAGGATAAACCTTGTGTTTGATATTCTAAACTCAACTCATTTATATTTGTATTTATTTTATATGCTTGCTTGAATACTCTCTATTTTGGTTAGTTCATTTGTGAGTGAAAGTATTCAATCTTCTCTATCCATTTTTTTGCTATCAATCAATAGCTTAAATGAAAATTGATAATAAAATGTTTTGGAAATATTTGCGAAAATATTTTACAAACTCAATTCACCCCCTTCTTGAGTATCAAGGTTACTTGGTAACATAAAGTGCCTATTAGATATTTCGTAATTCTTTTTATAGCACATATGTGTGATTCTTTAGGATTTTCTTGAAATCTAGCACACATGCACACACTAAACATAATGTCTGGCCTACTTGCAGTAAGATAAATGAGTGAGCTAATCATACCTCTATATTTTGAGATTTATATAGATTTGCCTCCTTCATCCTTGTCTAAATGATAAGAAATGCCCATAGGTGTAGCCATATGCTTGGCGTTATCCATTTCAAACTTTTTGTGCAGCCCCTTGCAATATTTGGATTGACTTATGAAAGTCTCATCCCTTGTTTGCTTGATTTGGAGCCCAAGGAAGTAGTTGAGCTCACTCATCATAGACATCTCAAACTCATTTTGCATAATGTTAGTAAACTCCTTGCAAAGAGACTCATTAGTAGCACCAAATATTATATCATCAACATATACTTGAACAAGAAATATGTCATGCTTTTATGCTTGATGAAGAGAGTAGTGTCAACCTTTCCTCTAAAGAATATTTTTTCCAAAAGGAACTTGCTTAACCTCTCATATCAAGCTCTAGGAGCTTGTTTTAAGCCATACAAAGCATTTTTCAATTTAAAAAGATAGTTAGGTAGTTCAAAGTTTTCAAAACTAGGAGGTTGTTCCATATATACCTCTTCTTGTCTAAAGCCATTTAAGAAAGTATTTTTGACATCCATTTGATAAAGTTTGAAATCCATGATGCATGCATATGTAAGTAGCAATCTTATGGCTTCTAATCTAATTACGAGCGCATATGTTTCCTCATAATCTATGCCTTCTTCTTGGTTATATCTTTTAGCAATAAGTCTAGCTTTATTTCTTATTATTAAGCCTGTTTAATTAAGTTTGTTCATAAAGACCCATTTGGTACTAATTATAGGATGATCATTAGGCCTAGGAACTAACTCCCAAACTTAATTTCTTTCAAATTAGTTTACTTCATCTTGCATGGTCAAGATCTAATATTCATCATTAATGGTCTCATTTATGCCTTTAGGTTCAACTTAAGAGACAAAAGGCATATGATTGCATACATGTCTAAGAGAAGTTACGAGTGGTTGCCCCTTTTGATACATCACCTATCACTTTGTTAAGAAAATGATATCTTGATGTCCTCTATTCCTTGGGAAGGTCCATGATTTGTGAATCCTCTTGTCTTAGGGGATCAAATGGGCTTTTTTCTTACTTATTGACTTCTTTCTATTAGTTCTTCAAGTGTGTTTTTCCAAAGATTTCTACAACTTCAACAACCAAATCCTTTCTTGATCCATTTAGGTTAGTTTCATCAAAAACAACATGAATGGACTCTTCTATGATCATAGTTCTTTTATTGTAAATTCTAAAAGCTTTACTATGCATCAAATAATAAAGAATTATACATTCATCCGATTTGACATCAAACGTCCCCAAGTTATCTTTTTCGTTGTTTAAAGCAAAGCATTTGCATCTAAAGACATGAAAGTGTGAAACATTTGGCTTCCTTCCTTTGTACAACTTATAAGGGGTTTTCTTTAAAATTGGCCTTCTTAGGGTCCTATTCATAATATAATAAGCGGTATTTACTGCATTCGCTCAAAAGTACTTGGGAAGGTTAGCCTCATTGAGCATAGTTCTTGCCATTTCTTTTAAAGATCAATTTTTTCTTTTTATAACTCCATTGCGTTATGGAGTTCAAGGGGAAGAAAAATTATGGCCAATGCCATATTCATCACAAAAGGTTTCAAACTCATGATTTTCAAACTCACCACCATGATCACTTCTTATATATGTAATGCAAAAGCCTTTGTCATTTTGGCAAACTTTGGCAAGTCTCTTAAAAGATGGAAAAACATAATTTTTGTGAGATAAGAATAATGTCCATGTAAACCTAGAAAAATTATCAATAATCACTAATGCATAGTAATTCCCACCAAACCTCATAGTTCTAGAGGGACTAAAAAGATCCATGTGCAGAAGTTATAAAGGTCTAGTAGCTGAAACAACATTTTTAGCTTTAAAAGAGACATTTACTTGTTTTTCCTTTTAACATGCATCACAAAGTTTATCTTTTTCAAATTTGAGCTTTGAAAGTCCAATTACTAGCTCTTTTGAGACTAACTTATTTAAATGATCCATATGAATGTGAGCAATTCTTCTATGCCATAATCATGAATCATCTTCCTTGCTCATAAAGCATTTTGCATCATTCGAAGATATATCATCAAGGTTAATCATGTATATGTTATTGACCCTATGACCAACAAACTTAACTTGCTTATCATCTTTTCCTTCAATTATGCAACAATTAGAATCAAATATAACTTTATTTTCTTTATCACATAATTGACTAATGTTAAGCAAATTATATTTAAGTCTTTCAACAAGTAAAACATTATCAATAAAAGAGGAAGGGATTTTACTAACTTTGCCAATTCCAAGGATCTTCCCTTTGTTGTTATCACCATATGTAACATGTGTAACACCCTCTTTAGAGTATTACATTTGAGACTTCAAACTTACCAAACTAGAACCAAGTTATAAAAGAATTAATATTGTATGTACGTTTTTCAATAACTTTTCCCCTCGTGGATAATTTAATACTAACAAAATAAATAGAGAACACATGATATATCAAACCAAATAATATACATCGTATACATTTAACTTTTGTACTTGAAACATTTATACAGATACCACAGCAAAATATAAACTCGCCTAACACCATACACCTAGTGAGAAGAGTACTAACATTGCATAATCATACATTAGGGCATTACTTAGGCATACTCATACATCATCATGCATAGCATAAAATGACAATTGTATAGGTAATTGTCTTGTTTTATACTGATGAAAATTTGATGGATAACTTAAGGGTATACAATGATGAAGGATGTTTATGCTTGCTTGCCACCATAATAATAGTAAATGAATATGCTGACTGAGTTGAAATGCTAGCTATAGATTAAAGTGTTTTGTTTAATTATATGGAATGTCTGCTTCAGGAAGGGAAAAGACTGAGTTTTGGCTTGTGCCAAATTTCCATTTATTTATGTACATAACTTGTTTTTTCTCAAAGTAGTTAGATTTATGGTGATTTCATGTTTTAAAACTTACTACTGAGAATTTCAATTCTCACTCTAGTTTCTTATTTCCATGGTAAATGCAGCGAATGATCTTAGTAGGAGCAAAGAAAGACAGTGAAGATTTAGTTAGCTATTTAGTATATATTACAGATGTACTCATTTTATTAGTTTTGTACTTAAGCACTTGTGGCTTGTTTCTTTTGGTACCTTTGTATATTTCAGACATGTAATGTAAATTCGTAGTAAAGAGCAAGTTTTCAGTTATGTAAAATATCTTGTTCTTTTTAATTATAATTAAAGGCTCTATATATCTATGCGGTGATAGTTATTATACAGGTTTATAATTACGTTTGATGCCTAGAAGTGACAATCCTAATACTACTTACTTGAGTATATTGATAATATACACAGTTGTAGTTATTAGGTGTTACATAGATTATTATTGGGTATCACCATGACTTCTCGTCCTCTTGTATCTTCATAACCTCCTTTCTAAGGATGCTCAATTCTGCAAGAGTTTCTTAAATGACGGTTCTGTTGTTCCCTGGTCCTTTGGTGCTAACTAACTTAGAGAGAAGGTTGGCTCTTGAGTCTTCTCTTCGAAAGATGTGGTCTACCAAGAAGCTTTGAAAGGTGGAAGCCATTTCTTACATCTTTTCTAGATACTGAGCTAATAGGGGCTCCTTCATTTGGTACTCCCCCTTGACCTGGCTTGTTACCAACTATGAATCACTATTTACTTGAAGTTTCCTTGTGTTGGGAATTTTGCGGATACAACACGCAGCGGAAAACAGGGATTCCCACCGAGGATCCATGCGAAAAAGCCATAATCCGAGTTTTTAAATGATTTACCTCTTGAAGCGTGAATCACTAACACTGTAATAGAAACGATGTCTCTATGGTATCCACACGAATAGATTCACGAACGTCCAACGTCCGCAAAGAGGAGCCTCACGTCTCTCACACAGTGCAAGCTGCGAAGAGAAGAGAAGAAACCTGTCGCTCTCTCACTCACTTTTCTGTAGGTGCGGCTAGGGTTCAGAATTATATCTCTTAGCAGCCCCCTTAGCAGTACTATTTATAATAGTAACTGCCTTAAGTGAGTGTGAGCAACAGCAAGGTAAGCTGTGCAACCCTAGACCCATCGTTATGAGTCTGGCCCATATTTGAATCCGAGTCTAACTTGGATCCATTACTCCAATTTTAGTCTGCTCTATGTGTGTGACCCTGCAGGTTCTTATTACGTTGGCAGTAATATTAAAATCCTATTTTAATATTACAAGCAGTGAGCGGTATCTAGCAACACATCGCTGCTACCCAAGTAATAAGAATGTTAGTGATTTGACATAACCTTTTCGTGACCAATGTTTCTGTGTCGTTTAGTCCCTTTGTCAAGATATCTAGATTAAACACAAGGCATGGAATGCGTCACCCTTGTATAGTTCAATCATTCGTTTCCTAATACTCGAGTAGACTTTGTAACAACAAATGAGATCAATATCTCATATTGACTCATTTGAGCATGGCCATGCATTTCGCAGTCTCACTCAATCAGGGGGCCCGAAGATATCGCTCCTGTTATGTAGGAGTGACAAATTCCATCTAGGTCACTCACATCCCTCTGCATGATTTGCGGTATGTCCAATAACCAACTTTATAATCACCTTGTTACAGATGACGTTTAATGGCATTAAAACACACAACTCCTCATGTAAGAATCGTAGTGATTTCAGGTCAAAGGACCACAAACACCATTGTCACTATGAGAATCGCTTATGACACTCACGTAACGATCAATGTAGCGTTCTCATGGTGGGTCAGTCCAGTATATCATTACTCTAATATGTACCCATGTGAAGACTTGATATCTCATATCCATGACCCGTGAGATGCGGTCATCAGTCTCTACACATACTAGTCTCAATGTATTATTGTTGTCCTAATTAACAATAATACTTGACTAGGGACAATTTAAGAATAGTGTTGTAACAAAAAAGGATCTCACGATCAAGTCATCCATTTGATGTCCTATGGCATCAAACTTACTATTCTAAGGACTTTATTATGTTTATCAAAAAGAACACAATAAATGAAATGCCTCATATATAAAATAGCATAATAGAATGTATGTAAATACAGAAAATGTATTAGCCTCTAGGGCATACACTAACACCTTGCTCTGACTTCTTAAGCAAGCTCCATTCTTGCGATCTGGGCATTTTATTCTACTTGGTTATTGCTTGCTTTGAACCCAAACCATAAAGATTACTCTATGACTATCCCCTCAGGTCCTTCGAGTGTGATGCCTGCTCCATTACCTTTTAGATTTGATGCACCGTCGACATATAACACCCATGTTCCTTGTTCTGGGCTTATAGTCGTGGTTTTAGTTAGGTCTAACCCGGGCTTGATAAGTGATGTCATGTTTAGAGAGCTCCACAGACCATGTTTTCATGCATCCCGCCAACTCGAGTTTCCTTAGTACTCGCTTGATCAGTTGATTGGTTTTGACCATAATTCTGTGACTCTAGAAATACGGGCATAGACGTCTTGTTGTGATGACGAGTGCTAAAGCCAATTTTTTGATCTTTTTGTATCTTATTTCTAGGCCTTGAAATACTTTGCTGACAAAGTAGACTGGTCATTGTTCTTTGCCCTTTTCTTTTACAAGCACAGAGCTTAATGGTTTTTTAGAGACTGATATATAAAGAAATAAAGTGTCTCCTTGCTCTGGCCTTGTCAAGATTGGTGGGGAGGATAGGATTTTTTTAGCTTTTGAAAGGTTGATTCACATTCCTGGGTCCATTCAAACTTTTTTGGCTTTTTTAAGATCTTGAAGAAGGGGAGGGCCCTATCTATTGACTTTGAAAGGAAATGAGAAAAGGCTATGAATTGGAAAAAAAAAACACTTGACTTGGGTATCCAGAACTGGAAAAAAAAGCACTGGACCAAGGTATCCAAACTGGAAAAAAAGCATTTGACCTGGGAACTTTTGTATGCTCTTATCCATTCCTCACCTTTGCTTTGGGTGTGTATGGGAGAATTATCGGTGTTTATGGGTATCCAGAATTGGAAAAAAAACATTTGACCTGGGAACTTTTTGTATACTCTTAGCCACTCCTCGCCTCTACCTTAGGTGTGTATGGGAGATTTCAACTAGATTTTCACTCAAGAAGAGAAGTTAGGAGGTAACCAATCGTCCTTTTCCCAAGTCAATGGTTTTAGAGATGCTTCGCAAACTTGTGCTTTATTAGATCTGGTAATGTTGGCAATTGTTTTACTTTCTCTAACAATCACATAGAGGGTGAAAATATTTAGGCTATACTGGATAAGTGCACAACAAATTTAGAATGAAAATCTTTGTTCCCATCTGACTAGTGGTTCCACCTACCTCATTATAGATCTAATCACAAATCTCTTCATCTAGTTTTCAAAATAGTGTCTAGGCATTGTTATAGGCAAAGAAGGAAAATTATACAGTTTGAGGAAGTGTGGCTTACTAATGAAAATTGTAAGTCAATGTTATCCAATTTATGGAGGAGTAAACCTTTACTTTAGTCCCTGAAGTTTCATGCACCGGTCACATTAGTACCTTAATTTAAAAAATTGATAACTTAATCCCTGAAGCCTCAAAACGTCAATCATTTTAGTCCCTACATATTTTGCCATCAGTTAAACTTGACGGACATGTACGCATGGCATGTTAAGTTCCAAGTTAGACACTGATGTGGCTTCCTACCTGGTCCAAAACGACGTAGTTTCCTTTGTGCATGAAGAAATAAAGGTCCCAACCCTAAAACGAAGTCGTTTGGGCCCAAAACTCCTAATGATCAATTTTCCCCCAACCCCATAATGGTGTCATATTGAAGGTGGAGGGAAAATTTTCATTTCCCTTCCAATTGCAATGACATACATTTCCCGAACCCAAAGTTCCCAATTCATTTTCTAATCCCAAATTTCCCAAATTCCACTTACTTTCTCTTTACAATCAACCTTGTTTTTCTCTGAAGGCTTCCCAACAACGTTGAATTTGTCGTCTTCCTCGTGGGATTTGAGCTTTAGAAAGGTATGTTCCCTAAACTCTAAACATTTGTGCTTCACAAAATTTCCCTATGTTGAGTGGTCATTGTGGTCCTTGTTTTTCATTTTGGGTATTGTGGTCCTGCTTGTCTTTCCTTTTTAGTGTGTGTAGTCCCTTTTTTATAGTTTCTTTTATAATTTTTTTATTGTTTTTCATATGCACACAACACACGTGTTGTTTTCTACTTTTGTGTGTTGGTCCCCTTGTTATTCCCTTATTTTTTTATTTATAGTTTTTTGTGTTAGTCCCCAAATGAACTGTTAATTCATTATATCAAATACATTGTTTATTTTTTATATGTATAAGTGTTTAACAAGTTGTGTTATGTATATCTATGTAGATGCTTAGACTTGTGTTCCATCATAGTGGTAATTTGGTTGAAGAAATTGAAGGCAAAGTTTCTTATCAATGGAGTGGAGAAAAGTGCTGGCCTGAAGTTGATGAGGATATGTTGGATGTGTTTAGTTTAATCAATTTTTCTAAGTAGATTGGTTATCATAAGGTGGACAACTACTATTGGCTGATGCTTGGTAAACATTTGGAAAATGGTTTAACGGACATGAAGATAGATACCTATCTTCTACAGATGGTTAAGGCTTCAAGGTTGAACAAAAGGGGGGTTCACTTGTACTATGAACACCCCATAATTGTTAACCCTTAAATTGTGTCATTCCCTAAAGAGGAACCACTAAATGATTGCAATGACAGCCAATTTGAGATACCTATTCGAGAGGAAGTCCAACCTCAACCAGCAAGTGCCTCAACAAGACTAACATGCAACTAAACTTATAGCTGTTGATAGTCCTAGTTCGAGTTCCTCTAATGATGACTTTGAAAGTGTAGAGGATAGCCCCTATAGGCCTCCTTTTGTTGCTACTGATGAGGACAAGGAAGAGCCTCCTACTAGTTTTTTGAAGAAGAAGAAGAAGAACAAAAGGGTTCAAAGCCTTGCTGTGAAGAAAGGGAAGAGAGTTGTACAAAAGAAGATAAAGAAGAAGACAATGTTGATACAAGCAATGTACAGAAGAAGAAGAAGAGCAATGCTGGTAAAAGCAATATACAAAAGAAGAAGAGGACTACCACTAGTAAAAGCATTGCACCAAAGAGGTCTAGGAAGAAAACTGCACTTGTCCTTGATGATGAAGAAAGTGACTTTGATAGTGATGCACCTTTAGGTATGATGTCATTAGTTGAGCTTTTTTACATTACCTTTGAACAAATCCTCACTATCAAACTTTATACCTTCAAATTTTAGACTGATAAAAAAGTTATCTGTATTTAATATTCTTTAATTAAACTAGCTATTCAACTTTTCCTGCTCTTTGATAAAAATTGAAGATGAACACAATACATTAACCATGTTAACTACAAAGTAAAATAGATAGGTTCCCCTAGAGGTGTTTTCTAGTAAGTATGATAGTTTACTTATTGTACATCCTTTTCATTCTTTAAAGCAATAGAAATGTTAGTTACATCTCATAAAGATCAATCCATTCTACTCTGACTTATCAATAAGGATATAACCATTCAAGACATTCTTCCTTTCCTTACAAACTTGTCAAATTTTATATTGATTACTTTTTTTAATGCTCAATTCTAATGCACATACATCATTGCTATTGCCATGCTAAAACTAATGACAATTATGTGAACACACTTGAACCTTCATATGTAGATTATGTTTTAGGAATGTTATTTATGGTTGAGGTCCCCACGGCAACCCGAGTGTACCAGCAATTGGCTAAGGTGGTAAGTAGTATACTATTAAAATAAAGATCCAAACTCATGCTTGCTTAGGAAAAGTTTAAAGCTTTCCTTCCCACTTTAATCACTTCAATTTTCATATATTAAAACAAAAGAAACTAATTGAATTTTAAATTTTCCATTTCAATACTATTTTGAATTTTGATATTTGTATAGCTTCTATTTCCTAATTCTGGAGTATTGTTGTTTGTTGTATTTGACAACTGATGCATATCATTATTGATTCCTGTTGTTGTCATTTTCTTAGTACCATGTTTCTTCTTTCCTTAACTAGACATTACATCATAACTAGATTTTTTGTGATTCTAACTAAATTATAGAGCATCAACATATATCAATATTATATAGTTTTTTTGTGAATTAGACTAAATTGCAGAGCATTAATATATCAATTTGTCAGCAATTAGACAAGATGCCAACAATGACATTTTTGTCATTACTTATGCCATCATGGAGGTGGAGAACAAAGCTCTAATTAGAAGTGATTCCTGACATTGTTAAATGATGACCTGGGGAGCTACAAAGAATATGAATTAGTTGTCTATGTGTCAGAGACTAATATGAATTAGTTGTCTATGTGTTAGGGACTAATATGAAGTACTTTGTTTTTAGAGCATGATACTAGTTGTGCAAGAGGTGATGCCTAGAGTGCCTCACAGGTTCTATGTTTGGCATCTATGGAGGAATTTCACTAAGATGTGGAAAGACAAGGAGTTAAGGGGTATGATATGGGAGTGTGCACAATAAACCACTACTAGTGAGTTTAATGCAAACATGGAGAGTGTGAAGAGAGTAAATGAGAAAGCATGGGAGTATCTGGCTAACTGGCCTAATGAAGCATGGAGAAAGGCATACTTCTTTGAGTATCCTAAATTTGACAAGATCTACAACAATGCATGTGAAGTTTTTAATGCAAAGATTATGAAGATGAGGGGCAAGCCAATCTTAACCATGGCAGAGGAGATAAAGTGCTACATAATGAAGACTATGGCTATAAATAAGCTAAAGTTGGTAGGGTATAAAGAGACCTTAGCTCCTCTGTAACAAAATAGGCAAGACAAAGAGAAAAAGGGGAGTAATAAATGGATTCCTGTTTGGACTGGTGACTAAAATCACCATAGATTTATGGTGCAAGGCTACCCAGGCAATGTGGATATGGATTTAAAGAAACACATATGCACCTGCAGGTTCTAGAAACTTACAAGTATTAATCACACTTATTTAGTTCAGTTTAATTTGTTAAATTTTAGTTCATATTTGTTTATTTACTTACTTCAAATAGTTAAATGTGTTATGGTAGGTTTGCCATGCATGTAGACTGTTGTTGCAATAACATATGTCAATCATAAACTTGAGGATTATTGCCATACTTGGCTAAAATTGGGTGCTTATCATGCAACATATGACTATTTTGTCAAACCATTGAGAGGCCAAAGGTATTGGGAGAACACACCATACCTTAAGCTTGTTCTACCACTAATAAAGAGGCCTCTTGGAAGGCCAAAAAAATAGAGAGCAAAAAATGGAAAAGAGAAAGTTGTGAACCAGAACCCACATAAATTGAAATGAGTGTACCTTGAATTCACTTGCTATAGGTGTGGTGGTTCAGGGTGTAACAATAAAGCAAAGGCCAAGGAACTCCTAAACCTAAAAGGCAAAAAAAGGAAATACATTTGGGGTTAGTCCAAGTGTTGAGGCTGGGGCTGGGGAAAATAATAAGCATAGGGCTTCAACAACTATTGAGGCTAAGGCTAGACCAAGTAATGAGCATGGGCCAACCACTGAGCTTGTGGCAGCCACTGAGCATGGGCCAGCCATTGAGCCTGTGGCAACCATTAAGCATGAGTCAACCTTTAAGACTGGGAAAATAGATCTAACACAATCCCATTTGTAACATTCCAATACTAGTACTAATGATATATTTGGAGTTATGCACTAATAATTAGGATTGGTTCGTTACTTATATACTAATAACAATTTTTGTAAAATGAATATCTATTACATATACGAATATATGAGCTTGTTGTGAATGAAATAATATATATATAACGAAATTGTTACTTTACAAAAACATACAATAATTACATATAATGTCTCCAAGGCCCTACTATAAATAATTCAAATACAAAATTCTTCTGTAAAAGAAATCATTCTATCTCATGCTTAATAATCTCCATTTTTTGGATGTCGCGGGTTTCGTTCCTAGAAATATTAGGAAAATACAATAAAACCAAGGGTAAGATTTCTAGGAATTCTCAGTAATTCTATTAAAAATAGTGTCATCATAACACCTCCAGCTGCTTCGGGAAAAAATCATTTCAAAACTTAATTTTTAAAGTAGAAAAGTGGCAAAAGCCAAATCAAGTCATTTCTCTTCTCGAAATTAGGGGTGTCAAAATGGGTCAGGCCAGATGGACCGGCCTAAATAGCCCGACAAAATAGATGGGTTGGGCAAAAAATTTTAGTAAAAAAATGAATTTTGACCCAAATGGACTAGCCCGAATTTGGCCTAACCCGACATGGGCTAATTGGCAATAGGGCAAGCTAGCCCGTTGGTCTGAAAAGTTTTTTTTTGGGTTTCTTTATTTTTTTTCTTATAATTGTAAAGAGGATTAAAAAAAAGACACTAACACAACCTAGCCCAAGTAAACAAAATAAAGATAAAAAAAAGTGTGCATCAGTAACACATTGTCATTAGCATAGCAACATAACACTACACTATAAGTACAACAACATCTAATATTGTAATTGTAATGTTACTAATGTAACTATGTAAGTAATATATATATATATATATATATATATATATATATATATATATATATATATATATAAATGCCTAAAAAAATGTAAAACATGTAGCTATAATATTATTACCCACTTTACCACTTACCCAATAGTCAAAGTCAATATTCTACTATTCTGTGACTCAATTTCTCAATTCTCAAAGTCATTTCTCATTTGTCATTTCCCAAGTCAGAGAGACAGAGACTCAGAGTGCTCTCAATCTCTTATTGGCTCATTGCTCTAATAGTAGTCTAATGCTCTATTTCAGTAAGTTCACTCACCACTCTCACTCTATCACTCACACAAAAAGCACGACCATGTCCATGGAAGAGTAGGAGCCGCTGGCAGTAGAGCACCACGGTTGAGAACCTGCGAGGATGACCAGTCGACCATGTTCCAAGCCTCCAGTGACCACGATAACGAGCAGCGCCACCGGTGAGGCACCAACCACGTTCTTGTGAGGACGACGTCAACCATGTTCTAGGTTCAAGCGAGGCAGTGACCACGTTCCACGTTCCAGCCTTCTAGGTTCTATGTTGATCTATTTTATGCTTCTAGCTACTTGCCCAAAAAATTAACATTTCTCAGTTATTTCTTTTTGGGTTTTTTTTTACAATTTAAAAAAGAAAAAACTATAAAAGCCAAGAAGTTAAATTTATGCTTCAACCAAAGGATAAGAAATTCTTGAATCAATTGTTTTACTTTGTTCGACTAATTGTTAACATCTTTCCTTCTATAAGGACAAACAAAATCATTATGTTTTCTTGCCTAAAAAATCAACATAATGTTAATGTGATTACTCAGTTATTGCTATGTTTTCTTACCCATAATGTTATTACTCAATTATTAATACTAATTTATGATTATCACAATAAATTAAATTTTGATTATTTACTTTTTTTTATATGTTGCAGTCTCCAGTCTGTGAATATGAGTAATCCTAATGTTAATGTTGAAGATGATTGTCAAATTTTGGAACAACATAATTCAAAAGCATTTATAAAATTTGAAGAGAGTTTTGAACCACAATTGAAAAAGTCTAAAACTTAAACCTCAAATGGTTGGAAATACTTTGAGAAAATTAGTTTCACCACAGATGGAAAAGGAAAGTGTAAATGTAAGGGTTGTGGTAAGAAGTATACTTGTTCAAGTAAGGGGGTACATCTCACCTAAATCATCACATTTCCAAGTGTGTAAAGATTCCTAAATTTGATGATGAGGTTTAGAAAGCTTGACCAAAAGGTTGTTCGTGAATTGACAACTCAAATGATTATATTGCATGATCTTCCTTTTTAATGTGTTGAGTGGGTTGGATTTAGAGCATTATGCTAATATCTTTCTTTTGGTGAGAATATTATAATTTCTAGAAATACTATCACTGTTGATGTCATGAAGATTTATTTGCTTGAAAAAGAGAAATTGAAAAATCAATTGGCTAGAAATAATGGTAGAGTGTGTTTGACCTCTGATTGTTGGACTTTTTGTACTACTCGTGGTTATATCACTCTAACTGTTCATTTTATTTATGAAAAATAGAAGTTAAATAGCAAGTTGATGAACTTTTGTCATTTGGAACCTCCACATGAGCTATTAAGAAAAGTGCTCGATTTTTTGAAAGAATGAGGAATAGAAAAAAGGTTTTTTCAATTATTCTAGATAATGCTTCCTCCAATGATAGCATGCAAATATCTTGAAAAGTCAACTTTGCTTGTCAAATAATTTGTTATGTAATGGAGACTTCTTCCATATTAGATGTTGTGCACATATCTTGAACCTCATAGTTCAAGAAGGCTTAAAGGTAGCAAGCAATGCATTACACAAAATTAGGGAGAGCATGAAATATGTGAGGGGTTCAGAATCAAGGATGAAACAATTTCTTCAATGTGTTAAAGAAGTTGGTAGCATTGATAGTAGTGTTGGCTTACGTTTGGATGTATCCATTAGATGGAACTCCATTTATTTAATGCTTGAGAGTGCTATCAAGTATAGAAGTGCATTTACAAGCTTGGGTTGGAATGATGTGAATTTTAAGCATTATCCATCAAATGAAGATTGGGAAAGAGGAAAGAAGATGTGTGAATTTTTGGAGCCTTTTTATGAAATTACCAATATGATTTCTAGTTTCACATATCCTACGTCCAATTTATATTTCATGCAAATATGGACGATGGAGGTCCTATTGAAAAATAATGTGTTGAGTGAAGATCATGTGACAAAAGATATGGCTTCACGTATGATGGCTAGTTTGACAAGTATTGGAATAAGTATAGCATAATTCTTGCTTTTGGTTGTGTTCTTGACCCTAGGATGAAGTTTCAATTTTTGAGATATACTTACTTTAGACTTTATTCTAATATGTTCATAGTTGATGAGAAGTTGAGCAATGTGAAGAAGGCTTTGTATGCATTTTTTTATCATTATGTCAACAAAAGTGCACCACCTTCTTCTATAATGGATGCAAGCACTTCAACTTCAACATATAAAAGGAAGGTAAAAACAAATTTGCCAACCGACTATGATGTAAGTTTTAGTTCAATTAGTCCTTTAAGTTATTCGAATGTTTATTTAATTCAACTTAAATATTTTTTTATTTGTTTGAAATGTGGTAGGACTTTGAGCAAGAAGAGAACACAGAATCATTATTAGTTGGGAAATCTGAACTTGATCTCTATTTAGAAGAGGCAAAGCTTGTGGGTCACAAGGATTTAGATGTTTTGGAATATTGGAGAGATTGTAGTCTTAGATTTGGTGACCTAAGAAGGATGGCTAGTGATATATTGAGCATTCCAATCACCACAGTGGCATCTGAGTTAGCTTTTAGTATTGGTGGCTGTATCTTGAATAAGTATAGAAGTTATATGCTTTCAAAAAATTTGGAAGCTCTCATATGCACTCATAATTGGTTACTTGGGTTTTCACTAAATGGTAAATTTTTTTACAAGCTCTCATCTAACATCTTTGTCCCTATTTGCTTATTTTTTATCATTAGTTATCTTTAAATTATATATTTTAATATGTAGATCGATCAAGTTCATTTGGAGATGTGCATGAAGAGGCAACCAAAGTTAATGAAAATGACAATGGCTTAAATGTCATTATTTTGGATGAGTAGGAAGACATAGATTGAAGATTCAAATCTATTTTATGATGAGCTCTTATATTTTTTGTGATGGGTGTAACACCCTTCTTAGGATATTACATTTCAGACTAAAACATTCTAAAACTGAAAACCCAAGTCATAATTAATTTATTTAAATAGTATACGAGTTGAAAAATTCCTTTTTCGTAGATAACATAAAATTAACAGAATATTAAAACCACAAAACACAGTACTGAATAATATACATCTCATGTACATAACATAGATTAGTAACAATTTAAATACATAAAGCTTACGTACTCCAAATAATATGTATAACTACCATATCAAAACTAAACCTAGCGAAGTCCAAACACTTGAAGAGAAGGATCTTGCACCCGATTCTCCTCTGAATCCTCTTCGAAATCCCTAACGGACAAATTCCCCAGTCGAGGCATGTCACTACGGACGGAAGTCCAAGTGGTCGACACCTCGAAACCTTCCCTAGGAGTGTTATAAAGATCACCCCACAACTCTCCAGTAGGCATAGAGAACTCCAAATGCACATAAGCATCAAAAGAGAAAATAGTGACCCCGTGATAGGTCCTACTCCAAAACAAGGTAACATCTCTAACATACTGAATGTGTTCCGTGTCCCAATGGACGCGCCATGCTTCGATGCCCCTATGAAACTGCTTCTTAACGAAACCTTGAAGATTCTACCTCGCTGCCATCATAGTCTTCTTAAAACATAAATATAGAACACAACAAACAAATAGAATAATAATAAAAAGAGGTGAGATCCCCTACATCAATACCAGCATGGCAGCATAGAAACAATAATGATAATAACGCCATTCACATACAGTAATATCATAGAACAATAGGTATAATCAAGTTATCAACTAATAGATAATTCAACAATGTATATCGCAATATATGAATACTGACCATACCACAAAAATAAGCATACTGACTATACCACAACAATATGTATATTGACCATGCCTATGCACAATGAATTGACCCCTGCTCAATGGAGCTAACACAACATCGGAGAGAATGATCCAGAAGATATGTCTGTATCTCGTCAACCTCAAATCAAGTGCTATAATATTTTAGATATGCGTATCATGGCTTATACAAGACATTTTTTTATGCCAGATCGTGAATAGAATAGTGTCTCGTCGAGATCGTTGGTACGTTTGCATCGGTTGCCATGGCATAGTAGTACTACTAACTGGCCACATGTGAAATTCCGTGCCCCGACGCCTCCAAGATCATTCATAGACACTCACTACACAATTCGCACCCACAATAAGGTGTAACTCATCTCCTAGGCATACAACTTTCACAATGCATGATCGAATGGCATCAATAATTCAATAATTATTAACAACATGATCTTTTTACAAAAACAAGCCACCATTGGCTAAACTGTCCACTGATGTTCCCGGGTCCAGTACGTCGGCCCTGACAGCACTTCACTATTTTTCTCAATCACGAAGTACCTTTATCGCATTTTCACAATCGCGTAAAACTTTTGTTACATTTTCAAATAATGTAACATTTTTTCAACGTTTTCTCATTCGCGTAAAGATTTTAAAATGTTTTGTTAATTGCGTAACTAAAAATCATCATTTTTAAATCACAAAAATGTTTTTCTACATATTTTCAATCGCATAAATGTTTTATTGATATTCTAAACTCAATTTAAAACTTTTCTCATTTAATATAAAATTTGAACTTTAATTCCAACATTTTCTCACTAAACCTACTCCAAATAATATTTCCTATTATTTTCCTCAAAACTTATATTTATTTTAATTAAATCAAGATATGTCAAAAGTCCTTCTCCATTCTTGTTATTAAATAAAATACTTTAATTTCAAAACATCATTCTAACTTTATTTCCATACTTAAGGCTGAAAATTACTCTTTGTTCATTACTCTAAATAAAAACTTTCTTAAATAAAATATTTTAAATTCCAAACCATCCTTAAAAATTATTTCCATTGACATAGCCAAAAATCATTACTTCTTAAATTATAAAATTGTATCATCTTCTTTTTACTTGTAAATCCTTTAATCCTAATTTAGTCCCCTAATCCTCTAAGTAATATTTTTTAACATTCTTTCCAAAACTTTCATTATAAAAATCTTTTCCATTTACCTTACTAAAAATCCTCTTAAGTAAAATACTTTAAGTTTCACTTTACTTCTCAATCCTATTTTTCAACATTATGGCCGAAAATCGCTTTTTATTCAATGATAAAATTTATTCATTTCGTTCTTATATCATAAATCCTTAATTAAATTTCTTACCACTAAATCATCTAGGTTAACAATTAATAAATCATTTTTGTATTGAATTTCCCTTTTGAGAATATGATGGCCATGAGCCACAATGGCCATTAGAACTAAAATTTCTTTCATTTCTAACATAATTTATAGCATACACATACTTTAATCATCACAATCCTAATATATCAAGTTCATGCATAATATGAAAGGCATAAAAAAATCACCTAAAGCATATAAATATAAATCACACAATCATACAAATATGGTGAATAAATCCTCATATGGACTTATCACCTCCAACCAGAACTTCGTTCCTCACCACCATAATTGGTTGATAAGGTTAATCTCCCTCTTACCTTAGATGATGCTCAAAGATCTCTTTAGTTGCCTCCTTAGAGAACTCCTACCACCAAAAGCTCCTTAAAAACAAATCAAACACACAAATATTAAGATCTAAGGCTAGTGATAAGATAACAATGGATCAAAATCATGGTTTAGAAATTTGAAATGAATTTAGAAGTGAAGATCAAGAACTTCACCTAAAAACCCTTAAACTTGAACTTGAAGAAAAAGGTTGAAGATGGATGAATTAGAAGATGGTCACAAAACCAAAGTGTCATGAAATGGCGTTTAGGTTCAAGATATGATATTAACTGGAATTGTGGAAGATTTGATGATGGGTTTTGGGGGCTTGTCCATGGGCTTAGAGAGAAAATGTGAGAGAGTTTTGTGTTCTTTGTTTCATGAAAAGATGATAAGTGAACAATGAAGAAGCAAAACCAATTTTTGGCTCTCTAAAACTCTATGGCTGTGGGACTCAAAGGGAGAGAAAATGAGAAAGTGTTTTGTGATAGCTCTTTGATATTTATTTTCTTGAAAGCTAAACAATATAAACATAGAGGAAGGAGTGATCAAATTGATCACTTAAGCTTCTCAAAATCGTGGATCACATCAAGGGTGGAGATTAAAACTTCTCCTCCAAGCTTGTCATCCATTGGTGTATCACAATGAGTCATAGGGTGAGTCACAATAGTGAGTCATATGATGAGTCATGAGAAAGAAAAATGAAACTCATGACTAGGCTTATGACTAAGCACCTACAAGATATTTTCCAATAGCTATTACCCAATGGACAAAGGCTACTGCTAGAAGACCAGTATTTATTATCTAATGGATAATAACATTATCTAGTGGATAATAGAAAAGAGTAAAATCTTAGAAAAAGAAAATTTTTGAAAACTGTTTTCGATTTCGGGTTTAGTAAGCTCCTCCAGCCCCGCATTACTTATCCAAAATTTCCTGGTCTGAAAAATTTTTATTTTTTTGAACTCACCTCAAACACACATACAGTTCAAAATAATAATAAAATAATTAAAATAAATCAAAAATTCATAAAACATCCCATAAATCATAAAAATCACAAAAATCAAGAAAAATAAAAATTCGGGGTGTTACAATGGGCTCCTATGTTCTTTTATGATATGATGAGCTCCACTTTTTTGTGTGATGGGCTCTTATGTTCTTTTTGTGATATGATGAGCTCCTCTTTTTTTGGTGATGGGCTCTTAGCCTCTTATATTTTTTGTGATTTGATAAGCTCTTGTATTTTTTGGGATAGCGATACTTTCATGACCTTGCAAGTTGCAACTTGTAAGTTGTGAATGTATCAAACTATCAAATGTTAATATGCTATATATAAAGATGTAGGTTATTGTAAATGTAACTTGTGAATGTAGGACAAGAATGTGGTATGATGCCTTGTTCATGACTATATATTATATAAGGATAATGCTTCTAATATTGATATATTGTGTCTGTGCTGTAATATTTAATTGACATGCTTCCTTTAATAAGTGGCTTATGAGGTGCAATATGTAATGCTCCTTTTTGGGAGGGAGCGTCACATTGTCATTTACAATGCGAAAAATAAAAATATAAGTTAAGACTCGGTTCTTTTTAATAATATAAATTTACTTGGTTATAATCGTGTAATTAAATTAGCGAGTATTTTTTTTGTTATAATTAATAAAATAGTGATAAGGCATAATTGCAATGAAGAGTATAATAGAAATAAAGCATACATCAAACCAACATATATGTATAATGATATATCATATATTAAACTTGTTTGATTACAGCGCCTGATATACAAAAAGCAAAATTATACATATCTGCCCCAAGAGATCATAAATATATAGCCCACCAAAATAATGACACATCAGGCCCCCAAAATAAACATCAATAGCCATCAGTAGCTATCGATAGTATCAGTCCCTAAGAGGAGAAGGAACCGTGTCAGGATCCTCCTCGGGTTCCTCTTCAGGGTCTTCCTCATCCGAGGAAACCCACATAGGAGCCACCGAGTTACGGACTAGGGCTCGAGCAGTGGAGACAAAAGAATCCTCCTGTGGGGTGTAATAATGATCACCCCACATCTCCCTGTTGGGCAAATAAAACTCCAAATGTAAACTGACGCTGCAAGTGAAGATGGGCGGTTTATGACGCCCCCAAGCCAATGATACCGTTACGTCTCCCTCGAAGATGCATCAATCAGAATTAAGGTTAATGTGTCAGTAGTCTGGACATTCGAGGAAGGCCAGACACACATAACCCAAGAATCCTCACGGACGTGCCGCTATGATCCCAAAAGCAGGTACTAGTCGCGGTCGGGGCAGAAGCCGGGAAATTCGTGAGCTTCACCCCTATCGCTGATGCCTTTAATGGAACATAAATACCGACAGAAAAAAAATAGAAATACAAGAAAGAGGTATGACCTCCAACATACATTACCAATTATGGCAGTGCAGAAATAAAACGGCGCATGACGCCCACATAACATTTTAGGAATAATAAACATCATCAATAAGCAGTATGATAGGCAATTTAGCAATTTCAGGCAGTCGTATATCAACAAAATAATAGAATCTAATCATCATATAAATAAATAAATGTCAAATGATGTGTTAACTCATTATGCACATGCATATGGTACCAAAAAATCCTACTCTATGGAGCTAGACACAAAACATTCAGAGAGAATGATCAGGAGACATGTCTATAACTCGGCTGCCGAGGCCAACAAATGCTTTAAATTCTTAATTTATCCTCGTGCACGTCATGACATTGTACAAGACATTCTACACATACTGCGACATAGGACAGTATCTCGGTCAGGATTATCGGTGCATTTGCATCGGTCTGTCTCATGGCCCAGAGGGGCTACCAACTGTCCCTTGTGAGACGCCCGCACCCCGACGCCCCCAAGGTTAACCTCAGGACTTACACTAGTCTATTCGCACCCGCACACAAGTGTAATTCAACTCCTAAGCAACTTGGCATTAACAATAGTCTAATTGACTTTCTCATGCATGCTTCAATCATGCTTATCATGGATGTTCAAGTACATCAATTAATCTCATATGATTCAATTCAATCATGAGGTCATTTCTCAAATTTCATTAGAACATATTCTTTTTCATCATCATAATGATTTCAATTCCTTAATTTTGATATTTAAAATTTATACTTGGGTTATCATGGTTAAAGAAACTCAATTCCATCATTTTCAGACTAAAATCATCATTTTCGGGGTCTGGTAATCGATTACATGGTCTTGGTAATCGATTACAAACCCAACAGAATTAATGTAATCAATTACATGCAGTGTGTAATCGATTACATCCTTTCCAGTAACCTGGTAATCGATTACATGGGTCATGTAATCGACTACATTCAATTTCAGAAGCCTGGTAATCGATTACATGAGTCGTGTAATCGATTACACTCAGTCCAGGAGCCTTGTAATCGATTACATCAACCTTGTAATCGATTACATGCTTCCCAGAAACATAATTTTGCATTTCCAGGAGCTCACCAATGTAATTGATTATATCACCCATGTAATCTATTACACAGCTCGTATTTGCAGAAAAATAGAGTCTTTAAGCCATGTAATCCAAACCAAACCATCAAATCTCATTATCATCATCATTCAATCACTTTTAGCTCAACCAACATCAATATTATGTCATATGATCACTTATGGCACAACCAAAACATCAATCCATCAACACATTTTATAAACATCAACATATACAAATATAGTCAAATACCACTCAAGAAAAAAAAAAAATAACACATTCCATCACCCAAACAGATTTCAGTAACACCCCTCGATTTAATAACCAATGCACAATCGTCATTATGTCACTCACTAAATGTCATGCGTATAACATTGTCAAACAACAAATTTACCATAAATATTAAAACATTTCTCATATGAGGAAAATAAGAGCCACGAATGAGTAGTTACATATACAACCATTAAATTATGAATTATAATATGTACTCAATTTACAACAATTAAGTCTGGATAATTTCCTTGAAGCATACATGTACTCAAAAATACACTTTATATAGGTAATGCAAAATAGAATATAAACTACCCATAATATATCTACGACTAAGGAGTTGGGCACTCCATCGTATCCGAATGCGTGAGGCAATTCAAGCTCACCGGTAGAAGGAGAAATACAAGATAAGGTCTTCAATAAATTCTTAACCAACTCTACAGTGTCTTGGTATCAAAGCGAACACAATTCGAACAAACCCCAAAAAGAGCTCCCTTCGCGACGGCATCACCGAATGCACAAGTCAAACCAATAAAATCCAAAGGAATCCAACTGTTCCCACTTATAGTCTTTAACCAAAAATTAACATAGAGCAAGAAAAGTACAAGAAAGAGGTAAGACATCCTACCATCATTACCAGTTATAGCATCAAGAAACAAACGGCGCAAGGCGCCCACATAGCATTTATGATAGCAATAATGGTAATAAACATTTAGTAGTGATTATGATCAACCGTGACGGTTTCAAGCAATCATATCTATATATATGGATATATCAGTTCCAATTATAATAACAATGTATGCCGATAATTCATGGACTCACTATGCACATGTGCCCTCAATAATCAAAATCCTACTCCATGGAGCTAGACACAAAACAGTCGGAGAGAATGATCAGGGAGACATGCCAGTATCTCGTCAGCCATAAAAACAAGTGCTTTTCAGAAAATAATCAGTCATTTTGCGCAACAAGGCTTTATACAAACAAGCATTCTCACAAGATCTCGATACTGTGGCGATTAGGATCGTCGGTGCGTGTGTATCGGTCTATCTCCACGGCCCGCAGGAGCTACCATCGCCCTCTCGCGAGACGCCCGCGCCCGACGCCTCAAGGTCATCTACATGAGGACCCCACGTATCTATTCGCACCCGCACTAAGGTGTGATTCAACTCCTAGGCAACTCGGCCTTAACAAAGTTCAACGGACATCCTCGCTCTTTTGTGCAATGCATGACTCTATCATGCTTCTCATGACAACCTAGGTCAATCATGCCTCAAATGCATGTCATATGATTTATCCACAATGCATACAGACTCTATGCATAATCATGTATGATCATTATTACATACTATTCCATCATGCGTCACAATTTGCCCAAGTAAGAATTAACCAATCAATGGTCACCCACATGGACCCACAATAGCATGATATTGTTGTTAAATAAATTAGCACATTTTAAAGCGTATTATGAATTCTTACTTAGGTTTAGCTTTACTTACGTCAGTTTATCTCTAAAGGAATTCTCTTAGTTAACTTAAATCCTCTTAGGTAATTTATTCATATGCCCTTAGAAGGTTATTCTAAGATCTCAAAATCTCACACTCTCATGTTCTTCCCTCGTTTATGCATCCCTAAGTAATTTCTAGTCATCCCATTTATTTCTAATCAATATGCCTCTATTAGTCCCAAGGTTTTGGGTCCAGGGAAATACACTGGTCGGAATCACAAACTGAGTCAGATATTTCAATTACTAGGTGTTGGGTGATAGGTATACTTTTGAATTCGACAAGAACAATACGTTTTATGAATAATTGAAGCCGCCATTCGACAGAAAATAATGTAACAGGAGGAGGGAAGAATGGGGAGAACATTTTATAATAGGATTGGCAAGAAATCAATCGGATGGGGTTCATCGAATCCTCCGAGAGAAGGCCAAACAAAAGCCTCAATTCGACGGGTTTTGGGTGTCGACATTGGAGAAAATCTCCCAAGCGTCGAACAGATTTAAACACCGGTCGAAATCTCTAATTTCGACGGGTCCGGAGAAATTCATCTACTTGACAGGCATTGTCTCTCAAACTCGACGATTATTGACTTTGGGGCGTTTCTCCTAAGTGTCCGGGACTCTATTCGACGGGTTTTGGTCGGAAGATCAATCCCGACGGGCATGATCGGGGTTCATACTCGACGGATTTTGACATTGTGTTTAGTGGTCGAAGATCTAAACTCGACGGGTTTTGACATTCGACGGAAATGGTCAGAAGTCTAAACTCGACGGATTTTAACATTTCACTAAGTAATTAGGTTATCAAATTCGACAGGTTTGGCCATGAGTCCTTACTCGACGGATTCTAACATTTTACTAAGTGATTAGGTTATCACATTCGACAGGTTTGGCCATGAGTCCTTACTCGATTTGATTTTAACATTTTATTAAGTGATTAGGTTATCACATTCGATGTTTGGCCATGAGTCCTTACTCGACGGATTTTGAATAATAGGAAGATTCTCACTCATATTGATCCGACGGAAATGCTAAGAGTCATAAATAAGTTTTCTCGCATGTCAAACTGACGGAGGTGTTAGGGTCACTAGCTCGACAAATTTTGACATTGTAAAGGGCCCCGTATGTGTCTATTCGACGAAGCATTAAAGGTTTAGAAGTTGGTTGTCAAAAGTTGGACAAGGTTCGGTGTCGAATAGTTGAATTCACGGCTTACAAAGATTGGATACCTAATTGATTTGAATCCCATTTATTATCCTAGTTCACCCGAATCCCGGATTCTCGGGCCTCAAACCATGGCCATCCCTGGGATGAATCCGACGTCATTTCCTTCCACTCTCATGCATTCGTCGAATATATATATATTGACATGCAAAATCATCCAAGTACCATGCTTTCCAATTTTCATCGAACATGTGAACATATTAACATGCAAAATTGTCAAACCAAAACATCATGTCTGTCGAATATATTATCAAACTTAACAAATCATGCAAACAGCGTAAACAACTAAATACAGCACAGCACAGAATCATAAAAACCAAGCAAGCAAAGGAGATCCTTAATGCTAGAAGAGGTTGAGGAGGAGTGTCTTCCTCTTACCTTGGAGAAGCACAAAAAAGTCTGCTCAGAAATCACGTTTTCAGTTTCCAGGAGATCCTTAAACATTCAAGCTTACCAAAATCAGAATCAAGTGTTGAAATGGATACCCATGGTCATCAAAATGACAATGGGTTATGAAAATGAGGAGAGATGAGGAAAAAGCTAAGGACTTTACCTTAAAGTTCCAACCTTTAAGCTTCAACCGTGGAGGAAAATGGAGATGAAGAAAATGTAGAACTTTGAAGATGATTCCTTCAGATATGGTGTTTCTCCAAACACAAAATAGTGCTAGGAGTGTGACGGTTTTGGAAGATAAAAATGTGAATGTGGGTGGATGGTGCTGCTGTAAGGAGAAATGGAAAGAGAGAAAGATGAGTGAATAGTGATCTGCTACGTACAGGAGGAGGAAAATGTGTGGATGAAAAATGAATTGGATCCCTTAATTCAAATGTGCAGCACAAAATAGGGGGAAAGAGAAATAATAAAATAATAGATGGAAGAAGCTTCCTTGAGAAGCTTCGCACGCTTCTCTATGAAGTGTATGGTAAGCTAGTCTCCAAATTAAATACATCTGATAGATGATCAATTACGCTGTAGAATTATTTTCTCAGTGAATAAAATTACAAGTGATGAAAATAATATTTTATTATTCATCCGATAATTTTATGATACCGCGATTTTATCTAGCAAGATAAAACCTTGAAAAATGCAAACCTCGCAACTCGCTACCTGGCCTTGGGTTTATGACACGTTGACTGGTCCAAGGTTTACCAGCCTCGGGAGAACATTTCGTTATCCCGGCTCCGCTCAATGTATACGCAAAACGAGGAATATATTAAAATATTCAACGCTTCCAGAAAATTTCACAAAAATCACCAAAAATCACAAATATTATAAAATGATTATTTATAATGAAATAAGCAATTTTCGGGATGTTACATTTCCCACTACCAAGAGAGGTTGAAGTGGATAGTCTTCCTCTTACCTAAGTGAAGAACAAAGAAAGAAATATTCTTTCCTTTGGGAATTTCATTTTTCACCACCTCAAGGTCCTAGAATATCCAAACTTACAAGAATCACCACCCAAGCTTTGATAAAACATCCATGGTCACCAATATGATCATGGAATATGAAAATGAGATGGAAAAATGAAAGAGTTTATGGACATTTACCTTAAAGTTCCAAGCTTTGGAGCTTGGTGGAAGAAGATGAAAATAGAAGGGGTTGATGAGTTCTTGAAGATGATTTCCTCAAAGATGGTGGTCTTCTAATCGCAATATGGGTGCAAGGAGTGTGAGAGCTTGAAGTTTTAATGAGAACAATGGGTGGAGGAATGGGGCTTCAGCCGTGAGAGAGAGAGCAGAGAAAAGAAGTGAATGTGAAGGAGAGAAATAGGTGAAGAAGGATAAGTGAAAAGTGGGAAATGTGTGGTAAAAACAATTTGACTCCCAAATGTGTTGGGTGGCAACCGTGCAGCCACACAAAGGGAAGAAAAAGAAAGTGTGAGTGGTGGTAGGTAGGGAATTTTAATGTTTTCATGAGAAGCCTTGTACACCTCTCAATAAAGTGTAGCGTAATTTCTTAGTGATGATATCATTTAAAGTGAACACTCTAGAAAATACGATTAACACTCCACTAGAGCTATTACTCAGTGGACAAAAATTTACAGTTAGTAGAAATAATATTTTATTGTCTCTCAGATAATAAATATTCTGTGATTTTATTTATCAGATAAAATTTCTTAAAATGTAAACTTCGTAAATTATGCTCAGCCTCGGGTTTAGTAAGATCCCCCATCGACGTTTCCACAGTTCAAAGTCTACCAGCCTTAGGGAAAACATTTCATTTTCTCGGCTCTACTCAGCGCACGCACAAAATGAGAAATATACTAAAATATTTGACGTTTTCAAAATAATCCAGAAAAATTCTCAAAAATTATAAATATTATAAAATAATTATTTATGATGAAACAAATAATTTTCAAGGTGTAACAACTCTTCCCTTCTAAAAAGAAATTTCGTCTTTGAAATTTTCATACCTTAGAATAGTTGTGGGTGTTCCTCCTTCATCTTGTCTTCCAGCTCCCATGTTGCATCTCCAGTCATTTCGTTCCAGATTAACTTTACCAATGAGATCTCCTTGCCTCTTAGTTACTTTATCCTTCTATCCTCAATTCTTACAAGAGATGCCTCATAGGTTAAGTTCTCTTTTAATTGTACTGTATCTAGTGCTATGACATGACTTGGGTCAGGAATGTATTTTCGCAGTTGCGACACATGGAAGACATTGTGAATGTTTGAGAGGAAAGTGGGTAAGGCTATTTGATAGGCTACTAGACCTATCTGGAAAAGAATTTGGTAAGGTCCAAGGAATTTTGGAGTAAGTTTTCTAGATTTCAAGGCCCGGCCTACCCTAGTCATAGGTGTGACTTTCAAAAATACATGCTCGCCTTCCTCAAACTCAAGAGGCTTTCTTCTTTTGTCTGCATAACTCTTTTGTCAGCTCTGAGCCACCCTCATCTTCTCCTAAATTATCTTAACTTTTTCAATCGCCTGCTGTATAACATCTAGTTCAATAGTGAGGCACTCGCCGTCTTGGTACCAATATAAAGGTATCCGACATCACTGTTCGTACAGAGCCTCATAGGGTGCCATCCCTATGGTTGAATGATAACTATTGTTGTAAATGAATTTTATCAACGGTAGAACGTCATCCTAACTTCCAGTATGTTCTACGGTGCAAGCTCTAAGCAAATCTTCCAATGAAAGGATCGTCCTCTTCGATTGGCCATTAGTTTGTGGGTGATAAGCAAAACTTAGATGTAACTTTGTCTCTAATGCTTCCTGTAGACTTTGCCAGAACTTTGAAGTGAATCTTGGATCCTTATCCGAAATAATACTTGTAGGCACACCGTGCAGTCTAACAATTTCTCTAATATACAGCTGGGTCAGTTTCTCCAGGTTGTATCTTATGTTGATCGGGAGGAAATACGCTGATTTTGTGAGTCGGTCCACAATTACCCAAATCGAGTCATGTCATTTTCTTGTCTTTGGCAAACTCACCACAAAATCTATTGCAATGCTGTCCCACTTCCATTCAGGAATAGACAATAGTTACAGCAATCCTGCCGGTCTTTGATGTTCCACTTTAGCTTTCTGACAAACCAGACAAGTCGAAACACGTCTAGTGACATCACTCTTCATTCCATGCCACCAAAACAACTTCTTCAAGTCTTGATACATTTTTGTTATGCCTGGATGCATATTCAACTGGCTTGTGTGAGCATGGTCGAGAATATACTCTCTAAGCTCTTGGTCTCGGGGAATACAGACTCTACCTCGAAATCTCAAAATTCTGTCTGTTCTTTTTGCAAATGCTATTTCGTTGCATTTCTTCATTAGCTCTCTCATTTCTTGCAAGAACTTATCGACCTTCTGCTTTTCCCGTATATCCTCCAGTAGCTCACTTGAGATGGTGACCATGGTCATGCAGATCTTTCCTGGTTCTAATTCCACAAAAGACCATACATCTCTGAACTGCTCTATTAGATCCATTTCCTTGATCATCAGGGCAGAGACACTGATCATATTCCTACTCAAGGCGTCTACCACGACTTTTGCCTTTCCAGGGTGATACAGAAGTTGGAAATCACAGTCTTTCAGGAACTCCAGCCACCTCCGCTGTCTCATGTTCAACTCCTTCTGATTATACAAATATTTCAAGCTTTTGTGATCACTAAAGATATTGAACATCGCTCCATAGAGGAAATGCCTCCATATCTTCAAAGCGAAAACCATAGCTGCTAATTCCAAGTCGTCATCGGGTAGTTCTTCTCATGCAATCGTAATTGCCTTAAAGCATATGTTGGGAATTGTAGATACATCACGTAGCGAAAAATAGGGATTCCCACTGAGGATCTATGCGAAAAAGCCATAATCTGAGTTTTTAAATGATTTACCTCTTGAAGCGTGAATCACGAACACCGTAATAGAAACGATGTCTCTGCGGTATTCATATGAATAGACTCACGAATGTCCAACGTCCGCAAGAGGAGCCTCACATCTCTCACACAGTGCTAGCTGCGAAGAGAAGAGAAGAAACCTGTCACTCTTTCACTCACTTTTCTGTAGGTGCGGCTAGGGTTCTGAAATTATCTATTAGCAGCCCCCTTAGCAGTACTATTTATAATAGTGACTGCCTTAAGTGAGTGTGAGCAGTAGCAAGGTAAGCTGTGCAACCCTAAACCCATCTGTTATGAGTTTGGCCCATATTTGAATCCGAGTCCAACTTAGATCCATTGCTCCAATTTTAGTCTACTCTATGTGTGTGACCCTGCAGGTTCTTATTACATTGGTAGTAATATTAAAATCCCATTTTAATATTACAAGCAGTGAGCGGTATCTAGCAACACATCGCTGCTACCCAAGTAATAAGAATGTCAATGATTTGACATAACCTTTCCGTGACTAATGTTTCTGTGTCGTTTAGTCCCTTTGTCAAGATATCTAGATTGAACACAAGGCATGGAATGCGTCACCCTTGTATAGTCCAATCATTCGTTTCCTGATACTTAAGTAGACTTTGTAACAATAAATGAGATCAATATCTCATATTGACTCATTTGAGCATGGCCATGCATTTCGTAGTCTCACTCAATCAGGGGGCCCGAAGATATCGCCCCTGTTATGTAGGAGTGACAAATCCAATCTAGGTCACTCACATCCCTCTGCATGATTCGTGGTATGTCCAATAACCAACTTTACAATCACCTTGCTACAGATGACATTTGATGGCATTAAGATACACAACTCCTCATGTAGGAATCGTAGTGAGTTCAGGTCAAAGGAACACAGACACCATTGTCACTATGAGAATCACTTATGACACTCACGTAACGATCCATGTAATGTTCTCATGATGGGTCAGTCCAGTACATCATTACTCTAATATGCACCCATGTGAAGACTTGATATCTCATATCCATGACCCATGAGATGTGGTCATCAGTCTATGCACATACTAGTCTCAATGTATTATTGTTGTCCTAATTAACAATAATACTTGACTAGGGACATTTAAGAATAGTGTTGTAACCAAAAAGATATCACGATCAAGTCATCCACTTGATGTCCTATGGCATTAAACTTACTATTCTAAGGACTTTATTATGTTTATCAAAAAGAACACAATAAATGAAATGCCTCATATATAAAATAGCATAATAGAATGTATGAAAATACAAAAAATGTATTGGCCTCTAGGGCATACACCAACAAATAGAATGTATGTAAATACAGAAAATATATTGGCCTTTAGGGCATATACCAACAATCTCCCACTTGCACTAGAGCCAATCAGGCATATATCTAATGCCTAAAGACCTAGTGTGACCCTCATGCTTCTGCTGTGCAAGAGGCTTCGTCAATGGATCAGCAATGTTATCATCTGTTGGTACTCTGCATATCTTCACATCTCCTCTATCGATGATCTCTCGAATGAGATGGAAGCGCCTAAGTATATGTTTGGATCGCTGGTGAGATCTAGGCTCCTTAACTTGTGCAATGGCTCCATTATTATCACAATAGAGGTCCACTGGGTCCACAATGCTAGGAATAGTGCCAAGTTCAGTAATGAACTTCCTGATCCAAACGACCTCCTTTGCGGCATTGGAGGCAGCAATATACTTAGCCTCTGTGGTAGAATCGGTGACTGTCTCCTGCTTTGAACTCTTCCAGCTCACAGCCCCACCATTTAGGCAAAAAACATAACCCGATTGCGATCTGGAGTCGTCCTTATCGGTTTGGAAGGTAGCATCAGTGTAACCTTTTACAACTAGCTCTTCCTCGCCTCCATATACCAAGAACGAATCCTTAGTCCTTCTTAAGTACTTAAGGATGTTCTTGATAGTAGTCTAGTGACTCTCACCAGGATTAGACTGGTACCTACTTATCATGCTCAAAGCATACGAGATGTCTGGTCGAGTACATAACATGGCATACATGATAGATCCAATTGCAGATGCATATGGAATCTTGCTCATGCGATCCCTCTCATCCTGGGTGGAAGGGGATTGAGCCTTAGATAGGCTTACATCATGTGACATAAGCAAGAGTCTTTTCTTGGATTCATGCATATTAAATCATCTTAACACTTTGTCTATGTATGTACTCTGACTTAGGCCAAGCAGTCTCAGTGATCTATCTTTATAGATCCTGATACCTAATACATAGGTGGTTTCGCCCAAGTCCTTCATAGAGAAGCAGTTCCCTAACCAAGTCTTTACGGACTGTAGGGTAGGGATGTCATTTCCAATAAGTAGTATGTCATCTACATACAATACCAGAAAGATAATAGTGCTCCCACTAACCTTCTTGTAGACATAAGATTCTTCTTCATTCTTGATGAAACCAAACTATTTTATTGTATCATCAAAACAAAGATTCTAGCTTTTGGAAGCTTGCTTCAATCCATAAATAGATCGTTGCAACTTGCATACTTTTCTAGCATCCTCTGGAGTGGCAAAACCCTCAGGTTGTGTCATGTACACATCTTTGAGAAGATTTCCATTAAGGAAAGTAGTTTTGACATCCATTTGCCATATTTCATAATCATGGTATGCTGCAACAACAAACAAGATCTGAACGGATTTAAGCATCGCAACTGGGGAAAAAGTCTCATGATAGTCTACACCATGAATTTGTTTGAAACCTTTAGCCACCAATCGCGCCTTAAAGGTATGCACATTACCATCCATATCGGTTTTCTTCTTGAAAACCCACTTGCACCCAATGGGTTTTACCCCTTCAGGTGGGTCAACCAAGGTCCATACCTGGTTGGCATACATGGAATCCGTCTCAGATCTCATGGCCTCAAGCCATTTCTCGATCTCGGGCCAATAATGGCTTCTGGTAAGTCACGGGCTCATCTTGATCCATGAGCAATACATCACCTTGTTGGGTCATGAGAAATCCATATTTCTCTGGTTGATGACGTATCCTGTTAGACCTACGTAGGTCTTGTGCTACTAGAGCAGGTTGCTGTTCTACAACATTTTATGGAGGTTGCTCTATTTTCACTATACTGCTTTGTGAAACTTGAACTTCTTCAAGTTCTACTTTTCTCCCACTGGTTCCTTTGGAGATAAACTCCCTTTCTAAAAACACAGCTGTCCGTGCGACAAACACTTTACCCTCGGTAGGATTATAGAAAAAGTATCCTTTGGTTTCCTTTGGATACCTCACAAAGAAGCATTTATCTGATTTAGGTCCAAGCTTATCAGAAACTTGACGTTTCACATAAGTTTCGCAGCCCCAAATCTTCAAGAAAGACATACCAGGTCGTCTCCTAGTCCATATCTCATATGGTGTCTTTTGAACCATCTTAGATGGAACACGATTAAGTGTGAAAGCTGCTGTTAACAGAGCATGTCCCCAGAAGGAGCCTGGAAGGTTTGCATGACTCATCATGGATCGGACCATGTCCAACAAGGTCCGGTTCCTCCTTTCAAAGACACCATTCCATTGTGGTGTTCCTAGTGAAGTGAGTTGAGATATTATTGTTGGTGTATGCCCTAGAGGCTAATGCATTTTCTGTATTTACATATATTCTATTATGCTATTTTATATATGAGGCATTTCATTTATTGTGTTCTTTTTGATAAACATAATAAAGTCCTTAGAATAGTAAGTTTGATACCATAGGACATCAAGTGGATGACTTGATCGTGAGATCCTTTTGGTTACAACACTATTCTTAAATGTCCCTAGTCAAGTATTATTGTTAATTAGGACAACAATAATACATTGAGACTAGTATGTGTAGAGACTGATGACCGCATCTCACGAGTCAAGGATATGAGATATCAAGTCTTCACATTGGTACATATTAGAGTAATGATGTCTTGGATCGACCCACCATGAGAACGCTACATGGATCGTTACGTGAGTGTCATAAGCGATTCTCATAGTGACAATGGTGTTTGTGGTCCTTTGACCTGAAATCACTACGATTCCTACATGAGGAGTTGTGTGTTTGAATGCCATCAAACGTCATCTGTAACAAGGTGATTATAAAGTTAGTTATTGGACATACCGCAAATCATGCAGAGGGATGTGAGTGACCTAGATGGAATTTGTCACTCCTATATAACAGGAGCGATATCTTCGGGTCCCCTGATTGAGTGAGACTGCGAAATGCATGACCATGCTCAAATGAGTCAATATGAGATATTGATCTCATTTATTGTTACAAAGTCTACTCGAGTATCAGGAAACGAATGATTGGACTATACAAGGGTGACGCATTCCATGCCTTGTGTTCAATCTAGATATCTTGACAAAGGGACTAAACTACACAGAAACATTGATCACGGATAGGTTATGTCAAATCACTGACATTCTCATTACTTGGGTAGCAGTGATGTGTTGCAAGATACCACTCACTGTTTGTAATATTAAAATGAGATTTTAATATTACTACCAACGTCATGAGAACTGCGCAGGTCGCACACTTAGAAACAGACTAAATTGGAGCAATAAGGATCCAAGTTGGACTCGGATTCAATTGTGGGCCTAACTCATGTGAGATGGGTTTTGGGTTGCATAGCTTACCTTGCTCTGCTCACACTCACTTAAGGCAGCCACTATTATAAATAGTATCGTTAAGGGGCTGCTATACATGTTACATCACAACCCTAGCCGCACCTAAGAAAGTGAGTGAGAGACGGTGAAAGGTTCTTCTCTTCATTCGCAGCTAGCACCGCGAAAAGAGGCGTGACTCCTTTTGCAAGTCATGTTCGTGTGGATACCGCAGAAACATCGTCGCTATTACGGTGTTGGTGATTCACCTCGCTTGTGTTTATCACGCTTCAAGAGGTAAATTTTAAAAACTCGGATTATGGACTTTTCGCATGGATCCTGTGTGGGAATCCTATTATTCCGCTGCGAGATATTTTGATCCGCAATTCCCAACAATTATCCCACACTCTTTCAAATGATCATCAAACTGTTGGCTTAAGTATTCTCCTCCTCGATCTGATTAAAGGATTTTAATGCTCTTGCCAAGTTGGTTTTGTACTTCATTCTTGAACTCTTTGAACTTTTCAAAGGATTCTGATTTGTGCTTTATAAGATATACAAATCCATATCTACTGAAATCATCAGTAAATATAATGAAGTATTGAAAATCACCTCTAGCGAGTGTCTTTAGTGGCCCATATACATCACTATGTATAAGGCCTAAAAGATCACTAGCCCTTTCACTTTGTCCGGTGAATGGGGCCTTTGTCATCTTCCCCAATAAACAAGATTCACATGTCTCATATGATTCGAAATCAAATAAGTCCAAGAATCCATCTTTATGCAGTTTGGAGATGTGTTTCTCATTTATGTGGCCCAAACGATAATGCTAGAGAAAAGTTGGGTTCAGATCGTTTGATTTAAACCTCTTTGTATTTATGTTATAGACGGGCGTCTCGAGATCAAGTACATAAAGTCCAGTACTCAATTGTGCACTACCATAAAAAATATCATTCATATAAATGGAACAACACTTGTCCTTTATAATAAAAGAAAAACCTTTTTTGTCTAAACAAGAAACAGAAATGATATTCCTGCTAATAGCAGGCACAAAATAGCAGTTCTCTAACTCTATTACAAGCCCAGTGGGCAAAGATAATAAATAAGTCCCTACAGCTAATGCAACAACCTTTGCTCCATTTCCCACTCGTAGGTCAACTTCGCCCTTCGTCAATGGTCTACTGCTCTTTAGATCCTGCACATTTACACAAATGTGAGATCCACATCCAATATCTAATACCCATGATGCAGAAGTAGATAAATTGACTTCAATAACAAAAATACCTGAAGTGGAAGTCTCACTTCCCTTCTTCTTTTTGAGTTCCTCCAGGAACTTGGCACAGTTCCTCTTCGAATGTCCGGTCTGACCACAATGGAAGCATGTACCTTCCTTAGCCACTCCACCCACTGGTTTCAAGCCAGAAGTGCTAGGTTTGGACTTATCCTTGCCTTTGCCCTTCTAGTTGTCCTTGGGCTTTTTCTGCTGTTTCTTGCCTTTATTCTTTTGGACCATCATTATGGCCTTCCCTTTGCCTTTGTTAATGTTCTGCTCAGTAGTTCTCAATATGCCTAGCAGCTCTGGTAGTGATTTATCAATCTCATTCATGTTGTAGTTCATGATAAATTGACTGAAACTTTTCGACAACAATTGCAGGACTAAGTCAGTGGCCAACTCTTGGCCCAAAGGAAAATCAAGTCTCTCCAGGTTTTCAATGTACCCAATCATCTTGAGTACATGAGCATCAACAGGGCTTCCTTCTACCAGCTTGCACTAAAATAGTGCTTTAGAGACCTCGAATCTCTCATGCCTGGCCTGCTCTTGATAGAGCTTCTTAAGGTGTACGATCATATCGTATGCATCCATGTTCTCATGTTGCTTTTGGAGCTCAGAGTTCATGGTGGCCAGCATTAGACATCCAATGTCCAAGGCATCATCTTGATGCTTCTTATAAGCATCTCTTTCAGTTCTAGGGGCATTAGCAGCATGTGGCTCAAGAATAGGCTGTTCCAAAACATACAACTTTTTCTCTTGCTTGAGGACAATCCTCAAATTCCTGTACCAGTCTAGAAAATTCATTCCAGACAATTTATCCTTCTCAAGGATGGATTGCAATGATAAAGTACCCGATGTGTTTGTTACCATGGTAATCTATTAACAGAAATATGCAAAATATAAGTATCATGCCATAAACATATTTAATGAGGTCTTTTAATTAAATATGCCTCCCACTATTTTATTCAAGTCAATGACCTTCAGCATTGACTTGGAAAATCCCATCATAAGATTTCTTAGTGGGCTAAGATCCATATTTCACCTAGTTTTGAGTCAGCTTTGGCTGATCACCCAAAATTCAGTTATTTAGGTAGAAAATACTTTCCAATTACATCACATGTAACTCTTGGATAGTTGGATGAATAACACTTATTCAAGTCCATCTAATGGACCAAAGCCCAACTTCATGCCTCTAAGCCTTCAATCCTATTGAAATGGCCTAGTTAAGTCAGACCCAATGGTTAGCAGTTGGATATTACCTTTATCCCATCGCGTCTTACTAATATAGATAAAGGCATCCTGCTTTGGCAGACCTGCACTTGATCGATACTAATCTTAACGAGTGCCACACATTGAAAGGCATCACATAATGACTTAATATTTGCTTTGATGGAATTATTATTATTATTATTATTAGATCTCACTATTTATTAAACTGCTTATCATACTATAAACATTATCCATGCATCTCATACATAAAAGGCATATAATAAAAGTGACATGGTTATGGCCCCTAAGAGAGTAGCATTAACTAAGCTAGCTTCGCCAAGCATCTCCCATCAACGTCCTCACTTGATGCCGTCTTCTTGCCTCCACATCATAATTATATTATATAGAAACCTCTTTTACATTTGAGGGAAGTTAGGTGAGAACAGAATGTACAATCAGAATGTAGAGAGAAAGGCACGACACACAGGTTGTATTTATTAAAACCAAAAGGCATAAAAAAGGACTAAGGCCATAACCATGCACCATGCATCACAAAAACATATAAACTCATAACAATAATACATTTTTTTTACGAGTCATAAAATTAGATATAAAATATCGCGTTTTCAAAAAACACCCTACGTTGAGGTAGCACGGGGGTCCCGCTGAGCCTTTGTGCCACGCAGAACCCTAAGCCTGAACAACATGAACATTTCATGTGCTGCGGGGAATCCTTGCATCGTCGTTCAACACTTGAACCTCAGGCGCCTCCTTGATGGCTTCACATCAACACTTGATGCTGTTGCCGCCAAACAAGAATAGAGTTTTCAAAACCCCTTGCACTGCGCCTCTTGTGCAGAAACAATGATTCCATAACCCTTACTGCCGCAAGTCAAGAACAAGGTTTCCTAAACCCTTGCGCCGCGCATTGAGAATAAGGATTCCATAACATTGTTCGTATCACATACATACCAGAAAGCTTCACAAAAAATACATCTTAATACAAAATGGTTTTCACAGAACATATGAACATCTTCATGAAGTTTTGAAAACAACATCACGATTTTGCATATAACATAAGAAACAGAATATGTTTTCGCAAAGGGTTTCATACGGTTTTCAGAAATAACATATTAAAGATTATATCTTTTGTCAAAAACAAGAACAGAAAACATGTTATCTTATGTAAACGAAAACAGAAAACCAATTCATGGTTTCGCAAGATGCTCTGATACCACTGTTGGGAATTGTGGACATATCACGCAGCAGATAACAGGGATTCCCACTGAGGATCCATGTGAAAAAGTCATAATCCAAGTTAATGATTTACCACTTGAAGTGTGAATCACGAACACTATAATAGAAATGATGTCTCTGCGGTATCCACATGAACAGACTCACGAACATCCAATGTCCACAAGAGGAGCCTCACGTCTCTCACACAGTGCTAGCTGCGAAGAGAAGAGAAGAAACTTGTCGCTCTCTCACTCACTTTTCTGTAGGTGCGGCTAGGGTTCTAAAATTATCTATTAGCAGCCCCCTTAGCAGTACTATTTATAATAGTGACTGCCTTAAGTGAGTGTAAGCAGCAGTAAGGTAAGCTATGCAACCCTAAACCCATCTGTTATGAGTCTAGCCCATATTTGAATCCGAGTCCAACTTGGATCCATTGCTCCAATTTTAGTCTGCTCTATGTGTGTGACCCTGCAGGTTCTTATTACGTTAGTAGTAATATTAAAATCTCATTTTAATATTACAAGCAGTGAGCGGTATCTAGCAACACATCGCTGCTACCCAAGTAATAAGAATGTTAGTGATTTGACATAACCTTTTCGTGACCATTGTTTCCGTGTCGTTTAGTCACTTTGTCAAGATATCTAGATTGAACACAAGGCATGGAATGCGTCACCCTTGTACAGTCCAATCATTCGTTTCCTGATACTCGAGTAGACTTTGTAACAACAAATGAGATCAATATCTCATATTGACTCATTTGAGCATGGCCATACATTTCGCAGTCTCACTCAATCAGGGGGCCCGAAGATATCGCTCCTGTTATGTAGGAGTGACAAATCCCATCTAGGTCACTCACATCCCTCTGCATGATTCGTGGTATGTCCAATAACTAACTTTATTATCACTTTGTTACATATGACGTTTGATAGCATTAAAACACACAACTCCTCATGTAGAAATCGTAGTGAGTTCAGGTCAATAGACCACAGACACCTTTGTCACTATGAGAATCACTTATGACACTCACGTAACAATCCATGTAGTGTTCTCATGATGGGTTAGTCCAGTACATCATTACTCTAATATGTACCCATGTGAAGACTTGATATCTCATATCCATGACCCATGAGAAGTGGTCATTAGTCTATGCACATACTAGTCTCAATGTATTATTATTGTCCTAATTAACAATAATACTTGACTAGGGACATTTAAGAATAGTGTTGTAACCAAAAAGATCTCACGATCAAGTCATCCACTTGATGTCCTATGGCATCAAACTTACTATTCTAAGGACTTTATTATGTTTATCAAAAAGAACACAATAAATGAAATGCCTCATATATAAAATAGCATAATAGAATGTATGTAAATACAAAAAATGTATTGGCCTCTAGGGCATACACCAACAAATAGAATGTATGTAAATACAGAAAATGTATTGGCCTCTAGGGCATACACCAACAGCATAAGCCACAACTCTTCCATGTTGCATAAGCACAGATCCTAGTCCTTGGTATGAAGCGTCATAATACACCTCGAAGGGCTCATTTGGATTAGGTAGCACTAACACTAGTGAGGTAGTTAACCATTTCTTCAACTCTTGAAAACTCTGTTCACAGCTGTCAGTCCACTCAAAAGCTTGGTTCTTCCTCGTGAGTTGAGTAAGAGGTCCTGTAATCTTGAAGAATCCCTCGATGAACCTCCGGTAATATCCAGCTAATCCTACAAAGTTACGAATCTTCGTCACTGACTTAGGCCTTTCCCATTGTAGCACTGCCTCCACTTTTGATGGATCCACCGCAATCCCTTCCTTCGAGATTACATGACCCAAAAACTCAACTTCTTCCAGCCAGAATTCACATTTTGACAGTTTGGCATACAATTCTTTCTCCTTTAGAATCTAGAGAACTATACTGAGGTGTTCAGTATGATCCTCCTGATTTTGAGAGTATACCAGGATGCCGTCGATGAAGACAACAACAAACCTGTCTAAGTAAGGATAAGAGATCTGGTTCATATAGTCCATAAAGATAGCAGGTGCATTCGTTACGCCAAACGGCATCACGAGGTACTTGTAATAGCCGTATCTGGTATGAAAAACAGTCTTGGGTATATCCTCCGTCTTCACTCGTATCTGATGATACCCAGATCACAGGTTAATTTTTTAAAACACCGCTGCTCCCTTCAGCTGGTCCATTAAGTCATCAATTCTTAGGAGTGGATATTTATTCTTGATTGTCACTTTGTTTAGCTGTATGTAGTCCATGCACAACCTTGATGAACCGTCCTTCTTTTGAACTAACAGTATTGGTGCTCCCCAAGGTGATACACTCAGTCTGACGAATTACTTTTCCAAAAGCTCCTCTATCTGCTTCTTAAGTTCAGCTAATTCTGTTAGTGACATCCTATAAGGTGCTATAGACACGGGACCAGCTCCCAATATAAGGTCAATAGCAAATTCTATTTCTTGCGCCGGTGGTAAACCAGGTGCATCCTCAGGAAAGACTTCGGGAAATTCATTCACCACTGGAATTGTGTTCATATCAACCTCACTCTCGACTTTCAAGGAAGATAGTAGCATATATCCGTGAGCTCCTTCTTTCAAGAGAGCTTGAACTTGGTTGGCCGTTAAGTATCTAGAATCCTTATCCATAGGGAAAACTATGGTTTTTCTTGAATAATCTAATAGAACATGGTTGGAGGACAACCAGTCCATCCCTAAAATTATATCTAGCTGAGAAAGGGGTAAACAGATCAAATCGACAGAAAAGATTTGACCTTTAATAATCAAGGGACAATTTAGACAGACTTTGGTAGTAACTACCAGTTTATTAGTGGGGGTAGAAACAATCAGATCAAAAGGTAAGGTAGACACTAGTAAGCCAAGTCGTAGCACACAGTCATAAGATATGAAAGAATGGGTTGCCCCAGAGTCATACAGTACAGTTAAAAGGTTACCTTCTATGGTGCCTTCTCCTTGAATTAAGTCTTGTGACTCGGAGGCTTTGGCTCCACTCATGGTATAGACCCATCCTCTTGCTTGCGGTTTGTTGGCCCTTGCAGCATTGACTGAAGGCTTAGCCATCGCTTGGTTGCAGTCTTGGGATATGTGGCCAGGTTTGCCACATCGAAAATAAATAATCTCCTTTATAGTGCAATCCCTCGTAGGATGATCCTTCCTGCACTTCAAGCATTTGGAGGGATACGCCATATTTTGGTCGGTCAGGTTCCTAGTACAACCTCCTCCAGAACTTCCACCTGCTGTCTGTTGTTGGTTTCCCATTGGCCGGGAATAGGACTTCTTTTAGAAGTGATTAGAACTGTTGCCACCGCCCCTTTGGAACCTTGTAGGTCCAAAGTTCCTGCTCCTTGTATCTCTAGCTTGCTCTAAAGCTTCCACTTCGCAGCACGTATCAAGCAGCTCTGAGAACTCGTTGATTTTCAGCGTGATAACAGCTTTCTTCACTTCATATCTCAGTCCTTCTGTAAACTTCTGACACTTCCAAGCTTCATTCGGTTGGTGCTGAAAGTACGTTAAAAACTTTGACAAGTTCTCAAATCTCACCGCATATTCACTAATAGTCATGTTCCCCTGCCTTAGGTTGAGAAACTCCATCTCCTTCGCGTGCCTCGCGCTCATAGGAAAGTACTTATCCCAGAATTTATCCTTGAATAAATCCTAAGTGATCTCACGGTTTTCAGCCTCGAGCGTTCTTTGCGCCCCGCACCACCAGTCCTCAGCATTACCAACCAACATAAAGGTAGCATAAGTCACCTTCTTATTCTCGACACAGTTCATGCCTCACAAGACTTTTTCTAGCTCTTTGATCCATAGACTGGCTTTATCCGAATCGAACTCTCCTTTGAATTGGGGAGGATTATGGCGACAAAACTCCGCCATGTTTTGAGCATCAGCAGTAGCTTCGAGCTGTTGAGCAGCCCTTCCTTATTATTAAGCAACTCTCTCTTATTGCTGAGTAGCTCGTTAGTCTGTTATGCTATGACTTCAGCCATCCTTTGCATTGCCTCTATAGCAGTTGTCATGTCTCCACCTCGTGCCATCTTACTTTCTCAAGTCAGAGTAACTGAAAGACACAAGGAAAGTCAGTTGTATCCATTAGGAATACCAAACACAGAGATTCACACAGCACAAACAAGACAGACTCAATCATAAGACCTAAAGAAACATAAACCGAGCCTCTGATACTAACTTAATGTAATGCCCATTTTTAGGAGGGAGTGTCATATTGTCATTTACAATGTGGAAAATAAAAATATAAGTTAAGACCCAGTACTTTTTAATAATATAAATTTAATTAGTTATAATTGTGTAATTAAATTAGTGAGTATTTTTTTTGTTATAATTAATAAAATAGTGATAAGGCATAATTGCAATGAAGAGTACAATAGAAATAAAACATACATCAAACCAACATACATGTACAATGATATATCATATATTAAACTTGTTTGATTACAACGCCTGATATACAAAAAGCAAAATTATACATATCTGCTCCAAGAGATCATAAATATACAGCCCACCAAAATAATGACACATCAGGCCCCCAAAATAAATATCGATAGCCATCAGTAGCTATCGATAGTATCAGTCCCTTAGAGGAGAAGGAATCGTGTCAGGATCCTCCTCGGGTTCCTCTTCAGGGTCTTTTTCATCCGAGGAAACCCACATAGGAGCCACCGAGTTACGGACTGGGGCTCGAGCAGTGGAGACAAAAGAATCCTCCTGTGGGGTGTAATAACGATCACCCCACATCTCCCTGATGGGTAAATAAAACTCCAAATGCAAACTGACGCTGCAAGTGAAGATAGGCGGTTCATGATGCCCCAAGCCAATGATACCGTTACGTCTCCCTCATAGATGCAACGATCAGAATTAAGGTTAATGTGCCAGCAGTCTAGATCTCCAAGGAAGGCCAGACGCACATAACCTAAGAATCCTCGCGGACGTGACGCTATGATCCCAAAATCAGGTACTAGTTGCGGTCGGGCCAGAAGCCGAAAAATTCGTGAGCTTCACCCCTATCGCCGACGCCTTCGATGGAACATAAATACCGACAGAAAAAAATACAAATACAGGAAAGAGGTAAGACCTCCAACATACATTACCAATTATGGCAGTGCAGAAATAAAATGGCGCATGATGCCCACATAACATTTTAGGAATAATAAACATCATCAATAAGCAGTATGATAGGTAATTTAGCAATTTCAAGCAATCATATATCAACAAAATAATATAATCTAATCATCATATAAATAAATAAATGTCAAATGATGTGTTAACTCATTATGCACATGCATATGGTACTAAAAAATCCTACTCTATGGAGCTAGACACAAAACATTCAGAGAGAATGATCAGGAGACATATTTGTAACTCGGCTGTCGAGGCTAACAAGTGCTTTAAATTCTCAATTTATCCTCATGCACGTTATGGCATTGTACAAGACATTTTACACAGATCACGATATAGAACAGTGTCTTGGTCAGGATCGTTGGTGCGTTTGCATCGGTCTATCTCATGGCTCAGAGGGGCTACCAACTGTCCCCTGTGAGACGCCCGCGCCCCGACGCCCCCAAGGTCAACAGCAGGACCTACACTAGTCTATTCACACCCGCACACAGGTGTAATTCAACTCTTAGGCAACTTGGCCTTAACAATAGTCCAATGGACTTTCTCATGCATGCTTTAATAACTTATAATGGATGTTCAAGCACATCAATTAATCTCATATGATTCAATTCAATCATAAGGTCATTTCTCAAATTTCATTAGAACATATTCTTTTTCATCATCATAATGGTTTCAATTCCTCAATTTTGATATTTAAAATTTATACTTGGGTTATCATGGTTAAAGAACCTCAATTCCATCATTTTCAGACTAAAATCATCATTTTTGGGGTCTGGTAATCAATTACACGGTCTTGATAATCGATTACAAACCCAACAGAATTAATGTAATCGATTACATGCAGTATGTAATCGATTACATCCTTTCTAGTAGCCTAGTAATCGATTACATGGGTCGTGTAATTGATTACACTCAGTCCAGGAGCCTTGTAATCGATTACATCAACCTTGTAATCGATTACAAGCTTCCCAGAAACATAATTTTACAGTTCCAGGAGCTCTGTAATCGATTACATCACCCATGTAATAGATTACACAGCTCATATTTGCAGAAAAATAGAGTCTTTAAGCCATATAATCCAAATCAAACCATCAAATCTCATTATCATCATCATTTAATCACTTTTAGCTCAACCAACATCAATATTATGTCATATGATCACTTATGGCACAACCAAAATATCAATCCATCAACACATTTTATAAACATCAACATACACCAATATAGTCAAATACCACTCAAGAAAAAAAAATAACATATTCCATCACCCAAACAGATTTCCCACTACTAAGAGAGGTTGAAGTGGATAGTCTTCCTCTTACCTAAGTGAAGAACAAAGAAAGAAATCTCCTTTCCTTTGGGAATTTCGTTTTTCACCACCTTAAGGTCCTAGAATATCCAAACTTACAAGAATCACCACCCAAGCTTGGATAAAACATCCATGGTCACCAATATGATCATGGAATATGAAAATGAGATGGAAAAATGAAAGAGTTTATGGATATTTACCTCAAAGTTCCAAGCTTTGGAGCTTGGTGGAAGAAAATGAAAATGGAGGGGATGATGAGTTCTTGAAGATGATTTCCTCAAAGATGGTGGTCTTCCAATCGCAATGTGGGTGCAAGGAGTGTGAGAGCTTGGAGGTTTAATGAGAACAATGGGTGGAGGAATGGGGCTTCAGCCGTGAGAGAGAGAGCAGAGAAAAGAAATGAACGTGAAGGAGAGAAATGAGTGAAGAAGGATAAGTGAAAAATGAGAAATGGAAATGAGAGAAATGTGCGGTAAAAACAATTTGACTCCCAAATGTGTTGGGTGGCAACCGTGCAGCCACACAAAGGGAAGAGAGAGAAAGTGTGAGTGGTGGTAGGTAGGGAATTTTAATGTTTTCATGAGAAGCCTTGTACACCTCTCAATAAAGTGTAGAGTAATTTCTTAGTGATGATATCATTTAAAGTGAACACTCTAGAAAATACGATTAACACTCCACTAGAGCTATTACTCAGTTGATAAAAATTTACAGTTAGTAGAAATAATATTTTATTGTCTCTCAAATAATAAATATTCTATGATTTTATTTATCAGATAAAATCTCGTAAAATGTAAACTTCATAAACTGTGCTCAGCCTCGGGTTTAGTAAGATCTCCCGTCGACATTTTCACAGTTCAAAGTCTACCAGCCTCAAGGAAAACATTTCGTTTTCTCGACTCCGCTCAGTGCACGCGCAAAATGAGGAATATACTAAAATATTTGACATTTTCAGAAAAATCTAGAAAAATTCTCAAAAATCATAAATATTATAAAATGATTATTTATGATGAAACAAATAATTTTTGAGGTGTTACACAATAGATTCTTTTACCTTGGTTTTGCTCTTTGTTTTTCCTAGATAATACCTTAAATTTTTTATTGGGTAGAAATTTAGGTATATGTACATTCCTTTCAGGGGATCTCAATAAAAGCTAATAAATGTATGGGTTATGTTCACATTTATAGCTATCTGGTATGATTTAGAGTGGTGTGCTGCCTTTATTGGTCTGTTCAAGCCATTTTATTTGTAAAAGTGGCGCATTCTTTGACTTGATATGTTATGCTTGATTATTCTCATGGGCCTTAGGAAGCTTTTGTCATGGGCATGGTTGACATGTTTATTCTTTATCCTTGGGTTGGTTCTAAAATCAACAGCAAAAGCATTTCAGATAATGGATATCCACACTTTTCCTCTTCTAAATTTTTCATTAGTTCAAAATACTGATTCTTGTTGCCTAACATGGAGGTAAATTTGATTATCAGGCTGAAAGTTCTTTTGGAGAATATGTATTTCGTGAATTCAGTGTTGTTGCAGGTGTAGTCAAAATTACTTGCCTCATGGTTTGTCCTTGAATGCACTTGGAAGCTATGTCATATATGAATATTATAATTCTTACTTATTCTATTTCTATATAACATCATCGTCAATTATTTTTCATCTGGCTTTACATATTCTGATTTTTGTTTTCCTTAAACTTTTGGAAAATCTAGATTTTTGCCTTAAGTCTTACCAGAAAGGAAGTGATTATTTCAAGAGTGGTAAATGGTTGTTTAGTTTACATGTTGACTTGAGTGATTGACAACTTTAGGAAATAAAGTTATTTCACATGAATTTGAATATATATGAGCATGCTATCCTTAAGTTTTATAGGCCAAATATTCAATTCATGCATGTCTTTAATGATTTAAGCCTGTTAATTCAAATGATTGAGAATTGAATCTTTGAGAATTTTATTTAAAGAATTTGGATTGATCATGCTTTGATAGACTTTGGCATTGTCTTGATGCAGGTATTTAAGAAGGAAAGACCTTAGAAGGGATGAGGAAAGAGAACAGGAGTTCAAATGTGGAAGGATGCAAGAGAGAAGCAAGGACAGCCAATCCACGCCTAGGCGTGGAAAAGACACGCCTAAGAGTGGAAAAAATCCTAGTCCGTGAAATTAGCCTTTAATATTTTATTTTTAGGACTAGGAGGGGATCTTCTGTTTTTGACCAAGCACAAAATCCATAAAGAAAGTGGGAGGAGGAGAAAACCACTCAAGATAGAGGTGATTCAAGGGAAGAATCAAGATCAAGGAAGGAAGATCAAGCTTGAATTCTCTCCACTTTTGTTCATTCTTCCCATTTTCTCTCTTGATTTGTAACTTGATGGGTTCTATGATTCCATATATTTTCTCTTCTTTCATGATGTGTAACTAAACTCTAATCTAGGGGCTCTCTAGGATCTTGCTATGGATTTGAATATCTTGTAAATTTGTTGGGTTTCTATCAATGAAATTGGTTTTGTTCTTCCATATCTATGTTTAATGCTTGTTATTAATTGGCCATCAATTGCATGATTTTAGTATTCCAATTGAACTAGAAATAGGGTGTTGTGAATATGGATATGGTATGGTTGATGTATGTTCAATTACATTCTATTGGATTGAATGTGTTGATTAGCTAATGGGATGGACACATACCCATTAGTCATGCATAGCAAGTGTTTGATAATTGGTCTCAATGAGTGATTCTTATGCTAATTCACATGGACATATAGTGGATTAACTAGGTTTCACATGGGTAATTGTCCTAGACAAAGACTTTTATCTATTGCTTGTTTTAGCTAACAAAACTAACTCATTGTTAGATGCTTGTGAATTGCAAGTTATTCATTGAAGTAGCAAGTGAATAGGGACCCCTAAGCTTTAATCATTCTCATCTTTCTCTTGTGGAATTGGTGTTCGATACTTTCTCGCTTTGTTTCTTTTAATTTGTTATTTTAATTGTAACCCACTCTCACAATTTGATTGCTTGGATAAGAATTTGTGGAAATTGGTTAAGTTTAGCATTTCTCTAATTGTCAATCCCTTGAGATACGATACTCTAACTCTCATATATTACTTATCGACCCGTGCACTTTTGAATCACCACAAACAAGTTTTCGGCGCCATTTCCGAGGATTGAATTTAGATTTTGTGTTATTTCTTAATTCAATTCACAACTCTTATTTCAAGTTTTGTTTGTTCATTTTGTTTTTCAGGTACTTAGCTTTTGTATGCGAAGGACTCAAAGTGTATCTCAATTTCCTTACGATTCTAAGATCGAGAGGACTTTTCGTAGATTGCTGAGAGAATGTCTAGTACAAGGGAAGACACTTGAACTGGATAGTGAATCAGAGATGGCGGAAGAAATGAATGCTGAAAGACTCTTGAGGGAGTATGCCACTCCAAATGCTAGAGACATTTGATCTAGCATTAGAAGGCCAACTATATAAGCACAAACTTTTGAGATCAAGCCTGTTATTATCCAGATAGTTCAGAATAATTTATAATTTATGGATCTATCCCATGAAGATCCTAATGCTCATCTAATCAACTTTCTGGAGATTTGTGATACTTTCAAGCATCAAGGGATGACTGATGATGCAGCTCGATTGAGGCTCTTCTCTTTTTCCTTGAGAGATAAGGCTAAGGCCTGGCTTCACTCCTTACCTGAGCATTCCATCACTAATTGGGAAAAGCTAGCTCAGAAGTTTTTGGATCGATTTTTTCCTCCCATGAAGGCAATGAAGTACAGGAATGACATTTTGTCCTTCAGGCAGTTTGAAGGAGAGACTTTATATGAGGCATGGGAGCGATTTAAGATTTGCTAAGGAAGTGCCCCCACCATGGCATAGCAAAATGGATGTTGGTTCATACTTTCTACAATAGCCTGACAACCTCCATTCGATCCATAATTGATGCAGTAGCTGGAGGGGCTCTCATGAGTAAGACCGTGGATGCAACCTATAACCTTTTGGAGGAGATGGCTAACAACAATTATCAGTGGCCAGCTGAGAGAGTTACTCCCAAGAGAATAACAGAAGGTATTCATGAAGTTGATGCTCTTACATCGCTTACAGCTCAAGTGGCAGCTCTTTTTAAGAAGTTGGACACCATGGGAGTCAATGCTGTAGCAAGTGGAGCTAGTAACTCAACTGAAATTTATGATCATTGTGGGGACCTTCACTCAACTGCTAATTGCATAGCTAGCTTGGAAAGTGTACAATATGCAAATCAATTTCGTCAGCCAATTCACAACAATGTTTTGGGCAATACTTATAATCCTAGTTGGAAGAACCATCCTAATCTCTCATGGGGTGGAAAAGTTCAAGGTCCTTCTTCCTCTTCTTATCAGACTAGAGAAGCCCCCCGTGCTCCTCCAAGTTTTCAACAACAGAGCCATTTCAAGCCCAAACTTCAACATCAACTTCAACTTCCAATTTGGAGAAGATGTTTGCTCAGTTCATGACTAGCCAACAAGAGTATATGACTAAGACTGACTCAAGGCTTGCTTCCCATGATGCTTTGATGCAAAGTCAAGCGGCTTCCTTGAGGAATCTTGAGACTCAAGTTAGCCAACTTGCCCAAGCCTTAAGTAATAGGCCTTAAGGGAGTTTTCCAAGTGACACCATCAACAATCTAGGAGGTTCTCCCAAGGAGCATTGCAAGGCTATAACACTGAGGAGTGGGAAAGAAATTGAAGGAAATGCGAAGACCAAGCTACTTGAAAAAAAAGTTGAAGTTGCAAAAGATGAAGTGGTTTTGAGTAAAGAGGTGGAGAAAAATGAGAAAGTTGCAAAGGGGAAGGTTGAAAACAAGAAGAAGGAGGACAAGCTGTATACACCACCTCCACCTTGCCCTAATCGATTAGCTAAGCAAAAGCTTGATGCTCAATTTCAAAAATTTTTGGAGATTTTTAAAAAACTTCACATTAACATACTATTTGCTGAGGCTTTGGAAAAAATGCCTAGTTATGTGAAGTTCATGAAGGACATCTTGTCCAAGAAGAGAAAGCTTGGTGAGTTTGAAACTGTTGCTTTTACAGAGGAATGTAGTACTATCTTGCAAAATAAACTTCCTCCCAAGCTTAAAGATCCCGAAAGCTTCATTATCCCTTGCACCATTGGTGATAAATTCTCTAGTCCGGCTTTATGTGATTTGGGGGCCAGTGTAAATCTCATGCCCTTTTCAATATACCAAAGATTAGGTTTGGGGGAGGTGAAGCCAACTTCAGTTACTTTATAATTAGCTAACCGTTCTCTCAAGTATCCTAAGGGAGTCATAGAAGATGTCTTGGTCAAGGTGGACAAGTTTATTTTCCCAGCTGATTTCATCATCCTAGATATGGAGGAAGATAGAAATGTCCCTCTCATCTTTGGAAGACCGTACGTTGCAATTGGAGGAACCCTCATTGATGTTCAAAAAGGGGAGCTTACCATGAGAGTGCAAGATCAAGAGGTAACCTTTAATATTTTCAAAGCAATGAAATTATCTCAAGATCTTGAAGAATGTTCGTATGCGAATGTGCTTGATGGGACATGAACTAAAAGAATTAGTGCAAATGTCCAGTGTGACCCTTTTGAAGCTTCTTTGCTTTCTACATATGAAAAAGAAGATGGGGAATTGAGAGAACTCAAGTTGTTACCATCTCATTTGAGCTATGTCTATCTTGGCGACAAAGCTACATCTCCCAGTTACCATTACAGAGAAAGTCCAACCTAGGACTATAAACGGGGCGCTTCTTGAAAGGTAACCCAAGTTCTTTACCTTATCTTTATTTTTTTTAATTGATGTTTTTACATTTCTAGTTTAGTTATCTACTTGCTTTTGATTCTATTGAGTTTTTGATTTCTTGATTATGTTTGATTTTGTTTACCTTATCTTTTTGGCTTTGCATTTACCTTATCTTTGTGATGAAGTAGTTTTGATGGATTTGATAGAGCTTGTTTAGGATTAATGGGCTGCCTGAAAATTTGCACTAAATTGATGAGTGAGCTTGGTGGCTTTTTGAATTTGTGCATGACAGTATGCTGATTTGAGTATCCGATGATTGTGTGGATCAAAGATATGCCTCATTGCATGGGAAACCACATGTTGAAATTCAAATGTTGTGCTTACACTTGTTATCATAAATGTGTGTGAGTGTATTTTCCTGTTGTATGTGTGGTGAACCTTGGAATATGAATGAAATGCATGATTGGAGAAAATTTAAGAATGACATGTGTAAAGTTAATTTGCATCTTTGAAGCTTGTCTGATTCCCTTTCAAGGCGAAATCCTAGGGCAATTCTTTGAACCGATTGGGCCTTTCAAGCCAACCTTGACTGAATGAGTTCCCTAGTACCCCCTTTGAAGCCTAGTGTGATATGTGAGGCCTGATTTTTCCTTCTTTAATCCTCATTTTTCCACCTTGTTACCCCTGCATGTGAAAAATAATTTTAACCTTGATTACACGTCCCTTGTTGAATGCATGATCAGGCATTTTTGTTGAGTTGAGCCAAATTAATTTTTGCATGGTAATAGAAAATCAGAATCTTTTTAGAACAAACTCTTGTTAAAAAAAAGTAAGTAAAAAAAAAAGAGAAAAAGAAAAGTATAAATAAATAAAAATGTGTGAGCTGCACAAAATGTAGCCCCCTTTTGCAAAGAAAATAAACATGTACATATGTTTTTCTAAAAAAAAAGAAAAAAAAAAGAAAAAAAGAAAAAAAATGGAATAAAGAGAGTTGATTTTTCATATTGGATCCTTATTTACATTTTGCATGCTTGACTTGATTCAATGAAAGTGTGTGATTATGTGTTTAATATTTGATTTTAAATCCTTCCCCTTCCTTCTTAGCCATTACCCTTAGCCTTACATTACAAGCTTAAAAGACCCTTATGATTTTTGATTATGTATTGCCTACATTAGTGGAGAAAGGGATGAAAGACATTCTTATGAGAGTGCATGTGCATTTTATAAATTCATCCATCTTGCTCTTCAAAATTAGGAAAGGGTCTTAAACATATGAGTTTGAGAAACCATTCATGTACAAAAATTGCATTCAAGGGTAATCATGATAGTTGAAATTTTTCTTGTATGTGTGGACCTTGTTGAGAGGTTGAGAAGTGATTTCTGAGGGTATGAATGATGATTGAAAGCTGGCTATATTCTAGTTCAATTTGCTCCATGATTTTTGTATTGAATTATGTTCATTTTTCTCTTGCTTAGCTTAGTTTGCTCGAGGACTAGCAAATATTTAGGTTTAGGGGTGTGATAACTTTAGGAAATGAAGTTATTTCACATGAATTTGAATGTATATGAGCATGCTATCCTTAAGTTTTATAGGCCAAAGGTTCAATTCATGCATGTCTTTAATGATTTAAGCTTGTTAATTCAAACGATTGAGAATTGAATCTTTGAGGATTTTATTTAAAGAATTTGGATTGATCATGGTTTGATGGACTTTGGCATTGTCTTGATGCAGGTATTCAAGAAGGAAAAACCTTGGAAGGGATGAGGAAAGAGAAGAGGAGCTCAAATTTGGAAGGATGCAAGAGAGAAGCAAGGACAGCCAATCCACGCCTAGGCGTGGAAAAATCATATCTAAGCGTGATCCTTGCAGCATTTTAGGAATTCTCAAACAAAGAGGTTCACACCTAGGCATGGAAAAGTCATGCCTAGGCATGGCCAGCACCAAATAACACGTGTTTCATAACCATGCCTAGGCGTGGGAAAAATCCTGGTCCGTGAAATTAGCCTTTAATATCCTATTTTTGGGACTAGGAGGGGATCTTCTGTTTTTGACCAAGCATGAAATCCCTAGAGAAAGTGGGAGGAGGAGAAAAACACTCAAGATAGAGGTGATTCAAGGAAAGAATCAAGATCAAGGAAGGAAGATCAAGCTTGAATTCTCTCCACTTTTGTTCATTCTTCCCCTTTTCTCTCTTGATTTGTAACTTGATGGGTTCTATGATTCCATATATTTTCTCTTCTTTCATGATGTGTAACTAAACTCTAATCTAGGGGCTCTTTAGGATCTTGCTATGGATTTGAATATCTTGTAAATTTGTTAGGTTTCTATTAATGAAATTGGTTTTGTTCTTCTATATCTATGTTTAATGCTTGTTATTGATTGACCATCAATTGTATGATTTTAGTATTCCAATTGAACTAGAAATAGGGTGTTGTGAATATGGATATGGAATGGTTGATGTATGTTCAATTACATTCTATTGGATTGAATATGTTGATTAGCTAATGGGATGGACACATACCCATTAGTCATGCATAGCAAGTGTTTAATAATTGGTCTCAACGAGTGATTCTTATGCTAATTCACATGGACACATAGTGGATTAACTAGGTTTCACATGGGTAATTGTCCTAGACATATGCTTTTATCTATTGCTTGTTTTAGCTAACAAAACCAACTCATTGTTAGATGCTTGTGAATTGCAAGTTATTCATTGAAATAGCAAGTGAATAGGGACCCCTAGGCTTTAATTATTCTCATCTTTATCTTGTGGAATTAGTGTTCGATACTTTCTCACTTTGTTTCTTTTAATTTATTATTTTAATTGCAACTCACTCTCACAATTCGATTGCTTGGATAAGGATTTATGGAAATTGGTTAAGTTTAGCATTTCTCTAATTGTTAATCTCTTGAGACACGATACTCTAACTCTCATATATTACTTGTCGACCCGTACACTTGCGGATCACCACAAACAAGTTTAGGACACTTTATTGCATGATTTTGCATTGTGTTTCTTAGTTTTTGGTGTTGTTTTGATTCTTCGATAGTCTTTGTTTTTCAATTTGATGCTTTGCTTGTGTACATATTGTAGTTATGTTTCTTAGTTGTTTGAATGAGTGAATGGGGTGTTGGAAGCATGAATATGAGGTCATATGTAACACCCACTTTAGGATGCCACATTTATGTTACATAATTACCAAATTAACCTTATTTAAATAACGTAAGTTATAGGGAAAAATATGAAATTTAAAATTTCTTAATAACCAGAAAATAAACTTAGCAGAAAATAAAACATCACAACATTATTACGAATAATTTACATCATTTATACATATCCAAGTCTCTGGTTATACATATACAAACCTTTAACACACTCATACTATAAATATTACAAACTAGTCACTCCAAAAAGTTTAAACACTATTTACATTGACATCTTTGCCCAAGTACAACTAGGCAGCTGAGTCCTCAGAAGTAGCCGGATCCTCAGATGGATCCTCCTCAGACCTTCTGGGTGGGGGAATTCCAACCTAACGTAATGTAACACCCCAAATTTTTAGACTATGTTGCAAGAGCTGACAGAATTACACTACTTTGTGTTTTCTGTGCATTATAAAAATAATTTGATTATTTCGATACTATTTGTGATTATTTTGTGTGATTTGCTCCTGGTCAAGAAAATAATAATTTTTGGGCCGGGGAAATTCTTGTCTGATTATTTAGAGACGGGGATCTTACTTAACCCAAATCTGAGTAAATAGTAAAAGAATCTATTAATTTTAGAATTTATCTCGTAAAATAATTCTATTTCTTGATAAATATATGTTGCTTGATGCATAGCTGTTATTGCTATGAATTATTTTGACCCGGTATAGTTTAATTTGCCATTATACTCAACCGACCAAAATTCTGGAATTCTAATTCGACCAAAATTATGAAAATCCCAATCCGACAGAAGTTCTCAACCGACTAAAATTCTGGAAATCCCAATCCGACAGAAGTTCTCAACCGACCAAAATTTTGGAAATCCCAATCCGACAGAAGTTCCTCAACATTTTCCCAAATGGTTTTCATTTCAAAACCTGTTTCGACAAACCGAATTCGACAATTTCTTTTGAGAATAGATTCTTGTCGATACTGACTTCATTTCAAGCCTATTCCGACAAACAAAGCTCGACAGTTTTATGAATATACTCCTATCGATAGATTCGGTCTTTCTCAAGCCTTATAGGGATCCAAAAGATCAATCTCACGTAACTCATTCGACAATCCAAGATTTTTGAAGGTCTTGACATCGACAGAATTTGGACAAGATCCAAACACTTGAAGAAATTTTCCTAACATTTTGATCCCGTCGGATTTAATTACTGAATGCAAGCATAAGTTAAATAGTGAGTTGAATTCGACACTTCCAGAGCATTTCCCGACAACATCAATCGGTAGTTCGACAAAACCCAAAATACCTCAAGACTGGATGAAACTGATTCTCAATTCTTGAATCAGAAATTAAATATTTTGGCTGTTATGGCCGCCTCTTCCGACAAAGACCATCTTTCCGACAGAAGACGATCTATACAAAACATGGGAGAAGTCCTCAGGTTCGACAAAGCGATGGACATTCTATTAGCAAAGAATCAGTTACAAACAATCTGGTTCTCCTTTTCCCTCATTCTTGTCGGACGATTTTGTAAATCAAAATGGAGATGACTGCTATGTAATCGACCTAACTGATCATAAATAGTACTACTATTCATTGTCGAACACTATTTTATGTCAAGGTTGCTCATTGTTGGACAAACACTTATCGTCAAATTTTATCTTCTTACATTTAGGACAATGTTAATATCTGTTAATTTGATCCTATGATCATTTAAGACAATGTCATATCCATCGAATTTGACTTCTATCCAAATACGTCAAATTTAATCTTCTTACTATTTGGTAACATGTTAAAATCGTCGAATTGGATCTTTTAATTATCAAGTACCAAGTTAAAATCATGTCGAGTGAGATGCTAGTATCGCTTAAGTGAAAATGTCAATATTCGTCGAGTGAGGATGCTCATGTATTTGAGTTAGAATGTCAATTTCCGTCGAGTGGGGATACCAATGTCCGTCAATTTGAATGATAATGTTCGTCGAATTATGGTGCTAACGACCGTCGAGTAAGAATTCCGATTTCGGTAGAAAAACTTCTCTAATGTCAAAATCCGTCGAATTTGATCTTCGACCATATAGTATTTCGACGATTCGACAATTGGAAGATTTCTTCAACGTTAACATCCGTCCGACGAATTAGGATTTGTTGACCTTTTAAGTTCATTCGACAATTTTGATTTCTTCGTAATTCATTCCATAGAGTTCTCATCCGACAAACTTGATATTTAGTCATTCTTGGGGAAAATAACGTTCTCCCATTTTACATCATTTTGTTATCAGGTTGATTTTTGTCGAAAATTACCCTTGAAACTCACGTTCATGCAATTTGGAGGGTTCTACGTCGACTAAGCAACTTGAAGGAGATTCTACAAGGTTCTTGAACAATCCAATATCCTTGAAAGTCAAATGAATGACATCACCACGTGCATTCGTAGAATAAGATATTTTACTTCATGTAAATCCTAAACTTTATTTAAGCTTATCCCACTAAAGAAAGATTGAAAAATTTCACTCTCTCACAATTTCATTTTCTCTCTCATCAAAAATAGTATTCATCTTTTCTCTCAAATCCCACGAACCTGAGCAGCATTTTTCTTCCTTTTCTCTCCATTTCATCCTCACAAATTCACCTTCTCTCACCCAAAGACTTCACTCCATTTTCTCTCAAAATGGTTTACGGCCATGCATAGTCAAAGTCTTCATTTTTCTCCAAAATTCTCCAAATAGCAAAAGTTCTCAGATTACCTTCTTCTTTTCTTCTCCAACCTCACGGCCTTCCACCCACTTTTCATCAATCACTCTTCTATAATTTTAAACTACCTTATTTCTTGGTTTCCTACTTTATTTCAAGACATTTTGTAGTTAAAAACCTAAGCCTAAATCATCTATTTTTTTATCTTGTTCTTTAAAGCTCAAGTTTGAAGCCTTGAAGGTAGGATTCTTTAATCTTCATATTTCTCTTCATTTCAAAGTTCTAATCATGATTTTAATCCATGATTATTTTAGTTTAGAGCCCTAGGTATTAATATTGCATGTTTTCTTTGGTTTCCAAGAAGCTCTTGGTGGAAGGAGTTTGCTTGAAGGAGACATACAAGGAGCTTTGGAGGTTCTTCAAGAGGTAAGAGGGAGATTTAACCTCACCAACCAAGTTTTGGTGGTGTGGAGATGATCAGAAACCGGTGAAAAACCCCTAAGGGTTTATTCACTTATTGTTTAATTACTTCTTTAGTTGTGATTGTGTTATTGGTGATTTTATGTTTGTGATTGTGGTGTTTATGGCTTTGAAATTATGATTGCATGTGTGATAATATATTTATTGTTTTGATAAATATTGGTATGTATGAAACTGAATGCATGTAAATGTATGTGTAAATTAGGATGTGAATAATATGATGGATTAAACTGAGAATTTAGAATTTGAAAGAAAAGGAAATTGAATTTGGAAGAGTCGAATACAACAAGATGAAATGATTTTGGAGAAACAATACAGATTATGATTTTATAGGAGCAATATTGTAATTTTTGTGTTTAATGGGGACATGTTGTAACTATTGATTTTGAATGGTTATATTGTAAAAATGATTTTTATAAGGGACTATTTAGTAAATATGGTTTTTGAGAGACTATTTCATAAATGTAATTTGTATGAAAAACTATTTCGTAAATGTGATTTTATGAAGGACTATTTGTCAATAGGATTTTTATGAGGGACTATATGTAAATTTGAATTTTATGAAAATTATAAAAAGGAATTTTATAAAAAAATTTTGATTGAATTTTTGAGGGACTATTTTGTAAATATGAATTTTAAGGAATTTTGTAAATATGAATTTTTGAAACTATTTTGTAAATATGAATTTTATGAGGGATGATTTCGTAAAATATGAATTTTTCAAAGGACTATTTCGTAAATGTGACTTTTACGAGGGACTGTTGTGAAAATATTATTTGGATGAGGATTATAATACAAACATTATGTTTTGAGGAGTTATTATGCAAATATGAAAAATGAAGTTGAGTTTTGGTGTTAACCGAGGAAACTAGTATTCTTAATTTAAAACGTGTGAAAAGTATTTTACGTGATTGAGAAATGATGAAAAATTGATACGTGATTTGAGAAAATGCAAAAAATATGGTTTCGCGATAAAATTACAGTAATAATATTATTGGGCTTATATGAGGACCCCGAATATGAGATAAAGAAAATTGAATTAAGAAGATGAGAGAATGAATTGAACTGAGAAAGGTGCATTTGAATGTGCATTGAAAAAGTCCAATGGGTTGAATAAGACTGATTGTCGAAAGAAGGAAAGAACACACCTCCTGAGTGGGTGCGATGTGCGTAGTGTAGGTCACTCGTTGACCTTGGGGGCATCGGGGTGCGGGTTGCCTACAATGGACAGAGAATAAAGCTTCTGTACCGTAGGTTAGACCGATGCAACACACCGATGATCCGGACCGAGACACTATCCATAATCGAGATCTGATAAAGACTGTGATGCATATGCTAGATGTGCAAATGCTAAATGAGCAAATGCTAAATGAGAAGCAAAGAGAATGAGCACGTGGTCTGAGGCATGTTGTGCAGACAGATTCTTTTCGATCACTCTTTCCGACCTGAGTTTTAGCTCCATGGAGTAGGAAAATTGAGTCTAGGTACATGAGTCTAGATGCATATACAGAGATACTGAGGGTATTTTCATAATTATTGATTTTGATAACTGAATTATTGAATAAGTGAATATTGATAAGGACATGGACGTAATTATGAATTATGATGATAAATGATGTTGGTAGCATAATTGTAATTATGTATGATGTGTTGATATGAGATATGATATGTGTTAGATAAATGATATTGATGATATAATTGTAATTATGTATGATGTATGGTATGAGAATTTGTATGTGTTTATCTTCATTGCTACCATACTGGTATTGGCGTAGGTGATCTCACCTCTTTGTCTGTCTATTTCTGTATTGTATTTATAATTGTAAAGAGATTGAGCAAGACGTTGAGTGAGAATGCAAGGAAGATCAGATTTTCGAGAAGGAAGTTGAGTTCTAAAGAGATGGAGATGCTGAGTTTTCGTAAGGTTTATGGGAACCGGAGGCATAGTGCGTCGAGCTTGCTGGAAAATGTATTTCTCACATAAATAGTAATAGGAGCTTACTACCGTACTCCTGGTATGGTTAGTATTGTATATTTTGTGTCAAGTTGGATTCCTCCTTGTTGAGGAGTCTGAGGAGAACCCGTTTGAGGGTTCTGCATGTTTAGAGTTACTTGGGCATTATGTAATTTAATTAATGTGTAAATATTTTTAGAGTCCAATTTGTAAATATTAAAGTGTGACAGTACTACGATTTATGTATATATAATTGTAAAATTTTATTGTAATGATGCTGTAATGTTTTAATTTTCGCTAAGTTTATCTTACTATCATCAAGAAATTTTATAACTCGTATTTATATTACAAGCATGATTCATAATGAAGGGGTGATGTGATAATTGAATAACACGAAGTGTGACGCCCTAAGGAGGGTGTTACATTAGGTGGTATCAGAGCCCAAGTTAGAGTCTTTTGGGTTTGTGGGTAGGTTTGTCTTGTTTGTGCTGTGTGAATCTCTGATGTTGAATACAGAGATATGTTTTGGTTTCCGAAAGGAGACGAAGTTGTGTGAAATAATTACATTTAGTTTGACGTGTTTTTGATTTTGTTTATCTTTGAAGAAAGATAATGGAACGAAGCGAACATGAGCATGAGGATGCGAGACGTGATGAAGATCGTATAGCTGCAGCTAGAAGTGTGATGCAAAAGATGATTGAAGTAGCAGTACAACAGAGACAGATGATCACTCAGCAACAGGAACTGATAATCGAACTTCATAGCTTACTAGGATTGGAGCAGCCATCAGATGTGAGAAGCTGTAACTTAGAACCTTCGATAATCCAAGATGGAAGGAAGCGTAAGGTCGATCGTGTTCAGCAAAAGCAGTGTGTACAACCACTGAGGAAGCAACAACAAACAAAGAGAGGAAGTACTAGTGGCAACAATTTTGGTCAGACTGTGGTATCATCACTGAAATGTTTCAAGTGTGGAAAAGATCATCTCACTAAAGATTGTCAGCATAAAGGGGTTATTTGTTATCGATGTGGGAAGCTTGGACATTTCTCCAAAGATTGTGATCAATTGAAGATGGAACTTTCCATTAGTGATACACGTATTTCAAAATCTCAAGAAGAAGAAGAAGAAGAAAGAGCCGGTGCAGAGAGTGTAGTGAGACCATTCAAATACAAAAACTTAAGGAATAAGGAAATTATGCCATAGAGGGTAATCTTAAAAATGTATTGTATAATGCTTAAGGTAACCAGTCTTTTGTGATCTGTGACTGTGTAAAATCTTTTAGGTTATCTGTGTTTTGTTCTTTTCATAATACTACTTCAACTTCTAAACTTGTTATTACTACTCGAATCTGTTTGAAACTATCTTATTATTATGGAGTTTGAAACTTTTTCTATTGATCTGGTTTATCTATTTCTTGTTCAAATAGACTGAGTAAATCAATTTGACTTATCCATGTCTTCGTTATAATGTGATTTGAGTATTTCTACTCTTCTTGTTAAACTTGTTGTTATACTCAAGTTTTCTAACTTTATCCTATCTATTGAATATCAAATCTTTTATGTTGATTTGATTTGTTTATCTAAAATTACATCTATTTGAGAGCTTGATTTTATAAATGGAGTGGTTATTTTCCAACCATATCCTACTAGATTGATACAATGTAATCTTAGTGTTTCCTTGACCGAAATTTTTGGATTTGAATCCGAAAGTTCCTTTCTAAAATTATTGGACCATGTTCATTTTGAAAATCTATTAGACCATTTTAAATTCTTTGTTGGACTAATCTAGTAACTTACTTGAAAAGTCTTATTACTTTTCCTTATGACCTTCATAGTGTCTTTCATGTATCTCAATTAAAAAGGATCATTCCTGATTCAACTTGTGTTATAATATCAAATACAGTACAATTAGAAGAAAACTTGATCTATGAGACAGTTTCTGTTAAGAGTAAAAATAGGCAAGTAGAACAACTTATCTGGATGAAGAAAATCTGGGATGATGTGATGACAAGAGAGCCAGAAGATCAAATGAAAGGGATCGTTCTTCGTTCCAAGATCGACTTGTGTACTGGTTGTTATCAGATTCACGTGAAGGTAGAGAATGTTCCAAGACAATTTTTAAAAGGCGTTACAAGAACTATGAATAGTCAGTACTACCATTCAGAGTAGGGAATGTTTTGACGATGTCCGTGAATTCTATAAATAGGATCTTTCTTTTTATCTGGCAAATTTGTCATTATTGGCAATATTTTGACCTATTCTCGAAATTCCAAGGAACATGCTGAAGAATCTCAAAGCAGTTCTTCAATTTTGAAGAAAAAGAAGGAGTTGTGTGTAAAATTAGTCAAACATAAACTCCGTTAGAAGAAGTTCAACTTGTGGATTTAGATTGAGTATTGACACCGAATAGAAAGGTGGTGGCATATACTTCAAGATGGTGGAACGCACATGAAAAGAATTATTCAAATTATGTTTAGGATGTACGATAGTCATTTTGCAAGGAAAATCTGAAGACATTAAGTTTATAGTAATTTCAAGGGTTCGAAGTACCTGTACAATCAAGAGGGATTTGGATATAAGGAAAAGACGATAACTAGAATTTTCAAAGGACTTGATGAGAGTTTGTGATCTAGAATAAAACTGGTTGTTGGAGTGAATTTCTATCATTGATAGAGTTCACATATAATAATAGTTTTCATTCGAGTATAAGGATGATACCCTATGAGATATTATATGGAAGAAGATATAGAACGTCGTTATGTTAGCATCAAGAATGCTTGAAAGTATTGAGGTATGACCAGAATTTGTGTAGCAGACTCGAGAAAGTGAAGACGATCAAGACAAGATGAGGACAACTCAGACGCGGCAAAAGAGTTATGCAGATAAAAGACGAAGACAGTTTGAAATTGAAGAAAGTGACCATGCATTTCTACATGTGACACCTATAACTAGAGTTGGACGAGTGATTAAGTCGAGGAAAAACCCACTCTGAAGTTTATCGGATCGTATGGGATACTCCGTTGGAGATCGTACAAATGAAGGAAAAATTCAACCTACGAGACGTTTCTAGTCAAGATTGAAGATCAAAGAACAAAGTAACTTCGACGAAAAGAAAGCGCATTGGTTATAGTGGTTTGGAACAATATACGTGGTGGAGCAACATGGGAATTAGAAGATAAGATAAGAGAGTAGTATCCATTTTTATTTTAAGTGTGTCAAGTTTCGAGGACGAAACTTATTTTAGAGGGGGAGAGTTGTAACACCCCAAATTTTTAGACTATGTTGTAAGAGTCGATGTAATTACACTACTTTGTGTTTTTCAGTGCATTATAAAAATAATTTGATTATTTCGATACTATTTGTGATTATTTTGTGTGATTTGCTTCTCGGTCAAGAAAATAATAATTTTCGGGTCGGGAAATTCTTGTCTCGATTATTTAGAGACGGGGATCTTACTTAACCCGAACCGAGTAATACGTAAAAGAATCTATTAATTTTTAGAATTTATCTCGTAAAATAATTCTATTTTACCGATAAATATATGTTGCTTGATGCATAGTCATTTGTTATTGCTATGAATTATTTTGACCCTAAGATAGTTTAATTTGCCATTATACTCAACCGACCAAAATTTGGAATTCTAATTCGACCAAAATTTGGAAATCCCTAATCCGATTTAAGTTCTTGACTAAAATTGAAATCAACCGACCAAAATTCTCGGAAATCCAATCCGACAGAAGTTCCTCAACATTTTCCCAAATGATTTTCATTTCAAAACCTGTTTCGACAAACCGAATTCGACAATTTCTTTTGAGAATAGATTCTTGTCGATACTGACTTCATTTCAAGCCTATTCCGACAAACAAAGCGCGACAGTTTTATGAATATACTCCTGTCGATAGATTCGGTCTTTCTCAAGCCTTATAGGGATCCAAAAGATCAATCTCACGTAACTCATTCGACAATCCAAGATTTTTGAAGGTCTTGACATCGACAGAATTTGGACAAGATCCAAACACTTGAAGAAATTTTCCTAACATTTTGATCCCGTCGGATTTAATTACTGAATGCAAGCATAAGTTAAATAGTGAGTTGAATTCGACACTTCAGAGCATTTCCGACAACATCAATCGGTAGTTTGACAAAACCCAAAATACCTCAAGATGGATGAAACCGATTCTCAATTCTTGAATCGAAATCAAAGATTTTGGTCTGTTATGGCCGCCTCTTCCGACAAAGACCATCTTTCCACGTAAGACCATCTATTCAAAACATGGGAGAAGTCCTCGTGTTCGACAAAGCGATGGACGTTCGTTAGCAAAGAATCGTTAAAAACAATATGGTTCTCCTTTTCCCTCAATCTTGTTGACGATTTTGTAAATCAAAATGAAGATGTTTATATGTAATCGACCTAACGATCATAAATAGTACTACTATTCGTTGTCGAACACTATTTTATATCGAAGGTTGCTCATTGTTGGACAAACACTTATCGTCGAATTTTATCTTCTATCCAACCATTTAGGACAATGTTAATATCTGTCGAATTTGATCCTCTCGATCATTTAAGACAATGTCATATCCATCGAATTTGACTTCTATCCAAATACGTCGAATTTAATCTTCTTACTATTTGGTAACATGTTAAAATCCGTCAGTATGAATTGGATCTTTTAATTATTAGGTACCAAGTTAAAAATCAATTTGTCGAGTGAGATGCTAGTATCGTTAAGTGAAAATGTCAATATTCGTCGAGTGAGGATGCTCAGTGTTGCTGAGTTAGAATGTCAATTTTCGTCGAGTGGGGATACCAATGTCCGTCGAATTTGAATGATAATGTTCGTCGAATTATGGTACTAACGACCGTCGAGTAAGAATTCTTGATTTCAAGAGAAAAACTTCTCTAATATCAAAATCGTCGAATTTGATCTTCTAACCATATAGTATTTCGTCGATTCGACAATTGGAAGATTTCTTCAACGTTAACATCCGTCCGACTAATTAGGATATTTGTTGACCTTTTAAGTTCATTCGACAATTTTCATCTTCGACAGAATCACCATTCGATAGAGTTCTCATCCGACAACAGCTTGATATTTAGCCATTCTTGGAAAATAACATTCTCCCATTTTACATCATTCTGTTATCAGTTGATTTTCGTCAAAAATTACCCTGGAAACTCACGTTCATGCAGCAATTTGGAGGGGTTCTACGTCGGCCAGTAGCAGCTTGAAGGAGGTTCTACAAGGTTCTTGAACAATCCAATATCCTTGAAAGTCAAATGAATGACATCAGCCACGTGCATTCAGAATAAGATATTTTACTTCATGTAAATCCTAAACTTTATTTAAGCTTATCCCACGGCAGCAGCATTGAAAAATTTCACTCTCTCACAATTTCATTTTCTCTCTCATCAAAAACAGTATTCATCTTTTCTCTCAAATCCCACGAACCTGAGCAGCATTTTTCTTCCTTTTCTCTCCATTTCATCCTCACAAATTCACCTTCTCTCACCCAAAGACTTCACTCCATTTTCTCTCAAAATGGTTTACGGCCATGCATAGTCAAAGTCTTCATTTTTCTCCAAAATTCTCCAAATAGCAAAAGTTCTCAGATTTCCTTCTTCTTTTCTTCTCCAACCTCACGGCCTTCCACCCACTTTTCATCAATCACTCTTCTATAATTTTAAACTACCTTATTTCTTGCTTTCCTACTTCATTTCAAGACATTTTGTAGTTAAAAACCTAAGCCTAAATCATTTATTTTTTTATCTTGTTCTTTAAAGCTCAAGTTTGAAGCCTTGAAGGTAGGATTCTTTAATCTTCACATTTCTCTTCATTTCAAAGTTCTAATCATGATTTTAATCCATGATTATTTTAGTTTAGAGCCTTAGGTATTAATATTGCATGTTTTCTTTGGTTTCCAAGAAGCTCTTGGTGGAAGGAGTTTGCTTGAAGGAGACATACAAGGAGCTTTGGAGGTTCTTCAAGAGGTAAGAGGGAGATTTAACCTCACCAACCAAGTTTTGGTGGTGTGGAGATGGTTGAAACGGTGAAAAACCCCTAAGGGTTTATTCACTTATTGTTTAATTACTTCTTTAGTTGTGATTGTGTTATTGGTGATTTTATGTTTGTGATTGTGGTGTTTATGGCTTTGAAAATTATGATTGCATGTGTGATAATATGTTTATTGTTTTGATAAATATTGTATATATGAACCGAATGCATGTAAGTGTATGTGTAAATTAGGATGTGAATAATATGATGGATTAAACTGAGAATTTAGAATTTGAAAGAAAAGGAAATTGAATTTGGAAGAGTCAAATACAACAAGATGAAATGATTTTGGAGAAACAATATACTGATTATGATTTTATAGAGCAATATTGTAATTTTTGTGTTTAATGGGGACATGTTGTAACTATTGATTTTGAATGGTTATATTGTAAATATGATTTTTATAAGGGACTATTTAGTAAATATGGTTTTTGAGAGACTATTTCATAAATATAATTTGTATGAGAAACTATTTCGTAAATGTGATTTTATGAAGGACTATTTTGTCAATAGGATTTTTATGAGGGACTATGTTGTAAATTATGAATTTTATGAAAGATTATTTCGTAAAAAAGAATTTTATAAAAAACTATTTTGTAAATATGAATTTTTGAGGGACTATTTTGTAAATATGAATTTTATGAGGGATGATTTTGTAAATATGAATTTTTGAGGGACTATTTTGTAAATATGAATTTTATGAGGGATGATTTCGTAAAATATGAATTTTTCAAAGGACTATTTCGTAAATGTGACTTTTACGAGGGACTGTTGTGAAAATATTATTTGGATGAGGATTATAATACAAACATTATGTTTTGAGGAGTTATTATGCAAATATGAAAAATGAAGTTGAGTTTTGGTGTTAACCGAGGAAACTAGTATTCTTAATTTAAAACGTGTGAAAAGTATTTTACGTGATTGAGAAATGATGAAAAATTGATACATGATTTGAGAAAATGCGAAAAATATGGTTTCGCGATAAAATTACAGTAATAATATTTTTGGGACTATATGAGGACCCCGAATATGAGATAAAGAAAATTGAATTAAGAAGATGAGAGAATGAATTGAACTGAGAAAGGTGCATTTGAATGTGCATTGAAAAAGTCCAATGGGTTGAATAAGACTGATTGTCGAAAGAAGGAAAGAACACACCTCCTGAGTGGGTGCGATGTGCGTAGTGTAGGTCACTCGTTGACCTTGGGGGCATCGGGGTGCGGGTTGCCTACAATGGACAGAGAATAAAGCTTCGTCAGACCGTAGGTTAGACCGATGCAACACACCGATGATCCGGACCGAGACACTATCCATAATCGAGATCTGATAAAGACTGTGATGCATATGTTAGATGTGCAAATGCTAAATGAGCAAATGATAAATGAGCAAAGAGAATGAGCACGTGGTCTGAGGCATGTTGTGCAGACAGATTCTTTTCGATCACTCTTTCCGACCTGAGTTTTAGCTCCATGGAGTAGGAAAATTGAGTCTAGGTACATGAGTCTAGATGCATATACAGAGATACTGAGGGTATTTTCATAATTATTGATTTTGATAACTGAATTATTGAATAAGTGAATATTGATAAGGACATGGACGTAATTATAAATTATGATGATAAATGATGTTGGTAACATAATTGTAATTATGTATGATGTGTTGATATGAGATATGATATGTGTTAGATAAATGATATTGATGATATAATTGTAATTATGTATGATGTATGATATGAGAATTTGTATGTGTTTATCTTCATTGCTACCATACTGGTATTGGCGTAGGTGATCTCACCTCTTTGTCTGTCTATTTTTGTATTGTATTTATAATTGTAAAGAGATTGAGCAAGACGTTGAGTGAGAATGCAAGGAAGATCAGATTTTCGAGAAGGAAGTTGAGTTCTAAAGAGATGGAGATGTTGAGTTTTCGTAAGGTTTATGGGAACCGGAGGCATAGTGCGTCGAGCTTGTTGGAAAATGTATTTCTCACATAAACAGTAATAGAGAGCTTACTACCGTACTCCTGGTACGGTTAGTATTGTATATTTTGTGTCAAGTTGGATTCCTCCCTGTTGAGGAGTCTGAGGAGAACCCGTTTGAGGGTTCTGCATGTTTAGAGTTACTTGGGCATTATGTAATTTAATTAATGTGTAAATATTTTTAGAGTCCAATTTGTAAATATTAAAGTGTGACAGTACTACGATTTATGTATATATAATTGTAAAATTTTATTGTAATGATGCTGTAATGTTTTAATTTCCGCTAAGTTTATCTTACTATCATCAAGAAATTTTACAACTCGTATTTATATTACAAGCATGATTCATAACGAAGGGGTGATGTGATAATTGAATAACACGAAGTGTGACGCCCTAAGGAGGGTGTTACACGTAAAGTCCGTGGAGCAAATGTCTGAGCGGACGATACGACACTACTCTCTCTAGGGGTGCGATAATGCGCTCCCCAATGCTGCCTGATAGATATAGGAAACTCTAACTGTACATAAATAGTAACAGAAAAGTAGGGATTTCCTGACTGTAACCTACTCAGTCTAATATTTACATCACCCAAATAATAAAATACTCTCTCTCTCTAGATCTTCAGTCCATGCATTGTCCCCGTCAATGAATGTCGGGCCTCGTGTAACCCAAGAAGCTAGGAATCTCTACCGCCATCGAACTCTAAGTTCTCAACAGAAACGGATCTTTCTCTACTTCTCGTTCTACGTCCGCCTCAGTGTCTTAAAACACATATACATGATATAACATATACATAAATTACATTGTTGTCCCTCAAAACAGAGTATTTTCACTATAGTCCCTCAAAACTTTATATTTACATAATAATCCCATATTTCCATAATATTTCCAATTAAATTCCTTTCTCATAAAATTTACAAAAATTTACAAGATAAATTCCACTTACATATAGTATAAATTTCTCTACAAGATATATTCTACATGCATACGTATTATCGGTTCCTAAGCATTACATTACAAGATACGACAAGAGTCGAAATAAAATCAGATCTCATAAATGCTACACATAAAAACATAGAAACACAATCAGGTACATCCCAAGTACAGTTCAAACACACAAACACAATCAGGCACATCTCAATACAGTCCAATCAACACAGTCCAAGAATCTCAAACAATAGGGAATTAACCTCAAACAATAGGTGAATAAATCCTTAAGGATTTTTCACCGAACAAACCATCCTCATACTACCAGAACATGGGTGGTAAGGTAGAGTCTCCCTCTTACCTCTTGAAGACAAGCTTTGTAAGCTTTCCTCCCTTGCCTTGAAACTTTGTTAATCTTCTAACAAGCCCTAAAATTTTCAAGAAAAATTAGTGAAGGACTATACAAGAATCAAGGTTGAAAACCATGGAAAAATCATGGTTAACAAAAAAAAAAAATCAACTTTGAATCATTAACTCAAAGCTTACCTCTTTAGGAAGAAGATTGAAGAAGCTTAGGACCTTGTGAAGAAGAAATGATTAGAGGAGGCTTTGAGTCAAAACAACCCAAAAGATGAGTGTTTAAAAGAAATGGATGGTGTGATTTTGGTGATGACCGATTGGAAGAAAAGGAGAATGAGAGTGAGAGGCGTGATTTCCCTTGGAACTTTGAGAGAATAAGCTTATATTTTGATAAGTAGAAAGTGGAGAGTGAAGACGTATTGGGGAGGCTGCTGGCCGTGTAATGTTTGAGAGACAATTGGCTTATATTTGAGAAGTGAAAAAATGAAGATGAATACGTGAATGAGCTGCTGCCAGCCGTGAATTACTTGTGATATTTGGATGATTTTACTTGAAAATTTTATCTAATTTTGAGTGCTAAAGACAGCTGCCCACCGTAGATGAGTTTGTGACATTTGAAGAGATGTATTTGCATGGTTATCCACTCCATCCAGCTGCCCCAAGCTGCTGCCGTGCTGCTGCCTTTGGTGATAGACGTGAGTGACATTTGCTTGAGCAAATAGCCATGCATTAATTGCACAAGTACTCTCTCTTCTCATTGGTTACAAGCTTGACTTTGTATGGTATTTGGACCTTCAAATATTACTTGAAATCTTCACACCGCTGGGCCGGTTCTTTATTCGTTGGACGCCCATTCTCGCATGCCTTCTTGGCCGTGAATTTGCTGCTGTTGGGCCGTGAAATTGCTGGACCGTGAAGCTCCATTTTGCTGCTCCAATCAGCTGCTGGTCTATGGTGTTTTAGGTGAGTTTAAGTCCTTTAATTGATTGCTAATCCAAGCTAAATTCTGCTACTATTGGGCCACAAATTCTGCTGCTGTTAGGCCTAAAATTCTGCTGCTCAAAATTTCTACTGGACCATGAGTTTAGGTGCTGCTGTCCATAGTGGTTTAGGTGGGTTTTAAATCCTCAATTCATCATTAGTTCAAGCCTAATTACTAGTTTATTGGTTAGCCAATTAATTGGGTTTAATCTCCTAACCATTCTTACTTAATTCTTCAAGTACATAACTAATTTAATTTAACATATTTAGCTTGTATCTAATACATATTAATTATGCATCATCACCTCTAATTAGAATTAGGATATTAAAGTAAGGACTAAGTTATAACTAATCCTTAGTTAAGTTAGTTTACTTAATTGCTTAATTAGGTAATTAGGACAACTAAATTAAGGTTAATTAGTTTCCTAAGAAAAAGTCAAGCAATTAATGTTGACTAAATCTTATCCATTAATCTTATCTATGGTGAATGTTACTTGATGGTTTTGTTAAGTTTTGTTTTACACCATTGATTAAATCAATGGTGAGGATTAAGGCTTCTAAGTCAAGCTTCAAATCTAATGGTCCACAAAGAAGTCTAAGCTTCTTTCCTTGACCAATTTTTTCATTGGTTAGAAAAGTCCAACGTTCATAGCAACGATTGCTATAAATACAATCACGGATACTTATCCGTACAATATTATTATTTTTACAGATAGATTTTAAAATAAAAAGATTCTTTTCTGAATCACTCAGATTCGGGTTTAGTAAGATCCCCCGTTTCCAAATGAGACAGATCAGAATTTCCCCGGCCTGAAAAATATTATTTTTCCTAGCCAAGAGCAATCACACAGAATGATCAAATATGATCTCAGAACAGTCAAATTAATTTTATACACACAGAAAATGCAAAACAGTGTAATTCTGCTATTTATCATTCATATAGTCAGAATTTGGGGTGTTATAACTCTCCCCCTCTAAAATAAAGTCTCATCCTCGAAACTTGACATACACTTAACACAAAAATGGATACTGTTCTCTAATCTTTTCTTCCAACTCCCATGTGGCTTCACCACTTACATCATTCCAAACTACTTTAACTAAAGCAATGTCCTTTCCTCGAAGCTGCTTTATCCTTCGATCTTCAATCCTGACTGGAACTGTTTCATAGGTCAAGTTCTCCTTTAGTTGTATAGTGTCTGGTTCGATAATGTGAGTTGGATCTGGAATATATTTCCGTAGTTGTGATACATGAAACACATTATGAAGATTTGATAAAAACGGCGGCAGCGCAACTTGATAAGCTACCGGACCTATCCGACGAAGTATCTGATACGGTCCGATAAACTTAGGAGTAAGCTTCCTCGACTTGATTACTCGTCCAACTCCAGTCATAGGCGTCACACGTAAAAATACATGATCACCTTCTTCGAATTCCAGTGGTCTTCGCCTTTTATCTGCATAGCTCTTTTGTCGCGTCTGAGCAGTCCTCATCTTGTCTTGGATCATCTTTACCTTTTCAGTTGTCTGCTGCACAAATTCAGGTCCTATTACAGTGTTTTCACCATCCTGGTACCATCACAATGGTGTCCTACATCTTCTCCCATATAAGGCTTCATAGGGTGCCATCCCTATACTCGAATGGAAACTATTATTGTAGGTGAACTCTATCAATGGTAGAAATTCATCCCAACAACCAGTTTGCTCTAGAACGCAAGCCCTCAACAAGTCCTCCAACGATTGAATTGTTCTTTCTGACTGACCATCAGTTTGTGGATGGTAAGCAGAACTCAAATGTAGATTTGTCCCCATCGCTTCTTGTAGACTAGTCCAAAATCTTGATGTGAATCGCGGATCTTGATCAGAAATTATACTGGATGGTATACCATGAAGTCTAACAATTTCATTGATATATATCTGAGCCAACTTCTCCATTGAGTACTTAATATTAATCGGTAAAAAGTGCGCTGACTTTGTAAGCCGATTAATAATTACCTATATAGAGTCGTGACCCTTCCGAGTTCTTGGTAGCCTCGTGACGAGATCCATTGCTATGTCATCCCATTTCCATTCAGGAATAGGCAAAGGTTGCAACATTCCTGATGGTCGTTGATGTTCCACCTTGGCCTTCTGACAAGTCAAACAGGAAGATACATATTCTGTGACATCCCTCTTCATTCCTTGCCACCAATACAGCTGCTTCAAATCTTGATACATCTTCGTGGCTCCTGGATGCATACTCAACTTACTTCTATGAGCTTCATTCAAAATCGATCTCCTAAGTTCGGATCGTTTGGTACACAAACTCTCCTCCGAACTTCAAAATTCCATCAACACCTTCATTTGAATTCTAATTCGCTCCTTGACTTCTTGCTTCCTTTGCTTCTTGTAAATATTGATCACTATTCGTCCTTCTCGTATTTTATCCATCAGATCATTTGAAATAGTGATCATGTTCAAACACATTTTCCCCGGTGTCAACTTCACAGACAATTGCATATCTCGAAATTCTTCTATCATTTCCTTCTCCTTCATCATCATAACAGAAGCATTAAGTGATTTTCTACTCAAAGCATCCGCTACCACATTCGCTTTTCTAGGATGATATTATAACTGAAAGTCATAATCTTTCAGAAACTCGAGCCAACGCCTTTGTCTCATGTTCAACTCTTTTTGGTCGAACAGATACTTCAAACTTTTATGATCACTAAACACAGTGAACATTGCCCCATAGAGAAAATGTCTCCATACCTTCAACGCAAACACCACTGCTGCTAGCTCCAAGTCATGAGTCGGATAATTCCTCTCATGCACTTTCAACTGTCTCGATGCATAAGCCACAACCTTATGGTTCTGCATAAGTACACAACCCAATCCTTGATAAGAAGCATCATAGTACAACTCTAAAGGTTCGTTCGGATCAGGTAGAATCAACACTGGTGAAGTAGTCAGTCGTCGTTTCAACTCCTGAAAACTTTCCTCTCATGCATCAGTCCACACGAACAGTTGATTCTTTCGTGTAAGTTGGGTAAGAGGTCCTGCAATCTTTGAAAATCCTTCTATGAATCGTCGATAGTAACCGGCCAATCCAATGAAACTACGGATTTTCGATACAGTCTTTGGTCTTTCCCACTCAATAACTGTCTCTACCTTCGAAGCATCAACTTCAATTCCATCCGCCGATATGACATGCCCCAAGAATTGTACTTCACTCAACCAAAATTCACACTTGGACAACTTGGCATATAGTTTATTTTCCTTCAAAATCTGGAGAACCACTCTGAGGTGTTCAGCATGTTCCTCCTGACTTCGAGAATAGATCAAGATGTCATCAATAAAGACAACAATAAACTTATCCAAGTATGAACGAAAAAGTCTATTCATGAAATCCATAAATATTGCAGGTGCATTAGTCACACCAAAAGGCATCACTTGGTACTCATAATGCCCGTATCGAGTCCGAAACGCAGTCTTCGGAATATCCTCCACCTTTACACGTATCTGGTGATAACCAGAACGTAAGTCAATCTTAGAAAATATGGCGGCTCCTCGCAATTGATCCAGCAGATCATCAATCCTCGGTAGGGGATACTTATTCTTGATTGTAATCTTATTCAGCTGTCGATAATCCACACATAGCCGAGAAGTCCCATCCTTCTTCTTTACCAACAACACTGGAGTTCCCCAAGGTGATACACTTGGTCTCATAAATTACTTTTCCAACAAATCTTCTAATTGCTTCTTCAGTTCGGCCAACTCTACTGGTGACATTCTGTAAGGTGCCATAGATATAGGTCCAGCTCCAGGTACTAAATCAATAGAGAATTCAATCTCCCTTTCCGGTGGTAATCCCGGTATATCTTCAGGAAACACTTCGGGAAATTCATTCACTACAAAGATATCTTTCAGAACATCTTCACAGTGAACTTCCAATGAAGATATCAACAAGTATCCTAGGTCTCCTTCCTTTAAACAAGCTTCCACTTGAGTAGCCGTTAAGAATCTAGAATCCTTAACCTCAGGGAAAACTAACGTCTTACTCGATACCAATCAGGATATGGTTAGAGGATAACCAATCCATTCCTAAGATTACATTAATCTTAGAAAGAGGCAAACAGATCAAATCCACATGAAAGATTCTATCCCTAACACAAACGGGGCAATTCAAGCATACTTTTGTAGTTATCACAGTTTATCGGTAGGAGTAACCACGGTCAAATCATATGGCAATGTAGTCACAGTCAATCCCAAATGCTCCATACAATCACATGCAATAAAAGAATGTGTTGCTCCCGAATCATATAACACTGTTAAAGGGTTACCTTTAATAGCACACTCCTCTATTATCAAATCCTCAGATTTAGCAGCTTCCTCCCCGCTCATCGTATATACTCGACCACCTGCCTATGGCCTTGCAGTACGAACATTGCTCACTGATGGCTCTACCTTTAACTGATCACAATCTCGGGAAAAATGTCCAGGCTTCCCACATCTATAACAGATCACCCCCTTATACTGACAGTCTCTAGTAAGATGTCCTTTCCCACACTTAAAACATTTAAGTGCAGAAGTTCCAGTTGAAGCTGTCTTACTACCACTTGAACTTCCCCCAACTAATTGTTGTCGATTCTGACTTGCTGCTAATTTAGTGTATGGTTTCTGTTGATAACGGTTGCCACCGCTACCCCTTCCTCGTTGGAACCGTGCTGGTCCAAAGTTTTTAGTCCTTGCCGCCCGTTGGTTATCTATCTCCTCAATCTTGCGGCACTTGTCCAATAACACTGGAAATTGATCAATATCCACCGTCGCTAAAGCTCTCTTGATGTCAAGCCTCAATCCTTCTTCGAATTTCCTACACTTCCATTGCTCATCTGGATGCATCTGAAAGTACCTCGAAAACTTAGACAAGCTTTCGAACCTTGCTGCGTACTCGCTCACAGTCATTGCTCCTTGCCTCAGACTAAGGAACTCCATCTCCTTAGCATGTTGCACACTCGCTGGAAAATATTTTGCCAAAAACTTCTGTCTAAAGAGCTGCCATGTTACAACTCTTCCTTCAGCTTCAATTAATCTTAGAGCTCCTGCCCACCAGGCCTCTCCATCACCAACTAGCACAAACATCGCAAAAGTAAGTTTTTGCTCATCAGTACATCCCATACCATTAAATATCTTCTCTAATTCCTTAATCCACAAATCAGCTTTCTCTGGATCAAACTCTTCATGAAACTTAGGCGGATTATTCCTTCGAAATTCTGACAAGCTATGAGCCTCATCAGTTGCTCTCTGATTCTGCTGTATAACAACCTCAGCGATCCTTTGTATTGCTGCTATAGCTGCAGCCATATTCTGATTGTCATTGCCGGCGTTCTCACCTTCTGCTCTAGTATTAACACGCCCTCTTCCTCGTCCAACCATTTCGTCTTTCTCAAATCAATTGGACAACACAAATAGTAGTTGAAATCAATCTTCTAGTAATATGATTTCCTTTCCGACAAATAAACACAGAGAAACACGCAACTTAAACAAGACAAACCTAACCACAAACCCAAAAGACTCTAACTTGGGCTCTGATACCAACTAATGTAACACCCATTTTAGGATGCCACATTTATGTTACATAATTACCAAATTAACCTTATTTAAATAACGTAAGTTATAGGGAAAAATATGAAATTTAAAATTTCTTAATAACTAGAAAATAAACTTAGCAGAAAATAAAACATCACAACATTATTACGAATAATTTACATCATTTATACATATCCAAGTCTCTGGTTGTACATATACAAACCTTTAACACACTCATACTATAAATATTACAAACTAGTCACTCCAAAAAGTTTAAACACTATTTACATTGACATCTTTGCCCAAGTACAACTAGGCAGCTGAGTCCTCAGAAGTAGCCGGATCCTCAGATGGATCCTCCTCAGACCTTCCTGGTGGGGGAATTCCAACCCGACGTAAAGTCCGTGGAGCAAATGTCCGAGCGGACGATACGACACTACTCTCTCTAGGGGTGCGATAATACGCTCCCCAATCTTTCGCCCGATAGATATAGGAAACTCTAAGCGTACATAAATAGTAATGAGAAAAAGTAGGGATTTCGACCGTAACCTACTCGCCTAATATTTACATCACCCAAATAATAAATACTCTCTCTCTCTAGATCTTCAGTCCATGCATTGTCCCCGTCAATGAATGTCAGTCTCACGTAACCCAAGAAGCTAGGAATCTCTACCGCCATCGAACTCTAAGTTCTCAAAAACGGATCTTTCTCTACTTCTCGTTCTACGTCCTACTCGGTGTCTTAAAACACATATACATGATATAACATATACATAAATTACATTATTGTCCCTCAAAAAGCAGTATTTTCACTATAGTCCCTCAAAACTTTATATTTACATAATAACCCCATATTTCCATAATATTTCCAATTAAATTCCTTTCTCATAAAATTTACAAAAATTTACAGTATAAATTCCACTTACATACAATATAAATTTCTCTACAGTATATATTCTACATGCATACGTATTATCAGTTCCTTAAGCATTACAGTATACAGACAAGAGTCGAAATAAAATCAGATCTCATAAATGCTACACATAAAAACATAGAAACACAATCAGGTACATCCCAAGTACAGTTCAAACACACAAACATAATCAGGAACATCTCAATACAGTCAATCAACACAGTCCAAGAATCTCAAACAATAGGAATTAACCTCAAACAATAGGTGAATAAATCCTTAAGGATTTTTCACCGAACAAACCATCCTCATACTACTAGAACATGGGTGGTAAGGAAGAGTCTCCCTCTTACCTCTTGAAGACAAGCTTTGTAAGCTTTCCTCCCTTGCCTTGAAACTTTGTTAATCTTCTAACAAGCCCTAAAATTTTCAAGAAAAATTAGTGAAGGACTATACAAGAATCAAGGTTGAAAACCATGGAAAAATCATGGTTAACAAAATAAAAAAAATCAACTTTGAATCATTAACTCAAAGCTTACCTCTTTAGGAAGAAGATTGAAGAAGCTTAGGACCTTGTGAAGAAGAAATGATTAGAGGAGGCTTTGAGTCAAAACAACCCAAAAGATGAGTGTTTAAAAGAAATGGATGGTGTGATTTTGGTGATGACCGATTGGAAGAAAAGGAGAATGAGAGTGAGAGGCGTGATTTCCCTTGGAACTTTGAGAGAATAAGCTTATATTTTGATAAGTAGAAAGTGGAGAGTGAAGACGTATTGGGGAGGCTGCTGGCCGTGTAATGTTTGAGAGACAATTGGCTTATATTTGAGAAGTGAAAAAATGAAGATGAATACGTGAATGAGCTGCTGCCAGCCGTGAATTACTTGTGATATTTGGATGATTTTACTTGAAAATTTTATCTAATTTTGAGTGCTAAAGACAGCTGCCCACCGTAGATGAGTTTGTGACATTTGAAGAGATGTATTTGCATGGTTATCCACTCCATCCATCTGCCCCAAGCTGTTGCCGTGCTTCTTGCCTTTGGTGATTGACGTGAGTGACATTTGCTTGAGCAAATAGCCATGCATTAATTGCACAAGTACTCTCTTCTCATTGGTTACAAGCTTGACTTTGTATGGTATTTGGACCTTCAAATATTACTTGAAATCTTCACAATTCTCTTTGGACGGTTGTTTCTTCTGTTGGACGTCCATTTCGCATCTTCTTGGCCGTGAATTTGCTGCTTTGTTGGGTCGTGAAATTGCTGGACCGTGAAGCTCCATTTTCTTTGCTCCAATCAGCTGCTGGTCTATGGTGTTTTAGGTGAGTTTAAGTCCTTTAATTGATTGCTAATCCAAGCTAAATTTTGCTACTATTGGGCCACAAATTTCTTTGTTAGGCCTAAAATTTACGCTCAAAATTTCTACTTGGACCATGAGTTTAGGTGCTGCTGTCCATAGTGGTTTAGGTGGGTTTTAAATCCTCAATTCATCATTAGTTCAAGCCTAATTACTAGTTTATTGGTTAGCCAATTAATTGGGTTTAATCTCCTAACCATTCTTACTTAATTCTTCAAGTACATAACTAATTTAATTTAACATATTTAGCTTGTATCTAATACATATTAATTATGCATCATCACCTCTAATTAGAATTAGGATATTAAAGTAAGGACTAAGTTATAACTAATCCTTAGTTAAGTTAGTTTACTTAATTGCTTAATTAGGTAATTAGGACAACTAAATTAAGGTTAATTAGTTTCCTAAGAAAAGTCAAGCAATTAATGTTGACTAAATCTTATCCATTAATCTTATCTATGGTGAATGTTACTTGATGGTTTTGTTAAGTTTTGTTTTACACCATTGATTAAATCAATGGTGAGGATTAAGGCTTCTAAGTCAAGCTTCAAATCTAATGGTCCACAAAGAAGTCTAAGCTTCTTTCCTTGACCAATTTTTTCATTGGTTAGAAAAGTCCAACGTTCATAGTAACGACTGCTATAAATACAATCACGAATACTTATCCGTACAATATTATTATTTTTACAGATAGATTTTAAAATAAAAAGATTCTTTTCTGAATCACTCAGATTCGGGTTTAGTAAGATCCCCCGTTTCCAAATGAGACAGATCAGAATTTCCCCGGCCTGAAAAATATTATTTTTCCTAGCCAAGAGCAATCACACAGAATGATCAAATATGATCTCGAATAGTCAAATTAATTTTATACACACATAAAATGCAAAAAAGTGTAATTTGCTATTTATCATTCATATAGTCAGAATTTGGGGTGTTACAACTCTCCCCCTCTAAAATAAAGTTTCATCCTCGAAACTTGACATACATTTAACACAAAAATGAATACTGTTCTCTAATCTTTTCTTCCAACTCCCATGTGGCTTCACCACTTACATCATTCCAAACTACTTTAACTAAAGCAATGTCCTTTCCTCGAAGCTGCTTTATCCTTCGATCTTCAATCCTGACTGGAACTGTTTCATAGGTCAAGTTCTCCTTTAGTTGTATAGTGTCTGGTTCGATAATGTGAGTTGGATCTGGAATATATTTTCGTAGTTGTGATACATGAAACACATTATGAAGATTTGATAAAAACGGCGGCAGCGCAACTTGATAAGCTACCGGACCTATCCGACGAAGTATCTGATACGGTCCGATAAACTTAGGAGTAAGCTTCCTCGACTTGATTACTCGTCCAACTCCAGTCATAGGCGTCACACGTAAAAATACATGATCACCTTCTTCGAATTCCAGTGGTCTTCGCCTTTTATCTGCATAGCTCTTTTGTCGCGTCTGAGCTGTCCTCATCTTGTCTTGGATCATCTTTACCTTTTCAGTTGTCTGCTGCACAAATTCAGGTCCTATTACAGTGTTTTCACCATCCTGATACCAACACAATGGTGTCCTACATCTTCTCCCATATAAGGCTTCATAGGGTGCCATCCCTATACTCGAATGGAAACTATTGTTGTAGGTGAACTCTATCAATGGTAGAAATTCATCCCAACAACTAGTTTGCTCTAGAACGCAAGCCCTCAACAAGTCCTCCAACGACTGAATTGTTCTTTCTGACTGACCATCAGTTTGTGGATGGTAAGCAGAACTCAAATGTAGATTTGTCCCCATCGCTTCTTGTAGACTAGTCCAAAATCTTGATGTGAATCGCGGATCTCGATCAGAAATTATACTGGATGGTATACCATGAAGTCTAACAATTTCATTGATATATATCTGAGCCAACTTCTCCATTGAGTACTTAATATTAATCGGTAAAAAGTGCGCTGACTTTGTAAGCCGATTAATAATTACCCATATAGAGTCGTGACCCTTCCGAGTTCTTGGTAGCCCCGTGACGAGATCCATTGCTATGTCATCCCATTTCCATTCAGGAATAGGCAAAGGTTGCAACATTCCTGATGGTCGTTGATGTTCCACCTTGGCCTTCTGACAAGTCAAACAGGAAGATACATATTCTGCGACATCCCTCTTCATTCCTTGCCACCAATACAGCTGCTTCAAATCTTGATACATCTTCGTGGCTCCTGGATGCATACTCAACTTACTTCTATGAGCTTCATTCAAAATCGATCTCCTAAGTTCTGGATCGGTTGGTACACAAACTCTCCCTCTGAACTTCAAAATTCCATCAACACCTTCGCTGAATTCTAATTCTGCTCCTTGACTTCTTGCTTCCTTTGCTTCTTGTAAATATTGATCACTATTCTGTCCTTCTCGTATTTTATCCATCAGATCATTTGAAATAGTGATCATGTTCAAACACATTTTCCCCGGTGTCAACTTCACAGACAATCGCATATCTCGAAATTCTTCTATCAATTCCTTCTCCTTCATCATCATAACAGAAGCATTAAGTGATTTTCTACTCAAAGCATCCGCTACCACGTTCGCTTTTCCAGGATGATATTATAACTGAAAGTCATAATCTTTCAGAAACTCGAGCCAATGCCTTTGTCTCATGTTCAACTCTTTTTGGTCGAACAGATACTTCAAACTTTTATGATCACTAAACACAGTGAACATTGCCCCATAGAGAAAATGTCTCCATACCTTCAACGCAAACACCACTGCTGCTAGCTCCAAGTCATGAGTCGGATAATTCCTCTCATGCACTTTCAACTATCTCGATGCACAAGCCACAACCTTACGGTTCTGCATAAGTACACAACCCAATCCTTGATAAGAAGCATCATAGTACACCTCAAAAGGTTCATTCGGATCAGGTAGAATCAACACTGGTGAAGTAGTCAGTCGTCGTTTCAACTCCTGAAAACTTCCCTCACATGCATCAGTCCACACGAACAGTTGATTCTTTCATGTAAGTTGGGTAAGAGGTCCTGCAATCTTTGAAAATCCTTCTATGAATCGTCGATAGTAACCGGCCAATCCAATAAAACTACGGATTTTCGATACAGTCTTCGGTCTTTCCCACTCAACAACTGTCTCTACCTTCGAAGCATCAACTTCAATTCCATCCGCCGATATGACATGCCCCAAGAATTGTACTTCACTCAACCAAAATTCACACTTGGACAACTTGGCATATAGTTTATTTTCCTTCAAAACTGGAGAACCACTCTGAGGTGTTCAAGATGTTCCTCCTGACTTCGAGAATAGATCAAGATGTCATCAATAAAGACAACAATAAACTTATCCAAGTATGAACGAAAAAGTCTGTTCATGAAATCCATAAATATTACAGGTGCATTAGTCACACCAAAAGGCATCACTTGGTACTCATAATGCCCGTATCGAGTCCGAAACGTAGTCTTCGGAATATCCTCCACCTTTACACGTATCTGGTGATAACCAGAACGTAAGTCAATCTTAGAAAATATGGCGGCTCCTCGTAATTGATCCAAGAGATCATCAATCCTCGGTAGGGGATACTTATTCTTGATTGTAATCTTATTCAGCTGTCGATAATCCACACATAGCCGAGAAGTCCCATCCTTCTTCTTTACCAACAACACTGGAGCTCCCCAAGGTGATACACTTGATCTCACAAATTGCTTTTCCAACAAATCTTCTAATTGCTTCTTCAATTCGGCCAACTCTACTGGTGACATTCTGTAAGGTGCCATAGATATAGGTCCAGCTCCAGGTACTAAATCAATAGAGAATTCAATCTCCCTTTCTGGTGGTAATCCTGGTATATCTTTAGGAAACACTTCGAGAAATTCATTCACTACAAAGATATCTTTCAGAACATCTTCACAGTGAACTTCCAATGAAGATATCAACAAGTATCCTAGGTCTCCTTCCTTTAAACAAGCTTCCACTTGAGTAGCCGTTAAGAATCTAGAATCCTTAACCTCAGGGAAAACTAACGTCTTACTCGAACAGTCAATCAGGATATGGTTAGAGGATAACCAATCCATTCCTAAGATTACATTAATCTTAGAAAGAGGCAAACAGATCAAATCCACATGAAAGATTCTATCCCTAACACAAACAGGGCAATTCAAGTACACTTTTGTAGTTATCACAGGTTTATCAGTAGGAGTAACCACAAACCAAATCATATGGCAATGTAGTCACAAATCAATCCCAAACGCTCCACACAATCACATGCAATAAAAGAATATGTTGCTCCGAATCATATAACATGTTAAAGGGTTACCTTTAATAGCACACTCCTCATTATCAAATCCTCGATTTAGTGCTTCCTCCCCGCTCATCGTATATACTCGACCACCGCCCGTGGCCTTGCAAGACGAACATTGCTCACCGATGGCTCGCCTTTAACTCGATCACAATCTCGGGAAAAATGTCCAGGCTTCCCACATCTATAACAGATCATCACCCCCTTATACCGACAGTCTCTAGTAAGATGTCCTTCCCACACTTAAAACATTTAAGTGCGAAGTTCCATTGAAGTCGTCTTACTACCACTTGAACTTCCCCAACTAATTGTTGTCGATTCGACTTGTCGCGATTTAGTGTATGGTTTTGTTGATAACGGTTGCCACCGCTACCCCTTCCTCGTTGGAACCGTCTTTGGTCCAAAGTTTTTAGTCCTTGCCGCCCGTTGGTTATCTATCTCCTCAATCTTGCGGCACTTGTCCAATAACACTGGAAATTGATCAATATCCACCGTCGCTAAAGCTCTCTTGATGTCAAGCCTCAATCCTTCTTCGAATTTCCTACACTTCCATTGCTCATCTGGATGCATCTGAAAGTACCTCGAAAACTTAGACAAGCTTTCGAACCTTGTTGCGTACTCGCTCACAAGTCATTGCTCCTTGCCTCAAACTAAGGAACTCCATCTCCTTAGCATGTTGCACACTCGCTGGAAAATATTTTGCCAAAAACTTCTGTCTAAAGAGCTGCCATGTTACAACTCTTCCTTCAGCTTCAATTAATCTTAGAGCTCCTGCCCACCAGGCCTCTCCATCACCAACTAGCACAAACGTTGCAAAAGTAAGTTTTTGCTCATCAGTACATCCCATACCATTAAATATCTTCTCTAATTCCTTAATCCACAAATCAGCCTTCTCTGGATCAAACTCTCCATGAAACTTAGGCGGATTATTCCTTCGAAATTCTGACAAGCTATGAGCCTCATCAGTTGCTCTCTGATTCTACTGTACAACAACCTCAGCGATCCTTTGTATTGCTGCTATAGCTGCAGCCATATTTTGATTGTCATTGCCGGCGTTCTCACCTTCTGCTCTAGTATTAACACGCCCTCTTCCTTGTCCATCCATTTCGTCTTTCTCAAATCAATTGGACAACACAAATAGTAGTTGAAATCAATCTTCTAGTAATATGATTTCCTTTCCGACAAACAAACACAAAGAAACACGCAACTTAAACAAGACAGACCTAACCACAAACCCAAAAGACTCTAACTTGGGCTCTGATACCAACTAATGTAACACCCACTTTAGGATGCCACATTTATGTTACATAATTACCAAATTAACCTTATTTAAATAACGTAAGTTATAGGGAAAAATATGAAATTTAAAATTTCTTAATAACTAGAAAATAAACTTAGCAGAAAATAAAACATCACAACATTATTACGAATAATTTACATCATTTATACATATCCAAGTCTCTGGTTATACATATACAAACCTTTAACACACTCATACTATAAATATTACAAACTAGTCACTTCAAAAAGTTTAAACACTATTTACATTGACATCTTTGCCCAAGTACAACTAGGCAGCTGAGTCCTCAAAAGTAGCCGGATCCTCAGATGGATCCTCCTCAGACCTTCCGGGTGGGGGAATTCCAACCCGACGTAAAGTCCGTGGAGCAAATGTCCGAGTGGACGATACGACACTACTCTCTCTAGGGGTGCGATAATACGCTCCCCAATGCTGCCTGATAGATATAGGAAACTCTAACTGTACATAAATAGTAACAGAAAAGTAGGGATTTCCTGACTGTAACCTACTCAGTCTAATATTTACATCACCCAAATAATAAATACTCTCTCTCTCTAGATCTTCAGTCCATGCATTGTCCCCGTCAATGAATGTCAGTCTCAGGTAACCCAAGAAGCTAGGAATCTCTACCGCCATCAGAACTCTAAGTTCTCAACAGAATCTGGATCTTTCTCTACTTCTCGTTCTACGTCCGGCTCAGTGTCTTAAAACACATATACATGATATAACATATACATAAATTACATTATTGTCCCTCAAAACAGAGTATTTTCACTATAGTCCCTCAAAACTTTATATTTACATAATAACCCCATATTTCCATAATATTTCCAATTAAATTCCTTTCTCATAAAATTTACAAAAATTTACAGTATAAATTCCGCTTACATACAGTATAAATTTCTCTACAGTATATATTCTACATGCATATGTATTATCAGTTCCTTAAGCATTACAGTATACAGACAAGAGTCGAAATAAAATCAGATCTCATAAATGCTACACATAAAAATATAGAAACACAATAAGGTACATCCCAAGTACAGTTCAAACACACAAACATAATCAGGCACATCTCAATACAGTCCAATCAACACAGTCCAAGAATCTCAAACAATAGGGAATTAACCTCAAACAATAGGTGAATAAATCCTTAAGGATTTTTCACCGAACAAACCATCCTCATACTACCAGAACATGGGTGGTAAGGTAGAGTCTCCCTCTTACCTCTTGAAGACAAGCTTTGTAAGCTTTCCTCCCTTGCCTTGAAACTTTGTTAATCTTCTAACAAGCCCTAAAATTTTCAAGAAAAATTAGTGAAGGACTATACAAGAATCAAGGTTGAAAACCATGGAAAAATCATGGTTAACAAAATAAAAAAAATCAACTTTGAATCATTAACTCAAAGCTTACCTCTTTAGGAAGAAGATTGAAGAAGCTTAGGACCTTGTGAAGAAGAAATGATTAGAGGAGGCTTTAAGTCAAAATAACCCAAAAGATGAGTGTTTAAAAGAAATGGATGGTGTGATTTTGGTGATGACCGATTGGAAGAAAAGGAGAATGAGAGTGAGAGGCGTGATTTCCCTTGGAACTTTGAGAGAATAAGCTTATATTTGGATAAGTAGAAAGTGGAGAGTGAAGACGTATTGGGGAGGCTGCTGGCCGTGTAATGTTTAAGAGACAATTGGCTTATATTTGAGAAGTGAAAAAATGAAGATGAATACGTGAATGAGCTGCTGCCAGCCGTGAATTACTTGTGATATTTGGATGATTTTACTTGAAAATTTTATCTAATTTTGAGTGCTAAAGACAGCTGCCCACCGTAGATGAGTTTGTGACATTTGAAGAGATGTATTTGCATGGTTATCCACTCCATCCAGCTGCCCCAAGCTGCTGCCGTGCTGCTGCCTTTGGTGATAGACGTGAGTGACATTTGCTTGAGCAAATAGCCATGCATTAATTGCACAAGTACTCTCTCTTCTCATTGGTTACAAGCTTGACTTTGTATGGTATTTGGACCTTCAAATATTACTTGAAATCTTCACAATTCGCTGGATGATTCTCTGTCTTCTTGTTGGACGTCCATTCGCATGCCGCTTGGCCCGTGAATTTCTTCTTTGGGCCGTGAAATTGCTGGACCGTGAAGCTCCATTTTGCTGCTCCAATAAGCTGCTGGTCTATGGTGTTTTAGGTGAGTTTAAGTCCTTTAATTGATTGCTAATCCAAGCTAAATTCTGCTGCTATTGGGCCACAAATTAGCTTCGTCATAGGCCTAAAATTTCTCTGCTCAAAATTTTCTTGGACCATGAGTTTAGGTGCTGCTGTCCATAGTGGTTTAGGTGGGTTTTAAATCCTCAATTCATCATTAGTTCAAGCCTAATTACTAGTTTATTGGTTAGCCAATTAATTGGGTTTAATCTGCTAACCATTCTTACTTAATTCTTCAAGTACATAACTAATTTAATTTAACATATTTAGCTTGTATCTAATACATATTAATTATGCATCATCACCTCTAATTAGAATTAGGATATTAAAGTAAGGACTAAGTTATAACTAATCCTTAGTTAAGTTAGTTTACTTAATTGCTTAATTAGGTAATTAGGACAACTAAATTAAGGTTAATTAGTTTCCTAAGAAAAGTCAAGCAATTAATGTTGACTAAATCTTATCCATTAATCTTATCTATGGTGAATGTTACTTGATGGTTTTGTTAAGTTTTGTTTTACACCATTGATTAAATCAATGGTGAGGATTAAGGCTTCTAAGTCAAGCTTCAAATCTAATGGTCCACAAAGAAGTCTAAGCTTCTTTCCTTGACCAATTTTTTCATTGGTTAGAAAAGTCCAACGTTCATAGCAATGACTGCTATAAATACAATCACGGATACTTATCCGTACAATATTATTATTTTTACAGATAGATTTTAAAATAAAAAGATTCTTTTCTGAATCACTCAGATTCGGGTTTAGTAAGATCCCCCGTTTCCAAATGAGACAGATCAGAATTTCCCCGGCCTGAAAAATATTATTTTTCCTAGCTAGGAGCAATCACACAGAATGATCAAATATGATCTCAGAACAGTCAAATTAATTTTATACACACAGAAAATGCAAAACAGTGCAATTCTGCTATTTATCATTCATATAGTCAGAATTTGGGGTGTTACATCATAAGGTTGTTTCTGCTAAATTTTGAAGCCCAGAAGGTCATGCCTAGGCGTGTAATAATCACGCCTAGACTATGAGCTCTCAGCCTTATCAGTCTTATTTTTCCTGAGACACCCACGCCTAGGCGTGGATTTATCAAGCCTAGGCGTGGTGGTCTCTGCCTTATTAGTTTAGTTTTCCTACGACTATCACACGCCTAAGCGTGGGTTTTCTATTCCTCAAAAATAAATAAATAAATAATAATAATAATAATGATAATAATAATAATCATTAATAATAATAATCATTCAAAAAAAAATCCACGCCTAGGCATGGAAAAGACAAGCCTAGGTGTGATGGGTCGTTCTTTGCACAAAACGTAGCATTCTTTACCCATTCGCTCCTAAATCCCTAATTCCCCCATTCTCTCATTCCTCCACAGACCTTCCTATTACCATAAATCCCTAAAACTCCTTAATCTCTTCCTCTCCTTCTTCGTCCCTACCACTTCTCCATCACCTACAATCTCTTTCTCATCACTTGTTCCTTCCCCTCCGCAAAACCCATCACCACCATAAAAACCCAACCACTTCTTTTTTTCTTCTTCTTTACCATTTCTCCCTCACCTCCCTACCTTAACCCCATCCTCACCTTCTTTCCCCACCATTTTTCACTCCACCACCACTTTACCCCACCACACGGTCAATACACCGTACTATTTCTATTTTTTTTTTTATTTTGTTTGTTTTGGGTTTCTTGCTAGCTTCAGGTGCCTTGCTCATTTTATGTTCCCTCAAGGTTAGTTTGTTTTTCCATTTCCCTGTTATTTCTATTTAATTTGGTTATCATATGCTCTGTTTGCCTGTTTGGCAGATTGTACATATTTTGCTTCTTAATTTCTAAATTGCTAACTTGTTATGGTTTAGAAATTTTGATTTCTGTTGGGCTTGTGGATTGGTCATCTCTATTGAACAAGGACCATGTTAATTTCTATTTGTGTTAATCATGTGCTTGTTGACATACTTGAGGTGTTGATTAATTTTGAGCCACCCTGTGGTTTTTAGTAAGATCTGTTGCCAATTTTGGGTCATCGAATGGTTAGGTTGGTTATGAACTAATTAGGTTATGCATTGATTGGGCTGTGATTGGCTAGGCTATAAATGATCATTGCGTAGGTTTGGGGGTTTTAATGGGCATAATAAATAAGGCTTACTGGTGTCATACTTGTTCTGTTTGCACCTGTATATGTTTGAATTGCTATTTTATTTCCTCATGACTTGTTTTATCTGGTATTTGGTTGCTTAATGGGGCATGCTATTTTCTAGCTAGGTTAGGGGGTGGCCTTAATTTGAGTTTTCTACTAGAATAAGCTTCATTCTCAATGCTTCTCAATTGTGCCTTTGCTTGAGTTGACACCTGTTCTTCATTAGGTTGCATGATTGCATTAAATTTTATTCTCATTTAGTTTGAATGATTTGGTTAGAAGCATTTTTCATTATCTGTTTCAATGATACTAACTAGCACCGTCTTCTTTTCAGATTTTTCCCAACTATGTCAAAGCGTCAAAGAAAATCTGTTGAAAGTGGGCCAAGTCAAGATGATGACACTAAGGATATTCTCGTGTATGACCCAGCCACTTTCATTTCTCAGAAAGCCTTTGACCATTTCTGGAAACACTTGAGGAAGACAAACATTATACCAGAAAGGGGGTTCCATGACTTGAATATGGTGCATTATCTAGCCATCTCACGCGCCACAATTATTTTTCATTGGGCAACTTTTGCTGAACATCCCATTGAAGAACCAGTAGCTGCAGTGGTTAAAGAGTTCTATGCCAACGCCCATGCTGAGCAATGGTCTTCTACAACTGCTAGAGTTCGAAGACAGACAATTGATTACTCAGTTGAGCGCATCCGGCAAGTCATGGACCTTGTCCCCCCTCCACTAGTCTGTCCGCACCGAGAGTTGCAATTACCTGACGAGCAAGGGGGCACCCCCTTTTAGCACTGTGATGGATAGTATATGTGACTCTACCTTTCCTATTCAGGTTCAGAGGAACACTGATAATTTAATCAAATTTATCAAGTAGGAAAGTTTGTGTCATGAGCTGCACCCGTGGAATCACTTTGTATGTTCCTATTTGCTCCCCACTGAGTATATGTCAGAAATCTATCCCGAGAGTGCCTACATGCTTTATGCGATCCATAATCTTCTATAAGTGGACACTGCTCAAATACTTCATGATCAAATCTGGCTATGCATCACCTCAAAGCTCAAGTCATTATTTTTTCCTTTCCTTATATGCCAGCTATGTGCACAAGCAAAGGTGGCTTGGAAGGACATTGAAGTTTGAGTTAAGTTAAAGACTCTCATAACGGAGAGGGCAGTGCACACTATCATGACTACCCAGGAAAAACGCAGGCATGGTTCAACCTAGCCTCCAGTTGTAGCTCCAACACCTGCCCCTGTACCAGCTCCCGAGCCTACCCCTGCACCTGTCCCACCATCTACCCAGTGTTTGATGCTGCTTGGGCGGCTTTAGTTGATCAGCGCCTGACTACTATCTATCAGAGCATCCACTGGTTAGCTATGGGCCAGGGAAGCCCAATGGATGACTTTCCAGTGTTGCCACCAATTGCTACTCCCCCAGTTTCAGCTTCCCCTCCACCACCTACTGATGATACTGAGATGGGCGCTGATGAGGATGCTGACTTGTTTGATGAGGCCGATTTACTTTGAGGCACCAGGGCCTTTTGCTTTCATGCTCTTTTCTGCTTTATTTTTCTGTCTTTACTTTCAGTTCACTATATGTACTTATTGAATACTTTCTTTCTTTTGTATATAGTGGGACACTACATGACTTACATTTGGGGGAGAATTATTATTTTTTTCTGTTACTTGTTGAATTAGTTTTTGATGATATATATGGACTTCCCTCTCATTCCTTTGTTTTTTTTTTGCATTAAAGTTAGAACAGTTCATTTTGTTAAAGCTTTAAATCATAGTTGTTAATAATTTTAGTTTGGTCTTGTTTTGCTTTTCCAAATTTATGGATCTGAGAGTGCTTGATTCAAAAACTTGTTTGTGGTGATCTGTAAGTGCACAGGTCGACATGTAATATATGAAAGTTAGAGTATCGTGTCCCAATGGATTGACAATTAGAGAAATGCTAAACTTAATCAATTTTCACAAATTCTTATCCAAGCAATCGAATTGTGAGCGTAGGTTGCAATTAAAATAACAAATTAAAAGAAACACGCAAGAAAGTATCAAACACCAATTCCACAAGAGAAAGATGAGAATGATTAAAGCATAGAGGTCCCTATTCACTTGCTACTTCAATGAATAACTTGCGATTCACAAGCATCTAACAATGAGTTAGCTTTGTTAGCTAAAACAAGCAATAGATAAAAGCCTATGTCTAGGACAATTACTCATGTGAAACCTAGTTAATCCACTATATGTCCATGTGAATTAGCATAAGAATCACTCATTGAGAACAATTATCAAACACTTGCTATGCATGACTAATGGATATGTGTCCATCCCATTAGCTAATCAATACATTCAATCCAATAGAATGTAATTGAACATACATTAACCATACCATATCCATATTCATAACACCCTATTTATAGTTTAAGTGGAATACTAAAATCATGCAATTGATGGCCAATCAATAATAATCATTAAACAAAGATATGGAAGAACAAAACCAATTTCATTGATAGAAATCCAACAAATTTATAAGATATTCAAATCCATAGCGAGATCCTAGAGAGCCTCTAGATTAAAGTTTAGTTACACATCATGAAAGAAGAGAAAACATATGGAGTCATAGAACCCATCAAGTTACAAATCAAGAGAGAAAAGGGGAAGAATGAACAAAAGTAGAGAGAATTCAAGCTTGATTTTCCTTCCTTGATCTTGATTCTTCCCTTGAATCACCTCTATCTTGAGTGGTTTTCTCCTCCTCCCACTTTCTCTAAGGATTTCGTGCTTGGTCAAAAATAGAAGATCCCCTCCTAGTCCCGAAAATCAGATATTAAAGGCTAATTTTGGGGACCAGGATTTTTCCCACGCCTAGGCATATCTTTTCCACGCCTAGGCGTGGTTATGAAACACGTGTTGTCAGGTGCTGGCCATGCCTAGGCATGACTTTTCTATGCCTAGGCATGGACCTCTCTGTCTGGGAATTCCTGAAATGCTGCAAGGATCATGCTTAGGCATGATTTTTCCATGCTTAGGCGTAGATTAGCTGTCCTTGCTTCTCTCTTGCATCCTTCCATATTTGAGCTCCTATTCTCTTTCCTCATCCTTTCCAAGGTCTTTCCTTCTTGAATACGTGCATCAAGACAATACCAAAGTCCATCAAAGCATAATCAATCCAAATTCTTTAAATAAAATCCTCAAAGATTCAATTCTCAATCATTTGAATTAACAAGCTTAAATCATTAAAGACATGCATGAATTAAACCTTTGGCCTATAAAACTTAAGGATAGCATGTTCATATACATTCAAATTCATGTGAAATAACTTCATTTCCTAAAGTTATTAGTAATCATTCTTTTTTTTTGGGTTTCTATGCTGAGTAGTTATTATTTCTTGTTTAGTAGATATAGTTGCATTTTTTTATAAAGCAAAAAAAGAAGTCAAATTCTAATTTGAATACTATGAATTTTCTTGACAGGTGGGAAATCTGGTTGATTTTGTTATTGGACCAAGAGGCATTAACTAGTTCCTTTCTTCTTTCATTCACAAGGAAGGTTTGTCAAGATCATTAGCCTTTTAACTTTATTACAGTTAAATATAGTGTAAAATTAATTCAGAAATTCTATCTCTCAAGGCTGCCTGCCTGCCCGTCCTTGGTGGCATGCTTATGACATTTTAAGTAGGAACAAAGGTATGAAAGTTTCACCATTTGCATTTTCCATCCTTAGAATGGTTTTCTTTTCCTCTTTTCCATTGGTTAATAATCATCAGCCTGGTCATCAGCCCATGGGCTAGCCCGCTTAGCTCGTGGCTCGCATAGGGATGGGCTAGGCTAGAAATTCACTAGCCCGCAACTAAATTGGGCCGAACCAGCTCGACCAGAATATTTTTGGCCCGCTATGGGCCAGCCCGAATTGACAGCCCTACTCGAAATAGAATTCTAATCTTATATCCTTGATCAAAATCATTTATAAAATCAAATAATTCATATTATTCATCATATATCAATATTCATCCAATATCACTATTCATCCTCACGCATCACACATCATTATTCACCAAATATCATCATTCATCACTTTTCACTCTTTATACCTCATCATTTGTCATATCTCAAGTATCAAATATCATTCATCATTTATCCCATCTCAAATATTAAATATCAGTCATCATATCTCACAATTCACAATATATCATGAGTCATTATATCTCACAAATCATCACATCTGTCATAATTCATCATATCTCTCAAGCATCAAATCAATATTCATTTACCATATCACTTCTCAAGCTTGATCTCATTCATCATTTGTTATCTTATCTCGAACATCATCCATTCTTCATCTAGAGACTCAAGTAGAGAGGGAGTATCTCAACCTCGATCTACTTTCAATCATCTCAAGTAGAGAGGGAGTATCTCAACCTCAACCTACTTTCAAACATCTCAAGTAGGGAGGAAGGATCTCAACCTCAACCTACTATATCCTAATCTTAAGTAGGGAGGGAGAATCACAACATCAACCTACTATATCACAATTTCAAGTAGGGAGGGAGAATCTCAACCTCAATCTACGATATCACTATCTCAAGTAGGGAGGGAGGATCTCAACCTCAACCTACTATATCCTAATCTCAAGTAAGGAGGGAGAATCTCAACCTCAACCTACTATATCAAAATATAAAGTAGGGAGGAAGAATCTCAACCTTAACCTACTATATCACAATCTCAAGTAAGGAGGGAGAATCTCAACCTCAACCTACTATATCACAATCTCAAGTTGGGATAGAGATTCTCAACCTCAACCTACTATATCACAACCTACTATATCACAATCTCAAGTAGGGATAGAGATTCTCAACCTTAACCTACTATATCACAATCATTCATTAAGCATATTAATCAATTAAGTATATCAACTATACAATCTCATTCTTTCTAAATTATGAAATGTACCTCCATGGTATCATTGATCTAGTTCAATTTCTCTTTCAATTTGAGGCATCATTACATCACAAAAAGTTAATCATAATTATTTAGATCATCATTTAGGGTTCCCTTAAGTTTCCACGGGGTAACAAATCCTAAATCATCAAATTAAGGGCTTGATAATCGATTGCCAAATACTGGTAATCGATTACCAGCAAGTGAGAAGCTTGATAATCGATTACCACCTTCAACTATGTCTCCAAAATCTATTTTCTAGGATGGTAATTGATTACCACCTTGGTTTTCATAAAAAATCCAACTGTTAATCACCTCAAACTTAAAACAAACCAATTCCAACTAAATATAATCCAACTACAACATAAAAACATTATAGATATCCATCCAAATCACCTTTAGAATGACAAATATAAAATAGATAATTCTCATATCCCCTTCAATTAATCACATGCTCATAGAAATTCAAGATCAAATCCAAGCTCTATCACATATTCACAAAACAAATACAACATTCTTTATTCAAGTTCCATGTTCAATGATTTGAGGAAACAAGAGGAAGATAAACAAGCAAAAGAAAATAACCCTTACCTCAATCTCTATTTAGTTGGTGCTTTCTTTTTCTTTCTTCTCTTCTTTTTTTTCCTTCTTCTCTTCCTTTCGTTTATGCTGCTTCTTCCTCTTTCTTTCTCTATTTTATTTTCTTCTTTATTTCTATTTCTTCTCATGGCCTCTCTCTCCTTTTCTCTTTCCTTCTTTTTTTCTTTTTCTTATCTTTTCTTTCTTCTAATCCAAGAGATAAGGCTGTGGAAGGATAAAAATAAAATCCAACTAAAAAAATTGTATCTCTTAAGAATATTTTAATCCTCCATGACCTAATTTTCTAACTTCCATAAATATCATAAAAATTCTTAGGATTTCATTTAATCCCAAAACTCATCCTTCAACGATTATCCATATACACCTATAATAGTTACTAAGCTCTATTACTCATTCTTGATTTAAGTCAAACTTAAGGGGATAAACTAATAAGCTTACATGTGTCTAATTTAACATATATCCATTTCCAAAATAACATCCATCCTTCACTTAACCTCTTCTCAAAATCTCATTATCTTCTAAGCTGCTTTCCTTTTTATTCAAATTATTAAGCATGTCCAACTTGCTTAGATAATTCTTGAAAATTCACCATAACTGACTTGAATTATTTGTAATCTAGAAATAGATTTTCCTCATCTAATTCTTGAAACTATTCTGTCGGGGAGGATGTTACAATTCTCCCCACCTTTTAAAAATTTTGTCATCAAAATTTTATTATCTAATATCTCTAACAATCTTCTAGTATCTATCACCATCTCTTTAATTCTCCAACCAATATATAAGAGGAAAAGATATCATCTATTCATCATTATAGGCTACAATAGTAAAAAGCTTTTCTATATCCATAATCCATTTTCTAGCTCTTATTGAATTGTATTCTCCTTTTACAAATCCTCTAGTAACATGGGCTCACCCAGTAGACGTCATAGTCTCCTGTATGCACAGAACATTACATGTTGGGTTGATCAGGCCCAATATCATGTAACAGTGCAACAGTAACCATAGACATTAATACTCAAGGATGTTATGCAATTCTATCTATATATGTCAACATTAAGATAAAAAAAATGCATAACATCATGCATAAAGCATAGCTAGTCCATACTCTGGCTCAATAAGATGAACTGCTCTGATACCATAATGTAACATCCCAATATTAGTACTAATGACATATCCAGAATTACACATTAGTAATTAGGATTGGTTCGTTACTTCTATACTAATAACAATTTTTGTAAAATGAATATCTATTACATATACAAAAATATAAGTCTGTTGTGGGTGAAATAATATATATATATATAATAATATATATATATATATATATATATAAATTATATATATATATATAACGAAATTGTCACTATACAAAAACGTACAATAATCACATAAAATTCCTCCAAGGCCCTACTATAAACAATTCAAATAGAAAATTCTTTTATAAAAGAAATCGTTTTATCTCATGCTCAATAATCTTCATCTTCTGGATGTCGCTGGCTTCGTTCCTGGAAATATTATGTAAATACAATAAAAATAGAGGTGAGAATTCTAGGAATTATCAATAGTTCTATTCAAAACAGTGACATCATAATACCTCCACCTGCTTCGAGATAAAATCATTTCAAAACTTAAATTTTTAAAGTAGAAAGATGGAAAAAGCCAAATCAAGTCCTTTTTCTTCCCGAAACAAAACTCTAAATTTATATCCTTCAACAAAATCATTTATAAAATCAAATAATTCATATTATTCATCATATATCAATATTCATCAATTATCATCATTCATCCTCATGCATCACGTATCATTATTCACCAAATATCATCATTCATCATTTATCACTCTTTATACCTCATCATTTGTCATATCTCAAGTATCAAATATCATTCATCATTTATCCCATCTCAAATATTAAATATCAGTCATCATATCTCACAATTCATCATATCTCATCAGTCATTATATCTCACAAATCATCATATCTCTCATAATTCATCATATCTCTTAAGCATCAAATTAATATTCATTTATCATATCACATCGTAAGCTTCATGTCATTCATCATTTATTATCTTATCTCAAACATCATCCATTATTCATCTAAAGACTCAAGTAGAAAGGGAGTATCTTAACCTTGATATACTTTCAATCATCTAAAGTAGAGAGGGAGTATCTCAACCTCAATCTACTTTCAATCATCTTAAGTAAAAAGGGAGGATCTCAACCTCAACCTACTATATCACAATCTCAAGTAGGGAGGGAGGATCTTAACCTCAACCTATTATATCCTAATCTTAAGTAGGGAGGGAGAATTTCAACCTTAACCTACTATATCACAATCTCAAGTAGGGAGGGAGAATCTCAACTTCAATCTACCATATCACTATCTCAAGTACGAAGGGAGGATCTCAACCTCAACCTACTATATCATAATCTCAAGTAAGGAGGGAGAATCTCAACCTCAACATATTATATCCTAGTCTCAAAAAGGGAGGGAGAATCTCAACCTCAACCTACAATATCACAATCTCAAGTAGGGAGGGAGAATCTCAACCTCAACCTATCATATCACTATCTCAAGTAGGGAGGGAGGATCTCAACCTCAACCTACTATATCCCAATCTCAAGTAGGGAGGGAGAGTCTCAACCTCAACCTACTATATCACAATCATTCATTAAGCATATCAATCAATTAAGTATATCAACTGCACAATCTGATTCTTTCTAAATTTTCAAATGTACCTCCATGGTAACATTGATCTGGTTCAAGTTCTCTTTCAATTTAAGACATCATTACATCACAAAAAGTTAATCATAATGATTTAGATCATCATTTAGGGTTCCATTAAGTTTCCATGGGGTAATGAATCCCAATTCATCAAAATAAAGGCTTGGTAATCAATTACCAATCATTGGTAATCGATTACCAGCAAGTCAGAAGCTTGGTAATTGATTATCACCTGATGGTAATTTATTACCACCTTCAAACACGTCTCCCAAATCTATTTTCCAAGCTGGTAATCAATTACCAGTCCATGGTAATCGATTACCACCTGGGTTTTAATAAAAAAAAATAGCTTTTAATCATCTCAAACTTAAAACAAACAAAATCCAACTAAATATAATATAACTACAACATAAAAACATTATAGATATCCATCTAAATCACCTCTAGAATGACAAATAAAAAATGGCTAATTCTCATATCCCCTTCAATCAATCACAAGCTCAGAAATTCAAGATCAAATCCAAGCTCAATCACATATTCACAACACAAATACAACATTCGTTAATCAAGTTCCATGTTCAAAGATTTGAAGAAACTAGAGGAAGATAAATAAGCAAAAGAAAACAACCCCTACCTCAATCTCTATTTAGTTGGTGCTTTCTTTTTCTTTCCTTCATTCCTTTCTTCTCTTCTTTTCTTTCCTTCTTCGCTTCCTTTCATTTCTGTTGCTTCTTCCTCCTTCTCTCTCTATTTTCTTTTCTCTCTTTTCTTCTCTATTTCTCTTTCTTTCTCACGGCCTCTCTCTCCTTTTCTCTTTCCTTCCTTCTTTCTTTTTCTTATCTTTTCTTTCTTCTTATTCGAGGGATAAGGTGGTGGAAGGATAAAAATAAAATCTAACTAGAAAAACTATATCTCTTAAGAATATTTTAATCCTCTATGACCCAATTTTCTAACTTTCATAAGTATCATAAAAATTCTTAGGATTTCATTTGATCCCAAAACTTATCCTTCAACAATTATGTATATACATCTTTAACAACTAAGCTCTATTACTCATTCTTGAGTTAAGTCAAACTTAAGGGGATAAACTAATAGGCTTACAGGTATCCAATTTAACTAGTTACCATTTTCAAAATAACTTCCATCCTTCATTTAACCTTTTCTCAAAATCTCATTATCTTCTAAGCTGCTTTCCTTTTTAATTCAGACTGTTAAGCATTTATCCTGTGTTATTAAAAATGTCCAACTTGCTTAGATAATTCTTCAAAATTCTCTATAACTTATTCGAATCATCTGTGGTCCAAAAAAAAAAAATTTCCTCATCTAATTCTTGAAACTTTTTATCAGGGAGGATGTTACCCCATGCCCAGCAATGTTCTCAGTCACAATACTCTCAAGATGCAACTAATGTGGAGGTCCAACAATTGTCATAGAATTATATCATGCTTTTGGATATTTTGGTGTAATTAATACCCCTAATTTCTATGGTTTTATGCATGCAGGTAGTAGCATCTATAGCTCCAAGTGTCATTTTAACTTTAGCTACTTAAGCTCCAATTTGTTAAAGTCCTTCTCAACCTCCTCATCCTATGTGTTGCTCTTTCTTTGATTCATTTGCTTGTACTGTTAGTTCATTTGTACTTTGTTTGACTTGTGTACTTATATTTTCCAATAGGGAATCAACAGATGCATTACTATACCAAAAATCTTACTAAGAGGCCTGGTCCTTGAATGTGCTCTGAGTCGCAGAATAAGGTATAAACTCCCTATCAAACCATCAAGTTTAAGGTCATTGCATCCATCTGCCACTACATCAGCAACAACTATTCCACTACCTATTCCAACACACTTTGTCACAGCAAGTGTAGCATCAAGGCCTATTCCATCACCTATTCCAACACACTCTGCCACTGCAGGTGTTGAAGCAAGACATGGTCCAACACTTGTTAGTGCAGAAACACTGGCAGCAGTAAGTGAGGGTACAGTAACAAGGTTCGTAAGGTTCATACCAACCCCTAATTTCAGAGGTGATCCTACAAAGAAGATGAACTGAAGACTTATCCCTCTTGGATGATGTATAGGGCTTATAATGTAAATGGTGATATGATTTGGTCCTTATTTTTAAAACATGCTTATAAAATATTGTTCTTGGAAATGTTGATGGTCATTTTGGATGTGTTTATGGTACATTTGTAAATGTCTATGGTCCTTTGTAAAGATTGATGATTACTTTGGAAATTAGTAATTTTTTTTGTAAATGGTCAATACAAAAGTTTTACACAATTATGAAAGAAGCTTGTATTTGTTTATGCCAAAAGTTGTAAGACCTACTAAAATATTAATGCAATATGTTATGTCTTACAATTCCAAGTGTGTTCCTCTTACATTGAGTATTAGATTGCAATCCCAATTTAGTTTCAGTATTTGTTATTTATGCATTTGCTTACAATTGAATTATAGTAAACATTAGAAGGCCAATGCATATCCACAATGAGTTTTAACAACTCATTTTTCATTAATTTAATTAGACCACAAAGGTTAAATGGCCACTTACACAACATCACAATTACCTAATTCTCCAAACTAATAACACAACATCACCATTACACATTCCAAATCCAATTACCTACTTCCCTATACAAAGTAAACCCCACATTATTACAAAAACCATCATAATACAATAGCCAATTACACAACATCTTAAGACCCTAACTTCAGCTTCTAAGCTTCTAATCTTCCAAGCAACATTCAATCTTCATTCTTGATTCTTACTTGTAGCAGCCCTACTAGTTGTAACACCCTCCGTAACCTTTGTAGCAGCCCTACTAGCTGTAACATCCTCCATAACCTATTAGCCTTAATGATTGTTATAGTAGCTTATTAACACTTGTATGATTTACCTACCAATTTTGATGATTTTTTGAGTTAATTTAGGTATAATGTTATAACACAAAATATGAATAATAACTTACACTAGCTCAAAACTTAGCATAACCTGCTTAAATGATGAAAATAAATATGAAAATTTTATTTCTAGGTCATAAATAATTAGAACGAGATACAATAATTTTTAGGGAATTGATAAACACGATTTTCATATATTAGTTAACCCTCATATTTAGTCTCTTAGACCTCTTATATGCTTAATTGATTGATTTTGGCCATATGTTTGAGTTCAAATTGGGCTTAATTGTATTTTTTAATATTATTGAGAATTTTACACTGTTTCTGTATTTTGGGCATAACTTGAGTTCTAGACATTTAGAAATTATAAATTTTACTTTGTAGAAATATGGGAGAAAAGATCTACAACTTTGATGAACAGCTCAAAGTCTGACTCGGATGTTTAGTTAGTTAGATTGGGCCACGAAGTCAGAACAGAGATGCTATCATTGGAACATGGATGATGTGCAAAGATTGGGCCATAATTTGGGTTGTAGATGTGATATGAACCTGAAACTAATAGAATTTGAAAGCTAAAATATAGATATTAAATTCTTATGAGACCATTTATCTAAAATGTGATGTGTTGATCGTGTTTACATCCTTTTAATTTGGATGACAAGATCAGAGACCTATTAAGAATATTTTGGAAATAACTCTCTTATCTTAAACCCAAATTATGCGAATTAGGTGTCCAATTAAAGTTAAGAGGAAGATAATTAACTCTAAGCTAAGGGCAAACTTGGATTTTTAATTTTAGAGATAGTTATTTAAGCAGCAACTGCAACCACGAAACTCAACCCTAATTTTCTCCTAGTCGCTCTTGCTTACACTTCCTCTTTTCATCTTTCTTCTTCTTATTTTCTCTAATTTTCATTCTTTTCTATTTTTCCCTTCCATCCATGGAGGGTTAGACCTTTTTAAATTAATCCTAGGGATTGACAATCTTGAAGTTTAATTCTGCGATCTTGTTTTGATTATTTTACATTTAATTGCTAGTCAAGTTTATTTTTTACTTGTTGATCAAGTTTATCTTTTACTTGCTAATCAAGTTTCTCTTTTACTTGTTAATTAAGTTCTTCTTTGATTTTGTTAAATCTGAATTAAATTACTTAATTTGATTTGGATGATGATGTGATAATTGTAAAATTACCATGTGTTTAATGAGGATTACAGAGACTAAACAATGCATCAAAGGCTTCTTGGATGTTGTTTGTTAAGTTTGGATGAATTCTGGGTTTTAGATTAATTTAGGATTAGATGGGTACTTAATTCGTTTAAACTTGATTTATTAAATTCTCGATGCTTATCTAGTAGAGAATTCATGGATCATCTTAAGGCTTCTTGATGTGATCTAAGACTAAGAATTTGATTCATAATTGAATGGATTCCTAGTGATCAATGATGGATTAAATTCAAGATTAGTTGATTTCCTTGAATTAGTTATTTACTTAATTCTATTTATAATTTTTAATTACTTTCTGTTAATTAATTTTGTAACCTTTTTCCTCCCTTGTTAATCTCTTAATTTGATTGCTTGATTAGAGTGATAGAAGGGCTCGACTCGGTTGTTCTAACATCCTAATACTAGTATCCCGATATATCTAGCATATACAAGGATGTCCAGCACTGACTATGCTACTACTAACTAAAGACATTCAACTAAACCCATACATTCATATAAATAAATCATTATGGAGAGCCACATTATCCAACCATTATATATATACACCATTACCTCAAAAGGGCGTACTGTCATACATAGCTTTAAACAACTAAACAAATATAAAATATATACAAGCTTAGCCTAAAAAAGCATCTATACTATGCGTCTTCAAATAACTTCCTCTTTCCTTTTGTTACGTTTCCACCTAGATTTACATAGAAACACAAACGGGGTGAGAAATCACAATTTCTCAGTACAAGCGTTCCAAAACCAGAGTTTAAACATTCACAATGAATAAACCACACAATTACCATAAGATTATGTCTATAATAGATAAATGAGCCATCTCAACACTATCAGAATATACATACACTCTATGTAACATTCATAAGGCAAGCTAAAACCTTAACTCATATATTAATAACGATCAATGATATCAAACAACCGCCCATACAATCGTAAATATCATTGATTAAGGTAACTGCCCATACAATTACCATGCAAATGCAATACTTGTTATGTTGTATGTTTATGCCTAACATGTCCTAAGACAATGGTTATGCAATGAGGTAAAATAGTGTTGGTCCAATGTCATGAAACTCAACTATTCCCAAGAACTCCGTTCCTTGTATTTTTCTGAGTAGTATGGCTCTGACCATTTAACAATACCTGACAATGAATGGACTATTCCATCTCACAACAATGAGTGTACTATTACCATCTCATATACCATTCACATATATGTGAGAATGGTGTAACACCCCAATTTTTTATTTTTCTTGATATTTATGAGTTTTATAATATTTGGGAATTTTCATGAATTTTTGAGAATTTTTAAATTATTTTGATTATTTTAATATTATTTTGGACTGTATGTGTGTTGAGGTGGGCTTGGAAAAATAAATTTTTTCCTGAACCAGAAAGTTACGGACTATTAATACGGGACCAGGGAAACTTACCAAACCCGAAACCGGGAACAATTGACGAAAATTTTTTGTATTTGAGTTTTCTATTATCCATTGGATAATGTTATTATCCATTGGGTAATACTTTTATTTATTGTGTAATGTTATTATCCATTGGATAATAATTAGCAGTAGTCTTTGTCCATTGGGTAATAGGTTCTAAAAATATCTGAAAAATATCTCAGCTTTTGAAAAAATATCTAAGCTTTTGGAAAATATCTATGCTTTGGGAAAATATCTAGCTTGAAGTCAAAGAAAGGGGTTATGACACCTTTATGATGGACCAATAGAAAACAAGCTTAGAGGAGAAGCTTTGCATATCCACCATTAATCTAATCAATGGTTGTGAGGGCAAGCTTAGTGAAGAAGCTTAGGATATCCACCCTTGATTGAATCAATAGTTATGATAGCTTGTAGCAAATCAAAATATCTCTCTCACTCTCTCCATGAAGCCTCATGACCACTTAGTCTCTAAAGTGGCTAAGTTTCATTTTTCTATCACATTCAAAAAGCTATCATTTTTTCTCTCAAAGCTAAACACCATTTTCTCTCACTTTCTCTCCTCTAGCTCACGACCTTCTCACCCAAAAACACAATCCAATCACTCATAATTCAAATAAACCTTACCACTTAGTCCTAAACACCATTCCAAGCAACTTTGAAGTTGTGATCAAGGCTTGATTCTATCATCTTGAAGCTTGATTTTTGGATTCAAGTTCTAGGGTTTCAAGTTAAAGATTTTGAAACTTGATTTCTTATTTGATTCTTGAAATTCTAAGACCATATTTGATCTATGGTTACCTTAATCAAGATTTAAATGTTAACTTTTATGTGTTTATTTGGATCTCAAGAATTACTTGGTGGAAGAAATTGATACAAAGGATCATACAATGAGCTTAGGAAGCTACATCTAAGGTAAGAGGGAGATTAACCTCATCAATCAATTATGGTGATGAGAAACGAAATTTGTATGAAGGTGATAAATCCATGTGAGGATTATTCACCTTATTTGTATGATTTTGTGATTTGTGTTTAATTGTCGTATATGATTTTATTGCTTTGATATTATGCATGAAATTGATATAGTAGGATTATGATGTTTTATGTATGTTGTATGATATAAATTGTGATTGAGAGGAAATGAATTTTGGCTCTGATGGCCATAGAGGCTTACGGCCTCCAAGCCCTCCAAAGAGAAAATCCAATATAAAAATGTTTATTAAATGTTAACTTAAATGATTAGTGGTAATAAATTTAATTAAGGAATTACAAAATAAAAAAATGGAAATGGATATATTTTTATCACTAATTAAAATGTGATTTTCAGCCAATATAGTGGAAAATAGGATTGGGAATTAAGTTTGAAAATTAAAGTATTTTATTTAAGAAGATTTTTAATATGGAAGATGGAAAACATTTTATTTAATTAAAATAAACGTAAGTTTTGGAAAAGGGTATTAGAAAATATTATTTAAAGGAGTTTTAGCAAGAAAATAATTTTTAATAATAGTTTGGAGTTTAAAATATTTTATTTAAGAAAGTTTTATTAAGAGTAAAGAACAAAGATTTTGAGATATCTTGAATTAATTTAGTTAATACAAGTTTTTGTGGAAAATATTAGGAAATATTATTTGGAGGAGGTTTAGTATAAAAATGTTGGAAATATTATTTAAAGGTGATTTATTAAGGAAATATTGGAATTAAAGTCTAATTTTGATATTAAATGAGAAAAGTTTTAGTTTGAGTTTAGAATATTGAGAAAATATTTTACGCAATTGAAAATACGTAGAAAAACTCTTACGTGATTTAAAAATGATGATTTTAGCTACATGATTAAGAAAACATTTTAAAATCTCTACGCAATTAAGAAAATGTTGAAAAATTGTTACACGATTTGAAAATGTAACAAAGGTGTTATGTGATTGTGAAAATGCAATAAAAATGCTATGCGATTGAGGAATACAGTAATTTGCCGTTGGGCTAATATATTGAACCTAGATATATCAATATATGGTTATAGTCGGTAAAGGCTTGTTATATGCATAGAGTCATTAATCATGTATTATTTGTCAGTCGGTGTCTGTTAAGGCTATTGTTGCCTAAGAGTTGAATTACACTTAAGTGTAGGTGCGAATTGCGTAGTAGAGGTCTATAATGGATCTTGGAGGCGTCGGGACGCGGAATTCCACATAAGGCCAGTTGAATAGTGCTATTGTACCTTGGCAGCCGATGCAAACGTATCAACGATCTTGATGATAACACTATTCCTATTCTCGATCTAGCGTAGAATATCTAGTATAATGCCTGATTTACACATTGAACAATTATAGCACTTGGTCTGAGGCGATCGACATACAGACATATCTTCTAGATCATTCTCTCCGAAATTATGTTTAGCTCCATAAAGTAGGAAATGAGTGCATTGTACATAAGGATGGTTAGTATACACATTGTGCATGTGCATAGTCAGTGTACATATTATTGTGGCACGTCAGTATATTTATTTTGTGGTATGATTAGTATTTGTGTTATTGTGATATATAGTATTAAATTATCTTTTAGTTGATAACATGATTATACCTGTTGTTCTATGATATTGCTATGTAAGAATGACATTATTGTCATTATTGTTTCTTTACTGCCATGATGATATTGATGTAGGAGATCTCACCTCTTTATTGTATTATTCTGTCTGTTTCTGTTTTATGCTTACATTTTTGAAGACTGCGATGGCAGCAAGGAGGGATTGGCTAGGTTTCTTTAGACTACAGTTTCTTGAAGGCGCTAATGCTTGGTGTGTCCATTGGGACACAGAGCATATAGAGTATTGTGGTGACATTACTCTATCTATAACTAGGACCCGCCATGTAGTCACTACTTCTTCTTTTACTATTGCATACGTAGAGTTTGTTTTACCTATCAGGGAGTTGTGGAATGATCTTCACTATACTCCTGGGGAGGACTCCGAGATATCTTTTGCTCGGATTTCTATCCGTCAAGACATTCCCAGCTAGGGAATTTTACTTCTAAGAAGGACTCTGTTCTTTAGATGTTGTGAATTTGGGCCAGTCTAGGTTGGTTATATGAGACGTTTTATGTTTTGGGTATGTAAGTATAATGTACATATGGTTGTAGTAAACTTTGTTTATATGTAAAGTATATTATTCAGCTCTTATATTTGGTATTTCTAAAATTCAGTAAGTTTATATTATTTGCGAAAAAGAAATTTTGAAACCAGTATTAAAATAATATGAAATATTTTATAACTTGGGTAAAGAATTTAAAATGAATTGGTCTGAGATGTAATGCCCTTCAGGGGGTGTTACATTTGTAACATCTCGAGATTGCCTACAGGATGGATGAGTGTTCCCATAAATCAACACGGGTCTTTTCAGCGTGCTTTGTCCTCACTCACACGCATCCTAGGAAACTTCCCAAGAGGTCACCCATCCCACAAGTGCTCCAAGTCAAGCACGCTTAACTATGGAGTACTTATGTTATTGGCTCTCGAAAAGAAGATGCATCTTGTTTATATGGGTGGTGCTAATCAATTCCTTTAAGCTATCCTCTTCTATGCAGTCTCATACTTGTACAGTCTCTGGATCCCTCTCATTTCGGTGTATATTTAGTTCATTCATGTGTCCCTCTGCCTAGAAGCTTGCTAGGAGCCGCTCCTTGTCTGTGCTTCATCTTTTAGCATCGACAATCACTCCCAGCCCTCATCGGCCTCGGGTGTCACAAATGGCAAGTGTGTGAGAAAACATGGCAAGTGATATTTAACACACATTCAACGCCACATCAGAGACTCTCCTACATGAGTTCATAATCAATGCCCTTAAATGTGTCTATCTTCCTCCACGAGGTTTTCCAACAATCAATTTATGAATTCTCACATACTCACTCTATGTGTCATTCCCATCACATATTAGCATCATAAGTGATAATAAAATCAATTCCATATGGATCAAAAGTCAGGTGTTAACCTATGGCATTCCTAAACCATTGGTTGCCTAAATTTTCACACTTTCCTCACAAATACTAGGTAGTAATTTCCTCCTTGAAATAAACTCATTGATGTCTCAACACACTTTAAAAGGCATAAAAGAGTGATCCCAACCCCTGGGGAACTTTAAAACATCAAGAATATAATTCTTGGAAAATCCTGGAGCTTACATCGCGGCACAGCCTTGGCTGTAACATCCTCCTTAAGATCTTAGTAATATTTATGGATAGAAATGAACTATAACATTTTCCTAATATGTCCAAGTAATCCTATGACTTTCTTAGTTAGTTTAAGCACTTCGACGTAACACAAAACATGCAAAATGGCTAGTTTAACTCAGGAAAATAGCATAAAATTTCTTAGATGAGAGAAATAAATATGGAAAAATTTATTTCTAAGTTATAAATATATGAAATAAGGTGTAGTTAAAGTTTCAAGATAAACTGAGTTGATTTGGTATTTTTAAGTACATTGGTTGTGTGTTTTAATACAAAATTGACTTCTGACAGATATGAAAACTTATGGAAATGGTGAAACTTGGATTTAGGTGAATCTTAGGATATATTTTAGTATCCTTGGAAGTTAGGAAACTTGATTTAGCAAGATCAAAGTATTCCTAAAGGATGTAAAGTTTAGTAAATAATATTAATAAGTCAATGAACTTATCCTTTTATTTGACTTATAACCCTTCTTTCTTTTAACCTTTCTAACCTATTCAGCAGCCAAAAAGAATGTAGCAATAAAAAAAAAAAACGCAGAGCATAAACAAAGGAAAGAAGAGGAAGGCAAAGGCACGGCAAACTTGAAGCATAAGGTAGGGGAAGCCATTTTCATCACTTCTTCCATTCTTTTCTCTTATGTAATGGATGTTTTGAGAGTGAGATAAATGGGTTGTGGTTGTTGGGTAATGATTTCTATACTTAATTCATCTTCTGTCAAGTTGATAATGGTTTGCTTTTGTTGATGAATCTTGGTTATGATTGAGAAGTTGTTTATTGTTCATAAAAGGTTGGGATTTGAAAATGGATAGGAAACCTAGACTTGATTCTTTGATTTAAAGATGGATTTTTGGATGTTGGTGTATAAAAACTTGATAATATAATGGGAATTTGAGTGGGTTGTATGTTGTGGTTTAAAATATTTCACTTTGGGTTGAATTACTGGAAGAAACTGGAAAAACCAAATTTTTCAGGGGAAGCCGCGACACATTATAGGGAGAGTCACGACCCTTCATCCTCTAGAACATAGGAAATTCTACTAGAAAGCTCGAGGCTGCGGCACAAATGGAGCTGGAGCTATGGCACTCATCAACAACAAGGGAGAGCTGCGACACTTATGGAGTTTGAGCCGTGGCACTTTTTGGAAAAATGTTTCCAGAATCATTCCATATGTATTTTTGTTATATAATGCATAAGAATTTGGTAAAAATGATATATTGTGATACCCCAATATGGATTGATGAGAAAAAAAATCTTTAAAATGTCTATTATGGTATATTGATAAAAGGTGAGGCCTTGAGCCATGTGTTATGATGTGATAATGATAAATATCATAGTGTACAATTGAATGGATGCATTATCATACAAGCTTGATCAGGAATGGTTTTATAATATCCTTGTATGTTTTGAGTTTTCAAACTTGTTATTTGTTATTTCTGTGTATTGTAACCCTATGGCTCGGACAAAAGGGCTCCTAATGTCAAGGTTATGAATGTTTGGTAGAGCAAGGAACAAAAGGGCATCTTGCCTACCCAAAACAATACAAGAAACAATAGGGCTTCCTGGAACAAAAGGGCTTCCCGGAAATATTCAAATAGCATGCATTTTCTAAAATAAATTTTTTAGCAAAATCATGGCACAAGCATACTTTAGGGCATTTCTTAGGCATACACATTCATTATCATGCATTGCATAAATTAACATTTGTATGGGCAATCGTATTATTTTATACTGATAAAAAGTTTATGGATCATTAAAGGGTATACATTGGTGAAGGATGTTTAAGTTTTTTTGCCACCTAGTAAATAAATATATTGATTTTGTGATGAAATGCTATGTAATTATTAAAGTGTTTTTTCTAAAATGAATTTCTACTTCAGGAAGGAAAAGGATTTAGTTTTTGGTTTGTGCCACTTTTTTCATTCATATATATATATATATATATATATATATATATATATATATATATATATATATATATATATATATATATATATTAAACTTGTTTTTCCTTGAAGTAGTTGGGTTTATTATGATATTATGTTTTAAACTTGCTATTGAGAATTTCAATTTTCACCCTAGTTTCTTATTTCCATGGTAAATCCAACAAAAGATCAAACCGGGAGCAAATGAGGACAATAATGACTTAGTTAGCTACTTTGTATATATATTACTGATGTATTTTGTTTATTAGTTTTGTACTTATGCCCTTGTGGCTTGTTTTAGTTCTTTTATATACCTCAGACATATATTGTAAATTCGTAGTAAAGAACAAGTTTCCAGTTGTGTAAAATTATCTTATTCTCTTTACTCTTTGTCAAAGGCTCTATATAATTATACATTGTTAGTTACTATACAAGTTATGTTTATGTTTAGACCTAGAAGTGACTATCCTTATACTACTTGAATGAGTATATTAATGATATACATAGTGGTAGTCTTAGGGTGTTACAGTTTGGTATCAGAGCAGTTCATCCTGTCTAGCTGGGGTATGGACTGACTATGCTTTAGGGCATGTTTAAATGTTTTGTTTGAGTTATGCATTCTTTTATCTCTTGTGTGAGATATTTAAATTGTATTGCTTCACTTGCCTTGGGATTGGTTGTTAATAGTTACTGACGCACTGTTACATGATATTAAGACTGATCAACTTAATTTGTATTATTTCGTGTGAACAGGAAATTATGGAACCACCTAGGTGTACTCGTGAGAGTAGGGAGACTACTGGTGGAGGTAATGATATGTCTGAGATGGTTAGAATGATGGTGGAGTTAGTGAGATAGCAGACTGAGGTTACCATTAGAATGATGGAGAGAATGGGGCAGAATCAAAATCCACTAGTTGAAGATGTAGCAGTAGTGAGAAATTAGCAATTCCATGATTTATCAGAATTTAGGAAGTTAAACCCCCCATCATTCCAAGGAGAGCCCAATCCAGCTAAAGCCGAAGAGTGGCTTAGTGAGATGGAAAAGATATTGGAGGTGATAGGTTATGCAGATGAACAAATAGTGTCATTTGCTTCCTTTATGTTAAAGGGGGAAGTAGAGAATTGGTGGAGGAGGTTGAGGAGGTTGTTAGAAGCTATGGGTACTCATGTGACGTGGTTAGTATCTAGAGCAACATTCCTAGATAAATATTTCCCAAAAAATGTGCCATATGACAAAAAGGTGGAATTTCTTGAGTTAAAACAGGGTAATATGTCCATTGCACAATATGAAGTGAAGTTTGAGGAGCTCTCCAAGTTTTCCTCTTACTTTCGGTTGAATCCAGGCAAAAATTGGAGATGCCTTAAGTTTGAATCTGGATTAAGGGATGAGATAAAAAGATTTATTAGGCCTCTAGAGATTAAGGACTTTCCTACCTAATTAAGAAATGTAAGATTGTGGAATCGAGTAAGTCTAACCTTCAAACAGAGCAAAATACCACGGGTTTCCAAAAGAGGAAGTGAGGAGATGACAGATTTTAGGGAAGTGTATTTCGGTCGAAGTTTCAACAGGAAAAATTTAAACAAGTGCAAACAGGGCAAGTAGGATTTAGGGATTTCAAATGCCCTAATTATGGCAATAATCATGGAGGAAGACCTTGTATGGTTAGTCAAACTAGGTGCTACATTTGTGGCTAGGAGGGACACTTTGCTAAAAGTTATCCACAAATGCAAAAAGCCAGATCAGACCAAAGGCCTCAATCCAGATGACGAGTCTATACTCTGAGTGGAAAGGAGGCGGCTAGATATCTCGATCTTATCCAAGGTAAGTGTATATTAAGGATAATCTTTTAATTGTATTATATGATTTAGGAACTTCTTATTCTTTCATTTCACATGAATATGTGAAGAGGTTGGAATTACCCATGTCTGAATTTCCTAACACTTTGTCAGTATCCACCCCAACAGGAAAAACTGTAATTACTTATTCTATATGTTTGAACTATTGTGTTAAAATAGAAAATAGGATCTTCTTTGTGGATCTTATTTGTTTACCCCTTGTTGGTATTGATATCATTTTAGGAATAGACTGGTTGTCATCCAACCATGTTGTTTTAAATTGTTCAGATAAGACTTTGATATTCATGTTTGATAAATCTCCTATACCTATTTCCTCTAAGTCCTTGTTTTTAAATGCTAAACAAGTCAACAATTGCTTAGTGGAAGGGGCTCTGGGATATGTTCTCCTATTTTATGTGAATGTTGAGGTTGAACAAAGTTTAGAAGAGATACTTGTGGTAAGAGAATATCTAGATTTTTCCCTAAGGAAGTTTCCGAGTTACCACCTGAAAGAGAGATAGAATTTAATATAGATTTAGTGCTAGGAATTAGGCCTATATCTATAGCACCGTATAGGATATCTCCCTAAGAGTTAGTAGAACTCAAAAGGCAAATAGAAGAGTTGCTAGATAAATAGTTTATTCGACCCAGTGTCTCACCATAGGGAGCACCAATACTTCTGGTGAAGAAAAAGGATGGGAGTATGTGGTTTTGTGTAGATTACAGACAATTGAATAAGGTCACAATTAAGAACAAGTACCCATCGCCTACGATAAATGATTTGATGGACCAATTAAAAGGAGCAACGATGTTTTCAAAGATTGATTTGAGATCAGCATACCATCAAATCAGAGTTAGGGAATCAGATATCCCTAAGACTGCCTTTAGGACTCGTAATGGACATTATGAATATCTTGTAATGTCCTTTGGCCTAACTAATGCACCAACAATGTTTATGGATTATATGAATAGGAATTTTAGACTTTACTTGGATAAGTTTGTGGTTGTCTTTATAGATGATATTCTCATTTATTCAAAAACAATTAAGGAACATGAAGGACATCTCAGGATCGTTCTAGGAATCCTAAAGGAAAAGAAATTGTTTGCTAAATTGTCGAAATGTGAGTTTTGGTTAGAAACGGTGTAGTTTTTAAGACATGTAATATCCAAGGAAGGAATATTTGTTAAACCTAGTAAAGTTGAAGTGGTGTTACAATGGGAGAGACCTACTACAGTAATAGAAATTAGAAGTTTCTTAGGTTGGCCGGATATTATAAAAGGTTCATAAAGGGATTTTCCCAACTAGCTTTACCTTTAACTAGGTTAATTAGGAAGGGTAGTCCTTTTGTGTGGACATAAGCTTGTGAGGATAGTTTCCAGGAATTGAAGTTGAAGCTAACCATGACAACTGACTTAGTGATTCTAGATGCTCTGGAGGGTTTTGAAGTATACCGTGATGCTTCAAGGATGGGGTTAGGTTACGTCCTTATACAGAATAGAAATGTAGTTGCATATGCACCTAGACATTTAAGGCCACATAAAGAGAATTACCACACTCATGATTTTGAATTGGCAGCTGTGGTGTTTGCTTTGAAAATTTGGAGACATTACCTTTATGGTGTTAGGTTTAAAGTTTTTAATGATCACAAGAGCTTGAATTATTTGTTTGATCAAAAGGAGTTAAATATGAGACAAAGACGATGGATGGAATTCCTTAAGGATTATGACTTTGAGTTGAAATATCATTCAGGTAAAGCCAATGTGGTGGTTGATGCACTTAGTAAGAAATCCCTACATGTGTCCTGGATGATGATTCAAGAAGCAAATATTTTAGAAAAATTTAGGGATTTGAGTCTAATGGTAACTATGTCTCCATACAGTCTCTATATAAGTAGGGTGGATATCATTAGTGACTTAAGAACTCAAATTAAAGATGCTCAAGAAAAAGATGATTACCTGAGGAAAGTGAGCAAACAAATCTTGTTTGGTGAACCTAAGGTGTTTAATATAGCAAATGATGGAATCATTATGTTTGGAAATAGGATTTGCATTCCTAAGGAGGATGGCCTTAAAGAGAAGATTTTAGAGGAAGCACATAAGAGTAAGTATACCATTCATCCTAGAGAAACTAAGATGTATCAATATCTCAAAAGAATGTTTTGGTGGTTAGGAATGAAAATAGACATAGCAAAATATGTGTTCAGGTGCTTAGTTTGTCAGAAACTCAAAATAGAACACCAGAAACCTTCAGGGCCATTACAATCCCTAAAAATTCCGGAATGGAAGAGGGAATGCATCACAATGTATTTTGTTATGGGATTACTAAGAACTCAGTAGGGTTTTGATGCTATATGGGTGATTGTGGATAGGTTAACCAAATCTGCTCACCTTTTGCCCATTAGAGCTAACTTTTCCTTAAATAAATTGGCCCAGTTATATCTGTAGGATGTAGTGAGGTACCATGGAGTCCCCACAAGTATAGTATCAGACAGAGATCCTAGGTTTACCTCTAGATTTTGGGGAGCTTAGCAACAAGCTTTTGGGACCAAGTTGCATTTCAGCACAGCTTACTATCCACAGACTGATGGACAGTCTGAGAGAACCATCCAAACCCTGGAAGATATGCTGGGAGCATGTGTGTTAGAACAAAAAAGTAGATGGGATAGATTCTAGCCATTGGTAGAATTCACCTATAACAATAAATACGTTTTATAATATTTATGAGTTTTTGTGAATTTTAGGACCAAGTTGCATTTCAGCACAGCTTACTATCCACAGACTGATGGACAATCTGAGAGAACCATCCAAACCCTAGAAAATATGCTGGGAGCATGTGTGTTAGAACAAAAAGGTAGTTTGGATAGGTTCTGGCCATTAGTAGAATTCACCTATAACAATAGTTACCATTCCAGCATAAGTATGGTGTAACACCTCAATTTTTTGTTTTTCTTGAAAATAAATACGTTTTATAATATTTATGAGTTTTTGTGAGTTTTTTGGAATTTTTAATTATTTTGAATATTTTCATATTATTTTTGAAATATACGCCTGAATTTCATTTTTTCTGAAAATATATGAGTTTTATAATTTTAATGATTTTTGAGAATTTTTGTGAAATTTCCTAAGTTTGTGATTATTTTAATATTATATTGAGCTGTATGTGTGCTTGAGGAGGGCCTGAAAAAATAAAAAAATTTCCTGGACCAGAAAGTTTCAGACTGTCAAGGCGGGATCGGGGGATCTTACTAAACTCGAAATCGGGAACAGTTGACAGGGATTTTCTTTAATTGAGTTTTCTATTATCCATTGGGTAATAATAGCAGTAGTTATTGTCCATTGGGTAATATCTGTTAGAAAAATATCTTGATGGCAATGAGTGAAAGTGATGGACCAATGTAAGCAGAAAGAAGGCAAATTGGATACTCCACTTGAAGATGAAAAATTCAAATTGACTACTCAAGTTAGAAGACAAATCCAAATTGACTTATTAGACTAGAAGGCAAATTCAATTTGGTTACTTACTCTTTCAAGATATTTTGAGCTTGTCTTGTCATTCTTTTTCTAGAAGCGATAAATCACCACATTCTAGAAGCCAGTAGAATGCTGACTCACCCTATGACTCGCCACAATGACTCACACTTTCTAGAAGTTTCTCTTGATGACTCAGCTGGTGACTTAGCACTACAACTCACCATGCTGACTCAGCTGTTCTAGAAGCTTCTATGATGACTCACCTAATAAATATCTAAGGATAAATATCTAATAGAAAATATCTTACTAAAATATCTCAGTAAAATATCTTAGACAAATATCTGAATACAAATATCTTTTTGAGAATATCTAAATGAAAATATCTAAGCAGAAAATATCTAAGATATTTCTAATCAGAAAATATCTACGCTAAATATCTCAAAAGTAATCATTAAAGCTGAAAATATCTAAGCTAAATATCTTAAGGATAATGATGAACCATCATTACATAGCATTAATGATTAACCAATTAGAATCAATTAGTTTGTTAAAAAGTCAACAAAAGTGGTTAGAATAGTTAGCTAAGTAACTAGATAATCTAACTTAGTTACTCTAATAGTCTAATTAGTAACTAAATGGAACAAACTAAGTTTGTTAATACTTAGAGTCTTTAGTTACTAGAAAAATATCTAGAGTTTTTAGAATCATGACCTATGCAATGACTTAATCAAGTAACTAAATAGTTAGAATGTAACTAAGTGTCCTAACTAAATTAGTTTAAGTGTAACTAGGAAATTAGAATGAAACTAAACTAGTTACATTCTCCTATGAGTCACACGGCCACCTAAGTGGTTCTACCATGTTCTTGATTCATCTAATGACTAATGGATGACCATTAGGTGATATAAGCCATGTGGAAAGCATGTGAAGCCATGTGCTTAAGCTTTTCTTATTGAACAAGCTTTGGACTTTCCTATCCAAGTGATTACATGGCCATGCATTTGGCTAATAGGCTTTTCATTTCATTTCTATCACTTTGTGATACAATCAATGCTCTCATCTTTTCTCCAAAGAAATCCCATAGCCACACATAGAGAAAATAGACTATTTCCTTTCATTTCTAAAACTTTATGACAAGAAGGAACCTATTATCTTTCTCTCATATCCAAGAACACAAAGAACACCATCTTCTCTCTTCTTTGAAGGATTCGGCCACCACTCTCAAAACCTATCTCCAATCTTCCATGATTTTATCTAGCTACATATCTTGAATCCTTTCATCAATCCAAAACACTTTCATGTTGAGAACTTCTCAAAATTCATTCATCTTCATCATCCTATCAAGCCAAGAACACAAAAGCTTTTATATTTTCTTCTCTTGAAGGCTCACAGCCAACCATTCAAAAACCATCTTCCAAGTTTGTTTAATTTAAACCAATCATACTTCTTGAATCCTCACATCATTCTAAGACTCTTTGATGTTGAGACTTTAGTCTAAATCCATTATCTTCATGCTTTAATCTTGGATTTAAGTTCTAGGGTTTCAAGGTAAAAATCTTGAAAACTTGATTTCTAGTTTGATTTTTAGAATCCTAAGGCCATGTTTGATCTATGGTCATCTTAATCAATCATTAGATACTAATTTGTGTGTGTTTGTTTTGATTCTAAGATTTACTTGGTGGTGAAAGATTGATACAAAAAGAAAATCCTACAAGGAGTTGGGATGACATCAACCAGGTAAGAGGGAGATTAACCACATCGGTCATGTATGGTGGTGAAGGAATGGATTATTTGTGTTTGTGAGTGAAAAATCCATGTGAGGGTTTATTCACTCGAATTGTGTGGTTATTGATTTATGCTTGTCTGATTTGGTATGATTATGTGTTTTATATTCTGTTATATGTGATTTCATTGCTTATTAATTATGTATGATTTATATATGTGAGATGACATGATTCTGATTAAACTGTGATTAAATACTTAATATGATTTTGATAAGCATGAATATGTGAAAGTGGAAATATTGTGGAGGATATGTTGTATATGGCAAGAAGCATGTGAAAAGGAAAACTATTTTGGTTTTGTAAAACCAAGAGACTCACGACTATCTTGAGGATTTTAGAACAAATCATTTGAAAATATTTTACTAAGTATGAATTTTAGATGATTAGGTAATAAGTAACTGGATTAAAGATTTTTACAAAGAAAAAGGAAATAGAAAATGAATAAATATTTGATTATGGAATATTAAGTGATTTTCGGCTAACACTCCAAGTATTGGTCTTATGGGAAAAAAATTTATAAATTAAAGTTTACTGACATATAGCTCACCCTATGGGTTTTGAAGCATGTTAGGAAATTTTTGAGCTGTAATATTCTAAGTAAAATTAAGAAATACAATTTTCAGGGAAATAGTAGAAAATATAATTTAAAGGGGACTATATTATAAATATTATTTAAAGAGGGACTATTTTAGAAATATTATTTAAGGAAGGACTATTATATAAATATTATTTTATAGAAGGACTATTATGCAAATAATGGAATATAAAAGTCCAATTTTGATAATAAATGAGAAAAGTATTATTTTGAGCTTAGAATATGTTAAAAATATTTTACACAATTGAAAACATGTAGAAAAACTCTTACGCGCCTTAAAAATAGTAAATTTTAGCTACGCAATTGAGAAAACATTTTAAAATCTTTACGCTATTGAGAAAACGTTGAAAAATCTTTATGCGATTTGAAAACGTAACAGAAGTGTTACACGATTGTGAAAACGCGATAATATTGCTATGCGATTGAGAGGAACAACGAATTTTGTTGTAGGACCAACATATTGAACCAAGTAATTTATGAAACTGAAGTATTGGACCTGAATGGATCTTTGGTATTATGTAATTGTATGGGCGGTTACATAATGTCATTGATAAATGTCATTGGGAACAGTACAACAGTACTTTGATTCGATTAAATATGCTTTTGAGCATTATACGGTGATATCTCTATGTGACGATGTGTGAATGAAAAAAATACTGTGTGATCAATGACAGTATATGTTTGAATCATTTATCATGCATAGAAAAGCGTGTTCACTTGAGCATAGAAAAGCGTGTTCACTTATGCATAGAAAAATGTGTTCACTTAATGACAGTATATCGCCATGAGACGACATATGAATAAAGAAATATTGTATGATTAATGACAATATATCACCATGAAAAGGCATGTGAATAAAGAAATATTGTATGATCAATGACAGTATATGTTTGAATCATTTATCATGCATAGAAAAATGTGTTCGCTTGAGCATAGAAAAGCGTGTTCACTTGAGCATAGAAAAGCGTGTTCGCTTATGCATAGAAAAACGTGTTCGCTTATGCATAGAAAAGCATGTTCGCTTAACATGGAGCATTGTACATAATCATGGTTCTTGTACTCATTGAGCATATTTAGTGCACACATTGTTCATGAGCATACTCAGCATTTATACCGTGGTGATATAGTATTATGGTGATATAATATTATGATGACAAAATATTGATGTGGTATTATCATTATGCCAGATATTGTGCTGCAAGTTTATTAGATTATCTATTTGTTAACTATTTGCTGATTTTATATTATTAAATAGACAGTATGCTATAATTTATGGAACGACATTGTTGTTCGTATCATTTTTTTGCTGCCATGTTGGTATACGATATAGGGGATCTCACCTCTTTGTTGCATTGTTTGTCTATTATGGCTATGTTTGGTAAAGACAGTAAGAGGGACGAGATTAGATCGCCTAGGTTTGAGTTGGACTAGTTTTATTTGATCATTTTGCAATGGTTGGAATGAGGGATTTCTCTGATTATATGCAAGCGCGGTTCCATGATGGCATTGATGCTTGGCATGTCGACCCAGATACTCAGCGTTTTAGTTATATAGGAGAGGTGACTCTATCCTAGAGTGATACCTACCATGGAAACCCTACTATTACATATAATGCTGCTTGTGTACATGTAGAGTTTTCCATGCCTATTGTAGAACTATGGGACATTGCTCACCGTTTGCCTAGTGAAGACTCTACGGATTTAACTGCTCGGACTCCTGTCCAAAGAGACACTTCTCGACCAGAGAATGTGCCTTTAGAGGATCCGGGAGAGGATCAGGTTCAGAACCTTACTCTCCAGGTGTTTTGGCTTGGGATAGGTCGAGTTTTTATGTGGTAATTAAATATTGCTTAGAGTATAAGTTTTATGTAATGAAGACATTACGAATCGATGTTATATGCGAGAGATGTATTTTATTTTGTTTTCATATTTTGTGTTTTTCTAATTTAGTAAAGTTTTTATTATCCGCGAAAAAGAAATTTTGAAACCCTTATTTAAATGATATTAAATATTTTACAACTTGGGAAAATATTTAATTATATGGAGTTGGTATGAATGTGATGCCCTTCAAAGGGGTGTTACATTAGTTGGTATCAGAGCCCAAGTTAGAGTCTTTTAGGTTTGTGGATAGGTTTGGCTTGTTTGTGCTATGTTTTTTGTAACACCCCGAAAATTATTTTTTTATCATAAGTAATCATTTTATAATATTTATAATTTTTGGGAATTTTTTTTAATTTTTCTGGAAATGTCGATTATTTTAATATATTTCTCGTTTTGCATGTACACTGAGCAGAGTCAGTGTAACACCCCAAAAATTGTTTGTTTTGTGATGAATAGACATTTTTTAATATTTGTCATTTTTGATGATTTTGTGGAATTTTCTAGAAACGTTGAATATTTTAATATATTCTTCATTTTACGTGCGCACTAAGCGGAGCCGGGAAAACAAAATATTTTTCCTGAGTTTGGTAAATTTTGAACTGTGGAAATGTCAACGGGGGATCTTACTAAACTCGAGACCGAGCATAGTTTACGAGGTTTACATTTTACGAGATTTTATCTGATAAATAAAATCACAGAATAATTAATTATCTGAGAAATAATAAAATATCATTTACGCTGATTGTAAATTTTGTTATCCACTGAGAAATAGTTCTAGTAGATTATTTCTATTTAGTCACTTTTATGACATCATTTAAGTGACCCTATACTTCACTTTATCGAGAGGCGTGCGAAGCTTCTCAAGGAAGCTTCAAGGGAAACTTCTAGGAAGTTTCCTCCTAACCACTTCACTCTCTCTCCTTCCCTATGTGCTGCACGGTTTGGCTAAGGGAAAAATAACACATTTCATTTTCTCATTTCTCCTCCTCTCTCCCTCACGCAGCTCCCTCTCTCTTCCTCTCTTCTCCCATACACAAACACTCCATTGTTGATTTTCAAGCTTTCCATGCTCAAGCTAACTTGAACCGTTGCTTCCCCTCATCATCTCCAAGCTCTCTACCTTGTGGGACTCCTCTTTGCTCCTCCATTTTCCTCCTCCACAGCCCAGCTCCAAAGCTTTAAGTTTTGAGGTAAAACTCCCAACTTTTTTCTCTTCTCTTCATTTTCGTGGTCCATGGTCACATTGGTGACTATGAATGCCATTTCCACTCTTTGATTTTGATTTGTTGGATTTGAACACCTAAGGATCTTGTGGTGGTGAAGCGCAAAATTCCAAGGACAAAAAGAGCTTACTTTCCTTGTTCTTTACTAAGGTAAGAGGAAGATTATTCTTTTCAACCTATTTTGGTAGTAAGAAACTCTTTGTTGTGTTGATGGGGTGAAACCCGTTTGTAGGTACCCCTTTGTTTGGGTGATTTTGGTTGTATATTGGTGTTTTGATTGGTAGGATTTAGTTACATGTTGATAGATCTTGGATTGTATGAAGGTTGGACTGATTTCTGGTGAGTTTCTACATTTGCAGAGGAGTACATGGCCTAGGCCGTGTGATCGTACATGGCCGTGTACTCTAGCATCCTAGAACAGAAACTCCAAAGGCATACACGGCCTAGGCCTTGTATGGCCACACGGCCATGTATTTTTGGCAGGCCGTGGTTTCATGGTCATGTAACTCTCTCCTGGTCATGTAATTGGGATAATGAAGGATTTTGGACTTTTCTAGTCCCTTAGGGACCCCTAGTCTCCTTGGGCACTCATTGTGAGGCTTTAGCACTAAGATAAACTTATTAAACATAGTAAATTGAATGATTAGAAGTCGATTAGGGATTCATAACATGGAAAGAACCAAGAATGATAGTTTGCCTTATAGTTTAGAATAACTTTGGAAAGAAGAAAGAACATGAGTATGGGTGAGGTGGCGAGAAACATAATGAACCTAAGGCTTAACTTTTATCATAACTATGAATGGAGTTGTGTTCACCCTTAGGGTTTGTTATTGGCTTGATGTAGATCCATGAATGAGATCAAACCTTGTTGATAAATGTTAAGACCTGAGTTGAGATTAGTATATGAATATACATGTATGTATTGAATTTACATGCATTTGAAGCATGATTGGAACATGCATTGAAAATGTTCGTTGGACTATTGTTAAGGCCAAGTTGCCTAGGGGTTGAATCACACCTTTGTGCATGTACGAATAGACAAGTGTAGGTCACTCGTTGACCTTGGGGGCGTCGGGGTGCGGGTACCTCGCAATGGATAGTTGGTAGCTCTTTCATCCGTAGGGCAGACCGATGTAAATGCACCGACGATCTGGATCGAGACACTGTCCTATATCAAGATCTGTGTAGAATGTCTTGTACAATGCCATGATGCGCACTTTGATAAATTGAGAATTTTAGCACTTGAAGGCCTCGGCAGCCGCGATACAGACATATCTCCTGATTATTCTCTCTGACTGTTTTGTGTCTAGCTCCATGGAGTAGGATTGTTGGTATCATATGTATGTGCATAGTGAGTCGTCATACCATTTGTTCGTTACTTGTTCATATGGGAATTTAATGTTATTTCATTACTGCTATAACTGCCTGCATATGCTAACTTGTTTATTATCTATTTTAATGCTATTTACCATTTCTGAAATGTTATGTGGGCATCATGCGCTGTTTTATTTCTTTATTGCCATCATAGGTAATGATGTAGGATGTCTTACCTCTTTTCCGTATTTTCTACTTCTCTATCTATATTTATGTTCCATTGAAGATGTCGGCGAAGGGGGTGAAGTGCACGAATTCCCCGGCTTTTGGCCCGACCTCAACTAACACTTATTTTGGACCACGGCGGTACGTCCACGTGGGTTCTTGGGTTATGTGCGTTTGGCCTTCCTTGGAGGTCTAGACTACTGGTACATTAACCTAAATTCTGATCGTTTCATCTACATGGGCGATGTGTCATTTTCATTGGATTAGGGGTGTCATGAACCGCCCATCTTCACTTCCAGCGTCAGTTTATGTTTGGAGTTTTATCTACCCATCAGGGAGATGTAGGGTGATCGTTATTACACCCCACGGGAGGATTCTTTTGTTTCCACTACTCGAGCCCCGGCCCGTAACTCGGTGGCTCCTATGGAGGTTTCCTCTAAAGAGGAAGACCCTGAGGAAGAACCTGAGGGGGATCCTGACATGGTTCTTTCTCCTCTTAGGGGTTGATTCTGTTGATAGCCACTGATGGCTATTCGTCTTTTGGGGCCTTGATATTCTTTTGGGGGTCTGTATATCATTTTTGGGGGCTGGTAAAGCTTAGGCTTCTTTTTTGACGAGCCTTGATGTAAATATTGACTCACAGTCTGTACTTAAATAGTATATATATATATATATATATATATATATATATATATATATATATATATATATATATATATATATATATATATATATATATATATATATATATATATATATATATATATATATGATGTATCTTTGCATGGATGTATGGTTTAGCCTTTATGTTTTCCATTAAAGTTTATGTTTTTCGCTTATAATTAGACAAAAATATATGTACGTACTTATGAATCTTTTATAAATGTTAGTACTTTTGAATACCAAATCGATGAGCAGGTTATTGAGTGCAAATATATATATAAGAAAAAGAATATATTCACCATTTTATTTATACAACTATAATCAAACGAGTTTAATTATGATATGCTGAACTGGGTCTTAATTTATATTTATATTTTTCTGCATTATAAATGAAAATATGACGTCTTCTTCCAAAAAGGGGCATTACATTAAGTTAGTATCAGAGCCCCGATTTATGTTTCTTTGGGTCTTGTGATTGAGTCTGTCTTGTTTGTGCTGTATGAATCTCTGTGTTTGGTATTCCTAGTGGATACAACTAACATTCCATGTGTTTTTCAGCTAACCTGATTTGAGAAAGCAAGATGGCACGAGGTGGAGACATGACAGCTACTATAGAAGCGATGCAAAGGATGGCTGAGGTCATCACACAACAGACTGAACGAGTTACTCAACAACAAGAGAGAGTTGCTCAACAATAAGAAAGGGCTACTCAACAGCTCGAAGCTACTGCTGACGCTCAAAACTTGGCGGAGTTTCGTCACCACAATCCTCCCCAATTCAAAGGAGAGTTCGATCTGGAGAAGGCCAGTTTATGGATCAAAGAGCTAGAGAAAGTTTTCTGAGGCATGAATTGCGTCGACAATAAGAAGGTGACTTATGCTACCTTTATGTTGGTTGGCAATGCTGAGGACTGATGGTGCAGAGCGCAAAGAATGTTAGAGGCTAAAAATTACGAAATCACTTGGGATTTATTCAAGGATAAATTCTTGGATAAGTACTTTCCTGCGAGCGCGAGGCACGCGAAGGAGATGGAGTTTCTCAATCTAAGGCAAGGGAACATGACCATTAGTGAATATGCAGTGAGATTTGAAAACTTGTCAAAGTTTTCAATGTACTTTCAGCACCAACCGAACGAAACCTGGAAGTGTCAGAAGTTTACAGAATGACTGAGATATGAAGTGAAGAAAGTTGTTATCACGCTGAAAATCAACGAGTTCTTGGAGCTGCTAGATACGTGCTGCAAAGTGGAAGCTCTGGAGCAAGCTAGAGATACAAGGAGCAGGAACTTTGGACCTACAAGGTTCCAAAGAGGCAGTGGCAACAGTTCAAATCGCTTCCAAAAGAAGCCTTATTCAAGACCACCAGGAAACCAGCAATAGACAGTGGGTGGAGGTTCTAGCGGAGGTTCTGGTGGGAACCGAACTAGATCGAATGTGGCATATTTGCGAAGGTGTATGAAGTGTGGGAAGGATCACCTAACAAGGGATTGTTCCATCAAGGGAATTATCTGCTATAGATGTCGCAAGCCTGGCCACGTGTCCCGAGACTACAACCAAGCGAAGGCGAAACCTTCAGTCAATGCTGCAAGGGCCAACAAACCGCAAGTAGGAGGACGGGTCTATACCATGAGCGGAGCTGAAGCCTCCGAATCCGAAGATCTTATACAAGGAGAAGGCACTATAGGAGGTAATCTTTTAAAAGTACTGTATGACTCTGGGGCAACCCATTCTTTCATATCTTATGACTGTGTGCGACGACTTGGTTTACCAGTGCCTACCATACTTTCTGATCTGACTGTTTCTACCCCCACTGATAAACTGATAGTTACTACCAAAGTCTGTTTAAATTGTTCCTTGATTGTTGAAGGTCGAATCTTTTCTATCCATTTGATTTGTTTACCCCTTTCCCAGCTAGATGTAATTTTAGGGATGGATTGGTTGTCCTCCAACTATGTTCTATTAGATTGTTCAAGAAAAACCATCGTTTTCCCTATGGATGAGGATTCTAGATACTTGACGGCTAACCAAGTTCAAGCTCTCTTGAAAGAAGGAGCTCACGGCTACATGCTACTATCTTCTTTGAAAGTCGAGAGTGAGGTTGATATGAACACAATTCTAGTGGTGAATGAATTTCCTGAAGTCTTTCCTGAGGATGTACCTGGCTTACCACCGGCGCGAGAAATAGAATTCGCTATTGAACTTCTACCGGGAGCTGGTACCATGTTTATAGCACCTTATAGGATGTCACCAACAGAATTAGCTGAACTTAAGAAGCAGCTAGAGGAGCTTTTGGAAAAGTAATTCATCAGACCGAGTGTATCACCTTGGGGAGCACCGGTACTGTTAGTTCAAAAGAAGGACGGTTTATCAAGATTGTGCGTGGACTATAGAAAGCTAAACAAAGTGACAATCAAGAATAAATATCCACTCCCAAGAATCGATGACTTAATGGACCAATTGAAGGGAGCAGCAGTGTTTTCAAAAATTGACCTACGATCTGGGTATCATCAGATACAAGTGAAGACAGAGGATATACCCAAGACTGCTTTTCATACTCGATACGGCCATTACGAGTATCTTGTGATGTCGTTTGGTGTGACGAATGCGCCTGCTATCTCCAAGGACTACATGAACAGGATCTTTCGTCCTTACTTGGACAGGTTTGTTGTTATCTTTATTGATGACATCCTGATATACTCTCAAAATCAGGAGGATCATGCTAAACACCTCAGTATAGTTCTCTAGATTCTGAAGAAGAAAGACCTGTATGCCAAACTATCAAAATGTGAATTTTGGCTAGAAGAAGTTAAGTTTTTGGGTCATGTAATCTCGAAGGAAAGGATTGCGGTGGATCCATCAAAAGTGGAGGCAGTGCTACAATGGGAAAGGCCTAAGTCAGTGACAGAGATTCGTAGCTTCGTGGGATTGCCTGGATATTATCGAAGGTTCATTAAGGGATTCTCCAAAATTACTGGACCTCTTACTCAACTCACGAGAAAGAACTAAGCTTTTAAGTGGACCAACAACTGTGAGCAGAGTTTCCAAGAGTTGAAGAATCGGCTAACTACCTCATCAGTGTTAGTGCTACCTGATCTAAATAAGTCCTTCAAGGTGTATTGTGACGCTTCATACCAAGGACTAGGGTCTGTGCTTATGCAACATGGAAGAGTGGTGGCTTATGCTTCAAGGCAATTGCGAGTGCATGAGAAGAACTACCTTACGCATAACTTGGAATTAGCGGCTGTAGTTTTCGATTTGAAGATATAGAGGCATTTCCTCTATGGAGCAATGTTCAACATCTTTAGTGATCACAAAAGTTTGAAATATTTGTATGATCAGAAGGAGTTGAACATGAGGCAGCGGAGGTGGCTGGAGTTCCTGAAGGACTATGATTTCCAACTTCTGTTTCATCCCAATGCTTTGTTTTCTAAGTCTCTCCGCTTATCTTTGTGCAAATTTCATTGTTTTACTTGGATATTGTCTCCTTCGATTCATAAGCAAAAGTTTAACTGGTCATTTATCTCTATGGACCTCATCGTATGTCAATTATCCGGCAGATGACGAATCCAAAGCTTTAATACTCTCTCAAGGCCTCGGATCGTCAGCCGAAAAGAACAACTACATCTCCGAGCATTTGATCCCATGTTAAGTCACGGCCCATGCAAATCGGGTAATCAAAATGGCAAATGTCGGTCGATGCCTTGAGCAGGAAGATAATCAGTGTCTTTGCCCTAATGATCAGGGAAAAGGATCTAATAGAGTAGTTCAAAGATGTATGGTCTTTTGTGGAATTAGAAACAGGAAGATCTACATAAACATGGTCACCATCTCAAGTGAGCTGATGGAGGACATACGGGAAAAGCAGAAGGTTGACAAGTTCTTGCAAGAAGTGAGAGAGCTAGTGAAGCAAGGCAACGAAATAGCATTTGCGAAATGAACAGATGAAATTTTGAGATTTTGAGGTAGAGTCTGTATTCCCCGTGACCAAGAGCTTAGAAAGTATATTATCGACCATGCTCACACAAGCCAGCTGAATATGCATCCGGGCATAACAAAAATGTATCAAGACTTGAAGAAGTTATTTTGGTGGCATGGAATGAAGAGTAACGTCACTAGACGTGTATCGACTTGTCTGGTTTGTCAGAAAGCTAAAGTGGAACATCAAAGACCAGCAGGATTGCTGCAACCATTATCTATTCCTGAATGGAAGTGGGACAGCATTGCAATGGATTTTGTGATGGGTTTGCCAAGGACAAGAAAATGACACGACTTGATTTAGGTAATTGTGGACCAACTCACAAAATCAACGCATTTCCTCCCAATCAACATAAGATACAACCTAGAGAAACTGACCCAGCTGTATATTGGAGAAATTGTTAGATAGTACGGTGTGCCTACAAGTATTATTTCGGATAGGGATCCAAGATTCACTTCAAAGTTCTAGCAGAGTCTACAGGAAGCATTAGGGACAAAGTTACGTCTAAGTTCTGCTTATCACCCACAAACCGATGGCCAATCGAAGAGGACAATCCAATCATTGGAAGATTTGCTTAGAGCTTGCACCATAGAATAGACTAGAAGTTGGGATGACGTTCTACCATTGATAGAATTCACCTACAACAACAGTTATCATTCGAGCATAGGGATGGCACCCTATGAGGCTCTGTATGGATGGCGGTGTTGGACATCTTTATGTTGGTACTAAGACGGCGAGCGCCTCACTATTGGACCAGATGTTATACAGCAGACAACTGAAAAAAGTTAAGATGATTCAGGAGAAGATAAGGACGGCTCAGAGCCGAAAAAAGAGTTATGCAGATAAAAGAAGAAAGCCTCTTGAGTTTGAGGAAGGCGAGCATGTATTTTTGAAAGTCACACCTACAACTGGGGTGGGCCGGGCCTTGAAATCTAGAAAACTTACTCCAAAATTTCTTGGACCATACCAGATTATTCGCCGAGTAGGTCCAGTAGCCTATCAAATAGCCTTACCCCCTTTCCTCTGAACCATTCACAATGTCTTTCATGTGTCACAACTGTGAAAATACATTCCTGACCTAAGTCATGTCATAGCACTAGACACAGTACAATTAAAAGAGAACTTAACCTATGAGGCACCTCTTGTAAGAATTGAGGATAAAAGGATAAAGCAACTAAGAGGCAAGGAGATATCATTGGTGAAGGTAATCTGGAACGAAACAACTGGAGATGCAACATGCGAGCTGGAAAACAAGATGAATAAGCAACATCCACAACTATTCTAAGGTATAAAAATTTCGAGGACGAAATTTCTTTTTAGAAGGGGAGAGTTGTAACACCCCGAAAATTATTTGTTTTATCATAAATAATTATTTTATAATATTTATGATTTTTGGGAATTTTTTTGAATTTTTTTGAAAATGTCAAATATTTTAATATTTTTTTCATTTTGCGTGCACACTGAGCAGAGTCGGTGTAACACCTCAAAAATTATTTGTTTTGTGATGAATAGATATTTTCTAATATTTGTTTTGATGATTTTTGTGGAATTTTCTAGAAACGTTGAATATTTTAATATATTCTTCATTTTGCGTGCGCACTGAGCGGAGCCGGGAAAACAAAATATTTTCCCTGAGTCTGGTAAACTTTGAACTGTGGAAACGTTGATGGGGGATCTTACTAAACCCGAGACTGGGCACAATTTACGAGATTTATGTTTTACGTGATTTTATCTAATAAATAAAATCATAGAATAATTAATTATCTGAGAAACAATAAAATATTATATACACTGACTATAAATTTTGTTATCTACTGAGAAATAGTTCTAGTAGATTATTTCTATCTAGTCACTTTTATGACATCATTTAAGTGACCCCACATTTCACTTTATCGAGAGGCATGCGAAGCTTCTCAAGGAAGCTTCAAGGGAAACTTCTAAGAAGCTTCCTCCCAACTACTTCACTCTCTCTCTTCCTCTATGTGCTACACGGTTTGGCTAAGGGAAAAATAGCACATTTCATTTTCTCATTCTCCTCCTCTCTCACTCACGCAGCTCCCCCTCTCTTCCTTTCTTCTTCCACACACAAACACTTCATTATTGATTTTCAAGCTTTCCATGCTTAAGCTAACTTGAACCATTGTTTCCCCTCATCATCTCCAAGCTCTCTACCTTGTGGGACTCCTCTTTGCTCCTCCATTTTTGTCCTCCACAGCCCAACTCCAAAGCTTCAAGTTTTGAGGTAAAGCTCCTAACTTTCTTATCCTCTTCTCCTCATTTTCGTGGTCCATGGTCACATTGATGACTATGGATGCCATTTCCACTCTTTGATTTTGATTTGATGGATTTGAACACCCAAGGATCTTGTGGTGGTGAAGCACGAAATTCCAAGGACAAAAGGAGCTTAATTGGTCTTCACTAAGATAAGAGGAAGATTATTCTCTTCAACCCATTTTGGTAGTAAGAAAATCTTTGTTGTGTTGATGGGGTGAAACCCATTTGTGGGTACCCCTTTGTTTGGGTGATTTTGGTTGTATATTGGTGTTTTGATTGGTAGGATTTAGTTACATGTTGATAGATCTTGGATTGTATGAAGGTTGGACTGATTTCTGGTGAGTTTCTGCGTTTGTAAAGGAGTATATGACCTAGGCCATGTGATCGTACAAGGCCGCGTACTCCAACATCCCAGAATAGAAACTCCAGAGGCATACACGGCCTAGGCCGTGTATGACCACACAGCCGTGTATTTTGTGCAGGCCATGGTTTCGTGGCCATATAACTCTCTCCTGGCTGTGTAATTGGGATAGTGAAGGATTTTGGATTTTTCTAGTCTCTTAAGGACCCCCGGTCTCCTTGGGCACTCATTGTGAGGCTTTAGCACTAAGATAAACTTATTAAACATAATAAATTGAATGATTAGAAGTCGATTAGGGATTCATAACATGGAAAGAACCAAGAATGATAGTTTGCCTTATAGTTTAGAATAACTTTGGAGTGAAGAAAGAACATGAGTATGGGTGAGGTGGCGAGAAACATAATGAACCTAAGGCTTAACTTTTATCATAACTATGAATGGAGTTGTGTTCACCCTTAGGGTTTGTTATTGGCTTGATGTAGATCCGTGAATGAGATCAAACCCTGCTGATAAATGTTATGACCTGAGTTGAGATTCGTATATGAATATACATGTATGTATTAAATCTACATACATTTGAAGCATGATTGGAACATGCATTGAAAATATCCGTTGGACTACTGTTAAGGCCAAGTTGACTAGGAGTTGAATCACACCTTTGTGCGGGTGCGAATAGGCAAGTGTAGGTCATTCGTTGACCTTGGGGGCATCTGGGTGCGGGTACTTCGTAATTGACAGTTGGTAGCTCTTCTGTCCGTGGGCAGACTGATGCAAACACACCAACGATCCGGACCGAGACACTGTCGTATATCGAGATCTATGTAGAATGTCTTGTACAATGCCATGATGCACATTTTGATAAATTGAGAATTTTAGCACTTGAAGGCCTCGGCAGCCGCGATACAGACATATCTCCTGATCATTCTCTCTGACTATTTTGTGTCTAGCTCCATGGAGTAGGATTGTTGGTATCATATGCATGTGCATAGTGAGTCACCATACCATTTGTTCATTACTTGTTCATATGGGAATTTAATATGTTGTTTCATTACTGCTATAACTGGCTGTATATGCTAACTTGTTTATTATCTGTTTTAATGCTATTTACCATTTCTGAAATGTTATGTGGGCGTCATGCGCCATTTTGTTTCTTTACTGCCATCATAGGTAATGATGTAGGATGTCTTACCTCTTTTATGTATTTTCTACTTCTCTGTCTATATTTATGTTCCATTGAAGATGTTGGTGAAGGTAGTGAAGTGCACGAGTTTCCCGGCTTTTGGCCCGACCTTAACTAACACTTATTTTGGACCATGGCGGCACGTCCACGTGGGTTCTTAGGATATGTGCATTTGGCCTTCCTTGGAGGTCCAGACTACTGGTACATTAACATAAATTCTGATCATTTCATCTACGTGGGCGATGTGTCATTTTCACTAGCTTGGAGGCGTCATGAACTGCCCATCTTCACTTGCAGCGTCAGATTACGTTTGGAGTTTTATCTCGGAAGAGGAAGACCCTAAGGAGGAACCTGAGGAGGATCTTGACACGGTTCCTTCTCCTCTTAGGGGTTGATACTGTCGATAGCCACTAATGGCTATTCATCTTTTAGGGCCTTGATATTCTTTTGGGGGTCTGTATATCATTTTTGGGGGCTGGTAAAGCTTAGGCTTCTTTTTGACGAGCCTTGATGTAAATATTGACTCATAGTCTGTACTTAAACAGTATATATATATATATATATATGATGTATCTTTGCATGGATATTTGGTTTAGCCTTATTATTTTCCGTTAAAGTTTATGTTTTCCGCTTATAATTAGACAAAAATATATGTACGGACTTATGAATCTTTTATAAATGTTAATACTTTTGAATACCAAATCGACAAGCAGGTTATTGAGTGCAAATATATATATATATATATAAGAAAAAAAATATTCACCATTTTATTTATACAACTATAATCAAACGAGTTTAATTATGATATGCTGAATCGGGTCTTAATTTATATTTATATTTTTTTGCATTGTAAATGAAAATGTGACATCTTCTCCCAAAAAGGGGCGTTACATTTTTCTCTGACACCGAACACAGAGATATATTGTTTGGTTTCCAAAAGGAGACAATGTTGATTTAAATGGTTACGTTTGGTTTCTTCGTGTTTTGATTTTGTTTGTCTTTGAAGAAAGACAATGGATCGTAGTAGATGTGGGCATGTGGACATGAGACATGATGATGATCGTATGGTCACAGCTAGAAGTGTAATGCAGAGGATGGCTAACGTAGCAACACAACAGAGTTAGAAGATCGTTCAGCAGCAGAAACTGGTAACCGAACTTCAAAATATATTAGAGTTGGAGTAGTCTCAAGATGCAAGAAGCTGTAACTTTGAAACTTCGATAATCCAAAGGGGAAGGAAATGTAAAATCAATCAATTTCAGCAAAAGCCATGTGTACGACCACCGGGGAAGCAACAACAAATAAATAAAGGAAGTACTAGTGGCAACGAATTTGGTCAGATTATTGCATCAGCATCGAAATGTAGGAAGTGTGGAAAAGCTCATTTGACAAAGGAGTGTACGATTAATGGAATTATTTGTTTCAGATGCGGGAAGCCCGGACATATTTCTAAAGGCTGTACACAATCGAAGATGGAACCTTTCGAGAGTAATGCAAGTGTTTCAAGATCTCATGTAGAAGAAAGAGTCAATACGAAGAATGGAATGGAAGTGTTCAAATATAAAGACTTAAGAAACAAAGAAGCTATACCATAGAGAGTAATCTTAAAATTGTGCTGTATAACTCGCAAAATAACCCATTCTCTTATGGTCTGTGACTGTGTGAACCATTTGGGGTCATCTGTGTTTTTGTTTCCTTTTATAATACTACTTCAACTTCAAAACTTACTGTTACTACTCAAACTTGTTTAAACCTATGCTATTACTATTTTCGATTGGAACTTTTCTGCTGGTTTGGTTTGTCTACTTCTTTCACAAATAGACTAAGTAAATCGATTTGAGTTATCTGTGTCTTTGTTATCTTTTCATCCGAGTATTTCTACTTTTCTTGTTAAACTTGTTGTTTATACTCAAGTTTTCTAAATCTACCCTGTTTCTGTTAAAGATCAAATCTTTTCTATTGATTTGATTTGCTTATCTAAAATCACATCTATTTGAGTTCATGATTTTATGAAAGGATTGATTATCTTCCAACCATATTCTACTAGATTGTTTCAATGAAACTTTAGTGTTTCTTGAAACTAAGATTTTTGGATTTGAATCCAAAAATTGAATCCAGAAAGTTCATTTCTAAACTTATTGGACCATGTTCATTTTGAAATCTATTAAACCATATCAAATTCTTTGCTGGATGAATCTGGTAATCTACCGAATAGCCTTATCACTTTTCTTTATAACATTCATAATGTCTTTCATGTATCTCGATTGAGAAGAATTATTCTTGATCTAACCCATGTTATAGTACCAAGTACAGTACATTTAGAAGAGAACTTGATCTATGAAACATTTTCTGATAAGATTAAGGATAAGCGAGTAAAACAACTTATCTTGATGGAGGTAATCTGGAACGATGTGACGGGAGATACAACATGGGAACTAGAAGACCAAATGAAAGGAGCCGCTGTTTTCTTGAAGATCGATTTGTGTTCTGATTATCATTAGATTCGTGTGCAAGTAGAAAGATGTTCCAAGGTAGTTTTTCAAATGCGTTATAGTCACTACGAGTGTTTAGTAATACAGTTCGAGGTAACAAATGTTTCTGCAATGTTCACGAATTACATGAATAGGATCTTTCTTTCCTATCTAGGCAAATTTGTCGTTATCCTTATTGACGACATTCTGATCTATTCTCAAAGTCTAAGGAAGCATATTGAACATCTGGATGCAGTTCTTCAAATCCCGAAGAGGAAAAAGTAAAAATTATACGCGAAACTGTTTGAAAGTGCATGAGAAGAATTGTTCGATTCACGTTTTGGAATTTACGATAGTCATTTTGCAATTAAAATCAAAGACGATTTCTTTCATGCAATGTCTACAGTAATTTCAAGAGCTTGGATTACCTGTTCAATTAAGAAAGGCTTGGATACGAGGAAGAGACGATAGTTAGAATTTTTAAAGAACTACGATTTTCAATTTCAATGTCATTCTGGAAAGGTGAATGTCTTGGCGAATACCTTAATCTGCTGCAATGGTTAAGGAAAATCTGTTTGACTACGATTACCATTCGAATAATCTGAAGGAGGAAATCCAAGAAGAGTAGGAGGATCATCTAAAATGTCGTACCTAGAGACGCTACGTGGGAGTTTGAAGACAAAATAAAGGAGTAATATCCTTTTTGTTTTTATATGTAAGAGAAATTTCGAGGACGAAATTCTTTTTAGAGGGGGAGAGTTGTAACATCCTGATTTTTCATTTTTCTTGAAAATAAATACGTTTTATAATATTTATGAGTTTTTGTGAATTTTTGAAAATTTATAATTATTTTAAATATTTTAATATTATTTTAATTATTTTAATATTATTTTTGAAATATATGCATGAATTTCATTTTTTCTGAAAAATACATGACTTTTATAATTTTTCTGATCTTTGAGAAATTATGTGAAATTTTCTGAGTTTGTGATTATTTTAATATTATATTGAGTTGTATGTATGCTTGAGGCAGGCGCAGAAAAATAAAAATTTTTCCTGAACCTGAAAGTTTCGGACTGTCAAGGCAGGATCGGAGGATCTTACTAAACCTGAAATCGAGAACAGTTGACAGAGATTTTCTTTATCTGAGTTTTCTATTATCCATTGTGTAATAATAGTAGTAGCTATTGTCCATTGGGTAATATTTGTTAGAAAAATATCTTCATGGTGATGAGTCAAAGCGATGGACCAATGGTAAGCAGGAAGAAGGCAAATTGGATACTCCACTTGAAGATGAAAAATTCAAATTGACTACTCAAGCTAGAAGACAAATCCAAATTGACTTATTAGACTAGAAGGCAAATTCAATTTGGCTACTTACTCTTTCAAGATATTTTGAGCTTGTTTTGTCATTCTTTTTCTAGAAGCGATAACTCACCACATTCTAGAAGCCAGAAGAACGCTGACTCACCCTGTGACTCGCCACAGTGAGTCACACTTTCTAGAAGTTTCTCTTGATGACTCAGCTGGTGACTCAGCACTACAACTCACCATGCTGACTCAGCTGTTCTAGAAGCTTCTATGATGACTCACCTAATAAATATCTAAGGATAAATATCTAATGAAAAATATCTTACTAAAATATCTCAGTAAAATATCTTAGACAAATATCTGAATACAAATATCTTTTTAAAAATATCTAAATGAAAATATCTAAGTAGAAAATATCTAAGATATTTCTAATCAGAAAAAATCTACGCTAAATATCTCAAGTGTAATCATTAAAACTGAAAATATCTAAGCTAAATATCTTAAGGATAATGATGAACCATCATTAAATAGCATTAATGATCAACCAATTAGAATCAATTAGTTTGTTAAAAAGCCAACAAAAGTGGTTAGACTAGTTAGCTAAGTAACTAGATAATCTAACTTAGTTACTCTAATAGTCTAAGCAGTAACTAAATGGAACAAACTAAGTTTGTTAATACTTAGAGTCTTTAGTTACTAGAAAAATATCTAGAGTGTCTAGAATTATGACCTATGCAATGACTTAATTAACTAAATACTTAGAATGTAACTAAGTGTCCTAACTAAATTAGTTTAAGTGTAACTAGGAAATTAGAATGAAACTAAACTAGTTACATTCTCCTATGAGTCACACAGCCTCCTAAGTGGTTCTACCATGTTCTTGATTCATCTAATGACTAACGGATGATTATTAGGTGACACAAGCCATGTGGAAAGCATGTGAAGCCATGTGCTTAAGCTTTTCTTGTTGAACAAGTTTGGAATTTCCTATCCAAGTATTACACGGCCATGCATTTGGCTAATAGGCTTTTCATTTCATTTCTATCACTTTATGATACAATCAATTCTCTCATCTTTTCTCCAAATAAATCCCACGGCCATACATAGAGAAAATAAACTATTTCCTTTCATTTCTAATACTTTATGATAAGAAGAAACCTATCATCTTTCTTTCACATCCAAGAACACAAAGAACACCATCTTCTCTCTTCTTTGAAGGATTCGGCCACCACTCTCAAAACCTATCTCCAATCTTCCATAATTTTATCTAGCTACATATCTTGAATCCTCTCATCAATCCAAAACACTTTCATGTTGAGAACTTCTCAAAATTCATTCATCTTCATCATCCTATCAAACCAAGAACACAAAAGCTTTTATTTTTTCTTCTCTTGAAGGCTCACGGCCAATCATTCAAAAACCATCTTCCAAGTTTGTTTAATTTAAACTAATCATACTTCTTGAATCCTCATATCATTCTAAGACTCTTTGAAATTGAGACTTTGGTCTAAATCCATTATCTTCATGCTTGAATCTTGGATTTAAGTTCTAGGGTTTCAAGGTAAAAATCTTGAAAACTTGATTTCTAGTTTGATTTTTAGAATCCTAAGGCCATGTTTGATCTATGGTCATCTTAATCAAGCCTTATATACTAATTTGTGTGTTTGTTTTGATTCTAAGATTTACTTGGTGGTGAAAGATTGATACAAAAAGAAAATCCTATAAGGAGTTGGGAGGACATCAACCAGGTATGAGGGGGATTAACCACATCGGCCATGTGTGTTGGTGAAGGAATGAATTGTTTGTGTTTGTGAGTGAAAAATCCATGTGAGGGTTTATTCACTCGAATTGTGTGGTTATTGATTTATGCTTGTCTGACTTAGTATGATTATGTGTTTTATATTCTGTTATATGTGATTTCATTGCTTATTAATTATGTATGATTTATATATGTGAGATGACATGATTCTGATTAAACTGTGATTAAATGCTTAATATGATTTTGATAAGCATGAATATGTGAAAGTGGAAATATTGTGGAGGATATGTTGTATATGGCAAGAAGCATGTGAAAAGGAAAACTATTTTGGTTTTGTAAAACCAAGGGGCTCACAGCTATCTTGAGGATTTTAGAACAAATCATTTGAAAATATTTTACTAAGTATGAATTTTAGATGATTAGGTAATAAGTAACTGGATTAAAGATTTTTACAAAGAAAAAGGAAATAGAAAATGAATAAATATTTGATTATGGAATATTAAGTGATTTTCGGCTAACACTCCAAGTATTGGTCTTATGGGAAAAAATTTTATAAATTAAAGTTTACTGACGTATAGCTCACCCTATGGGTTTTGAAGCATGTTAGGAAATTTTTGAGCTGTAATATCCTAAGTAAAATTAAGAAATACTATTTTTTGGGAAACATTAGAAAATATAATTTTAAGGGGACTATATTGTAAATATTATTTAAAGAGGGATTATTTTGGAAATATTATTTAAGGAAGGACTATTATGTAAATATTATTTTATAGAAGGACTATTATGCAAATAATGGAAATAAAGTCTAATTTTTATAATAAATGAGAAAAGTATTATTTTGAGCTTAGAATATGTTAAAAATATTTTACACAATTGAAAATACGTAGAAAAATTCTTACGCGATTTAAAAATAGTAAATTTTAACTACGCTTTTGAGAAAATATTTTAAAATCTTTACGCAATTGACAAAACATTAGAAAATCTTTACGCGATTTGAAAATATAACAGAAGTGTTACACGATTGTGAAAATGCGATAATATTACTACGTGATTGAGAGGAACAGCAAATTTTGCTGTAGGGCCAACGTATTAAACCAAGTCATTTATGAAACTAAAGTATTGGACCCGAATGGATCTTTGGTATTATGTAATTATATGGGCTGTTACATAATGTCATTGATACTAATGGCATTAGACAATTGTATGGGCAGTTGCGTTAATGTCATTAGGAACAGTACAATGGTACTTTGATTCGATTAAATATGCTTTTGAGCATTATACTATGATATCTCTATGTGACGATGTGCGAATGAAAAAAATACTGTGTGATCAATGACAGTATATGTTTGAATCATTTATCATGCATAGAAAAGCGTATTCGCTTAATAACAGTATATTGCCATGAGACGGCATGTGAATAAAGAAATACTGTGTGATTAATGACAGTATATTGCCATGAGATGGCATGTGAATAAAGAAATACTGTGTGATCAATGATAGTATATGTTTGAGTCATTTATCATGCATAGAAAAGCATGTTCGCTTGAGCATAGAAAAGTGTGTTCGCTTGAGCATAGAAAAATGTGTTCGCTTATGCATAGGAAAAGCATGTTCACTTAACATGGAGCATTGTGCATAATCATGGTTCTTGTACTCATTAAGCATATTTAGTGTACACATTGTTCATGAGCATACTCAACATTTATACCGTGGTGATATAGTATTGTGATGATATAATATTATGATGACATAATATTGATGTGGTATTATCATTATGCCTGATATTGTGCTGCAAGTTTATTAGATTATCTATTTGTTAACTATCTGCTGATTTTATATTATTAAATAGATGGTATGCTGTAATGTATGGAGCGACATTGTTGTTCGTATTGTTTTTTTGCTGCCATGTTGGTATGCGATGTAGGGGATCTCACCTCTTTGTTGCATTGTTTGTCTGTTATGTTTTATGGTTATGTTTGGTAAAGACAGTAAGAGGGATGAGATTGGATTGCCTATGTTTGAGTTGGACTGGTTTTATTTGATCATTTTGCAATGGCTGCAAGGAGGGATTTCTCTGATTATATGCAAGTGCAGTTCCATGATGGCATTGATGCCTGGCATGTCGACTCAGATACTCAGCGTTTTAGTTATATAGGAGAGGTGACTCTATCCTAGAGTGATACCTACCATGGAAACCCTACTATTACATATAATGTTACTTGTGTACATGTAGAGTTTTCTATGCCTATTGTAGAACTATGGGACATTGCTCATTGTTTGTCTAGTGAAGACTTTACGGAGTCAACTGCTCGGACTCCTGTCCAAAGAGACACTTCCCGACCAGAGAATGTGCCTTTAAAGGATCAGGGAGAGGATTAGGTTCAGAACCTTACTCTCCAAGTGTTTTGGCTTGGGCCAGGTCGAGTTTTTATGTGGTAATTAAATATTGCTTAGAGTATAAGTTTTATGTAATGAAGACATTACGAATCTATGTTATATATGAGAGATGTATTTTATTTAGTTTTCATATTTTGTGTTTTTCTAATTCAGTAAAGTTTCTGTTATCCGCTAAAAAAAATTTTTGAAACCCTTATTTAAATGATATTAAATATTTTACAACTTGGGAAATTATTTAATTATATGGAGTTGGTATGAATGTGATGCCCTTCGGAGGGGGTGTTACATATAGCACCTTATGAGGCATTAGATGGTAGAAAATGTAGATCCCCTCTATGCTAGTATGAGGTAGGTGAGCGAACCATTTTAGGACCTGAATTAGCGCAACGAAAAACAGACCAAATTAAGATGATCAGGGATAGATTGGTTACAACTCAGAGTAGGCAAAAGAGCTATGTTGATAAGAGGACGAGGCCTTTGGAGTTCATGGAAGGAGAACATATATTTCTGAGAGTCACTCTTACTGCAGGGGTTGGAAAAGTTTTAAAAACACAAAAGTTAAACCCACAGTTCCTTGGTCCTTACCAAATTTTGAAAAGAATTGGATTAGTAGCTTATCAGATAGCCCTCCTACCAAACTTGTTAAACCTTCATGATGTCTTCCATATGTCACAGCTTTGAAAGTATAATCCTGATCCTTCACATATTGTGGAACCTGAATCAATACAATTGAAAGATAACTTAACATATGCAATGAAACTTGTGAGGATTGTGGACGAGGGAGCCAAAGAGCTCAGAGGTAAGTGAATTCCTTTGGAGAAGGTTATTTGGAATGGTGTAGGTTCAGAGGAGACTACTTGGGAGCTAGAGTCCCAAAGAGGCAGGATTACCCAAAGCTTTTTGACTGGGGTAAGTAATTTGGGGGAAAACCTTTAAAAATGGGGGAGAAATGTAACATCCTCCTTAAGATGTTAGTAATATTTATAGATAGAAATGAACTATAACATTTGCCTAACATGCCCAAGTAATCCTGTGACTTTCTAAGTTAGTTTAGACACTTTACTGTAATACAGAACGTGCAAAATGACTAGTTTAACTTAAGAAAATAACATAAAATTTCTTAAATAAGAGAAATAAATATAGAAAAAATTATTTCTAAGTTATAAATGTATGAAATAAGGTTTAGTTAAAGTTTCAAGATAAACTGAGTTGATTTGGTATTTTTAAGTGCATTGGTTATGCGTTTTAATACCAAATTAACTTTTGAGCGATATGAAAAATTATGGAAATGTTGAAACTAGGATTTAGGTGAATCCTAGGATTTATTTTAGTATCCTTAGAAGTTAGGAAACTTGATTTAGCAAGATCAAAGTATTCCTAAAGGATGTAAAGTTTAGTAAATAATATTAATAAGTCAATGAGCTTATCCCTTTATTTGACTAATAAACCTTCTTTTCTTTAACCTTTCTTACCCATTTAGCAGCCAAAAGGAATGTTGCAAATAAAAAAGAAAATACAGATCAAAAACAAAGGAAAGGTGAGGCAAAGGCTGGTTGAAGCTTGAGGTAGGGGAAGAAAAGGAGGGCAAAGGCAAAGGCAAACTTGAAGCTTGAGGTAGGGGAAGCCATTTTCATCACTTCTTCCATTCTTTTCTCTTATGTAATTGATGTTTTGAGAGTGAGATAAATCGGTTGTGGTTATTAGGTAATGATTTCTATACTTGATTCATCTTCTTTCAAGTTGATAATGGTTTGCTTTGGTTGATGAACCTTGGTTATGATTGAGAAGTTGTTTATTGTTCATAAAAGGTTGGGATTTGAAAATGGATAGGAAACCTAGATTTGATTCTTTGATTTAAAGATGGATTTTTGGATGTTGGTGTATAAAACTTGATAATATAATGAGAATTTTAGTGGGTTATATGTTGTGGTTGAAAATATTTCACTTTGGGTGGCATTACTGGAAGAATATGGAAAAACCAAAATTTCCAGGGGAAGCCGCGACACATTATAGGGAGAGTCATGACCCTCCATCCTCTAGAACACAGGAAATCCTACCAAAAAGCTTGAGGTCACAGCACAAATGGAGCTAGAGTCGTGGCACTCATCAACAACAAGGGAGAGCCGTGGCATTTATGGCGTTTGAGCCATGGTACTTTTTGGAAAAATGTTTCCAAAATCATTCCATATGTGTTTTTGTTATATAATGCATAAGAATTTAGTATAAATGATATATTGTGATACCCAAATATGGATTGTTGAGAAAAAAAAATCTTTAAAATGTCTATTATAGTATGTTGATAAAAGGTGAGGCCTTGAGCTACGTGTTATGATGTGATAATGAGAAATATCATAGTGTACAATTGAATGGATGCATTATGATACAAGCTTGATTAGAAATGGTTTTATAATATTCTTGCATGTTTTGAGTTTTCAAACTTGTTATTTGTTATTTCCATGTATTGTAACACTATGGCTTGGACAAAAGGGCTCCTAATGCCAAGGTTATGAATGTTTGGTAGAGCAAGGAACAAAAGGGTATCCTGCCTACCCAGAACAATACAAGGAACAATAGGGCTTTTTGAAACAAAAGGGCTTCCCGGAAATATTCAAATAGCATATGTTTTCTAAAATAAAGTTTCTTGCAACATCATGGCACAAGCATACTTTAGGGCATTTCTTAGGCATACACATTCATCATCATGTATTGCACAAATTGACAATTGTATGGGCAATCGTCTTATTTTATACTGATGAAGAGTTGATGGATCATTAAAGGGTATACATTGGTGAATGATGTTTAAGTTTATTTGCCACCTAGTAAATATAACTTGTTTTTCCTTGAAGTAATTGTGTTTATTATGATATTATGTTTTAAACTTGCTAATGAGAATTTCAATTCTTACCCTAGTTTCTTATTTCCATGGTAAATCCAACAAAAGATCTGACCAGGGGCAAAGGAGGACAATGAAGACTTAGTTAGCTACTTTGTATATATATTACTGATGTATTTTGTTTATTAGTTATGTACTTATGCCCTTGTGGCTTGTTTTAGTTCTTTTGCATACCTCAGACATATGTTGTAAAAAAAAACAAGTTTCCAGTTGTGTAAAATTATCTTGTTCTCTTTCCTCTTTGTCAATGGCTCTATATAATTATACTTTATTAGTTACTATACAGGTTATATTTATGTTTAGGCCTAGAAGTGGCTATCCTGATACTACTTGAATGAGTATATTAATGATATACATAGTGGTAGTCTTAGGGTGTTACAATGGCACGTCGCGGCACCCTGCTCTCGAGTTTTTGTGTGATGCACCTTATGCCTCAGTGCACGAAGCAGAATCAGCCTCAGGCCTCAATGTGGCCTTCTCACGCCACGGCGCGCATAGCAGAAAAAGGTTTCTGTAGAATTCTGCAGAAATGTGCAATGTTCTATTGGAAAAAAGTCACGAATTTTGGCAACTCCAATTCATTTTCTAGGTGATTTAAGGTTCCTAACTAGTTCACAAACACATAGGAATCAGTAATCACCAACTCAAATCACCAAATTGGAACCAAGGACAAAATCACTCATCTATGACCTAACTTCTCACTTTTAGCATTAAAGGTCCAAATGACAAATTCCAAGTTTCTAACTCAAACTCATTCCATGAACAAGTCATAAACAACCTATGACACTCTTTCAAGCAAGAAAAACACTCCAAACAACTCTAAAATCCAAAATGACCTATTATGCATCTTATATGCATAAATGGTGAAAATGGACTAAAGAAGCTACAAGAACACAAGAAAACCCCTACCTCTTGTATCAAAGATGATGAAGATGATGAAGCCTTGCCTTTCCTCTTCTTTTCCCTTTCCTCCTCCTCCTCATCCTCCTCCTTCTTTGCTTGGTTCTCCTTTTCCTCTCCTTTGGTAGTTGCAACCATGAGAAAAGACGAGAGAAAAGAGTGAAAATGAGATAAAAATATCTCAACTCAAGCCTTAAAATATCAAGGTTGCAACACATGGCTGTGAGTGACTTTAGTCACTTAAGTGACCATATGATAATTCTCGATCTGCTAAGAACACTTAAATTTTACCAAATCAAGTTTCCTAATTACCAACAAGTCAAATAAATCCTATGATTGATCAAAATTCTTGTTTTACCTTTTCCACTTTTTTTCCATATCTGCTGGTTGTCAATCTGGCATTAAAACACACAACTAATATACTTAAAAATGTCAAACTAACTTTGATAAATCTCAAATTTTTACTACACCATCTCCAACACATTTGTGACCTGAAAACAAACTCTCCACATTTATTTCTGTTAACTAAGCAGATTAAGCCAATTCAAGAACTAATAACAATTATTTCTCACCAATAGTGTGACAACAAAGTAACTAAACATGCTCAGAAAGATACAAAATTAAAATGGCATGTTAGGCAAGTATTAGGATACCTTTGCAACCATTTATAAGTCTAACATATTTTTCAGGGTGTTACAGTTGTGTCTTATACTATAAGTATCTTGGTGAATCAGTTTGTAAAATTGATTTAATTTGATAGTCTCGACAGCTATCAAATTTTGGCGTCATTGTCGGGGATCATTCTAAATTTAATCGATCATATTAGGAGTATACTTAACTACTAACCCTTGTTTTCTTTGTTTCAAGTACTTTTCAACTCAATTTAGGTCTCCAAGTGAAATTTTGTATGGAAAAAAAGTTTCAGATTGGGCTAAAATTTGGCCATTTAAAGGAAAATAGTGTGTTCTTCAAGGCTCACTATTTAAAGTGAGGTCCACCCTATGTTGGCCAAATCCCGTCTTTTAGACCACTTTTCTATTTTTTGAAGATTTTTTATTACATTTTTTGATACAATTTTTGAGTAGTTTTCACCCTGTGGTGGTCCCATACTTTTTAAAATTGTGTAGGTAGGATAACAAATGTTATTTTAGTATAATTTTAGTGTTGTGTAGTCCATTTGACATATTTTGTGTTTCTACACTTTTGCAAGTTTTATGACTAAGTCTTCTAGTAATCATTTGTTTGACATTAACCTTGAAATTGAGAGGACCTTTCATACACTTAATAGAGCTCGTAGGCATAGTGAAATGATATATTCTGAAATTGAAACTGAGCCTGAGAATCTAAGTAGCACTGCAACTATGGCTGATAATATTGAAATTGAAACTGAACATGAGAATACAAATAATATTGCAAGCATGACTAATAATATGGGTAATAGGACTCTTAAGGAACTAGCTGCACCTGATGTGAATTACCAATCTTTGTGTATTCAATTTCCTGATTTAAATGTTGATTTTGAATTAAAATCTGGATTAATACACTTGCTGCCAAAGTTTCATGGACTTGCAGGTGAGGATCCCTATAATCACTTGAGAGTCTTTCCTTTCTCATTAGATGGAGTAGCCAAGGATTGTCTGTATTACTTGCAGCCAGCTACCATAACAGGTTGGAATGATATGAAGAGACTATTCCTAGAAAAGTTCTTCCCTGCTTCTAGAGCTGCTGCTATTAAGAAGGATATATGTGACTGTGAACACCATATTTCGACCGGACCCTTTTTTTAATTTAATTTTTTTCTTTTTCAAACAAAACAAAAAAAAAGTGAAAATTAAAAAAAAATCCAAAAATTATTCTCCACATTTTTAGCCTATTTTTCTAACCCAAATACATAAGCCTACAAAAAAAAAAAATAGAAACAAAAAATAGTAAATAAAAAAAAAAAAAAAAATAAAAAAAATAAAAAAAATAAAAATGAAAAAAAGATTTGCTGTTGATTTGTTTTTCTTGTTTTGGTAAAAAAATATTTTTTTCTTTTCTTTATCCATTGTCTTTTTCTTTTTTCGGGCATGCATTTTCACATATCACTCACTACACTCACGTAGCACACACCATGGCAGAGGGGACAAACATTTTGTGCTCCCACTTTCTTTTGAAATGATCACGCAACACACACCCACAGCTCTCATATCCTCACTTGCACTGTTGCACATGCACACCCACTCATAAGCAGCATAAGAGAAAGGCAAAACAAAAGGAAGATTGAGGGAGGGAGCTGAAGAGAAAAAGAGGAGAGAAGAACGGATAGACAAAGGCATATAAAAGCTAAAAGGAGTTTTGGTTGAAAGGGGGGATATTTTCGACTGATCTATTGTGGTAGCTTGGAAGAAATAAAAGGAGAGTAAAAAGAGCAGGGAATTTTTGAAAAGTTTCTAAGGAGAACATTTGAAGTGCAAGAAAACAAGAGAAGAGAAAGGTTAGTATTTGAATTGAAATCTGAAATTTCTTTTGATTTTCTTGAAGCTTCAAAGTAAGAATCCTTGTCTTCTTTCAGTTCCATCATGAAATGGACTTTGTTTTCATTTGATTCTAGTTAATCTGAGCCTTTCAAAGTCACATTTTGTTCATCCACACACACACTTTCTTTTTTGAAAATACCACATAGTAGAGAAGTAAAAGAGGAGTTAACGTCTAAAAAAAAAGCTGAGTGTCTTTGGTTCTTGGTTCTTGGTTGAGGGAAATTGTGGAGAGTGAGACTATGAGAGATTGAGCTATAAAAATAAAAGAGGGGGGCCTGAGTGAGAAGGGGTATATTTTGAGAAGGAGAAACGAAATATTTCGGGAGTTTTGGGGAATCAGATCTAAATACTAAACCTCAAATCCATTCCCTGTTCAACTCCAACCATCCATACCCATCCCCCAACGTTCCATAACCATCATCCCACCTCACCTCTCACCACACTCCACCCTTCATCTCCCATCACCAAGCATCCAACCTCATCACTCTAACTACACTACTACACCCAAACCGCAGCAACCATCAACAAACACCTATAACCACCATTAACCTCCACCCTTGATCCTCTTCACCATCTTCCATATTCACCTCTTCTCGCAAGGACCCATCCCTCTCTCCCAACCATGACCACTCCATTCTCACCCTCACTATCATCTCCCACACCCAATGTCCAACCCACCATTAACCAAGGCGCCTTCACCCATAACCACCAATCCCTCCATCACAATACCATTCACGGCCCCCACACACAAACCACCATCACTAAATCCACACCCCCATTCACGGCCACAACCACCCAAAATACCATCTTCAACACCCTCCAACCTCCACCACCGCAACACTCTCACCGTCCCCTCAACCACTATACCCTCTATAACCTTTCCAAACTCACAGATCTGCTAACTCCAGCACGAACCCGTGCTCCTCAACCGCAAACAAACCCCCCAAACCACAAGAAACTGTCATTGATCCATGTTTCGGGTTGTCCTCCACCACGCCATGCCAGACATGGTCAACGCGCCACCATAGTCGCCGTCGAACGTGCGGAGCCGCACGACCTCGCCCCACCGCAGCCAAGCCTCACCGACGCACCACCGTGACCATCCTGTATTGACGAACATAGCCCCAAATCGTGAACCTATGTATATCATGCCTCTTGAACTTTTTTTTTCCTTCTCTGTCACGAACTGAACATCAGCAGCACCCTCTTTTATTTCTTTCTCTGTTTTTTGGCCTTTTTATTTTTTTTTTGTTATGCATTTATTTGTTTTATTTTTCTACTTGGACTACTAACATGTATTTGGGTCATTGTTGTTTGTTTTGGGGTGTTGGGTTTGGGCTCAAATTATGAAAAATAAGGTAATTTAGGATTTAGATTCTTATGCTATTTTAAAACAAAACAAAACAAAAAGTTATGGGCTGCCTAATGGGGCTTTTAATCATAATAATAACCAAAAAAATAAGGTGCACTGAGTTTAGTTATTTTTTAGGATTAGTTCTTGATAGCTTTTATTTAATTTAATAGTATGTTTTATGTTATATTTTGTGATTAATGGGAAGTCAAATATATATATATATATATATATATATATATATATATATATATATAAATAAATAAAAAATAAAAAAAATAAAAAATATAAAAATGAAATAATTAATTTTTTTTTTGTGAAGAATAAAAATAGGATTAACTGAGTTGTGACAACTTATTAATCCTGTAATTTTATAATCATCTGAGTTGTGACAACTTGATGATTCAATGGGTGATGTCTCTAGCGTGACGCCGAACTTTACCTATTTAAATCTTAATTTGATTAACAGAGTCGCGACGACCTATTAATTCAAATTTTTATAAAAAAAATAGATTTTTTTTAAATATAAAATCAACCAACCACAATTATTTTTTAGAGAACTACGTGACTTTGAGTTCCTCATTGCACCTGAGGATACGTAGGAGCAGAATCCTTATTCTGTCAAGCCAAAAAAAAAAATTTCACAATTTGGCTCTTTCTTTTCTTTCTTGCTTTTTTTTAATAATAAATAAAAATAATAAAAATAAAAAATAAAAATAATTACATTGCCTTTTTTTCAAAAAAATATGAGTAAAATAAATATGTTTGAGATTATCAAGAATTTACACAATTGACTTAAGGTACCGTCTTAGGACAGGTGCGTTAAGGGTGCTATGGGATTAAGTTTCCATCATTCCCTAAGCATAACTGACTCCCGAATCCAATCTGGTTCCAAAGACCATTTTCTAATAAGGGTTTTTCAATTTTTCCTAAATTTAAATAAAATTGGTGGCGACTCCATTTTCATTTTCTAAAATATCATGAGTTGCTATTTTTCATCGCGATCCCGATTGCGACAGTGGCATAAGGCAGAGATATCAGGAGCAACTCTACATAAGTATTGGGAGAGATTCAAGAAGTTATATGTAAGTTATCCTCATTACCAGATCAGTGGCCAGTTGCTAATACAATATTTTTACGAGGGACTTTTACCCATGGATAGAAGCATGGTAGGTGCTGCCTTTAGAGGAGCTTTAGTGGACAAAACCCTTGCTGCAACAAGAGATTTAATAGCGAACATGGTAGCAAACGCTTGACAATTTGGCACATGAATCATTACCTCAACTAGAGAAGTCAATGAAGTAAAGGTTTTTTATGCTGATCAATAGAGAATTGAAAACATATTAAAGGAGCTAACCTCCTTGGTTAGGCAACTAGCATTGGGACAAAAACAAATTCAGTCCCCAGTAAAACTTTATGGAATCTGCTCCTTGCCATATCACCCAATAAACCAGTGTCCTGCACTCCAAGAAAGTAGTAAAGTAGTGGCTAGAATCTTTCCTGGAAGACCATCCTAGCAGCAGCCAAAGTATAACCCTTATTATAACACATATAACCCTGGATGGAGAGAGCATCCCAATATGCAATATGGCAACAATTTTGGACAACTTCAGCAACAACAACAACAAACCAGATATAATACAATAGCTCAAGCAAGCAACAATTTTAACAACTAGTGAAGCAACCTATACAGCAAAGTAGCAATTTAGAACCTAACTTGGCAGACTTGGTGAAGCAGTTAGCAACTAATAACCTTTAGTTTCAACAGAGAATTGAGACCGACTAAAATTGGTTAACTTGCAACTTCCATCAATGAGTTGAAGACTCAAGGTTCCAGCCATTTACCATCCTAAACAATTAACAATCCAAAAAGTAATGTGAGTGCCATAACCTTGAGAAGTGGCAAAAAACTGAGTGGCCCAACCCAACTCCAACCAGAGATTTTGTAATAGAATTATGCAGAAAACTCAGATCTAGCGAACTAGAATTTTGCAGAATACTCAATATAACAACATATAGAACATGCAGAAAATTCAAAGAAAAATCAGAAGTCAATGAAAAATTCTACGAAAAAATCTACTCTCAGCACTCCTCTTCCTTTTCTCAATAGAATGACTCAATCAAAAAAGATAATTGAAAATGAATTAGACATGGAGATTATAGATACCTTTCAAAAGGTAGAAGTCAATATACCTCTCTTAGAAGTAATAAAGAAGATTCTAAAATAAGCTAAGTTTATGAAGGAATTATGCACTTATAAGAGGAGGTTGAAAGGAAATGAGAAAGTGAGCATGGGAAGAAATGTTTTTGCCTTGATCCAACCAAATATGCCTCCTAAATTCAAGGATCCTGAAAAATTCATCATTCCTTACGCAATAGCCAACAAGCAATTTACTCATGCAATGTTGGATTTGGGTGCCTCAATTAATGTGATGCCAAAAATTAGTTTATGAATATCTGCAGATTAGAGAGTTGAAGCCAACCAGAGTTATTTTTCAGCTAGTAAATAGGAACACAACTCATCCTACAGGAGTGCTTGAGGACGTTTTAATATTTCCAGTAGATTTCCATGTTTTGAACATGGAAGATGAATTTGCATCTAATCAACTGCCATTGATTTTAGGTAGAACCTTTCTTGAAAACTGCAAAAACTAAGATTGATGTGCATACTGGTACCTTTTCCATGAAATTTGGGGATAATATAGTTCAAATTAATATCTTTGATGCCATGAAATATCCTTTAGAAGAGCATTATGTTTTTCAATTAGATGTCATTGATTTGCTTGTTGATGATATGCATGTTGATATGCTAACTGAATTTCCTAAAATTGTGGGATTTTTAGATAGTGTTGATTTTTCTAGATGTTATGGATGTTTTGTTTCTTTTTGTGATGAGACTAGTATGTGTGCTGTATATTTTGAGATTTATGCTTATATAGGAGATGATACTACGTTTTTTGAATTTTTTGATTCTATGAGATATGATTATGCTATTTTGGAAGATTGTACACAAATTACAGGTGACATTGCAGTTAAATCAGCAGAATTAGTTTCTTCAACCAGATTGATACCTTCAGTGCAATAACCACCTACCCATGAGTTAAAGCCTTTACTTGAACATTTGAAGTATAAGTTCCTGGAAGTAGATAAGAAGCTATGAGTGATAATAGCAAATAATTTGTAGCCTGAACAAGAAGAGAAATTGTTGCAAATTGTAATATTCTAACATTGATAACCTAGTATACCATGCATATACCTAGATAAGTAGTATTAGTTATGCTACTTCTAACTTAAATATCATACTAATCCATATCATTTAAACAAATAATAATGGAGAGTCTTGTGGAAACTAAAATTTATACATAAATCCTTGCCTTAAAAGGGCACATTGTATACATAAACTTTATACATAAACTAAGCAGTGTAAATAAATACAAGCTTTAAAACTATTAAGCATAAAACTGTTACTCTAATCTTCATACTTTTTCTTCTTGCCTTTTTAAAAGAGCTTCCACCTAGATTTACATGGAAACAAATAGGGTGAGAAATCATATTTCTCAGTATAAGTAACCAACACTAGCAATTTAATCATTCACAATGAATAAACTAAACTGAAACTAATAAACATACCAATACTCATTGCATAAGAAACAATCACAAACTTCCTCTCCGTGCTACATTCTTAAGCAAACTATACTTATGATCTAAAAATAGAACCCACGATGATATCAAACAACTGTCCATACAATCATTTGAAAATCATCAACAAAACAATTGCCCATACAGATGTTACCGAAGGCAAATGCAACACAAACACAATAGGAACACAAATTCCAATCAAAATAAGTATTAAATAATGCAATGATGAGATAATGTATGATTATGCTCAAAGAAAAGTGTATAATAGTGTGGGTGTAGTGTAGTTAAACTTAACTATTCCTCTGGGTAAGGATGAAATCTGATACAATAACATGTAACATCCTATAGCCTACCAAGTAGGGAGGGAGTCTATTATCAAATCACGTAACCTCCTATAACCTACCAAGTAGTCTACTATAACTGAGTGGACAAGTACACTAGCAACTGAGTGGATGTCTCCACTCTCTCAACTCTAGGAATAGCAAGTATGTGAAAAAAGTTGTTTGTGTGTGAAAATGTGGAGTTATGTCTAACTTTAACATAATCAACACATAACTCTATACTAAGTCCATCTTTACATTACTAACTCTACCTTAACTTTGTAAGAGAATTTCATGCACTACGCCACTTAACCAATACCAACTAGACTTAGTACACTTTCTATCCTTGCATTACTAACTCTACTTCACTCTATGAGATATTTCAAGCACTAAAGCATTTTAATCTTGCCAATTAGGCACTATGGCACTCTACTATTGTCAACTAAACTTAATTTACTTGTATCTAGCATTCCACCTTCTCATCACTCCACAAGTGATATCTAGTGCAACACCATGTTGCCTAGGGAGCTAGACACCTCACAATAGTAATCCATATCCAATGGATATACCAAAAACTCCTTTCTTTCCCTTGTATGCAACTAGGTCTTTCTCTCTAAGAAATACCTCTATTAGTGTCTAAACACGCTCTACAAGGCATATAAGAGGGATCCTAACAAGTAGGAAAACTCAAAACATCAAATAAAGATTCTGGTAAAAGCTACACTTGTCACTTGGGCGCCCAGTGTTTAGCGCCTGAGCATTGACTAGGCAGAGAACAACTCTATTTTGCTGTGCGATGAGAGCCTAAGTGCTTAGCACTGAATGCCTAGGCACTCAATACTCTACTGCGCACATTTTTCTCTCTGGTCTGTGAGTGCCTATGTGCTACATGCTCAACGCCTGAGCGCTCCTCGTGAGGTTGGGAGCTCCCTACCCAGTGCCTGAGCACTGGTCGCACAGAGACTAAAAATTAAGCTACTGGGAAGTGGGCGCCTTGATGCGTGAAATCCGCAAGTGTACGGTTTCGTCGTCAAGTAATAAAAAGATCGAATCCACAGGGACTGTGTCTATGAATACCAATTAATTAATTAATTCAATTAAGTTAAACAAAAGGGAATATGATTGTTGGTTAAGAAGAACGTAGTAACAAAGCAATTAAATAAAATCAAAGTGCAGAATTTAGAATAAAAATAGTGAGTTATCAAGAAAGGGGTTTTTAGATTCAAGAAAGCTTCCAAGATTGGGATACCACAATGATACAAGATAAATCCTAATTGACAATCCTTTTATTAAATCTGAAATTCAATTGAAGGTGAATTACCCTAAATTAGTTAATGTTCTTTATCAAGATACAAGATCCGTGCCCAATTAAACCAATTCCTACTCTCGTGGTAATTGAATTTAAATTGAACCCATTACGCTTTGTGGTAATTCATTGAATCCTCGAAAGGCTAAAACTACTCTCGTGATTTAGACCTTAAGTTCAATTCTTATGGTTCCAACACCTAGGTTCACCTCTCAGTACGTCCCTAATGCCTATGATATGCAAATAAGTGGCCAGCAAATTCACATGAATAAGAACAATAAGAATTGAATCAATGAACAATCAAGATTAATAAAAGGGGAAACAACGTCAATTAATCATTATCAATGTATCAAAGGGCATTGCCCAATCCTAGAAACAAAGGAAACTACTCAGACATAGAGAAGAAGAGACAAGAAATCAAACTTAAAAATATCCCAAACCCGTAACAATGGAGAAAGATGAAGATCAAAAGCCAAGCCTCCAATTTTGCCTCCTCCCAAAACCTAATTGGAACTCAATTGGAACCCCTTTCATTCTATTCAGAACCCCTATTTATAATCTTAGGGTTTTAATTAACAAAAAGGCCCCAAAAGAAATAAGAGATAAAATAAAAAAAACTATTGTGCACTGCGATCCACAGCCGTGGATCATTCCACGGGCTGGCCGTGGATCTTGCTGTCAAAATTCCATGGCCATGGATCATTCCATGGCCAGGTCGTTGATCATTCCACGGCTGTGGATCATTCCACGGCCAGGCCGTGGAACTCCCTGGAATCTCTCTTTTCCTCCTTCAAGTTGCTGCTCGATCCATGGCCGTGGTTTAATCCACGGGCAGGCCGTGGATCCCTCTGGAATGGTCTTTTTGCACCTTTTTGCTATTCATTAAGCTCCAACTTCAAACATGCAAGCATTCCTTTCAATCCAAGGCCAATTCAACATTAATCTTGCACAAGAACAACAAAAACACCGCATTTATCCAAACTAAGGGAAAAACAAACAAAAAGGAAAATTAAAATGCCTAAAATGCCTAAGAATGCATGCAAAACAAGAATAAAACATGATGTTGTTTCACACACATCAAACCCCCCCAAGCTTAAGACTTTGCTTGTCCCCAAGCAATAATTAATGCCAAACCAAGAAGTGGGATCAAAAGACAATAAAGAATGAGGAACCCGAGAAAATAATATCCAAGCAATAGGCTAAGGCAAACAAAGAATCTGAAAGGTAATCAAAATCAAGTCCAATTAAAGGCTAAGTTCTCAGAAATCATGCATCCTCACTAATTGAATTAAGTTCACTCCACTAACCACATTCAAAGTGTTTAAGGGTGAAAACCATACGCTCAAAATCCTTCAAAGAAAATGCACTTCCATATGCTTAATAAGAAACCAAATTTCCACTAATAATCAGCATGCATACAAGAATCAAAAAGTCTTTCAAGGGTTGTAATGGGGTCATGGGAATGATGTTAGGTAAGGTAGAGAAAGGAAGGTATACACAAAGGGCTTATCAAAATTTTCAATAAGCACAAGTAATCCAATAGAACTTAAATGGAGCAAAGACAATTTTTCAATCAAAAGCATAACTCCACATTTCTAAGTATTTTCTTCCTTTCTTTTCCTTCTTCTCTTTCTCCTCTTTTTTTTTTTCAAGCTTCTTATGATTTTCTTTTATTTGCACCTCTTATATATATATATATATATATATTTTTTTTTTTTTAATTTTTTTAAGAAAGAGAAATGTCATTCACATATGATTCCCTACACACTTTTCACAACTTTCAAACCCACTTTGTTCCATTTAATATTCTAAATGATTACCAATAATATATCATCATAGGCATCAAGAAAATTAATTATGCAATAAGCTCAAAATGGGCAACTAGTGGATGAAAGTGCAACAAATTCAGAAGGCTAGAAAAATACCTAAGATGCCTTAATCACATTCAAGCATGCAACCAAAAATTTCGCCTCAAAATGGTTTCAAATCAAGTTCTAGAGCACAAGATCAATGAGGAATATCACTCAACACAAAGAATGGGAACAAAAACCATATAGTGCATATATCCCATACAGGCTCAAAACTCACATTTAGAGGTTTAAAAATTCAATAAGAAGCACAAATTCAGAGAACATATGCTAATTATCAACTATCAAAAGATCACCTCTACTATCAATTAAAACAATGCCTATAGCCAATCACAAGAATCAACAAATTGGGTTCCAAATCAATACCATCTCAAAATCCTCAAAAGAGAGGAGCACAAGTTCAACCAAAAACCCAAGAGATATGATGGTGTGAAAATGCAACATGAAAATGCAATGCAAAATAAGACATGAGAATGCATGAAACTAATGATCTAAAATGAAAATAAGAAAATGAAAATGAAAATACCCCCAAGCTTAGAACTTACATTGTCCCCAATGTAAAAATCTAAAACAAGAGAAGGGAGAAAAAAAAGAACTCACTGCGGTGGTGGAAAATCTTCTGGTGTTCGATCCATGGCCATGGAATTTTCCATGGGTTTAGTGTGGAACCTTCTGACTTCACTCTTCTTCTAAATATGACTTCAATAAGGGTCAAACCTAGATAAAATCCAAAAGACAAACATCAAAACAATAATCTATCACACAAAATTAAAATAAAAAGAAGAAATAAAATAGAAAAATAAGATAACATGGGTTGCCTCCCAAGAAGCGCTTGTTTAAAGTCATTAGCTTGACTTTGGTCAGGTTTTTGTGCTCAGGTGACATTTACAGAGTAGTGCTTAGTCCCCACTGCTTCAAAGCGTTTCACTATCTGGCCATTTATCATGAAAGGTTTATGGCCTTCTTTCTTCACCTCAAGTACACCGTAGGATAAAACTCGAACAATCTCATATGGTCCTGACCATTTTGACCATAATTTATTAGGACAGAAACGTAGAAGCGAGTTATTAAGAAGAACTTTATCCCCGATGTTAAATTCACGCTTCTCGACACACTTGTCACTCTGCTTTTTAGGTCCTTCCTTGCAGGGCATAGCATCAGTCACTGATTCCTGCATACCTGAAAGCACAACATTATCCACAACATTAGTAGCATCTATGCGATTACATGAATTTGAGGAATTAGAATTATTTTCAGATTTAAAAACATCAAAAACTACTTCCTCATCATTTAATCCCAACGTCAATTTCCCTTCGTGGACATCAATGATCGCTCGTCCAGTGGCAAGGAATGGACGCCCAAGTATGATCGGCATTGTAGCATCAGCTTCCATGTCTAGCACAACAAAATCCACAGGCATATAAAATTTACCAACCTTAATGGGAACATCCTCCAAGATGCCTATGGGATACTTGACTGACCAATCCGCCAATTGAAGAGAGATAGTTGTGGTTTCAGCTCACCCACTTCTAACTTTTTACACACAGAAAGGGGCATAAGACTAACACTAGCCCCCAAGTCACACAGAGCTTTGTCAAAATTAGTGTTACTAATCAAACAAGGAATAGAGAAGCTACCTGGATCTTTTAACTTAGGAGACAATTTATTTTGGATTAAAGCGCTACACTCCTCAGTTAATGCTACGGTCTCATACTCCTCTAGTTTTCTCTTATTAGACAAAATGTCCTTAAGAAATTTAGCATAGGTAGGCATTTGTTGCAATGCCTCAGTGAAGGGTACATTAATGTACAACTTCTTAAGGACCTCAAGAAACTTCCCAAACTACTTATCTAGCTTGGCCTTGGCCAATCTTTGAGAAAAGGGCACTGGGGGTTGGTATGGCTCAAGGGGTACATACTTAGACACTTTCTCATTGGTCTCTTTTTCTTCTAAGGGTTGTGTCCAAGTTGTTTCTTTTTCTTCATCCCTCCCATCTTTGTCATTTTCCCCCTTTACTTTGGAATCTTCTAGTTGCTTTCCACTTCTTAAACTCACAGCCTTACAATGTTCATTAGGATTTATTTCAGGCTGTCCTGGAAATTTCCCGTATGGTCTATATGAAGAGCTAGCTTGTTGGGCTATTTGAGTTTCTAACATCTTGTTATGAATAGCTAAATTATCAACCTTAGATGTCAAATCCTTAATAGCCTCACTAACAACTTGACCATGGTGCCTAAACTCTTCATTTTGCTTGGTTTGACTCTCTACAAAATTTTCGAGGAGAGTTTCGAGTTTAGACTTTTGTATCTGGGGGAATCCAATAGAAGGTTGAGCACTACCTTGTCCAGCTTGATTTTGATTGTTCCGATAGGAGAAGTTGGGATGAGACCTCCAACCGGGGTTGTAAGTCTGTGAATATGGATCATTGCACACCTTTGGTGGAATGTCATAGAAATTGTGGCATGATTCCACTTGCTCCACCGGTGCACCATGTGAGGATCCTATTCCAACTTGGCATTCAGCACTCATATGTCCTTGTACTCCACAAATCTCACAAAAAATGTTAGCAGCACTTATGGCATTAGCACTAGCTTTTTCAAGCTTATCAAAACGTTTATTCAATGAGTCAAACTTAGCCATAATTAAACTAACACCATCTACCTCAAACTTACCTTCCGAGAGCTTTCTCGAGTTGTTACCTCTTTCACTGGCCCATTGGTGATGGTTTGCAGCGACACTTTCAATAATCTCATAGGCTTCTGTCAACCTTCTGTTCATTAAAGCTCCACCAGCTGCGGAGTCAAGAGACACCTTCGAAGAATATTCTAATCCATTGTAGGAGGTGTGAATGATCAACCACTTCTCTAACCTGTGGTGTGGGCAGGCTTCCAGCAAAGCCTTATATCTATCCCAAGCTTCTGATAATGATTCTCCGTCTCTTTGAACAAAGCTTGTTATTTGAGTTCTAAGATGTGCAGTCTTGGAAGGAGGAAAGAACTTATTCAAGAATGCTTGCTCCAATTGATTCCATGTGGTTAATGTATCGGTGGGTACCGATTTCAACCAAGCTCTAGCCTTGTCCCTTAATGATAATGGAAACAATCGGAGGCGAATGGCATCAACTGAGGCAGCTTCAATTTTGAGAGTCTCACAGAATTCTAAGAACATCTCTACATGATCATTTGGGTCCTCCAAGGGTAATCCTCCAAACTGGTTCTGCCTTATCATAGAAAGTAAGGCAGGAGGTATGGTGAAGTGCCTGGCTTCAATGTCTGGCCGAGCAATTCCAGATCGCAAACCCCGAGCATTAAGGGCTGCATACTCCTTTAAAGGTTTATTATCTTCAGCTGCTGCCATGACAAATGTTAGTTCAGATATTTCCCTTACTCTTTACCTTTGTTGTCTTCTCCTTCAACGTAAAGTTCTTTCAATTTCTGGATCTGCTTCAACAAGAGTCCCAGAACGTCTAGTACTTTGCATAAACCAGAGAAATTACCTATAGAGAGTCAAAGAGAAAACAAGAACGTAATAATATGGTAAAATTAAAAAGGTTTAAAATAATTAAATTAAAAATTAAACTGATATTCAAGAAAAACACAGTCCCCGGCAACTGCGCCAAAAACATGATGCGTGAAATCCGCAAGTGTACGGTTTCGTCGTCAAGTAATAAAAAGATCGAATCCACAGGGACTGTGTCTATGAATATCAATTAATTAATTAATTCAATTAAGTTAAACAAAAGGGAATATGATTGTCAGTTAAGAAGAACGTAGCAACAAAGCAATTAAATAAAATCAAAGTGCAGAATTTAGAATAAAAACAGCGAGTTATCAAGAAAGGGGTTTTCAGATTCAAGAAAGCTTCCAAGATTGGGATACCACAATGATACAAGATAAATCCTAATTGACAACCCTTTTATTAAATCTGAAATTCAATTGAAGGTGAATTACCCTAAATTAGTTAATGTTCTTTCTCAAGATACAAGATCCGTGTCCAATTAAACCAATTCCTACTCTCGTGGTAATTGAATTTAAATTGAACCCATTACGCTTTGTGGTAATTCATTGAATCCTCGAAAGGCTAAAACTACTCTTGTGATTTAGACCTTAAGTTCAATTCTTATGGTTCCAACACCTAGGTTCACCTCTCAGTACGTCCCTAAATGCCTATGAGATGCAAATAAGTGGCCAGCAAATTCACATGAATAAGAGTAATAAGAATTGAATCAATGAACAATCAAGATTAATAAAAGGGGAAACAACGTCAATTAATCATTATCAATATATCAAAGGGCATTGCCCAATCCTAGAAACAAAGGAAACTACTCAGACATAGAGAAGAGGAGACAAGAAATCAAACTTAAAAACATCCCAAACCCGTAACAATGGAGAAAGATGAAGATCAAAAGCCAAGCCTCCAATTTTGCCTCCTCCCAAAACCTAATTGGAACTCAATTGGAACCCCTTTCATTCTATTCAGAACCCCTATTTATAATCTTAGGGTTTTAATTAACAAAAAGGCCCCAAAAGAAATAAGAGATAAAATAAAAAAAATTGTTGCGCACTGTGATCCATGGCCGTGGATCATTCCACGGGCTGGCCGTGGATCTTGCTGTCAGAATTCCATGGCCATGGATCATTGCATGGCCAGGCCGTTGATCATTCCACGACCGTGAAACTCCCTGGAATCTCTCTTTTCCTCCTTCAAGTTGCTGCTCGATCCATGGCCGTGGTTTAATCCACGGGCAGGCCGTGGATCCCTTTAGAATGGTCTTTTTGTACCTTTTTGCTATTCAATAAGCTCCAACTTCAAACACACAAGCATTCCATTCAATCCAATGCCAATTCAACATTAATCCTGCACAAGAACACCAAAAACACCGTAGTTATCCGAACTAAGGGAAAAACAAACAAAAAGGAAAACTAAAATGCCTAAAATGCCTAAGAATGCATGCAAAACAAGAACAAAACATGATGTTGTTTCACACACATCAAACCCCCCCATGCTTAAGGCTTTGCTTGTCCCCAAGTAATAATTAATGCCAAATCAAGAAGTGGGATCAAAAGACAATAAAGAATGAGGAACCCGAGAAAACAATATCCAAGCAATAGGCTAAGGCAAACAAAGAATCTGAGAGGTAATCATAATCAAGTCCAATTAAAGGCTAAGTTCTCAGAAATCATGCATCCTCACTGATTGAATTAAGTTCACTCCACTAACCACACTCAAAGTGTTTAAGGGTGAAAACCAAACGCTCAAAATCCTTCAAAGAAAATGCACTTCCATATGCTTGATAAGAAACCAAATTTCCACTAATAATCAGCATGCATACAAGAATCAAAAGGTCTTTCAAGGGTTGTAATGGGGTCATGGGAATGATGTTAGGTAAGGTAGAGAAAGGAAGGTATACACAAAGGGCTCATCAAAATTTTTAATAAGCATAAGTAATCCAATAGAACTTAAATGGAGCAAAGATAATTTTTCAATCAAAAGCATAACTCCACATTTCTAAGTATTTTCTTCCTTTCTTTTCCTTCTTCTCTTTCTCCTTTTTTTTTTTTTCAAGCTTCTTATGATTTTCTTTTATTTGCACCTCTTATATATATATATATATATATATATATATATATATATATATATATATATATATATATATATATATATATATATATTATTTTATTTTATTTATTTTTTAAGAAAGAGAAATGTCATTCACATATGATTCCCTACACACTTTTCACAACTTTCAAACCCACTTTGCTCCATTTAATATTGTAAATGATTACCAATAATATATCATCATATGCATCAAGAAAATTATTTATGCAATAAGCTCAAAATGGGCAACTAGTGGATGAAAATGCAACAAATTCAGAAGACCAGAAAAATACCTAAGATGCCTTAATCACATTCAAGCATGCAACAAAAAATTTCGCCTCAAAATGATTTCAAATCAAGTTCTAGAGCACAAGATCAATGAGGAATATCACTCAACACAAAGAATGGGAACAAAAACCATATAGTGCATATATCCCATACAGGCTCAAAAATCACATTTAGAGGTTTAAAAATTCAATAAGAAGCACAAAGTCAGAAAACATATGCTAATTATCAACTATCAAAAGATCACCTCTACTATCAATTAAAACAATGCCTATAGCCAATCACAAGAATCAACAAATTGGGTTCCAAATCAATACCATCTCAAAATCCTCAAAAGAGAGGGGCACAAGTTCAACCAAAAACCCAAGAGATATGATGGTGTGAAAATGCAACATGAAAATGCAATGCAAAATAAGACATGAGAATGCATGAAACTAATGATCTAAAATGAAAATAAGAAAATGAAAATGAAAATACCCCCCAAGCTTAGAACTTACATTGTCCCCAATGTAAAAATCTAAAACAAGAGAAGGGAGAAAAGAAAAGAACTCACTGCGGTGGTGGAAAATCTTCTGGTGTTCGATCCATGGCCATGGAATTTTCCATGGGTTTAGTGTGAAACCTTCTGACTTCACTCTTCTTCTAAATATGACTTCAAGAAGGGTCAAACTTAGACAAAATCCAAAAGACAAACATCAAAACAACAATCTATCACACAAAATTAAAATAAAAAGAAGAAATAAAACAAAAAAATAAGATAACATGGGTTGCCTCCCAAGAAGCGCTTGTTTAAAGTCATTAGCTTGACTTTGGTCAGGTTTTTGTGCTCAGGTGACATTTACAGAGTAGTGCTTAGTCCCCACTGCTTCAAAGCGTTTCACTATCTGGCCATTTATCATGAAAGGTTTATGGCCTTCTTTCTTCACCTCAAGTACACCGTAGGATAAAACTCGAACAATCTCATATGGTCCTGACCATTTTGACCATAATTTATTAGGACAGAAACGTAGAAGTGAGTTATTAAGAAGAACTTTATCCCCGATGTTAAATTCACGCTTCTTGACACACTTGTCACTCTACTTCTTAGGTCCTTCCTTGCTGGGCATAGCATCAGTCACTGATTCCTGCATACCTGAAAGCACAACACTATCCATAACATTAGTAGCATCTATGCGATTACATGAATTTGAGGAATTAGAATTATTTTCAGATTTAAAAACATCAAAAACTACTTCCTCATCATTTAATCGCAAAGTCAATTTCCCTTCGTGGACATAAATGATCGCTCGTCCAGTGGCAAGGAATGGACGCCCAAGTATGATCGGTATTGTGGTATCAGCTTCCATGTCTAGCACAACAAAATCCACAGGCATATAAAATTTACCAACCTTAATGGGAACATCCTCCAAGATGCCTACGGGATACTTGACTGACCGATCCGCCAATTGAAGAGAGATAGTTGTGGGTTTCAGCTCACCCACTTCCAACTTTTTACACACAGAAAGGGGCATAAGACTAACACTAGCCCCCAAGTCACACAGAGCTTTGTCAAAATTAGTGTTACCAATCAAACAGGGAATAGAGAAGCTACCTGGATCTTTTAACTTAGGAGGCAATTTATTTTGGATTAAAGCGCTACACTCCTCAGTTAATGCTACGGTCTCATACTCCTCTAGCTTTCTCTTATTAGACAAAATGTCCTTAAGAAATTTAGCATAGGTAGGCATTTGTTGTAATGCCTCAGTGAAGGGTACATTAATGTACAACTTCTTAAGGACCTCAAGAAACTTCCCAAACTGCTTATCTAGCTTGGACTTGGCCAATCTTTGAGGAAAGGGCACTGGGGTTGGTATGGCTCAAGGGGTACATACTTAGACACTTTCTCATTGGTCTCTTTTTCTTCTAAGGGTTGTGTCCAAGTTGTTTCTTTTTCTCCATCCCTCCCATCTTTGTCATTTTCCCCCTTTACTTTGGAATCTTCTAATTGCTTTCCACTTCTTAAACTCACAGCCTTATAATGTTCATTAGGATTTATTTCAGGCTGTCCTGGAAATTTCCCGTGTGGTCTATATGAAGAGCTAGCTTGTTGGGCTATTTGAGTTTCTAACATCTTGTTATGAATAGCTAAATTATCAACCTTAGATGTCAAATCCTTAATAGCCTCACTAACAACTTGACTATGGTGCCTAAACTCTTCATTTTGATTGGTTTGACTCTCTACAAAATTTTCGAGGAGAGTTTCGAGTTTAGACTTTTGTACCTGGGGGAATCCAATAGAAGGTTGAGCACTACCTTGTCCAGCTTGATTTTGATTGTTCCGATAGGAGAAGTTGGGATGAGACCTCCAACCGGGATTGTAAGTCTGTGAATATGGATCATTGCGCACCTTTGGTGGAATGTCATAGAAATTGTGGCATGATTCCACTTGCTCCACCGGTGCACCATATGAGGATCCTATTCCAACTTGGCATTCAGCACTCATATGTCCTTGTACTCCATAAATCTCACAAAAAATGTTAGCAGCACTTATGGCATTAGCACTAGCTTTTTCAAGCTTATCAAAACGTTTATTCAATGAGTCAAACTTAGCCATAATTAAACTAACACCAGCTACCTCAAACTTACCTTCCGAGAGCTTTCTCGGGTTGTTACCTCTTTCACTGACCCAATGGTGATGGTTTGCAGCGACACTTTCAATAATCTCATAGGCTTCTGTCAACCTTCTGTTCATTAAAGCTCCACCAGCTGCGGAGTCAAGAGACACCTTCGAAGAATATTCTAATCCATTGTAGAAGGTGTGAACAATCAACCACTTCTCTAACCCGTGGTGTGGGTAGGCTTCCAGCAAAGCCTTATATCTATCCCAAGCTTCTGATAATGATTCTCCGTCTTTTTGAACAAAGCTTGTTATTTGAGTTCTAAGATGTGCAGTCTTGAAAGGAGGAAAGAACTTTTTCAAGAATGCTTGCTCCAATTGATTTCATGTGGTTAATGTATCGGTGGGTACCGATTTCAACCAAGCTCTAGCCTTGTCCCTTAATGATACTGGAAACAATCGGAGGCGAATGGCATCAACTGAGGCACCTTCAAATTTGAGAGTCTCACAGAATTCTAAGAACATCTCCACATGATCATTTGGGTCCTCCAAGGGTAATCCTCCAAACTGGTTCTGCCTTATCATAGAAAATAAGGCAGGAGGTATGGTGAAGTGCCTGGCTTCAATGTCTGGCCGAGCAATTCCAGATTACAAACCCCGAGCATTAGGGGCTGCATACTCCTTTAAAGGTTTATTATCTTCAGCTGCTGCTATGACAAATGTTAGTTCAGATATTTCCCTAACTCTTTGCCTTTGTTGTCTTCTCCTTCTATGTAAAGTTCTTTCAATTTCTTGATCTGCTTCAACAAGAGTCCCAGAACGTCTAGTACTTTGCATAAACCAGAGAAATTACTTGTAGAGAGTCAAAGAGAAAACAAGAACGTAATAATATGGTAAAATTAAAAAGGTTTAAAATAATTAAATTAAAAATTAAACTGATATTCAAGAAAAACAAAGTCCCTAGCAACGGCGCCAAAAACTTGATGCGTGAAATCCGCAAGTGTACGGTTTCGTCGTCAAGTAAAAAAAAGATCGAATCCATAGGGAATGTGTCTATGAATACCAATTAATTAACTAATTCAATTAAGTTAAACAAAAGGGAATATGATTGTTGGTTAAGAAGAACGTAGTAACAAAGCAATTAAATAAAATCAAAGTGCAAAATTTAGAATAAAAACAGTGAGTTATCAAGAAAGGGGTTTTCAGATTCAAGAAAGCTTCCAAGATTGGGATACCAAAATGATACAAGATAAATCCTAATTGACAACCCTTTTATTAAATCTGAAATTTAATTGAAGGTGAATTACCCTAAATTAGTTAATGTTCTTTCTCAAGATACAAGATCCGTGCCCAATTAAACCAATTCCTACTCTCGTGGTAATTGAATTTAAATTGAACCCATTACGCTTTGTGGTAATTCATTGAATCCTCGAAAGGCTAAAATTACTCTCGTGATTTAGACCTTAAGTTTAATTCTTATGGTTCCAACACCTAGGTTAACCTCTCAGTACGTCCCTAAATGCCTATGAGATGCAAATAAGTGGCCAGCAAATTCACATGAATAAGAGCAATAAGAATTGAATCAATGAACAATCAAGATTAATAAAAGGGGAAACAACATCAATTAATCATTATCAAAGTATCAAAGGGCATTGCCCAATCCTAGAAACAAAGGAAACTACTCAGACATAGAGAAGAGGAGACAAGAAATCAAACTTAAAAACATCCCAAACCCGTAACAATGGAGAAAGATGAAGATCAAAAGCCAAGCCTCCAATTTTGCCTCCTCCCAAAACCTAATTAGAACTCAATTAGAACCCCTTTTCATTCTATTCAGAACCCCTTTTTATAATCTTAGGGTTTTAATTAACAAAAAGGCCCCAAAAGAAATAAGAGATAAAATAAAAAAAACTGTTGCGCACTGCGATCCACGGCCGTGGATCATTCCACGGGCTGGTCGTGGATCTTGTTGTCAGAATTCCATGGCCATGGATCTTTCCATGGCCAGGCCGTGGATCATTCCACGGCCGTGGATCATTCCACGGCTGTGGATCATTCCACGGCCGTGGATCATTCCACGGCTAGGCCGTGGAACTCATTGGAATCTCTCTTTTCCTCCTTCAAGTTGCTACTCGATCCATGGCCGTGGTTTAATCCACGGGCAGGCCGTGGATCCCTCTGGAATGGTCTTTTTGCACCTTTTCGCTATTCATTAAGCTCCAACTTCAAACATGCAAGCATTCCATTCAATCCAAGGCCAATTCAACATTAATCCTGCACAAGAACACCAAAAACACCACAGTTATCCGAACTAAGGGAAAAACAAACAAAAAGGAAAACTAAAATGCCTAAAATGCCTAAGAATGCATGCAAAACAAGAACAAAACATGATGTTGTTTCACACACATCACGCCTACTTGGCTACTGAGCACTAGTTGCCTATAATGGATTCTACAGAATTCTGTAGAATCCAAGATTTTTTCCTTTAGGACAAATCTCACCTCCAATCAATTAAGCTCAACTTCTTTATGATTTCTAACACCAAAAGTAGCCTCTAAACTTGTTGCAATTCTCCTACAACCCATTAATTCACTTAAGTATATAATTAGGTCCAAAATCGCACTAACTCAACTCATTTCCTAGGCTCGTCATCAATGAACCCAAAGTGATTATCTTAAGCCATAAATGGCTATCTAAACCTTACTAAGCTAAAAATATCCTAACTTAATCCTTGGAATCAAGAATGAAGCCAAGAACATAAATTTGGTTACCAAACCCCTAATTTCATTCATGAAACCCATGTTCATTCAAGATGAACAACAAGGAAAAAGATGAATAGAAATCCCCTATCACTTGTAGATAACTTGATCTTAAAGCTGGACCTTTGTCTTTGATATTCTCCTTTCTCTCCTCTTCCTCTTCTCTTTCCCTTTGTTCGTTTCTCTTTCTTTTCTCCTCTGCCTCTACCTTTAACCATAGGATTAAAAAGGAAAGAATAAGAAACCAAGTTAGACTTGGCTTCTTAAGGATAACCACTAATGTGGTACTAAACTCCCAATCTCCTAAGAACACTTAGATTCCATTGAATCCTATTTTTCAACTTCCAACAAGTTTGAAATAAATCTTAAGATTCATGAAAATTCTTGTTTCACCATTTCCCTATTTTTTCATATCTGCTGGTAGTCAATCCGGTACTAAAAGTACAACCAATATGCCTAAAAATACCAAATTAACTCTGATTGTCCTGAAATTTCAACCATAATTTACTTAACTCATTTGTGACCTAGAAACAAATTATCCACATCTGTTTCCCTTCAAATAGCAGTTTATGCTCATTTTAAGCCACTTTTTGCACTTTGGGTTGTAGCAAAGTACCTAAAGTAACTCAGTTTGTCACAAAACTTCACAGGCATGTTAAGCAAGTAATATATTACCTTTGTAACCAATTATAAGCCTAACATGTTTTTTTTATGTTACATTTCTCCCCTCCTTTTTAAAATTTTGTCTCCAAAATTTAGTTTACCTTATGTAAGAAGTCATATGCAACTCACATTTCCAAACAAGTATAACCAAACCTTAAAGAAACAATATCATACGGTCACCTTTTTTTCTGAACCCGTAGGTTGCTTTATCTCCTTACTTTGCAAGATGTAAACTCTTCTTGGAACTGTGGGTCTACTATCTAATTGTGCTCCTTCCTTTATAGACATTCCTTAGCATAATGCCCTGCTTGCACACATTTGTAACATATTGTTTGCCCCACTAAGCAGGGTTTGAAACCATGCTTCTTTCCACATTTCGTGCACTTTTGGTTCCATGTTCCAACTTGGATATGCTTTCCTCTATTTGGTAGAAACTGAGACCAAGCGACACTCTCACTTACTTCAACATTTATCCTTTTCCTTTTTAGATAACTTACTAATTTGTTCTCCCTTTAACTTAACTGCTTCTCAACTGACGCTGAAGAATCTACCTATTGAGATGGATTAACTTCTATCCTCTGAAGAATGCCATTTCCAACAACAACTTGCTCCCTCATAACTGTTTCCATTATCATTAACGCTTCAGCCAAGGTAGGTGATAAACACGATTTTCATGCATTAGTTAACCCTTATATTTAGTCTTTTGGACCTCTTATATGCTTAATTGAATGATTTTGGCCACAATTTATAAGTTTGAACTCAAATTGGACTTAATTGATTTTTCCAGCATTATTAGAATTTTATACTATTTTTGTATTTTGACCATATCTTGAGTTCTAGATATCTAATAATTATGAATTTTACCTTATACGAAATATGAGAGAAAACTCTACAACTTTAATGAAGATCTTGAAGTCTGAGTCGGATGTCTTGTGGGTCATATTGGGCCACGAAGTCAGAACTCGGGTACTATTGTGTAACCCGAGTAGTGTGCACTAATTGATCCATAGTTCGGGTTGTAGGTGTGATATGGACCTGAAACTGGTGGAATTGAAAAGTTAAGACATATATATTCAATTCTTATAAGACCACAAATTGAAAATACAACGTTTTCATGGCATTTCACCCCTATGAAGTCGGCAAACGGGATCAGAGACTTGTTAAGAATGAATTGGGCATAACTCTCTCATCTAAAGCCCAAATCAAGTGATTTCGGTGGCCAAGGAAAGCTCAGAGGTAGAGGATTAACTTTAACCTAGGGAAAAATTAGGATTATTAATTTTTAAGTTAGTTATTTTGTTATAAAGAGGGGATATGAGATAGATAGAAACCCTAGCCGTTTTACTTGATTCTTCTTCCTAAAGTTTTCTCCTTTCTCTTTAGATTTTCATCTTGTTCTCTTCTTTTTCTAAGTTCTTCCCTCCCATTCATGGAGGGGTAGAGCCTTTAATCAATCCAAGGGATTGACATTCTTGATTATTAATCTTGAGATTCTGTTTTAATCATTTACATTCAATTTCTAATCAAGTTTCTCTTCTTCTTCTTCTCTTTGTTTGATTCTGATTGAATACTTAATTTGATTGGGATTTTCATATGTTAATTGCGTAATTATCATGTGCTAAGAGATGATTCTAGAGACAAAACTAGGCATCAAAGGTGTTTGATGAATTGTTTAGCTTAGTTGGATCTTAGTTTTTAAGTAAATTTGGGTTTTGGATGGATGCTTAATTTGTCTAACCTTAATTAATTGAATTCTGGATGCTTATCTAGTAGAAGATCCATGAATCGTTTTGAGACATATTGATGTGACCTAAGACCAAGGATTTGGTTGTTAATTTAATGGATCTACAATTATCAAGGATGAATTAAAATCAAGATCGGTTAATTCCCTTAGATTGGTTGTTTCGTAATTCTATTTTCTTCAATTAATTACTCTCTGTTTCTGTGTTTTAATCTTGAAAACCCCTTTCCCCCTATTTACTAACCTCCTAATTTGATTTCGTGATCATAATTAGAGTGATTTGTGGGTTTGACCTAGTGTTACCTTGTGCTGCAAGTTATTTTGGTAAACTGGTTATAAATTAATTTAAATTTGGTAGCCTCAGTAGTTATCAATAGGGCTCTCACCAAACGAGCTCTTATTCCTTTGGGTTCACCTAGGAAGTGCCATAGTTTCCTGTACACATAGAGACTATACATATTGAGCTGCAGTCTCAATATCATGTAACCGCGCAACAGTAGCTAATAATAAACCAACCTAAGGTAACTCATGCAATTCTATCATCACATCGAACATATGAGACAAGAAATGCATAGCACTTAGCGGAAAAACACTAAACTTGCCTAAGCCTAGTCAGTCCATACCCCGACTCAATAGGATGAACTACTTTGATACCATAATGTAATATCCTAACATCGATAACCTAGTATACTATGCATATACCTGGATAAGCAGTATTTGTTATGTTATTTCTAACTTAAGCATCATACTAATCCATATCATATAAACAAATAATAATGAAGAGCCTTACGGAAACTAAAAGTTATACATACATCCATGCCTCAAAAAGGCACATTATATTCATAAACTTTATATATAAACTAAGCAGTGTAAATAAATATAAGCTTTAAAACTACCAAGTACAAAAACTACTACTCTAGTCATCATACTTTTTCTTCTTACCTTTTTAAAAAAGCTTCCCCCTGGATTTACATGGCAACAAATAGGGTGAGAAATCACATTTCTCAGTATAAGTAATCAACACCAACAGTTTAATCATTCACAATGAATAAACTAAACTAAAACTAATAAACATACTATTACTCATCGCATAAGAAACAATCACAAACTTCCTCTCTGTGCTATGTTCTTAAGCAAACTATACTTTTGATCTAATAATAGTAACCACAATGATATTAAACAACTGCTTATACAATCGTAGGATATCATCAACAAGACAACTACCTATTGTGAAAATCGACAAGTGTACCGAATCGCAAAAGTAATAAAAAGTAAGTAAGAGTATCGTCTCACGAGGATTATGTTATCAATTACTAAATTTGTCAAATTGACATTATTCAAGCTATCAAAAAGAGAGTTGGTAAAAATAATAAAAAAGAAAGAATAAACAAAAATAACAAAAACCAAATTTAATTAATTAGGTTGAGTTAGAAAACAATGATATAGAAATATGAGGGGTTAGATTTCACTTGAACTTTTTAAATACAAAATCAATATACTGGTTTAATCAAGTACTATTCCAATGATTCATGGTCAATTCCCAAAATTAATCAATATTCAATCTCTTAGTATATTAATCCTCTTACACTATTTACAATTAACTAATCCCTTAGTTTAATCCTAAATAGAAATGCATTATCAAGAACGAGAGAATTAAATAAAAGTCACATAACCCACAACGTCTATTCCTAGTGATTGTAGAAATTATGGTGTTTGTCATAAGTTCTAAGTTCATGCAAATTTTTTCAAATCATACATAAACCCAAAAATCATTCCCAAATTGGCTAGATTTAGAAAAGCATTAAGAAAAGAGATAAACACATAAATCATGAAATAGAAACATTGATTAAACCCATAAAAGGATTATATCATTCAAGAACAAGATCCATCATCACCCTAACAAAAAAGGGTTTAGTTACACATGGATGAAGAATGAAAAAGAGATAAGGATTTGGCAAACTTTATAAAAGATAAGTGGAAAAGATGAAGAATGTAACATCCTGAAAATTATTTATTTCATTATAAATAATCATTTTATAATATTTATGATTTTTAGGAATTTTTATGGATTTTTCTGGAAATGATGACTATTTTAATATATTCTTCATTTTGCGTGCGCACTGAGCGGAGCCGGGATAACGAAATGTTTTTCTTGAGACTGGTAAACCTTGAACTGCTAACGTGTCGACGGGGGATCTTACTAAACCCGAGGCCGGGCATAGTTTGCGAGGTTTATATTTTTTGAGGTTTTATCTGCTAGATAAAATTGAGGTATCATAAAATTATCTAATGATTAATAAAATATTATTTTCATCAATTGTAACTTTTATTCACTGAGAAAATAATTCTAACAGTGTAATTAATCATCTGTCGGATGTATTTAATTAAGGAGACAAGCTTACTATGTACTTTATCGAGAAGCGCGCGAAGCTTCTCAAGGAAGCTTTGAGGGAAGCTTCTAGGAAGCTTCCTCCAACCACTTCTTTCTTTCTCCTCCTTTTTGGTGCTGCACGGTTGACTAAGGGGCATATTACATTTTACTTCTCTCATTTTCCCCCCACGTCTGCTCTCTTTCTCCCTTCTCTTTTCACTCCACAGCAGTAGCACCCTTACCACCCACACCTCCATTTTATCTTCAAGCTGTCACACTCCTTACACCCACTTTGTGTTTGGAGGACCACCATCTTTGAGGAAGTCATCTTCAGGAGTTCACCATTCTCTCCATCTTCATCCACTTCCACCTTTGAAGCTTAAAGGTTGGAGCTTTAAGGTAAAAAGCTCATGGCTTTCACTTCCTCTCTTCTCATTTTTGTGACCCACGGTCATTTTGGTGACCATGGGTATCCATTTCAAGATTTGGTTTTGATTTTGTAAGTTTGAATGTTCTAGGGCTTTCAGGAAGCTAAGCACGAAATTTCTAAGCAAAAAAGAGCATCCTTTCTTTGTGCTTCTCTAAGGTAAGAGGAAGATACTCCTCCTCAACGTCTATTAGCATTTAGAAACGTTGTCTGAGATTGTTTGTAATGTGTCTGTGCTATTGGGTTGTTTTATGTATATTGATGTGTCTGAGTGGATTGGAACGTATAACATGGGAGGAGATGACGTCGGATAGGTTCTCGGATGGCCACGGTTTTGAGCCCAAAAGTTTGGGGATTTTTTGTGAACAATTGTAATAACTTGAACTCCTAACCATTTAGTAGAGTGCCAAAATCCGTCGAGTTTAGACTTCTGACCATATCCGTCTAATTTGATCTTCTGACCAAATCCATTGAGTTTAGACTTCTGACCATATCCATCGAATTTAATCTTATGACCATATTCGTCGAATTTGATCTTCTGACCGTTAAGCATAATGTCAATATCCGTCGAGTTAGGATGTCAAGATTCATCAAGTCAGAATGCTAATATCCGTCGAGTTAAGATTTCTGGCCATTGAATAGAAACTTCTCCAATGTCAATATCCGTCAAATTTGAATTTCTGACCATTTTGTGTTTTCGTCGGTTCGACACTTGGAAGATTTCTCCAACGTCAACACCCATCCATTGAAAATAGGATTTCTGCTAATTTTCTAGTATATTCGACAGTTTTTTATCTTCATTCGACAAAACCTTTATTCGACAGAAATTGATTTTTAACCATTCTTGTCAAAATTGTAACACAACCCTTCTCGTCACTAACTCACCTTATGACTGACACCTCTCATCAATCAGCCATGTGATTTTTCGTCGAAAGGTAGCTTCAATTTTATACTAGATACATTGCCTCCGTCGAATTCAAAAGTGTAATTTATCACCTAACACCTAGGGATTAAATCAATGGAAATAGGATGCAAGAATTAGCAAATTGGAAAAATTAAATTATACTGAGATTCATAAATTTTAAAAAACCTAGAATGGAATTTTCATGAGGCTTAGGATAACTTTCGTTAGGGTAAGAACAAGAGAGTGTGAGACTTTGAGATCTTAGAATAACCTTCTAAGGGTATGTGAATAAATTACCTAAGAGGATTTAGTTAATTAAGAGAATTTCTTTAGAGACAAACTTCGTAAGAAAAGCTAAATCTAAGCAAGAATTCATAATACACTTTAAAAAGGTATTGATTATGATATTGTGGGTCCATGTGAGTGACCAATGATTGTGTTGATTCTTGCTTTGGCCAATTGTGGCATATTGTGGAATAGTATGTAATAATGATCACACATGAATATGCATAGAGTCTGTATGCATTGTGAATGTCCATTGGACTATCGTAAGGCCTAGTTGCCTAGGAGTTGAACACACCTTAGTGCGGGTGCAAATAGACAAGTGTAGGTCTTTTATTGACCTTGAGGACATCAGGGTGCGGGTACCTCGCAATGGACAATTAGTAGCTCTTCTGTCCGTTGGACAGACCGATGCAAATGCACTGACGATCCGGACCGAGACACTGTCCTATATCATGATCTAGCGTAGACTGTCTGTATAATGCCATGATGTGCACGTGGATAAATTGATGAATTATAGCACTTTGGCCTCGGCAGCCGAGTTGCAGACGTGTCTCCTGATTTTTCTCTCCAACCATTATGTCTAGCTCCATGGAGTAGGATTTTGACTATTGAATGCATGTGCATAGTGAGTCCATGAATCATCTGACATTTATTGTTATTATAATTAAAACTGTTGCATTACCGATATATATATATATGACTGTCTGGAACTGTTTGGTTGATTATAACTACTACTAAATGTTTATTACCATTATTGCTGTCAAAACTACTATGTGGGCACTTTGCGCCGTTTGGTTTCTTGATGCTATAATTGGTAATGATGGTAGGATGTCTTACCTCTTTTCTGTTTCTCCATTACTGTTTGTCTGTATATTGCGTTCCATCGAAGATGACTACAAGGAAACGGAAGCTCCCGATTTCCCCGACTTTTGGCCTTACCTCGACTAGCGACTGCTGAAGAGCATGGAGGCCCGCATGCACAGATTTCTGGGAGATATGCGTCTGACCTTCTTAGGAGGGCCAGAGTGCTGGCACATCAACTTTGACTCTGAGCGCTACGTCTACTTGGGGGATGTATCGATATCTCTAGCCTGGAGGCGCCATGAGCCGCCTATTTTCACCTGCTATATTAGCCTACATCTAGAATTTCATTTTCCTATACGTAAGATGTGGGGTGACCGTTATTACACCCTGCAGGAAGACTCTTTTCATTCCACAGCTCGGGCCCCGTCCCATAACTCTGCGGTTCCTATGGTGGTTTCTTCTGATGAGGAAGATCCCGAGGAGGTCCCAGAGGATGACCTCGCGGAGGATCCTGAAGAGGATCTTGACATGATTCCTCCTCATTTGAGGGACTGATTTTACTTGTAGCTACTGAGGGCTACCGGTATTTTATTTTGGGGACCTGATGTTTTGACTGTAGTGGGCTGTATATTCTGATACCGTGGGGATGTGTATGTATAATCCTTTGGGGCAGGTATAGTTTTGCTTTTTGGTATACCAGGCTTTGTAACTGAACAGTTTGATAAATATATATATATGATGATGCAATGTTAACTCCCATGTATGCTTTACATCTGCTTTTATCCTTTATTTCCATTTATGTTTCATCAACGTGGTTATTAATTATTATTATTATATCAACAAAAAAAATTAAATATATTCACCAATTTAATTACCCAACTATAATCAAGTAAATATATATTATATTAAAAGGAACTGGGTCTTAACTTAGAAAATTTTATTTCCACATTGTAATTGACAATTTGACGTTCCCTTTTCAAAAGAAAAAAAAGGGACGTTACAAAGAAAATCCCTAATCTTCAAGCCTAATTGTGCCCACACCACTTTAGGATTTGTGTCATCGCTTCTCTTTTTGACGACTTCTGAAGTGTCTCCAATCTGTAAAAGTGTGGCGTAACTATCTTTTTTATAAGAAAATTGACGTTGATGTTACATGTTCAGCGCTTAAGTGTTGACTATCCAGCGCTCAGGCGCTGGCCCACTAATATGGAATCCTTTTGCATGCAACGCGCTCAAGAGGTGAGTCCTGGGCTTCTGAATAGATTTTCTTCCTTTTATTACTTCTTTAAATGTCCAATATTCTACATGTGTAATTACCTTACAAAAAACACATAAAAATACGTAATAAGAACATAATTAAAATAATAAAAACATAATAAAACTTTAAGAACAAAACTAAATCCAAAAGATTAAAAGAGGATAAAAACCTAAGATTTTGAACCATAAAAATATGAATTTTTACAAGTTCATCACACCCATACAACTATCACCGAAGGAAAATGCAACACAAACACAACAGGAACACAAATTCTAATCAAAACAAGTATTAAATAATGTAACGATGAGATGATGTATGATTATGCTCAAAGAAAAGTGTATGATAGTGTGGGTGTAGTGTAGTGGAACTTAACTATTCCTCTAGGTAAGGAGGGAATCTGATACAATAACATGTAACCTCCTATAGCCTACTAAGTAGGGAGGGAGTTTGTTATCAAATCACGTAACCTCCTATATCCTACTAAGTAGTCTACTATAACTAAGTGGACAAGTCCATTAAAAACTGAGTGGATGTCTCCACTATTTCAACTCTGGGAATAGCAAGTATGTGAGAAGTGTTGCTTGTGTGTGAAAATGTGGAGTTATGTCTAACTCTAACATAACCACCACATAACTCTATACTAAGTCCATCTTTGCATTACTAACTCTATCTTAACTTTGTAAGAGCATTTCATGCACTATGCCACTTAACCAATGCCAATTAGACTTAGTACACTTTCTATCCTTGCAATACTAACTCTACTTCACTATATGAGAGATTTCATGCACTAAAGCATTTTAATCTTGCTAATTAGGCACTATGGAACTCCACTATTGCTAATCAAACTTAATTCACTTGTAGCTAATATCCCATCTTCTCATCACTCCACAAGTGATATCTAGTGCGACACCATGTTGCCTAGGGAGCTAAACACCTCACTATAGTAATCCATATCCAATGGATATACCAAAAACTCCTTTCTTTCCCTTGTATGCAACTAGGTCTTTCTCTCTAAGAAATACCCCTATTAGTGTCTAAACACACTCTACAAGGCACATAAAAGGGATCCTAACAAGTAGGAAAACTCATAACATCAAATCAAGATTCTGGTAAAAGTTGCACTAGCCATTATTCAGTATTTGAGTGCTCTCTACATGCTTGAGCACTCTCTGCTCAGCGCCTGAACGCTGACTAGGCAAAGAACAACTCAGTTCTGCCGTGCAATGAGCGCCTAAGCGCTTAGCATTGAGCGCCCAAGTGCTCAATGCTTTGCTGCGCACATTTTTCTCTCTAGTTTGTGAGCGCTTATGTGCTCCACATCAAACACCTAAGCATTGGTCGCGTAGAGACCAAAAACTAAGCTGCTGGGCAGTGGGTGCTTGGGTGCCCAGCACCTGATCTGTGAGTGACAGTTGCCCATAATGGATTCTACATAATTCTACAGAATTTGAGATTTGTTCCTTTGGGACAAATCTTACCTCCAATCAATTAGGATCAACTTCCTTATGATTTCTAATACCAAAAATAGTCTTTAAATTTGTTGCAATTCTCTTACAACCCATTAATTCACTTGAGCATGTAATTAGGTCCAAAATCACACTAACTCAACTCATTTCCTAGGCTCCTCATTTGTGAACCCAAAGTGATTTATCTTAAGCCATAAATAGCTATCTAAACCCTACTAAGCTAAAACTAACCTAACTTAATCCTTGGAATCAACAATCAAGCCAAGAATACATATTTCGTTATCCAAACCCCTAATTTCATTCATGAAACCTAAGTTCATTCAAGATGAACAACAAGGAAAAAGATGAATAGAAATCCACTATCTCTTGTAGACAGCTTGATCTTGAAGCTTGGCCTTTTTGTTTGATATTCTCATCTCTCCTCTTCCTCTTTTTTCTCCTCTTCTCTTTCCCTTTGTTCGATTCTTTTTCTTTTCTCATATGTCTCTGCCTTTAACCGTAGGAACTAAAAGGAAAGAATAAGAAACCATGTCAGACTTGGCTTCTTAAGGATAACCACTAATGTGGTACTAAACTCCCAATCTGCTAAGAATACTTAGATTCCACCAAATCATGTTTTCCAACTTCCAACAAGTTTAAAATAAATCTTAATATTCATTAAAATTCTTGTTTCAATATTTCCTTATTTTTTTCATGTCTGTTGGTAGTTAATATGGCACTAAAAGCACAACTAGTATGCCTAAAAATACTAAATTAACTTTGATTATCCTGAAACTTTAAATACAACATACTTAACTCATTTGTGACCTAGAAACAAATTATCCACATATGTTTCCCTTCAAATAGTAGTTTATGCTACTTTCTGAGTCATTTTAGGTCATTTTTCTCACTCTAGGTTGCAGCAAAGTGCTAAAACTAACTTAGTTTTTCACAAAACTTCACAGGCATGTTAAACAAGTAGTATATTACCTTTATAACTAATTATAAGCCTAACATGTTTTTTCTTTTTCTAGGATGTTAGACAAATCTTGAAGTAACACAAGAAAGCCATTGGATGGACGCTTGCAAATATTCCTGGGATTAGCCCTTCCACATGCATGCATCAGATTTTATTGGAGGAGGAATCCAAACCAGCAAGGCAACCTCAAAGAAGACTTAACCCTCTAATTTTAGATGTGGTAAAGAAAGAAGTGACCAAACTGTTGTCAGCTAACATCATTTACTCTATTTCAGATAACAAATGAGTGAGTCTAGTGTAAGTAGTTCCCAAGACTGAGATGACTATGGTCGTCAATGAGAAGAATGAGCTGGTCCCCACTAAAGTACAAAACAGCTGGAGAGTCTGTATTGATTATAGGAAGCTTAACCAAGCCACTAGGAAGGATCATTTTCCATTGTCCTTCATTAATTAGATATTGGAAAGGTTAGCTGGCAAGTCAAACTATTACTTCCTAGATGGATTTTCAGGCTACTTTTAGATTCATATAGCCCCGGAGGACCAAGAAAAGACAACCTTCACCTGCCCATTTGGCACGTTTGCTTACAAGAGGATGTCTTTTGGGCTTTGTAATGCCCAAAGTACATTTTAGCGATGTATGGTGAGCATTTTCTTTGACTTGTTAGAACACTACATGAAAGTTTTCATGGATGACTTCATAATTTATGGATCTTCTTTTGATGCATGCTTAGACAGCTTTACTAGGGTGCTTAATAAGTACATTGAGACACATCTTGTTCTTAATTTTGAGAAATTTCATTTCATGGTAGAACAAGGTATAGTCCTAGGGCATATAGTTTCTACCAAAAGGCATTAAAGTAGATAGAGCAAAGATCAATGTTATTGCCTCTTTACCCTACCCCATTTATTAGCGGGAAGCATTTTTCTTTCTTGGTCATACAGGGTTCTACAAGCATTTCATCAGGGACTTTAGCAAAGGCCCTTCCATTGTCTAGGCTTCTTAAAAAAGAAGTCAAGTTCGAATTTGATGAGCATTGCAAGAAGGCTTTCGATCAATTGAAGAAGAACTTGACCTCTTCTCCCACTATTCAGCAACCAAATTGGGAGCTTCCTGTTGAGTTGATGTGTGATGCCTCTAACTTTGCAGTTGGTGCCATCATTTCCCAACGAGTTGGTAAGCAACCTCATATGATATGTTATGCCTTTCATACTTTGTATTCTGCCCAAGTCAATTGCACCACCACTAAAAATGAGCTTTTAGCAATTGTTTTAGCTTTAGAAAAATTTTATTCCTATTTGTTGGGCACTAAAGTTATTATTTTCTCTGACCATGTAACCTTGAATTTCTTGCTAAAGAAGCCCGAGGTGAAGCCTAGACTCATTCAGTGAATGTTGTTCTTATAGGAGTTTGACATTGAGATCAAAGATAAGAGCAGATCTAAGAACTTGGTGACAGATCATCTGAGTAAAACTCCACAGGCAATGGACATTCTTCCTATCTGAGAGACCTTTTCAAATGAGTTGCTATTTCAGCTGCAAGGTAAAGACTCTTGGTATGTTGATTTAGTGAATTATTTAGTTGCACCTGAGTTACCTACTTATTTTAAAAAGCATCAGATTGATAGGCTTAAGAGTGAGTCTAAATATTATGTACGGGATGATCCTTATCTGTGGAGACTATGCAGTCACCAAGTGATTGGACATTGTGCGCCTGATTATGAGTTTTAGTCTATTCTGCATTTGTCATACCCTTGCTTGTGGTGGTTACTTCGGACCACAACGCACTACTAAGAAGATTTTAGACTCTAGATTGTATTGGTCCACCTTGTTTCATGATGGTTACAATTATTGTAAGAATTGTGAACAATGCCAACAAACAGGTAACATTTCCTGTAGGAATGAGATGCCTCAATAACCATTATTGATTTGTGAGATATTTGATGTGTAGGGCATTGATTTCATGGGTCCCTTTCCTAATTCCTTTGTTTTTGTTTACATTTTATTAGTTGTTGATTATGTATCTAAGTAGGTGGAGGCAAAGGCCACTTGGACTGATGATTCTCATGTTATTTTAGACTTTGTCAAATCTCATATTTTCTGCAAGTTTGGAGTTTTGAAAGCCACAATCAATGACCAAGGTTCCCATTTCTGTAATAAAAATATGGAGGCATTGTTGAAGAAATATGGTGTGATACATACGGTTTCGACTCCCTACCATCCACAAACTAATAGGCAAGCTGAAGTTTTGAATAGGAAGTTGAAACAAATCTTGGAAAAAATAGTCCAACTAAATAGAAAAGATTGGAGCAAGGAGCTTGAGGATGCATTGTGGGTGTATAGGACTACTTTCATAACTCCTTTAGGCATGTCTCTCGATAGGATAGTCTTTGGCTAGGTATGCCACCTTCTAATGGAGATTGAGCATAAGGCTTATTGGGTGGTAAAGAAGTACAAGCTTGACCTAAACTAAGTCGGATCCCAAAGAAAACTCCAACTCCAAGAACTTGAAGAGATTTAGTTAGAAGCTTATGAGAACTCCTGTATCTACAAAGAGAATACCAAATTCTTTAATGATAAGATGATTGCACGAAAAGAATTTGTGATTGGTCAAAAAGTTCTCCTTTAAAATTCTCACCTCAAGCTTATGCCCGGTAATCTCTGTTCTAGGTGGATAGGTCCTTTTATAGTCATTAAGGTTTTTTCTTATGGTGTAGTGGAGATCACAAGTGTAACGCCCCTTTTTGAGGAGGGAACGTCACACCATAACCACGAAACGGAAACAAAATGTATAAACTAAGAACTGGTTCATTATAATATAGATAAGTCTATTTAGTTGTAATCATACAAATGATTTAGCGAATTCTTATTTTTTTTATAAAATAAAATAAGATGATATTACATGGTTACAACAGAAAGCCCCATGAGAAGTAAACCATACATTCATACCTCATACATACATATATACTTATATCATACTTGTTTAGGTACATCATTAGATATACAAAAAGTAGAAGCTTTACATGACCCAAAATGATTACATATATACAGCCCACCAAAAGACAAAACATCAGGCCCCCTTAAAAGATTTACAGATAGCCATCAGTGGCCGTCAACAGCATCAGCCCCTAAAGCGAATGAGAAGAAACCATAGTTGGATCCTCCTCAGGGTCTTCCTTGTCAGAGAAAACCCTCATCAGAGCAATCGAGTTGCGAGCGGGAGCTCATGCAAAGGATAAGAATGAATCCTCTTATGGGGAGTAATAGCGCTCACCCCACATATCACGTATAGCAAGTAAAACTTTAAATACAAGTGAGCATGAAAAGTAAAGACGGGTAGATCATAACGTCCCTAAGCCAGAGACATAGTCACGTCTTCGAGGTAGACGCAGCGATCCATACTCAGATTAATGTGCCAACAGTCCAGACCTCCATGAAAAGTCAATCTCGCATAACCCAAAAAGCTAGGCGGACGGGACACCATGACCAAAATATGTAACTAGTCAAAATCAGGCCAAAAGCTAAGGAATTCGTGCACTTCCCCTTCTTCACCAATGTCTTCAGAGTAACATACAAATAGACAGAATAGAAAAATACAGAAAAGAGGTGAGACATCTTACATTCAGTACCAATTATGGTAGTAAAGAAATAGAACGACGCAGGACGCCCACATAACATTGCAAGAATAATAAGCAACATCAAGATGCAAATAGTAAACAACTTAACAAATTTAGGCAGTTATAACATTAATAAGACAACAGTTCCAATCATCATATGAATAAATGCCAAATAATATGTTGACTCACTATGCATGTGCACATGATATCGAAATCCTACTCCATGGAGCAAGACACGAACATCGGAGAGAATGATCAAGAGACATGTCTGTAACTCAGCTGCCACGGCCAACAAGTGCTATAATTTCTTGATTTATCAACGTGCACATCATGGCATTGTACAAGACATTCTACACTAGATCGCGATATAGGACAATGTCTAGGTCCGGATCGTCGGTGCATTTGCATTAGTCTATCCCACGACCTAGAGGAGCTACCAACTGACCATTGTGAGATACCTGCACCCCGACGACCCCAAGGTCAACATTATGACCTACACTAGTCTATTTGCACCCGTACTAAGGTGTGATTCAATCTCCTAGGCAATATGGTCTTAACAAAAGTCCACCGGACTTTCACAATGCATGATGACTCAATGCATATTCATGTATATTCAACAATGATATACTCATCCCATAACATGCCATAATTTGGCCAAGTTAATCATCAACAGAATTTTGGTCCCACTCATGGACCCATAATAACATATTTATCAAATTCTTAAATGAGACAATACACTTTTTAAGGTTTATTATGAAGTTTTACTTTAATTTAACATTTCTTATGAAATATTTCTCTAGAGGAATTCTCTTGTAATTCTCAATCAATCTCTATTTCTCTTAAATTAGCCAAGTGCTTTACTCAAATTAAATCATACTTACTTAAAGAATTATCTAAGGTTCTCCAAGTCTCACACATACTCTTATTCTTCCCTTAAGTTCAAAAGAATCACCCTGGGTCATCAAATAAGTTTCTTTCCATCTTATGAAACCATAATTAATTATTAAGTTACCTAATCACGTAAGCCTTAGCTTGATGCATAACTTTTAGCCAATATGGCCCTTGAGGCCGTGACCTCCCAAGGACAAGAGTCCAACCAATTTTTCCATCACATTATTAATTACTTAACACTTATTTTCTTAAGTTCCAATTTCTACAAAAATTAAATCTTGATCACCCAAAAATTTGGCCTCTTGGTCGTGAATCCAAAAAAGCCCTAGATTTTCCATATATCAATCCAAGCAATCCAATATATAATTCCATAGCCATCAAGATGCACAATGACAATCAATAAATTCATGAAAGTCAAAATAGCTACAAAATCATGAAGAACAACACAACAAAGAGAGCAATCCCACATGGATTCCTCATCGACAACACCAAAAACGTTTTCTCACCACTAAGATAGGTTGAAGAGGATCATCTCCCTCTTACCTAAAGAGAAAACAAGAGAAGAACTTCCTTGAAGCTCCTTGTAGATTTTAGCCTCCACCACCAGCAAAACCCTAGGACATCAAACTTTCACAATAAATAAATCAAACCATAAAAAAGGAGTTTTTGATCACAAAGATGACCAAGAATCACGAAAATGAAAAGAGAAAATGGAAAAGTCATAAACTTTACCTTAAAGTTTCAAACTTTAGAGCTTTGTGGAAGAAGATGAAAATGGTGGATTCAAGAGGTGGTCACAAAAGAGAAAATGTTCTAGATGATGAGAAGATGTAAGAAACAAGGTTGGTTGAGCAAGAAAATGTGGGTGGCCAAAAATGGTGTCTTGGCCATGGAAGAGAAGAGAAAATGGAGAGAATGGGTGAGCTCCTTGAAGATGATTCCAACAAGAAAGAAAGTCTTCCAATCAAGATGTAGATTTAAGCAAAGTGTGAGCTTGAAAATCAAACAAGCATGGAGGGTGGAAGGATGTGTGGCTGCCATGGGAAGAAGAAGAGAGAAGGAAAAGAAAAAACTTGAGAGAAAATGAGAGAATAATTGTAGAGAGAGAAAGTGATAGTAAAGTGATGATAGCTTTTTGGGGTTTGAAATTAGAAATAGAAAAAGTGATAAATGAAAAGCATAATTTTGGCTCCCAAAATGGCCATTGCCATGGAACAAGAGGGGGAAAGAGGAGGGAAAAATGTTCTGGAAGCTTAAGGAAAGCTTACTTGAGAAGCTTTGTTAGTTGTGTAAAAGTAAACTTGATTGGACATAAAGTAGATTTCTAGATAAGGTAATAAGGATTTTTGCTACAAGTTATTATCCAATGGACAATTGTTGCAGTTTACTAAGCTAGTATGTATTGCCCAATGGATAATAGAGCGTACTGCAGAATTTTTATTTAACGGAACGTACCACGATTTTATTTATCAGATAAAATCTCGAAGAACATAAGCCTCGTAAATTATGCCCAACCTCGGATTTAGTAAGATCCCCTATCAACGTTTCCACAGTTCAAGGTTTACCAGCTTTATGGAAAATATTTTATTTTCTCGACTCCAGTCAGTGCACACGTAAATTGAGAAATATATTAAAATAATCAATAATTCTGGAAAAATCCAAAAAATTTCACAAAAATTACAAATATTATAAAATAACTGTTTATCATGAAACAAATAATTTTCTAAGTGTTACAACAAGTGAGGCAACTAACAAAGTAGTGGGTCCACTTGCAAGCGGCCATATACATCACTTCATAAGGATACTTCTTGTAACATCCTCCCTAACTTAACAAATTATAATTAATGTTATAGAAGCTTAGTATTATGAGTATAAGCTAGATAATAATTTTGGAAACCTTTTGGGTAAGATTGAGCACTATTCTATAACACAAAAAGTGAATAATAGCTCTTATTTTGAGATAAATAGTTAAAATGAAGGAAATAAATATAAAAAATGTGTTCATAGGATAAAGATAATTGGTATGAGCTATAATAAATTATGGATGATTAAATGGATTAGTTTGGTATTTTTAATAATACTGAGAAAGTGTTTTATTGATAAAATAAAATAGCTAGACAGCTTGGAAAATTATGAAATCAATTGGAGATAATAAGTGGAATATGGAGAATATTTTGATTTGGAAAATAAGTTAAGGAAAGTATGTTTACTTACTTTACATGTTCGATTTAATTTAAGAAAAGTAGAGCAATTATCTGATGAGTAACAATGTATGGAAAATTATAGAAATCTGGGTATTGTTACCAAGTGGCTTCTAGTACTCAAGAGGGGGGTGAATTGAGTATAAAACTTTTTTGCAAACCCTTTTAAATAAAAATATAAATATTAGAACTTAATAAATAAATGCACAGAAGGAATGAGACGAAGAAAAGATCAGCAGAAAATAAATGTGCGATAAAATAAATTGCATAAAATAAAGAGATAAAGAGAAAAAGAGCAGGCACAATATTTATCCTGGTTTGACCACTAACCCACTTGTGGTCTACGTCCAGTCCTTGAAAGCCGAGATTTTTCACTAAGTATACAAGCTTCAATAGGTGCTTGCTACCGTTATAAAATAGAGCACTTTTCATACACAGGGACACTCTACCCTTGTGCTAAAGTCTCAGCCTACAAGGATACCTCACCCTTATACAAACCTTGAGGGATACCTCACCCTCAATACAGAATATCAGAAAATAGATGAAGAGAAACTCTCACTCAGAGTAAGTAATACAAATTGAAGTGCTAATGGAGCTCTCACAGAAATATCTCAAAGTTTTTAATCAAAAAGAGTGTAGAAAATAGTTTTCACAGATTAGAGCATTCAAAAAATAATTCAGAGTTATGGGCAATGAAAATCGTGACCCAAGCTTGCTATTATAGGGAAAACACGTAGATAGCCGTTTAGGTATAATTAATAGCATTTAGAAAACAAATTAACCGATTTCAAAACGTTTGAAAGTTTCCATATCAGACTTTGTATTGAAACGTGTTTATTCAAATAACTTAACAGGTTATTCGAATAATACTGTTCCTGAAACCAATTTAAAAGCTCATCTGAAATGGGTTATTCGAATAACCAATGTGTTATTCGAATAACTTTGTTAAAACTAGAGTTCTGAGAACGAAGGGTTATTCGAATAACAACTAAACCATTCGAATAACATAGTTTAAAAGAAGTTCAGATAGAAAGGATATATTCGAATAACGTTTGAGTTATTTGAATAACTCACTTAAAACACAGTTCTGAAAAAAGCTCATCTATTTAGATAAAAGACATGCTATTTGAATAAAAACTTTAAACACAGAGTCTCGTAAAAGGGTCTATTCGAATAGACTAGGTTCTATTCGAATAACTCAATTCAAAAACGTTTTGAAAACTTAGTTTAAAAACAAGCTTTATCTTTTCTTTCAAAAACAAAGAGATATCAAAGTGAGTTCCATACAATAGATCCTAAGTACTAATGTTATTCTAATATAAACTTGGACTTGGTCTATTTATCATCTTCATTTATTCTTCACGTTTGTTATCATCAAAACAAGTCTTCAAAGATATTCATCCGAACACATTCTCCCCCTTTTTGATGATGATAAACTATCAATGAGAAAAGCGTTAGTGCATATAATTGGAATTCACACAGAGGTATAAAAGCTTACTCCTTCTATTTAATTATAAGAGGTAATGTATATCAGATATGTGCGCAGCTCCCCCTTTCAATTTGAATCCAATCTCATTTTAAGGTTTACCTATCTTTTCTCAATTACAATCAAAAGATCAAATATTTCTCCCCCTTTTATCATGAGCAAAAATGAGTGGTAAGTCCCATAAACATATATCAAAGTAAGAATGCATAAAAGTAAATATACTCATATCAAAAGATCAACAGGAAATATTATTTATTCATTAATAAAAAAAGAGAGTCAATTACACAAGCCAGAAATAAATAACATGAACCCAGAAACAGATAGCCTAAGAACTAAAGTTCCTAGAAATAAGTATCCGGAGGTGGTGGTGAAGACGCTGGTGCAGGAGCAGGTGAAGCAGATCGAAGAGCAGTAACCTCACGTTCAACGCCTTCTATTCATATCAAACAGAATAGAGAGGGTATGTTCCATATAAGCTCAGTTATCCTGCAAGGTGGCCATGATCTATTCCAAAGTGACAGGAGCAGGAGCAGCAACAGGTACATCAGTAGGAGCAGTAGGGGCATCAGCAGGGGCATCAGTAGGGTCAAGCTCATCCTCAGCGACCTCATCTGGGTACACCCAGCCTTCATCGGTTTGGATCATCTTCATTTTCTGTAAGGTGTGAGCGCCAAAGATGTTGTGGTGAGTCAGAGCAATAGCTCGCTCGTCGCCAGACACGAGGATACTTGCTGGTGTATGCCAAGGTAGGCTAATACATTTGCCATAGGTATATTCTATTATCTTTTATATATGAGGCATTTCATTTATGTGCTTTTTGATAAACATAATAAAGAAAATAGTAAGATTGATGCCATGGACATTCTTGGATGACTTGATCGCATGAAGATGTCTTCTCGGCCGAGGTAACGTACTTTCTTAAATCCCGGGATAGTCAAGTATTATTGTTAATTAGGACAACAATAATGCATTGAGACCCTAGTATGTGCGTAGACCGATGACCACTCTCACGGGTCTGGATTGAGATATCAAGTCTACACTTGGAAATCTTCTAGAAATGATGTCACCATCTTGGACAAGGGCGCCAAAGAACGCTACGTGGATCATTACGTGAGTGTCATCAGCAATTCTCGAGTGATAATGGTGTATGTGGTTCTTTGCCATCGAAATCACTATGATTCCTACATGAGGAGTTGTGTGTTTTAAACATCTTCACCGTAACAAGATGATTATAAAGTTGGTTATTAGACATATTGCGATGCATGTGGAGGAATGTGAAGTGACCTAGATGGGATTTGTCCCTCCTACATAACAGGTGATATCTTCGGCCCCCGATTGAGTGAGAAGAAAAGCCATGCTCAATGAGTCAATTCGAGATATTGATCTCATTTGTTATTACTACGCTCCCGGAATCGGGAAACTAAAGATTGAATTAAACAAGGGTGACACGTTCCATGCCTTGTGTTGGATAGGACAAAGGGACTAAACTACACGGAAACATTGATCACGGATAAGTTATGTCAAATCAGCGACATTCTCATTACTTGGGTAGCGTTGATGCGTTCTTCGTGCGTGGGCTCGCTTGTTTGGAGGATTAAAATGAGATTTTAATAGGTACCAAGAGTGAAAACACTGCAGGGTCGCAAGTTTGAGACAGACTAAATTGGAGCAATAAGGAGACGTGAAGAGGATTCAGAAGATGGGGCCTAAAAATGTTTTAGGGTTGCGCGGCAGGGTTATTTGCACGCTCAAACTCACTTAAGGCGTATTTATTATAAATAAATATGGGTTTATTTACATCACAACCCTAGCCGCACCTAAGAAAGTGGTGAGAAAAGTGAAAGGTTCTTCTCTTCTATTCGCAGCTAGAAATTGAAAAAAGGTGACTCCTTTTGCAAGTCCTGTTCGGTTTATTCGAAACATCGGGGTATTACGATGTTGGTGATTCACCTCGCTTGTGTTTATCACGCTTCAAAGGTAAATTTTAAAAACTCGAATTATGAACTTTTCATGGATAACTATGTGGGAATTATTAATAAGTGCGAGATATTTTGATCCGCAATTCCCAATAGATACTTGCTCAGCAAGGTAGTGATAAGAATGCCATAGGGTAAGTTTGATTTCTCCTTGCCCTTGGCCCTCATCATGTGCCTCATGAGAACATAAGGCCGATAAAGGAGGATGGCCATTATTCGAATAAGGAGAAGATGTTTATTCGAGGTAAGTTTCTACCGCGAGGAGCCGGGATATGAGCGAAGGAAAAATACGAAGCTTGTCTTGGCTTTAATTCCACTTGAGACCCTTGTTAGGCGGGGCTAGAATAAACTAAGGTTCTATTTGAATAAATCTTCTAGAAATGTTCACATATATTTTATAAGCTAGAAAGAGGTTTATTCGAATAAAAGTTTGATTTATTCGAATAAAACTCGGAGAAAGAAGCCATCGAAAGAAGAACGTTCAAAGAACATTCAAAGCAAATATCCATGTGAAAATATTCCCGGTGAGAGCAAAAAAACATGCAATTAAATGTTGGATTGATTAATTATGCCTAATTCTTGGAATAAAAAGTCAAGGTTCTTGGGTTTGTTAAGTTACGGTTTAGTGTGAAGATATGCACGCAATGTTGCTTCGTTGGAGGAGATGTTTCGGATCAACAAACTCATGGAGCGAATGCAATCCCCTTTTTGAGGATGATCTGGTGGATAAAGTGATGTCTTATGAAAACACTTTGTTCTAAGAAGTTTGAGATATGGGATTCTTAGAGATATTTATCGAGAAGATGGAAGTGTTAAAATGTTTTATCGGGATGTGATTTAAAGAAAACCGTAGTTAAGAGTTGTTGGGTTTATTCATAGGATTTGAAAGCACAAAACTCCCGCCGCAGGAAATTGAAAAGGTGTTTAGACAAAGGTTTATTATTTTGTATTCTATTCGAATAGACCAAGAAACTAAAAAGCCAAGCATTTTGGCATGTCCCACAGATTTAGAATACTTTTTATTCAATTTGCTATCGCTTAAGACCGAAAATCGAGCTCAGTTAGTCGAATATCCGAGGTTTAGAATACAAGAGGCACCCTTAGGGTACCAAAGCCCATTAAAGTGAGGCCTACAAGTTATTCGAATCAGGTTTATCCGTTTAACAGAGATTTAAGTAAAATCCTTAGGGTTTAACTGAATCTAGTTACACATAAACTAAGGACATTTATAAATCGATGTTCAACATATATTTTATAAGCTATAAAGAGAGTTTATTCGAATAAAAGTTTGTTTATTTAAAACTAACAAAGATTTACCTCCTTCAAGACATTCAAAGCAAATATCCATGTGAAAATATTTAACAGAAAAACATGCAATTAAATGTTGGATTGATTAATTATGCCTAATTCTTCTCGAATATAAAAGAAAGCTTCTTGAGCAGTTCCTTGCAGTATTTGGTTTGACTTATGAATGTCCCTTCATTCGTTTGTTTGATTTGAAGTCCAAGAAAGAAATTCAATTCTCCCATCATTGACATTTCAAATTCATTCTGCATAGACTTAGCAAATTCTTTGCACAGGGATTCATTAATAGCACCAAAGATAATATCATCCACATATACTTGCACAAGAAGAATGTCATGCATTTTATTTTTAATAAAAAGGGTAGTATTGACTTTTCCTCTTGAAAAGTCATTTTCCAAAAGAAACTTACTCAACCTTTCATACCAAGCTCTAGGGGCTTGCTTTAAACCACATAAAGCCTTTTTAAGTTTAAAAACATGGTTGAGCAGTTTATGATTTTCAAAACCTGGAGGTTGTTCAACGTATACCTCCTCTTGAATAAAACCATTTAGGAAAGCACTTTTGACATCCATTTGATATAATTTGAAATCCATGATGCAAGCATAAGCAAGTAACATCCTAATAGCTTCTAATCTAGCCACAGGTGCATATGTTTCTTCATAATTTATTCCTTCTTCTTGATTATACCCTTTAGTAACCAATCTAGCTTTGTTTCTAGTTATTAACCCATTTTCATCAAGTTTGTTTCTAAAAATCCTTTTATTTCCAATTATGGGGTGATTATTAGGTCTAGCAACTAATTCCCAAACTTGATTTCTTTCAAACTGATTTAATTCCTCACGCATAGCTAAGATCCAATGTTCATCATCAAAAGCTTCAATTAAATCCTTAGGTTCAATTTGAGAAACAAAAGCTAAGTGATTACAAGTATTGCTAAGGGAGTTACGAGTACTTACACCTTTAGATACATCATCGATAATTTGATCAAGGGAATGATATTTTGAAGTTCGCCATTCTTTGGGAAGTTCCAAAGCTTGCGAATCTTCTTGTCTTTGTTTATCCTTTTGCTCCTTGATTTCTTTTTCTTTATTATCTAAATGTGTTTTCGCCAAGATTTCTGCAACATCATCAACAACAAGATCCTTTCTCGATCCATTTGGGTCAGTTTCATCAAATGCAACATGTATAGATTCTTCAATAGTCATAGTTATTTTATTATATATGCGAAAAGCTTTATTATGATTTGAAAAACCAAGAAATATACCTTCATCAGACTTAGCATCAAACTTGCCTAAATTATTTTTTCCATTGTTTAAAACAAAACATTTACAACTAAAAACATGAAAGTGTGAGACATTTGGCTTTCTTCCCTTATACAACTCATATGGGGTTTTCTTTAAAATAGGCCTTATAAGAGCCTGGTTTATTACATAACAAGCTGTACTTACAGCATCCGCCCAAAAGTATTTAGGAAGAGCAGCCTCATTAAGCATAGTTCTCGCCATTTCTTCTAAAGAACGATTTTTCCTTTCTACAACTCCATTTTGTTGCGGAGTTCTAGGGGCAGAGAAATTATGATTAATTCCATGTTCATCACAGTAATTTTCAAAAACATTGTTTTCAAATTCGCCACCATGATCACTTCTTATAGAAGAGATTTGAAAACCTTTTTCATTTTGAATAACTTTGGCAAGTCTTTTAAAAGCTAGAAATGCATCATTTTTATTTGCAAGAAATAAAGTCTATGTAAACCTAGAAAAATCATCCACAATCACTAAAGCATAGTAATTCCCACCACAGCTCATAGTTCTAGAAGGTCCAAACAAATCTATGTGCAAAAGTTGTAAAGGTCTAGTAGTTGAAATTATATTTTTTTCTTTAAAAGAGACCTTTATTTGTTTACCCTTTTAACATGTATCACATAACTTATCTTTTATAAAATTAAGCTTGGGTAGTCCAATTACTAGCTCTTTAGAGACTAACTTCTTTAAGTGATCCATGTGAATGTGTGCAATTTGTAACACCCCAAAATTTCCTATCCTATAAACAGTAATTTTGACAGCTAACAAAATTTTACTGTTTAGTAATTTTTGGATACTGTAAAATTATTTTGTTTATTCCATCAGCATATTTGATCGTTTTGAGTGATTTACTACGTGTCAGGAAAATAATAATTTTTAGGCCGGGGAAAATCTTTCTGTATTTATTTCTCTTGACTGTTAATTATTTTTAACAATCTGACTTGATTTTCATACGTTTTCTAATATTTGTAATTTTTGTGGATGATTATGAATTTTTTTGACTGTATGTGGGCCCAGGTGGTCCTAGGTGGGCCCAGGTGACCATACGTGGGCCCAGGTGGGTCCCGCAAAGTGGAAAATTTTTCTACGCATAGAAAAATTTGTACTGTTTAGATGGAGATAGGGGATCTTACTAAACTTGAATCCGGAAACAGTTTCAGAAAATTTGTTTTGTACTGTATTTATTTATCGAAAGATAAAAATATAGTAAATATATTCTTTCGTGGGATTTTTAGTAGATAAAAATAGAAATTATATTGCTTAAGTCAACATTGGTGGTTTGGATATCCACTATTGATTCAATTAACGGTTAAGAAATAAATTTAATAAAAAAAATAAGATAATCATCATTGATTTAATCAATGGTGTGAAAATAAACTTAGTTAGGCAAGCTTCAATATCAACCGTAGATTTAATCAACGGTGTAAAATTAATTATATAAAGTGACCATTTACAACCATTGGATTTAGAGTTGATCAAGGGTGGAGATTTGGTCTTAAAAAGTGATAAAGACCATTTATGACCATTGGATGAAGAATTAATCAAGGGTGGAGATTTGGTCTTAAAAAGTAGCAAAGACTAATTATGACCCTTGGATTAAAAGTAAGAAGAAGTAATCTTGACCCTTTATTTTGGAGACACATCTAATGGCTAGCATTTAAAGGAGAAGGATCCAATGGCTTAGATTTAGTCTTCTAAATTAAAAGTCAACCTAAATCTTAACCATTGAATTAATCAATGGCTAGGAATGCTTCAAATAATTGTATAAAAAAGATGACAACTTCATGCATTATGGAAGGGGGGGACGATTTTGGAGTGCTTGGACAAGGAGGAGACAAATTTTTTAGTAGCCTTTTTAGGCTAAAGAAAAGATGAAGTCAACAATGATTTGATTAGTAACTAATTAAGCCTAATTTGATTAATCTAATGGCTTAATTAACAAGTTAATTAAACTAAATTAAATGTTAAATTGTTATAATCTAATTCTTAATTAGATATCCTAATTTTAATTAGAGATTATAATATGTGAAATAATATGTTAATTAATTAGTTATATAGTTAGAATGTTAGTTAAGATTGGTTAGGAAATTTAACCTAACTAATTACCTAATTAATTAGCATGTAATTAGGTGTAAATTGAGAACAATTAATTCCCTAAAACACTCAATGAGCCACACGATTTTCATACAGCTTGGGGAGACTTTTACATGGTTCTTGAACCACCAATAATAGCCATGCAAACTAAATTAATGACCATTATTGTTTGTCATGGTCAATATGACCATTATTGTTTTGTTTGCTTCCTTTGGATTGGATGATGAAGGGGGGACGGTTAGAGAAGCAAGAAAGAAGAAGAGACATGTTGAGACATGTTGGAGTAGCCTTTTTAGGCCAAAGAAAAAGCTTGAAGACATTAATTAGATGTCTTGACCAATTATTGGTCATTTTCCTAAAGCAAAATTATTTTCTTCTTTCTCTCCATGCAATGCTACGGCTGCCCACTTCAATTCAGCCATTTGATTTCATTTGTATCACATTTTATAACACTTAACTTATTCTCTCTCTCTCTCTCTCTTCCAATTTGTCAAGAACACCAAGAACAACACCATTTTCTTTCCTTCCTTGAGCATACGGTCACCACCCATGGAACCACTTCCAATCTTCCATAATTTTATCTAGTTACATATCTTGAATCCTCTCATCAATTCAAAACACTTTCATGTTGGAGACTTTCTCTAAATCATTCATCTTCATCACTCAACCAAGCCAAGAACACAAAACAACCATTTTCCTTCATTTTCTCACCAAATGGTTCGGCCATGACCACCAAAAGCACCACCCATCACTTTTAATTTCTTCCAACCATAGATCTTGAATCTACATGATATTCTAAGCAACTTTCATGTTGGAGACTTTCTCAAAATCATTCATCTTCATGGACTTTCTTCAAGAGCCAAGTTATTGAGTTTTTAAGGTGAAGTGTAAGAAGACTTCAATTCTTATCTCTTTTTCATGATCTAAACCATGTTTGATCCATGGTTCCTCTTAATCAAGCATAGTATACTAATTTCTATGTATTTTGTTTTGAATTTGAGAAGCCATTGGTGGTGAAGGACTTGGAAAGAGAAGCAAAATCAAGAAGCTTTGAGGATCTTCAAGAGGTAAGAGGGAGATCCATCTCACAAACCAATTATGGTGGTGGGAGATGGTCTTATATTTGATGGATTGTGAATTTATGTGAGAATTCCAATCTATGGTTATGTAATAATTAATTGTGTGTTTATGAGCTTTGCTTTATTTTCTTGTGCTTTGATTATTTTTGTCTATGCTTAATATGCTTTGCATGATTTTATGGCTTTGATAGTATACTTATAATATGCATGATGAGTATATGGCATGTTTGTGATATTTATGATGAAATATATATATGTATGCCATGATGTGTGGATGGAAAGAAAATTGATCTTGGTTCCAATGGCCAAGGAAGAGTTACGATTTTGATGCCCTTGATTTGGGTCAATGTTGAAATTTTTCAAGAACAAAGAAATTAAATTTTGATCCCTAGAACAATGAGAATTTTGGCCAAGACACCTCAAAATAGGTGTTTACAAATTAATATGTTTATAGAAGAATAAAATTGGATTGATTTGAGGAGTATGGAAAATGAACTAAAGTTTTGTTTTTTTTTAAGAACACATGAACACAAATTTTAGAATGAAATTTTATTGATTTATTTTGTGTAGAAACAAGAATGGAATTTATTTAAGTTAGAAGAAAAATATTTCATGGTTCCAATGGCCATCTATAAGGTTTTGATAATTTAGAAAAATGTTTTGATGCTATGAAATACAAGAATTTTCAAATAAGGATTTTTGAAAAGGGAATTAAGTGTTATAAATTAAGTGAAGTGAAATTTTCATAAATAAAAGAAAAAGAAGATTGAAAGTATTGAACTTCAAATTAATCAATTTTTAGAAGTGATTTAGAAATATAAAGGAAAACGTTTGTAACTTAAAATTTCTAACAGAGAATTTATTTATTGGGTTTTGGAAAACGTTAGGAAATTTAAAGTTAAGAAACAATAATTAAAATAACTCAATATGATTTTGCAGGATTAGATCAATAAAAAGTGATTTTGAGAAAATATATATTAAGGAAAAGATTTTTGACTAAGAATGAAAAAGGATTTGCAAAGAAAGTGAAAATGAATTTGAACAAATGGGTTTGTTATATGACCAATCGGTACTTTGGTTTTGAAAATAAAACTTTAATGGTTTTGTTTGTGTAAAACCATATCAATTTAAAAGAAAAAATGTTTTGATAATTTTTCAAATAGTAATGCCTAGATTTTGATGAAACAAAGTAATTTTTCAAGTGGAAATATAATTGATTTAATACAAGAAATTTGAAAAAGGAATCAGAGTATTTTACTCACTTGAAAAATTAAGTTTTGTAAACGAAAATGTTTTCAAACTTCAATTTATTTTGAAGTAGGTTAATTTGGAAATGATTTGGGGAAAAATAGAGAATATAATGGTATTTTGAGAATTTACTCAAGTATAACTTATTTTCAAGTTTTGAAGTACGTTTGGAAATTTTATGATTTGAAACATTGATTTATATCAATGGAAATGTAATTTTGTGGATTATATTTGAAAAAGAATTTCTTGAGTAAAGAAATGTGGAAAAAGATTTTCTTGAGTAAAAAAATGTGAAAAATGAAGTACAAAGTCATAATATTTTGAGAAAGGATGAAATGGAATTTTTGAAGGTTAAGAAATATTTTTGTAATAGAATTGTGTTGAAAAATGATTTACGTATCTTAAAAATGATTTAGAATATAGTAAAATATTCCTACGCGATTTAAAATATGTTAAAATATTTCTACGTGATTTGAATTACGTTTAAATATTTTATGTGAGTTTAAATATTTGACGTACTGTTGAAAAATCACTATGTGATTTAAAAGCAATAGAATATTTTTATTGTATTGTGAAAATATAATAAACGTTTCAAAATTTTGAAAACGTAATGTGAAGTGTTACTATATTTTGAAAACGTAAGAAACATTTTGGAATTGTGAAAACATAATGAAAATGTTGCGCAATCTTGTGAAAATACTGGCGAAAGTGTTTTATAACTATGAAAACATGATAACATGATTTTGTGTTGAAAATACAGTATAATTACTGTTTAACCAGTGTATGGACACTGTATGAGAGAATGACGTGTTTTGCCTATGATTAGTATTTGGTGCATTTTATATGCATTGGAAAGAGATGCTCGTATTTGGATTTGTTGCATTATACATGCATTGAAAAGATTTGGCCCGTTGGGGTTGGACTTGCACTGATAAATTCGTGCATTGTATAAAAGATAGCTAATAGCTATTATGGCCCTTGTGGTTGAAGAGGGAATGAGAATTGATAGTGGGGTCTATGATGGATCTTGGGGCGTCGAAGGCGCGGCGGTCGACCAGTGGACACGGTGGCGAGTACCCTGTGCCACTTGGCGATGCTGATCCGTTGCAACGCATTGACGATACCCGACAAGAACACGATTCTTTTCAACAACCGGGAGATTGTCTTTGGGCTAAGGCGACAATTAACTGAGCATTCTTCTCGAAATTGTGGAAAACCTCCATGGAGTCGTTTTTGATAAACTGAGTCTTTGTACATATGCATAAATTTGAGCATTTATATCTGTGTGATATATTAATTGGGGAATATTGGTTATTGGTTATGACAATTGTTTTGAGTACTTGGATGATGATTGAACTGATAAATGATTAGATGATGATAGTTGATTAATGCTAATAGCATGATTATGGTATGATCTATCTGTATGATATTTTTGGTCATGTGTGTTATCTCTATGCTGCCATATTGGTATTGGTGTAGGTGATCTCACCTCTTTGTTATGTTGTTTTCTTTGTGTTTGTATGGTTAAAATCAAACAATAGAAGGATCGAGTTGTCTTAGACATAACGGGCGATAAATACTCTGAGATTGGTGACAACAATATGGAGTGGACATTCAGGACTCGAAGGTGTGCAGTGTTGACAAAGAAACAGATGTTTGATGCATCAAGATGGACAGATAAGGAATAAATATGTTAAAGTTTCTCGTTAGTGTTGTACCGTGCTATTAAGTAGGACCCGACACGGGGTTTGCTACTGTCTGTCAAAAAAATATATAAGTCTATTAATTTTATATTTCTCTTTAAATTATGATATTAATTTGTGTAAATATTGTATAATGAATAGTTGAAATATGTTTTTTTTATATTACCTAATATTTTCAGTAAAATAAAGAAGAAAATTTTGAAACCTATATTTTATAACTCAAACTTTGTGCGAACTTATTTTCAGATTATGAGTCGAGAGTCAGACATGTGATACCCTGAGGAGGGTGTTACATTAGTTGGTATCAAAGCTAGGGTGTTACATTAGTTAGTATCAGAGACATGGAGTTACACAATTCTCCTATATCATAACCATGAATCATCATTCTTACTTAAAAGGCATTTCGCATCATTTGAAGATATATCATCATGACTAATCATATAGATGTTGTTTACTCTATGACCAATGAATTTAACATGCTTGTCATTTTTATCTTCAATTATGCAACAGTTTGAATCAAATACAACTTTATTTCCTTTATCACATAATTGGCTAATACTAAGCAAGTTATGTTTTAAACCTTCAACAAGCAGCACATTTTCAATAGAGGAGTTAGGGTTCTTACCGACTTTACCGATTCCAAGGATTTTTCCTTTATTGTTATCACCATAAGCTACGTGTCCATGATTCTTTGGAATAAGCATGGTGAATTTTGAGTCGTCCCCGGTCATGTGCTTGGAGCAGCCACTATCGAGATACCAATTTGAACTGCTGCTTTCAAGCACACCTACAACACAAGTTTAGTTTTTAACTTTTGGTACCCAAACTTTCTTGGGTCCTTGTGTGTCAGTTTTGGGTATAGTACCCTTGGGAACCCAAACCATTTTTGTTCCAATTTTAGTATTTATATTTTTCCTTGCATTACATGTTGAAGCACTATGTCCTTTCCTTCCACAATAAAAGCATTTAATAAAAGGACTACTTGAAACACTAGAATGCACAAAGAAGTTTTTATAGAGTTTTTGTTAATTTTTTAGGTTGTAACCTATCCTAGCTTTTTGAAAAACCACTCTTTGTCTTCCTAATAAAATATTTACGTTATCTCTTCCAAAGGTAAATTTAGAAAAAGTGTTTTTCAAGTCTTCAATTTCTTTTTCAAGCATATGACATGAAGAGTAAGATGAAGAAATAGAAGCATGTGAAGAATGATTTGTGCATGCATCAATGATTCCCAAAGTTTCATTTTCAATTTTCAATTCTTCTATTTCTTTATTTAAAACAAGAATTTGATTTTCTAAAGAAGAAATTATTTTATTAGAAGAAGAAATTATTTTTGTCAATTTTAAAGATTCTTCATATAATTCTTCAAAGGCATCTTGTAACTCATCGTAAGAAGATAATAAAGTAGTATTAGAACTTACCTCATTTTCGCTTTCTTCTTCATCTCCTTTTGCCATGAGACATAGTTGGGCTTCCTCGCTGTCTGAACTGTCAGTTGAATCCATGTCGTTTTCATCCCATGCTATATAGGCTTTTCTTCCTTTCCTTTCCTTGAAGGGCTTCTTTTCAAATTTCTCCTTCTTCTTTTGGTAAACTGGACACTCTATTTTCATGTGACCAGGTTTGCCACACTCATAGCAAGTTGGAGTCGATGAAGCTCCTTCGCCTTTGTAATGAGTCTTCTTCAGAGGGAAGGGAGGTCTTCTTTGCTTTCCCTTTTTCCTGAGAAATTTACCAAATTTTTTAACTAATAAACTTAGATTTTCTTCACTTACCTCAATGTTATCTGAGCTTTCTTCATTTTCTTCATCATCATTGTCAAGTGTTGAGGAAGTGGCTTTGAGCGCTATCCCCTTTTTCTTTTTATTGTTTTCTTCGCTTTGACTTAATCTACTCAGCTCCAGTTCGTGCTCATGAAATTTTCCAAATAGGGTAGCTAGAGTAAGTGTGGATAAGTCCCTTGATTCTGAAATAGCTGTTATTTTGGGTTGCCAAATCCTGCTAAGACATCTCAAAACTTTATTAATCAAATCTTCGTTATAAAAACTTTTGCCTAAAGATGCAAGATGATTAACTATGTGGGTGAACCTCTTTTGCATTTCCTGAATGTTTTCTCCTTGGTTCATTCTGAATAATTCATATTCACGAGTTAGAGAATTAATTCTCGACCTCTTAACTTCACTAGTACCCTCATGGGTAACTTGCAAAGTGTCCCACATTTCTTTAGCAGTTTTGCAATTTGAAATTCTAAAAAACTTATCATATCCCAAAGCAGTAGTAATAATATTTTTGACTTTTAAATTAAATTGAACTTTTCTTTTGTCTTCATTAGACCATTTATTTCGTGGTGTTTTGGTCCTTACACCATCGACCTCATGTGTGGGTATAAAAGCGCTGTTTTTGACAGCATCCCATATATCTAGATCAATAGCTTCGATGAAGATTTTCATTCTTTCCTTCCAATATGCATAACCATCCCCATTGAAAAAGGGTGGTCGATTTATGGAAGATCCTTCTGAAAAACCATTTGAAGAAGCCATATTCTCTTGAAGCTGCTAAGCTCTTTATACAAGAGTCTAGCTCTGATACCACTTGTTACCAAGTGGCATCCAGTACTCAAAAGGGGGGTGAATTGAGTACAAAACTTTTTTGCAAACCCTTTTAGATAAAAATATAAATATTAGAACTTAATAAATAAATGCACAGAAGGAATGAGACGAAGAAAAGATCAGCAGAAAATAAATGTGCGATAAAATAAATTACATAAAATAAAGAGATAAAGAAAAGAAGAGCAGACACGATATTTATCCTGGTTCGACCACTAATCCATTTGTGGTCTACGTCTAGTCCTCGAAAGCCGAGATTTTTAACTAAGTATACAAGCTTCAATAGGTGCTTGCTACTGTTACAAAATAGAGCACTTTTCACACACAGGGACACTCTACCTTTGTGCTAAAGTCTCAGCCTGCAGGGATACCTCACCCTTATACAAACCTTGAGGGATACCTCACCCTCGATACAGAATATCAGAAAAAAGATAAAGAGAAACTCTCACTCAGAGTAAGTAATACAAATTGAAGTGCTAATGGAGCTCTCACAGAAATATCTCAAAGTTTTTAATCAAAAAGAGCATAGAAAATAGTTTTCACAGATTAGAGCATTCAGAAAATAATGCAGAGTTATGGGTAATGAAATTCGTGACCCAAGCTTGCTATTTATAGGGAAAACACGGAGATAGCCATTTAGGTATAATTAATAGCATTTAGAAAACAAATTAACCGATTTCAAAACATTTGAAAGTTTCCATATCAGACTTCGTATTCAAACGTGTTTATTCGAATAACTTAACAGGTTATTCGAATAATACTGTTCCTGAAACCAATTTAAAAGTTCGTCTGAAATGGGTTATTCGAATAACCAATGTGTTATTCGAATAACTCTATTAAAACCAGAGTTCTGAGAACGAAGGGTTATTCGAATAACAGTTAAACCATTCGAATAACATAGTTTAAAAGAAGTTCAAACAGAAAGGGTATATTCGAATAGCGTTTGAGTTATTCGAATAACTCACTTAAAACACAGTTCTGAAAAAGCTCATCTATTCGGATAAAAGACATGCTATTTGAATAAAAACTTAAAACACAGAGTCTCGTAAAAGGGTCTATTCGAATAGACTAGGTTCTATTCGAATAACTCAGTTCAAAAACGTTTTGAAAACTTAGTTTAAAAACAAGCTTTATCTTTTCTTTCAAAAACAAAGAGATATCAAAGTGAGCTCCGTACAATAGATCCTAAGTCCTAATGCTATTCTAATATAAACTTGGACTTAGTCTATTTATTATCTTCATTTATTCTTCACGTTTGTTATCATCAAAACAAGTCTTCAAAGATATTCATCCAAACACAGGTATGAGAATTAAGTTCAAACCTATGATTTTTTAGAAGACTTAAGGAGAATATAAAAGGTGATTTTGAAAGAATAAAGTGTACTTAACAAATATCGAAGTTCCAATATATTTTCTTTATTTTCATCTCTTTTCTCCCACTGCCTCTCAGTTTCTCTATCTTTCAAGATATATTTTCTCTCTTCTTCTATCACTCATTCTCGTATCTCTCTCAGGGGAGGCCGAAGAACAGCAAGTGCAAAGGGAAAGAAAAGGAGAGGAAAGGAGTCAAAAGGAAAAGAAAAAGTAAGAAAAGAAAAGAAAGAAGAGAATAAGGAAAGCTTCAAGTGAGCTATGGAGGAAAGGTAGGGGGTATTGTGTCTTTGTTCTCTTTCATTTTTTGTGTGCTTTAGCTTGATTGTTGGCTTGAAAAAAATGAAAACTTGAAGCATGTGAAAACTTGGTTGCCATAGAAATGGTTTTGGGTTGATAAGCTTAATTAATGATTTTGATTAGTATTTTTACATGGAAATGATTTGAGAATTATTCTGAATGTTTGTGGATGAGATTAAGATTATTGATAAGCTTAGAAATGATTTGGAATGGTGATTTTTGTGTTGGAAAATGGTTTGGATACCAATTGAAGAAATAGAGGAAATGCCTCTGGTGTCTCAACGCTCAGGCGCTGAAGCACGAGCGCCCAAGCGCTGGGCACCCAACACTTTTCTATGCTATGGCGCGCCCAGCGCCCAGGCATTGAGGAAACGAGCGCTTAAGCGGCCATCGCATAATAGAACAGGGAAGGAATTTTGCTTGGATGAAATGTTTTCTTTTATGCAATTTGGGATCCTTTGTGTATGTATTTTAAATATGTTAGGTTTTAAATTGTGAAGCATTCCTTTAGTATCAGAAAAAAAATATTGGAATAGAATTGCTCTTGTAAATTAAGAATTTATATCATATGAATGATAAATTGAAATTATGCTTTGAATGCAACCTAGCATAGAAGAGAAGATCAGAGCCATGAAGAAAGACTTTGGTAGTAAAGATTAGAAGAGTAAGGTGAAGAAAGATGTAATAGTATTACCATGGAGGCATATGTCGTTGTATTTGTATAAGGATTCTTCTAGTATATGTTTAATATTATACCTGTTATAGGCTCATATATTTTTATATATTATAAATGTTTTTTATAAAACTTTGTCATCGGTATCAAAGTGACATACCTAATCCTAATTACTAATGCATGATCTTGGACATGTTATTAGCACTAGTATTAGGGTGTTACATTTTTGTCTTCTTTCATTTATTTCATTTGTCTTAAATTTATTGATAATTTGATGTTTTATAAGCTTTTTACATTGAGGACAATGTAAGATTCAAGTGTGGGGGAGGAATTTACATTCTGTTTTCAAACTTTACGTTTTTAATTTTACTATTTCTGTTTTCTTTTTCAATTCTATTTTTTCTATTTTGAAATATATATATGTATATATATATATATATATATATATATATATATATATATATATATATATATATATATATATATATATATATATAAATTTTGTTTTAAATTGCTTTCCATTGAAATTTTGAGATTTGTGAAAGTTGTGAGCATGCATCAATTGAAGTTAAAGGTTTATAACATAAGTGAATAAATTGTTTTTCATCTTAAGATTAACTAGTTTGGTAATGGAAATAAAATTAGTAGATTGAGTTTGATAGAAGCATACCTTGTGAGACTTTGAGCCTTTTAATGAATGGATTGAGCATTTGTATTATTCTCTTCTTTCTTGTGTGATTTTCACTCATGGAATTTCTTACTCTAGAACTTGCTTTGATTCTTTTTTAGGCTACATTTTCATATGCATACATGAATATGATTGAGACATTCTTCTTGAATTAGTTACTTTAGCTAAATAACCAACCTTGCATATTTTCAACTTGATTAACCCCTTTGAGCCTATTTGACCATTCCTTATTTTTAGCTCATTACATATCTTAAATGGAAAACTATGTTTTTACCAAACCTTAGAGAATAGGAGAACATTGCCATTGTCATTGGAAGAGTTCTTGAATAAGTGTGGGGGTGTGCTAATTAGTGTGCGAAGTGTTTGGTAAAAAGGAAAGAGTGGCCAATTGGAAAAAAAAGAAAATTGAAAAAAGAAGAAGAAAAAAAACAAAAGAGATGGTTGTAAAAAAAAAGGGAAAAGAACATGTAAAGAGAATTTGGATTACATGGAGTTGACATAAACTTTTATGCTTGTTATTTGAATTCATCCCCAATGTTCTTTTGTTCTCTTTGGTATTTAACTTGTTATCTCCATATTATTCCCCTCCCTTACCTTGACCCCATTACAACCTTCCATAAAGTCCTCTTGATTTGTATGTGCATGTGTATTGAGTAGTGGAGAAGTAGAAGATAAGCAAGCTTATGGTAGTGCAAATTTTCATGGGCTGAATTGAGTGAAACACTTACCTTCTAAACACTTGAGGGATTGAGAGTGTATCTTGTGAGGTTCTATCATTCTTGATTTATGCTTTTTAACTGAAGTTAACTTACTTATTGATTTGAGATGTAAAAAAATATTACTTCATGAATGTTTAAATTCCTTGAAGCTTTGGTTGTTCTTCTTACTTATAAACTTTTGCATTCTTGAACATCATTGAAAAGTGAGTTTTTTAGAGTTTTTAAATTTTGATTTTGTGTTGTTGTTCCTTATTCCCTATGTTGGATTTCTAGTTCTGCTCGGGAGTGCAAAAGCTATGTGTGGGAGAATTTGATAAACACAAATTTCATATATTAGTTAACCCTCATATTTAGTCTCGTAGACCTGTTATATGCTTAATTGATTAGTTTTGACCACATTTTATAAGTTTGGGTTCAAATTAGGCTTAATTGTATTTTTTAGCATTAGTGGAAATTTTACAATGTTTCTGTATTTTGGCATAACTTGAGTTCTAGACATCCAAAAATTATGAATTTTACCTTGTAGAAAATTTGAGAAAAATATCCATAACTTTGATGAAGAACTCTAAGTCTAAATCGGATGTCTAGTTAGTCATATTGGGCCACGAAGTCAGAGCAGAGATACTGTCACTAGAACTTGGATGATATACAAAGATTGGGTCATAATTTGGGCTGTATGTGTGATATGGCCCTGAAATTAGGTCATTTGAAAGCTAAGACACAGATCTTTAATTCTTATGAAGACAACTTATCCTAGCTATGACGTTTTGAAAGTATTTTCATCCTTTTAAGTCGGATGATAGGATTAAAGATATGTTAAGAATGTTTTGGGCATAACTCTCTCATCCTAAGCCCAAATTATGTGAATTAGATCCAATTAAAGCTAAGAGGAAGATGATTAACCATAAGCTAAGGTCTTTTTAATTTTAGAGATAGTTATTTAAGTAGCAGTTGCAACCACGAAACTTAACCTTAATTTTCTCCTAGCCGTTCTTGCTTGCACTTCCTCTCTTCATCTTTCTTCTTCTCATTTATCTCTAGTTTTCATTATTTTTTGTTTCCCCCTTCCATCCATGGAGGGCTAAACTCTTTTAAATTAATCCTAGGGATTGATAATCTTAATGTTTAATTCTAATATCTTGTTTTGATTGTTTTACATTTAATTACTAGTCAAGTTTCTCTTTTACTTGTTAATCAAGTTTATCTTTTACTTGCTAATCAAGTTTCTATTTTACTTGTTAATTAAGTTCCTCTTTGATTTTGTTAAATCTGAATTAAATTCCTTAATTTGATTTGAATGTTGATGTGATAATTGGATAATTACCACGTATTTAATAAGGATTACAAAGACTAAACAGTGCATCAAAGGCTTCTTGTATGTTATTTGTTAAGCTTGGATGAGTTTTGGGTTTTAGATTAATTTAGGATTAGATGGGTGCTTAATTCATTTAACCTTAATTAATTAAATTCTTGATGCTTATCTAGTAAAGAATTCATGGAACATCTTAAGGCTTCTTGATGTGATCTATGACCAAGAATTTGATTAGCAATTTAATGGATTCCTACTGATCAATGATATATTAAATTCAAGATTAGTTGATTTCCTTGGATTGGTTGTTTATTTAATTCTATTTACAATTTTTAATTACTTTCAATTAATTAATTTTGTAACCCTTTTCCCCCATTATTAATCTCTTAAATTAATTGCTTGATTAAAGTGATTCAAGAGCTCGACCGAGTGCCTTATACTACAAGTATTTTGTTGAATCAATTTATAAATTGATTTAATTTAATAGTCTCGACAACTATCAAGAATTAAATGAATCAGTTTGACATTTTTTATAAATAGAATGAGTGTTTAAAGGCCAAAATTAAATAGGAGAATAGTATGGAAAATTATGAAACTTTGTGAAGTTTTTAAATAGCAGATGGAGATTATTCTAGAAATGACTACAAGCTAAGGTAGATGCCTATAAGCATATTAATTTAACTCCGTAGGTTTATCTTAACTTAAGAAAGAGTAATAGAGCTTAGTGACTGTCAATGTTGAGTTTAGATAATTATTAAATGATGAGTATAGGAACTAAATGAATTCCTGGAATTTTCTATAACTCCTATAGAAGTTAGAAAACTCATCAATGTGAGATAAATCTTTTCCACTTAACCATGACAACACATTTTTTTTTCCTTTCATTCTTATCCTTATCTTTGCACTTTCCACCGCCTGACTCACAATCACACTCTCACAATTCTTTCTCTCACTTTTCTCCTGGTCAAGCAGTAAGAAAAAGAGAAAAAAGAAAAGAAAAGAAGCTCTAACAACAAAGGTGAGCATAGGAGGAACAAAGAAGAGGAAAGGAAAGAAATACCATTAACAAGGAAGTATAGGTAGGGGTTTGTGCTTCTCTAACCTACTTTTTGCTTTTCTAGTTTTCCAAACCTTATATTAGAAGATTGGTTTGAAAATTGCCCTTGTGAGTTGTATGTTGAATTAATGGTATATACATATATGATTGATGGACTTGAGGATATCTATCAGACTCTAAGGATTTGAGATTGATGATATGAGTTTTCTATTGGTTTGACCATTATTATTAAACCTTGTGAATCTTGGTTTGAGAATATATATTGAGGATTAATGTTTTTTTGACATAACATGGCTTGAGAATGACTTGTTCTGATATCAACATGATTAGGAATCATTTTTTGGTGTTGGAAACCATCTGACAATCAATTACTAAAGTCAATATTCGATTACCAATCTTCAAAGATTGTTGCTGAGTATATTATAATCAATTACCATAGGTGGTAATCGATTACCAAGTTGTTGTTTGTGAAAAATTATGGTAATCCATTACCATGTGTTTATGGTCCATCCACGTATGGTAATCGATTACCAAGCTACTAACTTGAGTGACTTTGAGGTGGTAATTGATTACTAGGCATGGTAATCGATTACTAAGCCCCTGTTTTTAGAGAATGGCTTGTGGTAATCGATTACCAAGCATGACAATAAATTACTACCCCTAATTTGAGAAAATAGAGTTCTCTACTCTATGGGGACCAAGTGGAATACATCTATGCTTTATAGTGTGATTAAATTTGCTTAAGTTCGACGAGTAAGGAGACTTATGATTATATGATGTGCATCTGATATATCTATATGATGAGTTGTGATGTGCACTTGATACATCTATATGATAAGTTGTGATGTGCACTTGATATACTTATGAGATGAATTGAGATGTACTAGAAAATGATTTGCTCCTCTAAAATGTTAAAGTTGAGCTTGTAATTAAGTTAAAGTGTAAAGTACATCTTTAAGTGCTCAAAGCTTAAAAGAAATTGGATATGATAAAGGAAATGACAGTGATCCTTTATGAGATGATCCTTAGATATTATTCACTTATGAAGGGTAACCTATAGAATCGATTTAGGAAATGACAGTGATCCTAAATGTGTATCCTTTAGAAATGACGATGATCCATTAAGTATCTTAGATTTGGCTAGTAATGGATTTAGGAAATGATGGTGCTCCTAAATCTGGATCTAGGAAATGACGGTGATCCTAGATCTGATAATGGAAATGATCCTCGTACCCGGGGTAATCCTAGATATGTATCCAATGGAAAGGATGGTGATCATTTGGAAATTTGGCCAAGGTTACTTGGTATAATGTTGTGTAATGATAGACTGTTACGTATAGGTTGAGTGCACTGCCTGATAAGCAAACTATCATCAAGTATTGGGTAGTTTGAGGAGGTAACATGCTCTCTCTACCTATTTGAAATAAAGGACATAAGTCTGGGGAATGAGCTGAGAAAGATGATAACTAATGAGCACTAAAGGAAATATTAAAGACATTGCTTGAGCATTGACACATCTTCATGATTATGCTACATAAATCATTAATTGATAATGAATATTTGCATTATGAGTTATTTGTAAATATTATATGGTTAGTGTGAAATAATTTATATGCTGATATATTTTTGGAGAGTTCCATGATTTTTTAGTTGATATGCTTGTGAAGCTAAGTAAAGCTTGTATTTATGAATACAAAAGTTATTGTTCATTGATTAAAATTTAACTTCTGCCCTTGGTAAGAAAAAGGAAACATTTTGGCATTTGTCACCTTTCTATGAAAGATTTTAAGAAAATGATTTAATTCCTCAAAGTAGCTGGAATTATTGTGATAACATATATTTGTTAGTTATACTGGGAATTCTTAGAATTCTTACCCCTTTATTTTCTTTTCCATGATGATTCCAGCACGTGATCCACTATGGAGTAGAGAAGCCGATGTCAATGTAGTATATAGTGACTTATTCTTTTTTACCATTGCCATGTATTTGTATTTAAGCAATGGTTTGTATATGGTTTATATGTACAACTTCCTATGATGGCTTGGTATGTATATCTTGGATACTAATGTCCTGAGTTGTATGAGATACTAATGTCAGTATAATTCATACATGTTATGTATATACATGTTTGTACTTCAGATTAGAATATAAATCTCTATGGTATCTTATTAGATTAATGTGCAACTTCTTAGAGTCTTATCAAGAGGATTCAAAGGACATTAAGGCAATGAAGGAAATAAAAAAAAAATTGTCCCTCACAAGGCTTGAGTAAGAGATAAAATTAGTAAAAGTTTATTTGTAATGTGCCTAAACCTAAGTGCTTTAGGGTAATCTGGATATACGTGGAGTAATTAGTCGCAAGGTGTTACATTTAGTGGTATCAAAGCAGGTCATCCTGTTGAGCCTGAAGTATGGACTGACTATGCATTTGGTATAATTAGATGTTTTTGTATATATGTAATGCATCTTTTATCTTTGATGGTAAGATATGTAGATAGAATTGCATAACAGCCTTGGGTATGAGTGTTAATGGTTACTGTTGCATTGTTACATGATATTGAGACTAATAATCTCAATATGTATTATTTTATGTGTATAAGAAACTATGGCATCTACCAGGAAAACTCGTGCTAATAGAGAACCTACCAAGGGAGATATGACATAAATGACTGATGCGTTTAAAGAGATTGTTGCTGCTATGAGGGAATAGGCTGCCATTACAAACAAAGTGCTAGAAAGGATAGGAACTAACCCACCTGGATAGCCGGTAGATAATGTAGTACCTGTGAGAAATCAAAACTTCCATGATCTCTCATAGTTTCAGAAGGCTAATCCTTCATCCTTTAGAGGAGAATATAATCTCATTAAAGCTGAAGGTTGGATTAAGGAGATGGAGAAGATTTTGTTGTTATGGCATGCACGGATGAGCAAATAGAGTCTTTTGCTTCTTATATGCTGGAAGGAGAGGTAAAAAGTTAGTTGACTGATGCTAGGAGATTACTAGAGGCAGCGGGAACCCAAATTATGTGGGAAATGCTTAGAACTACCTTTTTGGATAAGTATTTTTCCAAGAACTTGTAAAATGCAAAGGAGTTAGAATTTTTCAAAATTCAATAGGAAAGTATGTCTGTAGGCCAATATGTGGCCAAATTCGAAGAATTGTCCAAGTTCTCGTCTCTTTTTAGATATAATCCAGAAGAAGACTAGAAATGTGTAAAATTTGAGGTAGGATTGAGGGAGGATATAAAAAGGACCATACGGTACCTGGAGATCAAAGACTTTCCTACTTTAGTTAACAAGTGTAAGATTGTAGAGGCTTATGACTTCAAGCCTCCACAAGAGCATCAGCCACATAATTTTTAGAAGAGGAATAGGTCAGATAGTGAGTTTAGAGGGAGTACTTCTCGGCCCAAATATCCACATAATAAAGGAAAACAGGTTCAAGTTGACACTAGGGAATCAAAGTGCCCAAAATATGGCAGAAATCATGGTAATAGAGCCTGCATGATGGATCAGGTTGTGTGTTACAACTATGGTAAACAAGGGCATTATGCCAAGTATTGCCTTTAGGGACAGGGAGTAAGACCTAATCCCAAACCACAAACTAAGGGAAAAGTCTTCACTCTGAGTGGAAATGAGGCAACCCAATCCCCCGATCTGATACAATGTAAATGTGAAATCAAAGAAAATATCTTAATTGTACTATATAATTCAGGAGCATCTCACTCCTTTATTTCCTATGATTATGCGAAGCTGTTAGACTTACCTATGTCTGAACTTCCTTATTGTTTGTCTATTTCTACACTAACAGGAAAACCAGTAACAACCTCTCATGTTTGTCTAAATTGTTGTGTACATATAGAGGATAAGCCTTTTCTTGTCAATCTTATCTATTTGCTTCTAATTGGTATTGATATTATCATGGGTATGGATTGGTTGTTTATGAATCATGTTGCTTTGAATTGTTCAGATAAAACCTTTATGTTTATGTTTGATCCTTCTTCTATGATTGTTTCTTTAATGTCTATATATTTTAAATGACAATCAGTTTAAAAACTATTTAGTAGAAGGAGTTCAGGGATATGTTCTCCTTTTCTCCTTAAATTCTGAAGTTGAGTAGAACCTAGAAAACATACTTGTGGTGAGGGAATAACTAGAAGTATTTCCTAAAGAGATAACTAATTTGCCACTTGAGTGAGAAATATAGATTTGCCACCTTACAAGATATCACCTTTAGAGTTAGCAGAGCTCAAGAAGCAAATAGAAGAATTATTGGAAAAGAAATTCATTAGACCTAATGTGTCACCTTGGGAAGTATTAGTGCTCTTGGTAAAGAAGAGAGATGATAGTATGAGATTGTGTGTGGATTATAGATAGTTAAATAAAGTGACCCTTAAGAATAAGTATCATTTACCTATGATAGATGATTTGATGGATCAATTGAGAGGAGCCATGATTTTTTATAAAATTGATTTAAGATTAGGGTATCACCACATTAGAGTTAAGGAAGAGGATGTCCCTAAGAATGCTTTTAGAACTAGGTATGGGCATTACAAATACCTTATGATGTCCTTTGGTTTGACCAATGCACCCATAGTGTTCATGGATTACATGAACATGATCTTTAGACTATACTTGGATAAGTTTGTATTTGTCTTTATAGATGACATTCTTATATGTTCAAAGACAACAAAAGAACATGAGTAACACCATAGGATAGTTTTGCAAATCCTAAAGGAAAAATAATTGTTTGCCAAATTGACAAAGTGTGAGATTTGGATGAATGAAGTGTAGTTCTTGGGTCATGTGGTATCCCAAGGAGGGGTATCAGTGGATCCCAACAAAGTGGAAGTAGTCATGCATTGGCATTAGGAGTTTCCTAAGACTAACAAGATATTATAGGAGATTTATAAAAGGATTCTCCCAAATAGCATTACCTTTAACAAAATTAACTAGATAAGGTAGTTCTTTTAACCGGACACCAGAGTGTAAAGCTAGTTTCTAGGAATTGAAACAAAAAAGCTGACCACAACACCTGTGTTAGTAATCCCAAATCCTCAAGAGAATTTTGAAGTATACTGCGATGCTTCAAAGAAAAGATTAGGCTGTGTTCTGATGCAAAATAGAGGAGTAGTTGTAACATCTTGAAAAGCATGTTAAACTTGTAAATGGGTACAAAGGTAGCATATTACTTGTTTAATATGTCAATTAAGTTTTGTGACAAACTGAATTAGTTTAGGCACTTTGTTGCAATCCAAAGTGTGAAAAGTAACCTAAAATGACGATAGTAGCATAAATTGCTAAGTTGAGGAAAATAAACTTAGAGAATTTATTTATAACTCACAAATAGGTGGAAGAGGATATAATTAAAATTTAAGAGTAATCAGAGTTAGTTTGGTATTTTTAGGCACACTGGTTATGCATTTTAATGCCGGATTGACTAGTAGCAGATATGAAAAAATAGAGTTAGGGTGAAACAATAATTTAGATGAATCTTAGTATTTATTCTAAAGTTGTTGGAAGTTAGGAAACTTGATTTAGCATAATTCAAGTGTCCTAAGTAGATATAAAGTTCTAGTATATGGCTTAAGTGGTAAAGTAGGACTTTGCTTCCTTATTTCTCTCTTATCTCCCACGGTTGGAACAAAAGAAAACAAAAATAGAAAAAGAGAAAAAGAAAGAAGCAATTGAAGGGGAGAAATAAGAAGGGGAAGAGGAGGAGAAGCCAAGGGGAACTAGAAGATCAAAGGGAATAACTTGAGGTTCATCTTGTCTTCAAGAGGTATGAGATTCTAACCTCAAATCTTATTTTCTCCTTCACTAATGCTATGGTAGGAGCTAGGTCACATAGATGGAGAAAATGGACTTTGAGAATCAAAATCTATTTTCTTACTCAGTTCTTGTTTCCATAGGCTAAATTTAGCTATTTTCATTTTGTTGGATTCAAGATAGATGAATCGGTCTTTGGACCAATTTGTTTTGTTCCTTAAGTTGGAACCTAGGAGTTAGGTTTGTGAGATTATGGTTTTAACCATTAATCCATGTTTAAATAAGCCAATAGATTAAATGAGTGTTTTAACATGATTAGAGGTTGCTAGTGATGATAGAAATCACTTGAAACCATTTTAGAGTGGCTGGCTTCTTGGTTATGTTCCAATGGAACAATAACTAGAATCTACAGAATTCTACAGATTCTGGGTTATGCGATCAACGCTCAGGCACTAGGAGTTAGGCACCTGGAGTCTAGAGGCTTTTACGCGTAGCAGAGCATTGGGCGCTCAGGCACCCGATGTTGAGCGCTTAGGCGCCAATCGTAGAGCAAGAACAGGGCATATATTTGCTTAGCCAGTGCCCAAGCGCTGGGTAGTAAGAATGGGTGCCCAAGCTCGTAGCAAGCGCCCAAGTGGTAGAGAATGGGTGCCCAAGTGCCTAAAGCAAAATTTATCTAAATTCTTATTTTGATGAAATGAGTTTTCCTACTTGTTAGGATCCTTTTTATATGCCTCGTAGAGTGTGTTGAGACACCAATTAGGGTATTTCTAAGAGAGAAAGACCATCTTGCATATATGGAAAAGTAAGAGACCTTGGTGCAACCAAGAGTAGTGGATTGCCATAGATAGGTATCTAGACCCTTAAGCAACACAGAGTTGCATTTAATATCATATATATGGTGATGAGGATAAGGTAAACTAGATATAAGTAAACTGAGTTCAGTTAGCAGTAGTCACTTGTCATAGTGCATTAGTTACTCCTAAAAGAGAGAAAGTGGGGTTAGTGATGCATGGATGGACTTAGTGTGGAGATATTATAGAAGTTCTAGTCTTTAAGCATTCCATGAGTTAGGAATTGCCTAAAGTAGGTATCTAAGACCTTGAGTACACTAGGGTGACATAGTTTACCACTTGTGGTGTGAGAATATAGCAAGCTAGATAGTATCATAAGTATGATTACTTATCTAGAGACATGGAATATGCTCCTTTATGAGTTAGAAGTGAGCTCAGAGTACATGTTTGCTAGAGTTTAGTTCTTCACTTAGTTAGAGAGAACCATGTGATGAGCTAATGTGGTGGTTTTGTATGAGTTATACATAACGCTACATAGCTTCCTGTTACTTGCTAATTCCAAAGTAGAGTAATCTTTAATGATGTATAATCATATGGCCAAAAGAGATACAGGAGAAAGTTCAAAAGTCTCTTTGAGTGAGGATTTAGCCCTAGCTACTCGTTAGTGCTAGGATTACTAGTTTATATGTAGTGAAAATAGTACCCTCACTAGTGTGAGTAGGAACCAGTCCACTCATTATCCAGTAGTTTGAAGAGTCAGTCTTCTTATCTACAAGTTTAAAGAGAGTTTGAAATAAGCAAGTGACACACACACACATCCATAATCATTTCCTTTTACTTGGGAATTGTATGGGCAGTTGCCTAGTGAAGAAGATATTTGACAATTGTATAAGCGGTTGTTCAATATCATTAATGGTATGTTTATGAGTTTAAGGTTAGAGATTGGCTTAGTGAACGTTTGCATAGAGTAAGAGAAAATAAATGTTTGAGTGGCGTGGAGTAAAGACCACATTGCTTGTTGCTAATCCTACACTTTAGAGTTAGTGAGTTTATTCATAGAAAGAGGTTATACGTGTAGTACCTATAACAAGTTTATGAATGAACTAGTTGTGATATGTTACAACTGTGTAGATAGTTGTTCTTATCATATGAGTAAGGGACTTAGGCTTATAGATTATGCGTTGTGTTTAGTGAACCTTTACATATCAGTAGCATGTGAATGTTCTAGAGATATTGAATAGAGATTTAATATCTAGTAACAACCATAATCTATTATGTTAAGTTCGAGTATTATAAGGATTTGTAGATGCAAGACAGCTTTGATACGTTATACAGTTGTATGAGCGATTGTATAATGTTGATATAGTATATATTGATATATATGCAGTTTACATTGTCTAATGCCATAAAATGTATGAATATTACTGAGAATTACATGTTCTCACATTTTTTTTGTGTTTCTATGGTAAAAGCAAGTCAAGACCCTTCAGAGGGTAAGGAGATAAAGAAATAGAAGAATTAATGTAGATTAGTTTTCTTTGTTTCTTTTATAATCATAGTTGGTGTATTTAATTATATTAGCTTTGAGTATTACAATGTTTTTAAAGGTTATATGTATAACACTTTGCCTTCAGGGCTATTGTTGTATATGTGTATAACTTTTATAGTGCCTCTGTATATTTATTTGTTTAATTATATAGAATTAGTAAGATAGTAAGAATAGAAGTAACACGTTTAATGCTTTATGTCTATGTATATAAGTTATATCGAGATATTTGTATTAGGGTGTTACAGTAGTTGCCTATGCTTCTTGGTAGTTGAGACCTCATGAGGAGAATTATCTTACGCATGACATGTAGTTGGAAGTAGTTGTTTTTGTCTTAAAGATTTAGAGGCATTACTTGTACAGAGTTAAGTTTGAGGTGTTTAGTGATCATAAGAGCTTAAAGTATTTGTTTGATAAAAAAGGAATGAAACACGAGGCAGAAAAGATGGATAAATTTTTTAAAGATTTATGATTTTGAATTAAAATATCATCCGGGTAAAGCTAATGTAATGGTTGATGCACTTAGTAGAAAATTTCTACAGGTGTCCTAAATGATGGTTCAAGAAATGGAGCTTTTGGAAAGTTTTAGAAATTTGAGTCTGCCAGTGACTGTATCACCACATAGTCTCTACATGAGTAAATTAAAAATAAATAGTGACTTGAAGACTCAAATTAGAGAAGCCTAAAAAAATGATGAAGCGTTAAAAGAAATAAATGAATAAATCTTGTTGGGAAAACAAAAAGAGTTCAATAAGGCAAAAGATGTAATGATTATGTTTAGAAATAGATTTTGCATTCCAAGGGATGCTAAGACTCGAAGAAGAATTCTAAAAGAAGCTCATAAAAGTAAGTATATGGTACATCCAAGTGCACAAAAAATGTACCAATATCTTAAGGAATTATTTTGGTGGCCTAAGATGAAGGCAGATATAGCTGAGTATGTGTCAAAGTGTTCGGTTTGCCAAAAAGTTAAAATAGAACACCAAAAACCTTCTTGATCTTTACAACCATTAGAAATCCTATAATAGAAATAGGAGAGCATGTCAATAGATTTTGTGATGAGATTGCCTAGAACCCAATCAGGCTATGATGCGATATTGGTCATAGTGGATAGACTAACTAAATCTGCTCACTTTTTGCTAGTGAGAGCTAATTATTCTTCTGATAAATTAGCTCGATTGTACGTTCAAGAGATTGTTAGACTGCATGGAATCCCTTCGAGTATAGTGTCTGATAGAGATCCTAAATTTACCTTTAGATTTTAGGAAGCCTTGCAGAAAACTTTTGGGACTAAGTTGTGCTTCAGTACAACTTATCATCCACAAATAGGTGGATAAACTAAAAGAACTATCAAAACCCTAGATGATATGCTTAAGGCATGTGAGCTGGAACAATAGGGTAGTTGGGATAGGTTTTTACCTTTAGTAGAATTTGTTTATAACAATAGATATCACACCAGCATAGGAATGGCACCCTGATAAATGTAGCATCTCGAAAATTATCTTATTCATCATAAATAGTCGTTTTATAATATTTGAGATTTTTAAGAATTTTTCTAGATTTTTTCAGAAATAATGAATATTTTAATATATTTCTCATGTTGCGTGCATACTAAGGAGAATTGGTATAAAGCTCCGAAAATTATTTGTTTCATCACAAATAGTCATTTTATAATATTTGTGATTTTTGAGAAATTTTTTGTATTTTTTCAAAAATATTGAATATTTTAATATATTCCTCGTTTTATATGCACACTAAGCAGAGTCAGTGTAACACCTCCAGAAATTGTTTGTTTCATGACGAATAATCATTTTTCAATATTTGTAATTTTTGAGAATTTTTATGGATTTTTCTGGAAGCATCAAATATTTTAGTATATTTCTCATTTTGCGTGCACGCTGAGCAGAGCCGAGAAAATAAAATGTTTTCCCTGAGGCTAGTAAACCTTGAACTGTTGAAGCATCAACGGGGGATCTTACTAAACTCGAGGTCGGGCACAGTTTACAAAGTTTACATTTTTTTGAGATTTTTATCTGATAAATAAAAATCGCAGAATAATTTTATTATCCGTTGGACAATAAATATCAGTTTCTGTTAACTGTGATTTCTGTCCACTGATAATAAATCCGATACAGTGATAGTCATATTTTAGAGAACGCTTTAATGACATCACCATGGTGACATCATCACCATGACATCACTTTGACTTTTCAAAGGGAGGAAGCTTCCTAGCACTTTCCTTTCGGCTTATAGGAGAAGCTAGGAGGAAGCTTCCTTGCACTTTCCTATTGGCTTCTTCAAGAAGCCACATTTCTTCTCTCCTCCTCTCCACCACACATTTTTGAGGACTCTTTGTGGCCACACATTTTAATTTATACACTTACACAAAATACACCTAATTACAAATTTCATTTCATTTTACTTTACTATCACTTTATCTCTCTATCTTCTCTCTTCATCTTTTTCTCTCAACTTTCTTCTCTTCTCTTCTCCTTCACCCTCTCCACGGCACCACCATCTCCACCCACCTCTACTATGGCAAAAATTTCAAGTATTCATTTTCTTAAGCTACTACTCATCCTAGACATCATTCTTCCTAAATCCATCCATAAAGATCACATCTTCACCATTTTTTTCTCTTCTTCTTCTCCTTTACCCTCACGGTTTCTGCAGCCCCAATAGGTGACCATCACCACTTTCACTTTCTCACTTCACCATCCCCATTTCTACACACTCCTTCTCATTCTAAACATTTTCTCTTTAGAGATCTTCTTCAAAATCCATCATCTTCTTCACTTTCTCTCAAGAACAAAGTTTGAGACTTTACAGGTTACTCCTTGATTCTTCACTTTCTCTTCCTATTTTTCGTTTCTATGGCCATATTTATGACTATGAATCTATTCTTTTTCAACCATTGGTGTTGATTCTTTGAACTTGATTCTTAGGGTTTTTGGAGCCCCAAAATCAAACCACCAAGAAGACATCTAGGAGGCCAATTTTGTGCTCTTCCTTTAGGTAAGAGGGAGACTACTCACTTCAACCATTTATAGTGGTGAGGGAACCTTATGTGCTTGTTGATGGAGAAATCCATCTTTGTATGCTTACTTTGTTTGATGAATTTTCATGATTTAGTATTTTTGAAATTGGATCAATGCTTGAATGTGATTTTAAATGTGTTAGATGTGTTGAAAATGCTTGATCATGTTAGGGTTGTTAAATGGAAAATTTGGAGTTTCTTACCCTAATGTGAGGCCACGGTTTTGACTAGAATTTAGGGATATGAATTGGTTTTTGCATACAAACGGAATGAAGCTTATGTGATTAAATGTTGAATGGTGATGTTAGAGTAAATGAAATGGAAAATTTGGGGGATTCCTACACTAGGCTGTGGTCACGGTTTTGACTTGAAGTATAGGGGATTGGGTTGACTTTGTGTGAACAAAATTTAAGTGATTATATATTAAGAAACTAAGGCAAAATATGGAAAGAAATTGGAACTTGAAGACCTAATGTGAGGCCACGGTTTTAGAAGAAAATTTTAGGGTTCCTAACTTGGGAGGAGCCACGACCTCAAGAGCCATTTAGGGCTCAACCGTGTGACTTTTCACAATTTTAAGATTTAACTAATCAGGTGAATAAGGATGTGTAATGATTTTCTAAATGAATGTAACCAAACTTAAATTATGGTGCTAAATGATTAAAATAATTCCCCTAGAGAAGAATTTCGTAAGGAATACCAAATCAAAGTGAAACTCAAATAAATTGAACAATTAGAATTTATTAGGAATTCATAAAATAAAAATGATCCAAAAATGGAATTGTGGCATAAAACTTAGAATAATCTCTATTCAAGGAAGATCATGGTTATAAGTAAAAACCTTGAATATCTCAATTTAAATTACTCTAATGCAACTTTGTATATAATTTAATGGTGAACTTATATAATTAAAATAATAAAATAAAAGGAATAATGTGAGAAGACCTTATTGAGAAGGGTATAGAAGGTTAAGCATAATTTCATAATGTGCCTAAAAGTATAATGTATTAATTGAGGACTAATTAAATAAGAAAAACGAGAATGAAGAGTGTGAGTGATACCTTGAGAATCATAAGACATTTAATTTAATGAATCTTATTAAAGGCAAAGAGAAGAACAATGATAAAACTTTATGAGACAATGATAAGTCCTAAATTAAGTATGAATGACGAACTTTGTAATAAATGCTACATTAAAGTGAGAATTCATAATAAACCTTGAAAGTGTATTAGTGCATTTAAATACCGATAATATGATCTTGTGGGTCCATGTGAGGGACAAATGATGTGTTGATGCTTACTTTAGCCAATTGTGGCATATTGTGAAAAGTATATAATAATAAACATTACCTGATATATGCATGGAGTCGTCATGCATTGTGAAAGTCCGATGGACTATTTGTTAAGGCCATGTTGCCTAGGAGTTGAATCACACCTTAGTGCGGGTGTGAATAGACTAGTGTGGGTCCTGCTGTTGACCTTGAGGACGTTGGGGTGCGGGCGTCTCACAGTGGGAAGTCAGTAGCCCCGCTGGACCATGGGACAAACCGATGCAAACGCACCGATGATCCTGACTGGGCACTGTCCTATATCGCGATCTTGTGAGAATGCCGCTATATAGAGCCTATGCGCAATATTATTGATTGACCGTTTATGGTAGGCACTTGGTCCAAGGCGGACGAGATAATGGCATGTCTCCCTGATCATTCACTCCGATGTTCGTGTCTAGCTCCATGGAGTAGGATTTGGTTATCATGCACATGTGCATAGTGAACACATATATATTACTTGGCATTTAATTTATATGATAATTGGATTTGCTATCTTATTGTTGATATACTGCCTAAAACTATTGAACTGCTTAATATCTGCTTCTCGATACTGTTTATTATTTTTGTTATGCTATGTGGACGTCCTATGCCGTTTATGTTTCTTACTGCCATAATTGGTAATGAAGTAGGGTGTCTCACCTCTTTCTCATATTGTTCTTGTTCTACGTGCTATTTTGGTTAAAGACTATAGAGGGGACGAGATTGTTCTTTTCTAGACTTTACTTGGCATTGATCTCCTGCTTTTGAGGATGTCGTCACGAAGGGGCTCCATTGGTTTTGTTAGGATCGTGTTTACCAGTGGCGCCAATGCATGGCGAGTCGACTGGGTTGGATAGCGTATACGATACGTTGGAGACCTGATCCTGACCGTAAGGAGGACCCGCGATGGAGATCTTGTCCTGACACTTACTACTTCGGTACATCTGGAGTTCGCTTTGCCCATCCAGGAGCTATGGGGTGATCCGATTCACATCCCCAGAGAGGACGAGGATACCATGGCAATAGCTGCTAGGGCACCTGCCCGTGGGACCGCACTCGGTCCTGTCCTTATATCTTCAGACGACCCGGGGGAGGATCCCGAGGTGGATCCGATGGAGTACCCAACTCCTTAGATGCGGAGGTCTTTATAGGTAGTTTATGTTTTCTTCTGCATTAATCATGTTATGGTGTATTTTTAATATATTTATATTTTGAAGTAAATCTTGATGTATTTCACTGTGAGTGGTATGAGGAATGCGCCATGTTCTGTATGCTTTAACTTAATTAATTTAGTCTTACATACTATATTTTATATATATTCTCTTAAATCATATTTGTTAACGATGACTTAAATATTATTGCATTCGTGACTTATATTTCCTTTATATATTTATACAAAATATATATATATATATATATATATATATATATATATATATATATATATATATATATATATATATATTGAAATTTGAAAAAGTATTGTGAAGAAGTTGTAGCACGCCAAAAACTTAGTTACCGCGGTATAATGATGATTGTGCCGTGGTTATTAAACTGATGGGTGTTACATTAGGTGGTATCAGAGCTCAGTTCATCTTATTGAGCCGGGGTATGGACTGACTATGCTTAGGCATGTTAGAAGTTTCTTTGTATGTTGTGCACTTCCTTGTCTCTTGATAGAGATGTTTGGGAAAGGAAGGCATGGCTTGCCATAGGTTGAATGTTCGTAGCTACTGTTGCATAGTTACATGATATTGAGTATTGGCCCACTCAATGTGTAATGTTCTGTGTGGATGGAAAACTATGACTTCACCTAGGCATATTAAGCGAATAGAAGTTCTTTTAGTAAGAAGCTCAGCTGGTATGACTGAACTTGTTTAGGATTTGTCTGCATTTTCACCCTTGTGTGTTGTGTGACTCCCTGTGTTTAGTTTCCGAAAGGAGACAATATTATTTGAAATAGTTACTTCTTGTCTCTATTGTGCCTGACTGTCTATTTTCGAAGGAAGATAATGGCTTGCGGAAGACGTAGGCGTAGGAATATGGAATGCAACAACAAAGGAGTGGATACGACTGTGGAAGTAATGCAAAGAAAGGTTGATGTAACAACACACCAAGATCAGAGGGCCGCACGACAACAGGAATTGGAAATTGAGGTTCAGAATTTGTTGGAAGAAAGTCAATTTTGGGAAAACTTAGGATTGCCTAAGTTCCAAAGGAGGAATGACAGAAAGACCAATCAGCATAAGTGGAAGCCTTATTTGTGGCAACCGAGGGAGCAACAGTGACAGCAAACGCATGACGGAGGTGCGAGTGGTAGTAAGTCCAATCCAACCATGGTACCGTTATCAAGGTGTAAGAAGTGCGGAAAGGACCACTTCACGAGGGACTGTAAGATCGAAGGAATAATTTGTTTCAAGTGCAGAAAGCAAGGACATGTGTCAAGGGATTGTGCTTTACATAGGACGAAGCCTCCATGTGTGATCACGGGGATAATTTGTTTCAAATGCAAAGAGCTAGGACACGTGGCGAGGAACTGTACTTCGCAAAGGATGAAGCCTTACGTCAGAGATGTACGTACTTCAAAATCTCATGAAGAAGGGAGAGTTAATTCCTCCACCCAGACTGAATACCGAAATGAAGAAAGGGACTGTGCTACAGTGGATAACCCTGTGATTCCATTGTATGATTCTAGGGATAACCCATTTCCTTGTGACATATGATTGTATGAGTCTCTTAGGATTGTTTGTGTCTTTGTCATCTTTTGACTAAGCTATTTTTGCTTTGGCTACTAAGAACCTATTTTTGATAGCCAAGTCGTTTAAATTATCCTACGACCTGTTAAAAGCTGAATCTTTTGTTGATTTCAATTGTTTATTTCTCTCGCAAATTTGGTCTCAAAAAGTGAATGGTTATCTTCTAACCATATCCTGTAAAACTATTCCCAATGAGATTTCAAGGGCTCATTATTAGAAATTGGAATTATCTGTGAATTTATTTCCTTTTGATTTGAGTACTATTATTCTCATTTCTAATCTTGTTATTAATACACAAAGTTTATTTAAACTATCCTATTATCGTTAGAAACTAAAGCCCTTCTGCCACTGTAATTATTAGCCTTTTTCCTATATAGACTTGACCTCAGAAAAGAGATTAGTTGTTTTCTGACCATACCTCGCCATTTTATTTTGATAGAACCTTAATGTTTCTTGAAGCGGAGGTTCCTGGATTTGAATCCATGAAACTCATTCCTAAATCTTGTCACATCATATCACGTTCTTTGTCGGATGAGCCTAACAGTACACCAAGTGACTCTATTATCTTTTCCTTCTAACCCTTATAATGCTTCTAATGTACTTCGATTGAGAAAAGGTGTTCTCGAACTCAACTCAAACCATAGTGCCGAATGCAACGCGATTACATGAGAATTGCCTTGTGAGACATTTCTTGCTAAAGTCAAGGTTAATTGGTTTGATAGATCAACCAAATGAAGCTGCTGTTTTCCCCAAGATTAGCTTGTGTTCTAATTATCATTGAGTTCACCCGAAGGTAGGAGACCTTTCCAAACTAACTTTCTCTGACGCATCGAGTATTTCGTAATGTTGTTCTGTGTAACGAACGCTTTGATAATATTCGTCGATTACCTGAATAGAATCTCTCTTTTCCTTGTTGACGACATTTCGATATGTTCTTGAAGTTCGGAGGAACCACGCTAAACATCCTAAGCATACCTTGTTGTTCTTCAAGTTCTAAGGAAAAAGAAAAAGGATATGCGTGAAGTTGTCAAAGTGCGAATTCTAGTTGGAGGCAATTCAACTTTTGGATTGCATGATCTCAAAGGAAGGAGTTGACTATGGATCCAACGAAAGTCAAAGTAGCTCTTCAATGAGAAAGACCGACAACCGTAATTGAGATTCGTAGCCAGATGGGGTTAGTCGGTCAATACGGGAGATTCGTCGCAGAATTTTCCCAATGTGGCAATACTTCTCATCTAACTCATACGAGAGAGTCAAATTTTGTATGGACCGATGCATACGAAGGAAATTTTCGAGGGTTGAATAAACACTTAACTATCTTACCAATAATAATTCAGCCTAATCTCAACGAACCTTCTGAGGTACCCATTGATGCCTTGCGTTAGATTTTGGAATGTGAGCTTGAGCAGATAGGAGGTGTAGTAGCGTGTGCTTCAAGACAACTGAAAGCATATGAAAGGAGTTACTCTACACAAAAACTTAAAGTTAGCCATTGGGATTGCGCTGAAGATCTAGAAACATTCTACAAGGAATCATATCCACGTGTATTCTAAGATAGATCAAATTTGAGGATGAAATTTCTTTTTGAAGGGGAGAGTTATAACATCTCAAAAATTATCTCATTAATCATAAATAGTCATTTTATAATATTTGAGATTTTTAGGAATTTTTCTGGATTTTTTCGAAAATGATGAATATTTTAATATATTTTTTGATTTACGTGCATACTAAGCAGAACCAGTATAACGCTCTGAAAATTATTTGTTTCATCACAAATAGTCATTTTATAATATTTATGATTTTTGAGAAATTTTTTGTATTTTTTCAAAAATGTTGAATATTTTAATATATTTCTAGTTTTATGTGCACACTGAGCAGAGTCAGTGTAACACCTCTGGAAATTGTTTGTTTCATGACGAATAGTCATTTTTCAATATTTGTGATTTTTAAGAATTTTTATGGATTTTTCTAGAAACATCAAATATTTTAGTATATTCCTCGTTTTACGTGTGCGCTGAGTGGAGCCAGGAAAACAAAATGTTTTCCCTGAGGCTGGTAAACCTTGAACTTTGCAAGCGTCGACGGGGGATCTTACTAAACCTAAGGCCGGGCATAGTTTACAAAGTTTACATTTTTTTGAGATTTTTATCTGATAAATAAAAATCGCAGAATAATTTTATTATCTGTTAGACAATAAATATCAATTTTTGTTAACTGTGTTTTCTGTCCACTGATAATAAATCCGATACAGTGATAGTTATATTTTAGAGAACGCTTTAATGACATCACCATGGTGACATCATCACCATGACATCACTTTGACTTTTCAAAGGGAGGAAGCTTCCTAACACTTTCCTTTTGGCTTGTTGGAGAAGCTAGGAGGAAGCTTCCTTGCACTTTCCTATTGGCTTCTTCAAGAAGCCACATTTCTTCTCTCCTCCTCTCCACCACACATTTTTGAGGACCCTTTGTGGCCACATATTTTAATTTATACACTTACACAAAATACACCTAATTACACATTTTATTTCATTTTCTCTCTCCTCCTCTCCACCACACATTTTTGAGGACTCTTTGTGGCCACATATTTTAATTTATACACTTACACAAAATACACCTAATTACATATTTTATTTCATTTTACTTTACTATCACTTTCTCTCTCTATCTTCTCTCTTCATCTTTTTCTCTCAACTTTCTTCTCTTCTCTTCTCCTTCACCCTCTCCACGGCACCACCATCTCCACCCACCTCTACCATGGCAAAAATTTCAAGTCTTCATTTTCTTAAGCTACTACTCATCCTGGACATCATTCTTCCTAAATCCATCCATAAAGATCATATCTTCACCATTTTTTTCTCTTCTTCTTCTCCTTTACCCTCACGGTTTCTGCAGCCCCAATAGGTGACCATCACCACTTTCACTTTCTCACTTCACCATCCCCATTTCTATACACTCCTTCTCATTCTAAACATTTTCTCTTTAGAGATCTTCTTCAAAATCCATCATTTTCTTCACTTTCTCTCAAGAACAAAGTTTGAGACTTTAAAGGTAACTCCCTGATTCTTCACTTTCTCTTCCTATTTTTCGTTTCTATTGCCATATTTATGACTATGAATCTCTTCTTTTTCAACCATTGGTGTTGATTCTTTGAACTTGATTCTTAGGGTTTTTGGAGCCCCAAAATCGAACCACCAAGAAGCCATCTAGGAGGCCAATTTCATGTTCTACCTTTAGGTAAGAGGGAGAGTACTCACTTCAACCATTTATGGTGGTGAGGGAACCTTGTGTGCTTGTTGATGGAAAAGTCCATCTTTGTATGCTTACTTTGTTTGATGAATTTTCATGATTTAGTATTTTTGAAATTGGATCAATGCTTGAATGTGATTTTAAATGTGTTAGATGTGTTGAAAATGCTTGATCATGTTAGGGTTGTTAAATGGAAAATTTGGAGTTTCTTACCCTAATGTGAGGCCACGGTTTTGACTAGAATTTAGGGATATGAATTGGTTTTTGCATACAAACGGAATGAAGCTTATGTGATTAAATGTTGAATGGTGATGTTAGAGTAAATGAAATGGAAAATTTGGGGGATTCCTACACTAGGCTGTGGTCACGGTTTTGACTTGAAGTATAGGGGATTGGGTTGACTTTGTGTGAACAAAATTTAAGTGATTATATATTAAGAAACTAAGGCAAAATATGGAAAGAAATTGGAACTTGAAGACCTAATGTGAGGCCACGGTTTTAGAAGAAAATTTTAGGGTTCCTAACTTGGGAGGAGCCACGACCTCAAGAGCCATTTAGGGCTCAACCGTGTGACTTTTCACAATTTTAAGATTTAACTAATCAGGTGAATAAGGATGTGTAATGATTTTCTAAATGAATGTAACCAAACTTAACTTATGGAGCTAAATGATTAAAATAATCCCCCTAGAGAAGAATTTCGTAAGGAATACCAAATCAAAGTGAAACTCAAATAAATTGAACAATTAGAATTTATTAGGAATTCATAAAAGGAAAATGATCCAAAAATAGAATTGTGGCATAAAACTTAGAATAATTTATATTCAAGGAAGATCATGGTTATAAGTAAGAACCTTGAATATCTCAATTTAAATTACTCTAATGCAACTTTGTATATAATTTAATGGTGAACTTGTATAATTAAAATAATAAAGATAAAAGGAATAATGTGAGAAGACCTTATTGAGAAGGGTATAGAAGGTTAAGCATAATTTCATAATGTGCCTAAAAGTATAATGTATTAATTGAGGACTAATTGAATAAGAAAAACGAGAATGAAGAGTGTGAGTGAGACCTTGAGAATCATAAGACATTTAATTTAATGAATCTTATTAAGGACAAAGAGAAGAACAATGATAAAACTTTATGAGACAATGATAAGTCCTAAATTAAGTATGAATGACGAACTTTGTAATAAATGCTACATTAAAGTGAGAATTCATAATAAACCTTGAAAGTGTATTAGTGCATTTAAATACCGATAATATGATCTTGTGGGTCCATGTGAGGGACAAATGATGTGTTGATGCTTACTTTGGCCAATTGTGGCATATTGTGAAAAGTATGTAATAATAAACATTACCTGATATATGTATGGAGTCGTCATGTATTGTGAAAGACCGATGGACTCTTTGTCAAGACCATGTTGCCTAGGAGTTGAATCACACCTTAGTGCAGGTGCGAATAGAGTAGTGTGGGTCCTGTTGTTGACCTTGAGGACGTTGGGGCGCGAGCGTCTTACAGTGGGCAGTCGGTAGCCCCGCTGGACCGTGGGAAAAATCGATGCAAACGCACCGACGATCCTGACCGGGTACTGTCCTATAGCCTGATCTTGTGAGAATGCCGCTGTATAGAGCCTATGCGCAACATTATTGATTGACCGTTTATGGTAAGCACTTGGTCCAAGGCGGACAAGATACTGGCATGTCTCCCTGATCATTCACTCCGATGTTCGTCTCTAGCTCCATGGAGTAGGATTTGGTTATCATGCACATGTGCATAGTGAACACATATATATTACTTGGCATTTAATTTATATAATAATTGGATTTGCTATTTTATTGTTGATATACTGCCTGAAACTATTAAACTGCTTAATATCTACTTCTCGATACTGTTTATTATTTTTGTTATGCTATGTGGGCGTCCTACGCCGTTTATGTTTCTTACTGCCATAATTGGTAATGAAGTAGGGTGTCTCACCTCTTTCTCATATTGTTCTTGTTCTACGTGCTATTTTGGTTAAAGACTGTAGAGGGGACGAGATTGTTCTTTTCTAGACTTTACTTGGCATTGATCTCCTACTTTTGAGGATGTCGTCACGAAGGGGCTCCATTGGTTTTGTTAGGATCGTGTTTACCGATAGCGCCAATGCATGGTGAGTCGATTGGGCTAGACAGCGTATACGATATGTTGGAGACCTGATCCTGACCGTAAGGAGGATCCGCGATGGAGATCCTGTCCTGACACTTACTACTTCAGTACATCTGGAGTTCGCTTTGCCCATCCAGGAGCTATGGGTTGATCCGATTCACATCCCTAGAGAGGACAAGGATTCCATGGCATCAGCTACTAGGACACCTGCCCGTGGGACCGCACTCGGTCTTGTCCTTATATCTTCAGACGACCCGGGAGAGGATCCCGTGGTGGATCCAATGGAGTACCCAACTCCTTAGACACAGAGGTCTTTATGGGTAGTTTATGTTTTCTTCTGCATTAATCATGTTATGGTGTATTTTTAATATATTTATATTTTGAAGTAAATCTTGATGTATTTCATTGTGAGTGGTATGAGGAATGCGTCATGTTCTGTATGCTTTAACTTAATTAATTTAGTCCTACGTACTGTATTTTATATATATTCTCTTAAATCATATTTGTTAATGACGACTTATGTATTATTGCATTCGTGACTCATATTTCCTTTATATATTTATACAAAAAAAATATTTTCAAATTTGAAAAAGTATTATGAAGAAGTTGTAGCACGCCAAAAATTTAGTGACTGTGGTATAATGACGATTTTGTCGTAGTTATTAAATCGAGGGGTGTTACAATAAACACCATTTTTGTATATTATTTAACCCTCATATTCAGCATTTTAGACCTTTCTTGTGCTTAATCGATTAGTTTTGGTAACCATTTATAAGTTTGTGTTCAAATTGGGCTTAGTTGTATTTTTAGCATTGTGGTAATTTTACATTGTTTCTATATTTCGGGTATACCTTGAGTTATAGACATCTAAAAATTATGAACTTTACCTTGTCAAAAATCCAAGAGGAATCTCTACAACTTTGATGAGAGCTCTAGAGTTGAATCTGATGTCTAGTGGGTCATATTGGACTTGGAAGTCAGAACAGATGTGCTGTCAATGGAACCTAAGCAGTGCATAATGATTAGGCCGTATCTTGGGTTGTAGTAGTCAAAATGGGCTGAAATTAGCTCCATTGGGAAGATGAGATAAAACCTTTCAACTTTCATGAAGATCACTTATCAAAACGGTTATGTTTTGATAGGGTTTTTCATATCTAAAGAGAGAAAATAGGATCCAAGAGCTATAGAACATGTGTTGGCCATAACTCCTTCATTAGGTGTCCAAATCTTGTAAAATAGGTGTCCAATTAAAGCTAATTAGAAGAGGAAGAGTCTAAGCTAGGGACAAACTTGTAATTTCAATTTTAGGGTTTGTTATGTGGGAGAGAAAGCCCAAAACTGAGACCATTCCATTTAGTTCTCACTTCTCACATTCTCTCTTACTCCTTCTCCCTCTCTTCTTGCTCTCTTTTATATTTCTAATCTTTACTGTTCACCACTTTACTTTTCTATTTGTGCTCTCCATTCATTAAGAGCTAAAGCTTTGTAATCAATTCTAGGAATTAAAACTTTTTTGATGTTTAATTTTGAGACCTTGTGATGAATGTTTTCATTCTTGTTATTAATCAAATTTCTCTCCTCCTTCTCTTGATTTTGTTGCATCTTGACTGAGTACTTAACTCAGTTTTGGTGTTCATGTGATAGTTGCTTAACAATCATGTGTTTCCAAAGAGTTAGATAATGCATCAAAGGTGTTTGATGTATTGTCTAGCTAGTATGAATTCTAGTATGAGGTTGATTTAGGGTTAAGTGAATGCTTAATCCATTTTTTATTGATTGACCAAATCTTAGGTGCTTACCTAGTAGAGAATTCATATCTGGATGAGGATTTTACATGAGATTAAGTAATGGACCAAAGGTGTTTGATGAATTCCCTAACTTGGTTGAATGTTGAGCATTAGGTTGATTTAGGGTTAGATGGATACTAACTTCATCTAACGTTAATTAACTAAATGCTAGATGCTTATCTAGTAGAGCATACCAAGAATCTGGTTAGCCTATGAATGAGTCTATAGTCGTCAAGGATGGATTAAACTCAAGTTGTTGATTCCCTTGGTTTATAGTATTTTACAACATTTTAATTATTGTCCTTTAATTATTGTCTTTTGATTACTCTTGCAAACAACCCCACCCTCATCGCTAACTTTTTAATATAATTAATTAACTGGAATGATCTAAGGGCTCGACCCAGTTGCACCACATACTATAAGTGCTTAGTGGATCGGTTAATAAATCTCATCTAATTTGGTAGCCTCAAAAACTATCAAATTTTGGCGTCATTGTCATGAATCATTCTAAGTCAAATCAATCATATTAGGTGTATATTGAACTACGAACCATTCACTAACCCCTGTTTTGCTTATGTTGCTTGTTTCAAGTGGTTTTCACCAAAAACCTTCAGCCAATGGCATTTTAGTAATTATTGTATGAAATTTCATGCTCAAAATGAGCTAAAAATTGGTGGGTTGAAGGAAAATGGGGTTTTAAGCAAGGCTCATTAATTAAGGTCACCCTTATTTTTTTATTTCATCATTTAGACCATTTTTCCATTTTTTGAATCTTCTTTTTTGTATTTTTGGATTCCATTTTTGTGTAGTTTTCACCCTATACAAAGTCGCATAATTTTTAAAATTGTGTAGATAGGATAATTGCAGTCATTTTTGTAACTAATTAGTGCAGTATTCTCCATTGTGCATAACTTGTGTTGTTTGTGTTTCTACCTAAATTTGCATGTTATATGTCTAGGCCTTCTAGTAATCATTTACTTAACATTAATCCTAACATTGAGGGAGTTTTGCATGCACTTGATAAGGCTTGTAGGCTTAGTGAAAGGATAGTTTCTGAGATTGAAGGTAATACTAAAGTTGAAATTGACACTGAAACTGAACTTGAAACTGTAAGCAATCCTGTAACCATGGTTGATAACACGGACACTAAACCTGAAACTAGAAATAATGCAAACATGGGCAAAAACTTACATAATAGAACCCTTAAAGAACTAGCAGCCCCTGATGTCAATTATCAGCCTTTATACATTTAATATCCCAATCTAAATGCTGATTTTGAACTCAAATCTGGTTTAATACACTTGCTATCAAAGTTTCATGGTCTTGCAGGTGAAGATCCTTACAAGCATTTGAAGGAGTTTCATGTGCTATGTTCCACCATGAAATTACAAGGAATTCTTAAGGACCACATCAAGCTGCTAGCCTTCTGTAACAACCTAATACTAGTACTATTGACATGCCCAGGATCATGCCTTAGTAATTAGTATTGGTGTTATCACTTTAAAACTAATAACAAGTTTATGAAAATAAATATAACTTACATAGAAATATGAGCCTGATACTGGCGTAATCGTATATATATATTGAAATAATATTTATACAAATACATACTTCTTAATACAAAAATGCATTATATGCCTCTTTGTCACTACCTAATACAAATTTTACACAGTGCTTTATTTAACAATTGTTGGGAATTTTTGCGGATACATCACGCAGCGAAAAATAGGGATTCCCACTGAGGATCTATGCGAAAAAACCATAATCTGAGTTTTTAAAAGATTTATCTCTTGAAGCGTGAATCACTAACACCGTAATAGAAACGATTTCTCTGCGGTATCCACACGAACAGACTCACGAACGTCCAACGTCTGCAAAGAAGAGCCTCACGTCTCTCACACAGTGCTAGCTGCGAAGAGAAGAGAAGAAACCTGTCGCTCTCTCACTCACTTTCTGTAGGTGCGGCTAGGGTTCTGAATTACATACGTTAGCAGCCCCCTTAGCAGTACTATTTATAATAGTGACTGCCTTAAGTGAGTGTGAGCAGCAGTAAGGTAAGCTGTGCTACCCTAGACCCTGTTATGAGTCTGGCCCATATTTGAATCTGAGTCCAACTTAGATCCATTGCTCCAATTTTAGTCTGCTCTATGTGTGTGACCCTGCAGGTTCTTATTACATTGACAGTAATATTAAAATCCCATTTTAATATTACAAGCAGTGAGCGGTATCTAGTAACACATCGCTGCTACCCAAGTAATAAGAATGTCAGTGATTTGACATAACCTTTCCGTGACCAATGTTTCCGTGTCGTTTAGTCCCTTTGTCAAGATATCTAGATTGAACACAAGGAATGGAATGCATCATCCTTGTATAGTCCAATCATTGGTTTCCTGATACTCGAGTAGACTTTGTAACAACAAATGAGATCAATATTTCATATTAACTCATTTGAGCATGGCTATGCATTTCATAGTCTCACTCAATCAGGGGGCCCGAAGATATCGCTCCTGTTATGTAGGAGTGACAAATCCCATCTAGGTCACTCACATCCCTCTGCATGATTCGTGGCATGTCCAATAACTAACTTTATAATCAACTTGTTATAGATGACGTTTGATGGCATTAAAACACACAACTCCTCATGTAGGAATCGTAGTGATTTCAGGTCAAAGGACCACAAACACCATTGTCACTATGAGAATCGCTTATGACACTCACGTAATGATCCATGTAGCATTCTCATGGTGTGTCAGTCCAGTACATCATTACTCTAATATGTACCCATGTGAAGACTTGATATCTCATATCCATGACTCATGAGATATGGTCATCAGTCTATGCACATACTAGTCTCAATGTATTATTGTTGTCCTAATTAACAATAATACTTGACTAGGGACATTTAAGAATAGTGTTGTAACCAAAAGGATCTCACGATCAAGTCATCCACTTGATGTCCTATGGCATCAAACTTACTATTCTAAGGACTTTATTATGTTTATCAAAAAGAACACAATAAATGAAATGCCTCATATATAAAAATAGCATAATAGATTGTATGTAAATACAGAAAATGTATTGGCCTCTAGGGCATACACCAACAATCTCCCACTTGCACTAGAGCCAATAAGGCATATATCTAATGCCTAAAGACCTAGTGTGACCCTCATGCTTTTGCTGTGCAAGAGGCTTCGTCAGTGGATCAGCAATGTTATCATCTGTTGGTACTCAGCATATCTTCACATCTCCTCTATCGATGATCTCTTGAATGAGATGGAAGCGCCTAAGTATATGTTTGAATCACTGGTGAGATCTAGGCTCCTTAGCTTGTGCAATGACTCCATTATTATCACAATAGAGGTCCACTGGGTCCACAATGCTAGGAATAGTGCCAAGTTCAGTAATGAACTTCCTGATCCAAATGACCTCCTTTGCTGCATTGGAGGCAGCAATATACTCAGCCTCTGTGGTAGAATCGACGACTGTCTCCTGCTTTGAACTCTTCCAGGTCACAACCCCACCAATTAGGCAAAAAACATAACCCGATTGCGATCTGGAGTCGTCCTTATCGGTTTGGAAGCTAGCATCAGTGTAACCTTTTACAACTAGCTCTTCCTCGCCTCCATATACCAAGAACGAATCCTTAGTCCTTCTCAAGTACTTAAGGAAGTTCTTGATAGCAGTCCAGTGACTCTCACCGGGATCAGACTGGTACCTACTCGTCATGCTCAAAGCATACGAGATGTCTGGTCGAGTACATAACATGGCATACATGATAGATCCAATTGCAGATGCATATGGAATCTTGCTCATGCGATCCCTCTCATCCTGGGTGGAAGGGGATTGAGCCTTAGATAGGCTTACACCATGTGACATAGGCAAGAGTCCTTTCTTGGATTCATGCATGTTAAATCATCTTAACACTTTGTCTATGTATGTACTCTGACTTAGGCCAAGCGAGTCTCGGTGATCTATCTCTATAGATCCCGATACCTAATACATAGGTGGCTTCGCCCAAGTCCTTCATAGAGAAGCAGTTCCCTAACCAAGTCTTTACAGACTGTAGGGTAGGGATGTCATTTCCAATAAGTAGTATGTCATCTACATACAATACCAGAAAGACAATGGTGCTCCCACTAACCTTCTTGTAGACACAAGATTCTTCTTCATTCTTGATGAAACCAAACTGTTTTTTTTTATCATCAAAATGAAAATTCTAGCTTCTGGAAGCTTACTTCAATCCATAAATAGATCGTTGCAACTTGCATACTTTTCTAGCATCCTCTGGAGTGGCAAAACCCTTAGGTTGTGTCATGTACACATCTTCGAGAAGATTTCCATTAAGGAAAGCAGTTTTGACATCCATTTGCCAGATTTCATAATCATGGTATGCTGCAACAGCAAGCAAGATCTGAACGGATTTAAGCATTACAACTGGGGAAAAGGTCTCATCATAGTCTACACCATGAATTTGTTCGAAACCTTTAGCCACCAATCGCGCCTTAAAGGTATGCACATTACCATCTATGTCAGTTTTCTTCTTGAAAACCCACTTGCACCCAATGGGTTTTACCCCTTCAGGTGGGTCAACTAAGGTCTATACCTGGTTGGCATACATGAAATCCATTTCAGATCTCATGGCCTCAAGCCATTTCTCAGATTCTGGGCCAATAATGGCTTCCTGGTAAGTCACAGGCTCATCTTTATCCATGAGCAATACATCACCTTGTTGGGTCATGAGAAATCCATATCTCTCTAGTTGATGATGTATCTTGTTAGACCTACGCAAGTCTTGTGCTACTAGAGCAAGCTGCTGTTCCACAACATTTTGTGGAGGCTGCTCTATTTCCACCATTAGTTCATTGCTGCTTTGTGAAACTTGAACTTCTTCAAGTTCTACTTTTCTCCCACTGGTTCCTTTGGAGATAAACTCCCTTTCTAGAAATACAGCTGTCCGTGAGACAAACATTTTGCCTTCAGTAGGATTATAGAAAAAGTATCCTTGGTTTCCTTTGGATACCCCACAAAGAAGCATTTATCTGATTTAGGTCCAAGCTTATTAGAAACTTGACGTTTCACATAAGCTTCGCAGCCCCAAATATTCAAGAAAGACATACTGGGCCATTTCCCAGTCCATATCTCATATGGTGTTTTTTGAACCATCTTAGATGGAACACAGTTAAGTGTGAAAGCTGTTATTAATAGAGCATGTCCCCAGAAGGAGCTTGGAAGGTTTGCATGACTCATCATGGATCAGACCATGTCCAATAAGGTCCGGTTCCTCATTTCAGAGACACCATTCCATTGTGGTGTTCCTGGTGGAGTGAGTTGAGATATTATCCCACACTCTTTAAGATGATCATCAAATTGTTGGCTTAAGTATTCTCCTTCTCGATCTGATCGAAGGATTTTAATACTCTTGCCAAGTTGGTTTTGTACTTCATTCTTGAACTCTTTGAACTTTTCAAAGGATTCTGATTTGTGCTTCATAAGATATACAAATCCATATCTACTGAAATCATCAGTAAATGTAATGAAGTATTGAAAACCGCCTCTAGCGAGTGTGTTTAGTGGCCCATATACATCACTATGTATAAGGCCTAAAAGATCACTAGCCCTTTCACCTTGTCCAGTGAATGGGGCCTTTGTCATCTTCCCTAATAAACAAGATTCACATGTCTCATATGATTCAAAATCAAACGAGTCCAAGAATCCATCTTTATGGAGTTTGGAGATGCGTTTATCATTTATGTGGCCCAAACGACAATGCCAGAGAAAAGTTGGGTTCAGATCATTTGATTTGAACCTCTTTGTATTTATGTTATAGATAGGCATTTCGAGATCAAGTACATAAAGTCCATTGCTTAATTGTGCACTACCATAAAAAATATCATTCATATAAATAGAACAACACTTATCCTTTATAATAAAAGAAAAACCTTTCTTGTCCAAACAAGAAACATAAATGATATTCCTACTAATAGCAGGCACAAAATAGCAGTTCTCTAACTCTATTACAAGCCCAATGGGCAAAGATAATAAATAAGTCCCTACAGCTAATGCAGCAACCTTTGCACCATTTCCCACTCGTAGGTCGACTTCGCCCTTTGTCAATGGTCTACTGCTCTTTAGATCCTGCACATTTACACAAATGTGAGATCTATATCCAGTATCTAATACCCATGATGCAGAAGTAGATAAATTGACTTTAATAACAAAAATACCTGAAGTGGAAGTCTCACTTTCCTTCTTCTTTTTGAGCTCCTCCAGGAACTTGGCACAGTTCCTCTTCCAATGTCTGGTCTGACCACAATGGAAGCATGTACCTTCCTTAGCCACTCAACCCACTAGTTTCAAGCCAGAAGTGCTGGCTTTGGACTTATCCTTGCCCTTGCCCTTCCAGTTATCCTTGGGCTTTTTCTGCTATTTTTTGCCCTTATTCTTTTGGACCATCATTATGGCCTTCCCTTTGCCTTTGTTAATGTTCTGCTCAGTAGTTCTCAACATGCCTAGCAGCTCTGGTAGTGATTTGTCAATCTCATTCATGTTGTAGTTCATGACAAATTGACTAAAACTTTCCGGCAACAATTGCAAGACTAAGTCAGTGGCCAACTCTTGGCCCAAAGGAAAAGCGAGTCTCTCTAGGTTTTCAATGTACCCAATCATCTTGAGTACATGAGCACCAATGGGCTTCCTTCTACCGACTTGCACTTGAAACAAGGCTTTAGAGACCTCGAATCTCTCATGCCTAGCCTGCTCTTGATAGAGCTTTTTAAGGTGTACGATCATATTGTATGCATCCATGTTCTCATGTTGCTTTTGGAGCTCAGAGTTCATAGTGGCCAGCATTAGACATCCAATGTCTAAGGCATCATCTTGATGCTTCTTATAAGCATCTCTTTCAGTTCTAGGGGCATTAGCAGCAGGTGGCTCAGGAATAGGCTGTTACAAAACATACAACTTTTTCTCTTGCTTGAGGACAATCCTCAAATTCCTGTACTAGTCTAGAAAATTCGTTCCAGACAACTTGTCCTTCTCAAGGATGGATCGCAATGATAAAGTACCCGGTGTGTTTGTTGCCATGGTAATCTATTAACAGAAATATGCAAAATATAAGTATCATGCCATAAACATATTTAATAAGGTCTTTTAATTAAATATGCCTCCCACTATTTTATTCAAGTCAATGACCCTCAGCATTGACTCAGAAAATCCCATCGTAAGATTTTCTAGTGGGCCAAGATCCATATTTCACCTAGTTTTGAGTTAGCTTTGACTGATCACCCAAAATTCAGTTATTTAGGTAGGAAACACTTTCCAATTACATCACATGTAACTCTTGGATAGTTAGGTGAATAACACTTATTCAAGTCCATCTAATGGACCAAAGCCTAACTTCATGCCTCTAAGCCTTCAATCCTATTGAAATGGCCTAGTTAAGTCATACCCAATGGTTGGCAGTTGGATATTACCTTTATCCCATCGCGTCTTACTAATATAGATAAAGGCATCCTGCTTTGGTAGACCTGCACTTGATCGATACTAGTCTTGACGAGTGTCACACATTGGAAGGTATCACATAATGACTTAATATTTGCTTTGAGGGAATTATTATTATTATTATTAGATCTCACCATTTATTAAACTGTTTATCATACCATAAACATTATCCATGCATCTCATACATAAAAAGCATATAATAAAAGTGACATGGTTATGGCCCCTAAGAGAGTAGCATTAACTAAGCCAGCTTCACCAAGCATCTCCCATCAACATCCTCACTTGATGTCGTCTTCTTGCCTCCACATCATAATTACATTATATAGAAACCTCTTTTACATTCGAGGGGAGTTAGGTGAGAAGAGAATGTACAATCAAAATGTAGAGAGAAAGGCATGACACGAGGTCGTATTTATTAAAACCAAAAGGCATAAAAAGAGGACTAAGGCCATAACCATGCACCATGCATCACAAAGAATATATAAACTCATAACAATAATACATAATTATTTTTTCGTGAGTTATAAAAGGATAAAAAATATTGCGCAGTCGAATAACACATTACGCAGAGGTAGCACGGGGATTCTCTTGCTCCTCCCTTGAGCCCTTGTGCCGCGCGGAACCCTAAGCCCGAACAACATGAACACTTCATGCGCCGCAGGGAACCCTTGTGCCGCAAAACATCAATATTTGATGCTGCTGCCGCAAAACAAGAATAGGGTTTCCCAAACCCCTTACGTTGCTCCTCTTGTGCAAAAACAAGGATTTCATAACCCCTGCTGCCGCAAACCAAGAACAAGGTTTCCCAAACCCTTGCGCCGCCCATTATGAATAAGGATTCCATAACGCTGTACGTATCACATACATACCAAAAAGCTTCGCAAAAACATACATCTTAATACAAAACGATTTTCACAGAACATATGAACATCTTCATGGTTTTTGAAAACAACATCACAGTTTTGCATAGAACACATAAAACAAAATATGTTTTCGCAAAGGGTTTCATACGGTTTTCTGAAATAACATATTAAAGATCATATCTTTTTATCAAAAACAAGAATAGAAAACATGTTATCTCATGTAAACGAAAATAGAAAATCGAATCATGGTTTCGCAAGACTCTCTGATACCACTGTTGGGAATTTTTGCGGATACATCACGCAGCGAAAAATAGGGATTCCCACCGAGGATCCATGCGAAAAAACCATAATCTGAGTTTTTAAAAGATTTACCTCTTGAAGCGTGAATCACCAACGTCGTAATAGAAACGATGTCTCTGCGGTATCCACACGAACAGACTCACGAACGTCCAACATCCATAAAGAGGAGCCTCACATCTCTACACAGTGCTAGCTGCAAAGAGAAGAGAAGAAACCTGTCACTCTCTCACTCACTTTCTGTAGGTGCGGCTAGGGTTCTGAATTACACACGTTAGTAGCCCCTTTAGCAGTACTATTTATAATAGTGACTACCTTAAGTGAGTGTGAGCAGCAACAAGGTAAGCTGTGCAACCCTAGACCCATCTGTTATGAGTCTGGCCCATATTTGAATCCGAGTCCAACTTGGATCCATTGCTCCAATTTTAGTCTGTTCTATGTATGTGACCCTGCAGGTTCTTATTATGTTGGTAGTAATATTAAAATCTCATTTTAATATTACAAGCAGTGAGCGGTATCAAACAACACATCGCTGCTACCCAAGTAATAAGAATGTCAGTGATTTGACATAACCTTTCCGTGACCAATGTTTCCATGTCATTTAGTCCCTTTGTCAAGATATCTAGATTGAACACAGGGCATGGAATGCGTCATCCTTGTATAGTCCAATCATTAGTTTCCTGATACTCAAGTAGACTTTGTAACAACAAATGAGATCAATATCTCATATTGACTTATTTGAGCATGGCCATGCATTTCACAGTCTCACTCAATCAGGGGGCCCGAAGATATCACTCCTGTTATGTAGGAGTGACAAATCCCACCTAGGTCACTCACATCCCTCTGCATGATTCGCGGCATGTCCAATAACCAACTTTATAATCACCTTCTTACAGATGACGTTTGATGGCATTAAAACACACAACTCCTCATGTAGGAATCATAGTGATTTCAGGTCAAAGGACCACAAACACCATTGTTATTATGAGAATCGCTTATGACACTCACGTAACGATCCATGTAGCGTTCTCATGGTGGGTCAGTCTAGTACATCATTACTCTAATATGTACCCATGTGAAGACTTGATATCTCATATCCATGACCCGTGAGATATGGTCATCAGTCTATCCACATACTAGTCTCAATGTATTATTGTTGTCCTAATTAACAATAATACTTGACTAGGGATATTTAAGAATAGTGTTGTAACCAAAAGGATCTCACGATCAAGTCATCCACTTGATGTCTTATGGCATCAAACTTACTATTCTAAGGATTTTATTATGTTTATCAAAAAGAACACAATAAATGAAATGCCTCATATATAAAAATAGCATAATAGAATGTATGTAAATACAGAAAATGTATTGGCCTCTAGGGCATGCACCAACAACAATTACAACTAAATTGTCCTTCTTCGATTCTGATCTTCCTTTCTGCATACTTATGCCTTCAAAGTTCCTAGAAAAAATACAAAAATACAAAAAATGCAAGGGTGAGAATTCAAAGAATTCTCAGTTGTTTTATAAAAACATGACAACATAATATTTCTAGTTGTTTCGAGGAAAAATATATCCTTTGTTAAAAACTCAATATATATACATATATATACATACATACATATATATATATATATATATATATATATATATATATATATATATATATATATATATATATATATATATATATATATATTAGTTAGAGAGGTGGCAAACCGCCAAAACTTTATAAAAATCATTTGCACAATCCGATCAATCATGCAGTTTCAAATTCAATTCTTTATCACAATCACTTCAAGCATTAGTACTAAGTATACATAATTTACATCATATGTATTCATCTTTCATAATAAAACATAAGATAATAATAATCCATATTAATTATCATACCTCAACATAATCACTATAATTCATTCTTTTAGGATATTCTCAAGTCATGCATCAACCTTGGTCCTCATTAATTTGATTCTAAAAACAAGACAATTGCCCATACAATTATCATTTTATACAATGCATTATGATATATGATTATGGCTAAGGGATGCCCTAAAGTATGCTTATGCAATGTTTATGATTATGCCTATGGGATGCCCTAAAGTATGCTTATGCAATATTTTTAAAAGATTTTGTTTTTGGAAAACACGTGTTACTTGCATATTTCCAAGGATCCTTTTGCTCCAGGAAGTCTTTTTGATCCTTATTGTTGGTGTATGCCCTAGAGGCCAATACATTTTCTGTATTTACATACATTCTATTATGCTATTTTTATATATGAGGCATTTCATTTATTGTATTCTTTTCTGATAAACATAATAAAGTCCTTAGAATAGTAAGTTTGATGTCATAGGACATCAAGTGGATGACTTGATCGTGAGATCCTTTTGGTTATAACACTATTCTTAAATGTCCCTAGTCAAGTATTATTGTTAATTAGGACAACAATAATACATTGAGATTAGTATGTGTAGAGACTGATGACCACATCTCATGGGTCATGGATATGAGATATCGAGTCTTCACATGGGTACATATTAGAGTAATGATGTACTAGACTGACCCACCATGAGAACGCTACATGGATCGTTACGTGAGTGTCATAAGCGATTCTCATAGTGACAATGATGTTTGTGGTCCTTTGACCTGAAATCACTACGATTCTTACATGAAGAGTTATGTGTTTTAATGCCATCAAACATCATCTGTAACAAGGTGATTATAAAGTTGGTTATTGGACATACCACGAATCATGCAGAGGGATGTGAGTGACCTAGATGGGATTTGTCACTCCTACATAACAGGAGCGATATCTTCAGGCCCCCTGATTGAGTGAGACTGCGAAATGCATGGCCATGCTCAAATGAGTCAATTTGAGATATTGATCTCATTTATTGTTACAAAGTCTACTCGAGTATCAGGAAACGAATGATTGGACTATACAAGGGTGACACATTCCATGTCTTGTGTTCAATCTAGATATCTTGACAAAGGGACTAAACAACACGGAAACATTGGTCACGGAAAGGTTATGTCAAATCACTAACATTCTTATTACTTGGGTAGCAGCGATGTGTTGCTAGATACCACTCACTGCTTGTAATATTAAAATGAGATTTTATTATTACTGCCAATGTAATAAGAACCTGTAGGGTCACACACATAGAGCAGACAAAAATTGGAGCAAAGGATCCAAGTTGGACTCGGATTCAAATATGGGACAGACTCATAACAGATGGGTTTCGGGTTGCACAGCTTGCCTTGCTGTTGCTCACACTCACTTAAGGCAATCACTATTATAAATAGTACTGCTAAGGGGCTGCTAAGATAGATAATTTCAGAACCCTAGCCACACCTACAGAAAAATGAGTGAGAAAGCGACAGGTTTCTTCTCTTCTCTTCGCAGCTAGCACTGTGTGAGAGACGTGAGGTTCCTCTTGCAGATATTGGACATTCATGAGTCTGTTCGTGTGGATACCGCAGAGACATCGTTTCTATTACGGTGTTCGCGGTTCACGCTTCAAGAGGTAAATCATTTAAAAACTTGGATTATGGCTTTTTCGCACGGATCCTCGGTGGGAATCCCTATTTTTCGCTGTGTGATGTATCCGCAATTCCTAACACTTATATATCCTTAGGTAGGAAGGGGTAGGAAGACCTTTGTTCCTTGGCCTCCTTGCTCTACCTTGTTATGAGTGGTCAATCTTTCCCTACAACAGTGAGGTAACTGTTTGCCTTTCCACCATACTGGGTATGAGAACCCACAGCCCTGGCACTAGGAGCCCCTTTTGCTCAAGCCTATGGCCATTCATACAAGGAAATAGAAAGTAACAACTTTGAAAATAAAACATGTAAAAATATTTTAAAATTAGTCCTTCATTCACTTTTCACATAATCTATCTTTTCCTTCCATAATAAGGAAGCAAAACCTTATTCACACATTACATTATTTATATAGTTATTCAATCCTTTCATATTCTAAGTAAAGAAGGAGTGATTCACTTAATCTCAATCTACCCTTATTCTTCCTTTATTATGCTTCTCAACAACATTCACACATATCATCCATTTTATACAAAGTACATATAATGATTCACATCAAATAGCTCAGCCTTGCATTCAAAGGAGCAATACAATCCAAATTCTTCCCTCAATAAAACACACTTGGCCGTGACCACCCTTCAATCTAAATTCACAATTTCAATTAAAACATAACTTCAATGAGTAACAAAATTGCATTCAAATTAAAGTCATAACATGGTAACTTTCAACCTGGTTTTGCAAGCACATTTCCAAGTTATAATTTCAAACACAACATCAAAATTTTGGTCTCAAGGGCAGCTTTGTTCCATGACCTTTAACCATCATATATGTCACAATTTCATGTTCCAAAAATAACAACATTTATGGCCACATAAGGTAGCATTTCTATCGTGTCCATTTATCACCATTAAAGCATCATTTTTACTAATAATACATCAGATCTCTAGCCAACAATGGACAACATTTTATCTTGAAATTTCAACACCATTTATCATCATTCAAGCCATGTTTTCACACATTAAAATTACCCACTTACAACTTAAAAACAAGGCAGCATTCTACCCTTGTAATAAATCATCATTCAAGCTTTATTCTGAGCTCAAAAAACCATTATAATGCAATTACAAATATAATAGCACATTGCCTTGATTTTCTAGTACAATTTAAACTACCAAATTATGACATAAAGGCATCACAATTCTGCTCATAACAAGGTACTCACAGTCGTGACATCCATCCTCAAGTCCAACTATTTTTTTTTATCAATACAATATGACAATTCAACATAACATTAATAGAAAATAGATAAACAATTTTAGAGCAATATAATCACCTTTAAAATCCAACCTAGTCGTGATATATTGAGCATCAAAATATCAAACAAAATCATAAACTTTTGCTCAAAAACTCACATAGAAATAGAATTAAAACAAGGTGAATTAGAAGCACAAAAAGCTCAAAACTCATACTATTTCTGGCCGTGAGCTTCCTGAGCTCAAATGGCCAGATTTGTGACACAAAAACAATGAGAAAAGAGGAGCAAGAGGAAAGTCAAGAACCCCTACTTTACTTCTAGCTTTGGTTCCTTAATTTTCCTCCCTTTTTCTTCACTTTCTTTTACTTCTTTTCTCTTTTCTTTGGTTGTATTCCTACTCTATTTTGAAGCTATTTTTGGGATTGTTAATCATGAGAAATAATAAGGATAAATAAGATTAAATGTGGGTAAAGATAGAAGGTGAAAAATGAAAGATGAAAAATGAAAGAATGGTGGAGAAAGAGAGCAATCGTGCTCTGTTTCTTTTTCTACTAGTTCAGCGTGAAATAGAGGGAGAGAATGAGATGGAAAATGAGAGAGAAATGAGTGAGGAAAGTGAAGAAAAATCTGGAGAGAAAGAGTGATGGTAGCTAAGGAAAATGAATAAAATATTTCATGTTAAAACTTTTGTATCTCTTAAGAATACTTTAATCTTTCAACACTAAGTTTTCAAGTGTCCATAAGTGTTATAGAAAATTTTAGGACTCAACTTAGTCCTTGGATCCATTTTTCATAACTTTTCATATACTGTTATTCATTAAGAAAGCTGCACCATTTTTATCAAATTAAATCGAACCTGTAAAATAAGTAAATATGCATGCCTTAAATTATTTTTCATACCAAAATATTCTTCATATTCTACTTGTCACCCCTATAAAATTTCATAATTTTTTGAGCTACTTAACTGTTCTGGCTATTTCTCAGCAGTATCCTTAAAAATACCAAACTTGCTCTGTTGATTCTCCAAAATTTTCTACAATTCTTATCAATGGTTCTTAGCTAGGAAATAAATTTTTCATATTTATTTCCATCATATCAACTGACTCTACACATACTTTAATTATTCTTCTGTACTCAGTGTTATAGAATTACGCTCCAATTAGTTTAGAAAATTACCCGAATTAACAAATAACTCTTACTAGTATTACTGAGCTTTTATAACACTACTTAGGACTTATTAGGTCAAGAAGGGTGTTACACCCTCCCTTTCTCCCTTGCTGATGCAGCCAAGGATTGGCTATATTATCTTCCATCTGGTTTTGTGACAAGTTAGAATGACATGAAGAGGCTATTCCAAGAGAAGTTTTTCCCTGCATCCAGAGCTGCTGCCATCTGAAAAGATATATGCGAGATAAGGCAAAATTCTGGAGAGACTCTACATGAGTATTGGGAGAGTTTCAAGAAATTATGTGCAACTTGCCACACCATCAGATCATTGACCAGCTGATGATTCAGTATTTCTATAAGGGATTGTTCCCCATGGACAGAAGTATGATTAATGTTGCTAGTGAAGGTGCATTATTTGATTAAATCCCAGTTGCTGCCAGAGATTTGATTACAAACATGGCTACTAACTCCCAACAGTTTGGTACTAGGATGATTACTCCCACTAAGAGAGTGAATGAAGTTCATGTGTCTCACGCTGATCAGCAAAGGATGGAGAATAGACTTGATGAGTTGACATCCTTAGTAAGACAATTGGCAATAGGGCAACAAATACCTATGCAAGGACCTGCCAAACTGTGTGGAATTTGTGCTTGTCCAACCCATCCCACAGATGTGTGCCCCACACTCCAAGAAGATAATTCTGCACCATAGGTTTATGCTGTAGTAGGCATCTTCCCTAGTAAACCTCAATACCAATAGCACCAGCAGCCTAGATATGATCTTTACTCTAGCACTTATAATCCTGGCTGGAGGGATGATCTAAATTTCAAATATAGAAATGCAGCAGTAGCAACACCGCAGTAGCCATACCAGTCATCAGTTAGGCCACACTAGTTTTAGCAAAATTCTAGACCAAGTAAGCAGCATTTCCAGCAGCCTACTAGACAATAAATATCACAACCACCTATGTAGCAACAAAGTCTTGCTCATTCTGAGCCTAGATTAAAGGACCTAGTCAAGCAAATAGCCACCAACAACATCCAATTCCAGCAAAGAACCGAAGCCACCATTCAGAATTTGAAAACTCAAATTAGATAGTTAGCTTCTTCATTGAGTCAACTGAAAGCATAAGGCTCTGACCAACTTCCCACCCAAACAGTTCCAAACCCAAAGAGAAATGTCAATGCTATTATGTTGAAAAGTGGTAAGATGGTAGAAGACCCTCAACCAGTAGAGAACATTGATTCTGTAGAGAAAATTGATTCTGCAGAAAAATCAAAATCTGTAGAACCTAAAAATAAGGTAGACCAGCAATCAGAAGTTAGAATGAGAAAGAAGAAATCTGATCATGTAGTGTTTCTTCCATTTCCACAAGAGCACTCCAGTCTAAGAAAATGGATGAAGCAGAAAAAGATAAAGAACTTCTGGAGACCTTTAGAAAAGTGGAAGTGAACATTCCATTACTGGATGTAATTAAGCGAATTCTGAAGTATGCCAAGTTTTAGAAGGAGTTGTGCATGCACAAGAGAAAATTGAAGGGCAACGAAAGAGTCAATATAGGGCAGAATATTTCATCCCTCAATCAGACAATTCCTAAAAAATGCAAGGATCCAAGCACATTTACAATTCCATGCATTATAGGCAATTACAAGTTTGAAAATGAAATGTTGGATCTTGGAGCTTCAATTAATTTGATGCCTATGTCTATTTTCAATTCTCTTGGACTTAGACCATTACGAGTAACTTGGTGTTGTGATTCAGTTAGCAAATAGGAGCAATACATACCCAGTAGGATTGATAGATGATGTTTTGGTGAGAGTGGATGAGTTGATTTTTCCTGCTGATTTTTACAATCTGGATATAGATGGGGATTCATTATCCAACAAGGTACTAATCATTTTAGGGAGGCCAATCCTCAAGATTGCAAGGACGAAAATAAATGTGCATGCTAGAACTCTTTCCATGGAGTTTGGAGATATAATAGTGTAGTTTAACATCTTTGATGCAATGAAGCATCCCATGGAAGAGCATTCTGTTTTTCATATAGACTTGCTTGATGAATTAGTTGATGACAATTATGATGAGTTATGTGTTGAGTTCCCTGATGTGGATGGTTTTGATGATTCTGGATTAGTATGTTCATGTGCTGATTATGATGTTGCTGTCAAGTATGAAGTGTGTTTTGAAATTTCTGCATATTTGGGAAATAACGAATTTGACTTTATAAATTATTCAGCAGCTACTGTTTGTGCAGAAATTCAGTCTGCTGAAGTAGTTCCCACCACCAGATTACTTCCCTCCATAGTGCAACCACCCGAATTAGAGTTGAAGCCTTTACTTGCACACCTTAAATATGCATATTTGGAGGATGGTGAGAATCTAACGATGATTGTAGCAAAAGACCTCACTGATGAACAATAAGAGAAATTGATGCAAATTCTGAGGGAGCACAAGAAAGCAATTAGATGGACACTTATGGACATTCTTGGTATTAGTCCCTCTACGTGCATGCATCAAATATTTCTTGAGAAGGGAGCTAAACTAGTAAGGCAACCCCAAAGAAGACTGAACCTATTGATTTTGGACGTGGTGAAGATGGAGGTGATGAAGTTATTACAAGTTGGCATCATTTATCACATCTCCGATAACAAATGGGTGAGCCTAGTGCAAGTTATTCCAAAGAAATCTGAGGTGACAGTAGTGGCGAATCAGAATAATGAGTTGATTCTTACTAGGGTGCAAAACAGTTAGAGAGTCTGCATTGATTATAGAAAGCTCAACCAAGCCACCAGAAAGGATCATTACCTCCTACCCTTCATTGATCATATATTAGAGAGGTTGGCTGGGAAATCGCACTACTGCTTTCTGGATGGCTTCACCAGATATTTTCAAATCCATATTACACAAGAAGATTAAGAGAAGACCACTTTCACATGTCCTTTCGGCACTTTTGCGTATAGGCAGATGCCCTTCAGCCTCTGCAATGCCCTTGGCACCTTTCAATGGTGCATGGTAAGCATATTTTTTTTTTTATCTTTTAGAAGAGTGCATGTAGGTATTCATTGATGATTTTACTATTTATGGTTCTTCCTTTGATTCATGTTTGGCTAGTTTGGCTAAAGTATTGCACAGGTGCATTGAAACTAACTTTGTTCTAAATTTTGAAAAATGTCATTTTATAGTAGAACTGTAACATACTCTAAACATGTTAGACTTATGAATAGTTACAGAGTTAGCTTAATATTTGCTTAACATACCTGCTTAATTTTATGATAATCTAAGTCAGTTTAGGCACTTTGCTGAAACCCAAAAGGTGAAAAGTGACTTAGAAATGACCTAGATATTAGCATAAATGGCTTAGCTAATGAAAATAGATATGGATAATTTATTTCTAAGTCACAAATGTGTGAATTGTGATATGGTTAAAGTTTGAGAATAATTGGAGTCAATTTGATATTTTTAGGCATATTGGTTGTGTGTTTTAATGTCGGATTAACTAGTCACAAATATGAAAATTTATGATACTGGTGGAACAATTTTTTTAGTGAATCTTAGTATTTATTTTAAAGTTATTGGAACTTGAAAAACTTGAATTAACTAAATCTAAGTATTTTTAGCAGATTATGAAGCACCAGTGTAATATCATAAGGCCTTAAACCATCCACGGTTACAACCATTTTCCTTTGACTTCTTATTGGTGACTTTGTTTCTTATTTATCACTTTCTCTCTTCTCTTCACAGCTGAACACAAAACAACAACAGAGGAGGAAGCTCAAAGTGGAGGAAAGGAAGGCAAGGAATAAAAGAAGAAGAAGAAATCCAAGATCAAAGTGTAAGGCTCAAATCTCCATCATCATAACAGTTTGAGGTAGGGGTTCTTAAGCTCAAAACATCATTTCTTCCTCATTTTCATGTTTTGGCTTGTTTAAGGTTTAATATGTCAAAATGAGATTTTGAGATGTTTTGAGTTATTTTCTTGCTTGCATAAGTTTTAAGGGTTATTTATGACTTGTTCATAATATGAGTTTGGATTAGAAACTTAGAACTTTCCATTTGGACCTTTAATGCTCAAAGTGAGGAAATTGGAGTTTGGATGAGTGATTTGATTCAAGAATCCATAATTGATGAAATGCGTTAGTGATTAATGTTTCCCATATGTTAATGAACTTGTTAGGGACTTAAAATCACCTAAAAACAAATTTGGAGTGGCTGAATTTCATGGTTTGCATCAATGGAACAGTGCAACCATCTGTAGAATTTTACAGATTTGCTACTTGGGCAATCAACGCTTAGGCAAGGCTTGCACGCTCAGGCGCTTAATGCCTAGAGGCATCTCTTTTTAGTTCACGCGATGAGCACCTAGGCACCTGCGACACGCGCTCAAGAACCTATCGCCCAGAGGGCTGTGCCCTAAAGCTACCAGTAACGTGCTTAAGCGCCTGGAAAACGCACTTGAGCGTGGAGACAAGGTAGAGGCTAATTTTTTTTAGCATGTGATATTAATTGAATTCCCTACTTGATGGGATCAATTGTGTAATTCTTTTAGAGTGTAATGAGACACTTTTTGGGATTTTTCTTAGAGAGAATTATTAACTTGCATATGTGAAAATTTTGGGAATCTTAGACATTCAAAGTGTGATAGAATGCCTATGTTAGTGCTTAGAACCTTGATCAACATGAGGTTGATTTTCATTTCACTTGTGAAGTGATTGTATGAGGTACTAGATATTATTTTATCTAGTGCTATGAATCTTGCTACTTTGTTGGATAAGTAAGGCTAAGACTCACATGTACTAGTGTGTAAAAATGTGTCTTATGTAATTGTTGCTTTTCAAACTTGGTATTTGCTAATTTCATGTGTATTATAACTTTAGATGGTGTGCACAACCATATGACTTAAGAATAAGGTGTTGGATCTAAATTCTCCTTTCATTTATGCTAGAATGGTTAGGGTTACCGATATGGGGTAGAAATAGTACTCTTACATTAGTGAGGGGGGGTCTACTTATTACCAAGTGGGGTATAAGTTCTTAGGCTTATCTTGCTTTGTATATACAAGGAACAGAGGTTCTTGGGAAAAAAGTAAGTAACTTGTGTTTTCAAAAACTAAAACTTACATTAACATTGCATAATCATATTACTTGTGTGAGCATAATCATACATCATACATACAACATTGTGTTGTTGACCATTGTATAGGCAGTTGTTTTGCTTGGTTGCTTGTTCGATGGTATCTTAGGATTGTATGGGTGATTCTTTGATATTATTGATTCTCGTAAAATCTATTACATAGTGTGTATGTATGTTTCAGTTGGTTTATTTGTTGTAAATAAATAACTGCTGGTTTTGGCATGCTTATATTGATAAATTATGATTTCTCACCCTGTTGTGTTTCCATGTAAATCCAGGTGAAGACCCTCCAAAGAGAAAGTGCAAAAAGAAGAAGCAAAACACATAGTTTTAGTTATTTAGTTTCTTATGCATTAGCTGGTGTGTATTTACTATGCTTTTTAGATTGTAAAAGTTTATGTATTATAGTGTGGCTTTTTAGCCAATGATGTATATATATGACTTTTTCCATCATTCGTGGCTCTCTATAATGTCTCCGTAGGGTATTATAGTTTTATGTTTTATGCATTTTTAGTAAGTGACATACTTGATACAATTTATCTTAAAATATTCTGATTATTTTATGATAATTCTATTAGGGTGTTACAAGAACAAGGCATACTTTTAGATCATGTAGCATCTAGTAAGGGCATTGAAGTAGATCATTCTAAAATAGATGTAATTTCTTCTTTATCTTATCCCACATGCATGCAGGAGATTCATTCTTTTCTTGGTCATGCAGGTTTCTATTGATGCTTCATTAGAGACTTTAGTAAAATAGCTCTTCCACTATCCAACCTCCTACAAAAGGATGTGGAGTTTGACTTCGATGAGAAATGCAAGGAAGCTTTCAACCATTTGAAGCAAGCTCTTACCACCACCTCGATTATCTAGCCACCTAATTGGACACTCCCCTTCAAGCTGATGTGTGATGCTTCAAACTATGCAGTGGGAGCTGTCTTGGCACAAAGAGTAGGCAAAATGCCTCACATTATCTACTATGCTTCGAGGATTTTGTGTAACATCCCAAATAGTAGTACTAATGACGTATTCGGTTTACGCATTAGTAATTAGGATTTGATACATTATTTACGAATATCATCAATTTTAAAAAAAGAATAATTTGATTAAATATCAAAATATGAGCCTTTCACGGAAACACAATATACATATATAACATGGTACAAAATATACAACATCATACATTATATACATAGATCGCCTCATGGTACAAAATCAAAATCACTAATTACAAAGTTCTAACCAAAATATCTAAACTAAGTTTTCAATCTAGAGACATAGTAGAGAGGGGATATCAAGTCCTCATACTACCTCAATAGAGAGGGTATCTTTCTTCTTCACACTATCTTTCATCCAGGGTAGGGAGAGGTTCATCGTTTCTCACACTATCTAGGATTTAGGATCACCCCAAGTAGTTAGGGAATCATCTATCCTCTACTACTTGATGACTAGGGAAGCTTGGGTAAAGAGGGAGGTCTTTTTTAACCTTAATTACTCTGGTAAAGAGAGAAATTCTCATATTCGCTCTTACCATCATCCAAGACTTACCCTAAGTACTAGGTATATCTAAAATCCAATTTAGCCTAGTTCCACAAAGGGATACCCATGAAAGTAAAATCATATTTCTTCAAATTATTTAATCATCATATTTTTAAATATGCAATTTGTAACACCCCTCGATTTAATAACCACGGCACAATCGTCATTATGTCACGGTCACTAAATTTCGGCGTGCTACAATTGTCAAATAACAAATTTTACAAAATTTTAGACATTTTGCATATGAGGAAAATAAGAGCCACAAATGAATAGTTACATATACAACCAGTTAAAATATGAATTATAAGATGTACTCAAATTACAGCATTTAAGACTGGATAATCACCTTAAAACCTACATATACCCAAAATACACCTTATACAGGTCATGTAAAATAAAATATAGATTACCCACAACATATCCACAACTATGGAGTTGGGCACTCCATCGGATCCCGAATGCGTGAGGCAACTTTGGGCTCACCGGTGTAGTGAGAAATACAGAATAAGGTCTTCAATTGCAGTCCTCTTCATGGTCAAGGTCAGATCCCCAACATATCACATACGCTTGTTGGTCCAGTTGACTCGCCAAGTCTTGGCACCTCTGGTGAACTCAATCATGACGAAACCAATAGAATCCCTTCAAGTTGTCCTTACCTAATGCAGAAGATCAATCCAAGTGAAATCTAGGGGATTCAACCTCGCCCCCTTTACAGACTTTAACCAAGAATTGATGTAGAACAAGAAAAGTACAAAAAAAGAGGTAAGACATCCTACCATCATTACCAATTATAGCAACAAGAAACCAAACGGTGCAAAGTGCCCACATAGCATTTTCGACAGCAATAATGATAATAAACATTAAGTAGCAGTAATAATCAACCAAGCAGTTCCAGGCAGTTATATATATCAGTAATACAACAGTTCCAATTTTAATAATCATAAATGCCAGATAATTCATGGACCCACTATGCACATGCATACAAAGTCAAAATCCTACTCCATGGAGCTAGACATAAACGGTCGGAGAGAAAGATCAGGAGACACGTCTGCAACTCGGCTGTCGAGGCCAAAGTGCTATAATTCATCAATTTATCCATGTGCACATCATGGCATTGTACAGACAGTCTACACTAGATCGCGATATAGGACAGTGCCCAGTCAGGATCGTTGGTGCGTTTGCATCGGTCTACCCCACGGACAGAAGAGCTACCAACTGTCCATTGCGAGGTACCCGCACCCCAACGCCCCCATGGTCAACAACAGGACCTACACTTGTCTACTCGTACCCGCACTAAGGTGTGTTCAACTCCTAGGCAACTCGGCCTTAACAACAGTCCAATGGACATTCACAATGCATACAGACTCTATGCATAATCATGTATGATCATTATTACATACTATTCCACAATATGCCATAATTGGCCAAAGCAAGAATCAACACAATCATTGGTCACTCACATGGACCCATAATATCATAATATTAGAATTAAATGAATTAATGCATTTTTAAAGTGTATTATGAATTCTTGCTTAGGTTTAGCTTTTCTTACAAAGTTTGTCTCTAAAGGAATTCTCTTAGTTAATTAAATTCTTTTAGGTAATTTATTCATATACACTTAGAATGTTATTCTAAGATCTCAATGTCTCACACTCTCTTGTTCTTACCCTAATTAAAATTATCCTAAGTCTTATGAAAATTCCATTCTTGGTTCTTTAAAATTTATGAATCTCAAAGTATAATTTAATTTTCCAATTTACTAATTCTTGCATCCTATTACCATTAATTTAATCACTAGGTGTTAGGTGATAAATTATAATTTTGGATTCGACGGAGACAATGCCTCTAGTGTACAAATGTGAGGCTACCTTTCGAAGAAAAATAATATGATAGGATGATGAAAGATGTCAGCCATAATATGATTTGGTGACGGAAATGGCTAGGTTATAATTTGACAGAATCAATGTTGATAGGAAAACATTATTTAACAAGAATGGCTAAAAGTCAAGTTCTGTCGAATGAAGATCTTGTCGAATATACTAGAAGGTCAGTTCTGTCGAATGATGTATAAAGCTGTCGAATATACTAAAAGATCAGCAGAAATCCTAATTCGACGGATGGGTGTTGACGTTGGAGAAATCTTCCAAGTGTTGAACCAACAAAAGTACTAAATGGTCAAAAATTCTAATTCGACAGATATTGACATTGGAGGAGTTTCTCTCATGTTGAACCGACGAAAGTGCTAAATGGTCAGAAATTCTAATTCGATAGATATTGACATTGGAGAAGTTTCTCTCGTGTGGAACCGATGAAAATGCTAAATGGTCAGGAATTCTAATTCGACGGATATTGACATTGGAGGAGTTTCTCTTCATTAATTACATAATGTACACTTGATTTATCATGAATTCCAATTGTTACAATTGTTCACAAAGAACCCTAAATTTTTGGGTCTCAAAACCGTGGCCCTCCGAGAACCAATCCGACATCATTTTCTTCCATTTCATGCATTCCAATCCGTTCAAATACATCAATATACTCAAACAAACAATCTAATAGCACAAACATATTATAAACAACATGCAAACATACTAATCATGCAAATAAAGAATAACCCTCAATAGGGTTTTCTCACAATCAATCACAGACAAGGTTTCTACATGCTAATAGAGGTTGAGGAGGAGTGTCTTCCTCTTACCTTAGTGAAACACAAGGAAAGCATGCTCTTTTTTGCTTAGGAATCTCGTGCTTCACCACCACCAAAACCTTGGGTGTTCAAAACCACAAAATTAAGATCAAAGAGGGGAAATGGTAGCCATGGTCACCAAGGTGGCCATGGAACACGAAAATGAGGAGAAGAGGAGAAGAAAGTTGAGAGTTTTTACCTTAAAGTTCCAAGCTTTGAGCTGGGCTGCCAACCATGAAAATGGAGGAATAACGAAAATGGAGGAATAAAGAAGAGCTCCACCAAGAAGAAAGCTTGAAGATGGTGAGGGAAGAGCAATGGTTTAAGTTTGGCTTGAGCAAGGGAAGCTTGAAGGTTCAACAATGGAGGTGTGTGGGTGGAAGAAGAGAGGAAGAGAGTGAGCTGTGTGAGGGAGAGTGAAGCCAGCGTGAATGAGAGAAAATGGGAGGATGCATTGAGATACCCCCCCAAAACCGTGCTGCACAATGAGAAGGAGGAGAAAGAGTGAAAAGTGGGTGGGGAGGAAGCTTCCTAGAAGCTTCCTTGAGAAGCTTCGCACGTTTTTTGATAAAATGAAGTGTGTGGTCACTTAAATGATATTATAAAAGTAACTCGATAGAAATAATCTACTAGAGCTATTTCTCAGTAGACAAAATTTACAGTTAGCAGAAATAATATTTTATTATTCCACAGATAATAAAATATACTGCGATTTTATTTATCAGATAAAATCTTGAAAAATAAAAACCTCGTAAACTATGTCCAGCCTCGGGTTTAGTAAGATCCCCCGTCAACGTTTCTACAGTCCAAGGTTTTTCAGCCTCAGGGAAAATATTTCGTTTTCCCGGCTCCGTCCAGTGGGCACGCTAAATGAAAAATATATTAAAATATTTAACATTTCTAAAGAATTCCACAAAAATTCCTAAAAACCACAAATATTGGAAAACAACTATTTATCATGAAACAAACAGTTTTTTGAGATGTTGCACTGACACTGCTCAGTGTGCATATAAAACGAGGAATATATTAAAATATTTAACATTTTCAGAAAAATCTAGAAAAATTCCCAAAAATCATAAATATTATAAAACAATTATTTATAATGAAATAAATAATTTTTGAGATATTACAACTCATGTGGCGTCCCAGGGCCGACGAGGGCGGGGAGTGATCGCTAGTGCAATGAAGCACAGACAAGGAGCGGCTCTTGGCAGGCTTCTAGGTGGAGGGTCTGCATGAATGAACTGAATACGCACCGAAATGAGAGGGATTCAGAGACTGTGCAGGTATGAGACTGCATAGTTGAGGATGGCTTAAAGGAATTGATTTGGTGTAGCCATATCAACAAGTTGCAACTTCTTTTCGGGAGCCTAGAACATAAGAACTCCATGGTTAAGCGTGCATGACCTGGAGCAATTGTGGGATGGGTGACCTCCTGGGAAGTTTTCTAGGATGCGTGTGAGTGAGGACAAAGCATGCTGAAAAGACACATGTTGGTTTGTGGAGACACTCATCAATCCTGCAGGCAGTCTCGGGTCGTTACATTAATGGTATCAGAGATGGGACCTCTCCCAGTACGGTGTGGTTCGGGGATGAACCAAGCGGAAATTGGTGGGCATGTGGCGTCCCGGGGCCGACGAGGGTGGGGAGTGATCGCCGGTGCAATGAAGCACGGACAAGGAGCGGCTCCTGGCAGGCTTCTAGGCGGAGGGTCTGCATGAATGAACTGAATACGCACCAGAATGAGAGGGATTCAGAGACTGTGCAGATATGGGACTGCATAGTTGAGGATGGCTTAAAGGAATTGATTTGGTGTAGCCATATCAACAAGTTGCAACTTTTTTTCGGGAGCCTAGAACATAAGAACTCCATGGTTAAGCATGCTTGACCTGGAGCAATTGTGGGATGGGTGACCTCCTTAGAAGTTTCCTATGATGCGTGTGAGTGAGGACAAAGCACGCTAAAAAGACCTGTGTTGGTTTGTGGAGACACTCATCAGTCCTGCAGGCAGTCCCGGGTCGTTACACAATCATATGCATATAAAGGTTTTTCTCATCATAGGTAATCAAACTCATCATCTAATCTCATTTGATTCAAACACATCATAAAAATCATTTCTCAGTTGGTTTGGATGCATAATCATATGACATTTAATTGAATCATAATCTTTCAATCTAAGGTTTAAGGTTTGTATTTAGGCTACATAGGATAAAGAACTCTGTTTTCATCATTTTTAAATCAAAATCCTCATTTTAGGGGCTTGATAATCGGTTACATGGCCTTAGTAATCGATGATCAGCTTGGCAGAACCTTGGTAATTGATTACAAGCAGGATATAATCGATTACATCTAACCCAGAATCCTTGTAATCAATTACAAATACTATGTAATCGATTACAAGCTGCCCAAAAACACAATTTGCAGTTCTAGAAGCTTGGTAATCGATTACAAGGGCTATGTAATCGATTACCACATGAAAATTTACAAAAAACAGAGCCTTTAAGCCATCCCAACCCAAACCAAACCATTAACACTCAATAACAACATCAAATCATCATAAATAAGCATCCAAACCACTCATAAAACATCAAATATCAACATAGGTATGAAACCCATTTTCCAAATCTTAAAACTCATTAAGAGTTCAATCAAGAATCAAGTTCTCAAATCATAATTAACACAAAGTCATCTTTTTCATTTCAAAATCATCATTCAAATCTCAAGTTTCCAACACCTTGGAAAACAAATGAAGAAATAGAAAAGCAAGGAAAAACCCCCTACCTCAACACCTTTGCAAAGCTCCTTCCTATCTATTCTTGAATCTTCCTTTCTCTTTATCTTTCTTTCTTCTTCCCTTATTTCCCTCTTTCTCTTTTTTCTCTTTTTCTTGTCAGAGATGCAAAACAAACATTAGAGAAGAGAACAGAGTGAGCATGAAAGAATAAAGAGAAAAGTGAGACAAGAAATAGGAATGAGAGAGGGAAAAAGAAAGTAGGGAAAATGAAATAAAGGAGAAAAGAGAAATCCAGCTGGAAACATTATATCTATTAAGAACGCTTTAATATTTCCTTATCGGATTTTCTAACCTTCACAGGTATTATAAAAAATTCTAAGATTTCCTTCATTTCCTAGCTTTATATTTCCACTTATCTCAGAATACACATTTATCAGGCACTAAGCTTCACTATTCATTCCTAGGTTAAGTTAAACCTTATGGAATTGAACTAAGAAGTTTTCAAGTGTTCAATTTAATATGTTTTCACCCTCTAATTTAATCTTCATCCACTATTTGACATCTATTCAAAATCTCATGATTTTTTGAGCTACTTGTCTATTTAGTTTGGTCTTTGAACCCTATCTCAATGTTGTTAAAAATGTCAAACTAAATCATTTGGTCTTCCAGAATTTAGTACAATAATAATGGTTCCATATTTATTTCTATCTCTTCAACTATTCAAACTAAATTTTGAGTTTATTTGAGCTATTTCTCAACTTTAGTGTTATAAATTTATATTCTAATCATTCCAAATCATTATCAAAATCATTAATTAACTTCCATCAATTTTTATTGAGCTACTATAACTGTGATTAAGCCCATTGGGTTGGAGAGATGTTACAATTCTCCTCCCCCATTTTTATAAATTATATCCTCAAAATTTGATCTATCTCATTCGAAAAGCTCTGGATAACTCCATACCATTGTGGTTTCTAACTTTCATGTGACATTCTTTGAGTCACCTCCATCCATAAAATCCTCACTAAAGGGATTTGTTTCCCTCTAAGCTCCTTTCACAATCCTATTAACTCCCGTAGTAAGTATGACTCTGAGGAACATATGATCACCTTCATTGAACTCCAAGTTTCTTCTTTTCTTATCTGCATAACTTTCCAATTTGTTGTGGGCTTTTAACATCCTATCTTTGATAATTCTAATTTGTTCTATGGTCTATTGTACCAAAAGCTTTTTGCAAAGTTTCCCCAAAATCTAAAGGCGAATCTAAGAACTCTATCTGCTATTATATTTAGGAGGATTTCATACCATTTAACTATCTCTTGAAGATGCAGCTAGGCTTTTCTATGTAATGGCCAATTAGCCTCTATGGTTAAAAGTGTGTAGACTTTGTCAGTTTGTCCATTATAACCCAAATAGCATCATGGCATGACCAGGTCTTTGGCAATCTCATAAAGTCCATTGATATGCTCAATCATTTCCATTTGGGAATCTCCAGGGATTGTAGAAGTCTAGAGGGTCTTTAGTGTTCTATTCTCACTTTTTGATAAACTAAGTTATGGAAATAAGTTTGCCCCAAATGGTTTTATATGTTAAGTTTTGATGATGACAAATACAAGACAAATAGAATGATGCTTATGCTTGATAAATGTGCTTAATGTGATATATTATATCATGCATGATATGTAGCTTATCTAGTTATATTTTACTTAATAATCATGCAATATGATATATGTAACATTCATCATATAGTATATCCAATAATGCTTTATATGAGTTATAAATGAATTAATATTGGATTTGACCTTTGTGCAATGTGTTCTGTTGCATCCTACATAGAGCATACATGTTAATAATTGTTAAATGACTTATTTGGATATGTCTATGAAAGTTTTATATGCATGTTAAACTAACTAAAGCTATATATTTTTGAATCATGCATATGAAGACATTGAATTATGTTTTTGGACTAACTATGCTTGTTTAAGTGAGCAATACTTTGTAGGATAGTCCAAGTATCAAGAGTGAGTATTGCAACAAGAAAGTAAAAGATATCAATTAAACTCAACACAAGGAGGATGTGAATGCCTATTTCATGAAGGTATTGATAAACATCAAAGTCATGTCAAAGACCAAGTCCAAAGGAAGATTAAATGGTATAACTTTTAGGACTTAGGGTCTTTATGTAAGAAGCCTTATGCATATCTCAAAAATGTTTTTACAAATGGTTTTCCTGTGCTAAAATACCCAACAAACAAGTTTTGAAAAGTTATTTATGGTGGTAGTTCAAATTTATGAAAAATAGCCAAGTTTGAGTTTTGCAAAACTGACCTTTAGTTGCTCTTTTAATCATATCTTTCAAAATACTTTGATTTTTGTTTTGAAACTTATTTCATTTGAAAATAGACTCAAAGATCTTTCCAATGACTGGTCATTTGCTTTAAACGGATAAGAAATGAAGAAGTTATGATCATTTAAAGTCAGTTTTCAAAATCTAAGTGGTTTATTCGAATAAAGCAAATGTTATTCGAATAACACACCACAGAAATCATACCAGAACGAGTTTTTAATAGTTTATTCGAATAACCAAAGGGTTATTCGAATAACATGACCCAGAAAACATTATTGAACATGTTTTTAACGTTTTATTCGAATAACTAAACGTTTATTCGAATAACCAAATGTTTATTTGAATAAAAAAACACTTCCTGATGTGTTATAAGTGATTTATTCGAATAGGACTTCATTTATTCGAATAAACTCAATCCATTTTTATGCAACGACTATTTTTTATGCTTTTAATGTGATATTAAATGATACCCAACGGCTATTTTCTCAAGAACACTATAAATACATGTTTCTGGGACATCTTTTGGCAACACCCATTTTATCTGAAATAATTCTTTCTTACTTTATTTTGTGATACATATTTTACCAAATTTCTGTGCTCTTTTTAGCCAAAATTTGAGATATCCTTAGAGAGTTTCATAGAGCTTCAATTTGTATAATTTGCTCTGAGTGAGAGTTTCTCTTCATCTATATTTTCTGTTCTTCTATATTGAGGGTGAGGTATCCTTCAAGATTTGTATATGGGTGAGGTATCCCTTCAAGGTTTGTATAAGGGTGAGGTATCCTTGTGAGCTGAGACTTTAGCACAAGGGTAGAGTTTTCCTGTGTGTGAAAAGTGCTCTTTTATGTAACGGTAGCAAGCACCTATTGAAGCTTGTACATATAGTGAAAAATCTCGAATTGTGTTTCGGGGACTGGACGTAGACCACAAGTGGTTGGTGGTCGAACCAGGATAAATATCGTGCCTGCTCTTCTTCTCTTTATCTCTTTATTTTTTATAATTTTATTTTATTGCACATTTACTTTCCGCTATTCTTAAAGTTCTTTTCTTCATCACGTTCCTTCTGTGCTTTTATTTAAATAGCTTAAATATTTGTGTTTATTTTAAGAGCATTTGTGAAAAAGTTTTTATACCCAATTCACCCCCCTCTTGGGTAATGGTTGCCATGACTAACAAGTGGTATTAGAGCTTCGTGCTCTAGTGAAAGCTTAACCGCTTAGAGTTAAAGATCCTTATTTATTAGCAACCTTGAAAGTTTTTTAAAATGGAAGGTTTTGAAATTGATAAACCACCATTCTTTGATGGTGTGAATTTTGTTTATTGGAAAACTAGAATAGAGTTTTATATGCAATCTATTGATTTGGATTTGTGGGATGTTCTGCTAAATGAGTTTACTTACAAATCAAAACAAACTTGGAATAGTTTTGACAAAAAATGTTTTTCTTTGAATATTAGAGCTATGCAAATTTTGAGAAGTAGTTTGAATGATGATGCTTATGGTAAAATTAAGAGTTGCTCTAGTGCTAAAGATATATGGGATGCTCTTAATGTTATTTATCTTGCTAACGATGATTTTGTGTATAAAGTTGCATATAAAAAGCAAGAAGAGCAAAAGTCATTGAAGGAAGCCTGTCATGAAACGCATGCTCAAAGAGATGTTCAAACTACTGAAGCAAGCCAAATGCCTCTTGGTGACGATGGTGCTCAACTTGAAGAAAAGGCAAAGCAAAATAAAATTGATAAGGAAGAAGGTGATTCCCTTCAAGAGCCAAGTGTGCTAGAAATTGCGACTACTTCTTATATGGCTAAAAAAGACTTTGAGGTAAATAATTCTAAATTATATTATAGTCCTTTCTTATGATGAGTTGCAAAGTGCATATAATGAATTATATGATGGTTTGTTAAATTTAGAAAAGAAAAACTTATTGAGTTTGGAAAACATTTCCTCTATTGAAAATAAAATTGAGACTTTGAAAAATGAATATGCTTTTCTTAATGAGGAAATGCCTTTGAAATATGAAACCTTATCTTCTTGTGAAAAATGCATTAATTTAGAAAATCAAGTTGAGGATTTATCTTTCAAACTTTCTAAAGCTAATGATTCTAAATGCTTACATTCTATGCTTGTTAATGAAAATAAAATCAATGTTATTCCACATGGAAATTCAAGTAAAACTTGTGGCAAAAATAACATAGAATGTAATAACAAGAAAAAGCTTAAGTTTTTCAAAGATGATCTTCAAAAGACCAAGCCATCATTAAATTCAATTGTTTGTAATTTTTGTGGTCATCTAGGATATATTTCTCATTTATGCAATTATAGAAGAAATTTTCATATGAGAAATTGTATGGTATCGATTCCTAAAAATCCTAAAGGCCCTAATATTAACATTCAAGGACCCAAAATGAAGTGGGTACCAAAGTGTCCTCCTAGTATTTCAACTGTGCAGAAAATTTCTCAAACGGATGGACTTATTGGTCAAAGGAAAGAGGAATCATCACAAAGAGCGCTTCCAAAGCCCAATGAAAGAAATTTTAGTCAAAGAAGGAAGATGACTTCAACTAAAGCTTCTCAAGTACACAATGTGAAACTTACAAAGTTCAAAACACCAAAAGAGAAGCAATGGGTAAGAAAAAGCATTTCCTTGATTACCAAGGCCAAGGTATCAACAGTTTTTACCTCTCATGAGCATTTACATGCAAAGTCAATAAATTTGAGGTATATTCCTTGTAGGCCTTAATTGATTAATAGAATCATGTGTACTTAATAAAATTTAAAAATTATATATAGCACATGATTATATTCTTACACCTTTTCACTCACTATTTTGCATATTTCTTGATCATAAGGTATTCTATGACTATGTATGCTTTATATGCTTTAAAATTGTCTATATATCATAAAAGTAAGCATGCTATCAACTATGTGCTTAATGGTATTTAATTATTTAATTTATTGTGCTCAATTTACATATTATGAAAAATTAATCTTTATGAAAGCATAATAGATTAATATTCGAAAACTAACACACAAGGACCCAATAAGATTTGGGTACCAAAAGTCAAAAAAATTGAAGTGTGTTGTAGGTGTGCTTGAAGGCCAAGAACTGACTTTGACATCTTGAAAGTGGCTGCTCCAAGTACAAAGACCAGAAATAATATCAAGCTCTCTTCCTTGTCCACGTGAAGTTTGGACTTACATTTTTCGGATAAGTAAAATTTTTATTATGCTTTTCTAGCCTTATAATTTGAAAATATTTCTACATGTTAATATGCTAGATAAAGTATACTTCTTGCTTGAAATGACATGTCTAATGATAATATCCTTGAGCTTGAGTTTTTGATCAATCATATATATAATTAAATATTTGAATTTATTGCTTAAATATTTTTTTAATCTCTCTTTAAATCACATATATATATGCTTTGAATTCTTGAACGTATGCATCTCTGTGTTTCTTTGTTAGTTTTATTCGAATAAACAGGCTTTCATTCGAATAAAGTTCTTTAAAGCTGATCAAAGTTTATGTTGAATATCATCTTTATTCGAATAACATGAAGTTTATTCGAATAAACTGACTTCTATGTCAGTTTTGTGTTTGCAGTGTTTACTGTCTATTCGAATAAATCCTTTACTTATTCGAATAAACAGAGCCTTTGTTCTATCAGTTTCTTACGTTTGATCTCTGTCTATTCGAATAAACCTCGGGCTATTCGAATAACCAGAGACTTGGCTTATCTGTCCTGATTGTTTGCTTTTCTGTCTATTCGAATAACTCCAGGTTATTCGAATAAACCTGTTAAAATGCCAAAACGCTTGGCTCTCCAGATCCTTTATTAGAATAGGATCCTCTTCTTATTCGAATAAACACGGTTTGTTTTTAAATGTAATCTGTTCTGCTACGTTTCGATTAATACATGTTAAATTCTTTTGATGCTTATATATAATTGGCTTGATTGATCATGAAATATCTTTTGCCTTTGTGAACTGTTTTATTACTTTGAATGCTTATTTGCTTATGAGTTTGGAATAATGACTAACCTCTATGGATCCAAAATTGATGGATACCAAAGAAAGTACTTTGAATTATTTTGTAGGGTGTCAACTACCTCAAGCAAGCATTTAAATGGAATAAGTTCATTCAACTTGAGGATAGTAAAGTTTAAAAGGATTCAACTTTTAAAAGGGGTGCAAAAAATTTTTATTCCCTCATGAAAACTTGAAGCTTGGAAGTTGGAGTCACCTACAAAAACTCAAAGAGTACACTTTTGGTGATATCAATCCTTATTTGTGCTTTAAATTTGATATCATATGATATATGGAGAAGTAGAGAGTTATGTTATACCTTTATATGCCTTATATGAAAATTATTTGCCTAAAAATGCCTAAATAAATTTTAACGATGATCATATGTTTCTTGATAAACTTGAATCATACCTTAAAATGCTTAAATTATTTTTTTCAAGTTCATATATACTTCATGCATTCTTGTTAAAACTAACATTGCATGGTTGATAATGTGATACATGCTTTAAATTATATATTAATCAAAATTATGCTTACAAATGGGCTTACATGATATTTGATGCTAACCTATGTTTTAGAGGACTTCTAAAGTTAGCTTTGCAAGTCTCTCTATGTGTTTCAAATATAGCCATCAGATTTTTACATACAAGTATATGTGGATAAATGAGAAAAGTTGAATGAAATTCAAATGAAGAGTAAGATAAAGAAGCATTTCTTTAAGTGCAATGGAATGGAGAATTCAAAGGAAGAAAGCTCAAAGTCAAAGGACAAATAAACAAAGAACATTCTAAAGAAGCATCACTCTTTATCTAACTCAATAAGTATCTTTATCCCTTAGGCTGCGTTTGGTGCACATGATAGTATAAAAAATATTTATTTAGACAAAAATACCCTTTATATAAAAAAGTCAAACAAAATTTTTTTAACTAATAAGTCATATACTCAACTTTTTAAAATGTTACTATTAATAAAAAATTAAAAAAATAAAAGAAATTAAAATGCTTTATATATATATATATATATATATATATATATATATATATATATACTTAACGTAATTGGTCAGACTCACGTAATCACTCACGTAATTCTTCACCTTTTATATATGTTTCCTCTTTCATTATGTCAAGTATATATATACGCACACACACTTAATCCAATTTATATACTTGACAAAAATTCCTTCACCTTATATACTTAACGTAATTTATATATATATATAGGCAATTTATATACTTGACATAATTGAAAAATAAAGACATAAAACTTGAGGTGACTAAAATAAAAAAAAAAAAAAAATATATATATATATATATATATATATATAATTCAAGCATGAAAAATTCAGAAACAATCATAGCTTTATCATAAAACATGTAACAAAAAGGTAAACACATAATAATCTTAGTAATATGTTAAATAGATTTCACAACAATTCATCAAATAAGCATTATGTTTGTCTTAAAAACTACGTACTCCAACGAAGTTCAAAAACATTATACTCCAAAATATTGATTTGATAAGCACAAAATTAGTCCAAAAAACCCATTTATGTAGAACCTAACTCTCAAGTAAGGCCTTAATCATTTCAAGATGATGTTCTTCATCAAATCCCCAAAATGAGTGCACTAGTTGGGGGTTTTGCGTAATTTTCTGAGCAGCCATCACACGGTCCCTAGGGGTAAGTTCTTTCATCTTCTGTAATTCACTAGGCACTTTCCTAGAGTCTTCATAAAATTCCTTCACAACCTTCACACTCGCCCCAACCTCTCCCAACAAAGTTAAAGTTTCTTGCAAAGCACTAGCCATGTCTTTTCCAAAGGAAGTTATGCTAGCAGCAAGTTGGTCAGTAGACCTTGACCTCTTCCTAGAACGAACATAAGAATCTCTAAGGCTCTTATTACTGCCACTGGGTGTTTGGTTAACAGACATTGAGTTAGTGATTTCCACAATATCATCATCACTATCTTTCATTAGTTCAATTGTTTCCTCTTTTTCTAAATCCTCCACTACATCAGCCGGTGCTTCAGCAGCCCTTCCATTAGCACGATTTTTGCCAAATAAATAGGCAAGTCTGTCATATAAGGGGAATGACTTATCTTTATATCCTGTTGCCTCTGGAAATTGCTACAAGCATAAACAAACATAAAATAATGTTATATAATGCATTAAACATTATAATCCATCTATTATAGACAACAATAGTATGCATTATGGTGCACACAAACCTTAATGTAAGTATTCCACACTTCATCACTATCCACATGAATGCACTTCTTCTCATCATCCCAGCCAAACCCACTCTTGTTTATCATATCATACAGTATATGATAATCAGTCTTTAGCCTTCGTAATGCTGACTCAATATGTGGTTTCACCTTAATGTTAGCATTGGGAAATTTGCTAGCCAAAACTTCTTCTATTTGTTTCAATGTTCCTGGCTTGAATGTGCCAGCATCACATCTCTTTCCTTTGGCTACAACTTCTTCTAAGCAGTCAATCAAGGCAAGTTCCTCCTCCTTAGCCCATGACTTACGCTCCCTTTTAGGCTTAACCTGTGTGCTTATAGGTTCCATACCTATAAAATATTTTAATGAGACATATAATAACTAATTTCAATTCAATTTGTAGATGAAACTCAAAAATAAATAGAGCACAAATCAGCAAAGAGCAATAGAATATCAAATAAAGAGCATCATAATAGACACACGTGATAAAAATATCAAGTACAAACCATCAACAGAATGTCAGACTAGTTTGTTCTTATACTAAACATGAATTAATTTGTCAAGTACATTTTTGTCTCAGTACACAATATTTAACAAAATTATTACAAATAGACCCTAAGCTCTACGACCAACCCATTCATTATACATCTCATTAGCTAATTCATCTCTCCAAACAGACCAAGCATTACTAGCCTTAATTGTGTTTATGTAATTCGTGTTCTCCTCATTATTTGGCATTGGTAAATTGTCCAATTCTTCTTCCATAGGATCTGTTGGCATCTCTCTCCTAATCAAATTATGTAGGAGACAACAAGCTATAATTATTCTGACTTGAGTTTTAATAGGATAAAAAGAAGGACTTCTAAGAATTGCCCATCGAATCTTCAACAAGCCAAATGTCCTCTCAATCACATTTCTTGCTGCTGAATGCCTCCAATTGAACACTTCTTGAGGGGTTGCTGCGGCACTACCATGTCTCCATTCATTCAAATGATAACGGGTTCCTCTATAAGGTGCAAGAAAACCTTCCCCATTCGTGTAACCAGCATCCACAAGATAATAACAACCTATTACACCAAAACATACCATTCAATCTTAGTTTATGTCATACATTACATAACTAAACAAGTTAACCATAAAATTTTACCCGTTGAAACTTTTAAGCCATTTTTCCTAGAAATAGCATCACGTAGTACCCTAGAGTCTGAAGCAGAACCTTCCCATCCTGGTAATACATACACGAATTTCATGTCTCTTGAACATACCCCTAACACATTAGTGGCTAATTCTCCCTTCCTGGTTCGATAACTTGATTTATCAACTTTGGGAACATTCACCTTAATGTATGTCCCATTTAATGCTCCAAGACAATTCTATCAAGAATAAAGACAATAATAAAATTCATAGAACAAAACAACCGACAAAATCACTATAGATGCAAAATAGTCATAATAATACCTTGAACCATTTCCACCTATCATCGGTGCAATCCTCAGTAATAGGAGTTGGAGTCTTGAGTAAATATTTGTGTAGTCTTAAAACAGAATTTAACACTAGATTAAAATATCTACTCATAGTCTCTCCAGAACGCTGAAATTTAAACTTGATAACTCGATTCTTAGCATGATGGGCCAAGATGTGAAGGAACATTGCAATTTGTTCTTCTATTGATACCAACCCATCTTCTTTCAACCTGCCTTCATTACGACAAAGCTCACAAAGCATATGAAATGTTCTCCTATTCATCCTTAATTGCTCAATACATGCAACATCATCATTTAACAACATTCTTAAGAACTCCTCCCTAATATTAGCCCTTATCCTGGATTGTGGTATAAATCTACGCCTATTATATAGCTTATGACTAGCAGCACACACAAACAAATAGGACATCATGCAAGCTGCAAACATCTCCAAGAAAGCTTGTTCCAAAATTAAATACCGGATGACTTCCTCAATAAACTCATTTGGATCATTAAACCACCTAGTTGGATCCATCATCACCTAAAACATCAAACACAAATTAAAACATGTTACAATGTGTTACACCATAATAGTTAGACTTTCATATCATATCATAATAAGTTCTTGCTATGGCTATTCATATTCAGTTAGTCAATTAGAATAATCTAAACTTCAACTCAAGTTTTTCTACACCTCGGATATCATGTGAGAAATGCTATCTGTGTAAATAAGGATCATTCTATTTATTGCATTTTTTAGTTTTTGTTGTGTATTTTACATAGCCACAGGGTTGGTATAGTGTAAATAATTATTGTATGTTACAATTGGTGTTTGTGAAATTATTTGATTACTCTGGGCCTTTTTTTGGCTTCAGGTGGGAGGAGAGCCTCATCATTATCTTTTGGAGGATCCTTTTATTTAATTTTTTCTATCCTCCTAATTGTTCACAAGCAAATATAGTATAGTTTCACATGAAACGTGTTGTGTAGTACTATTTCTGTTACACACTATAGAGTAGTATATGGCTTTACTACATTACTCCTACTCCATATTCATTAGTAATATTGTGGTATAAAAGAATAGAAAAAAAATTAACTTTATTTTTAAAGTGGGTAAGTTAAGAGTATTTATTTTTAATTTAATTGGATGCCATTCTCAGTCAAAGATGGGGAGCTGGATCATTAGTAATTTTTCTTATTTTATTTTCTTGCTATTTATTGATTTCCAGTTAAATTATAATGCAATATCTTTTCTTTGATAATATTCAAAATTACCCTTTTTGTCCAGTCAAGTATGTCAATCCAATCACCAATATGTGTATCATTAGAGCTTCAAGAGAGGAGTTTCAAAAAGTATGGTCTGCCATTACAATGGTCAGAGATATTGGAAATTGCCCTGGTGATATTTAACTTCTTTGGATTTATCTCGTAAGAGCATATACTACATGATTGACATTCTAGTTTTTTTTTAAATATAAATTCCTATTTTAAATTATTGGAATAGAAAAGAGGAAGTTTGTTGGGTAATATCTTCAGGGAAAAGAAAATTAAGAAATTCTGGTAATTTAGCATCTTGCTATCATTTCCCATTGTCATTAAGTTTGACAAATATGTGTCCAGAGTTCATTTTTCTGTTTGTAATCATTAAATCCTGTTCTACCCATCACTTATCTTGTTAGAAAACCTATGCTTTTTATCCGGATTTGTCAATCAATCACAATAGAATGTCTTCATATTTCATAAATCATAACTAATACATTGCCCCCATATTGTTGTGGGTTTATGATGAAATTTATTATCAAAATACAAAGAAAGTATGTAATGGAGGTCAACTCATCAGGGCACCAATAGTGTGAGTAATAGTAAAAGCAAAAGATATGTTCATACCTTGGAATAGAGAAAAATTTGAGTTTTCGGGTTTTGAAGTAATAGTGGATTAACAATTCCTAAAAAATTAATTAATAATGGTTAGAGATGACAAGTAAGGTGGAACACATGGCAACTTGATAGAATGACATGGACTGTGTTTTGGTATGAAGCTTCCTATAAACAGGGGAGTGGAATTTTTGGAGGGAAATTGGTTCATAGGAATTTGACAGTGCCATTGTTGGCGTGGCATGGACTATGTTTTGTAATATATATATATATATATATATATATATATATATATATATATATATAGATTAGCTATGCATCACTTAGTTTTGTAATAGACATCAAACTAACCAAGTTATACAAATAAGGAGCTATTTGGAGAGTTGAGTTTCAAACTAACCAAGAGATACGTGACACCATTTCAGTAGTCTAATTTTTCATATATTAGTGGCTTTTGACCCCTTCTAAAGTTTGTGATTTCTGTAACTGCATTTCTTGAAATAAAATAGGTTGAAAAATAAGCCAAAGCAAAGCAAGAAACAAAGAAAGCACACCCTTTCCTTTTACAGTTTACTACTATTTTAATCATTTATATATGTGTTGAACACCCTTCATTCCTTTTCTATTTCCTAGCTAGCTCCCAATGGACAGTAAAAAATGTGTTCTCGGGCTATATTTCTCATTTGTTTACTTTCGTTATCAAGTAAGTTTGTAACTTACACATTCCTTTTTCTGTTTCGGTATCTTATTTTTCTAAACTATATAACACCAATTTTCCACTAATTCTATAGGAGCAAAAGCCTCAAGCAAAATGGAAACAGGAGCTACAAATTCCTTTATGCTATATAACACATTCCTTTATGCTAGCACACTTTACAACCTACATGCCCCTTAATCTTATAAAATGGAAACTAGCCAGGAGGTACAAATTAGTCACCAGGCAAAACAAAGTCTTTTAGTATAACCATTCAATCCCTAGTTTCATTGTAAATGAATTTAGCACTCTTTCAATCAATTCATGCACAATCACAATTTGCAACAGGTAAATCTCAATCATAATAAACACCTTTTGTCAACACATTCAGGAAGACAAGACAAGATACAACAAAGAACAATAATCACCTGATGCTGCAAAGAATGCTGCGAAGAGGGTTGCGAAGAGGGTTGCGAAGACGATGATTTTGGGGATAATTGGTTACTGCCCAAAACACACTTTCGGCTGCACAAAACACACTTGCTTCAACGTCACCAGAAAAAAAAAGAAATTGAAAGAGGAAAAGATTGAAGGAGCAAGACGTTGGGGGTTACTGAAGCAGCAAGATGTACATAGAACAACCACGCTTACCATTGGCAGAGACGTCGATAATGGGCAAGATTAAAGCAGCAAGACGGTGGGGGTACTGAAGCAGCAATGATGGAGCAGGTTACTGAAGCAGCAAGAGGTTGGGGGTTATGAAGGACAAAGTGGGAAGTGAAATTGTGTGCATTATCAGCTTGTTTTTTATCGGGTCTTATCAGGGTGAAAGGGTGAGGATTAAGTTATCAGGTGATAGTGGGATAAAAATGAGTAACCTGATAGTATTATACTATCATGTGATTGTACTAAACATTGAATAAGACCTGATAGTATTTTCTTATACTATCAGGTCTTTCTTATACGATGTACCAAACACAGCCTTAGCTTTTATGGTATTCTATATGATATGAATCATATGATACTTGTTAAAAAATTGATCTTAAATGATTATATGCTTTCTTTACATAAGAAGTATGCTTAGCATTGACAAAGTGCCTAATTGGATATTAACTTAATATTTGTGTCATTGCATTTAGGGTGAATGATATTAGTTCTATACATGCTTTGATCCCTATAGCATATTTCATCAATGAGATGTACTTAGGATATTTTGACTTAGATTGATATGTCTTAATGAATATATTTTTTAAATATAAAATATTTCTACCCTTCTAAAATGCTTTTGAAAATATAATGTGCTCTTATAAAATTCTTTTTGAAAGGAAGAGAAGTTTTAAAATGGTTTTTGTTTGAGGAATTAACAAGATGTATATTTACCTTACTTTTCTTTAAGGTAATGTGCTTACATTGTCTTCGTATACATATTTCCTTTATCTATTATTTTGATAATATGCATATTTTGAGGGGGAGCCCAACCCTTAAATTGTTGTTTATATCCTTTGGCTTACATATTTGTTTGATTACATAAAGTATTTTAATACTATCATATGCAAAATGTTAACATACAAAAATATGACAAGCATTACATGAATAATCTTCTATATCTTGAAAGCATGCTTGTTTCATCTCTCTATTCTTGAATCATATGTAGAATCTATAAGAGGGAGAAAATATTTTTTCCTTTCTAAACCTTTTTGTTGATATCAAATAGGGGGAGTGAAAATTGGAAAGAAAAATATGTTCTTGTGCTTATTGTTTGATATGCTTACATGACTATCTATTCTTGTATTTTGTTCAACATATTTTTCTTTGGTAATTTGTCATCATCAAAAAGGGGGAGATTGTGGAAATAAGTTTGCCCCAAATGGTTTTATATGTTAAGTTTTGATGATGACAAATACAAGACAAATAGAATGATGCTTATGCCTGATAAATGTGCTTAATGTGATATATTATATCATGCATGATATGTACCTTATCTAGTTATATTTTACTTAATAATCATGTAATATGATATATGTAACATTCATCATATAGTATATCCAATAATGCTTTATATGAGTTATAAATGAATTAATATTGGATTTGACCTTTGTGCAATGTGTTCTGTTGCATCCTACATAGATCATACCTATTAATAATTGTTAAATGATTTATTTGGATATGTCTATGAAAGTTTTATATGCATGTTAAACTAACTAAAGCTATATATTTATGAATCATGCATATGAAGACATTGAATTATGTTTTTGGACTAACTATGCTTGTTTAAGTGAGCAATACTTTGTAGGATAGTCCAAGTATCAAGAGTGAGTATTGCAACAAGAAAGAAAAAGATCTCAATTAAGCTCAACACAAGGAGGATGTGAATGCCTATTTCATGAAGGTATTGATAAACATCAAAGTCATGTCAAAGACCAAGTCTAAAGGAAGATTAAATGGTATAACTTTTAGGACTTAGGGTCTTTATGTAAGAAGCCTTATGGATATCTCAAAAATGTTTTTACAAATGGTTTTCCTGTGCTAAAATACCCAACAAACAAGTTTTGAAAAGTTATTTATGGTGGTAGTTCAAATTTATGAAAAATAGCCAAGTTTGAGTTTTGCAAAACTGACCTTTGGTCACTCTTTTAATCATATCTTTCAAAATGGTTTGAGTTTTGTTTTGAACTTATTTCATTTGAAAATAGACTCAAAGATCTTTCCAATGACTAGTCATTTGCTTTAAACGGATAAGAAATGAAGAAGTTATGACCATTTAAAGTCAGTTTTCAAAATCTGAGTGGTTTATTCGAATAAAGCAAATGTTATTCGAATAACACACCACAGAAATCATACCAGAACGAGTTTTTAATAGTTTATTCGAATAACCAAAGGGTTATTCGAATAACATGACCTAGAAAATGTTATTGAACGTGTTTTTAACGTTTTATTCGAATAACTAAACGTTTATTCGAATAACCAAATGTTTATTCGAATAAAAAAACACTTCCTGATGTGTTATAAGTGATTTATTCGAATAGGACTTCATTTATTCGAATAAACTCAATCCAGTTTTACGCAACGGCTATTTTCTATGCTTTTAATGTGATATTAAATGATACCCAACGGGTATTTTCTCAAGAACACTATAAATACATGTTTTTGGGACATCTTTTGGCAACACCCATTTTATCTGAAATAATTCTTTCTTACTTTATTTTGTGATACATATTTTACCAAATTTCTGTGCTCTTTTTAGCCAAAATTTGAGATATCCTTAGAGAGTTTCATAGAGCTTCAATTTGTATAATTTGATCTGAGTGAGAGTTTCTCTTCATCTATATTTTCTGTTCTTCTATATTGAGGGTGAGGTATCCTTCAAGATTTGTATAAGGGTGAGGTATCCCTTCAAGGTTTGTATAAGGGTGAGGTATCCCTGTGGGCTGAGACTTTAGCACAAGGGTAGAGTTTCCCTGTGTGTGAAAAGTACTTTTTTATGTAATGGTAGCAAGCACCTATTGAAGCTTGTACATATAGTGAAAAATCTCGAACTGTGTTTCGGGGACTGGACGTAGACCACAAGTGGTTGGTGGTCGAACCAGGATAAATATCGTGCCTGCTCTTCTTCTCTTTATCTCTTTATTTTATGTAATTTTATTTTATTGCACATTTACTTTCCGCTGTTCTTAAAGTTTCTTTTCTTCATCACGTTCCTTCTGTGCTTTTATTTAAATAGCTTAAATATTTGTGTTTATTTTAAGAGCATTTGTGACAAAGTTTTTATACCCAATTCACCCCCCCTCTTGGGTAATGGTTGCCATGACTAACATAAGTGTTACACCCCTCGATTTAATAATCATGGCACAATTGTCATTATACCACAGATACTAAATTTTGGCTTATTACGATTTTCAAATAATATTTATCCAAAATAAATCATTGTGTATATATAGAAAGTATGAGCCACGGATGAAATAATACATAAGCCATCATTAGCACATATAATTCAACAAGCCAAAAATCAAAATTATAATTCATAGGACTAGATAATTAATTTAAAGCATACATAGCGCAGCGTATTTCACGTACCGCTCAAAATAAAATACATCAAGTTGGACTTTTAAATGCAGGTATACTCAAATTACACCTTAAAATAAATAATATAGAAGGAAACATAAGCTACCCATAAAGACATCCGCGTATAAGGAGTTGGGCACTCCATCGGATCCACCTCAGGATCCTCTACCGGCTCATCTGAAGATATAAGGACAGGACTGAGTGCGGTCCCACGGGTAGGTGCCCTAGCAGCTGATGCCATGGAATCCTCGTCCTCTCTAGGGGTGTGAATCGGATCACCCCAATACTCCTGAATAGGTAGAGAAAACTCCAGATGTATCGAAGTAGTAAGTGTCAGGACAGGATCTCCATAGCGGGTCCTCCTTACGGTCAAGATCAGGTCTCCAACATATCGTATACGCTGTCCAGCCCAGTCGACTCGCCACGCATTGACACCACCAGTGAATACAATCCTAACGAACCCAATGGAACCCTTTCTTGACGGCATCCTCGAAAGTAGGAGATCAATACCAAGTAAAGTCTAGGAAGAACAATCTCGTCCCCTCTACAGTCTTTAACCAAATATCACATAGAACAAGAACAGTGCAAGAAAGAGGTGAGATATCCAACTTCATTACCAATTATGGCAGTAAGAAACATAAACGGCATAGGATGCCCATATAGCATAACAAAAATAATAAACAATATCAAGAACCAGGTATTAAGCAGTTTAACAGTTTCAGGTGGTATATCATCAATAAGATAGCAGATCCAATTATCATATAAATTAAATGCCAAGTAATATATTGACTCACTATGCACATGTACATGATATCAAAATCCTACTCCATGGAGCTAGACATAAACATTAGAGAGAATGATCAGGGAGACATGCTAGTATCTCGTCAGCCTACAATCAAGTGCTTCCCAAAATAATAATAGTCTTGCGCAACAGGGCTTTATACAGCGGCATTCCCACAAGATCACGATATAGGACAGTGTCTCGGTCAGGATCGTCGGTGCGTTTGCATTGGTTTGTCTCACAACCCAGAGGGGCTACCAACTGTCCCCTATGAGACGCCCGCGCCCCGACGGCCCCAAGGTCAACAACAGGACCTACACTAGTCTATTCGCACCCGTACTAAGGTGTGATTCAACTCCTAGGCAACATAGCCTTGACAAATAGTCCATCGGACTTCCACAATGCATGATGACTTAATGCATATATCATGTATATTCAACAACAATATACTTTCCATAACATGCCATAATTTTGGCTAAGGTAAGCATCAACCTATTCTTGATTCACTCATGGACCCTCAATAAATATTATTAGGTCCTTAAATAATGCATTACACCTTTAGGATATATTATGGAATTATGCCTAAATTTCTATATTCTTCTCGATAAGTTTCTCTTTTAGTAGAATTCTCTCACATTATTCATTTAATCATTATTATTTTAATTACATAAGTCCATCATTAAATTTTTAAACCTAATTCCCTTAGAATGATTTAAATTGAATTATTTATCATTCTTACATGCGCTCATGGTCTTGCTTCAATTAAAATCTATTCTAAGTCTTTGGATAAAACTCTATTCTCGATTCTTTCCATTTTATGAAATCCTAAATTAATTTCTAATTGCCCAAATTAATTAAGTTTCACTTTGATTTAGTGATTCTTATCAGATTCTTTCCTAGAAGGGTTCATTTCATTATTGGGTTCCTTACTTTTAAACTTAGTCATGCTCACTTAAAGAATTATTTCTAAGTCTTACCAAGTCTCACACATCCTTATTTGTTCTTAAAGTCCAAAGAGTTCTATTTGGTTACCTAATTAATTTCCTTCCATCACATGATCCACTTGCTTAATCACTTGATTAATTAGAGGTCATAGTTGCATGAAGTCACAAGATTAGGCCATTATTAGCTATAGAGGCCGTGAGCCTCTCCAAGTTTTAGGATTCCAAATTTCCATTCCGTTAATTATATATTGTCCACTTAATTAGTTATGTCCTCTACTTGTTATGATTTTTCATCAAGAACCCTAATTTTGGGCCCCAAAATCGTGAGCCTCCTAGAGGGAATCTAGGTCATTTCCTTCCATTTTAAGTTTTCCAATCCATCCAAGTATATCAATATACATAACCAATCAATCAAGTAACTTAAACAAATTAAAAATAATATGTAATCATACAAATTATACAAACAAAGAGAGTAACCCTACTAGGGTTTCTCATAACCAATCACAAAAGCAAAGTTCCTTACTACCAATATAGGTTGAGGAGGAGTATCTCCTTCTTACCTAGAGGAGAGAACAAGCAATGGAACTCCCTTGAAACTCCTTGCAATTTTCGGATTTACACCTCCAAGAATCCTAAAAATTACAACTTCATTAAATCAACAAGGAGACTTGAAAAAGAATGGATCAATGGTCATAAAGAAGACCTTGAACACGAAAATGAAGAGAAGAGGGTGGGGAACCAAGAACCTTACCCTAAAGCTTCAAACTTGAGGCAAGAAGAAGATGATGATGAAAATGGAACCTCTTCAAGAAATCACTAACTAGAGATGTGCTTAGATGATGAAGGAGGTTAAGAAAATGTATTTGGTTAAAAAATTTGTGATCATTGGTGGGTTGGGAGTGTGGTGGCTATGGGTTTTCTAGAGAGAAGGAGGAGAGAATTTCTTTTGAGAGAAAAAAGATAAAGCTTTGAGAGAAAAATTGATAGGAGAAAAAGATGATGACTTTTTGCTTTTGAGATTAAAATTGAATAACTTAATTAAATGAAGCACAATCTTGGACTCCAAAAGTGTTGTTGCCGTATGGTGTGTGGGGGGGAAGAGAGAGAAAAAATGGTTGAGAGAAAAGAGAGAAGGAAAATCTAGAGAGAAAAGTTGATAGGAGAAAATGTGATGACTTTTTGACTTTGAAATTAGAATTGATTAGTTAATTGAGTGAAGCACATTTTTGGCTCCCAAAATGGAGCATGCAGCCGTGTGGGAGTGTGAGGGAGGAGAGAGAAGATGAAGCTTCTTTGAGAAGCTTATAGCTTTTTCCAATAAAGAAGATTTGATTAGACATAAAGGAGATTACCTTTGGATAAGATAATGTGATTCAGTAATTAAAAAATAAGGTGGTTAGGATTTTAGCTATAGGTTATTACCCAATGGATAATTGTTGCAGTACATAAGCCAGTATTAATTATCCATCGAATAATAGAGTGTACTGCAAAATTTTATTTAACAGTGCGTACAGAGATTTTATTTATCAGATAAAATCTTGAAAAGCGTAAACTTTGTAAACTGTGCCCAGCCTCGGGTTTAGTAAGATCCCCTATCAATGTTTTCACAGTTCAAAGTTTACCAATCTTAGGGAAAACATTTTGTTTTCTCGGCTCTGCTCAGCGCGCACATAAAACGAAGAATATATTAAAATATTTAACATTTCTGGAAAAATCCAAAAAAAATTTCAAAAATCATAAATATTAGAAAATGACTATTTATCATGAAACAAACAGTTTTTGGGGTATCACACTGACTCTGCTCAGTGTGCATGCAAAATGAAAAATATATTAAAATATTCTACGTCTCCAGAAAAATTCACAAAAATTCTCAAAAATCACAAATATTAGGAAATGATTGTTTATCATGAAATAAATAATTTTTGATGTGTTACACTGACTCTACTCAGTGTGCACGTAAAATGAAGAATATATTAAAATATTCAACGTTTCAGGAAAAATCCTGAAAAATTCTCAATAATCATAAATATTATAAAACGACTATTTATGATGAAATAAATAATTTTTGGGACGTTACACTAAGCATTTGGACACATATTCTGCTATATCTCTTTTCATGTTTGGCCACCAAAGCATCTCTTTTGAAGTCTTAATACATTTTTGTGGCGTCGGGGTGGATGGTGTATCTATTCTTAGGGGCTTCTTCTAAAATTCTCTCTTTGTTTTCATTTTCTTTTGGAACACATTGTCTATTTCTAAACATAAGTGTCCTATCTTGAGCTTTCTTAAAATCCTTTTTCTTTCTTGATTGGATCTGTTCATTTATTAGCTTTAATGTTTCATCTTCCTCTTGAGCTTCTTTCATTTGAGCCATCAAATCATTCTGAATTTCTAATCTCTTTAAACTTAGACCATGTGATAACACGGTCATTACCAAACTCAAATTCTCAAAGCTCTCAAGGGGTTCTATCTCTTGTACCATCATTTGGGACATATGCAGGAGTTTCCTGCTAAGTGCATCGACAACAACATTGGCCTTACTTGGATAATACTTTAATTCAAAGTCATAATCTTTGAGAACTTCCATTCACCTCCATTGCCTCATATTCAACTCTTTTTGATCAACAATTATTTCAAATGTGATCACTAAAGACCTCAAACTTGATCCTATACAGATAAAGCCTCCACATCTTTAAAACAAACACAAGTGTAGCTAGTTCCAGGTCATGAGTTAGGTGGATTTCTTCATGGGTCTATTGTCACTAGCACAGGTGTGGTGGTTAGTATCTCTTTCAACTCTTGGAAGCTACTCTCACATTTCTGTGTCACTCGAAAGTGTTGCCCTTTCTAGTGAACCTAGTAAAGGCAAAACTATCTGGAAAAATCCCTTTATGGATCTCCTATAATACCCATCTAAACCCAAGAAACTCCTAATTTCAGTTACGGTGGTAGGTCTCTCTCATTGCAACACTACCTCTATCTTACTAGGATCTATGGATATCCCATCTCCAAATATCACAAGTTCCAAAAACTACACCTCCTTCGTCCAAAACTCTCATTTTGTTAACTTGGCAAATAACTTTTTTTTTGTTAGGATTTCTACAACTACCCTAAGAAGTTCCTTTTGTTCCTCAATTGTCTTTGAATAAATGAGAATATCATCTATAAAGATAACAACAATTTATCAAGGTATAATCTAAAAATCATGTTCATATATTCTATAAAAACAGCAGGTGCATTTTGTTAGACCAAGGGATATTACAAGATTGTCATAATACCCATATCTAGTCCTAAAGTAAGTCTTAAGAATATCTTCTTTTCTGACCCAAATTCGATGGTATCCAGATCTCAAATCAATCTTTGAAAACAATACAACTCCTCTTAACTGATCCATCAAAATGTCTATCTTAGGTAGTGGGTATTGCCAATAATCCACACATAGGTCCATACTGCCATCTATTTTTTTTAAAGCATAGAGGCTCCCCAAGGTGCGACACTAGGTTGAAAGAAATTTTCATCCAACAACTCTTTTATCTATTTTTTATGCTCAAAGAGTTCTATAAGGGACATCCTACCAGGTGCTATGGAGATAGGCCTTGTTCCTAGCACTAAGTCTATAGCAAACTCAATTTCTTCCTCAGGTGGCCATTCATTCACTCCATCTTGGTATACCTCTGAGTATTCTCTCACATTTCGAAAATTATTGTCCTTTGTCTTCTATCTTTAACTATTTCCCTTTTCCTCATTGGTCCTTGAACTTTGAAAATTTCTTCTTGGAGTCATCATTTTTCTTCTTTCTTTTTCGAAAACTCTAAAGCTTTTGCTCCTGTTAGGATTTTGGCTATGGAGGTCTCGAACTACCTGACTCTATTGTTTAGCATTTATTCACCAGAGTGTAGAAGTCCTTAATCTTAAGGGGCCTCACCGTCTTCCTCACTTCGTCTCTCAATCCGGACTCAACCTTCACGTACTTCCAATTATCATCTAAATTTTACCTAAAGTATGAAGAAAACTTCGACAGTTCCTCAAATCTTGCCACTTATTGCTCAACTATCATATTTTCTTGTTCCAGCTTCAAAATTCCAACTCTTTCTCTGCTTATAGATTCTTTGGAAAATACTTATCCAAGAAAGTCGTCTTAAATATCCCCTAAGTTATCTCTATTCCATCTGCTTCCTTTATTCTTCTAATATCATTCTACTAATATTCAGTTTCCCCTTTCAACATGAAGGAAGCAAGGACACCTTCCGGTCATCCGCGCAAATCATCACAGGAAAGATCTTTTTCAACTCCCTCAACCATTCCTCAACCTTAGCTGAACCATACTCTCTTTGGAGTGATGGAGGGTTAGTCTTTCTAAATTCTAAAAAGTCGTAGAAACCTTGATTTCTCATGACCACTACTTCATTCTTTGGTTTGCAGATGTGGGTTACAAGCCATTATTTTCAAGACTCTTGTTTATGACGATTGTCCATTATCTCATAGCTACAACCATCTCCCTTTGCTATCTCATAACAATTGTCACTTCTCTAAACATATCTATCATATATGTCGTGCTAACACTAGCAAACACTCTATCACCACGCGTATGCCTGGATGATGCCATAGTCTTTTGTACACACTAAACATTACATATTGAGTTAATCAAGCTTAATATTCATGTAACGGTACGACAATAACCATGAACATACATACTCAAAGCCGTTATGCAATTCCATATATATATATATATATATATATATATATATATATATATATATATATCATCTCATCAGTAAAATAAGAATATGCATAACATTAGCATAGTTAGTCCATACCCTAGCTCAACAGGATGAACTACTCTGATACCATAATGTAACGTCCTAAATACTAGTACTAATGACGTATCTAGTTTACACATCAGTAATTAGGATTTGGTACATTACTTACGAATATCATCAGTTTTAAAAAAAGAATCATTTAATTAGATATCAAAATATGAGTCTTTCACCAAAACACAATATACATATATTATGAAATGAAGTTTATACAAACTGTACAACATCATACATTATATATAGAGATCGCCTCATGATACAAATCGATATCACTAATTACAAAGGTCTAACCAAAATATCTAAACTAAGTCTTCATGTAGTCAAATCATGAGTCATATCATCAAATCTGAAGTCATCAAGTCATAAATCATTTCATGAAATTTCATGTCATCAAATCAATAGGACACATGTGTCATATTAAAAATCAAGGTATGAAGGGTGTACTAGTCCCCACAATACCATTCACTTCATAGTAGCCTACTTTCCAGTTAGTGCACATCAACCTATCTATGACGATCGATTTGTCACACAGAGCTACTTCGGGTAACTAGGTCATATCTATCTCAGTCTAGTAAAGAGGAAGCGTCCTATCCTCAATCTAGAGTCATGTTAGAGAGGGGATATTAAGTCCCCATACTACCTTGATAGGGAGGGTATCTTCCTTCTTCACACTATCTTTCATCCAGGATAGGGAAAGGTTCATCGTTTCTCACACTATCCAGGATTTAGGATCACCCCAAGTAGTGAGGGAATCATCCATCCTCTACTACTTGATGACTAGTGAAGCTTGGGTAAAGAATGAGGTCTTCCTCATCCTCAAATACTCTTACAAAGATAGAAATTCTCATATTCGCTCTTACCATCATCCAGGACTTACCATAAGTACAAGGTATATCCAAAATCCAATTTAGCCTAGTTCCACAAAGGGATACCCATGAGAGAAAAATCATATTTCTTCAAATCTATTCGATCATCATATTTTCAAACATGCAATCATATGTATATAAAGGTTTTTCACGTCATAGACAATCAAACTCATCATTCAATCTCATTTGATTGAAACACATCATAAAAATCATTTCTCAATTGGTTTGGATGCATAATCATATCGCATTGAATTGAATCATAATCTTCTGATCTAAGCATTAAGGTCTGTATTTTAGTTACATGGGATAAAGAACTTTGTTTCCATCATTTTCAGATCAAAATCCTCATTTTACGGGCCTGGTAATCGATTACATGGCCTTAGTAATCGATTACCAGCTTGGTAGAACCCTGGTAATCAATTACAAGCAAGATGTAATTGATTACATCTTACCCAGAAGCCTTTTAATTAATTACAAAGACTATGTAATCAATTACAATCTGCCCAGAAACACAATTCGCTGTTCCAGAAGTTTGGTAATTGATTACAAGGGCTATGTAATCGATTACCACGTGAAAATTTTAAAAAAAAATAGAGCCTTTAAGCCATCCCAACCCAGAACAAACCATTAACACTCAATAACAACATCAAATCAGCACAAATAAGCATCCAAACCACTCATAAAACATCAAATCTCAACATAGGTATGAAACCCATTTTCTAAATCTTAAAACTCATCAAGAGTTAAATCAAGAATCAAGTTCTCAAATCATAATCAACACAAAGTCATCTTTTTCATTTCAAAATCATCATTTAAATCTCAAGTTTCCAACACCTTGAAAAACAAATGAAGAAATAGAAAAGCAAGGAAAACCCCCTACCTCAACACCTTTGCAAAGCTCCTTCCTATCTATTCTTGAATCTTCCTTTCTCTTTATCTTTCTTTCTTCTTCCCTTATTTCCCTCTTTCTCTCTTTTCTCTTTTTCTTGTCGGAGATGCAGAACGAACATTAAGGAGGAGAATAGAGCTAGCGTGAGAGAGTAGAGAGAAAAGTGAGAAAAGAAATAGGAATGAGAGAGGGAAAAAGACGACAAGGAAAAGGAAATAAAGGGTAAAAGAGAAATCCTGCTAGAAACATTATGTCTATTAAGAACACTTTAATGTTTCCTTATTGGATTTTCTAACCTTCATAGGTATTATAAAAATTTCTAGAATTTCCTTCATTTCCCAGCTTTATATTTCCACCTATCTCATAATACACCTTTATCAGACACTAAGCTTCACTATTCATCCCTAGGTTAAGTTAAACCTTATGGAATTGAACTAAGAAGTTTCCAAGTGTTCAATTTAATCTGTTTTCACCCTCTCATTTAATCTTCATCCACTATCTGATATTTGTTCATAATCTCATGATTTTCTGAGCTACTTGTCTATTTAGTTTGGTCTTTGAACACTATCTCAGTGTTATTAAAAATGTTAAACTAATTCATTTGGTCTTCTAGAATATAGTACTATTCATTCCAATCCTTCATGACTTAGAAATAATGGTTCTATTTTTATTTCTATCTCTTCATCGATTTAAACTAAATTCTAAGTTTATTTGAGATATTTCTCAACTTTAGTGTTATAGATTTATGTTCAAATCATTCTAAATCATTATCAAAATCATCAATTAACTTCCATCAATTTTTACTGAGTTACTATAACCTTGATTAAGCCCATTGGGTTGGAGAGAAAGTTACACTTTGGATGTTGCTCAAGTAAATTACACCACTATAGAAAAAGAACTTTTATCTATTATTTTTGCATTAGATAAATTTAGATCATATTTGCTTGGTTCTAAAGTTGTGGTGTTTTCTGATCATGCAGCTTTGATGTTTCTCCCATAGAAACCTGAAGCTAATATTGATTCAGTGGATGCTGCTACTCCAAGATTTTGGCATTGAGATACATGACAAGAATAGTGTAGAGAATTTGGTAGCTAACCATTTTATCCGAATTGAGCAAGATGTTAACCCCCTTCCCATCCATGACACCTTCCTTGATGAGCTTTTACAACTACAAGGTAACACTCCATGGTTCACTGATATGGTTAATTTCTTGGTTGCTGGTATCTTGTCTGCATATTCTACTAGAGCATAAATTGACAAATTAAAGAGTGAGTCAAAGTATTATATGTGGGATGATCCATATCTATGGAAATTCTATAGTGACCAAGTGATTAGAAGATGTGTGCCTGATCATGAATTCCATTATATCCTTAGCTTTTGTCATGCATTTACATGTGGTGGGCATTTTGGGCCTGAACGTATTGCTAGGAAAGTATTGGAATCAGGATTGTATTGGCCAACCCTTTTTCGTGGCGCGTATGTGTTTTGTAAATCTTGTGAACAATGCCAACGAATGGGAAATATCTCTCGTAGGAATAAGATTCCCCAACAACCTTTGTTGTTTTGTGAAATATTTGATATTTAAGGTATTGATTTTATGGGTCCTTTTCTTGTCTCATTTGGTTTTGTTTATATTTTTATTACTATTGATTATATGTCTAAATGAGTGGAGGCAAAAAGCCACTTGAACTGATGATTCAAAAGTTATTATGGATTTTGTTTCCGATGGCTATCATCAGTGATCAAAGGTCACACTTCTACAACTGGAATATGAAGGCTTTGTTGAAGAAGTATGGAGTGATGCATAAGGTCTCTACACCTTACCATCCCCAAATAAATGGGAAAGGTGAGGTATCAAATAGGGAGATCAAGCAAATTCTTCAAAAAATTGTCAAGCCTAATAGGAAGGATTGGAGCAAGCAGCGTGAGGATGCTCTTTGGGCTTACTGGATGACCCACAAGACACCACTAAGCATGTCCCACTGCCGGATTATCTTTGGGAAGGCATACCCCCTACCGGTGGAGATAAAACATAGAGCATTTTAGGCAGTGAAGAGTTGTAACATGGACCTTAACCAAGCAGAAGTGGAAGGGAAATTGTAATTATAAGAATTGGAGGAAATCCGCTTGGAAGCCTATGAGAGCTCCAAAATCTATAAGGAGAATACCAAGGCTTTCCATGACAAGAATATTGCAAGGAAGGAATTTGTGGTTGAGCAAAAAGTTCTCCTCTACAATTTTTGCCTCAAGCTCATGCCTGGCAAGCTCCGTTCTAGGTGGCTAGGCCCTTTCATGGTTACTAAGGTGTTTCCTTATGGTGCGGTGAAGGTAACAAGTGAGGCAACTCACAAAACTTTCAAGGTCAATGGACATCTCCTTAAGTTATTCTATGAGGGCGCATAAGAGAACACAGTAGAGGAGCTCCACTTGCAAACGACCATCTATAATTAATAAGGATGTTTCTTTCCCCTTTTTTTATTTTGCTTGTCTTTATATTTGTTGATGCTGTTGATGGTTTACTAATGATTTTTGAGTTTTACATTGTGGACAATATAAAATTTAAGTGTGGGGGAGGAATTTTAGAATTTTATTTTTCTGTTGTTTGCTATTCAACTATTTTTATTGTTTTTGCTATTTTTACTATTTTGTTTTGTTAATTTATTGTTACTATTTTGTTATTTGTTGTTCTTTGTTTCTCTGTTTATAATTATGTTGTTTCTACTTATCTGTTATTTTTGTTTACTATTTCTATTTCTGTTTTCTATTTTTTGTTTCTGCTTTTACTATTTTTATTTTTTGTTTTCTATTTCTATTTACTGTCTCTATTTTTTGCTTCTGTTTTACATTCTGTTTTGTTTCTATTTTTTTGGTTTTAAATTATTTTACTGTTTTAAATTCTATTATAAATTTTGTTTTCTATTTTTAGAAGAAAAAAATATATATTTGTAGCAAGTGTGTTTTTAATTGATTTTCAATGAAACTTTGAGTTTGTGAAAGTTGTAAGCATGCATAAATTAAGGTAACATAAGTGAATAAATTGTCTCTCATCTTGAGAATAACTAGTTTGGTAATGAAATTGAAGTGGTAGATTAAGTTTGATAGAAACATATCTTGTGAGACTTTAAGCCTTTTAATGAATGGATTGAGCATTTGTACTATTCTCTTCTTTCTTGTGTGATTTTCACTCATGGAATTGTTACTCTAGAACTTACGTTGATTCTTTTTTAGGCTACATTTTCACATGCATAAATGAATGTGATTGAGGCATTTTTCTTGAATTAGCCACTTTAACCAAATAACCAATCTTGTATATTTTCCCTTTATTAACCCCTTTGAGCTTATTTGACCATTCCTTGTTTTTAGCTTATTACATGCCTTAAATGAAAAACAATGTTCTTACCTAACCTTAGTGAATAAAAGAGCATTAGCATTGTTATTGGATAAGTTCTTGAATAAGTTTGGGGGTGTAGTATGTAACATCTCAAATTTATTTTCCTGTTATTTGTGTTTTTTCTATGATTTTTGTATTTTTTGTGAATTATTTAATTTAATTTGATTATTTTATTATTATTTTTGGACTTCTATGTATTTGAGATGGTGCCAGAAAAATAAAAATTTTTCGAGGCTAGAAAAATTTTGACGGTTAACTCAGGGCCGGGGGAGCTTACTAAACCCAAAACTGGGAACAGATTTCAAAATTTTTCTTTTTATGAGATTTTATCTGACTGATGAAATCTAGGTACGTTTTATTATCTATTGAATAATGAATATTGGTTTTGCTGGCAGTAGCCTTTGTCCATTAGTTAATAGCTACTAGTAAATATCTAGTTAGATGACTAGTCATGAGCCTAGTCATAACCTTTCATCTTTTCCATTCACAACTCACTTGTTTTTGAGCTAATAAGAAGAAAGCTTCCATGGGAAGCTTGATAGAGTCAAGTTTTGTGGCTTTGACTCTTTGTGTTGCACCAATGGGAGGAAAGCTTCTAAGACAAGCTTGGAGAGATCTTGGAGGACAAGCTTTGACCACCAACACCCTTAGAGGCTCACAGCCAAGGGGGAGCTTCTTGGACAAGTTTATGTGACCAAAATGGATACTTAACTTTCTTAAGTTTTTCTTGCCTTGTTTTTGAGAAACAAACTATCAAAACTCTCTCCTTTTCTCTCCTTTGAAATTTTTGGCCAACACCCCTAAATCACTCTCAAATCTTGATCAATTCAAAACAACCACTTATATTGAATCTAAACACATTTTGAGACACTCTCATGTTGTGAGTTTCTTCAAATTCAACCATCTTCAATCTCTTTCTCAAAGCTTAACATTTGAAGGTTCTAGGTGAAGTTCTTTATCTTTACTTCTAAATTTTATTCTCAAGTTCTAGACCATAATCTTGATTCATGGTCATCTTGTTTCAAGCCTTAGATTTTAATAATTATATGTTTAATTTGTTTTAAGGATCCTTTTGGAAGTGGAAGCTATTTCAAGAAGACAACAAGGAGTTTTGATCATCATCTAAGGTAAGAGAGAGATTAACCTCATCAACCAATTTGGTGGTGAGGAATGAAATTTGTGGTTTATTGGTAAAAAAATTCATGTGAGGATTTGTTTACTTGATTGTGTGAATTTGATGGTTTATGTTTGTTTGGCTATATGCGATTATATGGTTTTTACAATATGCATGAAATTGTTATTGCATGAATTGATGATTGAAATGCTTTACATACTTTGAATCATGTACGAAAGGCAAGCTTTTTGGTCCCAAAGACCATACATGGCTCACGACCATTTAGCCTAAAATATGATATCCAAGGCAAAAATATTTTATTAATTGAGAACTTAGATGATTAGGGGACTAGAATAGGATTTAAGGAGTTATAAGTTAAAAAGAAGATGAACAAATTTTATTATTTAAAAAGAATTAATTTTTGGCCATAATAATAGAAATAAGTCTAAAAGATGGTTTAAAATTTAAAGTATTTTATTTAAGATAGTTCTTAATTAAAGTAATGGAAAAAGATTTTTGAAATGTCTTAATTTAATTAAAATAATATAGATTTTTATGAAAAACGTTAGAAAATATCACTTAAAGAAGATTTGGTAAGAAAGTATTAGGATTAAGGTTCAAACTTTATATTAAATGCAACACCCTCCGTAGGGTATCACATTTAAGACTAATCCTAATATAACTTACCCAACTTGTAAAAGAATTAATCTTGTAAAAATGGTGATTTTAAAATTTCATTTGCGGAATAAATTTAATTAAGTAAACTAAATAAAAATCATAAGTACAACTTGTAACTGAAAATCACACTCATATTATACATAAATACTGAAAGCCTTGTTTACAAATAATTTACATAATACCCTTACATACCAAAAGATAAAATGTACAATAGACACTTTAAAACATAACTGCTAAACTTAAAACTCCTAAAAACTAACCTAAGTGTTACCAAGTGGCCTCAATACTCAAGAGGGGGGGTGAATTAAGTATGAAAACTAAGTTCGCAAATCTTTCACAAATCGTTTGATAACTTATTTTTGTTGAAGCTATTGAATGATTAGAAATAGTTGGAAGGACGAGATAAACACTTTTACTTATAACAGAAATAGTCTACGGAGACAAGATATCAAGAAAATCAATAAAACAATATACAAAATAAACAGAGGAGGGTTTAGAGATAACAAGCACAGTCGTTTATCCTGGTTCGATCACCAATCCACTTGTGATCTACGTCCAGTCCCCAAGCAACAACTTGAGATTTTTCACTATATCTTCAAGTTTCAATGGGTGCTTGACAACCACTACAACCTTTAGCACTCAACCCTTTTGGGATACCTCACCCTTAGAGCTTGAGTTTCTTCAACTAAGGGATACCTCACCCTTTACACTTTTGGAGGGATGCCTCACCCTCTTTACAAAGCAATAATGATAAATAGAATGAAGCTCTCAATAGAGCAGATGAATACAAATTGAAGCTCTAATATGCTCTCAAAGATTTTTCATGTTTTTGACAGAAAACAGAGCAAGAAAATGATTTGAGGATTGATTCACGTTTGGACGTATTGGTAATCAGTTTTTAGTTCAAGGTCAACCTCAAATAAAGACCCAACTTTGGTATTTATAAGTTTCTCATTCAATAGAGCCGTTGGGGTTTTCTGGGCACGCATTAAATGCATTAAATATAGCCGTTGGACGTTGTCAGGATTCTTGTAATCGATTACTCAACTTATGTAATCGATTACATATATTGTTCCAACGTGTTCTTGACTTTCTGGGCTCTGTGTAATCGATTACATTCTTGGTGTAATCGATTACATGGCTTCTGACTTGTGTGTAATCGATTACAATATCTGTGTAATCGATTACATGACTTCTGACTTGTTGTGTAATCGATTACAATATCCATGTAATCGATTACATGACTCCTTGAACGTGTTCATGCTTTTCTGGGCTTGATGTAATCGATTACAGATATTGTGTAATCGATTACATGGCCTCTGACTTGCTTGTAATTGATTACATTGCTCATGTAATCGATTACATGCCTTCTGTTTGCTGTGTAATCGATTACAAACGTCGTGTAATCGATTACATTCGCCATTGAACACATTTTTCAAGTCCAATAAAGCTTATAAGTCATTTCTAACACCTTGAGACAATTGTTTAAACATGAATCTTTTTAAGAGTGTTAGTTTTAAGATTGAAATACAAGTTTTCTTGAAAGCCATGTTTATCTTTGAAATTTCCCATTTATTTTGAAATCATATATTGAAAAACCATTTGAGAAATCTTGAGAGCATTTAATATTAGTGTCCTAAGTCTTATAACTAAATAAACCTTCTTGTCTTCTTTTTTTTATCTTGATTTTTCCTTTTGCGCTTGATCTTCACTATTGCACTTGATCTTCGCTTTTGTCTTTGTTATCATCAAAAACCATTTGATATGCCTTAGAGACATAAGCATTCACATTCTCCCCCTTTTTGATAATGACAAACTGATCATAGGAAAAAGAAAGAATTTTTGTAATTTTATATAATAGACATTTAGGCGCAATGCTCCCCCGGAGTTTATGCATGATATTGGGTTAGATTTCATATAAAAAGCTTAAGAGCGAAAAAGCTCAATAACTCCCCCGTACTCATGCAGCCTTAATTACTCATGCAACCTTTATTTCATTTTTCCTTATTTTCCTTATTTTCTCCCCTGTTGGCATTATCAAAAAGACATAAGCATTTAAAAAAAAATTGGACAGCATAACAACTATAGTTCATGATTCCCTAAATTTTTCCAGAATAACAATGCTAAGGATATTAATCAGTTCATGCAATATTGACAAACAGCCAAACATTCAAAGCGGAAATAAGTTCATATTTTATTAATCAGCCATGGACAAAGTAAGGTTTTCACAGCCAGTATACCCAATAATCAAAGAACACCATAAATGTATACCAATGAAATATAATCAGAGTCAAAACAAAATAAATACATGGTGTTTATCAAAACAAATATCAAGGCAAGGAGCCATGAACACTGTCAGTGGCCTCGCTATCACAAAAGACATCACCCTCTGGATCCGCAGCAGTATCATCGTTATCATCATTGTCATCGCTGGGTATAAGATCATCGTCAGAGTCCAAAGGCTCCTCATCATCAGCAGGAACTCCAGATGGGCCAGCGAAGGAGAGGGGAACCGGAGAGGCAGGGGATGTGCGAGGTGCAGCAGCAACGCTCTAAGGAATAGGAGGTCCACCCAGGAGAGATCGAATGGAGGCAAGCTCCTGATCAGAGTAGTCCATCCTCAGCTCAAGATGGTCAATCTTCTACTCGATATGATCCATGCGTGTGTTTACATTAGCGCTCAGGTTGCGCATTTCTTGGAGCAGGAGATCAAGAGTAGTAGGAGTGGGAGCTGGAGCAGGGGCAGGAGCAGGATGCTGAGCCTCCTCATCCTCCTCACTATCTGGGTCATGATGGATATGGCCAAAAGTGCCATGAGCGATGTAATGCCATCTGTCATCCATCTTATAGAGCTGGAGCTTCCTCAGAGTATGCAGCCCAATTGATTGTGGTCCCTTGGAGCTAGTGTCCTTAGACTCTTCAGCCAGCGAAATGCTACAGTGCTCAAGTATAGTGGTTACCAACATGGCGAAGGGGAGAGCAGAGTTTTTCTTTTTCTTGACGTCCAACATGTGCTCTAAGATATAATAACCCCAGTTAATAGGCCTCCCTGTAGTCATTGCCCATAATGCAATCACATCATCCTTGAGGACTTGGGAGTAATTCCCTCCCCTGGGAATCAAGCCACTAACCAAAAGATAATGGAGAACCCTGTTCTCCATGGTGAGGCCAGTAGCCATAATTCTTCATTTAGGATCACTCGGGGAGTGGTAGCCAGTCCTAATCAAAGAGAGAAGAGCAGCCTTGTGCTCAAACTCATGTTCCCATACATTAGCATTCCCACCGAACTGAGCTCCATCTGGAGTGAGCTTTGTCAGCCTATACCACTCTGCCATTGATAACCTAATTTGTTGCTTTTTCACTTCAGAAATGATATAGTTATCCTCAACCTTCAGGTTCGCATAAAAGACACGTACAAGATTAGGGTAGATGGCTTTCTCTATGCTCAGGAATCCCAGCAAGCCTAAGTTTTCTATTGTCCTAAAGCTCTCTAATGGTTCACTCTCGTAGAAGGTGATGGGTAGATACTTAGGAGAGATGATCTTGCGAAGCTAGAAGTTCTTCCGGAACAATTCAGCTCGCTTCACAGTGGAGAAGTGCCTTGTGAGGTCCAGGCCGGATATGTTACGTGAAGAACCACCAGAAGACCCTGCAATGGCAGCCCTTGTTCTTGGGCGCTTTGAACGATGAGAAGATTCAGCCATTGAAGAGTAGGAGTGGAGTGGGAGGAGTGGAAATGGTTAGGGATGAGTGAGGAGAGAGAAAGGGATGAAATTAGGTTAGAGAAATGGAGATGGGGTTCGTGAGAGAAGATGGGGAGATTTGGGTGAGGGGTGTGAGGAGATTTTGAGAGATGGGTTATGTGGAGAGGGATTTCGAGATTGAGAGAGGTAAAATGAGGGATTTTGATGGAGATTTGAGTGAGAAATGAGAGATTTGAGGTTTGAGAGGTTTAGGTGCGTGGGAGCAGAGAGGAGGAGGACGAAGAAGATGAACAGGTTCGAAAAAAAAATGAGCTCTACGCGCGTCGAAACCTTTTAAAACACTCGTGTAATCGATTACATTGAGTGTGTAATCGATTACATGCATTCTCGGTGGGTGTGTAATCGATTACATTTTGGTGTAATCGATTACATGCTTTCTGGGAACCTTGTAATCGATTACATAGATATTGTAATCGATTACCAGAGTTCTGAGTTGATTGTAATCGATTACAAAAGGTGTGTAATCGATTACATGCATGACAGAACCTGTGTAATTGATTACAAAGGCATTGTAATCGATTACTAGCACTCTTTAACTCAGATTTTGCATTCCAGACAGCATATAATCAACTTTAATCAATCCAAATTAGTTTCAAAATAACTTAGATCAATTCAAAGCATCATTCAACCATATAATCTAATTATATTATGATTCAACTGACGTAATTTATCAAAAATTACTATTTTTACTAAGATTTATACCATTTTTGGTGAAATTTTGAGGATGTTGAGTTGCTTATGAGTCTTGGTCATGAGGGAGCACCTGCAAAACAACTTAGGGGAAATCTCTGACACTCAAGTCAGTATTGGATTCAAATATAATGAAAAATTTAGAGATTATGCAGTAATTTGGCGTGATTATGCAGAAAAATGCAAGGTTATGCATTAGATTCAGGATTATGCAGCAGAAGTTAATTTATGCATGAATGATCCAATATACCAAGTTCATTTCTTATGTAGAAAAATGCTTCTTTTGCTAGGGGTTTAGTGAAAATGTCAGCTAGTTGCTTAGTGGTTTCTACAAACTCAAGCATACAGTCACCCTTTTGAACATGGTCTCTAATGAAATGATGTCTTATTTTAATATGTTTAGTCCTAGAATGCAAAATGGGATTTTTAGACAAGTTGATTGCACTAGTATTATCACATCTTATGGGGATATGATCAAGTTCAAGACCATAGTCCAAGAGTTGTTGTTTCATCCAAAGGATTTGAGAACAACAACTCCCAGCTACAATATATTCAGCTTCAGCGGTAGACAATGCCACACTATTTTGCTTCTTGCTATGCTAAGAAACTAGTAAGCTTCCAAGCAAGTGGCATGTCCCACTAGTGCTCTTTCGATCCATTTTGCACCCAACAAAATCAGAATCAGAATACCCAATAAGACTACACGAGGCACCTTTAGGGTACCATAAACCTATTTGTGATGTGCCTATTAGATATTTCATTATTCTTTTAACAGTACTTAGGTGTGATTCTTTAGGATTAGCTTGATATCTAGCACACATGCATACACTAAACATTATATCAGGCCTACTTGCAGTAAGATAAAGGAGTGAGCCAATCATACCTCTATATTTTGTAATTTCTACTGATTTACCTCCTTTATCCTTGTCCAAATAGCAAGAGGTGCCCATAGGAGTAGCCATATGCTTGGCATTGTCCATTCCAAACTTCTTGAGCAGCTCCTTGCAATACTTGGATTGGCTTGTGAATGTTCCTTCTCTTGTTTGCTTGATTTGGAGACTAAGGAAGAAGTTGAGTTCACCCATCATAGACATCTCAAACTCACTTTGCATAATATTTGAAAATTCTTTACAAAGAGAGTTGTTAGTAGCTCCAAATATAATGTCATCAACATAGATTTGAATTAGAAGTATGTCATGCATTTTATGTTTTATGAAAAGGGTAGTGTCAACTTTGCCTCTAGAAAATTCTTTTTCTAAAAGAAATTTGCTCAACCTTTCATACCAAGCTCTAGGAGCTTGTTTCAAGCCATACAAGGCCTTTTTCAGTTTAAAAACATGGTTGGGCATTACAAAATCTTCAAAACCAGGAGGTTGTTCTACATACACCTCTTCTTGTATAAAACCATTTAAAAAGGCACTTTTGACATCCATTTGATAGAGTTTGAAATCCATGATGCAAGCATATGCAAGTAACATTCTAATGGCCTCTAATCTAGCTACGGGAGCATACGTTTCTTCATAGTCTATGCCTTCTTCTTGATTATATCCCTTAGCTACAAGCCTAGCTTTATTTCTTATTATTAAGCCTGTTTCATCAAGTTTGTTCCTAAAGACCCATTTGGTGCCAATTATTGGATGATCATTGGGCATTAGAATTAATTCCCAAACTTGATTTCTCTCAAATTGGTTTAGTTCTTCTTGTATGGCCAAGATCCAATGCTCATCATTAATGGCCTCATTTATGTCTTTAGGTTCAACTTGAGAGACAAAGGCTAGGTGATTACATGCATCTCTAAGTGAGTTTCGAGTAATTACCCCTTTTGATACATCACCTATCACCTTGTTAAGAGGATGATATCTTGAAGTCCTCCATTCCTTGGGTAGATTCACAATTTCTGAATCTTCTTGCTTTTTGGATTCTTTCTCTTGATTTTTCAGGTGTGTTTTTGCCAAGATTTCTGCAACATCATCAACAAGCTCCTTTCTCGGCTCATTTGGGTTAGTTTCATCAAATGCAACATGTATGGATTCTTTTATGGTCATAGTTCGTTCATTATAGACTCTAAAGGCCTTACTATGAATACAATAACCAATGAATATTCCCTCATCAGATTTTGCATCAAACTTCCCCAAGTTATCTTTTCCATTATTCAAAACAAAGCATTTACATCCAAAGACATGAAAACGTGACACATTGGGTTTCCTTCCTTTGTACAATTCATATGGGGTTTTCTTTAAAATTGGCCTTATTAGGACTCTATTCATAATATAACACGCGGTATTGACCGCATCGGCCCAAAAATACTTAGGAAGGTTAGCCTCATTGAGCATAGTTCTTGCCATTTCCTCTAAAGATCAATTTTTCCTTTCTACAACACCATTTTGTTGTGGTGTCCTAGGGGCAGAAAAATTATGCTCAATGCCATGTTCATCACAAAAAGTTTTAAATTCATGATTTTCAAATTCACCACCATGGTCACTTCTTATAGATGCAATACAAAAACCTTTTTCGTTTTGGATAACTTTGGCAAGTTTTCTAAATGATTGAAAAGCATCATTTTTGTGGGCCAAGAATAATGTCCATGTAAACCTAGAAAAATCATCCACAATCACTAATGCATAGTAATTTCTACCAAAGCTCATAGTTCTAGAGGGACCAAAAAGATCCATGTGCAAAAGTTGTAAAGGTCTAGAAGTTGAAACTAAGTTTTTAGCTTTAAAAGAGACCTTTACTTGTTTTCCCTTTTGACATGCATCACAAAGTTTGTCTTTTTCAAATTTGAACTTTGGAAGACCAATTACTAGTTCTTTAGAAACCAATTTGTTTAAGTGATCCATGTGAATGTGAGTAATTCTTCTATGGCATAACCATGAATCATTTTCTTTACTCATAAAGCATTTAGCATCATTTGAGGAGATATCATCTAGACTAATCATGTATATATTATTGACTCTATGACCAACAAACTTAACTTGCCTATCATCCTTTCCCTCAATTATGCAACAAGAAGAATCAAATATAACTCTATTGCCTTTATCACACAATTGACTAATACTAAGCAAATTATGTTTAAGTCCTTCAACAAGCAAAACATTATCAATAGATGATGAAGGGATCTTACCAACTTGCCAATTCCAAGAATCTTCCCTTTGTTGTTATCACTATATGTGACATGACCATGTTTCTTGTGTGTAAGGGAGGAGAACTTGGAGCCATCACTGGTCATGTGCTTCGAGCAACCACTATCAAGATACCAACTTGAGCTCTTGGTCTTCAAGCACACCTACAACACACATTCAAGTTTTAACTTTTGGTACCCAAATTATCTTGGGTCCTTGTGTGTTAGAATTAGGCATGATGCCTTTAGGAGCCCAAACTCTTTTTATTCCAACCTTAGTGTTTATGTTCTTTCTAACATTACAAGTTGATGCACTATGCCCTTTCTTACCACAATGAAAACATTTGACAAAGGGACTACTTGAGGTATTTGAGAAAATAAAGAAATTCTTATAAGACTTTTGATGATTGTTTGGATTAAATCCCAAGGCAACTTTTTGAAAAACACATTTTTGTCTCCCTAACAACACATTCAAGTTATCTCTTCCAAAAGTGAATTTTGCAAGAGTGTTGTTTAAGTCTTCAATTTCTTTTTCAAAAGCTTTACATGATGAACAAGGTAATGATATGGATGCACTATCATGTGAGAAACAAGTCATGCATAATGAATTAGCGTCTATGAGTCCTAAGGTCTCATTTTCGATTTTAAGTTCATTTATCTCCTTGGTTAAAGTAGAAACTTTCTTTGTCAATAGGGAGATTGTTTTATTGGAAGACAAAATCATTTTTGTGAGCCTCAAAGATTCATCATGCAATTCTTGAAAGGCATCTTGCAATTCATCATAAGAAGGTGAAGGTTCTAGGTTAGAGGAGGTTACCTCGGTGTCGCTTTCTTCACTTTCTTCTCCTTGAGCCATGAGGCAAAGATGGGCTTCTTCATTCTCCGAATCGTCAGAAGAGCTTAAGTCATTGTCCTCCCAAGCTATATATGCTCTTCTTCCTTTCCTTTCCTTAGAAGGCCTTTTCTCAAACTTCTCCGTCTTCTTGAGATACATAGGACACTCCATTTTCATGTGTCCCGATTTTCCACATTCATAGCATTTTGGAGGAGTAGAGGATCCTTCTCCTTTGTGATATGCTTTCTTTTGAGGAAAGGGTGGCCTTCTTTGAAATCCCTTGTTCTTTAGGAATCTTCCAAATTTTCTCACAAGGAGACTAAGATTCTCCTCACTTAGCTCCCCACTTTCACCATCCTTTTCACCATCTTCATCATCATCTTCAATTGTAGAGGAAGTAGCTTTGAGTGCGATTCCCTTCTTCTTTTTATCATGCTCTTCATTTTGGTTGAGCCTATTTAGTTCCAGCTCATGTTCTTGAAGCTTTCCAAATAAGGTAGCTAGAGACATTGTTGATAAATCTCTTGATTCCGCAATCGCCGTCACTTTGGGTTGCCAATTCCTGCTTAGACATCTCAACACTTTGTTAATAAGATCTTCATTAGGAAATGTCTTTCCCAATGAGATAAGATGATTAACAATATGAGTAAACCTCTTTTGTATATCTTGAATACTCTCACCTTGGTTCATTCTAAACAATTCATATTCATGAGTAAGAGTGTTTATTCGAGATCGTTTTACCTCACTAGTACCTTCATGAGTTACTTATAGAGTATCCCACATTTCTTTTGCGATTTTACAATATGACACCCTAAAGAGTTCATCATACCCCAAAGATATGGTGATGATGTTCATGGCTCTCAAGTTGTATTGAACCTTCTTTTTATCATCATCGGTCCATTCATTTCTAGGTGTATTAATTTTCACACCATCTTTAGTTTGTGTTGGGACAAAAGCACCATTTTCAATGGCTTCCCACACATCTAAGTCAATAGCTTCAATAAAAATTTTCAACCTTTCTTTCCAATAGGCATAACCATCCCCATTGAAATAAAGAGGTCTGTTTATAGAAGAACCTTCATTTGAAAAACCATTTGAAGCCATTACTTCTCTTGAAGCTGCTAAGCTCTTTATACAAGAGTCTAACTCTGATACCACTTGTTACCAAGTGGCCTCAATACTCAAGAGGGGGGTGAATTGAGTATGAAAACTCAGTTCGCAAATCTTTCACAAATCGTTTGATAACTTATTTTTGTTAAAGCTATTGAATGATTAGAAATAGTTGGAAGGACGAGATAAACACTTTTACTTATAACAGAAATAGTCTACGGAGAGACAAGATTCAAGAAAATCAATAAAACAATATACAAAATAAACAGAGAGGAGGGTTTAGAGATAACAAACACGGTCGTTTATCCTGGTTCGATCACCAATCCACTTGTGATCTACGTCCAGTCCCCAAGCAACAACTTGAGATTTTCCACTATATCTTCAAGTTTCAATGGGTGCTTGACAACCACTACAACCTTGAGCACTCAACTCTTTTGGGATACCTCACCCTTGGAGCTTGAGTCTCTTCAACTAAGGGATATCTCACCCTTTACACTTTTGGAGGGATGCCTCACCCTCTTTACAAAGCAATAATGATAGATAGAATGAAGCTCTCAATAGAGCAGATGAATACAAATTGAGGCTCTAATATGCCCTCAAAGATTTTTCACGTTTTTGACAGAAAACAGAGCAAGAAAATGATTTGAGGATTGATTCACGTTTGGACGTATTGGTAATCAGTTTTTGGTTCAAGGTCAACCTCAAATAAAGACCCAACTTTGGTATTTATAAGTTTCTCATTCAATAGAGTCATTGGGGTTTTCTGGGCACGCATTAAATGCATTAAATATAGCCGTTGGACATTTTCAGGATTCTTGTAATCGATTACTCAACTTATTTAATCGATTACATATGTTGTTCCAACGTGTTCTTGACTTTCTGGGCTCTGTGTAATCGATTACATTCTTGGTGTAATCGATTACATGGCTTCTGACTTGTGTGTAATCGATTACAATATCTGTGTAATCGATTACATGACTTCTGACTTGCTATGTAATCGATTACAATATCCATGTAATCAATTACATGACTCTTTGAACGTGTTCATGCTTTTCTGGGCTTGATGTAATCGATTACAGATATTGTGTAATCGATTACATGGCCTCTGACTTGCTTGTAATCGATTACATTGCTCATGTAATCGATTACATGTCTTCTGTTTGCTGTGTAATCGATTACAAACGTCGTGTAATCGATTACATTGGCCATTGAACACATTTTTCAAGTCCAATAAAGCTTGTAAGACATTTTTTACACCTTGAGACAATTGTTTAAATATGAATCTTTTTAAGAGTGTTAGTTTTAAGATTGAAACACAAGTTTTCTTGAAAACCATGTTTATCTTTGAAATTTCCCATTTATTTTGAAATCATATATTGAAAAACCATTTGAGAAATCTTGAGAGCATTTAACATTAGTGTCCTAAGTCTTATAACTAAATAAACCTTCTTGTCTTCTTTTTTTGATCTTGATTTTTCTTTTTGCGCTTGATCTTCACTATTGCACTTGATCTTCGCTTTTGTCTTTGTTATCATCAAAAACCATTTGACATGCCTTAGAGACATAAGCATTCACACTAAGGATTTGGGTCCTTAGAAGGATCCTCCTCCACTTCATCATTAAAGAACCCAGGCGGATATAACATTCGCCTCACAGGGGTCCTTGCGGAAGACACCATAGAATCCTCACGCGGTGTATACACAGTGCCACCCCAGAGTTCATGAATCGGCATCGTAAATTCGAGGCGCACAGACGCATGTTGCGTCAAAACAGGAATCCCGTCACAGGTTCCACTTAAGTTCAGAGTCGAGTCCCCCGTTTATACAAAACGTTCATTATCAAAATCAAACCTCCAAGCATCAGTCCCCCCATGGAACTGAACTCGGACAAAACCTAAAACTTGGAGCCTCGCCGCCATCTCAACAAACAAAGAGTAATATCACTGATAGTAAAAAGAGTTATTAGCTCCTTCATCTTCCCAGTCTTCATCAGACATACACAGTAAACAAATATAATACAACAAAGAGGTGAGATCCCTATATCAATACCAGAATGGCAGTGTAGAAAATGACAGCAGATAAACAGATATAACATTGGCATATCTAAATCATATTATCATATCACAAATAATAAATCAGATAAGCATAATTATCATGTCAATATGCTAACCAACTATGCATATGCACAACGACCAATTCCTACTCCATAGAGCTAAACACAATTTCGGAGAGAATGATCCAGAAGACATGTCTATAACTTGGCTGCTGTGGCCAAATGTGCTATCAATTTATCAACGTGCACATCAAGGCATTATACAAGACATTCTACACCAGATCGTGATATAGTACAGTGTCTCGGTCCGGATCGTCGGTGCGTTTGCATCGGTCTACCTCATGGACAGAAGAGCTACCAACTGTCCATTACAAGGTACCCGCACCCCGACACCCCCAAGGTCAACAAGTGACCTACACTTGTCTACTCGCACCCGCACATAAGTGTGATTCATTTCTTAGGCATACAACCTTAACCAAATAAGTTAACACGCTTTGCAATGCATAATGTATGATTCAAACACACATACAATTATTATTTTCATAGTATTTGACATACCCTCGCCTTCTCTTGGCAGTATCACTATTCAACATCACCGGGCTCGCCACAATAGCCCGACAGCAAACTGCTATTACTTTCAATCGCGTAGTGATATTATCGCATTTTCACAATCACGGAACACTTTTCTTATATTTTCAAATCGCATAAAGATTTTTCAACGATTTCTCAATCGCTTAAATATTTGATCACATTTTCTTAATCGCGTAGCAAAAAATTACTATTTTTAAATTGTGTAAAATATTTCTAACATATTCTAAGCTCAAATTAAAACTTTTCTCATTTATTTTCAAAATCTGACTTTAATTCCAATATTTCTTTAATAATTCATCTATAAATAATAATTCAACATTTTCTCACTAAAAATAGTATTTTCTACTATTTTTCACAAAATAACATTTCTTTAATTAACTTGGAATATTACAGCTCAAAATTTCCTAACACGCTTCAAAACCCAACGGGTGAGCTATACGTCAGTAAATTTCAAGTTTTAACTTTTATTTCAATTAATAACGTAATCACAGTAATTTAATTAAAAATTAGTTTACTTTCTTTTTAGGTCTAAAAACCTATCACATTAAGTTCCTATCAATCAAATATTTAATCCTACACTTAGTAAAATAATTTTGGACTTAGGATATAAAAAATGAGTATGTTGGTCGAATTTCATACTATCCTCCATATGTAACACCCACCGTAGGGTATCACATTTATGTTACTTAACTACCAAATTACCCATTCTTTATAAAATATGCTTTGTAATGTAAGTATGAGTTGTAAAATTTCTTAATATCAATGAGATAAACTTAGCAAAAAATATAAATATTACAACATCATCACAAATAATTTACATCATATATACACAAGTCTTTGTACTGTCATACTTAACTATTTACAGACCAGGTTCTCAGAGTATATGAACATTATTTAAAACTAACATACTGCCCAAGTATTACTAAACAACAGAACCCTCAAACGGGTCCTCCTCAGATTCCTCAGCAGGTAGGAATCCAACTTGATGCGAAGTCCTACGGACAGGTGTCCGCGCAGACGACACAATACTAATCTCACTAGGAGTACGGTAGTAAGTTCCCCAGTACTGCCTGAAGGATAACAGAAACTCTAAGTGTACATAAACATTTACACTGAAATAAGGATTTCCTCGATAAAGCCTACTTAGGGTAATCTTCAAGTCTCCTATATAGTAAATACACGCTCTATCTAGGTCAACATGCCACGCTTCCGGTCCTCCACGAAACTGCAATCTCATATATCCTAGGAAACTAGGCATTGCTATCTTCTCAGAATTCAGCTTCCTCCACAGGAATCTGCTTCTCTTCACCTTCTTGTTCAATTCCTTGCTCAACGTTTTTACAAATATGAATACAGTACAAAGTAGACGTACAAAGAGGTGAGATCACTTACGCCAATACCAACATGGTAGCATGAAGATAACACATACAATATACCATACAGATATATCATACCATAATTACAATTATGCCATCAACATTATTTATTATCACAACAAATGTAATAAACAATAATTATGATCATGCCCTCAACAATATCCAAATATTCAACAATTCAATTATTATAAACAATAATTACGATAATGCCCTCGATAATATCGAAATATTCAACAGTTCAAATATCACACTGATATCAATACTCAATAATTATGCATGTGCACATAGACTCAATTTCCTACTCCATGGAGCTAAAAGTCAGGTCGGAGAGAGTGATCGAAAAGATCTGTCTATACCAACATGCCGTAGACCACGTGCCACAATTCTTATATGTATTTGCACATCTAGCATATACACTACAGTCTTTATCAGATCTTGATTAAGAATAGTGTCTTGGTCAGGATCATCAGTGTGTTGCATCAGTCAAATCCACGGTACAGAAAAGCTACCAACTGCCCACTATAGGCAACCCGCACCCCGATGCCCCCAAGGTCAACAAGTGACTTACACTACGCATATCGCACCCACTCAAGAGGTGTATTCTCTCCTAGGCAATTACCCTTATCCAGTCCATCGGACCTTTCCAATGCATGTACAAATGCACCATTCTCAGTTCAAATTCATCATCTAATATTCAGGGTTCACACATTGTCCCAACAGTATCTTTACTGTATTTTCATCGCATAATTATATTTTTGCATTTTCTCAATCGCGTAGCTAAAATTACTACTTTTAAATTGCGTAAAATATTTTTTGACGTATTTTAAATCCAAAATAAGATTTTTCTCATTTAATATAAAAAATTAACCTTATTTTCATTGTTTGTGTTGGTGTATGCCCTAGAGGCTAATACATTTTCTGTATTTACATATATTCTATTATGCTATTTTATATATGAGGCATTTCATTTATTGTGTTCTTTTTTTATAAACATAATAAAGTCCTTAGAATAGTAAGTTTGATGCCATAGGACATCAAGTGGATGACTTGATCGTGAGATCCTTTTGGTTACAACACTATTCTTAAATGTCCCTAGTCAAGTATTATTGTTAATTAGGACAACAATAATACATTGAGACTAGTATGTGTAGAGCGATGACCGCATCTCACGGGTCATGGATATGAGATATCAAGTCTTCACATTGGTACATATTAGAGTAATGATGTACTGGACTGACCCACCATGAGAACGCTACATGGATCGTTACGTGAGTGTCATAAGCGATTCTCATAGTGATAATGGTGTTTATGGTCCTTTGACCTGAAATCACTACGATTCCTACATGAGGAGTTGTGTGTTTTAATGCCATCAAACGTCATCTGTAACAAGGTAATTATAAAGTTAGTTATTGGACATACCGCAAATCATGCAGAGGGATGTGAGTGACCTAGATGGAATTTGTCACTCCTACATAACAGGAGCGATATCTTTGGACCCCCTGATTGAGTGAGACTGCGAAATGCATGGCCATGCTCAAATGAGTCAATATGAGATATTGATCTCATTTATTGTTACTCTACTCGAGTAAACGAATGATTGGACTATACAAGGGTGACGCATTCCATGCCTTGTGTTCAATCTAGATATCTTGACAAAGGGACTAAACTACACGGAAACATTGATCACGGATAGGTTATGTCAAATCACTGACATTCTCATTACTTGGGTAGCAGTGATGTGTTGCTAGATACCGCTCACTGTTTGTAATATTAAAATGAGATTTTAATATTACTACCAACGTCATGAGAACCTGCAGTGGTCGCACACTTAGAACAGACTAAATTGGAGCAATAAGGATCCAAGTTGGACTCGGATTCAATTATGGGCCTAACTCATGATGAGATGGGTTTTAGGGTTGCTGACTTACCTTGCTTTTGCTCACATCACTTAAGGCAGCCACTTATTATAAATTATTGTTAAGGGGGCTGCTATAGATGTTACATCACAACCCTAGCCGCACCTAAAGTGAAAGGTTCTTCTCTTTTATTCGCATGCCTAGCACCGCGAAACAAAGGCGTGACTCCTTTTTACTTTCGTGTGGATCCGTAGAAACATCGTCGCTATTACGGTGTTGGTGATTCACCTCGCTTGTGTTTATCACGCTTCAAGAGGTAAATTTTAAAAACTCGGATTATGGACTTTTCGCATGGATCCTGTGTGGGAATCCTATTATTCCGCTGCGAGATATTTTGATCCGCAATTCCCAACAGTTTGCATATTAGTCCTTCTATAAAATAATATATATAATAGCCCCTCTTCAAATAATATTTTCAAAATAGTCCTTCATTAAATAATATTTACAATAAAGTATATTTTTAAAGAATATTTTTAATATAGTCCCTCTAAAAATATAATTTTCAATATAGTCCCTCTAAAATCAGTATTTCTACTGTTTCCCAAAAAAATGTATATCATAGTTTTACTTGGGATATTATAGCTCAAATCAATCCTCTTTAAAATAAATTGAGGTTCAAACACTTTCAACCTCTCTTTTCCATTCATATATGAAAATTCCATTTTTCAAGTGACAAAACACTTTGTTTCCATTTCTTTAATCCTTGTACTTAATTAATTATATTTCCATTTTGAAATCACTTTGTCTCACAAAATCAAGGCAATACAAGCCTTCAAAAACCGTAGTACATTGCCGAAATCCTCATGGTCATTGGAACCAAAAATTTATTTTCCTTTCATCATCAAATCATGACATACATATACATATTCATCATATCATATAATCAAGCATACCTTAAAGCAATAAAAAGCACATAAAGCATGTAAACACAAACAAATAATTTAAAGCACATAAACACCCACAAATAATTACACAACCATGGATATGAATCCTCACATGGATTCACCATCCATCAAATACAAGATTCATCTCTCACCACCATACTTGGTTGGTGAGATGGATCTCCGTCATACCTCTTGAAGAACCTCCCAAGCTCCCTGGTTTGATTCTTGAGTAAATGATTCACCACCAAAAGCTTCTTAAACACATAATAAAACACAAGTTTATTAGCATATTAAGCTTGAACAAGGAGAACCATGGATCAAACATGGCTTAGAACATGAAAATAAGACAAGTAGTGAAGTTTCCTTACACTTCACCTCAAAAACCTAGAACTTGATCTTGAAGAAAGTCCTTGAAGATGAAAGATTTAGAGCTTGGACTTAACTACAATGGTTCTTGGATTGATGTAAGGATGCAAGATATGTGGTTGGTTAAAATTATAGAGTGATGGAAGGTAATTTAGGTGCTTTGGCCGAAACTCACTTGAAGGGAGAGGAGAGAAAATTTTTGTAAAAGGTTTAGGTTTTTGGAGAAGACAAAGATGAATAATGAAGTGGTCATGAAATTCCCTATGGCCTTAAGCTATCACAAAACCATCCCCCCTTCTTGTACACTCATGAGTGTCAAATTCCACTAGCCACCATTTTGGGCATTATTAGCCATTGATTAGATCAATGGTTTATATTAATGTAGCTTCTAAGTATAGCTTCTATGTTGATAAGACTAAATCTAGGCCATTGGATCTTTCTCTTTGAAATCCTAGCCATTAGATGTATCTCCAAAATGAAGGGTCAAGATCTCCTCTTCATACTTTACATCCAAGGGTCATAAATAGTCCTAGCCACTTTGTTAGACCAAATCTCCATCCTTGATTAAACCAATGGTGGATATCCAAAGGCTTCAACGTTAAGGTTGCTTCCTATTGGTCCATCATAAAGTCGTCATAACCACTAATGTTGATAAAGCAGTATAATATTTATTTTTATCTGTTATTACCCTATGGATACAGTTAATTGTAGTTTTTATCGCCCGATAATTAAATATAGTACAAAACACAGTAAAAGAAATTTTCCAAAACTGTTTTTGATTTCGAGTTTAGTAAGATTCCTCGTCCCCGTCTCAACAGTACAAAATTTTTTGGCTCTAAAATTTTTTTTACTTTTTCAGCCCCGCCTGGGCCCATAACAACCCAAGAATAATATTAAAATAATCAGAAAAACATGAAAATATCATAATAGTCCATAAAATCATAAAAATTATAAAACTTATGAAAATTAAATCAGATTAGCAAAAAGAATTAAGAATTAACAGCAATAATTAAATTACGTAAGATTTTTTCCGGTCCAAAAATTATTATTTTCCTGACACGGAGTAAATCACACAAACAGATCAAATATATTCACGGAATACTCAAAATAATTTTAAAGTACACAGAAAATCACTAAACAGTAGTAATTATGTTATTATTGTCAATTCGTCAGAAAATTTGGGGTGTTACACCATAAATCATATTTAATTATTTTCTATTACTTTATTCCTTTCAAAAACACTTAATTTAATTTCTTGTCATAAAATCACTTAATCCTTGATTAGGAAAATAATTTAAAACACTTGGTTCCCTTGGTGGTGTTGAGGCCGTGAGCCTGTAAGGTTCTTTGGAACCATCATACAATTCCTCATCATGTGAATCACATCCTACTTTACACAAGAATCAACATGTTTTCCAAATCACATATTCAAGCATACTATCAAAGCTATAAGCATACCAATCTCATATTCAAGCATACTTTTAAAGTTATAAACATACCAATCGCAAATAAAGAAAGCTTAAACAATCAAGTGAATAAATTCTTATGGATTTTTCACCACAAACTATTCCATTTCCTCACCACCAACACATAGTTGATGAGGTTAATCTCCCTCTTACCTCAAGGAAGACAACAACCTTCAAATTCCTTCTCCTTTTGATTTCGTGAAGCACTAAAGAAAATCGTAACAATCTTAAACAAATCTTAAAGTCATAAACCAAGCTTAAAAATAAGAAACCATGGATCAATCATGGTTTAGAAATTCAAGAATCCAACTTAGGATCAATAAATCAAGAAGTTACCTAAAGGAGTAGAAAATCTAAGCTTGATTTTGAAGCAATTAGGAGATGATTTAGGTAAAACTCATAAGATGAAAAGTGTTTAGAATTGTATCTAGGTTTAGAAAATAGGATTGGATAGAATTATGGAAGCTTGGAGGTAGGGTTTAGGGGTGGAGGCTAAGAGCTCCAAGAGGAAAGAAGGAATGAAATTCTTGGTGTTCTTGGTGTTCTTGAAGTGAGAGAAAAAGATGTAGGATATTTATTGTCACAAAGTGTTAAAATGAAATAGAAATATCCTATACTACACATGCATGGCCGTGTAGTCGAGTGAGTGGAAAGAATAGACTTGTTTAGCAAGATAGAAAACTATCACATGGCCTCACATGGCCTAGGTCACTTAGTAGTCATCATGTGGTCATTAAACATCACTAGATTAATCAAGAATCTCCTAGATGCACCTAGTGGCCGTGGAGCTCTAGTGTGTGAAATCCACAAGTGTACGGTTTTGTCGTCAAGTAATAAAAAGATCGAATCCACAGGGACTATGTTTATGAATACTAATTAATTAATTAATTCAATTAAATTAAACAAAGAGGATAAAATTATTGAGAGATAAAAATGTAGTAACCAAGCAATTAAATAAATAAATATTAAAATACAAAATTGAGGACAAAAATAGCAAGTTGTTAAGAAAGGTTTTAAAATACAAGAAAGCTTTCAGGATTGGGGTAACCACAATGATACAAGTCAAATCCTAATTGACAACCCTTTTATTAAAATTAAAATTCAATTGAAGGTGAATTACCCTAAATTAGTTAATGTTCTTTCTCAAGAGACAAGAACCGTGCCTAATTAAACCAATTTCTACTCTCGTGGTAATTGAATATAAATTGAACCCATTACGTTTTATGGTAATTCATTAAATCCTCGAAAGGCTAAACCTATTCTTATAATTTAGACCTTAAGTTCAATTCTTATGGTTTCAACACCTAGGTTCACCTCTCAGTACGTCCCTAGATATCTATGAGATGCAAATATATGGCCAGTAAATTCACATGAATAAGCGCAATAAGGATTGAATCAAAGAACATTCAAGACTAATAAAAGGGGTAAACTAAATCAATTAATCATCATCAATGTATCAAAAGGCATTGCCCAATTCTAGAAACAAAAAGAAACTACTCAGACATGGAGAAAAAGAAACAAGAAAACATATTCAAGAACATCCAAACTTGTAGCGAAGGGAGAAGAGAGGAAGAAGATGAAGATCTAGAGCCTCCAAACGTGCCTCCTTCAAACCAAATTGGAACCCTAGTATTGTATTCAGAATATTTATAAATACCCTTAGGGTTTCAACTTCAATCATGCAAGCATTCCACCTATTTCTAAGCCAATTTAGCACCAATCCTGCACAACAACACCACAAATAATGCAGTTATTTGAACTAAAGGAAAAACAAATAAAAAGAGAAACTAAAGTGCCTAAAATGCATGTAAAATAAGAACAAAATATGATGTTGTTTCACACACATCAAATCCTCCTAAGCTTAAGATTTTGCTTGTCCCCAAGCAATAACTAAGTCCAAACCAAGAACTAGAATCTAGAGACGATAATGAATGAGGAACCCGAGAAAATAACTAACCAAACAATAGGCAAAGGCAAACTAAGAATTAGAGTGGTAATCAAAATCAAATCCAATTAGAGGCTAAAGTTCTCAGAAATCATGCTCCTCACTAAATTAGGTTCACTCTACTAACCACATTCAAATTGTTTAAAGGTGAAGACAATGCGCTCAAGATTCCTCAAAGAAACAGCACTTCTATAAGCTTGATAAGAAACCAAATTTCCACTAATAATTAGCATGCATGCAAGAATCAAAAGGTCTTTCAAGGGTTGTAATGGGGCCATAGGAATGATGTTAGGTAGGGTAAAGAAAGGAAGGTATGCATAAGGGGTTAACAAAATTTTCAATAAGCAACAGAAACCCACTAGACAATAAATTATTCCTCCCTTTTTTTAATTTTTTTCTTTTCTTTTTCAAGCTTTCATCTCATGATTTTATTTTCTTTATTTTCTTTATTTTTCATTTGAGAAAGAGAAGGCTAAAAAACATATGATTCCCAACACAACTTTCAAACCCAATTTGCTCTATTTAATATTCTAAATTATTATCGACAATGTATCATCATAGGCAATAAGAAAAATAATTATGCAATAGGCTCAAAATGGGCAGCTAGTGGATGAAAGTGTGATAATTATTTCAGAAGAGCAGAAAAATACCTAAGATGCCTTAATCACATTTAAGCATGGAAACAAAAATTTTGCCTTAAAATGGTTTCAAATTAAGTTCTAGAGCACAAAATCAATGAGGAATTATCACTCAACACAAAGAATGGGAGCAAAAATCATATAGTGCATACATCCCATACAGGCTAAAAACTCACATTTAGAGGTTTAAAAATCAATGAAAAGCACAAATTCAGAGAACATATGCTAATTATCAACTATCAAGTAATCACCTCCACTATTAATTAAAACAATGCATGTTGCCTACTGTAACACCCTCCTTAGGGCGTCACACTTCTTGTTACTCAATTACCAAATTACCCCTTCATTGGAAAATTGTGCTTTATGATGTAAATACGAGTTATAAAATTTCTTGATGATAGTAAGATAAACTTAGCGGAAAAATAAAAACATTACAACAACATCATAAATTAATATACATCATATATACACAAATCATAGTATCGTCATATTTTAATATTTACAAACTAGACTCTCAAAATATTTAAAACTAACATACTGCCCAAGTATTACTACACAGCAGAACCCTCAGACGGGTCCTCCTCAGACTCCTCAGAAGATAGAAGTCTGACTTGACGCGAAGTCCTACGGACAGGTGTCCATGCAGACAACACTATACTAATCGCACTCAGAGTACGATAGTATACTTCCCAATACTGTCTAATTAACAATGGGAACTCTAAGTATTAATATTCACACTAATGTCCAAGATGTAGTCTACTCAATCTCATATACACAAGGAAACGAGACTCCTCCATCACTTCAAAACTCAGCGTCCTCTACCGGAATCTGCTCTTCCTCAGCTTCTTGCTCAAGTTCTCGCTCAACGTCTTTAAAATTATAAAGACAATATAGAATAGACATACAAAGAGGTGAGATCACCTACGCCAATACCAGTATGGTAGCAATGAAGATAAACACATACAAATTCTCATACCAACACATCATACATTATTACAATTATGTCACCATTATCATTTATCTAACACATATCATATCTCATATCAACACATCATACAGAATTACACTTATGCCAACAATATCATTTATCCTCATAATTCATACAATAAGCCATAATTACGATCATGTCCTTATCAACATTCAATTGTTCAATAATTCAATTATCATAAACAATAATTATGATAATACTCTCAAGTATCTCTGCATATGCACCTAGACTCAATTTCCTACTCCATGGAGCTACAACTCAGATCGAAAAGAGTGATCGTAAAGATCTGTCTGCACTACATGCCTTGGACCACGTGCTCAATTTTTGCACATCTAGCATATACACCAGTCTTTATCAAATCTTGATTACGGATAGTGTCTCAGTCCAAATCATTGGTGTGTTATATCGGTCTAACCCACGTACAGAAGAGCTACCAACTGCACATTGTAGGCAACCCGCACCGCAATGCCCCCAAGGTCAACAAAAGACCTACACTACGCATATCGCACCCACTCAAGAGGTGTATTCTCTCCTTCCTAGGCAAACAGCCTTATCCAGTCCATCGGACCTTTTCAATGCATATACAAATGCACCATTCTCAGTTTAATTTATTCTATCATATTCTTAATTAAATTTTCTTTATCTCAAGTTTGGGGTCCTCATATTGGCCCAACAGTGTCATTACTGTAATTTCATCGCGAAACCATATTTTTCGCATTTTCTCAATCGCATAATAGTTCTGTCGCATTTTCAAATCACATATCAATTTTTCATCATTTCTCAATCGCGTAAAATATTTTTCACACGTTTTAAATCAAAAATACTATTTTCCTCATTTAACACCAGAATTCAACTTCATTTTTCATATTTGCATAATAACCCCTCAAAACATAATATTTGCATTATAATCTTCATTTAAATAATATTTTCACAACTGTCCTTCATAAAATTCATATTTCCAATATAGTCCCTCATCAATTTCATATTTCCAAAATAGTCTCTCATCAAATTCATATTTCCAAAATAGTCCCTCATCAAATTCATATTTCCAAAATAGTCCCTCATCAAATTCATAATTACAGTATGGCTCCTTTTAAAAATAAAAATTATAATATTGCCCCTCTAAAATCATAATTACAGTATGGCTCCTTTTAAAAACAAAAATTACTATTTTACCCCTCTAAAAATCATATTGATAATAATTCATTTTCCCAAAAATCATTTTACTTTGCTATACTCAAATTTGTCCCAAATTCATTTAAATCTCTCAGTTCTCATTTTACTTCATCAGTTTAATTATATCTGATTATTTTTTCACAACCTTCAAACTTGTTCAAATTCATTTCTTTTTCATTTAAATCCTTCATTTTCAATTGAATCTCTCATTTTCAGGACTTTGGTCCTTTCTAGCCTAGTATGGCCGTAAGCCTCAAGCTCTTTGGAGTTCTCATAAAATCAGTTCATCATATTATTCACATATTACTTTACTCATATATTTTCATGCACACAATTTTATACATATAAACATATATCAAAGCAATAGATATAATATCACACATGCAAGCACAAAAACACAATCATACACAACACAAACACAATCAAATAGCATCAAACAATCGGTGAAGAACCCTTATGGATTTTTCCACCGTACAAAACCATCCCCACACCACCAAAACTTGGTTGGTGAGGTTAAATCTCCCTCTTACCTCTTGAAGACAAGCTTTTTAAGCTCCCCTCCTTCTCCTTGATTTCGTACAAGGCACAATCAATTCCTAACAATTCTAAAATAATTAGTAAAATCACAAAAAAGGTTTAATAATAAAAAACCATGGAACAATCATGGCTTAGAAAATCACAAACATGAATTTAAACCATAAAAACTAAGGTTTACCTCTAGGGAAGTAAGATAGAAGTGGGATTTTGAAGCACTTAGAGTGGGATTTTGGGAAAACTTTCTAAATGAAAAGTGTTTAGAATGATGTTAAGCTTTAGGAAATGATGTGAACAAAAATTATAGGAGATTGGTAGTGAACTTGGGTGTTTGGCCAAATTCTAGAGAGGAAAATGGAAGAAAAAGTGTGTATGATTTCTTGGTATTTTTGGAGAGAAAATGAATAGCTTAAATGTGATAAGTGTGAAATAAAAGTGAAGAATGAAATGTGAAAGGGCTGCTGCTGCCATGTGGTTAATTTTAGTGAGGTTGAGTGATTGAATTTGCATGTTAAAATATCCTAGAGTATTCACATTGGTGCACATGGCTTATGTCATGTTGGAGGCTTCAAGAACTTTGTAGAATCAAGCCATCCAAGCCTCCTTGGCTACTGAAAACCGTGGGCTTCAAGTGAGTTTAGGGACTTTATTTTGTTTTAATTTAAGTCTACTTAATTGCTAATCAATTCACTAGTTAATTAGGTTTAATTTCCTAACTAATCTTAATTAACATCCTAATCATATAACTAATTAGTTTAATATATATTAGCATATATTATAACCTTTAATCAATATTAGTATATCTAATTAGTATTTAGATTATAATTAATTAATAACTAAGCTAGTTCACTTAGTTTGCTAATTAGGTAATAAGATTAGTCAAATTAAGCTTAATTAGCTACTAACCAAATTCAAGCCTACAATTTTTGACTTAATTCTAACCATTGGTTCATCTTTAATTCCTAGCCATAGATTAGATCTAAGGTAGATATCAATTGGTCATAAAACTAGAATTCTAATCTCACCATTGATTAGATCAACGGCTAAGGTTAAAGGCTTCCTAACTAAGTCTTCATCCAACGATTCATACTAAAGTCCAAGCCACTAAGTTTGACTTAATCTCAACCCTTGATTTTAACTTTAATTTCTAGCCCTTGATGTAATCTAAGGTAGATATTGCTTAGTGATTTTATCTGGATTCATTTTACACCATTGATCGGATCAATGGTTAAGATCAAAAGCATCTAAATTATGCTTTTCATCCAATGGTCTTAAATAAAGTCTATGCTTCTTTTGTTGACTCATTCTAATTGGTTTAGAAAGTCAAGCCTACTTTCATTGACTTGCTCTCATTGGCTAGAATTTGTCCAGTCAGCACAGTTGACTGCTTTTCCTAAACGCGGGTCCCACGAACTTTTTGGGTCCACAAATAATTTTTCTACTGTTTTTGAGACAAGAGAGTCTTGTTGAATAAAATAATATTATAATAATATAAAATTATTTTATTACACGAGTTAAATCCTAAAAATTATAAAATTAATATATATATCAATCAAAATTGGGTTTAGTAAGATCCTCCAGCTCTAATTAATTAAAATAAGAATTTTCCCGGCCCAAAAATTATTATTTTCCTGACCCAGAGCAAATCACACAAAACAATCAAAAATAGCATCGGAATAATCAAATTATTTTTATATTGCATAGAAAACACAAAACAGTGTAATTCTGTCAGTTCTATAACATAGTCTAAAATTTGGGGTGTTACACCTACCACAAGAATTAACAAGTTGGGTTCCAAATCAATATCATCTCAAAATCCTCAAAAGAGAGGGGCACAAAGTTCAACCAAAAGGTCGAGAGATATGATGTAATGAAAATGTAATAAGAATATGCAATGTAATATGAGACATGAGAATGCATGAAACTACTAATGATCTATAATGAATATGAAAATGAAAATGAAAACACTCCCCCCCCCCAACCTTAGAACTTACATTGCCCCCAATGTAAAAATCTATAACTAGAGACATGTAATATGTCGTGGATCTTATTGGATGGGCACACCTTGTTTCTCTGATACATTCCACGGCCGTGGGTCATTGCATAGCCATGTCGTGGTACATTCCACGACTGTGGGGCATTCCACAGCCAGGCCGTGGATTCTTCTGCTAAGTCATGTTTGCTTCTTTTGCACAACTGCTCAATCCATGGCCATGGGGCATTCCACGAGCAGGCCGTGGATGCTTCTGGAATGATCCTTTTGTCCCTATTTGCTATCCTTTAAGTTTCAACATCATTTATGCAAGCATTCCACCCATTTTAAGCCAATTTAGCACCAATCCTACACAATCACACCACAAATAACGCAGTTATCTGAACTAAAGGAAAAATAAATAAAAAGAAAAACTAAAGTGCCTTAAATTCCTAAAATGTATGTAAAACAAGAACAAAATATGATGTTGTTTCACACACATCAAGCTCATGGATGGAAGTAACTAGGTTTTGTTTCATTTTAATTCCTTGTTACACTTAGCTTAGGTAGTTTAGTTCATCTAGTTACATCCAAACTAACTTAGTTAGGTTATTTAGTTACATAACTAACTATCTAGTTACTTGATTAGATCATGCATTTGTCATGCATATGTCATGCTTCTAGAAAACCCTAGATATTTTCCTATTAACTATGGCTTCTAAGTAATAGTAACTAAGTTAGTTCCACTTAGTTACTAATTAGGCTATTAGGGTAACTTAGTTAGTTTATCTAGTTACTTAGTAACTAGTCCAACCACTTTTATTGACTGCTTCCTATTAGTTAAGAAAAAGTCAAGCCATTAATGTTGACCATTTCTTATTGGTTTATTTAGAAATAATCACAGTCTATTTTCCAACGGATAAAAGATACTGGGTCTATTACTCAATGAGCAGAAGCTACTATTTCCAAAATAGCAGATATTATCCGACAGATAATAAAATGTAAAATATTTTTATTTCACAGATAAATTCTAAAAATTAAAAGATTAAGTAACATATTTCTTGGATTTGGGTTTAGTAAGATCCCCCGGCTCTGAATAAATCAGTAAAGATTTTTCCCGACCCAAAAATTATTATTTTCTTGACTCAGAGTAAATCATACACAGAGATAAAAAATAGTCACAAAATAGTCAAAATAAATTTACAGCTCAAAGAAAACACAAAACAATACAATTCTGACATTATTGTAAAATAGTAAATTTTGGGTGTTACAACTCTTCCCCTCTAAAACGAATTTCGTCCTCGAAATTAATCATACCTTAAAACAATTGAGGATATTGTTCCCTCATCTTATCTTCCATCACCCATATACCATCTCTTGTCGTTTCATTCTGGATTACTTTTACTAACGGAATCGCTTTCCCTCTGAGTTGCTTCACCCTCTTGTCTTCAATCTTAACAGAAAGCCTCTCATACGTCAAATTTTCTTTCAATTGTACCTCATTGGGCTGAATGACATGAGAGGGATCAGGAATATACTTTCTCAACTAGGACACGTGGAAAACAATATGAAGGTTAGAAAGAAAAGGCAGTAAAGCTATTTGGTAAGTAACTGGACCTATCCGACGAAGAATTTGATAGGGTCCAATGAATTTAGGAGTGAGTTTTCTTGATTTTATAACCCTTCCGACACCAGTCATGGGTGTAACTTGCAAAAACACTTGCTTACCTTCCTCAAATTCAAAAGGTCTTCTCTTTTTATTAGCATAGCTTTTCTATCTACTCTGAGTTGCCCTCATTTTCTCTTGTATCATCTTTACTTTCTCTGTTGTTTGTTGCACCATCTCAGGTCCAATGGTCATACTTTCTGCATCTTGATACCAACACAAAGGTGTTTGGCATCGTCGTCCATATAGTGCTTCATAGGATGCCATCCCTATACTTGAGTGAAAACTGTTATTATAGGTGAATTCTACCAAAAGCAAGAATTCATCCCAACTCCTTCTTTGTTCTAACACACAAGCTCTCAACAGATCTTCTAATGACTGAATAGTCTTCTCCGTTTGACCATCAGTTTACGGATGGTAAGCAAAACTCAAACGAAGTTTAGTCCCCATTGTTTCATGTAAACTTTGCCAAAATCTCGATGTAAACCTTAGATCTCTATCAGAAATGATACTATAGGGTACACCGTGAAGTCTAAAAATTTCACCAATGTACACCTGGGTTAATTTCTCCATTGGATACTTGATATTGATTGGCAAGAAGTGGGTAGACTTCGTAAGCTGATCAACAATGACCCATATAGAATCATAAGCTTTCTTAGTCTTTGGCAATCCAGTAACAAAATCCATGGCAATACTATCCCATTTCCATTCTAGAATAGTTAGGGGTTGTAGCATACCTGCTTATCTTTGATGTTCAACTTTCACCTTCTGACACACAAGACAAGATGACACATACTCAGTAACATCTCTCTTCATCCCAGGCCATCAAAATAATTATTTCAAATCTTGATACATCTCGGTCATTCCAGGATGTATACTCAACTGGCTCGTATAAGTTTCATCAAGAATCAACTTTCTTAGTTCTAGATCACTAGGCACACAAACTTTGCCATCAAATCTTAGAATACTGTCGTGTCCTTCCTGAATCGTTGACACAATATCTCGCTTCATCAGCTCCTTTTCAGTTTGTAGAAACTCATCATCCTTCTGCTTTTCTCGGATTTCTTCCATTCAATCACTTATGATTATAACCTTCTTCAAATAAATCTTTCCCGACATCAACTCCACGGACACCCACAAATTCTGGAATTGTTCTGTTAATTCTTCCTCCTTGATCATCATCATAGAGACACTAAGCATCTTTCTGCTTAAAGCATCTGCCATAAAATTTGCCTTTCCAAGATGATACTAGAGTTGAAAGTCATAGTCTTTCAAGAATTCAAACCACCTCATTTGCCTCATATTTAGCTCCTTTTGGTCGAACAGATACTTCAAACTTTTATGATCACTGAAGACATTGAATGTTAGCTCTATACAGAAAGTGCCTCCAAATCTTCAATGCAAAAATGACTACAGCTAGCTCCAAGTCATGCGTTGGATAATTCCATTCATGTACCTTCAGTTGTCTTGAAGCATACACTATAACTCTTCTATTCTATATTAGTGCACATCCTAGCCTTTGATAAGAAGCATCACAGTACACCTCAAAAGATTCATTCAGATCTGGTAGAATCAGCACTGGTGCAGTAGTCAACCTCTTCTTTAATTCTTGGAAACTCGTTTCGCATTCATCAGTCATAAAAAAAGCTTCATTCTTCCTCGTGAGTTACGTAAGAGGTCCGGCTATCTTGGAAAAACTTTTAATAAATCTGCATCCGGCTAATCCAACAAAACTCCAAATCTCGGGTTACAGTCTTTGGTTTTTCCCATTGAAGAACTGTCTCCACCTTTGCTGGATCCACTGCAATTTGGTCCTTAGAAATCACATGACCCAAAAATTGTACTTCTTCCAACCAAAACTCCCATTTTGATAATTTTGCAAACAACTTCTTCTCTTTTAAAATTTGGAGAACTATACTGAGATATTCAGCATGCTCTTCATGATTTTGAGAATAGATCATAATTTTATTGATAAAAATAATGACAAATTTGTCTAGGTATGGATGAAAAAGCCTATTCATGTAATCCATGAATATCACAGGAGCATTCGTCTATCTGAACGACATTACAAGATACTCATAATGACCATAGCGCATTCGAAAAGCAGTCTTTGGTATATCCTCTGCCTTGACACAAATTTGATGATAACTTGATCGCAGATCTATCTTAGAGAAAATAGTTGCTCCTTTCAGTTGGTCCATCAGATCATCAATCCTTAGAAGTGGATACTTATTCTTTATTATGACCTTATTCAGTTGGCTGTAGTCCACACACAAACGTCAAGTTCCATCCTTTTTCTTGACTAACAACATTGGATCTCCCCAGGGTGAAACACTAGTCAACCTCCCCTTAGTGGTGTTGAGGCCGTGAGCCTGTAAGGTTCTTTGGAACCATCATACAATTCCTCATCATGTGAATCACATCCTACTTTACACAAGAATCAACATGCTTTCCAAATCACATATTAAAGCATACTATCAAAGCTATAAGCATACCAATATCATATTCAAGCAAACTTTTAAAGCAATAAACATACCAATCACAAATAAAGAAATCTTAAACAATCAAGTGAATAAATCCTTATGAATTTTTCACCACAAACTATTCCATTTCCTCACCACCAACACATGGTTGATGAGGTTAATCTCCCTCTTACCTCAAGGAAGACAACAACCTTCAAATTCCTTCTCCTTTTGATTTCGTGACGCACCAAAGAAAACCCTAATAATCTTAAACAAATCTTAAAGTCATAAACCAAGCTTAAAAACAAGAAACCATGGATCAATCATGGTTTAGAAATTTAAGAATCCAACTTAGGATCAAGAAATCAAGAAGTTACCTTTAGGAGTAAAAAATCTAAGCTTGATTTTGAAGCAATTAGGAGATGATTTAGGTAAAACTCATAAGATGAAAAGTGTTTAGAATTGTATCTAGGTTTAGAAAATAGGATTGGATAGAATTATGGAAGCTTGGAGGTAGGGTTTAGGGGTGGAGGCCGAGAGCTCCAAGAAGAAAGAAGGAATGAAGTTCTTGGTGTTCTTGAAGTGAGATAAAAAGATGAAGGATAGTTATTATCACAAAGTGTTAAAATGAAATGGAAATATCCTATACTACATATGCATGGCCGTGTAGTTGAGTGAGTGGAAACAATAGACTTGTTTAGCAAGATAGAAAACTATCACATGGCCTAGGTCACTTAGTAGTCATCATGTGGTCATTAGACATCACTAGATTAATCAAGAATCTCCTAGATGCACCTAGTGGTGGTGGAGCTCAAGGATGGAAATAACTAGGTTTTGTTTCACTTGAATTCCTAGTTACACTTAGCTTAGGTAGTTTAGTTCATCTAGTTACATCCAAACTAACTTAGTTAGGTTATTTAGTTACAAAACTAACTATCTAGTTACTTGATTCGATCATGCATTTGTCATGATTTTAGAAAACCCTAGATATTTTCCTAGTAACTATGGCTTGTAAGTACTAATAACTAAGTTAATTCCACTTAGTTACTAATTAGGCTATTAGGATAACTTAGTTAGTTTATCTAGTTACTTAATAACTAGTTCAACCACTTTTGTTGACTACTTCCTATTGGTTAAGAAAAAGTCAAGTCATTAATGTTAACCATTTCTTATTGGCTTATTTAGAAATAATCACAATTTATTTTTCGACGGATAAAAGATACCGGGTCTATTACTCAATAAGCAGAAGCTACCATTCCAAAATAGTAGATATTATCCCACAGATAATAAAACACAAAATATTTTTATTTCATAAATAAATTCTAAAAATTAAAAGATCGAGTAATGTATCTCTTGGATTCGGGTTTAGTAAGATCCCCTGGTTCCGAATAAATCAGTAAAGATTTTCCCCAGTCCAAAAATTATTATTTTCCTGACTCAGAGTAAATCACACACAGAGATCAAAAACAGTCACAAAACAGTCAAAATAAATTTATAGCTCACAAAAAATAGAAAATAATATAATTCAGATATTATTGTAAAATATCAAATTTTGTGGTGTTACATTAAACATGGAAATTTTCCAAAAAGTAAGCTTAAAACATTTTATGTGATTGAAAAATATTGTTAAAACCTCACGCGATTAAGAAATTTTTTTAAAATATTTAGTCAATTGAAAAATGATATAAAATTATTACGTGGCTTTGTGACATAACAAGAAATGTTACGCGTTTGTAAACATATAATAAAATTAATTTGCATTTGAAAAAAATAACAGTTTACTATTGGGTTAACGTACTAGACCCGAAGAAGTCAGGTGATGACTTAAGCCTAGTGGTGGCTTGTTTTTCATGGAATTTATGAAGTTAATGATTATTCATTTATTAAGTTATTCTATCATGCATTGTGAAAGTCATGATGACTTGGTTTGTTAAGGCTGTATGCCTAGGAGATTGAATTACACCTTTATGCGGGTGCAAATTGTTTAATGAAGGTCAATTGTTGATCTTGGAGGCATCAGGGCGTGGGTATCCCACAAGTGGCCAGTTAGTAGCTCTACTGTGCCGTGGTGACTGCTATAAATGCATCGACGATCTCGATGAGACACTATTCCTATTCATGATCCGGTGTAGAACATCTTGTATAAGCCATGATGCGTATGCTGTGAAAATATTGAAGCACTTGATTTGAGGCTAACGATATACGAACATATCTCCCGATCATTCTCTCCGATGTTTGGTTTTAACTCCATGGAGTAGGGGTGGATTCATTGTTCATTTGCATAGTTAGTAAACATGTTGTTATGATATATATATTGTTGAATTATCTGTTGATAAATATCATGACTGTTATTGTTAATTCTATACTATGTAGCTTTATTGTTATTACTGTTTCTTTGCTGCCATACTGGTATGTGATGTAGGGGATTTATGGTATTGTTCTGTCTATTTTATTTTATGTTTATGCTCTATGAAGGCTGTGATGGTGGCAAGGAGATATTTGTTGGGTTACGTTAGAGTGCAGTTTCTTGGAGTCACTGATGCCTGGTGCATCCATTTGGATACGGAGCGCTTAGAGTATTATGAAGATATTACTTTATCTTTGAGTAGGACCCGCCATGGGGTCACTATTTTTTCTTTTAATGCTACTGTTTATCTAGAGTTTTATATGCCTATAAGGGATTTATGGGGTGATCTTCATTATACTCGTAGGGAGGATTCCGAGGTATCTTCTGCTCATACTCCCGTTCGTCAAGACATTCCTTAGCTAGGGAATTTGTCTAGTGACGATTTTGAGGAGGATTTTGAGGAGGATCCAGTGAAGGACCCTTCCCTTAGGTGTTATGAACTTAGGCCAGTTTAGGTTTGTTATGATAGTTGTATTTATTTCTTTTTGGTATGTAAGTATTATATATTTTTGTTTTCAGTAAACTATGTGTATATATATAGAGTGTATTATTCAGTTCTTTATGTCTGGTGCTTTCTTTATTCTGTTAAGTTCATGTTATCCACGAAAAGAAATTTTAAAATTGTATATTATAATATTAAATCATTCATGACTTAGGTTTAGTTTTTAAAGAGTTGGTCTAAAATGTAAATCCCTATGGAAGGTGTTACATTAGTTGGTATCAGAGCCCAAGTTTAATCTGCCGAGTTTGTGGTTAGGTCTGTCTTATTTGTGCTATGTGTTTCTCTGTGTTTGGTTTTTGGAAGGAGTCAATATTGCTTGAAATGGTTATACTTAGTTTTCATTGTATTCTGATTAGTGTAACATTGAAGAAAGGCAATGGCTCGTGGTAGAGGTGCGCATATGGACATGGGACGTGACAATGATGGTATGGTTGCGGCTACAGCATGAATGCAAAGAATGGCTGATGTAATAGTTGAACAAAATCAGAGGGTTGCTCAACAGCAAGAAGTGATAATTGAGGCTCAGAATTTGTTAGAGTTTCACCGCAACAATCCGTCACAGTTTAAAGGTGAATTTGATCCAGAGAAAGTGGACCTTTGGATCAAGGAGTTAGAGAAAATCTTTAGAGGAATAGGATGCATGGATGAAAGGAAGGTAACGTATGCTACTTTTATGCTCGTTGGAGATGGTGAGGACTGGTGGGCCAGAGCTCAATAGTTGTTGGAAGTTGAAGGAAGATTTATCACGTGGGAAGTCTTTTGGAGCAAATTTCCGGAGAAGCATTTTCCAGCTAGCACGAGGCATGCCAAGGAGATGGAGTTCCTTAGACTGAAGCAAGGAGGAATGACCGTCAATGAATGTGCTGCTAGGTTTAAAAGCCTATCAAAATTCTCACGATACTTTCAGCTCCAGCCTGATGAGGAATGAAAGTGCCAGAAATTCGAAGAAGGTTTGAGGCATAATCTGAAATGAGCAGTACTACCTTTGGGAATTGAGCAATTCCTAACTTTGTTGGACAAGTGCCACCGGATCGAAGAGTTAGACTAGTCTCGGGATACGAGACCCCGTAACTTTGGACCATCTCAGTTCCAAAGGGGGAGTAATAGTAATGTCAACTGATTCAACCAGAAACTGTATTCACGACTACTAGGGAATCAATAGCAATAGCAAACAGTTGGAGGTGGTGCTAGTGGCAGTAGATTCAATCAGGCAATGACATCTTCACTAAAATATATGAAGTGTGGAAAGGATCACTTGACAAAGGAGTATGTGATCAAGGGAATAATCTATTTCAGATGCGGGAAGCCCGGACATATTTCTAGAGACCATACTCAACCAAAGACGAAGCCTTCCATTAGTAATGTATGTGCGTCAAGGCCTTAAGCAGGAGGGAGAGTTTATACCATGAGTGGAGTATAAGCCTCCCAATCTGAAGTTCTAATCAAAGGAGATTGTGCTATAAGAGGTAAGCCTTTAAATGTACTATATGACTCGGGGGTGACCCATTCTTTTATTGCCTATGACTGTGTGGATCAACTAGGATTATTTGTGTCTTTCTTACTTTTGACTTGATAATTGCTACTCCCACTGCTTAACCTATTATTACTACTCAAGTCTGCTTAAACTGTCCTATTACTGTTAGAAATCAGAACTTTTCTATTAATTTGATTTGTTTACCTCTTTCACAAATAGACGTGATCTTAGGAATAGATTGGTTATCTTCTAACCATATCCTGTTAGATTGTTCCAATAAAACTTTAGTGTTCCCTGAAACTGAGATTTCTGGATTTTGATGGCCAACCAAGTTTAAGCTTCTTTGAAGGAAGGAGCTCAAGGATACATGATACTATTTTCCTTGGAGGTCAAGGGTGAGATGAATGTGAATGCTATTCCTGTAGTCAAAGAGTTTCCTAAAGTTTTTCTTGATGATATACCCGGACTATCACCAGAACAATAGATAAAATTTTCTATCGATCTTGTACCAGGATCTGGTCCTATATCCATGACACCATACCAGATGTCACCATTAGAATTAGTTGAACTAAAGAAGCAGTTGGAAGAACACAATTTGTGAGACCTAGTATATCACTATGGGGAGCTCCAGTGCTGTTAGTTAAGAAGAAGGATGGAACTTCTCACTTATATGTAGATTATCACTAGTTGAACAAGATCACGATCAAGAAAAAATTTCCACTTCTGAGGATAGACGATTTGATGGATCAACTGAAGGGAGCTGCTATTTTCTCTAAGATTGATTTATATATTTGGTTATCACCAGATTCTTGTAAAAGTTGAGGATGTTTCCCAAACGGTGTTTCGAACACACTATGGGCATTATTTATACCTAGTGATGCCATTCAGAGTGACAAACGCTCCTGCAATATTCATGGATTACATGAATAGGATCTTTCATCCTTATCTAGACAGATTTGTTGTTGCCTTTATTGACGACATTCTGATATATTCTTGAAGTCAGGAGGAACATGCTAAACATCTCAGTGTGGTTCTCCAAAATTTGAAAGAGAAGCAATTATAGGCTAAGCTATCAAAGTATGAGTTTTGGTTAGAGGAAGTTCAATTTTTGGGGCACGTAATTTCAAAGGAATGAATTACGGTGGATCCGTTGAAAGTTGAAACAGTTCTTAAAAGGGAAAGACCGAAGACCGTATTAGAGATTCGTAGTTTTATAGGGCTAGCCGATTATTACCGAAGATTCATTGAGGGATTTTCCAATATAGCAGGACCTCTTACCCAACTTACACGAAAGAATCAAACTTTTGCATAGAGCAATGCATGTGAAGAGAGTTTTCAAGAATTGAAAAGACGATTAACTACTTCCCCAGTATTGATTTTACCTGATCCTAATGAACCTTTTAAAGTATATTGTGATGCTTCACATCATGGTTTAGGTTGTGTGCTTATGCAGAATAGAAAAGTAGTAGCATATGCTTCGAGACAATTGAGAATGCATGACAAGAACTACCCTACACATGATTTAGAGTTAGCTGCTGTTGTGTTTGCATTGAAGATTTGGAGACATTTTTTGTATAGGGCAACATTCAACATTTTCAGTGATCATAAGAGTTTGAAGTACCTATTTGATCAGAATGAGCTAAATATAAGGCAAAGGAAGTGGTTAAAATTTTTGAAAGATTATGATTTCTAACTTCAGTATCATCCCGAAAAAGTGAACATCATAGCAGATGCTTTAAGTAGGAAGATACTTAGTGTCTCTGCTATGATGATCAAGGAAAGAGAATTGATAAAACAATTCAGGGATATGCGGTTATTTGTAGAATCGACACCGAGAAGACTTTGCTTGAACATGGTTACTATTTCAAATGAATTTATGGAGGAAATTCGAGATAAACAAGGAAATGATCAATATTTGCAAGATGAGAGAGAGCTAGTGAAGCAAGGCACTGTATTAGAATTTAAGGAAGGACCGGATGGAATTCTAAGGTTCAGAGATAGAATTTGTATACCAAGTGATCCAAAGTTTAGAAGATTGACTCTCAACGAAACCCACAAAAGTAAGTTGAGTATGCATCCAAGAGTGACTAAGATGTATCAGGATTTGAAGTAGTTATACTGGTGGCAAGGAATAAAGAGGGACATAGCCAAGTATGTAGCATCTTATCTAGTGTGTCAAAAAGCTAAAGTTAAGCATCAAAAACCTTCAGGAATGTTACAACCTCCGGTTATTCATGAATGGAAATGGGATAGCATTACATTGGACTTTGTTGTTGGACTACCAAAGACTCGAAAGGGTTATGATTCCATATGGGTGATCGTTGATCGGCTTACGAAGTCAGCACACTACTTACCCATTAAAATAAGGTATTGAATGGAGAGATTGACTCAGGTGTATATTGGTGAAATTGTTAGACTTCATGATGTACCCTCTAGTATTATTTCTGATGCAGACCTAAGATTTATGTCAAGGTTTTGGCAGAATCTACAAGAAGTAATGGGGACAAAACTTCATTTAATTTTTGCTTATCATCCGCAAACAGATGGCCAATCAGAGAGAATAATTCAATCATTGGAAGATCTGCTAAGTGCTTGTGTTTTAGAATAGATTGGGAGTTGGGATGAATTCTTACCTCTGATAGAATTCACCTGTAATAATAATTTTCACTCAAGTATAGGGATGGCACCCTATGAGGCTTTAAATGGACGAAGGTGTAGAACACCTTTATGCTGGTATTAAGATAGGGAAAATCTTGCGTTAGGACCCAAACTTGTACAACAAATAATGAAAAGGTTAAGGTGATCTATGAAAAAATGCGAACAACTCAGAGTCGACAGAAGAGTTATGCTGACATGAGAAGAAGACTCCTTGAGTTTGAGGAAGGTGCACATGTGTTTTTTAGAGTCACACCCACGACTAGGGTCGGTCGAGTAATTAAATCCAGAAAGCTCACTCCCAAGTTCATCGGACCATATCAAATTCTTCGTCGGATAAGTCTGGTAGCATATCAGATAGCTTTACCACCTTTTCTTTCTAACCTTCATAATGTCTTCCATGTATAGCAATTACAAAAAATATATTCCTGATTCGAACTATGTCATAGCACCAAATATAGTACAATTAAAAGAGAACTTGACCTATGAGACACTTGCTGTTAAGATCAAAGATAGGAGAGTGAAACAACTTAGAGGAAAAGAAACTGCCTTAGTAAAGGTAATCTGGAATGATGTGACTGGAGATGCGATATGGGAACTAAAAGAAAGAGTGAAGGAGCAATATCCGTAGCTGTTCTAAGGTATGATAATTTCGAGGATGAAATTTTTTTTAGAGGGGATGAGTTGTAACACCCCGAATTTCTTTTCCTGTTATCTATGTTTTTTCTATGATTTTATGATTTTTTGTGAATTATTTAATTTATTTTAATTATTTTATCATTATTTTTGGACTTTTGTGTGTTTGAGACAGTGCCGGAAAAATAAAAATTTTTTGGGGTTAAAAAATTTTTGACTGTTAACTCAAGGCCAAGGGAGCTTACTAAACCCGAAACTAAGAACATATTTCAAAAAAAAAATTTCTGAGATTTTATCTGACTAATGAAATCTAGGTACGTTATATTATCCATTGGACAATAAATACTGGTTTTGCTAGAAGTAGCCTTTGTCCATTAGTTAATAGCTACTGGTAAATATCTAGTTAGATGACTAGTCATGAGGCTAGTCATAACCTTTCATCTTTTCTATTCATGACTCACTTGTTTTTGAGCCAATGAGAAGAAAGCTTCCAAGGGAAGTTTGATGGAGTCAAGTTTTGTGGCTTTGACTCTTCGTGTTGCACCAATAGGAGGAAAGCTTCTAAGACAAGCTTGGAGAGATCTTGGAAGACAAGCTTTAACCACCAACACCCATAGAGGCTCACGGCCAAGGGGGAGCTTCTAGGACAAGTTTATGTGACCAAATTGGTTACTTAACTCTCTTAAGTTTCTCTTGTCTTGTTTTTGAGAAACGAACTATTAAAACTCTCTCTTTTTCTCTCTTTTGCTATTTTTGACCAACACCCTTAAATCACTTTCAAATCTTGAGCAATTCAAAACAACCACTTATCTTGAATCTAAACACCATTTTGAGACACTCTCATGTTGTGAGTTTCTTCAAATTCAACCATCTTCAACCTCTTTCTCAAAGTTTAACGTTTGAAGGTTCTAAGTGAAGTTCTTTATCTTCACTTCTAAATTTTATTCTGAAGTTCTAGATCATAATCTTGATTCATGGTCATCTTGTTTCAAGCCCTAGATTTTAATAATTATATGTTTGATTTGTTTTATGGATCCTTTTAGAAGTAGAAGCTATTTCAAGAAGACAACAAGGAGTTTTGATCATCAACTAAGGTAAGAGGGAGATTAACCTCTTCAACCAACTTGGTGGTGAGGAATGAAATTTGTGGTTTGTTGGTGAAAAATCCATGTGAGGATTTGTTCACTTCATTGTGTGAATTTGATGGTTTATGTTTGTTTGGCTATATGTGATTATATGATTTTTATAGTACATGAAATTGCTATTGCATGAATTGATGATTGAAATGCTTTACATGCTTTGAATCATATATGAAAGGCAAGCTTTTTGGTCCCAAAGACCATACATGGCTCACGACCATTTAGCCTAAACTAATATATCCAAGGCAAAAATATTTTATTAATTGAGAACTTAGATGATTAGGGACTGGAATAGGATTTTAAGGATTTATATGTTAAAAAGAAGATGAACAAAGTTTTATTATTTGAAAAGAATTAATTTTCGACCATGATAATAGAAATAAGTTTGAAAGATGGTTTAAAATTTAAAGTGTTTTATTTAAGAGAGTTCTTAATTAAAGTAATGGAAAAAGATTTTTGAAATGTCTTGATTTAATTAAAATAATATAGATTTTTATGAAAAATGTTAGAAAATATCACTTAAAGGACATTTGGTAAGAAAGTATTGGGATTAAGGTTCAAACTTTATATTAAACCTAGAAAGTTTCCAAAAAGTAAGCTTAGAACGTTTTATGTGATTGAAAAATATTGATAAAACCTCATGCGATTAAGAAAATTTCTTAAAATGTTTACGCGATTGAAAAATGACGTAAAAATATTACGTGACTTAGTGATGTAACAAGAAGTGTTATGCATCTATAAAAATGCAATAAAATACTTCGTGTTTGAGAAAACCAACAGTTTACTGTCAAGCTGACATACTGGACCCGGAGACGTCAGTTGACAACTTAAGCCCAATGGTGGCTTGTTTTTCATGGAATTTATGAAGTTAATGATTATTGATTTATTAAGTTATTCTATCATGCATTGTGAAAGTCGTGATGACTTGGTTTGTTAAGGCTGTATGCCTAGGAGATTGAATTACACCTTTGTGCGAGTGCCAATTGCATAGTGAAGGTCAATTACTGATCTTGGAGGCATCGGGGCACAGGTATCCCACAAGTGGCTAGTTAGTAGCTCTACTGTGTTATGGTGACTGTTGCAAATGCATCGACGATCTCGATGAGACACTATTCCTTTTCATGATCTGGTGTAGAATGTCTTGTATAAGTCATGATGCGTACGTTGTGAAAATATTGAAGCACTTGATTTGAGGCTGACGATATACGGACATATCTCTCGATCATTCTCTCTGATGTTTGGTTTTAGATCCATGGAGAAGGGGTCAGTTCATTGTACATTTGCATAGTCAGTATACATGTTATTGTGATATATATATTGTTGAATTATCTGTTGATAAATATCATGATTGTAATTGTTAATTGTATACTATGTGGCTTTATATTTATTACTATTTCTTTGCTGCCATACTAGTATATGATGTAGGGGATCTCATCTCTTTATGATATTATTCTGTCTATTCTATTTTATGTTTATGCTCTATGAAGACTGTGATGGCGGCAAAGAGAGATCTGTTGGGTTATGTTAGAGTGTAATTTCTTAGAGGCACTGATGCTTGGCGTATCCATTTGGATATGGAGCACATAGAGTATTATAGAGATATTATTCTACCTTTGAGTAGGACCCACCATGGGGTTACTACTTTTTTTTAATGCTAATGTTTATCTAGAGTTTTATATACCTATAATGGATTTATAGGGTGATCTTCATTATACTCCTAGGGAGGATTCCGAGGTATCTTCTGCTCGGACTCCCGTTCATCGAGACATTCCTTGGCTAGGGAATTTGTCTAGTGAAGATTCTGAGGAGGATCTAGTGGAGGACCCTTCCTTTAGGTGTTATGAACTTGGGCCAGTTTAGGTTTGTTATGATAGTTGTATTTATGTCTTTTTTGTAAATAAGTATTATGTATTTTTATTTTCAGTAAACTATGTGTATATATGTAGAGTGTATTATTCAATTCTTTATATCTTGTGTTTTCTTTATTCTGTTAAGTTCATGCTATCCGCGAAAAGAAATTTTAAAATCGTATATTATAATATTAAATCGTTTATGACTTAGGTTTAGTTTTAAAAGAGTTGGTCTGAAATATAATTCCCTACGGAGGGTGTTACATAGTAATTGGTATGCAAAATGCTGGTGAAAAGGAAAGAGTGACCAATTGAAAAAAATATATGTGTAAAAGAAAGTCAATGAGGCAAAAGGATATAATATATATATATATATATATATATATATATATATATATATATATATATATATATATATATAAAGGAAATTTGCATTACATAGAGTTGAGATAAACTATCATTCTAGTTATATGGACTCAACCCTAATGCTCTTTTATTCTCTTTGGTCTTCAACTTGTCATATCTATATTACTCCCCTCTTTTACCTTGACCCCATTACAACCTTGAATAAAGTCCTCTTGATTTGTGTGTGAATGTGTTTTGAGTAGTGGAGAAGTAAAAGATGAGCAAGCTTATGGTAGTGCATATTTTCATCGGTTGAATTGAGTGAAACACTTACCTTCCAAACACTTGAGAGATTGAAAGTAAATCTTGTGAGGTTCTATCATTCTGGATCTATGTTTTTCAATTGAAGTTACTATGCTTGTTGATTTAAGATGTAAAGAAATGTTACTTCACAAATATTTTAGTTCCTTGAATTTTTGGTTGCTCTCGTTTTGCATTCTTGAACATCATTGGAAAGTGAGTTTTTCTTGAGTTTTTAACTTTCAAGTTTGTGTTGTTTTTCATTTGTCCCCTAGCAGTGGATTTCTACTTTTGCCCAAGAGTGCAAAAGGCTAAGTGTAGGGTGATAATCACATATTTTACACATTAATAAGCCCTCTTTTTTAATTTTTACACTCTTTATGTACTTAATTATTTGACATTGGACATGTTTTATAAGTTGGGCTTAAATTTGGGCTTAATTGAATTTTTCCAGCATTATTGCATTTTGACATTGTTTCTATATTCTAGCCATAACTTGAGTTTTAGACATCTAAAAATTATGCATTTTACCTTGTAGGAAAGCTGAGAAGAAGCTCTACAACTTTGATGAAGAGCTCAAAGTCTCAATCAGATGTCTAGTGGACCTAATTGGGCCTGGAAGTTTAGATTCAGGTTTGAGCAGCATATGGCATTAAAGTGAGCATATCTTGGTCAATTCAAGTCCAATTCAGATGAAACTTGGGCCATTGCATACCTACAAGGCCCAACTGTGTTTGGGAAGTGTAATGAGGCACTAGAGGCCAATTTAGGGGGTAGTTTATAGTTTGAGAGAGAGCGATCCAAAAATAAGTTTTTATTCTACACTTTTCTCACCTCTCTCTAGAACTCTCTCCTCTCTTCTATCCTTCTCTCTAATTTTTGTTTCTAGATTTTCATCTTCTGATGGGGGGCTAAACACCTTGTAATCAATTCAGATTCTTGAAGAAATTTCAGTTTGGATTCTTGAGATCTTGTTCTAATTTCTTATTTTGAATTGTATTTGGATTCTTCTTATTCCCCTTCTTTTTCATTTTCTTGGTCTGATTGAATCTTGATTTGGGATTAAGAATTGAGATTGAATTAGGTTGATTAATCTAGTTTAGTCATGGAATTAGAAGTTAAGTGTTGATTTGTGCTTAGATTAATTGAATTTGGATCTAAAATTAACATAGATCTAACATGAATTATGCGATTGTGAATTTATGTATCAATTGTTAATTGAATTCTAGATAATTGTCTAGTAAGAATTCTGGATTTAATGTTGAGATCTCGGTTAAATCCAAGTTAATCATTCAAATGCAATCCAAATATTTGTTTAGTGATCTATGATAGAATCCACCAAATTTTGGATAGATTTATGGATTGATTATGCTTTTAATTGATTATTCTTTCCTTAATTCTGTTATTTCGTATTCTGTTCATCAACTCAAACCCCCCCAATCTCGGCTTGGTCTGATTAATTTGCAAACTAAGATCCTCGATAGGCAATCCAGTGTTAACTCCTATGCTACAAGCCATAGGTACAACTCAATTTTAAATTTTGATTGAGTTCGGTGCTCGTCAAAATTTGGCACCGTTGCCGGGGATCCTTTAGTTGTAATTTGATCATATTAAGTCATAGTTGTAGTTGCATTTGCATCCTGTTTCTGCATCCTGTTACATTCATGTAGTTGTATTAGGTGCATTTTGTTACATACTGTTGCATTGCATTATTTTGATGCATTATACATTGAGCATTCTTATCATAATTATTCATTCTGCTACATTGTGCATTATGTTTATTCTGCTGTGTTGCATTCTGCTGCATAATTTTGGTGTTTCTGTTCCATTGGATTTTGCTAAATTGCTTTGCATTGCATTTTGTTATTGTGCATTGCATGATTGCCTCATACTTGTATTGCATTACTTAGCATACCACACTGCTCATTCTACTACAATTAACACAATTACTCATATACTTGTAATTCTGCTGCATAATCACTGTTCCATTGGGTTTTGCCACTGTCAGCCATCCTCTATTGATAATTGCATTGCAAGTTGCTCTTGTAAGTATCATTGAATCATTTTGGATGAGTTTCTAATTTTCTCACATTTTTTCCCACCCCACTTGGTTTCCATTTTTTTTGTGAGCCAAAAAAGTACTAGTAGGATTGAAAATGTCAAATGGTGAAATTTTGAAGTGAAACTTAGTCTCCAAAGGTAAAACACTATTCTAAGCAAAGTGATCCTAAAAGGACCATTTTTTCAAAATTTGGCCAAAATCCATCATCTAGTAAGGTTTTTGAGCACATTTAGTTGACAGAATGACATTTTGGTAATTTTTGTACAGACAAACATGCTCCGATTGAGCTAAAAATTGGTCGGTTAAAGGAAAGTGACCTTCTCCATAAGGCTCACACTTTTGTGAGCACCACTGTGGTTTGCCCAAAATCCTTCATTTAGACCTCTTTTTCATTTTTTGAAGATTTTTTATTGCATTTTTTAGTTCTATTTTTGTGTAGTTTTTAGTGTGTGGTGGTCCCATAGCTTTTAAAAATAATTTGATAGGTCAATTAGATTTATTTTGGTGCATTTTTCATGTTGGATAGTCAATTTTGCTTGTTTTGTGTTTTTGAGTTTTCGATGTTACATGACTAAGTCTAACCCTGGTATACTGCATCCTTTTGATCCTGAGATAAATAAGACTTTTCATTCCCTGCATAAGTTAAATAGGATTGATTCTACACTTGATGAGCATATAGGAAGTAGTGTACATCTTGCTGTTTTTAGTGATTCTGCATATAGTCATCATAATAGTGATTCTGCATCTAAATTTTCTGATTCTGTGCATTTTGTCATTGATCAATCTTTCCATTCTGGTTCTACTAAGAACACTGATATTATGGATGAAAGAACCTTGAAAGAGCTTGCTGCCCCTGATGTTACATATCAATCTTTATGCATTCAGTATCCTGATGTTTATGCTCCTTTTGAACTTAAATCTGGATTGATTCATTTGCTGCCTAAGTTCAGTGGTCATGCAGGTGAGGACCCTCATAAGCATCTTAAGGAGTTCCACATTGTTTGTTCTACCGTGAAGCCTTAAGGCATTCTAGAAGATCACATTAAACTTCTAGCATTCCCTTTCTTATTACAAGATGCTGCTAAGGACTGGCTGTATTATTTGCATCCAAGTTCTGTCACTTGCTGGAATGATCTTAAGAGGCTATTTTTGGAGAAATTCTTTCCTGCATCAAGAGCTACATCAATCAGAAAAGAAATATGTGGCATTAGGCAGTTTGACAGAGAGACATTATATGAATACTGGGAGAGGTTCAAGAAGATATGTGCAAGTTACCCTCACCATCAGATCAGTGGCCAGTTACTCATCCAGTATTTTTATGAAGGTCTGTTGCCTATGGATAGGAGTATGGTTGATGCTGCTAATGGAGGGGCATTAGTAGACAAGACTCCTATGGCTGCAAGGAATCTGATTGAGAATATGGGCACTAATTCCCAACAGTTTGTCACTAGAAGTAACTCAGTAGTATTGACTAGAGGTGTCCATGAAAATGAGGTTGCCTATGCTGCAGATCACAGGAAATTGGAAAGCAAAATTGATGATCTCGCATCCTTGATGAGACAATTAGTTATGAATCAACACCAATAGCCTACTGTAGTAGTCCCTGCCAGAGTATGTGGCATCTGCACTTTTGCTGATCATCCTACAGATTCTTGTCCTACACTACAAGAGGGTGACACTGATAGTACCCCACAGGCCTATGCAGTAGACATTTATAACAACAGGCCTCAGCAGCAGCAGCTGAGTTATGATCTGTCCTCCAACAGATATAACTCAAGTTAGAGGAATCATCCCAATCTGAGATGGGGGAATAACTCTACACAATATGCCCATACTCAATTTAGGCAAGAGCAAAGAAATCCCTTCCAAATTAATCGCTATGGGATCCAAGTAGACCATATCAGCCACCCTTCATGCAGCAGCAGAATATGCAGCAACCTAGTGCAGTACCTCCTAAATCTAAGCCAACCTTGGAGGACTTAATGAAACAAATGGCAGTGAACAACTTGCAGTTCTAGCAGATAACAAAAGCTACCATTCAGAATTTGGAGAACCAGATTAGTCAGCTTGCTAGTTCAATGAATCAATTACAGTCCCAAGATTTTGACAAGTTGCCTGCACAAACTATGGTGAATCCCATAAATGTGAGTGCCATCACTCTAAGATTTGGAAAGACCATTGATGATCCAGATTGCAGGTTGTAACATGGTTTGGATAAGGAGACTAAGGAGCAGCAAGCCATACCAGAAATTTTATGCAGCAGCAAAATTGAGAAAATAGATCCTATCCCCACTCCTAGTGTAGTTAATGATGAGCAAGAGCAGTCCATTCCACTGTCATTGCCTCAGAGGGTTGTGCATCTTAAGAAGACTAATGAGACTGACACAGATAGAGAGATCTTAGAGACATTTAGGAAGGTTGAGGTGAATATTCCTCTCCTTGACGTAATCAAGAAAATTCCAAGATATGCCAAGTTCCTGAAGGACCTGTGCACTCACAGGAGGAGACTAAAGGGAAATGAGAAGATCAGTATGGGGCAAAATGTGTCTGCACTTATACAGCCTACGATGCCCCAGAAATACAAGGATCCAGGGATTTTTACTATTCCATATACCATAGGCAGTAGCAAATTCAAAAATGCTATGTTAGATTTAGGTGCTTCAATTAATGTTATGCCTATGTCTGTGTTTAACTCTCTTGCCCTTTGACCTTTGCAGAATACAGGTGTTATCATTTAGTTAGCAAACAGGAGTAATGCATACCCTGCTGGACTCATTGAGGATGTCATTGTTAGAGTTAATGATTTGATTTTTCCTACAGATTTCTATATTTTGGTTATGGATGGAGAATCTAAATCCAGCAAGGCTCCCATCATTCTAGGCAGACCTTTTCTTAAAACTTCCAGAACCAAAATTGATGTCCATACAGGCACTCTTTCCATGGAGTTTGGAGACAGTGTGGTCAGATTTAACATTTTGGATGCCATAAAGCATCCCAAGGAGGAGCATTCTGTTTTCCATATAGATTTGCTAGCTGAGACATTTAATGATAACCTGTCTGAGTTCTTTGCTGTTGATTTCCCAATTTTTTCTGATTTTGATGATACTTACACATGTGCTACTTGTACTGATTCTGAAATGTGCAGTGTTTGTACTGAGATTGCATCATGTTTACATGGTGATTTTGATGCAGATTGTACAGCTTCTGAATAGTTTAATGGTGGTGAAACTGCAAATTCAATGGAGTCAGAATGCAGCAGTTTGATTACAGCAAGTTTACACAAATCTGATTTTGTAGGGCTATAGGTTGTAGACATAGTTCCTACCACCAGGATACTTCCATTTGTAGTGCAGCCACCTATACTGGAGCTTAAGTCATTCCCACAACACCTTAAGTATGCATATTTGGAGGAAGATAAGAAGCTGCCAGTGATCATTTCTATTAACCTCCATGCTGAGCAGGAGGAGAGGTTGCTGCAAATACTGAGGAAGCATAAGAGAGCTACCGGATGGACCTTGGCTGACATTCCTGGCATTAGTCCTTCCATGTGCATGCACAGGATACTACTTGAGGATAGAGCTAAGCCAGTAAGACAACCACAGAGGCGACTCAACCCTTTGATCTTGGATATGGTAAAGAAGGAGGTGACAAAGCTTCTGCAAGCTGGCATCATCTATCCTATATCAGATAGTGCTTGGGTGAGTCCAGTTCAAGTGGTTCCAAAGAAATTAGGAATCACAGTAGTGAAGAATGATCGAGATGAGTTGATTCCTGCTAGAGTGTAGAGTAGCTGGAGAGTTTATATTGATTATAGGCAGCTCAACCAAGCAACCAGAAATGATCATTTTCCTTTGCCCTTTATTGATCAGATGCTTGAGCGCTTGGCTGGAAAATCTTACTACTATTTTCTTGATTTCTTTTTAGGTTATTTCCAGATCCACATAGCACCAGAGGACTAGGAGAAGACCACATTCACCTGCCCTTTGGCACTTTTGCCTACAGGAGGATGCCTTTCGGCCTATGCAATGCCCCTGGAACTTTCCAGTGATGCATGGTAAGTATCTTTACAGACTTTTTAGAGGATTACATTGAGGTGTTTATGGATGATTTTACTGTTTATGGTTCCTCCTTTGATGCCTGTTTGGACACTTTGGATAGAGTTTTGCATCGGTGCATTGAGACTAACCTTGTTCTTAATTATGAGAAGTGTCATTTTATGGTAGAACAGGGCATAGTCTTAGGCCATATGATCTCTCGAAATGGTATAGAGGTAGATCTTGCTAAAATTGATGTTATTTCCTAGTGACCTTACCCCTCTTGCGTGCGAGAGGTTCGTTCTTTTCTTGGCCATGTAGGTTTCTACAGGAGGTTCATTAAAGATTTCAGCAAAAAAGCCCTTCCACTATCCCACTTGTTGCAGAAAGATATTGTTTTTGATTTAGATGATAGGTGTAGAGGGGCTTATGATTCCCTCAAAAGAGCTTTGACCACCACTCCCATCATTCAGCCACCCGAGTGGACACTCCCTTTTGACCTCATGTGTGATGCATCTAACTATGTAGTGGGAGTTGTCCTTGCACAGAGGGTTGGCAAGCTACCTCATGTCATCTCCTATACTTCCAGGACTTTAGATATTGCCCAGGCTAACTATACTACTACTGAGAAAGAGTTTCTTGCTATTGTATTTGCACTTGATAAGTTTAGATCATATTTGCTTAGCTCTAAAGTGGTTATCTTTACTGATCATGCAGCCTTAAAGTTCCTGTTGAAGAAGGCTGATTCGAAGCCCAGGTTGATTAGATGGATGCTATTTTTCCAGGAGTTTGATATGGAGATTAGAGATAGGAGTGGAGCAGAGAATTTGGTGGTGGATCATTTGAGCAAGATCAAAAGAGCTGTTGACCCTTCTCCTATCAGAGATGATTTTCCAGATGAGCAGCTTATGTAGCTGCATGATACCTCATTTTCCCCTTAGTTTGCTGATTTAGTTAATTACTTGATTGCATCTATTTTTCCCCCTCATGCATCTAGATCACAGAGAGCTAAGCTTAGGAGTGATGCTAAATATTATGTTTGGGATAATCTATATTTATAGAAATTTTGCAATGACCAGGTGATTCGCAGATGCATACCTTACCATGAGATCCAGTCAGTTCTTCACTTCTATCACGCCTCTTCAGTCGGAGGACACTTTGGACCACATCGGATAGCTAGGAAGGTGCTAGACTTTGGATTCTACTGGCCCACCATTTTCAGAGATGCGTATCAGGCTTTCACTACTTGTAAGCAGTGCTAGATGCGTATCAGGCTTTCACTCTTTGATGTTTAGGGTATCGATTTTATGGGCCCTTTCCCTATCTCTTTTGGTTTTTCTTATATTTTGCTTGCGGTTGATTATGTCTCTAAATGGGTGGAAGCCAAGGCCACTAGGACTAATGATGCTCGAGTTATTGTGGATTTTGTCCAGTCAAACATATTTTATAGGTTTGGAGTGCCTCGAGCTATCATTAGTGACCAGGGGACTCATTTTTGTAACCGGACTATGGAGGCCTTGTTTCGAAAGTATGGGGTCGTGCATAGAGTGTGTACAACATATCATCCCCAAACTAACAGGAAAGCTGAGGTTTCTAACTGAGAGATAAAGCAGATTTTGGAGAAGATGGTGCAGCCGAATAGGAAGGATTGGAGCCGCCAGTTAGACGATGCTCTTTGGGCTCATCATACAGCTTACAAGACGCCTATAGGGATGTCTCCCTTTAGGGTTATCTTTGGTAAAAGCTACCACCTTCTAGTGGAGATAGAGCATCGTGCATACTGAGCAATGAAGAGTTGCAACTTAGCATTTGACCAAGCGAGTTCAGAGAGGAAGCTTCAATTGCAACAACTTAAGGAACTTCGTTTGGAGGCTTATGAGAATTCCAAGATCTATAAAGAAAAGACTAAACATTTCCATGACAATATGATTTCTAGAAAGGAGTTCTCCATTGGCCAAAAAGTGCTTTTGTTCAACTCTCGCCTTAAACTCATGCCTGGTAAGCTCCGTTCTGGGTGGGATAGTCCTTTTGTTATCACTATCATCTTTCCTTATGGTGCAGTGGAGATTTCAAATGAAGCCACCAACAAGAGTTTCAAGGTTAATGGCACTATCTTAAGCCCTTTCTTGAGAGCCCCGCGAACCCCGCACTTGTGGAGGAGCTCTCCTTGGACAAGCCCACATTTCCCCAAGTGCAGATCTTTCCACCTTAATGAGGGTGTTTTCCTCCCTTGCTCTTTTATTTCACATGCCTACTCGTCTTTTGCTTTGTGTTCACAATGAGGACAATGCGGAATTTAAGTGAGGGGAGGAATTTTAGCATTCTGTTTCACTATTTTTAAATTCTATTTTTTGTTTCTATTTTTTCTATTTTTGTTTTCTCGCATAATCTTCGTTTGTTATTTTAAGTTCTTTGTCATAAATATTCTGCTATTTTTTTATTTTTTGCTATTTTTAATTTCTCTCATTGTTTCTACTTTTTTGTTTTAATTTTGTTTCTATTTTACCTTGTTTATGTTTTCTCGCTATTTTGCTATTTATGTTTTTCATTGTCATAAATTTCTTTCTTTGTCATAATTGTTTCTATTTTGTCGCTATTTTTTGTTTTCTATTTTCTGTTTTGTCTTTGTTTTCTATTTCTATTTTTCTTTTTCTCAGATCTGTTTGATGTTTTCTTCTTCTTTGTCATAAAAATTCTGCTATTTCTATTTTCTATTTTCTATTTTTTGCTATTTTTTACTATTTTTAGTTTTCGCTATTTTTGTTTTTTTATTTTGTTGTTTTTAGTTTCGCATTTTTTATTTTTCTATTTTTGTATTTTGTGTTATTTTGCTATTTTTGCTTTTGTTTTCTATTTGTAATTCTATTTTCTGTTTAGAAAAAGTATGTTTTGATTTGTTTTCCAATGATGTTTTGAGGTTTGTGAAGTCAAAAAGTTTGAAACAATTGAAATTCAAGGTTCATAACATATTTGAATAAATTTTTTTTCTTCTTGAATTTGATAGGCTTAGTGGTGAATGTTTGAATTGGTGGATTAAGTTTGATGGATGCATACCTTGTGAGATTTTGAGTCTATTGGTGGATTTAACATTTGCACCATTCTCTTCTTTCTTGTGTGATTTTCACTTATGTCATTTGATCACTCTAGAACTTGCTTTGATTCTTTTTGAGACTACATTTTTCACTTGCATGCATGAACATGATTGAGGTATTCTTTCTTGATTAACTACTTGGCCAAATAGCCAACCTTGTATCATTTCCCTTTGTTTAACCCCCTTAAGCCTATTTGCCTATTCTTTATTTTAGCTCATTGTGTGCCTTATGTGAAAAATCATGTTATTACCTTTACCTTAGGGAATGGGATAACATTGGTTCATTTTTATTGGAGGAGCTCTTTTGGCTTGTGGGTAGTAGTTCAAGTGTGGGGGTTGTGTAATTTGATGTGCAATGTGCAAGATGTTTGGTGATAAAAAAAAAAAAAAAAAAAAAAAAAAGAAAAGAAAAAGAAAGAAAAAGCCAAATGATAAAAAAATGATAAAAAAAGAAAGAAAAGAAAAAGACTAAATTCAAGAAAGGTTGTGAAAGACAAAAAAATTTAAGAGAAGAGAAGGAAATATGTAAAGAGAATGTGCATTATTTGGAGTTGGGGGATAAAATTTCATGTTTGTTACTTGTCATTTGAGTTCCTTCACAATGCTCTTTCATTCTCTTTGGTATTTATCTTGCTATATCTATATTGTTTCCTTCCCTTACCTTGGTCCCATTACAACCTTGAATAAAGTCCTCTTGATTTTTGTATGCATGTGTTTTGAGTAGTGGAGAAGTAGAAGATAAGCAAGCTTATGGTAGTGCAATTGTTCATGAGTTGAATTGAGTGAAATACTTACCTTGTAAACACTTGAGGGATTGAGAGTGTATCTTGTGAGGATCTATCATTCTTGATTCATGCTTTTCAAGTTGAAGCTACCTTGCTTGTTGGTTTGAGATGTGAAGAAATTTTAATTCATGAATGTTTTGTTCCCTTGAATCTTTTATTGCTCCTCTTGCTTGTAACCTTTTGCATTCTTGAATGTCATTGGAATTTGAGTCCTTTAGAGTTTTTAGCTTTTCAGTTTTTACTTTTCTTTATTCTCTAGTTTTGGTCTCTTGTGTTTTGCCCAAGAGTCCAAAAAGCTAAGTGTTGGAGAATTTGATAATCACATATTTTACACATTAATAGGCCCTCTTTTTTAGTGATTTACACTCTTTATGTACTTAATTGTTTGACCTTAGACATGTTTTATAAGTTGGGCTTAAATTTGGACTTAATTGAATTTTTCCAGCATTATTGTGTTTTGACGTTGTTTCTGTATTCTAGCCATAACTTGAGTTTTAGACATCTAAAAATTATACATTTTACCTTGTAGGAAAGGTGAGAGGAAGCTCTACAACTTTGATGAAGAGCTCAAAGTCTCAATCAGATGTCTAATGGGCCTAATTGGGTCTGGAAGTTCAGATTCAGGTTTGAGCAGCATATAGCATTAAAGTGAGCATATCTTGGTCAATTCAAGTCCAATTCAGATGAAACTTGGGCCTTGCATTCCTACAAGACCCAACTGTGTTTGGGAAGTGTAATGAGGCACTAGAGGCCAATTTAGGGGCAATTTATAGTTTGAGAGAAAGGGATCCAAAAATAAGTTTTCATTCTACACTTTTCTCACCTCTCTCTAGAACTCTCTCCTCTCTTCTATCCTTCTCTCTAATTTTCGTTTCTGGGTTTTCCTCTTTTGATGGAGGGCTAAACACCTTGTAATCAATTCAGGATTCTTGAAGAAAGTTCGGTTTGGATTCTTAAGATCTTGTTCTAATTTCTTATTTTGAATTGTATTTGGATTCTTCTTCTTCCCCTTCTTTTTTGTTTTCTTGATCTGATTGGATCTTGATTTGGGATTAAGAATTATGATTGAATTAGGTTGATTAATCTGGTTTAGTCATGGAATTAGAAGTTAAGTGCTGATTTGTGCTTAGATTAATTGAATTCAGATCTAAAATTAACATAGATCTAACATGAATTATGCGATTGCGAATTTGTGCATCAATTGTTAATTGAATTCTAGATGATTGTCTTGTAAGAATTCTGGATTTAATGCTGAGATCTCAGTTAAATCCAAGTTAATCATTCAAATGCAATCCAAATATTTGTTTAGTGATTTATGATAGAATCCACCAAATTTTGGATAGATTTATGGATTAATTACGCTTTGAATTGATTGTTCTTTCCTTAATTCTGTTATTTTGTATTTTGTTCATCGACTCAAACCCCTCCAGTCTCGGCTTGGTCTGATTAATTTGTAAACTAAGATCCTTGAGAGACAATCCGATGTTAACTCCTATGCTACAAGCCATAGGTACAACTCAATTTTAAATTTTGATTGAGTTTGGCGCTCGTCATAGGGGAATTTGAAAAAAACCATTTTTATATATTAGTTAACCCTCATATTCAGCATTTTAGACCTCTCTTGTGCTTAATCGATTTGTTTTGACCACCATTTATAAGTTTGGGTTCAAATTGGGCTTAGTTGTATTTTTCAACGATGTGGTAATTTTACATTGTTTCTGTATTTTGGGTATAACTTGAGTTTTAGACATCTAAAAATTATGAACTTTACCTTGTAGGAAATCCAAGAGGAAGCTCTACAACTTTGATGTAGAGCTCTAGAGCTGAATCGGATGTCTAGTAGGTTATATTGGGTCAGGAAATCAGAATAGAGGTGTTATCATTGGAACCTAAATAGTGGGCAAAGATTGGACCATATCTTGGGCTGTAGGAGTTGAAATAGGCTAAAACAAGTTCCATTGGAAATCTGAGACAAAATCCTTCAATGGTCATGAAGACCACTTATCAAAACAGTGACATTTTGATAGGGTATTTGTAACACCCCCTTCCGGGAGGCATTACATTTAAGACCGACTCCTTTTTTTTTTTCTTAAAAGAACTTTTGACCAAGTTATAAAAGTTGATATTATAAAATACAAGTTTTAAAATTTCTTTTTAACAGATAACATAAGCTTATCGAAATAAATAAAAGACTCAAGTTATAAGAACTGATTAGAGAGTTTTTTTTTATAAAACAAAGTTTACTACATCTTTAAGTACATTATCTCATGTTCTAAAAGCATAAAATTTAAGTACTCCAAAAAGTAAATGTATATACATATAACTACCAAATAAAGATTGAGCATTGTCCAAGTCCAAATACCTGAAGAATAGGGTCCTGCACCCAATCTTTGTAACACCTCCTCCGAAGGGTATCACATTTCAGACTAACTCTTTATAATTAATTACCCAAGTTATAAAATATTTAATATTAACTTAATACAGGTTTCAAAATTTCTTTTTCACGGATAACAGAAACTTTATTGAATTAGAAAAACACAAAATATAAAAACTGAATAAAATACATCTATTGTATATAACATAGATTCGTAACGTCTTCATTACATAAAACTTATATACTCTAAGCAGCCATCGTAGTCTTCACAGATGTAATCATAAAATAGAAACAAACATGACAAAGCAGCAAAGAGATGAGATCCCTTACATCGTACACCAACATGATAGCAAAGAAACGATACGAACAACAATGTCATTCCATACATACAATCCATAGCTTAATATAAAATCAGTAGATATATTCATGACATTTAATAGATAAACAATCCAATAGACTTGCAACACAATATCAGGCATAATGATCATACCACAATCATATTATACCACAATAATACTACATCACGACAGTATGAAATGCTGATTATGCATATGTACAATGTAACCAGTTCCTACTCCATGGAGTTAGACTCAAATTCAGAGATGAACACCCAGAAGATTTGTCCCCCCTAAAAACAGTCTATGCTGGATAATGAAAAGCAATAGTGTTTGTCGAGATGTCAGTGCGTTACAATCGGTGTTCACGGCCAGGGGTATATTTATATTATATGACAACATGGTCCACAAGTGAATCACTGCGCCCTGACGTCCCCAAGATCCCTCCCACTATCCTGTAAGTTCTTGTTCACTCCTTATGCATAAAATGCCACAACAATCATCGACTGTATAATGCTCAATGCATATTCAATCAAATCAAAGTACTGTTGTACTCTTCCCAATGATATTAACGCAATCGCCCATACAGTTGTCTAATACCATTAGTATTTATGATATTATATAACCGCCCATACAATCGATAATACCAAAGATCCAGTCGGGTCCAGTACTCTAGTTTCCACAATCACAATGTTACAACCACAAATTACTTGATTTGGTACATTGGCCTTACAACAAAATTTGTTGTTCCTCTCAATCACGTAGCAATATTATCGCATTTTCATAATCGCATAATAATTCTATTACATTTTCAAATCACGTAATGATTTTTCAATGTTTTCTCATTTGCGTAAAGATTTTAAAATGTTTTTCAATCGTGTAGCTAAAAATCACTATTTTTAAATCGCATAAGAGTTTTCCTACATATTTTCAATTGCGTAAAATATTTCTAACATATTTTAAGCTCAAAATAATACTTTTCTCATTTATTATCAAAACTTGATTTTATTTCTATTGTTTTCATAATAATCCCTCTTAAAACAATATTTCCAAAATATTCTCATTAAAATCAGTATTTTCTATTGTTTCCCAGAAAATTGTATTTCTTTAATTTACTTGAAATATTACAATTCAAAATTTCCTAATGCACTTCAAAATCCAAAGGGTGAGCTATACGTTAACAAATTTCAAGTTTTAGCTTTTATTTTAGTACATAACTTAATTAGGCCAATTTTATTTCTAAAAAGTTAATTACCTGCATTTTAGATCAAAAAACCTATCAAAATAATTTCTTATCATTTAAACACCTAAGTCTACACTTAGTAAAATAATTTTGGATCTTGAACATCAACATGGCATGTTGGCCAAATTTCACACTATGCTTCATAAATCATATATAATTATTTTCTAACACTTTAATCCTTGTAAAAACACTTAATTAAATTTCTTATTATAAAATCATGTAATTCTTAATTAGGAAAATAATTTAGAATACTTGGTTCCCTTGATGATATTAAAATCGCGAGCCTCTAAGGTTCTTTGGAACCATCATACAATTTTCATCATGTGAATCACATCCTTAGTTGCACAAAAATTAACATGCTTTCCAAATCACACATGTAAGCATATTATTAAATCTATAAGCATACCAAACACATATATAAATCATGCATATTTATCAAAGCAATAAACAATCACATATAATCTATCAAGCATAAATCAAAAATCACACAATCGAGTGAATAAATCCTCACATGGATTTTTCACTCACAAACACAAACAATTCCATTCCTTCACCGCCACATATGGCCGATGAGGTTAATCTCCCTCTTACCTAGTTGTTGCTTCTTAGCTCTTTGTAAAACTCTCTTTGTATCAATCTTTCACAACCAAATAGATCTTAGAATCAAATCAAACACATAAACATTAGTATCTAAGGCTTGATTAAGATGACCATAGATCAAACACGGCCTTAGGATTCTAAAAATCAAACTAGAAATCAAGTTTTCAAGATTTTTACCTTGAAACCCTAGAACTTAGATCCAAGATTAAAGCATGAAGATGATGGATTTAGACCAAAGTCTCAACATCAAAGAGTCTTAGAATGATGTGAGGATTCAAGAAGTATGGTTGGGTGAAATTAAACAAACTTGGAAGGTATCTTTAGGGTGGTTGGCCGTGAGCCTTCAAAAGAAGAAAAGATAAAAGCTTTTGTGTTCTTGGCTTGATAGGATGATGAAGATGAATGAATTTTGAGAAGTTCTCAACATGAAAGTGTTTTGGATTGATGAGAAGATTTAAGATATGTAGCTAGATAAAATTATGGAAGATTGGAGATAGGTTTGGAGGGTGATGGCAGAATTATTCAAGAAAGAGAGAAGAATGGAGTTTTGAGTGTTCTTGGATTTGAGAGAAAGATGATAGCTTTTCTTTTGTCACAAAGTATGAGAAAATGAAATGGAATAGCCTATTAAGCAAGGCATGGTCGTGGGATGTAATAGGAAAGGAAGACTATGGCTTGTTTTGCAAGACAAAACATAAGCACACGGGCTCACATGGGTGCACATGGTTTATGTCACACAATGGTCATCATTTGATCATAAAATGAATCTAGAACTTAGTAGAATGGCCTTATGGCTGTGTGGTTCAATGGAGAAATGAAACTACTTTGGTTTCATTCTAAGTTCCTAGTTACACTTAAACAAATTAGTTAAGATATCTAGTTACATTCTAACCATTTAGTTACTTGATTAAGTCATTGCATATGTCATGCTTTGTCACACCTTCTAGATGAATCTAGATCTTTTGTGTAGTTAAGGTTTTCTAAACATTTAGTAACTTAGTTAGTTCCATCTAGTTACTAATTAAGCTATTAGGGTAACTTAGTTAGTTTATCTAGTTACTTAGTAACTAGTCTAGCCATTTTTGTTGACTACATCATAACCATTGATTTCATCTAGGGTTAATATCCTAAGCTTCCTTAACAAGTTTGCTCTTACACCATTGATTAGATCAATGGTGATCATTCAAGCCTTCTTCATCAAGTTGCTTTCATATCCATTGATTAGATCAATAGTTGACATGCAAAGCTTCTCCTCCAAGTCTCACCATCCAAAGGTCCACACCAAAGTCCAAGCCACTAAGTTTGACCAATTTCTATTAGTTAGCCATAAAGCTATGTAATGATGGTTCATCATTACTCTTAAGATATTTAACCTAGATATTTTCTATTTTCATTATTACACTTGAGATATTTAGCGTAGATATTTTCTGATTAGAAATATCTTAGATATTTCCTGCTTAGATATTTTCACCTAGATATTTGTATTCAGATATTTGTCTAAGATATTTTCTCGTTAGATATTTATTCCTAGATAATTATCCTTAGATATTTACTAAATGAGTCATCATAGAATTTTCTAGAACAACTGAGTCAGCAGCTGAGTCATCAAGAGAAGCTTCTGGAATGTATGACTCATCGTGACAAGTCACTAGGTGAGTCAGCATTCCACATCCTTCTAGAATATGGTGAGTTACCATTTTAGAATATGGCGAGTCATCGCTTTAAAAAAGAATGACAAGACAAGCTTAAAATATCTTGAAAATATAAGTAGTCAAATTGGATTTGTCTTCTAGCTTAAGTAGTCAATTTGAATTTCTCCTCTTCAAGTTGAGTATCTAATTTGTCTTCTTCTTACTTACCATTGGTCCATCGCTTTGACTCATCGCCATCAAGATATTTTCTAACAAATATTACCCAATGGATAATAGCTACTGCTATTATTACACAATGAATAATAGAAAACTCAGATACCGAAAATCTCTGTGAACTGTTCCCGATTTCGGGTTTAGTAAGATCCCCCGATCTCGTCTTGACAGTCTGAAACTTTCTGGTCTACGAAAAAATTTTATTTTTCCGGGTCCGCTTCGATCACGCATACAGCTCAATATAATATCAAAATAATCATAAATTCAGAAAAATCTACAAAAATTCTCAAAAATCATAAAAATTATAAAACTCATATATTTTCAAAAAAAATGAAGTTCGAACATATATTTTAAAAATAATATTAAAATAATCAAAATAATATTAAAATATTCAAAATAATTTTTAAATTTCCAAAAATTCACAAAAACTCATAAATATTATAAACCGTATTTATTTCAAGAAAAATGAAAAATCGGGGTGTTACAATCTTCATCTAGATCCCCTTCGAGATCCTCAACAAACAAAGCCCCCAGTTGGGGCATGCCACTAAGAACGGAAGTCCGAGCAGTCGATTCCACAGAGTCCTCCCTAGAGGAAGCTCTCCAATCATCCCAAAGCTCCCCAAGGGGCATGTAGAATTCTAAGTGAACAAATGCATACATAGTAAACATAGCCACCTCATGCCGGGTCCTACTCCAAAGTGATGTGACATCTCCGTCATACCGAATACGCCTTGTGTCCCACTGAACACTCCATGCTCCGATGCCCCCGTGGAACTGCAGTTGAGTGAATCCTCACGGGTCTTGCCTTGCCACCATCACGGTCTTGACAGAGATGAGCATCAAACAGAAACAGGAAGAATGATACAATAAAAGAGGTGAGATCCCCTACATCAATACCATCATGGTAGCAAGAAACATAACAAAAGACAATAATGCCTTTCATATACAACGGTATCAAGAAATAACAGGTATAATCATAGCAGTACATGAATAAGAGAGATTAACAAGTATAAGACAGATCAACAAGTATAGTCACGTTATCAATTAATATATGATTCAGCAAGGTACATCGAAATACATAAACACCGACTATACCACAACAAGACGTACACTGACTATGCATATGCACGATGTGTATGCTGACCATCCTTATACACAATGCAACCAGTTCCTACTCCATGGAGTTAACAATTCAGAGATGAACGTTCCAGAAGACCAGTCCTCCCTCAAAAGACAGTCTACACCAGACCACGAAAATGATAATGCTTGTCGGGTCCTCATCATGCGTTGCAACAGTGTCCACGACCAGGGGTATACAATGTGACAACAGGTCACTAAGTGGAACACCTCGCCCTGACGCCCCCTGAGATCCATCATGGATCACACTTATCTTGTAAGTTCTCGTTCACTCCTAGGCATAAAAGCTGACTATATAATGTCTAATGCATGAATGATGAAATCAAACCACCGTTGTACCATTCCCTAATGGTATTAAAGCAACCGCCCATACAATTGTCCAATACAATTACTATTAATTATATTATATAACCGCCCATAGAATTACATAATACCAATGATCCACCCGGGTACAATACTTCGGTTCCACAATCCCCTTGGGTCCAGTATGTCGGCCCGGCAGTAACCTTACTGTTACTTTCAGTCATAAGATATCTTTGTCATATAATGCAGAAAATCATCATTCATGTCCCATAGTAACCTCACTGTTACTTTCAAACACAAGATATCTTTATCACAAAATTCAGAGAAGCATCATTCATGTCCCATAGTAACCTTACTGTTACTTTCAAATACAAGATACCTTTATTGCATAATTAAGAAAATTATCATTTATCACCTTGAGCTCACAATTTCCTTTTGTTTCCCTAAACCCTAAAATACCTCAAGTTTTCATTACTAAAACTCCTCAAAATATCATTTACTAATATTCTTTCAAAAAAAAATTACATTGTTTTTAATTTAACAAAACATTTTCCATTCTTATCTTCTAAATCTTTATTTCTTTATCATTAAACTAATTAGATTCACCACCAATAAATCATTATCCTTATTCCAAACCAAGTAGATTCACCACTAATAAATCATTATTATTATCTCAACCAACTAGATCCCCACTAACAAATCATTATTATTATTTCAAACTATTCTCAAAACTATTCCTAGTAATATATTTAAAAGTCATTATCCCTCAAATCATAACATTAGGGTTATCTTCTCTCTTTACTGATCGATCATTTGATCCTAATTAGTCTCCCAAATCATCTAAGCAATATCTTCTAGTATTCTTTCTAAAAATTTCATTGTTCAACTTCTAAATGAAATCCTTTCCATTCAAATTACTCTTCCATCCTATTATCAACTATGTTAAGTCTCCAAATTCACTCTTTCATCAAATTATCAAACATCTTGGCTAGAATCAATTCTTTTCAATGGTAAAAACTTGTTTCTTTCCTCTTTTAACTTGTACCCTCATGAATCATTATCCTTGTCACCTAATCATCTAAGTCCTTAATCAATAAACTTTTTTCTCATGGATACCTCTTCCTAGGCCAAGAAGGCCGTGAGCCTCAAGAGATCAAGGGGACCAAAAATTAATTCTTTTACAACATAATCACGGCATGCCGCATACTTTAATCATCACAATTAATTAAGTTCTTGCTTACTATCAAAATCACATCATCACTTATATTCATTAAGCCATCAAAATCATCTCTTGCTTATAACACATCATATAATCATACAATATCAAACAAACATAAATTTAAAAGTCACATAATCGAGTGGATGAATCCTTACGTAGACTCTCCACTCCCAATATAACCATTTGTTCCTCACCACCATGAGTGGTTGATGAGGTTAATCTCCCTTTTACCTCAAGTATAGCTCCCTAGCTCCTTGTGAGTCCTCTTGAAAAGCTTATCCTTCCAAGGAGATCCTTAAAACAAAATAACACACAAACATCAACATTTAGGGTTTGAAAATAAGATGATTTTGAAAGAACCCACAACAACAAAATGTCTTAGTATGGGGATTTAATTCAAGAGATGTAGATGGCTAAAATTAAAGAAGATTAAGAGAGTAGGTTGAGGTTGTGGCCGTAAGGCTCTCCAAGAGAAAAGAAGAGAGTTTTATACTTTGTTTTCTTGATTCTTGGTAGAAAAATGGGAATGAACTAGGTGATAACATAAAAATCAATTCTTTGATCCTTCAAAGTAGTCTTGGCCGTGAGCCTTGGGAGAAAGAGGTGGAATAAAATATTGGATAAATAGTCATTCACAAACAAACAAGGAAAGCTTAGGAAAGATGAAAACTTTACCTTAGAAGTTTTCAAATCTTAGATTGTAGAATCGCTTGAACAAACCAAAATCTTCATCCAAATGGTCTTAGGAAAGGATGTTGATTCAAGAAATGTGGTTGTTAGAATTTTTAGAAGGTGAGATGGTGGTATTTGGGGTGGTGGCCGTGAGGTGAAGGAGAGAAAATGGAGATGAGAGCCTTAGGGGTGATTTCAATAAGAAAATATCTTCAAACAATATGTAGTTTCAAGCAATGTGATTACTTAAAATTAAACAAACATGGAGGGTGGAGGAAGAAGTGTGATCGTGTGGTTGGAGGGGAGAGGAAGAAGAGAGAAAATGAGAGAAAATTAGAGAAAACTTTTGAGTGGAGAGAGAAAGTGATAGTTTTTGTGAAAATATGAAAGGTGATGGCTTGTGAAAATATGACAACCTTATCATCTTTTCCTCCTCCAATTGCGAGAAGTAGCAAGGCTTCCTTTGCAAGCTTCTCCCAAAGCTTCCTTGAGAAGCTTTTCACGTTTTCTCAAAAAGTCAAATCGTGATGTTATGTAGTGATGTCACTTAGATGATATCACAAAAGCGACTAATAGAAATAATCTACTTGATTTTTATTACAAGCTTTTACCCAATGGATAAAAGTTACAGTTTACAACACTAGTATTTATTGTCCAATGGATAATAGAGTATACTCAAATTTTATCTGTTAGATAAAATCTCAAAAAATAAAAACTTTGTAAACTATGTTCGACATCGAGTTTAGTAAGATTCCCCATCACCGTTTCCATAGTACAAGGTTTTCTTAGCCTTGGGAAAATATTTCATTTTCCTGGCCCCGCTTAACGCACATGCAAATCGAGAAATATATTAAAATAATCAAACAATTCAAATAATTCTAAAAAAATTTACAAAAATCACAAATATTATAAAATGAATATATATAATGAAACGAATAGTTTTCAGGGTGTTACAATGTTTAATGTCTGAAGGGAGATGATAGGATTTAGGAGCTGTAAAACGTGTTTTGGTCATAACTCCTTCATTAGGTGTCCAAATCTTGCAAAATAGTTGTCCAATTAAAACTAATTAGAAGAAGAAGAGTCTAAGCTAAGGACAAATCTATAATTTCATTTTTAAGGACTGTGATGTGGGAGAGAAAGCCCAAAACCAAGACCATTTCATTCAGTTCTCACTTCTCACTTTCTCTCTTGCTCCTTCTCCCTCTCCTCTCCTCTCATCTCCTCTTGCTCTTTTTTACATTTCTACTCTTTACTTTTCTGAACTTTAGTTTTTTGTTTGTGCTCTCCATTCATGGAGAGCTATAGCTTTGTAATCAATCCTAGGGATTGAAACACTCTTGATGTTTAATTTTGAGACCTTGTGATGAATGTTTACATTCTTATTATTAATCAAATTTCTCTCCTCTTTCTCTTGATTTTGTTGCATCTTGGTTGAGTGCTTAACCCAGTTTTGGTGTTCATGTAATAGTTTCTTAACTATCACGTGTTTGCAAAAAAACTAGACAATGCATTAAAGGTATTTGATGTATTGTCTAGCTAGCATGAATTCTGGTATGAGGTTGATTTAGTGTTAAATGGATGCTTAATCCATTTTTCATTGATTGACCAAATCCTAGGTGCTTACCTAATAAAGAATTCATGCTTGGATGAGGATTTCACATGAGATTAGGTAATGCATCAAAGGTGTTTAATGAATTGCCTAACTTGGTTGAATGTTGAGTATTAGGTTGATTTAGGGTTGGATGGATGCTAACTCCATCTAACTTTGATTAACCAAATGCTAGATGCTTATCTAGTAGAGTATACCAAGAATCTAGTCAGCTTGTGAATGAGTCCATAGTGGTCAAGGTTGGATTAAACTCAAGAGTTGTTGATTCCCTTGGATTGGTTATTTTTCTTCATTCTGCTTACAGTATTTTATAGAATTTTAATTACTATCTTTAATTAGTGTATTTTAATTACTCTTGCAAACCAACCCCCTCCCCCCCGTTGCTAACTTCTTAATATAATTGATTAACTGGAATGATCTAAGGGCTCAACCCAGTTGCACCACATACTATAAGTGCTTGGTGGATTGGTTAAAAAATCTCATCTAATTTGGTAGCCTCAGCAGCTATCACAACCTACGAGGCATTGTAAGGCATGAAATGTATATCACCTCTATGTTAGTATGAAATAGGTGAGAAAACTATCGTAGGGCTAGAATTGGTGCAACAAATCATAGAACAAATTAAGATGATTAGAGATAGGTTAGCAACTGCTCAAAGTAGGCAAAAGAGTAATGCAAATAAAAGAAGGAGACCTTTAGAGTTTGAGGAAGGAGATCTTGCGTTTCTGAGAGTCACTCCTACTGTTGGGGTTGGCAGAGTCATGAAATTACGAAAGTTAAACCCTCAATTTCTTGGTCCTTTCTAAATTTTGAAAAGAATTAGACCCGTTGTTTATCAGATAACCCTTCCACCAAGTTTGTCCAATCTTCATAATGTCTTTCATGTCTCTCAACTCAGAAAATACAATGTTGATCCTTCACATATCTTGGAAAATGAATCAGCAAAATTAAGAGATCATTTAACTTATAAAATAAAACTTGTAAAGAACGTGAATAGAGGAGCCAAAGAACTCAAAGGAAAGCAAATTCCACTAGTGAATGTAGTATAGGATGGGATCAACTCTGAGAAAGCTACTTGGGAGCTGGAATCATGTATCGTCCATGATAACCTTACTAATAATATATCCAGATTTTACATATTAGCAAATAAAATTAAGTGCGTTATATAATAATAATAAATTAATTTTTATACTGATTTTATTTGATATACAGAAAATATGAGCCTGTTGTGAAATAATATAATGTTTATATATATTAAAGGATAGTATGCAATGCATTCCATAGTATATTAATTTACATGAGTACAAATTCTACAATACAAAATATGAAATACTTCAAAACTATTCTATGTCTTCTACTTTGGTCTCCTTGCTGAAGAACTCGACCCTGAAAATATTATAGAAACAAGAACAGAATGGGGTGAGAATTCAAAGAATTCTCTGTAATACTATTAAAAGTCAATAACATCGTAATACTTCTAGCTGTTTTGGGAGAAAATCATTTCAGAACTTATTTTATTACGTAGGAAGTTGGAATCTAACAAATCAAGTCCTTCCTCCTCCTGGAACCAAAATTCAATTATTAATAGTTTCTGAAAACATTTATTACTAAACATAAAAATATGCACCCATAATTATTTTTAGAAGCACACTTTAAGACAAGCATCAAATTTAAATAAATAAATCCAATTTTCATCTTAATTCTCATTTAAATTACTTGGCAATAGTTTGCTTTCAGGTTAGTACACTTTAACCTATTTATGACCATTCGCCAGTCACATAGAACTACTCCGGGTAATGAGTAACCCAACCACCTCTGGTGAGGGAATGTCTATCCTCATCATAGAGTTATGAGTAGAGAGGGAATGTTTGTTTCAGCTACCTAGATAGGGAGGGAATGTCCATCTTCACACTATTCATAAACCAGGATCACCTCCATTTACTAAAAAGAATTTGAGTAAAGGGTAAGGGAATGTCCATCCTTAACCTTAATTACTCCGAAAGGGAGGGAATGTCCATCCTTACTCTTCCATTTCTTCTAATGATGGGGATCATTTCCAAGGGGCCACTCAATTAATAAACAAATTCCTTGTTATGACAAATTTGGTTATAGTTACCATTCCATCTCAAAGTCACATACTCAATCAAAACCTAACTTGAATGCATAACAAGAATACACTCAAATTAAGGTTTAACATGGTAATATACAACCTCGCTTTCCAAGCACATTTTCAAGCCATAATTTCAAACATATCAACACTGCAATTCTGGTCTCAAAGGGCAGCTTTCTGCCAAGACCAATATCCAACATCCAAATCATAATTTCATGTACAAAAAATGCCAAAGTTTTGGTCACTCAAGGCAACCCTCTGTCGGGACCTCCCTTCACTAATTAAGTCACCATTTTCATGCATAGACACATTGAAACTTTAGCTACCAAAGAGGCAGCATTTTATCATGAAAATTCAGTACCATATAACATCATTCAAGCTATATTTTCACACATTAAAAGCATCCATATTCAAGTTTAAAAACTAGGCAACATTCTGCCCTTGCTTTGAGTCATTATTCAAGGCTTCATTTCAAGCATAAAAATCATTATATACAACCATAAAAAAGGCAGCACTTTGCTATATTTTCTAACACCATTCAAGCCACTAATACAAGCATAAAAGTGTCACAATGTGTGTTTAAGAATAGGGCAGTAGTTGCCACAACAAATTCAGCCCAAAGAACCCAATAAAATCTCAACTTTCTCATTATATTGAACATCACAATTCAACACAAACCTCAATGGAAAAAAAAGAGCAATTGAAACAATAAAATCCCTTCAAAAATCTCAACATGACCATGGTACTCTAACCCAAACACAGAAGCATATACTCACTTTCTCACTATAAATATTGTCACAAATTCAAGCCAAAAACCAATAGAAGAGAAATAACAAACTAGAGCAAAGTAATCTTCATTATGGAAACATGGTTTAGCTATAAATGATGACCTCATCACAACCAGAATAATAGCATACTTTTACTCAAAATCCATGGGAGAAAGTAAGAAAAATGAAGCAAATATCCCCTACCTTGACTCCTAGTCTTGCATCCTTGAATTTCCTTGCATTTTCTCTTGTTTTTCCTTCTTTTTTTCTTTTTTCTTTTCCTCTTTCCTCCTTATTCTTCATGTTGGAGCTGCTGTTTTATCTCTATTTTCAAATCTGTTTTTCCATGCAAAATGAAGCCAAAATGTGAGGAGAAGCCTAGAGAAAACTAGACTTATAATGGACGGTGGTCTATGGTCAAAAGTGACCAATTTTTTAAGTGTGACAACTTTTATATCTGTTAAGCACTTTTTAATCTTCCAAAGCTAAGTTTTCAAGTGTCCATAAGTATTATGAAGAATTTTAGAATTCATCCTAGTCCTTGGTTTTTTTTTTCTAGGATGTGGAAATAAGTTTATCCTAAATGGTTTAATATGTTAAGTTTTGATGATGACAAATACAAGACAAAAAGAACACTTTGCATATGTTCTTTGGCGCATCCTATATAGAGCATATTCATTAATAATTGATAAATATCTTATTTAGATGTATCTATGAAAGTCTTATATGCATGTTAAACTAACTAGAGTTATACATTTATGAATTATGCATATGAAGATATTGAATTATGATTCTGGACTAACTATGCTTGTTTAAGTGAGCAATACTTTGCAGGATAGTCCAAGTACCAAGAGTGAGCATTGTAACAAGAAAGCAGAAGATCTCAATTAAGCTCAACACAAGGAGAATATGAATGACTATTTCTTGAAGGTATTGATAACATCAAAGTTATGTCAAAGACCAAGTCCAAAGGAAGATTAAATGGTATTGCTTTTAGGACTTAGGGTCTTTACGTAAGAAGCCTTATGGATATCTCAAATATGTTTTTCAAATCTTTACAAATGGTTTTCACATGCTAAAATATCCAACAAACAAGTTTTGAAAAGCTAGTTATGGTAATAGTTCAAATCTATGAAAAATAGCCAAGTTTGAGTTTTGTAAAATTAACCTTTGGTCACTCTTTTGATCATATCTTTTAAATACTTTTTATTTTGAAACTTATTTCATTTGAAAATAGACTCAAAGATCTTTCCAATGACTGGTCATTTGCTTTAAACGGATAAAATGAAGAAGTTATGACCATTTAAAGTCAGTTTTCGAAATCAGAGTGGTCTATTCGAATAACCTTGAAGGTATTCGAATAACATCCTTCTAAACAGCTTTTTAAATATGTTTAAAATAGAGGTATTCAAATACCTCCTTATGGTATTAGAATAACCTGCTTCTGAACTATTTTTTTAAGAAATGAAAACAGTGGTATTTGAATACCCCATGTTGGTATTCGAATAACCCATATCAATTTGTTTTTCACGAAGCTTTTATAAACAGTGTTATTCGAATAACACTTCATCTATTCAAATAACCACGGATATTTATGAATACTGATATGGAAACAAACGGCCGTATTCTTTTGTATTTATGAGTTTTAATTACACCCAATGGCCATTTTCTATCTAACTCTATAAATAGAGACCATGGGTCTCATCTACAAGTAGCTCAGCTATCTGTTTAATTTGCGCTTGCTTTGAAAAATGTGATTTATAATTTACGCCTATTTTCTGTGCTCTTTTTGCTGAAACTTTGAGATATCCTTTGAGAGCCTCTTAGCACTTCAATTTGTATTATTTGCTCTGAGTGAGAGTTTCTCTTTATCTATATTTATGTTCTTCTATATTGAGGGTGAGGTATCCTTCAAGGTTTGTACAAGGGTGAGGTATCCCTTTAAGGTTTGTATAAGGGTGAGGTATCCCTGCAGGCTGAGGCTTTAGCACAAGGGTAGAGTTTCCCTGTGTGTGAAAAGTGCTCTTTTATGTAACGGTTGCAAGCACCTATTGAAGCTTGTATACATAGTGAAAAATCTCTGATTGTTTTCAAGGACTGGACGTAGACCATAAGTGGATTAGTGGTCGAACCAGGATAAATATCGTGCCTGCTTTCCTCTTCTCAATCTCTTTATTTTACGCAATTTTATATTATTGCACATTTATTTATTTGCTATTCTTAAAGCTTTTATTCTTCATCTCGCAATTCCTTTTTTTTTATTTAATAGCTTAAATATTTGTGTTTATTTTAAGAGCATTTGTGAAAAGTTTTTAATACCCAATTCACCCCCCTCTTGGGTAATGGTTGTCATGACTAACATTTTCCATATATTGTTATTTATTAGTTAAGTTTCATTACTCAATTCCAAGTTAAATTAAACTCAAGAATTAAATAAATTCTCTTACTAATACTTATCTTAATTGGCATTTTATACCAAAATATTCTCCATATCTTACTTACCATCTACAAATATTTTCATAATTTTTTGAGTTAATTAGATGTTTACTTTACTATTCACTTATCCCCTTTCATTGTCCTTAAAAATATCGAACTAGCTCAGTTGTTTCTCCAAAATTTTATAGAACTCTTATCAATGGTTCTTAGCTTAGAAATAAATTTTTCATATTTATTTTTATCATATCAACTATTTACGCTGATACTTTAATTATTTCCTCACAGTCAGTGCTACAAAATTATGCTCAAACTGGTTTAGAAAATTGCTCGAATTAACAGATAATTCTTACTAGTATTATTGGGCTTCTATAACCCTAATTAAGATCATTAGAGTATGAGGATATTACAAATCCAGCATGATGTAAGACTACTCAGAGCTTTCACATAAGGTAATTAAATTTTGAGGGAAAATTTTTTTGAAAAAAAGAGGGGAGAATTATAACATCCTCCTTAACCTGTTAGCCTTAATGATTGTTATAGTAGCTTATTAACACTTGTATGATCTACCTACTAATTCTGGTGATTTTATGAGTTAGTTTGGGCGTAATGCTATAACACGGAATGTGAAAAATAGTTTACACTAGCTTAGAACTTAGAATAACCTTCTTAAATGATGAAAATAAATTTGAAAAATTTATTTCTAATTCATAAATAATTATAATGAGATATGGTAATTTTTGGGAAACTAGATGAATTAGTTTGGGATCTTTAATTAATAGAATGAGTGTTTAAAGGCCAAATTAAATAGGAGAATAGCTTGGAAAATTATGAAACTTTGTGAAGCTTTTAAATAGGGGATGGAGATTATTCTAGAAATGATTACAGGTTAAGGTAGATGCTTGTAAGCATATTAGTTTAACTCTTTAGGTTTATCTTAACTTAAGAAAGAGTAATAGAGCTCAATGACTATCAATGGTGAGTTTAGATAGTTATTAAATCACTAGTATAAGAGCTAAATGAAGTCCTAGAATTTTTTATAACACCTATGGAAGCTAGAAAAATCATCAATGTGAGATAAGTCTTTTTCACTTAACCATGACAGCATATAACACCCTGAAAAACATGATAGACTTATGTATGGTTACTGAGGTAGCTTAATACATGTTTATCATGCTTGTTAAGTTTTGTGACTGTCTGAGCATGTTTAGGCACTTTGTTGTAATACTTTGTGAGAAATATAGTTGTTATTAGCTCTGGAAGTGGCTTAAATTGTTTAGTTAATGAAAATAAATATAGAGAATTTGTTTCTAGGTCACAAATATGGGAAATGTGCTATAGTTAAAGTTTGAGGTTAATCGAAGTTAGTTTGGCATTTTAAAACATACTGGGTGTGTGTTTTAATGTTGGGAAATGTGAGAAATATAGTTATTATTAGCTCTGGAAGTGGCTTAAATTGTTTAGTTAATGAAAATAAATATGGAGAATTTGTTTCTAGGTCACAAATGTGGGAAATGTGTTATAGTTAAAGTTTGAGGTTAATCGGAGTTAGTTTGACATTTTTAAACATACTGGGTGTGTGTTTTAATGCTGAATTGACTACCAGCAGATATGAAAAATATGGAAATGATGAAACAAGATTTTTTATGAATCTTAAGAATTATTTTATGTTAGCCATGGCAACCATTACCCAAGAGGGGGGGTGAATTGGGTGATGCCTAGTTTTAATGCAGCTTTGACAAATTATGCATTTTGAATAACTCAATTAATAAATGCAGCGGAATAAGTCTAATAAATGTACAACTATTGAGGATTACTCAAATACAACTTGGGATATATGATGAACTAAGTGAATAAGCTAGATATCAAGTTGTAACAATCAAAACATCAAGATATGCAATAGATAAATATATTCTACCAAATACTGAATTTAAAGAGTGTAGGGAAGAGAGAATCAAACTCAAGAATTTATCCTGGTTCAGCCACCAACCACTTGTGGCCTACATCCAGTTCTCAAGCTTAACTTGAGATTTTCTTCACTATCTCCTAGACTTTACGGGTGCTAGAAAAACCTTTGTACATACAAGAGCACTCCTCACACCTTGGGATACCTCACCCTTGTGCTAGAGCCTCCAATTCTTCAAGCTTCACAGGTGCTTGATGACCTTTACAATCAAGAGCACTCACAACACCTTTGGGATACCTCACCCTTTGTGTTTGAGTCTCACTATAAGGGATACCTCACCCTTTTCTCTCTTGAGGGATACCTCACCCTCTTACAATGATTTCTAGATGAAGATAAAGAATAGAAACTCTCACAAGAGTAGATATACAACTTTAAGAACAAAGTATGGATGATAGAAAACTCTCTCAAGAGTGGATAATACAAGTTGAAGCTCAATGGGTATAAAGGATTTACACACTTAGCTCAAAACAAAGAATTTAGAGAAAAAGATGATGAATTTCGTTTTCAATGTTCAAGGGTAATTTTCAGAATGTTCTCCAACTTGTTTTTGATGCCCAAACACTTTTATTTATAGCCCAATGAGTTTTAGAGCCGTTGGAGGTGTTTAGAAATGATTTTCTATGAAAACTAGCCGTTTATAGCCGTTAGAAAGCGTTCACAGGCACTTTGTAATCTATTACAAGCTTCATGTAATCGATTACAAGCTTTCTGGCACTTTTGTAATCGATTACATACTTTGTGTAATCGATTACATGCTTTTTGGGCACTTTGTAATCGATTACATGCTCGTGTAATCGATTACACGGCTTTTAATCAACGTTGTAATCGATTACATGACTTGTGTAATCGATTACACCATTTCTGGTTTTCAAAACCGACTTTAAAAGGTCATAACTTCTTCATTTCTTATCCAATTAAAGCAAATGACCATTAATTGGAAAGCTCTTTGAGTCTAATTTCATATGAAAGAAGTTTAAGAACAAAACTCAAAGTATTTTGAAAGATATGATCAAAATAGTAACCAAAGGTCAGATTTTCAAAACTCAAACTTTAATTGGTCATAACTTTTTCGTTTCTTATCCATTTAAAGCAAATGACCAGTCATTGGAAAGATCTTTGAGTCTATTTTCAAATGAGATAAGTTTCAAAGTAAAACTCAAAGTATTTTAAAAGTTATGATCAAAAGAGTAAGTATATGTCAATTTTACAAAATCCAAACTTGACTATTTTTCATAGATTTGAAATACCACCAAGACTAGCTTTCCAAAAATAATTTGTTGGGCATTTAAACATTTTAGAAACACTTAAAAATATGTTTAAAACTTGTTTGAGCTTAGTGTGATTCCTTTTTACCTTTACACAAGATCTAAGTCCTATAAGCTAAGCTTGAAGATGTTGGACTAGATCTTTTACCACCATCACTTCTTGATGTAATCCAAGCTTCCAAAGAAAATCTTCTCTTCAAAACTTGCAAATGCTTGGAACATCTTTTCATTTTCATTCTCCTTGAGTTGAGCATAGTTGTGATCTTTTGCTTTCTTGTTGCAATGCTCACTCTTGGTACTTGAACTATCCTACAAAATATTGCTCACTTAACCAAACATAGTTAGTCCAAATTCATAGCTCAATATCTTCATATACATGATTCATAAATGTATAACTCTAGTTAGTCTAACATGCATACAAGACTTTCATAGACATATCCAATATTAATTCATTTATAACTCATATAAAATATTATTGGATATATTATATGATGAATGTTACATATATCTCATTAAACATATTTATGTAACATGGTCAACATTCTTTTGTGATACATTTGTCATTTATTAAGTACAACTATAAAGCATAAGCATCATTATTTTTGTCTTGTATTTGTCATCATTAAAACTTAACATATTAAATCATTGGGGCAAACCTATTTCCACAATCTCCCCCTTTTTGATGATGACAAATCACCAAAGAAAAAATATGTTTAGCAATATATAGGGATAGATATTCATGTAAGCATATCAAACAATTAAGCACAAGCACATATTTTTCTTTCTAATTTTCTCTCCCCCTATTTGACATCAACAAAAAGGCTTAGGAAGGAAAGATGATATTTTTCTCTCCCCCTAAAGATAAGAACCATGTTGTCAAAAAGAGTAGGATCATCAAAACCATAAACTTCTTCAAGTTATTCAACTCATCACTATCTCTCCTTATTTAATTATATACCTAATTCAAGAAAGGAGAGATGAAATAAGTATGCTTTCAAGATATAAAAGATTATTCATGCAATACTTGTCATATTTTAGTACTTCAACGTTTAGCATATGATAGCAATAAGCTTAAGAAATTATGTCTAACATATAATATATTGCATACCACATCATAAATAAGTACCACTTGATATCACTTGATAGGAGATACAAAATATTCATGTAAGATCATGGAATTAAGGTTTTTAAATAAAAGATCATACAACTTGTCACATATCAAGCATTTCTCAATGAAAAAATCAAAAGATATGAAGCTTAAGAATGTTTACCTTCTTTCATTGATATAGGAAAAGAGAATGAACGATGATCTTTGTTGATATGTTGATAGTATTAACAATAAAACACTTCATGTCAAGTAAGGATGTAAGCCAAGAGATATAAGCAATAATCTAATAGCTAGGCTCCTCCTCACAATATGCATGTTATCAAAATATCAAATATAATGGTTTAACATAGTTATGCATATGTTCTTAGTCAACAAGGATATGGAAGAATGATATGTAAGATAAGTTCCCCCTTATTGAAGCACAAGATAGATAAAGGGAAATATACATGCCAAGATCATATAAGCACATTACTATAAAGAAAAGCAAGGCATAGATACATATTCTTAATCCCTCAAATAAAATCATTTTAAAAAAAATTTCTCCCCCTTTCAAAAAGAATTTTATAATAACACATTACATTTTCAAAAGCATTTTAGAATGTACATATGCCAATCAACAACAAGAAATCTCTTATTGTAGTGAAGGAATTGAAAAACCATGGAACTATAATTTTTGAATATTTATAATTCACTTCAAGATATACTTCATTGAGAAAAAAAAAAACATTGAAGTTCAAATACAAGTTCAAGACACAAAATGAATCATTTACTTCTTGTTTTCAAAGTATGAACATATCAAGCAATTTCAAACAAAAGATGTAACACCCTCCAAATTGCTTGCATGAACGTGAGTTTCAAGGAAATTTTCGACGAAAAACGACATAACAAAATTCGGTAAGATGAGAGAACATCATTTCCCCAAGAATGGTTAAAATCAAGTGTTGTCGGATGAGAACTCTATCGAATGGTGATTCTGTCAAACGAAAATGAAAGGCTGTCGGATGAACTTGAAAAGATCAACAAATGTCCTAATTCGTCGGACAGATGTTGATGTTGGAGAAATCTTCCAATTGTCGAATCGACGAAATATTATATGGTTAGAAGATCAAATTCGACGGATTTTGACATTAGAGAAGTTTTTCTACTGAAATCAGGAATTCTTACTCGACGGTCGTTAGCACCATAACTCGACGAACCTTATCATTCAAATTCGACGGACATTGGTATCCCCACTCGACGGAAATTGACATTCTAACTCAACAGACATGAGCATCCTCACTCGACGAATATTGGCATTTTCACTTAACTGATACTAGCATCCTCACTCGACAAATTTTAACTTGGTACCAAATAGTAAGAAGATTAAATTCGACGTATTTGGATAGAAGTCCAAATTCGATGGATATGACATCGTCTTAAAAGATCCTATTTCGACGAATATAAACATCTTCATTTTGACTTGTGAAATCATCCAACAAGATTTAGGGAAAAGGAGAACCATATTGTTCTTGACTGATTCTTTGCTAACAGAATGTTCATCGCTTTGTCGAACCTGAGGACTTCTCCCATGTTTTGAATAGATGGTCTTTGTCGGAAGAGGCAGCCATAACAGCCAAAATCTTTGATTTCTGATTTAAGAATTGAGAATCAATTTCATCCAGTCTTGAGGTATTTTGGGTCTTATCGAACTACCGATTGATGTTGTCGGGAAAAAGCTCTGAAGGTGTCGGATTCAACTCACCATTTAACTTATGCTTGCATTCAGTAATTAAATCCGACGGAATCAAAATGTTAGGAAAATTTCTTCAAGTGTTTGGATCTTGTCCAAATTCTGTCGATGTCAAGACCTTCAAAAATCTTGGATTGTCGAATGAGTTACGTGAGATTGATCTTTTGGATCCCTGTAAGGCTTGAGAAAGACCTAGTCTATCGACAGGAGTATATTCATAAAACTGCCGAGCTTTGTTTGTCGGAATAGGCTTGAAATGAAGTCAGTATCGACAAGAATCTATTCTCAAAAGAAATTGTCGAATTCGGTTTGTCGAAACAGGTTTTGAAATGAAAACCATTTGGGAAAATGTTGAGGAACTTATATCGGATTGGGATTTTAATTTTGGTCGAATTAGAATTCCATAATTTTGGTCGGTTGAGTATAATGGCAAATTAAACTATACCGGGTCAAAATAATTCATAGCAATAACAGCTATGCATCAAGCAACATATATTTATCAGTAAAATAGAATTATTTTACAGATAAATTCTAAAAATTTGGGGTGTTACAAAAGACATATGACATTTTACTTTCCAATCTCCAAATAAATATATAAGACAATTAAGCATCAAAGAGAAAGGATTAGAACTACTAATGAGCAAGTAAATTTACATATTTGAGCGAAGAGAATTGGTCACAAGCTCAAGAACAAAGATATTGTCATAACATGTCATTCCAAGCAAAATGTGTGCATATCTAACATGTTAGCATATATAAAAACACTTTTGAAGCATAATGCTAGAAAAGCACAATTTAAGACATGTTAAGGCATAAAACAAATATTACTTATCCAAATATCACATGATATTCAAATTAAAGCATAAGTAAGGATAAAAGATTGATATCACCAAAAGTGTACTCTTTGAGTTTTTGTAAGTGACTCTAACTTCTATGCCTCAAGGCCCCTGAGAATGTTGTGGTTCTCCATGTCTTTCTTTTTATGTTTTTCATCACTTTTGAAGAACTTGAACCATTTTAAGCTTTCCCAACCTCAAGTAGCACGGTTGTTTTTTCACTTCATTTGCATGCTTGAGTTAATGGTCACCCTACAACACAATTCAAAGAAATTTCTTTGGTATCCACCAATTTTGGATCCATAGGGGTTAGTCATTGATTATTAATCCATTATGCTCTCATAAATTTTTTTTTTATAGTATGTAAATTGAGCACAACAAATTAAACAATCAATTACCATTAAGCTCATAGCCAATAATATGCATACATTCATGATATACAGACGATTTTAAGTGAAAATGGTCATTCCAGCACTTAAAACCATTTTTAAAGCTTGTGTAATCGATTACCATGGGTGTGTAATCGATTACCAACCCTCTGGAATCCATGTAATCGATTACATGTTTGGTGTAATCGATTACACGAGTTCTGGAGACGTTGTAATCGATTACATAGTATGTGTAATCGATTACACGCTCTCTGACTTTGCTTGGAATGCTTGGCAGAGCCTCTGTAATCGATTACAGAGGTCTTGTAATCGATTACAAGCTTGCTGAATTCAGTTTTTGCACTTCAAACAATAAGGGTCCGAACTCAAAGCTTTCAAATTAATTCCAAAACTTTCCAAAACAATTCCAAATATCATGTAAGCATAAAAACTGACCAGTTCTTGATCCAAAGCTCACATTTATGCAAAAACTACAAATTATGCAGAAAAATGTAACTTTATGCAGCAAAAGTTATGATTTTTAGTAAGAGTTATGTTTTATCCAATATGCCAAGTTCTAAAATATTTTTATCAAATGTGCTATTTCAAACAAGAAGTGAACTTATCTAGCATATTATCACATGTAGAAATGTGTAAAAAAAATTTAAAGCATAGAAAGCATCCATAGTCATAGAATATCATATGATCAAGAAATATGCAAAATAGTGAACAGAAGGTATAACAAGAATGAATGTGATCATGTGTTGAACATAATATTCAAATTTTACCAAGTGCACATGATTCTACCATTTACCTAAGGCCTATAAGGAATATACCTCAAATTCATTGATTTTACAAGTGAATGTTCATGAGATGTAAAAACTCTTGATACCTTGGCCTTATTGATCAAGGAAACTCTTTTCTTTACCCATTGCTTCTCTTTTGATGTTTTGAACTTTGTAAGTTCCACATTTTGTACTTGAGAAGCTTTGGTTGGAGTCATCTTCCTTCTTTGATCAAAACTTCTACCATTGGGCTTTGGAAGCATTCCCCTTGATGATTCCTTCTTCACTTGACCAATTTGTCCATCCTTTTGAGAAGTTTTTTGAATAATTGAAATGCTAGGAGGACATTTTGGTACCCACTTCATCTTGGGTCCTTGAATGTTAGTACTAGGGCATTTAAGGTCTTTAGGAACCCATACCATATTATTTCTCATATAAGAATTTCTTCTATAATTGCACAAATGAGAAATATGTCCTAGATGACCACAAAAATTACAAACAAGTGAATTCAATGATGGCTTGGTCCTTTGAAGATCATTTTTGAAAAACTTGAGCCTTTGGTTGTTATTACATTCTAAACTATTTTTGCCATAAGCCTTGCTTGAATTTCCATGTGAAATAATATCAATTTCATTCTTATTAATAATCATGGATTGTAAGCAATTAGAATCATTAGCTTTGACAAATTCAAAAGATAAGTCCTCAACTTGATTTTTTAAATCAATGCATTTTTCACAAGTTGAGGTTTCACATTTCAAAGGCATTTCCTCATCAAGAAAAGCATATTCATTTTTCAAAATCTCAATTTCATTTTCAATGGAGGAAATGTTTTCCAAACAAGATAAATTTTTATTTTCTAAATTCAACAAACCATCATATAATTCATCATATGCACATTGTAGCTTATCATAAAAAAGACTATAATATGGTTTAGCATTATTTACCTCAAAGTCCTTTTCAGCCATATATGAAGTAGTCTCCATTCTTAGCATACTTGGCTCTTTAAGGAAATCATCATCTTCCTCATTATTGTCTTGCTTTGCCACCTCTTCAAATTGAGCATCATTTTGAGAATATTTTGCACAACAATATTCCTTCAATGACTTTTCCTCTTCTTGCTCTCTATATACAACTTTATGCACAAAATTATTATTAGCAAGATACATGGAATCAAGAGTATCCCATATATCTTTAGCACTAGAGCAACCCTTAATTTTAGTATAAGCATCATCATTTAAACTATTTCTCAATATTTGCATTGCTCTAATATTCAATGAAAAGCATTTCTTATCATAGTCATTCCAAGTTTATTTTGATTTGCAAGTAAATCCATCAAGCATAATATCCCACAAATCAATATCAATAGATTGCATATAAATTTCCATTCTAGCTTTCCAATAAACGAAATTCACACCATCAAAGAATGGTGGTTTATCAATTTCAAAACCATCCATTTTGAAAAGCTTTTAATGGTTGCTAAACAAACAAAGATCTTTAACTCCAAGCTGTTAAGCTTTTACCAGAGCACGAAGCTCTAATACCACTTGTTAGCCATGGCAACCATTACCCAAGAGGGGGGGTGAATTGGGTGATGCCTAGTTTTAATGCAGCTTTGATAAATTATGCATTTTGAATAACTCAATTAATAAATGCAGCGGAATAAGTCTAATAAATGTACAACTATTGAGGATTACTCAAATACAACTTGGGATATATGATGAACTAAGTGAATAAGCTAGATATCAAGTTGTAACAATCAAAATATCAAGATATGCAATAGATAAATATATTCTACCAAATACTGAATTTAAAGAGTGTAGGGAAGAGATAATCAAACTCAAGAATTTATCCTGGTTCAGCCACCAACCACTTGTGGCCTACATCCAGTCCTCAAGTTTAACTTGAGATTTTCTTCACTATCTCCTAGACTTTACGGGTGCTAGAAAAACCTTTGTACATACAAGAGCACTCCTCACACCTTGGGATACCTCACCCTTGTGCTAGAGCCTCCAATTCTTCAAGCTTCACAGGTGCTTGATGACCTTTACAATCAAGAGCACTCACAACACCTTTGGGATACCTCACCCTTTGTGTTTGAGTCTCACTATAAGGGATACCTCACCCTTTTCTCTCTTGAGGGATACCTCACCCTCTTACAATGATTTCTAGATGAAGATAAAGAATAGAAACTCTCACAAGAGTAGATATACAACTTGAAGAACAAAGTATGGATGATAGAAAACTCTCTCAAGAGTGGATAATACAAGTTGAAGCTCAATGGGTATAAAGGATTTATACACTTAGCTCAAAACAAAGAATTTAGAGAAAAAGATGATGAATTTCGTTTTCAATGTTCAAGGGTAATTTTCAGAATGTTCTCCAACTTGTTTTTGATGCCCAAACACTTTTATTTATAGCCCAACGAGTTTTAGAGCCGTTGGAGGTGTTTAGAAATGATTTTCTATGAAAACTAGCCGTTTATAGCCGTTAGAAACGTTTCTGGGCACTTTTGTAATCGATTACAAGCTTCATGTAATCGATTACAAGCTTTCTGACACTTTTGTAATCGATTACATACTTTGTGTAATCGATTACATGCTTCTGGCACTTTGTAATCGATTACATGCTCTGTGTAATCGATTACACGGCTTCTGTCAACGTTGTAATCGATTACATGACTTGTGTAATCGATTACATCATTTCTGGTTTTCAAAACCGACTTTAAAAGGTCATAACTTCTTCATTTCTTATCCAATTAAAGCAAATGACCATTCATTGGAAAGATCTTTGAGTCTAATTTCATATGAAAGAAGTTTCAGAACAAAACTCAAAGTATTTTGAAAGATATGATCAAAATATTAACCAAAGGTCAGATTTTCAAAACTCAAACTTTAATTGGTCATAACTTTTTCGTTTCTTATCCATTTAAAGCAAATGACCAGTCATTGGAAAGATCTTTGAGTCTATTTTCAAATGAGATAAGTTTCAAAGTAAAAATCAAAGTATTTTAAAAGTTATGATCAAAAGAGTAAGTATATATCAATTTTGCAAAACACAAACTTGACTATTTTTCATAGATTTGAAATACCACCAAGACTAGCTTTCCAAAAATAGTTTGTTGGGCATTTAAACATTTTAGAAACACTTAAAAATATGTTTAAAACTTGTTTGAGCTTAATGTGATTCCTTTTTACCTTTACACAAGATCTAAGTCCTATAAGCTAAGCTTGAAGATGTTGGACTAGATCTTTTACCACCACCACTTCTTGATGTAATCCAAGCTTCCAAATAAAATCTTCTCTTCAAAACTTGCAAATGCTTGGAACATCTTTTCATTTTCATTCTCCTTGAGTTGAGCATAGTTGTGATCTTTTGCTTTCTTGTTGCAATGCTCACTCTTGGTACTTGAACTATCCTACAAAATATTGCTCACTTAACCAAACATAGTTAGTCCAAATTCATAGCTCAATATCTTCATATGCATGATTCATAAATGTATAACTCTAGTTAGTCTAACATGCATACAAGAATTTCATAGACATATCCAATATTAATTCATTTATAACTCATATAAAATATTATTGGATATATTATATGATGAATGTTACATATATCTCATTAAACACATTTATGTAACATGGTCAATATTCTTTTGTGATACATTTGTCATTTATTAAGTACAACTATAAAGCATAAGCATCATTCTTTTTATCTTGTATTTGTCATCATCAAAACTTAACATATTAAATCATTGGGGCAAACCTATTTCCACATTTTAAACTTGTTAGAATCTAGGAAACTGAATTTAGTGAAATCTATGTGTTCTTAGCAGATTGAGGTTTTTAGTACCTATCTAATAAGAAGCCAAAGTTGACTTCTCTATATAATATCCCACGGCTAGGAAAACATAAAATAGAAAAGAGAAGAGAAAAGAAAGAAGGGGAAACCGAAGGTGAAGAGAAGAAGAGAAAGAAGGAGGAGGAATCAAGTGGAGCTTGGATCCATCCTTGGCTTCATCTTCTTGACCTTGAGGTAGGGGAAACCTTATTCTTGACTCATTTTCCTATTCTTTTCATCTTGTTATTGAGTTATGACTTGATGTGGTGATTTAGGTTTTGAGTTATTTTTGGTTGCTTTAGCTTGAATCTTATTGGGAAACTTGAGGATGGCTTGTTTATGAGTTGTTGGGTGCATAGAAATGGAATTCCAGCCCTCTTACACCTTGATTTCCATTTGAGCTAAGATTTGGGGTTTTAGGTTTTGAAGTGGTTGATTATTCATGATCCATGGTTTTAAGTGAAATCAAAGTAGAATAATAGTTGCTATGTGTAGATGAATCTTGTAGAAGGTTTGAAATCACTTGGATGTAAGGTTTGAGTGATTGGATAAGGGGTAAGTATCAATGGAATAGTACCTAGATCTATAAAATTCTGCAGAATCCATGTTCTACAGCTTGCGCCGCAGCACAATGTGTGGTATGCCATGGCCTGCGAGTGATGCACCTCCAGCAGTTGGAATCCGAGAGTAGGGCATCGCGGCATGGCCGTGTGATACCGCGGTGTGAGATGGGGTAGAGGCTAGGGCATCACAACGTGGCCGTGGTGTGTCGCAGCGTGGTCGTGGTGTACCACAGCGTGAGCTCCAATTTTTGAATAAAATGATTGTGTGATGCAATGGAGCCTTGTAAAGTGTAGTTTCTTCTTTTATGCTTCTTCGTGAGTGTTAAGACTCTAATAGGAGTATTTAATGAAGAGTGAATATGTTGAATCAAGTTGATTTGTAAAGTTAATTATGGGAAATAATTAGATATGGCTATATATACATATATTGTGTATTGTGATAAATTGAGGAAATGAGCTTCCGTAAGTGTTGGAATTACTCATGTATGCTCTTTTAAGAGTGTTAAGGTACTTTTAGAAGTATTTGATGAAGTGTCTGTGAAATGAATTTGAGATGCATATAAATCAATTGTGGAGCTAATTATGTGAACTAATTAGTAATTATATTACATGAGATGTTTGTGGAACATATTTGAGGTGGGTAATATCCTCTCTATGTTTGTTGTGTTATTAACGATGGATTTCCTTATGGTTTTGATGATGGACTTCATTGTTAATTATCGATAACTGTGTAGTTGATGGAATTCGTTACCCGAGGAAGATGGATTTCCTCTGTGATAATAATGACTGCGTAGTTGATGGACTTCACTACTCAGAGAGAAATTTGCTGGATGGATTTCCAATGCTTGTTCAAGGTTATGGATGTGACTTCCATTACTTTATTCAGGACCTATGCATTCATGACATTACCATGGATTTGGAATCATAACATTACTCATTTCATACTTAAGTTATTGCATCAGCATAAACATTAGACATAATTTAGCATAGCATGGCAATTGTATAGGCAGTTTCCTCTATGACATGAACTCATGACATTGTAATTGTATGGGTAGTTTGTTAGTCATGGCAACCATTACCCAAGAGGAGGGGTGAATTGGGTATAAAAACTTTTTCACAAATGCTCTTAAAGATAAACACAAATATTTAAGCTATTAAATAAAAGAAAAGAAATTGTGAGATGAAGAATAAAAGCTTTAAGAACAACAAATAAATAAATGTGTAATAATATAAAATTACATAAAATAAAGAGATCGAGAAGAGAGAAGCAGGCATAATATTTATCCTGGTTCGACCACTAACCCACTTGTGGTCTACGTCCAGTCCTCGAAAACAATCTGAGATTTTTCACTATGTATACAAGCTTCAATAGGTGCTTGCAACCGTTACATAAAAGAGCACTTTTCACACACAGGAAAACTCTACCCTTGTGCTAAAGTCTCAGCCTGCAGGGATACCTCACCCTTATACAAACCTTGAAGGGATACCTCACCCTTATATAAATCTTAAAGGATACCTCACCCTCAATATAGAAAAATAGAAATATAGATGAAGAGAAACTTTCATAAAGAGTAGATGATACAATTTGAAGCTCTATGAAGCTCTCTAAAGATATCTCAAATTTTGGCTAAAAAGAGCACAGAAATTTGGTAAAATATGTATCACAAAATAAAGAAAGAAAGAATTATTTCAGATAAATGGGTATTGTTAAAAAATATCCCAAAAATATGTATTTATAGTGTTTTAAGAAAAAGAGTCGTTGGGTATCATTTAATATCACATTAAAGCTCCTGAAAATAGCCGTTGCGTGTTCCCTGGGTCGTGTTATTCGAATAAACATAACCTTATTTGAATAACCCACTCATAACACATCAGGAAGTGTTTTTTGGAACCTTTTATTTGAATAAACCTTTAGTTATTCGAATAAACGTTTAGTTATTCGAATAAAACATTAAAAACATGTTCTGTAATGTTTTGTGGGTCATGTTACTTGAATAACCCTTTGATTATTCGAATAAACCTCTAAAACTCGTTCTGGTATGATTTTTGTGGTGTGTTATTCGAATAACATATCATTTATTCGAATAAACCACTCTGATTTCGAAAACTAACTTTAAATGGTCATAACTTCTTCATTTCTTATCCGTTTAAAGCAAATGACTAGTCATTGGAAAGATCTTTGAGTTTATTTTCAAATGAAATAAGTTTCAAAACAAAACTATAAGTATTTTGAAAGATATGATCAAAAGAGTAACTAAAGGTCAGTTTTACAAAACTCAAACTTGGCTATTTTTCATAAATTTGAACTACCACTATAAATAAATTTTCAAAACTTATTTGTTAGGTATTTTAGCATGTGAAAACCATTTGTAAAAACATATTTGAGATATCCATAAGGCTTCTTACATAAAGACCCTAAGTCCTATAAGCTATACTATTTAATCTTCCTTCGGACTTGGTCTTTGACATGACTTTGATGTTATCAATACCTTCATGAAATAGGCATTCACATTCTCCTTGTGTTGAGCTTAATTGAGATCTTTTGCTTTCTTGTTACAATCTCACTCTTGGTACTTGGATTATCCTACAAAGTATCGCTCACTTAAATAAGCATAGTTAGTCCAAAATCATAATTCAATGTCTTCATATGCATGATTCATAAATGTATAACTCTAGTTAGTTTAACATGCATATAAGACTTTCATAGACACATCCAAATAAGATATTTATCAATTACTAATGGATATGCTCTATATAGAATGCAACAAAGAACATATGCAAAGTGTTCTTTTTGTCTTGTATTTGTCATCATCAAAACTTAACATATTAAACCATTTGGGGCAAACTTATTTTCACAATCTCCCCCTTTTTGATGATGACAAATCACCAAAGAAAAAATATGTTGAGCAATATACAACAATGAATATTCATGTAAGCATATCAAGCAATAAGCACAAGAATATATTTTCCTTTCCAATTTCACTCCCCCTATTTGACATCAACAAAAAGGCTTAGAAAGAAAAAAAAATATTTTCTCTCATTTATTCATTCTACATATGATTCAAGAATAGAGAGAAGAAACGATCATGCTTTTAAGATGTAGAATATTATTTATGCAGTGCTTGTCATATATTTGTATATCAACATTTAGCATATGACAATATTAAAACACTTTATGTAATCAAATAAAGATGTAAGGCAAGAGATATAGACAACTCAAGAGCTAGACTCCCCCTCAAAATATGCATATTATCAAAATAATAGATAAAGAAAATATGTATGTGAAGACCATGTAAGCACATTACCTTAAAGAAAAGTAAGGCAAATATACATCTTCTTAATCCTTCAAACAAAAACTATTTTTAAAATTTCTCCCCCTTTCAAAAAGAATTTTATAAGAGCACATTATATTTTCAAAAGCATTTTAGAAGGGTAGAAATATTTTATATTTAAAAAAGAACATATTCATTAAGACAGATCAATCCAAGTTAAAAGAACATAAGTACATCTCATTGATGAAATATGTTATAGGGATCAAAGCATGTATAGAACTAATATCATTCACCCTAAATGCAATGACAAAATAGCAAATTAATATCTAATTAGGCACTTTGTCAATACTAAGCATACTTCTCATGTAAAGGAAGCATATAATCATTTAAGATCAATTTTTCAACAAGTATCATATGATCCATACTATATAGAATACCACAAAAGCTAAAGGATAGAGATACTTATTGAGTTTGATAAAGAGTGATGCTTCTTTAGAATGTTCTTCGTTTATTTGTCCTTTAAGTTTGAGCTTTCTTCCATTGAGTATTCCATTCCATTGCACTTGAAGAAATGCTTCTTTATCTTCCTCTTCATTTGAATTCCATTCAACTTTTCTCGTTTATCCGCATATGCTTGTATGTAAAAATCTGATGGTTATATTTGAAACACATAGAGAGACTTGCAAAGCTAACTTTAAAAGTCCTCTAAAACATAGGTTCGTAACAAATATCATGTAAGCCCATTTATAAGCATAATTTAGGTTGATATATAATTTAAAGTATGTATCACGTTATTAACCATGCAATGTTAGTTTTAACAAAATGCATGAAGCACATATGCACTTGAATCCAAAAAAAAAAAATAGCTTAAGCATTTTAAGGCATGATTCAAGTTTATCAAGAAACATATGATCATCATCAAAACTTATTTAGGCATTTTTAAGAAAAAAAGATAATTATCATGTAAGGTATGTAAAGGTACGCAACTTTCTACTTCTCCAAATAATATATGATATCAAATTTAAAGAATATAAAAAGAAGGATAATAGTTTGATATCACCAAAAATGTACTCTTTGAATTTTTGTAGATAACTCTCACTTCCACCAACTTCCAAGCTTCAAGCTTTCACGAGAGAATAGAAATTCTTTGCACCCCTTTTAAAAGTTGAATCCTTTTAAACTTTACTATCCTCAAGTTGAATTTATTCCATTTAAATGCTTGCTTGAGGTAGTTGACACACTACAAAATAATTCAAAGTACTTTCTTTGGTATCCATCAATTTTAGATCCATAGAGGTTAGTCATTATGCTAAACTCATAAGCAAATATGCATTCAAAATAATAAGACAACAAATGAGTTCACAAGGGCAAAAGATTTTTTATTTCATTAACCAATTTAACCAAGTACATATAATCATCAAAAGAATAGCCAATTACATTTTATTTAGCTTTTGTATTTTTAGTCCAATTATAAAGAATTCAGCATATATTAATTATTACCACTAATGCTATACAACACATACAGCAAAAAGGAAATGTAGCAAAACCTTTTTCTTTTAAAAAGCCCGTGTTTATTCGAATAGAATAGGTTTTATTTGAATAGATGAGCAGGGAAATCCAAACGTTGTGGCTTTTATCAAATTTTATTCGAATAACCTATGGGGTTATTCGAATAGGCAGTGAGCATACATAAAGGACTGATAAAACAAGCCTCAGTTTATTCGAATAGAATGAATTTTATTCGAATAGGCAGAGATCACAACAAAAGCAGAACTGACATGGAAGTCAGTTTATTCGAATAAGCTTAGCTTTATTCGAATAGGTAGAGACCAAATTAAGAGACTGTAGTTGCTAAGAGTCAGTTTATTCGAATAAATGTAATGTTATTCGAATAATACTAGTATGCAACATAATTTTGATCCGCTGATTGATCTTTATTCAAATAAACCTAGATTTATTCAAATAAATCTATCAGAAACAAAGTAAAGCATACGTTTAGAATTGAAATTTAAGAAAGCAAAAAAAATTAAGAAATAAATTCAAATATTTAAATATATGTATGATTGATTAAAAACTCAAGCTCAAGGATATTATCATTAGACATGTCATTTCAAACAATGAGCATACTTTTATCTAGTATATTAACGTGTAGAAATATTTTCAAATTATAAGGTTAGAAAAGCATAATAAAAGTTTTACTTATCCAAGGATTGCAAGTCTATGCTTCATGGAGACAAGGAAGAGAGCTTGAAATTATTTCTGGTCTTTCTACTTGGAGCAGCCACTTTCAAGATGTCAAAGTCAGTTCTTGGCCTTCAAGCATATCTACAACACACTTTAATTTTTGACTTTTGGTACCCAAATTTTATTGGGTCCTTGTGTGTTAGTTTTCAAATATTAATCTATTATGCTCTCATAAAGATTAATTTTTCATAGTATGTAAATCGAGCACAATAAATTAAATAATTAAATACCATTAAGTACAAAGTTGATAGCATGCTTACTTTCATGATATATAGACAATTTTAAAGCATATAAAGTATACATAAGCATTATAGACCCTTATGTACCAAGATATATAACAAATTAATGAATTATGATATAATAAGAATGAACATAATCATGTGTTAAACATAATATTCAAATTTTATCAAGTACACATGATTCTATTAATCACTTAAGGCCTACAAGGAATATACCTTATATTCATTATTATCATTTTTAAGTGAATGTGCATAAGAGGTAAAAGCTTTTGATACCTTGGCCTTAGTAATCAAGGAAATACTTTTTCTTATCCATTGCTTCTCTTTTAGAGTCTTGAACTTTGCAAGTTCTACATTTTGTACTTGAGAAGCTTTGGTTGAAGCCATCTTCCTTCTTTGACCAAAGTTTCTACCATTAGGCTTTGGAAGCATTCTCCTTGATGATTCCTCTTTCTTTTGGCTAATTTGTTCATTCTTTTGAGAAATATTCTGCAAAATTGAAATACTAGGAGGATATTTTTGTACCCACTTCATTTTGGGTCCTTGAATGTTAGTATTGGGGCATTCAGGATTTTTAGGAACTCATACCATGCAATTTCTTATATAATGATTTCTTCTATAATTGCATAAATGAGAAATATGTCCTAGATGGCCACAAAAATTGCAAACAATTGAATATAATGATGACTTGATCATTTGAATATCATTTTTGAAAAACTTAAACCTTTTATTATTATTATATTCTAAATTAATTTTGCCATAAGCCTTGCTTGAATTTTCACATGCAATAACATTAATTTTATTCTTATTAACAAGCATAGAATTTAAGCAATTACAATCATTAGCTTTGGCAAATTCGGAATATAAGTCCTCAACTTGATTTTCTAAATCAATGCATTTTTCACAAGAAGTTGAGGTTTCACATTTCAAAAACATTTCCTCATCAAGAAAAGCATATTCATTTTTCAAAGTTTCAATTTCATTTTCAATAAAGGAAATGTTTTCCAAACACAATAAGTTTTTCTTTTCTAAATTCAATAAATCATCATACAGTTCATAATATGCACAATGTAACTCATCATAGGAAGGACTATAATCTAGTTTAGAATTATTTACCTCAAAGTCCTTTTTAGCCATATAGGAAGTAGTCTTAATTTCTGGCACACTTGGCTCTTTAAGAGAATCACCTTTTTCATCATTAGTTTTGTTTTGCTTTGCCTCTTCTTCAAATTGAGCACCATCATCACTAAGAGGCATTTGACTCCCTTCAATAGTTTGAACATCTCTTTGAGGATGCGTTTCATGACAAGCTTCCTTTAATGACTTTTGCTCTTCTTGCTTTCTATATACAACTTTATGCACAAAATCATTGTTAGCAAGATAAATAGCATTAAGAGCATCCCATATATCTTTAGCACTAGAGCAGCTTTTAATTTTAGCATAAGCTTCATCATTCAAACTACTTCTCAAAATTTGCATAGCTCTAATATTCAAAGAAAAATATTTCTTGTCATAAGCATTCTAATCATGTTTTGATTTGTAAGTGTAACACCCTAGCTCTGATACCAACTAATGTAACAACCTAGCTAGGGCATCACATTTCTGACTTCCGACTCATAATCTGAAAATAAGTTCGCACAAAGTTTGAGTTATAAAAGATGGGTTTCAAAATTTCTTTTTCTTGAAACGTAAATTTACTGAAAATATTAGGTAATATTGAAAATCATATTTCAACTATTCATTATGCAATATTGACACCAATTAATATCATAATTTAAAGAGAAATATAAAATTAACAGCCTTTTTTTTACAGTAGCAAACCCCATGACGGGTCTTACTTAATAGCACGGTACAACACTAACGAGAAACTTTAACATACTTATTCCTTTTTCTGTCCATCTTGATGCATCAGACATCTGTTCCTTTGTCAACACTGCACACCTTCGAGTCCTGAATGTCCACTCCTTATTGTTGTCACCAATCTCAGAGTATCCATCGCCCGTTATGTCTAAGACAACTCGATCTTTCTATTATTTGATTTTAACAGTACAGACAAAACAAAACAATATAACAAAGATGTGAGATCACCTACACCAATGCCAACATGGCAGCACAGAGATAACACAAACAGTAATACTATACAGATAGATCATACCATAATCATGTTATCAGCATTAATCAACTATCATCATCTAATCATTTATCAGTTCAATCATCATCCAAGTACTCAAAACAATTGTTATACCCAACATTCCTCAATTAATATATCACACAGATATAAATGCTCAGACTTATGCATATGTACAAAGACTCAGTTTATCAAAAACGACTCCATGGAGGTTTTCACAATTTCGAGAAGAATGCTCTGGTTAATTGTCAGCCTTAGCCCAAAGACAATCTCCCAGTTGTTGAAAAGAATCGTGTTCTTGTCGAGTATCGTCAATGCGTTGCAACGGACTGCATCGCCAAGTGGCACAGGGTACTCGCTCGCCTTGACTGTCCCTTTGGTCGACCGCCGCGCCTCGACGCCCCCAAGATCCATCATAGACCTCACTATCAATTCTCATTCCCTCTTCAACCACAAGGGCCATAATAGCTATTAGCTATATTTTATACAATGCACAAATATATCAGTGCAAGTCCAACCCCAAAGGGCCAAATCTTTTCAATGCATATATAATGCACCAAATTCAAATACAGACATCTCTTTCCAATGTATATAAAATACATCAAAAGCCAATCGTAGGCAAACTCATCATTTTCTCACTATGTTATCATGCTTTTATAGTCATAAAGTACTTCTGCCGTATTTTCACAAAATTGCGCAACATTTCCATTATGTTTTCACAATTCCAAAATGTTTCTGTTACAGTTTCAAAATATCATAACACTTCTGTTATGTTTTTAAAATTCTGAAACGTTTTTGTTATATTTTCACAATACCATAACACTTCTGTTACGTTTTCAAAATGCCATAACTCTTCTGTTGCATTTTTAAATCACATACTAATTTTTCAACAGTAGTTCAAATTACGTAAAATATTCCTCAATATTCCAAAATAATATTAATTTGGACTTTCAAATAATTTAATATCATTCTCAACACGTTTTTAAGATACGTAAATAATTTTTTTCACCACAATTCTATTACGAAAAATATTTCTCAACCTTCAAAAATTACATTTCATCCTTTCTCAAAATATTATGACTTTGTATTTTATTTTTCATATTTTCTTACTCAAGAAAATCTTTTTCCACGTCTCTTTACTCAAAATTCTTTTTCAAATATAATCCACAAAATTACCTTTCCATTGATATAAATCAATGTTTCAAATCTTAAAATTTCCAAACGTACTTCAAAACTTGAAAATAAGTTATACTTGAGTAAATTCTCAAAATACCATTATATTCTCTATTTTTCCCTAAATCATTTCCAAATTAACCTACTTCAAAATAAATTGAAGTTTGAAAACATTTTCATTTACAAAACTTAATTTTTTAAGTGAGTAAAATACTCTGATTCCCTTTTCAAATTTCTTGTATTAAATCAATTATATTTTCACTTGGAAAATTACTTTGTTTCATCAAAATCTAGGCATTACTATTTGAAAAATTATCGAAACATTTTTCCTTTTAAATTGATATGGTTTTACACAAACAAAACCATTAAAGTTTTATTTTCAAAACCAAAGTACCGATTGGTCATAAAACAAATCCATTTGTTCAAATTCATTTTCACTTTCTTTACAAATCCTTTTTATTCTTAGTCAAAAATCTTTTCCTTAATATATATTTTCTCAAAATCACTTTTTATTAATCTAGTCCTACAAAATCATATTGAGTTGATTTAATTATTGTTTCTTAACTTTAAATTTCCTAACGTTTTCCAAAACCCAATAAATAAATTCTCTGTTAGAAATTTTAAGTTACAAACGTTTTCCTTTATATCACTTCTAAAAATTGATTAATTTGAAGTTCAATACTTTCAATCTTCTTTTTCTTTTATTTATGAAAATTACACTTCACTTAATTTATAACACTTAATTCCCTTTTCAAAAATCCTTATTTGAAAATTCTTGTATTTCATAGCATCAAAACATTTTTCTAAATTATCAAAACCTTATAGATGGCCATTGGAACCATGAAATATTTTTCTTCTAACTTAAATAAATTCCATTATTGTTTCTACACAAAATAAATCAATAAAATTTCATTCTAAAATTTGTGTTCATGTTTTCTTAAAAAAAACAAACCTTTAGTTCATTTTCCATACTCCTCAAATTAATCCAATTTTATTCTTTCATAAACATATTAATTTGTAAACACCTATTTTGAGGTGTCTTGGCCGAAATTCTCATTGTTCTAGGGATCAAAATTTAATTTCCTTGTTCTTGAAAAATTTCAACATTTACCCAAATCAAGGGCATCAAAACCGTAGTTCTTCCTTGGCCATTGGAACCAAGATCAATTTTCTTTCCATCCACACATCATGGCATACATATATATATTTCATCATAAATATCACAAACATGCCATATACTCATCATGCATATTATAAGTATACTATCAAAGCCATAAAATCATGCAAAGCATATTAAGCATAGACAAAATAATCAAAGCACAAAAAAAAATAAAGCAAAGCTCATAAACACACAATTAATTATTACATGACCATGAATTGGAATTCTCACATGAATTCACAATCCATCAAATATAAGACCATCTCCCACCACCATAATTGGTTGGTGAGATGGATCTCCTTCTTACCTCTTGAAGATCCTCAAAGCTTCTTGATTTTGCTTCTCTTTCCAAGTCCTTCAACATCAAGAGCTTCTCAAATTCAAAACAAAATACATAGAAATTAGTATACTAAGTTTGATTAAGAGGAACCATGGATCAAACGTGATTTAGATAATGAAAAAGAGATAAGAATTGAAGTATTCTTACACTTCACCTTAAAAACTCAATAACTTAGCTCTTAAAGAAAGTCCATGAAGATGAATGATTTTGAGAATGTCTCCAACATGAAAGTTGCTTAGAATATCATGTAGATTCAAGATTTATGGTTGTATGAAATTAAAAGTGATGGGTGGTGCTTTTGGTGGTCATGGCCGAACCATTTGGTGAGAAAATGAAGGAAAATGGTTGTTTTGTGTTCTTGGCTTGGTTGAGTGATGAAGATGAATGATTTAGAGAAAGTCTCAAACATGAAAGTGTTTTGAATTGATGAGAGGATTCAAGATATGTAGCTAGATAAAATTATGGAAGATTGGAAGTGGTTCCATGGGTGGTGACCGAATGCTCAAGGAAGGAAAGAAAATAGTGTTGTTCTTGGTGTTCTTGACAAATTGGAAGAGAGAGAAGAGAGAGAATGAGTTAAGTGTTATAAAATGTGATACAAATGAAATCAAATGGCTGAATTGAAGTGGGCAGCCGTAGCATTGCATGGAGAGAAAGAAAAAAATAATTTTGCTTTAGGAAAATGACCAATAATTGGTCAAGACATCTAATTAATGTCTTCAAGCTTTTTCTTTGGCCTAAAAAGGCTACTCCAACATGTCTCTTCTTCTTTCTTGCTTCTCCAACCGTCCCCCCCTTCATCATGCAATCCAAAGGAAGCAAACAAAACAATAATAGTCATATTAACCATGACAAACAATAATGGTCATTAATTTAGTTTGCATGGCTATTATTGGTGGTTCAAGAACCATGTAAAAGTCTCCCAAAGCTGCATGAAAATCGTGTGGCTCCTTGAGTATTTTAGGGAATTAATTGTTCTCAATTTTCACCTAATTGCATGCTAATTAATTAGGTAATTAGTTAGGTTAAATTTCCTAACCAATCTTAACTAACATTCTAACTATATAACTAATTAATTAACATATTATTTCACATATTATAATCTCTAATTAAAATTAGGATATCTAATTAAGAATTAGATTATAATAATTTAATATTTAATTTAGTTTACTTAACTTGTTAATTAAGCCATTAGATTAATCAAATTAGGCTTAATTAGTTACTAATCAAATCATTGTTGACTTCATCTTTTCTTTAGCCTAAAAAGGCTACTAAAAAAAATTGTCTCCTCCTTGTCCAAGCACTCCAAAACCGTCCCCCCTTCCATAATGCATGAAGTTGTCATCTTTTTTTTTTTTATACAATTATTTGAAGCATTCCTAGCCATTGATTAATTCAATGGTTAGGATTTAGGTAGACTTTTAATTTAGAAGACTTAATCTAAGCCATTGGATCCTTCTCCTTTAAATTCTAGCCATTAGATGTGTCTCCAAAATAAAGGGTCAAGATTACTCCTTCTTACTTTTAATCTAAGGGTCATAATTAGTCTTTGCTACTTTTTAAGACCAAATCTCCACCCTTGATTAATTCTTCATGCAATGGTCATAAATGGTCTTTGTCACTTTTTAAGACCAAATCTCCACCCTTGATCAACTCTAAATCCAATGGTTGTAAATGGTCACTTTATATAATTAATTTTACACCGTTGATTAAATCTATGGTTGATATTGAAGCTTGCCTAATTAAGTTTATTCTCACACCATTAATTAAGTCAATGATGATTATCTTATGTTTCTTTATTAAATTTATTTCTTAACCGTTAATTGAATCAATAGTGAATATCCAAACCATCAATGTTGACTTAAGCAATATAATTTCTATTTTTATCTACTAAAAATCTCACGAAAGAATATATTTACTGTATTTTTATCTTCGATAAATAAACAAGATACAAAACAAATTTTCTAAAATTGTTTCCAGATTCAGGTTTAGTAAGATCCCCTGTCTCCATCTAAACAATACAAATTTTTCTATGCGTAGAAATTTTTTTCACTTTACGGGACCCACCTGGGCTCACGTAAGGTCACCTGGGCCCACCTAGGACCACCTGGGCCCACATACAGTCAAAAATTTCATAATCACACATAAAATCACAAAAATTAGAAAACGTATGAAAATCAAGTCAAATTGTTAAAAATAATTAACAGTCAAGAGAAATAAATACAGAAAGATTTTTCCTAGCTCGAAAATTATTATTTTCTTGACACGGAGTAAATCACTCAAAACGATCAAATACGCTGATGGAATAAACAAAATAATTTTACAGTATTCAGAAATTACTAAATAGTAAAATTCTGTTAGCTGTCAAAATTACAGTTTATAGGATAGGAAATTTTGGCGTGTTACAGTAAGTAAATCCATTTAGCATAATATCCCACAAATCCAAATCAATAGATTGCATATAAAACTCTAATCTACTTTTCCAATAAACAAAATGCACACCATCAAAGAATGATGGTTTATCAATTTCAAAACCTTTCATTTTGAAAAACTTTCAAAGTTGCCAACAAGCAAGGATCTTTAACTCTAAGTGGTTAAGCTTTCACCAGAGCACGAAGCTCTGATCCCACTTGTTAGTCATGACAACCATTACCCAAGAGGGGGGTGAATTGGGTATAAAAACTTTTTCACAAATGCTCTTAAAGATAAACACAAATATTTAAGCTATTAAATAAAAGAAAAGAAATTGTGAGATGAAGAATAAAAGCTTTAAGAACAACAAATAAATAAATGTGTAATAATATAAAATTACGTAAAATAAAGAGATTGAGAAGAGAGAAACAGGCATAATATTTATCCTGGTTCGACCACTAACCCACTTGTGGTCTACGTCCAGTCCTTGAAAACAATCTGAGATTTTTCACTATGTATACAAGCTTCAATAGGTGCTTGCAACCGTTACATAAAAGAGCACTTTTCACACACAGGAAAACTCTACCCTTGTGCTGAAGTCTCAGCCTACAAGGATACTTCACCCTTATACAAACCTTGAAGGGATACCTCACCCTTATATAAATCTTGAAGGATACCTCACCCCCAATATAGAAAAATAGAAATATAGTTGAAGAGAAACTCTCACAAAGAGTAGATGATACAATTTGAAGCTCTATGAAGCTCTCTAAGGATATCTCAAATTTTGGCCAAAAAGAGCACAAAAATTTGGTAAAATATGTATCACAAAATAAAGAAAGAAAGAATTGTTTCAGATAAATGGGTATTCTTAAAAGATGTCCCAAAAACATGATTTATAGTGTTTTAAGAAAAAGAGCTGTTGGGTATCATTTAATATCACATTAAAGCCTCTGAAAATAGTCGTTGCGTGTTCCCTGGGTTGTGTTATTCGAATAAACATAACCTTATTCGAATAACCCACTCATAACACATCAGGAAGTGTTTTTTGGAACCTTTTATTCGAATAAACCTTTAGTTATTCGAATAAAACATCAAAAACATGTTCTGTAATGTTTTTTGGGTCATGTTATTCGAATAACCCTTTAGTTATTTGAATAAACCTCTAAAAACTCGTTCTGGTATGATTTTTGTAGTGTGTTATTCGAATAACATATCATTTATTCGAATAAACCACTCTGATTTCGAAAACTAAATTTAAATTGTCATAACTTCTTCATTTCTTATCCGTTTAAAGCAAATGACCAGTCATTGGAAAGATCTTTGAGTCTATTTTCAAATGAAATAAGTTTTTAAAAAAAACTAAAAGTATTTTGAAAGATATGATCAAAAGAGTAACCAAAGGTCAGTTTTACAAAACTCAAACTTGGCTATTTTTCATAAATTTGAACTACCACTATAAATAAATTTTCAAAACTTGTTTGTTGGGTATTTTAGCATGTGAAAACCATTTGTAAAAACATATTTGAGATATCCATAAGGCTTCTTACATAAAAACCCTAAGTCCTATAAGCTATACCATTTAATCTTCCTTCGGACTTGGTCTTTGACATGACTTTGATGTTATCAATACCTTCATGAAATAGGCATTCACATTCTCCTTGTGTTGAGCTTAATTGAGATCTTTTGCTTTCTTGTTACATGCTCACTCTTGGTACTTGGACTATCCTATAAAGTATCGCTCACTTAAACAAGCATAGTTAGTCCAAAATCATAATTCAATGTCTTCATATGCATTATTCATAAATGTATAACTCTAGTTAGTTTAACATGCATATAAGACTTTCATAGACACATCCAAATAAGATATTTATCAATTACTAATGGATATGCTCTATATAGAATGCACAAAGAACATATGCAAAGTGTTCTTTTTGTCTTGTGTTTGTCATCATCAAAACTTAACATATTAAACCATTTGGGACAAACTTATTTCCACACAGTTATGTATCTCTGAGATGGAGATGTTGTTGTTGTTATTATTGATATATCTCTGAGATGGAGATATTGTTGTTGTGTCTCTGTGATGGAGACAATGCTTTGGTGTCTCTGAGACGAAGATGATGTTTTCGTGAGTGTGGTGATCAGTTAAAAACTATTTATGGTAAATTATTTTTTATATAAACTTATAAAACAATAATCTATTTTGAGAAGAGAAAGGACATAGTTTTGGCTTTTCTCTCTTTTCTAGCTTGATGAGTATGTTCCTTAGTTAGAAATGTGTTTTTCCCCGAAATGGATGGAATGATTGTGATAGCATAGTTTATGGATTTAACTACTGAGAATGTGTGATTCTCACCCCTTGTGCATGTTTCCATGATGATTCCAGGGGGAAGGAAGACTTATGGAAAGTGAAGTGCAAACAGGAGCTTGAAGAGCTTAGCTTAGAGTAACATTGTAGTTTTCTTCTAGAAATTATGTACGTATTGTACGTGTTGTATTTATAAGAAATACAAGTGTTATGTATTAAATATATTCATTCGAGGCTTATATTTCCTGTTTATACATAATTGTTATATTATGTTTTTAAAATGCTTAGTTATAGAAAGTAGCATGCTTGAATCTAATTATTGTGGCATAATGTAGATTATACCATGGTTATTAAATTCAGGATGTTACACAGCACATTTTTTCCTTTCATTCTTATCCTTATCTCTCCACTCTCCACCACCTCACTCAAAATCACACTTTCACAATTCTTTCTCTCACTTTTCTCTCAGTTAAGTAGCAAGAAGAAGAGAAGAAATAAATGAAAAGAAGCTCCAACAACAAAGGTGAGCATAGGAGGAACAAAGAAGAGGAAAGCAAAGAAACACCATTAACAAGGAAGTATAGATAGGGGTTTGTGCTTCTCTATCCTACTTTTTCCTCTTCTTGTTTTCCAAACCTTATATTGGAGGATTGGTTTGAAAATTGCCCTTCTGATTGATGGACTTGAGGATATCTATAAGACTCTAAGGAGTTGAGGTTGATGATATGAGTTTTCTATTGGTTTGACCTGTAACACCCTAATATAATTAAGCATTAAACATGTTACTTCTATTCTTACTATCTTACTAATTTCATATAATTAAGTAATTAAATATGGAGAGCCACTATAAAAGTTATACAAGTATACAACAATAGCCTCGAAGGCAAAGTGTTATACATACAACCTTTAAAATTCTTAAAGCTAATATAAATAAATACATCAACTATGATTATAAAAGAAACAAAGAAAACTAATCTACATTAATTCTTCTGTTTCTTTATCTCTATACCATCTGAAGGGTCTTAACCTTCTTTTACCATGGAAACACAAAAAGGGGTGAGAACATGCAAATTCTCAGTAATATTTCATACGCTTCATGGCATTCAACAATGTAAACTATATACATATCAATATAATCTATATCAACATTATACAATCACTCATACAACTGTATAACATATCAAAGTTGTCTCGCATCTATGTAACCTTATAATACTCGAACTTAAACATAATATGTTATGGTTGTTACTAGATATCAAATCTCTATTCAATATCTCTAGAATATTCACATGCTACTATTATGTAAAGGTTCACTAAACATAATGCATAATCTATAAGCCTAAGTTTCTTACTCATATGAGAAGAACAACTATCTACACAGTTGTAACATATCACAACTAGTTCATTCATAAACTTGTTATAGGTACTACACGTATAACCTCTTTCTATGAATAAACTCAATAACTCTGAAATGTATGATTAGCAATAAGCAATGGAGTCTTTACACCATCTCACTCGAACATTTACATTCTCTTACTCTATGCAAACGTTCACTAAGCCAATCTTTAACCTTAAACTCATTAACATACCATCAATGATATTGGATAACTGTCCATACAATTGTCAAATATCATCTTCACTAGGCAACTGCCCATATAATTTCCAAGTAACAGGAAATGATTATGGATGTGTGTGTATGTCACTTGCTTATTCCAAACTCTCTTTAAACTTGTAGATAAGAAGATTGACTCTTCAAATTACTAGATAATAAGTGGACTGGCTCCTACTCACACTAGTGAGAGTACTATTTCAACCATATATAAACTAGTAATCCTGGTACTAACGAGCAGCTAGGGCTAAATCCTCACTCAAAGAGACTTTTGGACTTTCTCTTCTATCTTTTTTGGTCATATAATTATACATCATTAAACATTACTCTACTTTGGAATAAGCAAGTAATAGGAAACTATGCAGCTTTCTGTATAACTCATACAAAACCACCACTTTAACTGGTCACGCGATTCTTTCTAACTAAGTGATGAACTAAACTCTAGCCAACATATACTATTAGCTCACTTCTAACTTATAAAGGAGCATATTCCATGTTTCTAGTTAAATAATCATAATAATGATTCTTGTATCTAGCTTGCCTTATTCCCACACCACAAGTGGTAAACTATGCAACCCTAGTGTACTCAAGGTCCTAGATACCTACTTTAGGCAATTCCTAACTTATAGAATGCTTAAAGACTGGAACTGCTATAATATCTGCATACTATGTCCATTCATGCATAACTAACTCTGCTTTCTCTCTTAGGAGCAATTCATGCAACATGGCAAGTGACTATTATCAACTGAACTCAGCTTACTTGTATCTAGTTTACCCTATCCTCATCGCCTCATTTGTGATATTAAATCAAACTTTGTGTTGCCTATGGGTCTAGATTCCTACCTATGACAATCCATTACTCTTGGTTGCACTAAGGTCTTTTACTTTCTCATATATGTAAGATGGTCTTTCTCTCTTAGAAATACCTCTATTGGTGTCTCAACACACTCTACAAGGCATATAAAAGGGATCCTAGCAAGTAAGGAAGCTCAAATCATCAAAATAAACATTTTGGTGAATTCTTCTCTAGGTGCTTGAGCGCCTATTCTCTAGCACTTGGGTGCTCATTGGGCGCCTGGGCGCTCACTACCCAGCGCCTAGGCGATGGCTGGGTATAGATATGCCCTGTTCTTGCTCTACGACTAACACTTAAGCATTTAGAATCGAACACCAGGGCACTCAATGCCCTGCTATGCGTCAGGACACTGGGCTACGCACGCCTTGGCATTGAGCTTCTAGGGCTCGAGCACTGGTCGCATATCAGTAATTCTGTAAAATTCTACAAAATTTTTGTTGTTATTCCAATGGAACAAGTAGATTCCAGGCCACCAAAAATGGATCCTAGGTGATTTTTATCATCACCAACAACTTCTAAAATTGTTGTAACACTTATACAACTCAATGATTCACTTAAACTTGGATCAATGACTAAAGTCACACATTTAGTTTCTCATAACCTAAGGTCCAACTCCAAGAACCAACTAATCAAGTCTAAGGATAGATTCACTTCTCTTGCTCTCATTAAACTACATTAACTAATTCCAATCAATGAAAACAAAAATCAAACAAAGAAAACATATTTTCACTCTTTAAAATCCATTTTCTCCATCTAATTACCTAACTTCAACAATGGAATAGGTGAAGGGAAAGAATGAACTTCCAAGGTTAGAACCCCTACCTCTTGTAGACAAGATGATTAACCTTCAAGTTTCAGCTTTGCTTTTGATCTTTCCTTGGTCCTCCTTCTTTTCCCCTTTCTCCCCCTTTGGTTTCTTCTTTCTTTTCTCTTCTCTCCTTTTCTATTTCTATTTCTCTTTTTGGTTCTAGAACCGTGGGAGTAGAAGGGAAATAAGAGGAAAAAGTCCACTTTGCCACTTAAGTCATATACTGGTACTTTATATATGCTAAAGACACTTGAATTATGCTAAAACAAGTTTCCTAACTTCCAACAAATTTAGAATAAATACTAAGATTCATCTAAATTACTGTTTCACCTTAATTCTATTTTTTCATATTTGTTACTAGTCAATCCGACATAAAAGGCACAACCAGTATGCCTAAAAATACCAAACTAACTCTGACTACTCTCAAATGTTAACTACATTCTCTTCCACCTATTTGTGACTTAGAAAAAAACTTTCTAGGTTTATTTCCCTCAACTTAGCAATTTATGCTACTATCTAAGTCATTTTAGGCTACTTTTCACACTCTATGTTGTAACAAAGTGCATAAACAAACTCAGTTTGTCACAAAACTTCACAGACATGTCAAACAAGTGTTACGCTACCTTTGTAACCATAAACTAGTCTAACATGCTAAAAAGAGGATGTTATATGACCAATATTATTAAACAGAGTGAATCTTGGTTTGAGAATATATATTAAGGATTGGTGTTGTTTTGACTAAAAAAGTCTTGAGAGTGACTTGTTCTAAGATTATCATGCTTAGGAACCATTTTCTAGTGTTGGAAACCGCCTGATAATCGATTATTGAAGTCAGTAATAGATTACCAACCTTCAAAGATTATTGCTGAGTATATAGTAATAGATTACCATAAGTGGTAATAGTAATCGATTACCAAGCTACTGACTTGAGTGATTTTGAGGTGGTAATCGATTACTAGGCATAGTAATCGATTACCAAGCCCTTGTTTTTAGAGAATGGCTTGTGGTAATCGATTACCACACATGGTAATTGATTGCCAATCCCCTAATTTGAGAAAATAGAGTTCTCTGCTCTATAAGGACCAAGTGGGATACATCGTTGCTTTATGATGTAATTAAATTTGTTTAAGTTTGCTGAGTAAGGTGACTTATGATTATATGATGTGCATTTGATATATCTATATGATGAGTTGTGATGTGTACTTGATACATCTATGTGATGAGTTATGATGTGCACTTGATATACTTATAAGATGAATTGAGATGTACTAGAAAATGATTTTCTCCTTTAAGATGTTAAAGTTGAGCTAGTAATTGAGTTAAAATGTAAAGTACATCTTTAAGTGCTCAAAGTTTAAAAGAAATTGAATATGATAAAGGAAATGATGGTAATCCTTTATGACATGATCCTTAGATGCTATTCCCTTATGAAGGGTAACCCATAGAATCGATTTAGGAAATGACGGTGATCCTAAATGTGTATCCTTTGGAAATGACAATGATCCTTTGGGTATCTTAGATTTGGCCAGTGATGAATTTAGGAAATGACGGTGATCCTAAATCTAGATCTAGGAAATGATAGTGATCCTAGATTTGATAATGGAAATGATTATCGTACCTGAGGTGATCCTAGATATGTATCCCTTGGAAATGACAATGTTCCTTTGGATATATGGCCATGGTTACCTAGGATAGTGTTGTGTAATGGTAGATTGTTACATCTTGGATGAGTGCACCGGCCTAATAAGCAGACTATCATCAGGTATTGGGTAGTTTGATGAGGTAACATGCCCTCTCTACCTATTTGAAATAGAGTACATGAATCCAGGGAATGAGCTAAGAAAGATGATAACTAATGAGTATTAAAGGAAAGATTAAAGACATTGCTTAAGCATTGACACATCTTCATGATTATGCTACATAAATCGTTAATTGATAATGATTATTTGCATTATGAGTTATTTGTAAATATTCTATGGCTAGTGTGAAATGTTCGTATGATAATATATTTCTGGAGAGTTCCATGGTTTATTGGTTGATGTGCCTGTGAAGCTAGGCAAAGTCTGTATTTATGAATACAAAAGTTATTGTTCATTTATTAAAATTTAACTTTTGCCCTCAGAAAGAGAAAGGAAACATTTTGGCATTTGCCACCTTTCTATGAAATATTTTAAGAAAAAGATTTAATTTCCCAAAGCAGCTGAAAGTATTGTAATGACATATATTTGTTAGTTATACTGGGAATTCCTATAATTCTCACCCCTTTATTTTGTTTTCCATTATGATTTAGCATGTGATCTATAACATCTCCCCCAACTGAATAGTTTCAAGAATTAGAAGAGGAAAGTTTATTTCTAGACCACAAATGATTAGAATAAGTTATGGTGAATTTTGAGGAATTATATGAGTAAGTTGGATATTTTTAATAACACGGGATATGTATTTAACAGTCTGAATTAAAAAGGAAAGTAGCTTAGAAGATAATGAGATTTTGAGAAGATGTTCAGTGAAGGATGCAAGTTATTTTGGAAATGGTTACAGGTAAAATTGGATACCTGTAAGCCTATTAGTTTATCTCCTTAAGTTTAATTTAACTCAAAAATGAGTAATAGAGCTTAGTAGCTGTTAAGAGTGTATATGGATAATTGTCAAATGATGAGTTTTGAGGTTAAAGGAAATCCTAAAATTTCCTATAATATTTATGGAAGATAGAAAATTGGGCTATGAAAGATTAAAATATTCTTAAGAGATATAGATTTTCTAGTGAGATTTTATTTTTATCTCCTCCACTGCCTTATCTCTCGAATAAGAAGAAAAAAATAGAGAAAAAAAAAGAAAGAGAGAGAAGGAGAGAAATGAAAAAAATAAAGAGTAAAGAAAGAAAGAAAAGAGAAAGAGAGAGAGAGAGAGAGAGCGGTAGTGACAAGGAGAAAACGTGGAGGAAGAAGAAAGGAAGAAAGAAGAAGCAAGAATAAAGAAAAGGGAAAAGAAATAAGGAAAGACTAAGAAAGATGGAGCTTTGCAAAGGAGTTGAGGTAAGGGTGTTTTCTGTAATGACCCGAATTTAATAACCATAATATAATCATCATTACACCATAGTCACTAGATTCAGGCCTACTACTAACGCGTTTCAAAACATAACCATTATACGTATACAGAAAATATGAGCTATGAATGAAATATGTTTATTACATAACTCCCAAAATACAATCACTGAATGAAAAATATTATATATATATAATGAACACAAGGTACTATTAACATAAAAACGTAGCACTTACATATCCAAATAACAAAAAGACATGTACCAAAGCACTAAAGGGTAAGTAGTAACCCCGGGATAGGTACTACTTGTGGACAGAGCCACTACCCCTATACATAATGAAACGTTCGGTGTCTCGGTCGACACGCCAGGCATCAATGCCCCCATGAAGCTGCGCCCGCACGTAACCAAGCAAATCTCATCTCAATGCCATCACAGGAATTAGAAAGTCAACTCAACCAAAACTAACCAATTCAACCGCGTCCCCTTCATAGCCTTTATCGAACACAAAATAAAATAGGACAATACAACAAAGAGGTGAGATCCCCTACATCGTATACCAAGATGGCAGGGAGGAAATGATATGAATGACAAGGTAATTCCATACATACAGATATTGCAAGTATATTCAAGTCATCAATTCATAAACATATTCCAAAGGCATATCCCACAATAATATAAACATTAATAGTACTATAACAATAGATATCAGTCATATATGTAAAATGATCATGTCCCCATAATATGTACCATCAACCATATGTAAAATGACTATGCCACAATAGTATGTGTACTGACCATGTATATGCATAACGAACCAGTTCCTACTCCATGGAGCTAATACTCAATTTCAGATATGAATGGTCCAGAAGATCTGCCAACCTCAATGACAGTCTATGCCGGACTCAAAAGAAATAGTACTTATTGGTTCCTCGTTAGTGTGTTGCAACGGTTCTTCATGGCCAGAGGTATATAGGGTGACAAACAAGTCACTAAATGAATCACCTCGCCTTGACGCACCCTGAGATCCTTCCCTTGGATCACACTACTCAATTCTCATTCACTCCTAGGCAACAAAAGCCATACAGAAACTGACTGTATGCTGTTCAATGCATGATAACTCAATGCATAACTCAAGCCTCTATTGTACTGTTCCCAATGGTATTAGAACAACTGCCCATACAATTGTCTAATGCCATTAGTATCAATGATATTATATAACCGCCCATATAATTACATAACAACACTGATCCACACGGGTCCAGCACATCAGCACAACAGCAAACCGGTGTATATTATTCAATGTATGATGATGTTCAATGCATAATAACTAATGCATAATTCAAGCCTCCACGGGCCATAAACCATATTTAACATATAAATTAACTTCAATTCCATTATTTCTTTACAACAACTCTTTTAGAATAATACTTCCTAACATTGTCCACAAAACTAAGTTATTCCTGACATAACCAATTATAAAGAATTCTTTTCCATGTTAAATAAAATTTGAATCTCCTTTCAAATAAATTTCCTCCTAGTAATACTTTCTAATATTTTTCCTAAAATCTACATTATTTTAATTTAATCAAACATTTTCCCTTTCCTTTACTAATAATTCTTTCCAATAAAATATTCTAAGTCCAAATTCACGTCTCAAAACTATTTTCCAACATTCTTCACAAACCTTTATTATCTGAAATAAATAAAATTTTGTTCCATTTTTCCTACTAAAATCCAATTAATTAAAATACCTTAAGTTCTACTCCACTTTCCAAATCCATTTTTCCTTATGTTGGCCAAAACCCCTCTATGGCATAATAATGAAATCCTTAACTTTTCCTTTGTAAAATCATTAATTCAAATTCTTGATCACTTAAATCCACTAATCTCATAATCAATAAACTAGTTTCACTTAGGTTACCTGATCTGTTGATTACTCTTATATTTTAATCGCTTTGTAATTGATTCATTGAACTCCATTTGTGCTTAATTGTCATCATTTAGCTTAGTTTCTGATATCAAACTCTAATTGGAATATTATTGTGAAACTTTGCTTAAATGTATTCTCAGATGCTAATACTTGAACTTTTCAGGAAACCTTTGAATGACGGAGTTCATTTAACCTAAATCAGGCTTGACATCCACTTGAAGAAGGGCTATGGATTCATGAAGATCAATTTCTCCCTTTGAAGCAATGAAAGAAGAGTTTCTGAGAAGAATCCAGGCCAAAAAATGAAGAAGTCAAAATACAGGGCCTGCGTCAGAATACATGGCCTAGGCTGCGTAAAAATACACGGCCGTGTAAGAGTACACGGCCTAGGCCGTGTACTCCTCTGACTTTGCAATTGAAATAGTGAAATTTTACTCCTCTAACACAGAATCATACACGGCCGTGTATTTCTCCAGACAGGAATCAAACATAAACTTCTGCGAGAAGTTTACGTTGGGGACCTATATATTCACACTCTTGGCACGTTTTGAAAGGAGTTCTGACCTAGGAGAGCAGCTGCAACTCCTTGGAGAAGGAGAGGGGAGTCTTGGATTAAAGATTGGAGTCTCGGGTTCGAGCAATTGGAGATCCATCATCCTCAATCCTCAAAAACTCGTTTGCTATTTAGTTTTTCTTCTGCACTTTGTCTCTTATGATGTTCTTTCTCAATTTTTCTTGTGATTTTGTTCTAGCTATGTGTAATTAAACCTCCCTTGGTTAAGGGGGTGATGAAACCATTAGTTTTGATGTTGTGAATCTTGCATATTTGATTATTTCAACACAGTTATGCTTTTATTCATATATTTCTGAATCTATTGTTAGTATGGAGATTTTTATACTTGTTCCTACTTTCAAAGTGGTAGATCTGGTTTTATTATGCGCGGTTGCGGTAGTAGATCTAGTGGAATATATGATGTTCATATGGGTATAATTATCTTTGCGATATTTTTCAGTTATAAAAGTGGTAGATCTGGGTTTATTATGCACGGTTGTGGTAATAGATCTAGAGAAATATATGTTTTAAGTAATTTAATCCCGGTGTATGATTAGATCTTAGTGTAATTGGTTTTCTAAAACTTAATGCAATTATTAGATAGTTGTAAGAGCGGTTGCTTTAAAACTAATCAATGATCAGGAGTTGATTTGAGCGGTTGTTGAATTGGCCAACACGTAAGAAAAATAGAGATTTACTCTCACAATTGCCTAAAAACATAATTGAACATGTTGGAATAAAAGGATATGTGGATTTACATCATCATATAAATCTAGTGGTAGATTCAATCTCTTAACCAATTTTCTTATATTGTTGATTTCAGTTTGTTTATTGTTATTATTTTTGAAGCTGTTCATTGTTCATCAAAACTCCAAAAAACCCCTATTTACTGTTTATTGTCAATCAGAGTCTAAATTAGGAATTGTTTAATAATGTTGATTGAATTGGTTCTCTGTGGATCGACCCTTACTAACTACAACTAGTTGTAAGGTTTTTATTTTCTGGTGGGCCTGACAACTGATTTTTATCTAAATTTTAATCACTATATCCTCACGCATCGAATTTTTGTGACATTCTGGGGAACCAATTTTCCAATTACACTATTAATTTATTTCCTATTTTTACTTTGTTTTTGTTTTATTTTTAGGTTTTTAATTCTTTCTTTTTGAGTGTTTTGTAGGTGTTGATGTCCATTGGTCATGGTAGTTTGTGGGATTTGCTTATCACCTGGATATATCACTGATTTGTGTCCCACTTTCCTAGTGGACACAAATGAGGAGGTAGAGGCAGTATGGGGATATTCTGAACCTTTCGACAACTACAACCCCTACTCTAATACATATTATCCAAAGTGGTGGGACTATCCAAACTTGAGTTATGGACAACAGCCTCAAAATCAACCTCTGGCCTATGAACTTTCAGAATTTCAGCAGAGGCAAACACATTTCCTTCCAAGACAGCAACAAGTTCAAAATCCTTGGCAACCTGAACCTTTATTGGAGGAACTAATAAGACAATTTGCCATTAATACTACGCAGTTCCAACAAGAAACAAGGGCCAATATACAAAGTTTTCAACAAGAAACAAGGGCCACAATCAATAACATGCAAAACTCTTTGGAACAGTTAGCCATAGAACTCAGCAATATACAGAACCTAAATTCTGATGGACTTCCCTCACAACCCGAAGAGGATGTGAAGGAAGATCCTAGTGCTGTCACATTGCAAAGTGGGAAGACATTTGATAAACCCACATTTCCTCCACAAACCACTACAGAGAAAGACCAAGAGCCTAAACAGGTAAATGAGGAAGGAAAAAATTCTGAAGCCCCCAAGTTAAGTAATCCTGAACCCTTTCTTAATGTAGTGGAGGAGCAACATGATGAGTTGTGTGATGAATTTCCTGATTTTATTGGTTTCAATAATTATATTCATTGCCACTCATGTACTGATATCATATGTGCTAGTCATACTGAGATTTCTGCAGAGTTGAAAATTGATGATTCTATTTACAAAGCAAAATCTAAGACCCAAAGGGAGGTGGAATTGCAGGCCATGGAAGAATTTTTAGAAAAGGAAGAAGAGCATCCGATGACGGTCACTACTGAAGTGGACTTTGTTTTTGGGCCATCATTTAGTAGAAACAATGCATATGAAGCTGATAAAGTGCACATATTACTTATCAGTGGTGAAGCTAAGGAAAATAAGGGCCAATGGGACCCTGGTAGAAGCCCTCATGCTGCAAGCTTAATTTGATCATTACACTTTAACCAATGGGACTCCGGAGAAAGCTATCACGTTGTCTCAACTATAGCTTGGTCATCATGTTTTAACCAATGAGATCCTGGTGGAGTCTTTTCACCTACCTCACTAGATAAGGCCAATAAACACCGTCTCAAGTCTTTCTATGAGCTTCCGGAAAGTGTGAAAGTGAAAGTGTTGACCTTTTACCATCCACATTATAAAGATCAATGAGAGCATCATTATGTCAGGCTGAGGACAATAAACTAAGCGCTCATTGGGGGTAACCCAACCAGATTTGCTTTTTCTATCCCTTTTATTTTGTGTTTTTATTAGTTTCTTAGATTATATCTTTAACTATTTGTTGATTGTGAGCATACGAATCTTTGGAAAACCTTGTGTTTTGGATTGATTAAATGTGTGTTTGAATGCATTGATTGTTTGATTGATATTTGTGTGGACAAAGTATAGTGGAAATCAAGCGAAACTGTAGGAATTACTTCTTTTGTGGTGTTGTTGTTTTATTCTTCTGAATGCTGAATCATATTCTTTGGGGATGATTTCCTTCAATTGAAAAGTTAAATTGTATTTCATGATGAATGGACTAAGTAAAGAGTCGATCTCTTGAGACGCATTCTTATGAATATGTGCCTTTTGAACTTCATCGATTTTTGGAATTCCCTTAAGCATAATAAGTTTTAGTCTTGGGAATCTGACTTTAAAAGACCCTGACCTGTGTTTTTGAACTGATTTCTTATTATTTTTCAAATAACATCATCATCCATAGGAGTTTTCCTATCATCTCAGTGCTAATCGAGTCATATAGAGTTTTCCCATACCCCATTTATGTGCCCCTGTAGTTTCCTTTATAATGCACATTCCACTGTATTGTAATATATAGTATTGATCTTTGGTTTAAACTATGTATTTGGTCATTGATTTACTGGTTGATGTTTTTCATTTCATGTGTTTATGTGATAGCTTTGTTGGTTGTTTTCCTTTTCTAGATGTGTGTAGCATTTCTTTTATTTTCCTTATCTGAATGTGTGTAGCATTGAGGACAATGCATAGTTTAAGTGTGGGGGTGTGGATACTTTAATGTTCTATTGTGAATACTGTTGATATTCTGAATTGTTCTCCTGGGGTTTGAGATGCAACAATTGAACTATATTGGGGTGAGTATATTTGATCTTGATGGTTCTTCTTGTGATACTTCTTCATTAGCCTTTTAAAGTTTCCAATAAGCTTTTAAGAGATGTGATTAGTGAGCATTTGACCTATAAAAAAAAAGGGGCTGAGCATGATTGAATGAACTTTCTGGTTATCAATTTTGTTGGGTGAAATTCTAAAAAATTAAAGGGTTTAATTGAAATTGATGAATCGAAACCTAGTGAGTTTTTGGGCCTTGTTGTAAATGGCTAATTTTAGGCCATTTTGGATCATTGATTGTGTGATTCCACTCATGATTATTGTGCTTTTCAGAACTTGTCTTTGTTCTCTTTTAAGTTGCTAATGACCACTGCATGCATTTGAAATGATAAAGGCATTTTTCTTTTAAACAACTACTGGCCAGATAGCCATCCTTGTATTTTATCCATTGATTAACCCCTTTGAATCTAATCGACCTCATTTCCTTCTATCTAAGCTTAATTTAAACCTAAAAAAATAAATCATTTTACTACCCTACCTTAGAGAGTAGAAGAGCTTAAGGATTGCATTGGAAAGTGGCTTTTGAATAAGTGTGGGGGTGTGATTCATGATGTTTTTGCCTAGTTATGTCTGTGTATAAAATATCTCATATTGGCAAAATGTCAGGTTGAATTGAATGCAAGGTGTATATATATATTAAAAAAAAAGTCAAAACAAGGATAAAGTACATAATAGGAATTTGAATTTGAAGACTATTAGGAAATTCTGTGTAATGATTGAATATCTTTCCATTTTGCTCTTCTAGTTCCTATGGTCTAGCTATGTCTATCTTTGATGTATCCTAACTTAACCCTGATCCCATTACAAACTAAATAAAGTCCTTTTGATCTCTGTTTGCATGTGGTCTAAGTAGTGGAGAAGTAGAGGCTTGACAAGCCTATGGTAAAGCATATTCTCATGAGTTGGTTGAGTGAAAACACAAGCCTGAAACACTTGAGTGAGAGAGCATTTCAGTGAGGATTTATCATGTTGATTGAACCCTGAAATTTGATTGATTTTACTTGTCAACTTGGATTGCTAAGAAAGGGAATTTTGAATTGTTTAAATGCTTTGAAAACTAAATGCACAAAGGTCTTTGCACATTATTCTGCAATTGCTTGGCTTGTTGTGAAACTGTGTTGAACTGTATATTTTTGCCCAGGAGTGCAAAAGGCTAAGTGTAAGGGTAATTGATCTGTTGATTATTCCTATATTTTAATCACTTTGTAATTGATCCATTGAACTCCATTTGTGCTTAATTGTCATCATTTAGCTTAGTTTCTGATATCAAACTCTAATTGGAATATTATTGTGAAACTTTGTTTAAATGTATTCTCATATGCTAATAGTTGAACTTTTCAGGAAACCTTTGAATGACGGAGTTCATTTAACCTAAATCAGGCTTGACATCCACTTGAAGAAGGGCTATGGATTCATGAAGATCAATTTCTCCCTTTGAAGCAATGAAAGAAGAGTTTTTGAGAAGAATCCAGGCCGAAAAATGAAAAAGTCAAAATACAGGGCCTGCGTCAAAATACAGGGCCTACTTCAGAATAAATGGCCTAGGCTGCGTAAAAATACACGGCCGTGTGAGAGTACATGGCCTAGGCCGTGTACTCCTCTGACTTTGCAATTGAAATAGTGAAATTTTGCTCCTCTAACACAGAATCATACACGGCCGTGTATTTCTCTAGACAGGAGTCAAACATAAACTTCTGCAAGAAGTTTATGTTGGGGCCTATATATTCACACTCTTGGCACGTTTTGAAAGGAGTTCTGACCTAGGAGAGTAGCTGCAACTCCTTGGAGAAGGAGAGGGGAGTCTTGGATTAAAGATTAGAGTCTCGGGTTCAAGCAATTGGAGATCCATCGTCCTCAATCCTCATAAACTCATTTGCTATTTTGTTTTTCTTCTACACTTTGTTTCTTATGATGTTCTTTCTTAATTTTTCTTGTGATTTTGTTCTAGCTATGTGTAACTAAACCTCCCTTGGTTGAGGGGGTGATGAAACCACTAGTTTTGATGTTGTGAATCTTGCATATTTGATTATTTCAACACAGTTATACTTTTATTCATATATTTTTGAAACTATTGTTAGTATGGAGATTTTTATACTTGTTCCCACTTTCAAAGTGGTAGATCTGGGTTTATTATGCATGGTTGCGGTAGTAGATCTAGCGGAATATATGATGTTCATGTGGGTATAATTATCTTTGTGCTATTTGCCAATTATAAAAGTGGTAGATCTGGGTTTATTATGCGCGGTTGTGGTAATAGATCTAGAGAAATATATGTTCTAAGTAATTTAATCCCGGTGTGTGATTAGATCTTAGTGTAATTGGTTTCCTAAAACTTAATGCAATTATTGGATAGTTGTAAGAGCGGTTGCTTTAAGACTAATCAATGATCAAGAGTTGATTTGAGCGGTTGCTGAATTGGCCAACACATAAGGAAAACAGAGATTTACTCTCACAATTGCCTAAAAACATAATTGAGCATGTTGGAATAAAAGAATATGTGGATTTACATCATCATATAAATCTAGAGGTGGATTCAATCTCTTAACCAATTTTCTTATATTGTTGATTTCAGTTTGTTTATTGTTATTGTTTTTGAAGCTATTCATTGTTCATCAAAACTCTAAAAACCCCCTATTTACTGTTTATTGTCAATCAGAGTCTAAATTAGGAATTGTTTAATAATGTTGATTGAATTAGTTCTCTGTGGATCGATCCTTACTAACTACAACTAGTTGTAAGGTTTTTATTTTCTGATGGGCCTGATAACTGATTTTTATCTAAATTTTAATCACTATATCCTCACGCATCATTACCCCAAATGTTACTTAGAAGTCGTGGGCCTCAAGTGGTCCTTGGACCCAAAATGTTTCCTTTTTCACGTGAATTATAACACACCACTTCTATCCGTCAATATATTTCTCCTATCATATATTCATACTTACTATTAAAACAATAAAATCATATTAAGCAACAAATCACAATTCAATCAAAATCATATAATCTCACATAGTAATTACTTAATAAAAATCATACATAGTTATCAAACAACAAAATCACATATAGAAAAACTTAAAACACATAAACATACACAATTAAGTGAATAAATCCCTTAAGGGATTTTTCACCACAATCACAAACAAATCCATTCCCTCACCACCATTTATGGCCGATGAGGTTAATCTCCCTCTTACCTTTTGGCGATGCTTCCCAAGCTTCTTGCTTGTCCTCTTGAATCAATCTTTCACCACCAAGAGGTCCTTGAAAACAAAAACAAACATAATTACATTAACATCTAGAGCTTGAATAAGGAGACCATGGATCAAAATATGGCCTAGAGTGTGAAGATGAAACAATTAGTGAAGGTTCTAGGAACTCCAACATAAAACCCTAGAACTTGAGTTTTGAAGAAAACCTTGAAGATAGATGATTTGGATCTTGGTCTCAACACAAAAGTGTCTTAGAATAATGCAAAGATACAAGGTGTAGGGTTAGCTTGAATTATTAGAGCTTGGATGGTGGATTTTCTTGTCTTGGCCATGAGCTCCTCCAAGAGAAGAAGTGAGAGGATTTTGTGTTCTTGGCTTTAAGAAAGTGAGGATGAGGATGAACAAATAAAAACTAAGCCTTGAACCCTCTAAGATGAGGCTTTGGCCATGGGTTTTGGGAGAGAAAGGTGAGAGCTTTTGTTTCGTTTCTTGATAGAGAGAAAGAAAATGAACAAAGTGAGATTACATTACCATTTGGTCATCCAAGCTTGCTTTAAAACCCCCTTGATGATTTTCGTCCAATCACCACCACCAAACCCTAGGATTTTCAACTCACAAGATTAACACCTAAAGCTTGAAAAAGATAAGACCAATGATAAAAAATGGTGGTCCTTGAACATGAAAATGAGAAGAGAAAATGATAATCAAGAACCTTACCTTTAGAGCTTCAAATTAGGCCTTGAAAGAAAAATGATGAAGATGAGAGTTTTTGGAGATGGTTCCAACAAGAAAAAGTCTTCAGGTGAGGTGTAATTTCAAGCAAGGTGATAGCTTGAAATTAAACAAACATGGAGAGTGGAGAAATGAGGTGTTGCTGTGGGGCTTGGAGAGGAAAAGAAGAAGAGAAAATGTGAAAGAGAAAAGTGTGTAGCTTTTTGGAGAGATGAAATGAAATGAACTTGGATGAAAAAATGACAAAATGGGCATCCACTTTTGCCCTCCAAAACCATAGCCACTCAAGGAGAGAGAAAGGAGAAGCTTCTCCAACAAGCGTGGTAGAAAACTTCTTCATTAAGTTTTGATGAAGCTTCTTTAGGAAGCTTTGCTTCACTTTTTGAAAAAGTCAAAGTGATGCCATCACGATGTGGTCATGTGGGTGATGTCATCAAGAGAACACTCTACTAAAGCTATTATCTAGTGGACAAAAGTTACAGTTAGTAAAAATAGTATTTATTGTCCAACGGATAATAAAATATACTGCAATTTTTATTTATCAGATAAAAATCTCAAAAAATGAAAACTTCGTAAACTCTGTCCGGCCTCGGGTTTAGTAAGATCCCTTGTCGACGTTTCCACAGTCCAGAGTTTTCTAGCCTCGAGGAAAATATTTTATTTTTCCTGCCCTGCTCAATGTGCACGCAAATCAAAAAATATATTAAAATAATCAAACAATTCAAATAATTTCAAAAAAATTCACAAAAATCATAAATATTATAAAATGAATATATATTGTGAAACAAGAAATTTTTGGGGTGTTACATTTTCATTACTTCATATACTCTTTTCTTATTCTTGAATGAGTTTTGAGTTAAGGACTTGATTGAGAATTCTTGATTGATGAAGTAAGATAATGATTTTGTGTTTATGTTTATGATTTTGATTGTGATTACGGTTTTAAAACTTTATAAATGGATGTTTGAAGATATGGGTTTTGAGTTTACCCATTTTTGATTTGCCATTTTAGAAGTGATTTGATTGGATATCTATAGAGTATTTATGCTGTAGATGGATTATATTTGATTGGGATTGGTTTATGATGAGTTTGGGATGATTAAAAGTTGGATTTTTTTTATGAAAACCCAGGTGGTAATCGATTACCATGGACTGGTAATCGTTACTAATTTGGAAAATAGATTCTGGAGACATGGCTGAAGGTGGTAATCGATTACCTGTAATTGATTACTATCAGTAGGTAATCGATTACCAAGCTTCTGACTTGCTGATAATCGATTACCAGTGATTGGTAATCAATTACCAAGGTCCTAATTTGAAGAATTGGGATTCTTTACCCTATGGAAACTTAATGGAACCCTTAATAATGATCCCAATCATTATGATTAACTCTTTGTGATGTAATTATGCAACAATTGAACCCTGAAATTGAAAATTATAATGTTATGAGAATAGATAATGAAGTACAATGAGATAATTGTGGAATAACCACTATACATATATGGTTCATCATAAGATGATTGATATTTGAAAGATTAGGTTTCTATAAGCTTGAGCTTATCATCCTTGGATTTAGATACGACGATGATATACAGATTTGAACCTCGTACTTGGAGGTGATATTTGATGTTAGAAATTATTATTGACTATCCATGTACCTGATGGATAATAGTTTGACTATCCATGTACCTGATGGATATTATCATGACTATCCATGTACCTAATGGATATTATCTTGACTATCCATGTACTTGATGGACATTAACTTGACTATCCATGTACCTGATGATATTATCTTGACTATCCATGTACCCGATGGATATTATCTTGACTATCCATGTACCTAATGGATATTATCTTGAATATCCATGTACTTGATGGATATTATCATGACTATCTATGTTCCTGATGGATATTATATTGACTATCCATGTACCTGATGAATAATATATTAGTTATCCTTGTACTTGATGGATATTATATTTCCTATCCTTGTATTTGAAGGATAAAATAAAGTTATCCTTGTATCTAAAGGAAATACTATTGATTATGTAATTCCTGTACTGGAAAGATATGTTATTAATTATTCCTTGTATCTGGGGGGATATAAGAATATGATCTTACTATAGAGAGCTATGGCTCATGTATGATGAATGACATTTAATATTTGAAACATGATAATTGATGATATTTGAAGAATAATGATATGTGATAAATGATGAGATTTGATGAATATCGATATATGATGAATAATATGAATTGATAAAGGATATAAACTCATGTAAGAGAGTATTCTAATATGAGCTCGTGTATGAGCAGGATATAAACTCGTGCATGAGAGTATCCTGATATAAACTCATGTATGAGTATTGAATAGACTCATATTATGTAATTATTGTACAGTAGTGTACACTTTTGTATATTGACCATATCATTATATGTATATTTAATTCACTTACAACAAGCTCATATTTTCGTATATGTAAAAGATATTCTTTTTACAAAAATTGTTTTCAGTAGAGAAGTGATGAACCAATCCTAATTACTAATGTGAAATTCTGGATATATCATTAGTACTAGTATTGGGATATTACATGATCCATCTACGGAGTAGAGAAGCTGATGCCGATGTAGTATATAATGACTTATTCTTTTTTAACATTGTCGTGTATTTGTATTTAAGCAATGGTTTGTATATGATTTATATGTACAAATGCCTATGTGCCTAAGCATAAATGCTTCAATGTAATCTAGATATACATGGAGTAATTAGTCTTGGGGCGTTTCACTAGTAGGTTCGGTGGCATCCTCAATTCCACTATTTTCTACCCCATTATCAACCCAACAAAAATAGTCACAATGGTCACCAGTCTACAAACCATCACATACATAACTTAGTTCACATTACAAACTGAAAACAAAAACAACAATGCTCATCCCAACAACTTTAGTTCACTCAAACTCTTACCTTTGCCTTGTACTTAGGACAGCTATAGAATGGTCTACCAGGATTGGTCGTGGTTTTAGATCTTCTTACCTCTGTTCTTAGATCATAAAGGTAAACCCTGCCACTCTGGCTTCCTCCCTTGTAACAAGATGAATTTGGTATGGAACCTACACTTCTACTCCAACTTCCTTCAGTGTGTGATAAGGTGAATTAGGGAGGGTTTCCACCACCCATAATCTCCTAGCCTTGCCAACCTGAGTTACGAATTTGGGGTTGTGGTTTTTAGGGTTTTGCAAAGGGGAATTGGAGCTTGGGTAACGATAATGAAATTCAAATAAGGGAGAAAACAGTTTTGGGCCCAAGAGGCATCATTTTAGGGTTGAAACCTTTGTTTCTTCATGCACAAATGAAACTACGTCATTTTGGACTAAGTAGGAAGCCACATCAGCATCCAACTTGGCACATAACATGCCACGCATATTTGTCTGTCAAGTTTAACTGGCGGCAAACGATACGAGGACTAACATGACTGATGTTTGGTTTAAGGGATTAAGTTGTCAATTTTTAAAACTCAAGGACTAATGTGATCGGTGCATGAAACTTCAGCGACTAAAGTGAATGTTTAGTCATTTATGATGTTGGTATATGCCCTAGAGGCTGATACATTTGTCTGTATTTACATATATTCTATTATGCTAATTTTAATATATGAAGCATTTCATTTATTGTGTTCTTTTTTTAATAAATATAATAAAGTCCTTAGAATAGTAAGTTTAATGCTATAAGACATCAAGTGGTTGACTTGATCATGAGATCCTATTGGATAAAATTAGAACACTATTCTTAAATGTCCCTAGTCAAGTATTATTGTTAATTAGGATAATAATAATACATTAAGACTAGTATGTGCATAGATTAATGATCACATCTCACGGGTCATGGATATGGGATATCAAGTCTTCACATGGGTACATATTAGAGTAATGATGTACAGGATTGACCCGCCATGAGAATGCTACATGGATTGTTACATGAGTGTCATAAGCGATTCTCATGGTGACAATGGTGTCTGTGGTCCTTTGACCTGAAATCACTACGATTCCTACATGAGGAGTTGTGTGTTTTAATGCCATCAAATGTCATTTGTAACAAGGTGATTATAAAGTTGGTTATTGGATATACCGCAAATCATGCAGAGGGATGTAAGTGACCTAGATGGGATTTGTCACTCCTACATAACAGGAGCGATATCTTCGGGGGCCCTGATTGAGTGAGACCGCGAAATGCATGACCATGCTCAAATGAGTCAATATGAGATATTGATTTCATTTGTTGTTACAAAGTCTACTCGAGTATCAAGAAACGAAGGATTAGACCATACAAGGGTGATGCATTCTATGCCTTGTGTTTAATCTAGATATCGTGACAAAAAGACTAAACGACGTGGCAACATTGGTCACAGAAAGGTTATGTCAAATCACTAACATTCTTATTACTTGGGTAGTAGCGATATGTTGATAGATACTACTCACTGCTTGTAATATTAAAAATGAGATTTTAATATTATTGCCAACGTAATGAGAACCTGCAGGGTCACACACATAGAGCAGACTAAAATTGGAGCAATAGATTCAAGTTGGACTCACATTCAAATGTGGGCCAGACTCATAACAGATGAGTTTAGGGTTACATAGCTTACCTTGTTGCTGCTCACACTCACTTAAGGCAGTCACTATTATAAATAGTACTACTAAGGGGGCTGCTAAGACACATTACAGAATCCTAGCTGCACCTATAGAAAAGTGAGTGGGAGAGTGACAGGTTTCTTCTCTTCTCTTCGCAGCTAGCACTGTGTGAGAGACGTAAGGCTCTTTTTGCAAATGTTGGACGTTCATGAGTCTATTTGTGTGGATACTACAGAGACATCATCATTGTTACAGTGTTAGTGATTCACGTCACTTCCTTAGATCACACTTCAAAAGGTAAACATTTTTTAAAAACTCTGATTATGGTTTTTTCGCATGGTTCCTTGGTGGGAATTCTTATTTCGCTGCGTGGTGTATCCGTGATTCCTAACATATGAATCTTAGGTGGATCTAATATTATGGCCAAGTTGGCTTTGTGTCTTGAAGGATTGGACAAGTGGGGTGATAACATTGTTTAGGATATGAAAGAAAATTAAAAAGCTACAAGATAAGCTTAGCTCTTTGGAAAATCTGTTGCATCAAAAGGAACACATGGATGAATATAAAAAATCATACAGGAACTTGATGATTTGCTAGAAAAGGAAGAAATTTGGTAGGCCCAACGTTCAAGAGCTAGCTGGTTAAAATTTGGAGACAAAAATACAACTTTTTTCTATCATAAAGCATCTCAGAGAAGAGAGAGAAATTGGATTTTTAAAAAATGATCAAGGTGCAGTTTTCTATGAGGAAAAGGATATTCCCTATGTAATTACAACTTTCTTTCAAAATTTGTTTGAACCTAGTCCAATTGATAATGTGGAATATATTGTGAGTGTTGTTCATGGTTGCCTCACTCCTAATTTAAAAAGTATCCTTGAGCCTAACTTTTCCAAAGAAGCGGTTTATTGTGCTCTTTCTCATATGCGTCCCACAAAGGCACCGGGTTCAGATGGTTTATAAGCTATTTTTTATCAGCAATTTTGGAAAATTGTAAGGGTGGATGTGTCCAATACACTATTGAATATTCTTAATAATGAAGTAGATTTGAGGCCTTTAAACTCTACCTTCATCAGCCTGATCCCAAAGATAAAGAAGCCTAGCCATACAAAAGATTTCAAACCTATTTCTTTGTGCAATATGATTATGAAACTTGTAACTAAAGCAATTACAAATAGATTGAAGTTGGTGTTGCCAAAGCTTGTGGATAACTAGTGTGCTTTTGTTCCTGGTAGACTCATTACTGATAATGCTTTAGTTGTATTTGATACATTTCATTATATGAGGAAAAAGACATTGGGTAAGAAAAGTTATGTAGGTGTAAATTTGGATATGATAAAGGCTTATGATAGAGTTGAATAGCCTATTTTAGAGGCCATTTGTTTCCATAGGATTTCCTTAGCATTGGGTGGATCTTATCAAGAGGTATGTCTCATTTGTTTCCTTCTTTGTCCTTCAAAATGGCTTTCCTTATGACTTATTTGCTCTTGAGAAAGAGTTAAGACAAGGTGATCCACTATCCCCATATCTTTTTATCTTTTGTGCAGAGATATTATTTGGTTTTAATCTGAGTACTCAAGAGAAACAAGCTTTACATGGAATTAAAATTGCAAAAACAACACTAGTCATCTCCCATTTATTTTTTGCTGATGAGCATACTATTTGCAAGAGATACTAAACAAGAAGCAGAGGAAATGATATCTATTCTTTCTCTACTAGAGGGCATCAGGCCAGCTTATCAATTTAGATAAAGTTGAGCTTTCCTTTAACTGAAATGTGCCAACAGACAGAAAAAATAATTTTCAAGGATGGATGAATATAGAGGCAGTGGAGAGCCATTCAAAATACCTGGGTTTACCAAATTTTGTAGGGTGGTCAAAAAAATAGGTTTTTGAATTTGTTCAAGATAGGGTGCGGAAGAAGCTTAAAGGGTGGAAGAAAAAAGTGCTATCTAAAGCCGGTAAGAAAATTCTCATTAAAGCAATGGCTTAATCTATCCCTAACTATATAATGGGTTGCTTTTTGTTATCACAAGACCTTTATCATAAAATTGATCCATGATTAGTTTCTTTTGGTAGGGATGCAAAGAAAAGGAGAAAAAGTTATTGGGTAAAATGAGATATAATGTGCAGACCAAAAATTGAGGGAGGCCTTGGATTTAGAAGTTTTAGAGCTTATAATTTTGTATTACTGACAAAATAGGGTTGGAGGCTGCTAAATAATTTAGATTCACTCATAACTGGAGTCATTAAAGCTAAATATTTCCAAAAAAAAAAAATCTTTTCTGGGTGCTAATGTGGGTTATTTGCCTAGTTACACCTGGAGAAGTATTTTTAACTCCAGATGGTATAAAATCCTAATACCGATAACCTAGTATACCAAGCACATGTTAGTCATGGCAACCATCACCCAAGAGGGGGGTGAATTAGGTGGTTACAAATTTTTAAAATACCTTTGAGAAAAGATACATTTTGATATTTTCAATCAACACATGCAGCAGAATAAGTTTAACAAAGGTACAACTATTAGAGATTTCTCAAATACCACTTGGGCTATAGGATAAATTAAGCAAATAAGCTAGATATCAAATTCAACTCAAGCAAATATAATTAAGGCACAAATGTAAAGGAGATAGAGTTGAGAGAAGCAAACAGATTATTTATCCTAGTTTAGCCACCAACCACTTGTGGCCTACATCCAGTCCCGAAGCTTAACTTGAGATTTTCTTCACTATCTCCTAAATGGGTGCTAAGAAAACCTTTGTACAAACAAGAGCACTCCTTACACCTTGGGATACCTCACCCTTGTGCTAGAGTCTCCAACTCTTCAAGCTTCGTAAGTGCTTGAAAAAACCTTTACAATCAGAGCACTCAACACACCTTAGGATGTCTCACCCTTGTGCTTGAGCCTCAAAACAGGGATACCTCACTCTTTACAACTTTAGAAGGATACCTCACCCTTTACAACTCTTGAGGGTTATCTCACCTACTTCTTAAACACAGGATACCTCACTCTTTTTCTCTAAAGGGATACCTCACCCCTCTTTACAGAAAATCAAAGCGTATAAGAAAGATAAACTCTCAAAAGAGTGGATATTACAAATTGAAGCTTATGGGTATCAAGGAACCACACAATTAAAGCTCAAAATAGAGGCTTATGAGAAAAGAGAGTTAAAACTCATTTCCAATGCTCAATAACGATTTTTAGATTGTTTCTCAACTTTTCTTCAATGCCTAAGCACTTTCATTTATAGCTCAAAGCATTTTAGAGTCATTAGTGGTGATTAGGAGCATTTAATGTCAAAAACTAGCCGTTATACACATTTTTTGGTTGTTCAAATAACTAATTAGGGGATTATCCTAGTCGGTTAGGAGCCTTAGAAATTGGCTCCTAACTTATCAAATAACCAATTAGGGGAATGGCCTAATCGGTTAGGAGCTTTAGAAATTGGCTCTTGACTTACACAATAACCAATTAGGGAAATGACCTAATCGGTTAGGAGTGTAACACCCACCGTAGGGTATCACATTTAAGACTAATCCTAATATAACTTACCCAAGTTGTAAAAAAATTGATCTTGTAAAAACATTGATTTTAAAATTTTGTTTATGGAATAAATTTAAATAAGTAAACTAAATCAAAATCATAAGTATCACTTGTAACTGAAATCACACTTATATTATACATACATACTGAAAGCCTTGTTTACAAATAATTTACATAATACCCTTATACACCAAAAGATAAAATGAACAACAGACACTCCAAAACATAACTGCTAAATTTAAAGTCCTAAAAACAAACCTAAGAATTTGGGTCCTCAAAAGGATCCTCCTCCACTTCATCGTTAAAGAACCCAAGCAGATATAACATTCGCCTCACAGGGGTCCTCGCAGAAGACACCACAGAGTCTTCACGCGGTGTAACAATGACACCCCAAAGTTCACAAATCGGTATCGTAAATTCTAGGCACACAGATGCGTGTTACGTCAAAACAAGAATCCCATCGTGGGTTCCACTCAAACTCAGAGTCAAGTCCCCAGTATAAACAAACCGTTCATTGTCAAAGTCAAACCTCCAAGCATCAACCCCACCATAGAAATTTACTTGGACAAAACCCAAAACTTGGCGCCTTGCCGCCATCTCAACAAACAAGAGTAATATTACTAATAATAAAAAGAGTTATATGCTCCTTCCTCTTCCCGGTCTTCATTAGACACACACAATAAAACAAATATAATACAACAAAGAGATGAGATCCCTTACATCAATACCAATATGGCAATAGAGAAAATGACAACAAATAAATATATTATAATATCAAAACAATAAATCATATTATCATACATCAGATAAAATAAATCAAATAAGTATAACTATCATATCAATATGTTGACCAACTATGCATATGCAGAATGACCAATTCCTACTCCATAGAGCTAAACACAATTTCAGAGCGAATGATCCAGAAGACATGTCTGTAACCTCAGCTACCGTGGCCAAAGGTGCTATTTATCAATTTATCAATGTGCACATCAAGGCATTTGTACAATACATTCTATGCCAGATCATTACATAGGGCAGTGTCTCGGTCCGGATCGTCAGTGCGTTTGCATCGGTCTGTGATGAGCGATGTTGTACTCGCCTCAAAATATACTAGGATTTAAATGGAATATAGCATAGTGCATAACCTAGGTCATCTCCCAAGGATCAATTCATATTTCTCAAGTATATTAGAAGTTATCAGTAAGTAGGGGGTTTTGTTCATCAAGTAACAGAGTGCAAATTCAACAGTAATTAGGAATAAATTCGAAACTGGAAACACCAATCCAAGGTCTTCAATTCAAGTGGCAGAGTTAATCATAGTTCAAAGAGAGTAGAATTCTTTATGCAATTACCTCTGTTAATTCGAATTCAACTAGATAATCACCTAGAATTTGATCAACTAAAACAGAATCATAATCGCAATTCTTGATTAAGACTGAATTAAACACAAATTTGAATTAACATAGATTACCAATCGATGATCTATTCTCCATTAAATTCAGATTAATCAATCCAAATTTATCTTCAATTTCGAAAACATAATCATAAATCAATTGAAGAATGAGAAGAGGGAAGAACACAATCAGAAATCACAAATAAATAAAAGAACTCAAAACTCTAACCACAATCCTTGAATTCCTTGGATTGATTGGATCTTTAGCCTTCCATGGCCATCACAATTGAAAAGATACAGAACCTTCAGAGAAGAGAGAAAATGAAAACAGAGAAAATGAAAACAGAGAAAATGGAAAGAGAGAAAAGGTTTTTTGATTCAAATCGTAAAACTCAAAAATAAGGATTCAAAAAGAGGTACTTTTTGTATTCTACCTTAACCTATTTGTAACTGAAAATTCTTTTGTAATTCCTAATTTACCCCTAGTCCAAACTATAGCCCTCTGAATAAGCTTTTTAGAGACATATAATTTGCCTTATTTGGACTTAAATTGAGAGAGTTAAGCCCAAATCAGTGAGGGAAGGTCCAAGCTTTATGATAGCAACAGCGTCCTAACTTTGAGGCTCAATTTTTGACCTGAATCCAGCTGAAATAGAAAAACTGCATTAGACTCAAAATTGTGTATCATCGTCTCAGCTTTTAGGAGACACCAAGATCATCCAAATGTGACATTTGTAACCTAAGATATGGCTTGTACAAGATAGAAAGGTGAAAATGAGTTAAATTCTGAAAATTAATGAAGCTTTTACAACTAAGCTCAATGAGGCCCAATCATCTAAAACTCACCCACAAACATAATATTGGATACAATTATCATCAATTAGGCCAAATATAAAGCAATAATGAATGCCTCAAAATTGATTGATCAGTCTGCTTCACGGACAGAAGAGCTACTAACTGTCCATCGCGAGGTACCCATACCCCGACGCCCCCAAGGTCAACAAGTGACCTACACTTGTCTACTCGTACCTGCACATAGGAGTGATTCATCTCTTAGGCATACAACCTTAATCGAATAAGTTGACACACTTTTCAATGCATGATGTATGATCCAAACACACATACAATCATTATTATTAGAGTATATCACATACCCTCGTCTTCTCTTGGCAGCATCATTATTTAATATAGCCGGGCCCACCACAACAGCCTGACAGCAAATTACTGTTACTTTCAATCACATAGCAATATTATCGCATTTTCATAATCGCAGAACATTTTTCTTATGTTTTCAAATCGCGTAAATATTTTTTAACAATTTCTCAATCGCATAATATTTTATTGTGTTTTCTTAATCGCATAGCCAAAAATTATTTTTAAACAGCGTAAAATATTTCTAACATATTCTAAACTCAAATTAAAGTTTTTCTCATTTATTTTTAAAATTTGACTTTAATTCCAATATTTTCTTACTAAAGACAGTATTTTCTACTATTTTCCACAAAATAATATTTCTTTGATTAAGTTATGATATTACAAGTCAAAATTTATTAATGCACTTCAAAACCCAATAGGATGAGCTATACGTTAGTAAATTTGAAGTATCAACTTTTATTTTACTTCATAACTTAATTATGTCAATTTTAATTCTAAAAGTAGATTACTTTCATTTTTAGGTCCAAAACCTACCAAATTAATTTCTTATCATTTAAACACCTAAGTGTACACTTAGTAAAATAGTTATGTATCTAGGACATCAAAAATGGCATGTTGGTCGAATTTCACATTTTGCTTCATAAATCATATATAATTATTTTCTAATACTTTATTCCTTACAAAATTACTTAATTAAATTCCTTGTCATAAAATCATTTAATCTTTAATTAGGAAAATAATTTAGAACACTTGGTTCTCTTGGCAGTGTTGAGGCCGTGTGCCTCTAGGTTTTTTGGAACCATCATACAATTCCCATCATGTGACTCACATCCTAAGTTACACAAGATTTAACATGCTTTCCAAATCACATATGCAAGCATACTATCAAAGCTATAAGCATACCAAACACATATGCAAGCATATTTTCAAAGCTATAAACACATCAATCACAAATAAAGAAAGCTTAAACAATCAAGTGAATAAATCCTTATGGATTTTTCACCACAAATAATCCTTTTCCTCACCACCAACACATGGTTGATGAGGTTAATCTCCCTTTTACGTTAAGGAAGACAACAAACTTCAAGTTCCTTCTCTTTTAATTTCGTGAAGCACCAAAGAAAAACTCTAAAAATCTTAAACAAATTCTAAAGTCATAAATCAACCTTGAAAACAAGAAACCATGGATTAATCATGGTCTAGAAATTTAAGAATCCAACTTAGGATCAATGAATCAAGAGATTACCTTAGGAGTATAAAATCAAAGCTTGATTTTTGAAGCACTTAGAGAAAGATTTAGGTAAAACTCTCAGAAGGAAAAGTGTTTAGGATTGTGCTTAGGTTTAGAAAGTAAGATTGGATGAAATTTTTGAAGTGTGGAGGTATGGTTTAGGGTGGAGGCCGTAGCTCCTAAAAAAAAGAGAAGAAATTGAGTTTGAGTGTTCTAAGTGTTCTTGACGTGAGAGAATGGAGAGAATAGATCTTTGTGTCACAAAGTGTAGTAAAATGAAATAGAATAGGCCATTACTCTATGCATGGCCATGTAAATGAGTGAAGGGAATGGTCAAGGCTTGTTCAACAAGTTGAAAAAATATCACATGGTTTCACAAAATTGTCATCCATTAGTCATTAGAAAATTCAAGAACATAGTAGAAAGGCCTAGTGGCCGTGTGACTCAATGGAGTAGCCAACTAAGTTTGATTTCAACTAGTTCTAGTTACACTTAGTTTAGGTAGTTAGTCCACTTAAGCTAACTTAGTTAGGTTATTTAGTTACATAACTAACTATTTAGTTGCTTGATTATGTCATTGCATAAGTCATGCATTGTCATGCTTCTAGAAAATCTTAGATATTTTTCGAGTAATTATGGCTTCTACATATTAGTAACTAAGTTAGTTCCATTTAGTTACTAGTTAAGCTATTAGGGTAACTTAGTTAGTTTATCTAGTTACTTAGTAACTAGTCCAACCATTTTTATTGACTAGATTCTTATTGGTTAAGAAAATTCTAACCATTAATATTGACCATTTTCTATTGGTTCTTCAAAACACAAAGACTGTTTCCAATATAGTTTCCAACAGGTAAAAGATACCGGGTCTATTACCCGATAAGCAGAAGCTACTGTTTCCAAAACAGCAGATATTATCCGACGGATAATAAAATGTAAAATATTTTTATTTCATAGATAAATTCTAAAAATTAAAAAATCGATTAAAGTGTCTCTTGGATTCAGGTTTAGTAAGATCCCCCGACTCTGAATAAATCAGTAAAGATTTTTTCTGGCCAAAAAATTATTATTTTCCTGACTTAGAGCAAATCTTACACAATGATCAAAAACAGTCTCAGAATAGTCAAAATAATTTTATACCACTCAGAAAACATAAAACAATACAATTTAACCATTACTGTAAAGTAGCAAAAATTTGGGGTGTTACAGGGAGCCTTTAGAAAAATATAAGAATTGGCTCCTGACTTAGTGAATAATCAGTTATGGTAATTCCATAATCAGTTATTTGCCCTGTTTTTGATCAAACTGACTTTGAAGGATCATAACTTCTTTGTTTCTCATCCGTTTAAAACAAATGACCACTCATTGAAAAATTTTGAAAGTTATGATCAAAAGAGTGACTAAATGTCAGTTTTGCAAAACATAAACTTTGCTATTTTTCAAAGATTTGAACTACCACTAAGACTAATTTTTCAAAAATAGTTTGTTGGGCATTTTAGCATGTAAGAAGCACTTTTAAAAATGTTAAAACTTATTTAAGCTTGGTATGATTCCCATTTACCTTTACATAAGATCTAAGTATTATAAGTTATTCTTGAAGATCTTGGACTTGATCTTGCCATCATCAATTCTAGTCCTTAGGCTTGTTGATGTAATCCAAACTTCCAAAAATTTCTTCTCTTCAAATCTTGCAAATGCTTAGAACATCTTTATCATTTTCATTCTTCTTGAGTTGAACATAGTTGTGATCTTTTTCTTTCTTATTGCAATGTTCACTCTTGGTACTTGGACTATGCTACAAAGTATTACCCACTTAAAACAAATATAGTTAGTCAAAATTCATAACTCAGTATCTTCGTATGCATGATTCATAAATGTATAACTCTAGTTAGTCTAACATACATATAAGACTTTCATATATACATCCAAATAAGATATTTATCAATTACTAATGGATATCTCTATATAGGATGCAACAAAGAACACTTTGCACATTTTCATTTAAATAGAGCCAAATCCAATATTAATTCATTTATAACTCATAAAAAGCATTATTGGATATATTATATAAAGAATGTTACACATATCTCATTGCATGATTATTAAGTGAAATATAACTAGATAAAATATATAATCATGTATGATACAATATATCTCATTAAGCACATTTATGCAACATGATCAATATTCTTTTATAATGCATTTGTCATCTATTAAGCACATCTATGAAGCATAACCATCATTCTTTTTGTCTTGTATTTGTCATCATCAAAACTTAACATATTAAACCATTGGGGCAAACTTATTTCCACAATTTCTCCCTTTTTGATGATGACAAATCTCCAAAGAAAAATATATTGAGAAATATACAAGAATAGATATTCATGTAAGCATATCAAACAATAAGCACAAGAACATATTTTTCTTTCTAATTTTCACTCCCCCTATTTGACAACAACAAAAAGGCTTAGGAAGGAAAGATAGTATTTTCTCTCCCCCTGTAGATAAAACTCATGTTGTCAAAAAGAGTAGGATCATCAAAACTCAAAAACTTCTTCAAGTTATTCAAAATATGATTATCTCCACCTATTTGATTCTACATATGATTCAAGTATAGAGATATGAAATAAGCATGCTTTCAAGATATAAAAGATTATTCATGTAATGCTTATCACATTTTGGTACATCAACATTTAGCATATGATAGCAATAAGCTTAAGAAATTATGTCTAACATATAATGTCTTGCATACCACATGATAAATAAGTACTGCTTAATGAAAGTTACAAAATATCTATATAAGGTCATGGAATTAAGGTTTTCAAACAAAAGATCATATAACGTGCCACATATCAAGCTTTCTCAATGAAAGAATCAAAAAATATAAAGTTTACGAATGTTTACTTTCTTTCATTGATAGAGGGAAAGAGAATAAGAGATGGTCTTCGTTGACATGTTAATAGTATTATCAATAAAACACTTCATGTCAAACAAGGATGTAAGCCAAGAGATATAAGCAACAATTTAAGGCTAGGCTCTCCCTCAAAATATGCATATTATCAAAATATAATAGTTGCACATAGTCATACATATATTTTAGTCAACAAAGACATGGAAGAAAGATTTGTAAGATAAGAAGGATAAATAACCATTACAAATCAAAAAATTATTATAAGTTATAGGAAAAGAAGATAAGCTCCCTCTTATTGAAGTACAAGAAAGATAAAGGGAAATATGCATGCCAAGACCATGTAAGCACATTACTGTGAAAAAAAGCAAGATAAAAGATACTTATTCTTAATCCATCAATCAAAAACCATTTTAAAACTTCTCCCATTTTCAAAAAGAATTTTACAATAACACGTTATATTTTTAAAAGAATTTTAGAAGGGTAGAGAAGTTTTATATTAAAATCACATACTCCTTGAGAGTAATCAAATCCAAGTTAAAAGAACATCTAAAAGTACATCTCCTCTATTTTTCATTGAATAAAAGCCTTGAGAAAATAAACCACTTTGAAGAACAAGGCTTATCTTTTGAAGTATTAAGACTGGCTCAATAGTATATTTCAATCAACCTAAATTATGCTTGTAAATGGGCTTAAATGATATTTGATGCTAACCTATGTTTTAGAGAACTTTTAGAGTTAGCTTTGAAAGTGTCTTTGTATGCTTCAAATATAGTCATCAAATATTGAAATGTCAAGCATAAATGGATACAGAGAAAAGTTGAATAAAGAGGGACATGAGGAGACTTTCTTCAAGTGCAATGGAATGGAATACTTAATAGAAGAAAGCTTAAACTCAAAGGACCAATAAACGAAGAACATTCTAAAGAAGCATCACTCTCTATCAAACTTAATAAGTATCTCTATCCCTAAGCTATTATGGTATTCTATATGGTATGGATTGTATGATACATGTTGATAATTTGATCTTAGATGATTAGATGATTTCTTTACATGAGAAGTATGCTTAGCATTGACAAAGTGCCTAATTGGATATTAACTTTCTAATTTTTGTCATTGCATATAGGGTGGATGATGTTAGTTCTATACATGCTTCGATTCCTGTAGCATATTTCATCAAGTGAATGTTTAACATCTATGATTCTCTTGATCTATGGTTTCTTAGTGGTATAACACCTATGAGAATCATGCACTTGTTTCGAAAAGAGTTTATGCCTTGACTAAATTTTATTTTTAAAGTAAAATCTCTTATCATATTTGAAAGAAACTTTTGAAATTTCATATCCTTGAGAATCATTTTAACTTGTCTTAAGACCTTGAAAGTATTTTCACCTCCTAATTTTCTTAAAAATTTAGAAATCATTGGATATGTGCTATCCTAAATGACCAAAAAAATTGCAAACAATTGAATTTAATGATGGTTTGGTCCTTTGAAGATCATCTTTGAAAAACTTAAGCCTTTTGTTATTATTACATTCTATACTATTTATGTCATAAGCTTTGCTTGAATTTTCATGTGAAATAACATTAATTTTATTCTCATTAGCAAGCATGGAATATACGCAATTAGAATCATTAGCTTTAGCAAATTCAGAAGATAAGTCCTCAACTTGATTTTCTAAATCAATGCACTTTTCACAAGAAGTTGAGGTTTCACATTTCAAAGGCATTTCCTCATCAAGAAAAGCATATTAATTTTTCAAAGTCTCAATTTCATTTTCAATAGAGGAAATGTTTTCCTAACAAGATGAGTTTTTCTTTTCTAAAAATAACAAGTCATCATATAATTCATCATATGCACATTGTAGCTCATCATAGGAAGGACCATAATCAAGATAAGCATTTACCTCAAAGTCCTTTTTAGCCATATATGAAGTAGTCTCAATTTCTAGCATACTTAGCTCTTTAAGGGAATCACCATCTTCCTCATTGCTGTTCATCAAGGATTCAAGAACATCTTCTTTCTCAATTTTGTTTTGCTTTGCCTCTTCAAATTGAGCACCATCATCACCAAGAGGCATTGAGCTCATTTTCTTGCTTTGAACATGTTTTTGAGGTCATTTTTCAATGTTGTCTTCCTCTAGAGGTTTTTACTCTTGTTGCTCTCTATACACAACTTTATGCAAAAGATCATCATTAGCAACATAGATAGAATCAAGAGCATCCCATATATATTTAGCACTAGAGCAACTTTTAATTTTAGCATAAGCTTCATCATTCAAACCACTTCTCAAAAATTACATAGCTCTAATGTTTAATGAAAAATATTTCTTGTCATAAGCATTCCAAGTTTGTTTTGGTTTTGGAGAAAATCCATCAAGCACAATATCCTACACATCTAAATCAATAGACTGTATATAAAATTCCATTCTAGCTTTCTAATAAATGAAATGCACACCATTAAAGAATAGTAGTTTATCAATTTTAAAACCTTTCATTTTAAAAAACTTTCAATGGTTGCCAAACACACAAGGATCTTTAACTCTAAGCGGTTAAGCATACAACAGAGCACAAAGCTCTGATATCACTTGTTAGTTATGGCAACCATCACCCAGGGGGTGAATTAGGTGATTTCAAATTTTTAAAATTCCTTTGAAAAATGATACATTTTGATATTTTCAATCAACACATACAGCAGAATAAGTTTAACAAAGGTATAACTATTAGAGATTTCTCAAATACCACTTGGACTATAGGATAAATCAAGAAAATAAACTAGATATCAAATTCAACTTAAGAAAATATAATTAAGGCATAAATGTAACATCCTCTGAAGGGTATTCATTTCGAACTAAAACATCCTAAAACTAAAACCCAAGTTATAATTAATTTATTCAAATAGTATATGAGTTGAAAAATTCCTTTTCCTTTGGTCATACGAAATTAATAGAACATTAATACACAAGACATAAAATTGAATAACATACATTTCATGTACATAACATAGATTAGTAACAACTTAAATACATAAAGCTTACGTACACTAAGTAATATGTATAGCTACCATATAAAGAATGAACCTAACCAAAGTCCAATAACTTGAAAAGTAGGGTCCTGAACCCGATCTTCCTCCAGATCCTCTTCGGGATCCCTAACGGACAAATTCTCCAATCGAGACATGTCACTACGGACAAGAGTCCGAGCAGTCGACTCCTCGGAGTCTTCCCTAGGAGTGTTATAAAGATTACTCCATAACTCAGTAATAGGCATAGAGAACTCCAAAAAACAACAGCATTCACAGAAAACGTATCAACCCGATGTCGGGTCCTACTCCAAAGCAGAGTAACCTCTCCAACATACTAAATGCGCTCCATGTCCCAATGGATGTGTCATGCTTCGTTGCCTCCATAAAACTGTAAACTAACAAAACTCTAAAGATTCTGCCTCGACGCCATCGTAGTCTTCTCAAAACATAAATATAGAACAGAAACAGATAGAATAATACAATAAAGAGGTGAGATCCCCTACATCAATACTATCATGGCAGCATAGAAACAATAATGACAAAAATGTCATTCATGTACAGCAATATCACAGAACAACAGGTATAATCATGTTGTCAACTAACAGATAATTTAACAATATATATCACAATATATGAATGCTGATCATACCAAAAAAAAAAGTATACTGACTATGCCACAACAATATGTACACTGACTATGCACATGCACAATGTGTATACTGACCATTCAAATGCACAATGCACTCATTTCCTACTCCATGGAGCTAAACACAATTTCAGAGAGAATGATCCAGAAGATATGTTTGCACGTCACCCGCCTCAATTCAAGTGCTATAATTTTTCTCAGTGTATACATCTTGGCTTATACAAGACATTCTATGCCAGATCGGGAATAGGAATAGTATTCTCATCGAGATCGTCGGTACGTTTTGTTGGTGTATGCCCTAGTGGCCAATACATTTTTGTTTGTATTGACATACATTATATTATGCTATTTTTGATATATGAGGCATTTCATTTATTGTGTTCTTTTTGATAGACATAATAAAGTCCTTAGAATAGTAAGTTTGATACCATAGGACATCAAGTGGATGACTTGATGGTGAGATCCTATTGGATAAAATACTATTCTTAAATGTCCCTAGTCAAGTATTATTGTTAATTAGGACAACAATAATGCATTGAGACTAGTATGTGCGTAGATTGATGACCACATCTCACGGGTCATGGATATGAGATATCAAGTCTACACATGGATACATATTAGAGTAATGATGTATTAGACGGACCCGCCATGAGAATGCTACGTGGATCGTTACGTGAGTGTCATAAGCGATTCTCACAGTGATAATGGTGTATGTGGTTCTTTGACCTGAAATCACTACGATTCCTACATGAGGAGTTGTGTGTTTTAAATGCCATCAAACGTCATCTGTAACAAGATGATTATAAAGTTGGTTATTGGACATATTGCGATGCATGTGGAGGAACGTGAGTGACCTAGATGGGATTTGTCCCTCCTACATAACAGGAGTGATATCTTCGGGCCCCCTAATTGAGTGAGACTATGAAATGCATGGCCATGCTCAAATGAGTCAATATGAGATATTGATCTCATTTGTTATTACTATGTCTACTCGGGAATCAGGAAACTGAAGATTGAATTAAACAAGGGTGACACGTTCCATGCCTTGTGTTCAATGGATATCTGGACAAAGGGACTAAACTACACGGAAACATTGATCATGGATAGGTTATGTCAAATCACTGATATTCTCATTACTTGGGTAGCGTGATGTGTTGCTAGATACCGCTCACTGTTTGTAATATTAAAATGAGATTTTAATATTACTACCAACGTCATGAGAACCTGCAGGGTCGCACACTTAGAACAGACTAAATTGGAGCAATAAGGATCCAAGTTGGACTCGGATTCAATTGTGGGCCTAACTCATGACAGATGGGTTTTAGGTTGCACTGACTTACCTTGCTCTTTCGCTCACACTCACTTAAGGCAGCCACTATTATAAATAGTACTCGTTAAGGGGCTGCTATAGATGTTACATCACAACCCTAGCCGCACCTAAGAAAGTGAGTGAGAGACAGTGAAAGGTTCTTCTCTTCTATTCGCAGCTAGCACCGCGAAACAGAGGCGTGACTCCTTTTTGCAAGTCTGTTCGTGTGGATACCACAGAAACATCGTCGCTATTACGGTGTTGGTGATTCACCTCGCTTGTGTTTATCACGCTTCAAGAGGTAAATTTTAAAAACTCGGATTATGGACTTTTCGCATGGATCCTTTGTGGGAATCCTATTATTCCGCTGCGAGATATTTTGATCTGCAATTCCCAACACGTTTGCATCGGTTGCCACGGCACAGTAGTGCTACTAACTGGTCACATGTGAAATTTTGCGCCCGATGCCTCCAAGATCATTCATAGACCTTCACTACGCAATTCACACCTGCACGAAGGTGTACTTCATCTCCTAGGCAACAATAGGCTAAACAGACACCGTCTGAAAAATAATGCATGATCAATGACTCAATGCATGTCACAGGACATTACTAGCTACAACTAATCGCATAGCATTTTTATCGCATTTTCACAATCGCGTAACACTTTTGTTACGTTTTCAAATTGTGTAACATTTTTTCAATGTTTTCTCAATCGCGTAGAGATTTTAAAATGTTTTCTTAATCGTGCAGCTAAACATCATCATTTTAAATCGCGTAAGAGTTTTTCTATGTATTTTCAATCGTATAAAACATTTTCTCAATATTCTAAGCTTAATTTAAAACTTGTCTGATTTAATATAAAAATTAGACTTTAATCCCAACATTTTCTCACTAATCCACCTCTAATTAATAATTCCTAACACCTTTCACAAAAATTCATCATTTTAATTAAATCAAGACATCGAAAAAATCCTTCTCTATTACTCTTATTAAATAAAATACTTTAATTTCAAAACATCATTCTAACCATTTCCATTCTTATGGCCAAAAATCAATTCTTTTCAAATGATAAAAAATTTGTTCATATTCTTCTTCCAACTTTTTTCACTAAAATTCTTCTAAGTAATATTTTCTAATATGTACCCAAAAATTTGCATTATTATAATTTTAAATAAAATCCTTTTTATTTAACTTATTAAAAATCATCTTAAATAAAATACTTTAAGTCTCCAAATTACTTCTTAGTCCTAATTTCACTATATTAATCGAAAATCACTTTTTAATTAGTGATAAAAATATATTCATTTACATTTTTTATTTTGTAATTTATTAATTAAATTTCTTACCACTAATCCTCTAGGTTAACATGTAATAAAACATTTTGCATTGGATTTCCCTTTTGAAGGGCTTGGAGGCCGTGAGTCTCTATGGCCATTGGAGCCAAAAAAATTATTTTCCTTTCTAACACTATTATAGCACATAGCATACTTTAACATCAAAATCCTACTATAACAAGTTCATGCACATTATCAAAGAAATAAAAATCACATAGAACAAATAAATACAAATCACACAATTACACACATATGTGAATAAATCCTCACATGGATCCATCACTTAAATTTCGTGTCCCTCACCACCATAATTGGTTAATGAGGTCAACCTCCCTCTTATCTTGGATGTAGTTTCCTAGCTCCTTGTAGGTTTCCTTGTGTCAATTTTCACCACCAAGTTGATCTTAAAATTAAAGTAACTCAAACATATTAACATCTAAGGCTTGATTAAGATGACCATGGACCAAGTATGGTCTTAGAACTTTTTAAAAATGAAACAAGAATTGAAAAATCAAGAACTTCACCTTAGAACCTAGAACTTGAATTCGAAAATCAAGATTGAAAATGATTGAACTAAGTCTTGATCATAACAGCAAAGTTGCTTAGAATGGTGTTTAGAATCAAGTAGTAAGGTTGGTTTGAATTATGAAAGGTTAGAGGGTGAAAAAGGGTAGCTTAGCCGTGAGCTTGAGGGAGAGAAAAAGAGAGAAAAGTTTGTGTTTCGCTTTGCATGAAAAAGATGACAAGCTTATGAAACGTGATAGAAAAAAATATCAACTTTGGTCTCCTTTGAATGCTTAATGGCTGTGAGACTCAAGGAGAGAAGGAGTGATCAATTTGATCACTTTAACTCCTCACATACATAGATTAGATCAAGGGTGGACATCCTATCTTCTTCTCTAAGCTTGTTTCTCATTAGCTCTTCATAAAGGCGTCATAACCATCAACTTTGACTAATATTTAGATATTTTCCAAAAAATTATTACCCAATGGATAATAGCATTATCCAATGTATAATAGAATATAACAAAAACTCAGATAAAGAAAATTTTTGACAACTGTTCCTAGTTTTGGGTTTAGTAAGTTCTCCCGGCTCCGCATTAACAGTCCAAAACTTTCTTGTCCAGAAAAAATTTTATTTTTCCAGGCCCACCTCAAACACACATACAGTTTAAAATAATATTAAAATAATCAAAATAAATTAAAAATTCTCAAAAATTAACAAAAATTCACAAAATATTATAAAACTCATAAATATCAAGCAAAACAAAAAATCGGGGTGTTATAATACTCCCATTCTAAAAAGAATTTCGTCCATGAAATTATATTACCTTAGAACAATGGCGGATATTGCTCCTTCATTTTGTCTTCTAGTTCCCATGTTGCATCTCCTGCTATATCGTTCCAGATTACCTTTACCAAGGCAATTCATTTTCCTCTGAGTTGTTCCACTTGCTTATCTTTAATCTTAACAAGAAGTGTCTCATAGATCAAATTCTCTTTTAATCGTATTGTATTTGATACAATGATATGGGTTTGGATCAACAACATACTTTCGTATTTGAGATACATAGAAAACATTATGAAGGTTTGAAAGAAAATGTGGTAAAACTATTCAGTAGATTACCAGACCTATCCGACAAAGAATTTGATATGGTCCAATAAATTTAAAAGTGAACTTTCTAGATTCAAATCCAAAAATCTCAGTCTCAGGGAATACTAAAGTTTTTATTGGAATAATATAACAAGATATGGTTAGTAGATAACTAATCCATTCTTGAAATCATGTCTATTTGTGAAAGAAGTAAACAAATCAAATTCACAAAAAAAGCTGATTTCTAACAGTAATGGACAAATTAAATAGGCTTGAGTAGTAATAGCAATTTTAGTAGTAGAAGTAGCATTATTCAAGTCAAAAGGAAATGAAAACATAAACAAACCTAATTGGTTCATACAATCACACGCAATAAAAGAATAGGTTGTCCCCCAAGTTATACAGTATAGTTAAAGGATTACTCGCTATGGCACAATCTCCCTCTATAAGATCTTCAGATTCAGAGGCTTCTGCTCCACTCAACGTATAGACTCTTCCTCCTGCTTGAGATCTCGACACACATACATCCTTTCGCAAATCAAAACACAGAGAAACACATAGCACAAACAAGACAAACCTACCCACATATCCAAAACACTCAAATTTAGGCTCTGATACCAATTAATGTAACACCCTCTGAAGCGTATTACATTTCAAACTAAAATATTCTAAAACCAAAACCTAAGTTATAATTAATTTATTCAAATAGTATATGAGTTGAAAAATTCCTTTTTCTCTGGTCATACAAAATTAACAGAACATTAATACACAAGACATAAAAATTGAATAATATACATTTCATGTACATAACATAGATTAGTAACAACTTAAATACATAAAGCTTATAAACACCAAGTAATATATATAGCTACCATATAAAGACTGAACCTAACCCAACTCCAAAAACTTGAAGAGTAGGGTCCTGAACCCGATTTTCCTCTAGACCCTCTTCGGGATCCCTAATGGACAAATTCCTCAATTGGGGCATGTCACTATGGACAAGAGTTTGAGTGGTCAACTCCTCGAAGTCTTCCCTAGGAATGTTATAACGATTACTCCATAACTCAATAATAGGTATAGAGAACTCCAAATAAATAGCAGCATTCACAAAAAATGTAGCAACCCCACGCCGGGTCCTATTCCAAAGCAGAGTAACATCTCCAACATACTAAATGCGCCCCATGTCCCAATGGACGTACCATGCTTCGTTGCCCCCATGAAACTGTAAACTAACAAAACTCTGAAGATTCTGCCTCTCCGCCATTGTAAACTTCTCAAAACATAAATATAGACCAGAAATAGATAGAATAATAGAATAAAGAGGTGAGATCCCCTACATCAATACCATCATGGCAGCATAGAAATAATAATGACAATAATGCCATTCATATACAGCAATGTCACAGAACAACAAGTATAATCATGTTATCAACTAACAGATAATTTAACAATATATATCACAATATATGAATGCTTATCATACCACAAAAATAAGTATACTGACTATGTCACAACAATATTTACACTGACTATGCACATGCACAATGTGTATAGTAACCATTCTTATGCACAATGCACCCATTTCCTACTCCAGGGAGCTAAACACAATTTCAGAGAGAATGATCCAAAAGACATATCTGTACATCATCCGCCTCAATTCAAGTGCTATAATTTTTCTCAGTGTATACATCATGGCTTGTACAATACATTATATGCCAGATCGGGAATAGGAATAGTGTTCTCGTCGAGATCGTCGGTACGTTTGCATCGGTTGCCATGGCATAGTAGTCCTACTAACTGGCCACATGTGGAATTCCGCGCCCTGACACCTCCAAGATCATTCATACACCTTCACTACGCAATTCGCACCTGCACGAATGTGTAATTCATCTCCTTGGCAATAATAGCCTTAACAGACACCGTCTGAAAAATAATGCATGATCAATGACTTAAAGCATGTCACAAGCCATTACCAGCTACAACTAATCGTATAGCATTTTTATCGCGTTTTCACAATCGCGTAACACTTTTGTTATGTTTTCAAATCGTGTAACATTTTTCCAATGTTTTCTCAATCGCGTAAAGATTTTAAAACATTTTCTTAATTTCATAGCCAAAAATCATCATTATTAAATCGCATAAGATTTTTTCTATGTATTTTCAATCGCATAAAAACATTTTCTCAATACTCTAAGCTGAATTTAAAACTTGCCTCATTTAATATAAAAACTGGACTTTAATCCCAACATTTTCTCACTAATCCACCTCTAATTAATAATTCCTAACACCTTTCACAAAAATTCATCATTTTAATTAAATCAAGATATCTCAAAAATCTTTCTCCATTACTCTTATTAAATAAAATACTTTAATTTCAAAACATCATTCCAACCATTTCCATTCTTATGGCCAAAAATCAATTCTTTTCAAATGATAAAAAATTTGTTCATATTCTTCTTCCAGCTTTTTTCACTAAAATTCTTCTAAGTAATATTTTCTAATATGTACCCCAAAATTTGCATTATTATAATTTTAAACAAAATCCTTTTCCATTTAACTTATTAAGCATCATCTTAAATAAAACACTTTAAGTCTCCAAATTACTTCTTAGTCCTAATTTCACTATATTGACCGAAAATCACTTTTTAATTAGTGATAAAAATATATTCATTTCTATTTTTTATTTTTTATAATTCATTAATTAAATTTCTTACCACTAATCCTCTAGGTTAACATTTAATAAAACATTGTGCATTGGATTTCCCCTTTGGAGGGCTTGGAAGTCGTGAGCCTCTATGGCCATTGGAGCCAAAAAAATTATTTTCCTTTCTAACATTATTATAGCACATAACATACTTTAATATCAAAATCCTACTATAACAAGTTCATGCATATTATCAAAGAAATAAAAATCACATAGAACAAATAAATATAAATCACATAATTACACACATATGGTGAATAAATCCTCACATAGATTCATCACTTAAATTTTGTGTCCCTTATCACCATAATTGGTTGATAAGGGTAATCTCCCTCTTACCTTAGATGTAGCTTCCTAACTCCTTGTAGGTCTCCTTGTGTCAATTTTCACCACCAAGTTGATCTTAAAATTAAAGTAACACAAACATATTAACATCTAAGGCTTGATTAAGATGACCATGGACCAAGAATGGTCTTTGAACTTTTTAAAAATGAAACAAGAATTGAAAAATCAAGAACTTCACCCTAGAACCCTAGACCTTGAATTCGAAAATCAAGCTTGAAAATGGTTGAACTAAGTCTTGATCACAACACCAAAGTTGCTTAGAATGGTGTTTAGAATCAAGTAGTAAGGTTAGTTTGAATTATGAAAGGTTGGAGGGTGAAAAAAGGTAGCTTGGCCGTGAGCTTGAGGGAGAGAAAAAGAGAGAAAAGTTTGTGTTTTGCTTTGCATGAAAAAGATGACAAGCTTATGAAATGCAATAGAAAAAAAAATCAATTTTGGTCTCCTTTGAATGCTTAGATCAAGGGTGGACATCCTATCTTCTTCTCCAAGCTTGTTTCTCATTGACTCTTCACAAAGGCGTCATAAGCATTAACTTTGACTATCATTTAGATATTTTCCAAAAACTATTACCTTATGAACAAAATCTATTGCCATTTATTGTTCAATGGATAATTACATTACCCATTGGATAATAGCATTATCCAATGGATAATAGAATGTAACAAAAAACTCAAATAAAATTTTTTTTGACAATTGTTCCTAGTTTTGGGTATATTAAGCTCCCCTGACCTCGCTTGAACAGTCCAAAACTATCTGGTCTAGAAAATTTTTTATCTAGACCCACCTTAAACACACATATAGTCCAAAATAATATTAAAATAATTAAAATAAATTAAAAATTCTCAAAAATTCACAAATATTATAAAACAGACATCAAGAAAAACAAAAAATCGAGAGGTTACAACAAATGTAAAGGAGATAGAGTTAAGAGAAGCAAATACAATATTTATCTTGGTTCAACCACCAATCACTTGTGACCTACATCTAGTCCCCAAGCTTAACTTAAGATTTTCTTCACTATCTCATAGATTTCACGGGTGCTAGGAAAACCTTTGTACAAACAAAAGCACTCCTCACACCTTGGGATACCTCATCCTTGTGCTAGAGCCTCCAACTCTTCAAGCTTCACAGGTGCTTGAAAAAACCTTTACAACCAAGAGCACTCAACACACCTTGGGATGTCTCACCTTTGTGCTTGAGCCTCAAAATAGGGATATTTCACCCTTTACTACTTTAGAGGGATACCTTACCCTCTTTACAAACAAGGGATACCTCACCTTTTACAACTCTTGAGGGATACCTCACCCTCTTCTTAAACACGGGATACCTCACCCTCTTTACAAAGAATCAAAGTGTATAAGAAAGATAAACTTTCAAAAGAGTGGATATTACAAATTGAAGCTTAAGGGTATCAAGGAATCACATAATTAAAGCTCAAAATAGAGGTTTATGAGAAAAGAGAGTTAAAACTCATTTTCAATGCTCAAGAATGATTTTTAGATTATTTCTTAACTTTTCTTTAGTGCCCAAGCACTTTCATTTATAGCCCAAAGCCTTTTAGAGCCGTTGGTGGTGGTTGGGAGCATTAAATGTCAAAAACTAGTCGTTATTCATGTTTTCTGGTTACCCAAATAACCAATTAGGGGTTGTCCTAATCGGTTAGGAGCCTTAGACATTGGCTCCTGACTTACCAAATAACTAATTAGGGGAATGACCTAATTGGTTAGGAGCTTTAGAAATTGGCTCTTGACTTACACAATAACCAATTAGGGGAATGACCTAATTATTTAGGAGCCTTTAGAAAAACATAAGAATTGGTTCCTGACTTAGTGGATAACTAGTTATGGGAATTCCATAATCGATTATTTGCCCTATTTTTGACCAAACTGACTTTGAAAGATCATAACTTCTTTGTTTTTCATCCATTTAAAACAAATGATCACTCATTAGAAAGATCTTTAAGTCTATTTTCATATGAAATATTTCAAAACAAAACTCAAAACATTTTGAAAGTAATGATCAAAAGAGTGACTAAAGGTCAGTTTTTCAAAACATAAACTTTGCTATTTTTCAAAGATTTGAACTACCACTAAGACTATCCAAAAACATTTTGTTGGGCATTTTAGCATGTAAGAAGCACTTTTAAAGATGTTAAAACTTATTTGAGCTTAGTGTGATTCCCATTTACCTTTACATAAGATCTAAGTCTTATAAGCTATTCTTGAAGATCTTGGACTTGATCTTGTCATCATCAATCCTAGTCCTTAAGCTTGTTGATGTAATCCAAGCTTCTAAAAATTTTTTCTCTTCAAATCTTGCAAATGCTTGGAACATCTTTATCATTTTCATTCTTCTTGAGTTGAGCATAGTTGTGATCTTTTGCTTTCTTGTTGCAATGCTCACTCTTGGTACTTGGACTATCCAACAAAGTACTACCCACTTAAAACAAATGTAGTTAGTCTAAATTCATAACTCAATATCTTCAAATGCATGATTCATAAATGTATAACTCTAGTTAGTCTAACATGCATATAAGACTTTCATAGATACATCCAAATAAGATATTTATCAATTACTAATGGATATCTCTATATAGGATGCAACGAAGAACACTTTGCACATTTTCATTTAAATAGAGCCAAATCCAATATTAATTCATTTATAACTCATAAAAAACATTATTGGATATATTATATAAAGAATGTTGCACATATCTCATTGCATGATTATTACGTGAAATATAACTAGATAAAGTACATAATCATGCATGATATAATATATCTCATTAAGCATATTTATGTAATATGATCAATATTCTTTTGTAATGCATTTGTTATCTATTAAACACATCTATGAAGCATAAGCATCATTCTTTTTGTCTTGTATTTGTCACCATCAAAACTTAACATATTAAATAATTGGGGCAAACTTATTTCCACAGTGTAACACCCCTCGATTTAGTAATCACGACACAATCGTCATTATACTATAATCACTAAATTTTTGGCGTGCTATGACTCAAATAACAAGTTTTCAAATTCTAATCATTGTGCATATAAAGAAAATATGAGCCACGAATGAATACATACACATGCCGTCATTTAAAAATATAATATAACAAGATATACTCAAAATACAGTCATACTCAAAAGAACCCTTATATAGATAATGCAAAAGAAACATAAACTACCCATAACAACACCATGACTAAGGAGTTGGGCACTCCATTGGATCCACCACAGGATCCTCTCCTGGCTCATCTGAAGACACAAGGATAGGATAGAGTACGGTCTCACGGGCAGGTGCCCTAGCAGCTGATGCCATAGAATCCTTGTCCTCTCTAGTGGTGTGAAGCGGATCACCCCAAAGCTCCCGAATGGGCAATGCAAACTTCAGATGCACTAATGTAGTGAGAGTCAAAATAGGATCTCCATCGCGAGTCCTCCTCATGGTCAAGATCAGATCCCCAACATACCGTATACGCTCATCGGCCCAGTCAACTTGCCAAGCATTGGCACCTCTGGTGAAAACAATCCTGACGAAACTAATAGAACTCCTTCTTGATGCCATCACCGAACGCAGGAGACCCAACCAAGTCAAATCTAAGAGAATCAACCTCGTCCCCTCTACAATCTTTAACCAAGTTTCACAGAACAAGAATAGCACAAAAAGGAGGTAAGATATCCAACATCATTACTAATTATGGTAGTAAGAAACAGAACGGCGTAGGACGCCCACGTAGCATTACAAGAATAATAGACAGTATCAAGAAGCAGATATTAAACAACTTAACAATTTCAGACAGTTATAACATCAATAAGATAGTAGTTCCAATCATTATATAAATTAATTGTCAAGTAATATATTGACTCACTATGCACATGTACATGATATCAAAATCCTACTCCATGGAGTTAGACACAAACATCGGAGAGAATGATCTGGGAGACATGCTAGTATCTCGTCAGCCTAAAACAAGTGCTTTCCAGAAAATCAATAATTTTGTGAAACAATGCTTTATACAGCGACATTCCCACAAGATCGCGATATAGGATAGTGTCTCGGTCTGGATCGTCGGTGCATTTGCATCGGTTTGTCCCATGGTCCAGAGGGGCTACCAACTGTCCGTTATGAGATGCCCGTGCCCCAACGCCCCAAGGTCAACATTATGACTTACACTAGTCTATTTGCACCCACACTAAGGTGTGATTCAAATCCTAGGCAACATGGCCTTAACAATAGTTCAACGAACTTTCACAATGCATGATGACTCAATGCATTTTCATGTATATTCAACAATAAAATACTTTTCCATAACATACCACAATTTGACTAAGATAAGCATCAACACATTATTGGTCCCACTCATGGACCCACAATAAATATTATCAAGTCCTCAAATAAGACATTACACTTTTAGGGTACATTATGGAATCATGCCTTAATTTCTACATTCTTCTTAATAAGTTTCTATTTAGAGGAATTCTCTCACATTGTTCATTTAATCTTTATTATCTTAATTAAACAAGTTCATCAATTAATTTTAGACTTAATTCCCTTAAGATAATTTAAATTGAGTTATTCAGCATTCTTAGTTACACTCATGGTCTTCCTTTATTTAAGAATTATTCTTAGTTTTAGGATAATGTCTCATTCTTGATTCTTTTCCATTTTTATGAATACCTAATTAATTTCTAATTATCTGATTAACTAAGTTTCACTTTAATTTAACATTTCTTATGAAATCCTTCTCTAGAGGAATTCTCTTGATTGTTAAGTTCCTCACTTTAAGTTTATTTATACTCACTTAGAAAATTAATGTAAGGTTTTTCAAATCTCACACACTCTTATTTTTTTCTTAGGTCAAAAGAATCACTTTAAGTTACCAATTAGATTTCTTTCCATCACATTGTTAACTACTTAATCACTTGTTTATTTAAATTCCAAGGTTGCATGAAGTTACATGGTTGGACCCCAAAATGGTCCTAGAGGCCGTGGGCCACCCAAGGGTAGAAACCCTAAATTTTCCTTTACTTCATTACATTTTATTCACTTAATTAGTTATGTCTCCATCTTGGTTATAAAATTTCAATCATGACCACCCTATTTGAGGGTCATGGCCGTGAGCCTCTATTAGGAAAGCAAGGAGCCCTTGCTTCTATTTCACATTTCTAATCCATCCAAGGTCATCAATATATATATAGTTCATCAATATGATTAGTTGGAGCAAACAAAAGAAAAATGGAGGGTTGATGGTGGTGTGTGGCCAGCGATTTTGGAGAGAAAAGGAGAAGAGAAAGGTTGAGTTCTTTATAGGGGATTTTAGCAAGAAGAGAAAAGCTTCAATGGAGAGGTGGATTCGAGTAAAGTGGTTGCTTGAAAGCAAGCAATAATAGGGGACGAAAGGAGTGGTGCAGCTGTGGAAGAGGAGAGAAGGAGGAGAAAAGGGTTGAGAGAAAAGAGTGTAGAGAGAGAAAGTGATAGTAAAAGTGTTGTAGCTTTTTAGGGTTTTTGGAATTAGAATGATTAAGTGTTAATTGGAAAGCCCATTTTTTGCTCCCAAGAGGCCTCATGGTCGTGTCATGTGGGGAAAAAAATGGAAGGGAAAATTGTCACCAAAAATTAGGGTTAGCTTGTTGGATTTTTCAAAAGTAGATTTGATTAGACATAAAGTGGATTTCATTTAGATAAGATGATTAAGTGATAAAGTGATAAAATAATAAGGTGATTAGGATTTTAACTACCATTTATTACCCAATGGATAATTGTTACAATTCACAAAGCTAGTACCAATTGTCTAACGAACAATAGAGTATACCAAAAAATTTTTATTTAAAAGTGCGTACTGCGATTTTATTTATCAGATAAAATCTTGAAAAACATAAATTTTGTATACTATGCCCGGTCTTGGGTTTAGTAAGATCCCCCGTCGATGTTTCCACAGTTCAAAGTTTACCAACCTAAGGGAAAATATTTCACTTTCCCACGCAAAATGAGGAATATATTAAAATATTCAACATTTTCTGGAAAAATCCACAAAGATTCTCAAAAATTACAAATATTATAAAATGACAATTTATAATAAAGCAAAGAATTTCTGGGGTGTTACACTGACTTTGCTCAGTGTGCACGCAAAAATGAGGAATATGTTAAAATATTTGACGTTTCTAGAAAAATCCCAAAAGAATTCCAGAAATCTCAAATATTATAAAATGACTATTTATGATGAAATGAATAATTTTCAGGGTATTACAACTCTCCCATTCTAAAAAGAAATTTCATCCTCGAAATTTTTATACCTTAGAATGCATGCAAATATTGTCCCTTGTAGAATGTGTCCAGATCTTTAACGCAATCCCAACGGTTAACTTTGAGTTTTTGTGTAGAGTAACTCTTCTCATGTGCCTTCAGTTGTCTTGAAGCATACACTACGACTCCTTCTATCCGCACAAGCTCACGTTCCAAATTCTAACGTGAAGCATTAATAGGTATCTCAAAAGGTTCATTGAGATTAGGCAAAATCATCACTGGTGAGGTAGTTGAGTGTTTCTTCAACCCTTGAAAATTTCCCCCGTATGCATCAGTCCATACAAAACTTGACTCTCTCGTATGAGTTAGATGAGAAGTCTTGTCACATTGGAAAAATTCTACGATGAGTCTCTCGTATTAACTAACTAATCCCATCTAGCTACGAATCTCCGTTATGGTCATTGGTCTTTCTCATTGAAGAACTACTTCGACCTGCGACGGATCCAAAGCAACTCCTTCCTTTGAGATCATGTCACCCGAAAGTTGAATTGCCTCTAACCAGAATTCGCACTTGGACAACTTCACGCATATCTTCTTCTTCTTCTTCATGATTTGAAGAATCACAACGAGAGGTTCGGTACATTCCTCCGAACGTTAAGAATAGATCAGAATGTCACCAACAAAGACAAGGACAAATCTATTTTCAATAGGGAAGAAGATCCTATTCACGAAATCAATGAATGTTACCGAAGTGTTTGTTGCACAGAACGACGTTGCCAAACACTTGTAATGCCCATAACGCGTCCGAAAAGCTATCTTGAAAACATTCTTCTACCTTCAAATGAACTTGATGATAGTCCAAAACGCAAGTTGATCTATCAAACCATCTATCCTCAACCTTAATAGGAAATGTCTCATAGGGCAAGTTCTTACCTAATTGTACTGTATTCGGTGCTATTTTATGGTTTGAATTTAGGAACACATTTCCTCAATCAAAGAACAATAGAAACATTATAAAGGTTAGAAGGAAAAGATAGTGAGGTCACTTGGTATACTACTGGACCCTTCCGATGAAGAATTTGACATGGTTCAATAAAATTTAAGACTGAGCTTTATGAATCCAAATCTAGAAATCTTTGTCTCAAAAACTAAAGTTTGATTGGAACAATTTGATAGGATATGGTTGGAAAATAACCAATTCCTTTTCAAGATTACATCAAATTTATGAAGAAGGTAAAGAAATCCAATCAATAGAAAAGGTTTAGTCTTTAACAGGTCATAAGATAATTTAAACGACTTGGCTATCAACAATAGGTTCTTAGAAGCCGAAGTAGAAATAACTTAGTCAAAAGATGACGAAGACACAAACGGCCCTAATGGGCTCATTCAGTCATGTGTCATAAAGGAATGGGTTACCCACAGAATTATACAGTAAAATCACAGGGTCATCTATTGTAGTACAATCTCCCTTGTTTAAGTCTTCAGTCTGGGATGCTTCTACCCCACTCAGGGTATAAATTCTTCCTTCAGTTTGAGGTCTTGAAGCACGTGCATCACTAACAGACGATATCCTTTTTGGTGAAGTACAAACTTTAGAAACATGTCCAGGCTTTCCGCATTTGAAGCAGATTACCCCCTTGATCTTTCACTCCCTCTTTGAGTGGTTCTTTCCATACTTTTTACATTTTGGTAAAGATACCACAGTTGGATTGGATTTATTATCACACCCACTTCCTTCAAGTATTTGTTGTTGTTGTTATTTTCTCGGTCGTCGTGAATACAGTTTCTGCCAAAATCGATTGGCCTTACGCATCTTCCCTTTTTGGACCCTCGATGGCCCAAAATTATAAGTCTCACATCCGAAGATTGATCCACATTTGATAGATTCTGAATCTCCGCTATCAGCTTTCGCTGTCGGGCAGCTCTCTACATTACTTCTGCTGCACAGTCGTATCATCATCTTCACTCCCTGCATTCACACGCTTATGCCTACACTGAGCCATTGCCTCTCTTCAAGCACAAACAAATCAAAACATAAGGAAAATCAAAAGCACTCAATTCAAACAATATTGTCTCCTTTCGAAAACCAAATGCAAAGAGTCACACAACACAATAAGATAAACCCAAAAGATTCTAACTTGAGTTCCTCTATTCTGCCTTCTATGGCGTGATTTCCTGTAAGTCCTTAACTCCCAAGTAGCTCCTCGAACCTCACTTATGCCAAATATTATTTTCCCAAGAAAATTGGTTCTCCAAAACCTCTTAGACGCCTCAGTCCACAGACCTTGCAAGTCCCATTTAACTACCCTTTTTCTAACTCATTGGCTCAAATAATACTAGAGGTAACACAACAAGGGTGTAAACGTAAATAAATCCAAAATAAATTTAGTTATACTAGCTGAGCTTCTTATTAAAAGAACTCCTATTCTCTTAATAAGCCTAGGTGAAGTCATAGTTTCCCGTCCACACAGAACATTACACATTGAGTGGGCCAATACTCAATATCATGTAACTATGCAACAGTAGCTACCAACATTCAACTTATGGCAAGCCATGCCTTCCTTTCCCAAACATCTCTATCAAGAGACAAGGACGTGCACAACATACAAAGAAACTTCTAACATGTCTAAGCATAGTCAGTCCATACCTCAGCTCAACAGGATGAACTGCTCTGATACCACCTAATGTAACAACCCTCGATTTAGTAACCACGGCACAATCATCATTATACTACAGTCACTAAATTTTTGGCGTGCTACAACTCAAATAACAAGTTTCCAAATTCTAATCATTGTGCATATAAAGAAAATATGAGCCACGAATGAATACATACACATGCCGTCATTTAAAAATATAATATAACAAGATATAATCAAAATACAGTCATACTCAAAAGAACCCTTATACAAATAAAGCAAAAGAAACATAAACTACCCATAACGACTAAGGAGTTGGGCACTCCACCAGATCCACCTCGAGATTCTCTCCTGGCTTATCTGAAGACACAAGGACAGGATAGAGTGCAGTCTCACAGGCACGTGCCCTAGAAGCTGATGCCATAGAATCCTTGTCCTCTCTAGGGGTGTGAAGCAGATCACCCCAAAGCTCCCAAATGGACAATGCAAACTCCATATGCACTGATGTAGTGAGAGTCAAAATAGGATCTCCATCGTGGGTCCTCCTCACAGTCAAGATCAGATCCCCAACATACCGTATACGCTCACTGGCTCAGTCGACTCGCCAAGCATTGACACCTTTGGTGAACACAATCCTGACGAAACCAATAGAACCCCTTCTTGACGCCATCACCGAATGTAGGAGACCCAACCAAGTCAAATCTAAGAGAATCAACCTCATCCCTTCTACAGTCTTTAACCAAGTTTCACAGAACAAGAATAGTACAAACAAGAGGTGAAATATCCAACATCATTACCAATTATGGCAGTAAGAAATAGAACGGTGTAGGATGCCCACATAGCATTACAAGAATAATAAACAGTATCAAGAAGTAGATATTAAACAACTTAACAATTCTAGGCAGTTATAACATCAATAAGATAGTAGTTCCAATCACCATATAAATTAAATGCCAAGTAATATATTGACTCACTATGCACATGTACATGATATCAAAATCCTATTCCATGGAGTTAGACACAAACATCAGAGAGAATGATTAGGGAGACATGTCAGTATCTCGTCAGCCTAAAACAAGTGTTTTCCAAAAAATCAATAATTTTGCGCAACAAGGCTTTATACAGTGGCATTCCCACAAGATCGCGATATAGGATAGTATCTCAGTCCGAATCGTCGGTGCGTTTACATCGGTTTGTCCCACGGCCTAGAGGGGCTACCAATTATCCGCTGTGAGATGCTCGCGCCCCGATGCCCCCAAGGTCAACAGTATGACCTACACTAGTCTATTCACACCCGCACTAAGGTGTGATTCAACTCCTAGGCAACATGGTCTTAACAATAGTTCAATGGATTTTCATAATGCATGATTACTCAATGCACTTTCATGTATATTCAATAATAATATACTTTTCTATAACATACCACAATTTGACTAAGATAAGCATCAACACATTGTTGGTCCCACTCATGGACCCACAATAAATATTATCAAGTCCTTAAATAAGATATTACACTTTTAGGGTACATTATGGAATCATGCCTTAATTTCTACATTCTTCTTCATAAGTTTCTATTTAGAGGAGTTCTCTCACATTATTCATTTAATCTTTATTTTCTTAATTAAACAAGTTCATCAATTAATTTTAGACTTAATTCCCTTAAGATAATTTAAATTGAGTTATTCAGCATTCCTACTTACACTTATGGTCTTCCTTTAATTAAGAATTATTCTTAGTTTTAGGATAAGGTCTCATTCTTGATTCTTTTTCATTTTTTTAAATTCCTAATTAATTTCTAATTATTTGATTAACTAAGTTTCACTTTAATTTAGCATTTCTTATGAAATCCTTCTCTAGAGGAATTCTCTTGATTGTTAAGTTCCTCACTTTAAGTTTATTTATACTCACTTAGAAAATTAATCTAAGGTTTTTCAAGTCTCACACACTCTTATTCTTTTCTTAGGTCTAAAGAATCACTTTAAGTTACCAATTAGATTTCTTTCCATCACATTGTTAACTACTTAATCACTTGTTTATTTAAATTCCAAGGTTGCATGAAGTTACATGGTTGGACCCCAAAATGGCCCTAGAGGCCGTGGGTCTCCCAAGGGTAAATACCCTAAATTTTCCTTTACTTCATTACATTTTATTCACTTAATTAATTATGTCTCCATCTTGGTTGCAAAATTTCAACCATGACCACCCTATTTGAGGGTCATGGCCATGAGCCTCTATAAGGAAAACAAGGAGCCCTTGCTTCTATTTCACATTTCCAATCCATCCAAAGTCATCAATATATATATATATTCTATCAAACAAATCATACAAGGTAAAATAAACACTTAGCCATCAAAATCACGCATCCAAGAGAGTAAACCTAACAAAGGTTTTTCACAACTAACACAAAATCAAGTCCCTCACTACCAATAGAGGTTGAAGTGGATCATCTCCCTCTTACCTAAAGGGAAAACAAGAAAAGAACTTCCTTGAAGCTCTTTAATGAATTTCGGCCAAGCTCACCAAAAACCCTAAGAATAACAACTCAACAAATCAACACCAAGGCTTGAGAAAAGAGGATAAATGGTCATGATGAAGACCATTGAAACAAAAATGAAGAAGAGAAGATGAGAGATCAAGAATCTTACCCTAAAGCTTCAAACGTTGAAGCTTGAAGAAGATGATGAAGATGGATGAATCAATTGATGCTTACTATAAAGAAAAGTTTAAGGGTGGTGAGTGGGTTTAAGAAATGTGATTAGTTGGAGCAAACAAAAGAAAAATGGAGGGTTGATAGTGGTGTGTGGCTAGCGGTTTTGGAGAGAAAAGGAGAAGAGAAAAATTGAGTTCTTTGTAAGGGATTTTAACAAGAAGAGAAAAGCTTCAATGGAGAGGTGGATTCAAGCAAAGTGGTTACTTGAAATTAAGCAATAATGGGGGAGGAAAGGAGTGGTGCAGTCGTGGAAGAGGAGAGAAGGAAGAGAAAAGGGTTGAGAGAAAAGAGTGTAGAGAGAGAAAGTGATAGTAAAAGTGTTGTAGCTTTTTAGGGTTTTTGGAATTAGAATGATTAAGTGTTAGTTGGAAAGCCCATTTTTGGCTCCTAAGAGGCCTCATGGCTGTGTAGTGTGGGGAAAAAAATGGGAAGGAAAATTGTCACCAAAAATTGGGGTTAGCTTATTGGATTTTTCAAAAGTAGATTTGATTAGACATAAAGTGGATTTCATTTAGATAAGATGATTAGGTGATAAAGTGATAAAATAATAAGATGATTAGGATTTTAACTACCAGTTATTACCCAATAGATAATTGTTATAGTTCACAAAGCCAGTACCTATTGTTGAATGGACAATAGTGTGTACCAAAAAAAATTTATTTAACAGTGCGTACAACGATTTTATTTATCAGATAAAATCTCAAAAAATATAAACCTCATAAACAGTGCCCGGTCTCAGGTTTAGTAAGATCCCCCATCGACATTTCTACAGTTCAAAGTTTATCAGCCTAAGGGAAATATTTCACTTTCCTGACTCCGCTCAGCGCACATACAAAATGAGGAATATATTAAAATATTCAACATTTCTGAAAAAATCCAAAAAAATCCTCAAAAATTACAAATATTAAAAAATGACTATTTATAATAAAACAAACAATTTTTGGGGTGTTACACTGACTCTGCTTAGTGCGCACGTAAAATGAGAAATATATTAAAATATTCAACATTTTCGAAAAATTCTCAAAAAATTTTCAAAAATCACAAATATCATAAAATGACTATTTATGATGAAATGAATAATTTTTAGGGTGTTACACACAGCATATACCTAGATAAGCAGTATTAGTTATGCTACTTCTAACTTAAACATTAAACTAATCCATATCATTTAAACAAATAATAATGGAGAACTTTGCGAAAACTAAAAGTTATATATACATAACTGCCTCAAAAGGGCACATCATACTACATAAACTTTTATACAAACTCAAAGCAGTGTAAATAAATACAAGATTTATCTACTAAGTACAAAAATTACTCTAGTCTTCATATTTTTTCTTCTTTCCTTTTGAAGAGCTTTCACCTAGATTTACATGACAGCACACGAGATGAGAAATCACAATTCTCAGTATAAGTTTACTAAAACCAGAGTTTAATATTCACACTGAATAAACCAAACTATAACCTTATCTCACACTTGTAACAAACAATGATATCAAACAACCGCTCATACAATCATAATATATCATCAAGCAAGACAATCGCCCATACAGCTGTCACCAAAGGCTATGATTAGCATTGACTAAAGCAATGGTTTTGATGATAATAAACAAAGAGAGGAAGGAAAATGCGAAGGACAAGTCCCAAAGAACTTCAAGCCTAGAATATAAGTTTTAGATCTTATGTAAAGGTATTTGTAGGATTCACATTAAGCTCATTAATTGGTTTTCTTACTTAACCTAAATTAGTTTTCTAAATCATGATTTACACTTATGAAAATTATGTTTAAGTTTGAGCAAAATGGTTTTAGAAAGATTGAAAAACCCATTGGAAATCTTGCTTTCTTGACAAACCAATAACAGGTTATTACTGATCATATAACAGGTTTTTTTGTCAAAACAGAAGTGTGTCAAGGTTTTTTAAATGCTCCTAACCGATTAGGTTCTTCCTCTAATCGGTTATTGGGCAAGTCAGGAACCATTTTTAAAAGCTCCTAACTAGTTAGGCCCTTCCTCTAATCGGTTATTGGGCAAGTAAGAAGCAATTTATAAAAGCTCCTAACCGATCAGGCATATCCTCTAATCGGTTATTATGAAAGTCAGAAGCAAAATGTTGAGTCTCCTAATCAATTAGGCTCTCCCTCTAATCGGTTAGAAGATAAATCTAGAGTCAATTTTTGAGACTCCTAACCGATTAGGAACTCCCTCTAATCGATTAGGAAATGAATCTTGACTTATAATCGATTAGGACAACTTCCTAACTGGTTATTTGGGCAACCAGAAAACACGCACAACGGTTCTATTAAGAGCATTTAATGTTTCCAACTACCCCTAATGGCTCTTAATTGCATTTGGCTATAAATTTAAGTTGTTGGGTATTTATGAAAAGTAAGAGAAACATCTGAAATCATTTTTAAGCATTGAATACTTGTTTTTTATATCCCTTCAATCATACTCTATTTTTGAGCTTTAAAAAGTGTAAATCTTCGATACCTATAAGCTTCAACTTGTATTATCCACTCTAGAGAGAGAGTTTCAATTCTTCTATATCTCGTTTAATCTGTAAAGAGGCTGAGGTATCTCTCAAAGGATTGTAAAGGGTGAGGTATCCCTTGAAAGTAGAAGCTCAAGCACAAAGGGTGAGGTATCCCAAGGTATTGAGTGCTCAAGTTTGTAAAAGTTGTCAAGCACCTGTTTGAAGCTTAAAGTTATAGTAGAAATCTTGAGTGTTTACTTGAGGACTAGACGTAAGCCACAAGTGGATTGGTGGCTGAACCAGGATAAAGTTTTGTGTTTGTTTTCTCTAAACTCTACTCTTTACTTTGTGCACTATTTTATTATATTATTTGTGTTGGTGTATGCCCTAGAGGCTGGTACATTTGTCTGTATTTACATACATTCTATTATGCTTATTTTAATATATGAGGCATTTCATTTATTGTGTTCTTTTTTATAAACATAATAAAGTCCTTAGAATAGTAAGTTTGATGCCATAGGTTATCAAGTGGATGACTTGATCATGAGATCCTTTTGGTTATAACACTATTTTTAAATGTCCCTAGTCAAGTATTATTATTAATTAGGATAACAATAATACATTGAGACTAGTATGTGCATAGACTGATGATCACATCTCACGGGTCATGGATTTGAGATATCAAGTCTTCACATGGGTACATATTAGAGTAATGATGTATTGGACTGACCCACCATGAGAATGCTACATGGATCATTACGTGAGTGTCATAAGCGATTCTCATAGTGATAATGGTGTTAATGATCCTTTGACCTGAAATCACTACGATTTCTACATAAGGAGTTGTGTGTTTTAATATCATCAAACGTCATCTGTAACAAGGTGATTATAAAGTTAGTTATTGGATATACCACAAATCATGCAGAGGGATGTGAGTGACTTAGATGGGATTTGTCACTCCTACATAACAGGAGCGATATCTTCGGGCCCCCTGATTGAGTGAGACTGCGAAATGCATGGCCATGCTCAAATGAGTCAATATGAGATATTGATTTCATTTGTTGTTACAAAGTCTACTCGAGTATCAGGAAACGAATGATTGGACTATACAAGGGTGACGCATTCTATGCCTTGTGTTCAATCTAGATATCTTGACAAATGGATTAAACGACACGAAAACATTGGTCACGGAAAGGTTATGTCAAATCACTGACATTCTTATTACTTGGGTAGCAGTGATGTATTGCTAGATACCGCTCACTGCTTGTAATATTAAAATGGGATTTTAATATTACTGCTAATGAAATGAGAACCTGCAGGGTCACATACATAGAGCAGACTAAAATTGGAGCAATGGATCCAAGTTGGACTCGGATTCAAATATGGGCCAGACTTATAACAGATGAGTCTAGGGTTGCACAGCTTACCTTACTGCTACTCACACTCACTTAAGACAGTCACTATTATAAATAGTATTGCTAAGGGGCTGCTAAGAGACACAATTTCAGAACCCTAGCCGCACCTACAGAAAAGTGAGTGAGAGAGCGACAAGTTTATTCTCTTCTCTTCACAACTAGCATTGTGTGAGAGACGTGAGGCTCCTCTTTTACAGATGTTGGACGTTTGTGAGTCTGTTCGTATGGATACCGTAGAGACATCATTTCTATTATAGTGTTGGTGATTCACGTCCTTCCTTTTGATCACGCTTCAAGAGGTAAATAATTTAAAAACTCAAATTATGACTTTTCGCATGGATCCTCGGTGGGAATCCTAATTTTTCTCCTGTGTGATGTAACCACAATTCCCAATAGTGGTATCAAAGCATCTTGCAAAATCATGATTCGGTTTTCTATTTTCATTTTTGCATGAGATAACATGTTTGTTGTTCTTGTTTTTTTATAAAAGATATGATCTTTAATATGTTATTTCAGAAAATGAATGAAACCGCTTTGCAAAAACATATTCTATTTTATGTGTTGTATGCAAAACTGTGCTGTTGTTTTCAAAAACCCATGAAGATGTTCATATGTTCTGTGAAAACCATTTTGTATCAACATGTATGTTTTTGCGAAGCTTTCTGGCATGTATGTGATACGTACAACATTTAGGAAACCTTGTTCTTGGTTTGCGGCAGCAAGGGTTATGGAATCCTTGTTTCTGTATAAGTAGCACAGTGCAAGGGGTTTTGGAAATGTAACACCCCAAATTTCTCATCTCTTAAACAGTAATTTTGACAGTTAACAGAATTTTACTGTTTAGTAATTTTTGGATACTGTAAAATTATTTTATTTATTCCGTCAACATATTTGATCGTTTTGAGTGATTTACTCCATGTCAGGAAAATAAAAAATTTTTTTGGCCAGGAAAAACTTTACGTAATTTAATTTTTACCGTTAGGTAATTATTTTATGTAATCTGATTTAATATTTGTGTGTTTTCTAATATTTGTGATTTTGTGAATGATTATGAATTTTTTTGACTGTATGTGGGCCCAGGTGGTCCTAGGTGGGCCCAGGTGACCATACGTGGGCCCTGGTGGGTCCCGCAAAGTGAAAAAAATTTCTACGCATAGAAAAATTTGTACTGTTTAGACGGAGACAAGGGATCTTACTAAACCTGAATCCGAAAATAGTTTTAGAAAATTTGTTTTGTACTGTATTTATTTATCGGAAGATAAAAATACAGTAAATATATTCTTTCGTGGGATTTTTAGTAGATAAAAATAGAAATTATATTGCTTAAGTCAACACTGGTGGTTTGGATATCTACCATTGATTTACTTAACGGTGGAGACTTGATCTTGATTTAATTAACGGTTAAGAAATAAATTTAATAAAGAAGTACTGGATAATCACCATTGATTTAATCAATGGTGTGAGAATAAACTTAGTTAAGCAAGCTTCAATATCAATCGTAGATTTAATCAACGGTGTAAATTTGATTATATAAAGTGACCATTTACAACCATTAGATTTAGAATTGATCAAGGGTGGAGATTTGGTCTTGTAAAGTAACAAGGACCATTTATGACCATTGGATGAAGAATTGATCAAGGGTGGAGATTTGGTCTTCTAAAAAGGTTATGACTAATTATAACCCTTGGATTTAAAGTTTGAAGGAGCAATCTTGACCCTTTATTTTGGAGACACATCTAATGGCTAGAATTTAAAGGAGAAGGATCCAATGGCTTAGATTTAGTCTTCTAAAAATTAAAAGTCTACCTAAATCCTAACCATTGAATTAATCAATGGCTAGAAATGCTCTAGATGGTAACTAATAATTATGACAACTTTGCATGCATAATGATGAAGGGGGGATGGTTTTGGAGTGTTAGGAAGGAGGAGACATGTTTAGACATGCTTGTATAGCCTTTTTAGGCCAAAGAAAAAGATGACAAAGTGGAAGACTTTGTGCATCACGTGATAGCCTTCAATTATGTCAAATGAATTCATATCTCTCCATTCTTTCACTCCCACGGCAGCAGCACCTTTGGTCACACTCTCCATATTCATTTTTCTACTTCACCAAAAAAGCCTCTATCTTATTCTCTCAAAATCCCAAGAACCAAGCAACCATTTTTCCTTCCATTTTCTCTCTATTGGTTCGGTCTCTACACCCAAATACACTATCCATTACCTATAATTTTCACTCTCATCATTTTCTAAAGCTAAACATCATTCTAAACACTTTTCATTTAGAAAGTTTTCCCAAAATCCCACTCTAAGTGCTTCAAAATCCCACTTTTACCTTACTTTCCTAGAGGTAAACTTTGGTTTTTATAGTTTAAAGTCATGTTTATGATTTTCTAAGCCATGATTGTTCCATGGTTTGTTTAATTTAATCCAACCATAGATCTTGAATCTACATGATATTCTAAGCAACTTTCATGTTGGAGATTTTCTCTAAATCATTCATCTTCATGGACTTTCTTCAAGATCAAAGTTATTGGGTTTTTGAGGTGAAGTATAAGAAGACTTCATTTCTTCTCTTCTTTTTTTCATGTTCTAAACCATATTTGATCCATGGTTCCTCTTAATCAAGCTTAGTATACTAATTTCTATGTATTTTGTTTTGTATTTGAGAAGCCCTTGGTGGTGAAGGACTTGGAAAGAGAAGCAAAATCAAGAAGCTTTGAGGATCTTCAAGAGGTAAGAGGGAGATCCATCTCACCAACCAATTATGGTGGTGGGAGATGGTCTTATATTTGATGGATTGTGAATTTATGTGAGAATTCCAATCCATGGTTATGTAATAATTAATTGTATGTTTATGAGCTTTGCTTTATTTTCTTGTGCTTTGATTATTTTTGTCTATGCTTAATATGCTTTGCATGATTTTATGACTTTGATAGTATACTTATAATATGCATGATGAGTATATGGCATGTTTGTGATATTTATGATGAAATATATATATGTATGTCACGATGTGTGGATGGAAAGAAAATTGATCTTGGTTCCAATGGCCAAGGAAGAGCTACGGTTTTGATGCCCTTGATGAGGGTCAATGTTGAAATTTTTCAAAAATAAGGAAATTAAATTTTGATCCCTAAAACAATAAGAATTTTGGCCAAGACACCTCAAAATAGGTGTTTACAAATTAATATGTTTATGGAAGAATAAAATTGGATTGATTTGAGGAGTATGGAAAATGAACTAAAGGTTTATTTTTTTTAAGAAAACATGAACACAAATTTTAGAATAAAATTTTATTGATTTATTTTGTGCAGAAACAAGAATAGAATTTATTTAAGTTAGAAGAAAATATTTCATGGTTCCAATGGCCATCTATAAGGTTTTGATAATTTCGAAAAATGTTTTGATGTTATGAAATATAAGAACTTTCAAATAAAGATTTTTGAAAAGGGAATTAAGTGTTATAAATTAGGTGAAGTGGAATTTTCATAAAAAGAAGATTGAAAGTATTGAACTTCAAATTAATTTAAAAAGAATCAATTTTTAGAAGTGATTTAGAAATATAAAAGAAAATGTTTGTAACTTAAATTTACTCACGAAGAATTTATTTGAGTTTTGGAAAACGTTAGAAAATTTAAAGTTAAGAAACAATAATTAAAACAACTCAATATGATTTTGTAGGACTAGATCAACAAAAAGTGATTTTGAGAAAATATATATTAAGGAAAAGATTTTTGACTAAGAATGAAAAAGGATTTGCAAAAAAAGTGAAAATGAATTTGAACAAATGGGTTTGGTTTTTATAACCATCGGTACTTCGGTTTTGAAAATAAAATTTTAATGGTTTTATTTGTGTAAAACCATATCAATTTAGAAGGAAAAATATTTAATGGTTTCAATAATCATGTCCACGTTTTTGAAGGCTTGTAATGCCTTGATTTTTATGAACAAAGTGATTTTCAAAGTAGAAACGTAACTTGAGTTAATACAAGAATTTAGAAATGGAATTAGAGCATTTATCACTTGAGAAATTAAGTTTTTGTAAATGAAAATATTTTCAAATTTCAATTTATTTTGAAGAAGGTTGTGTTTGGAAATGCTTTGAGAAAAATGAAGAATATAATGGTGATTTGAGAATTTACTAAAGTATAACTTATTTTCAAGTTTTGAAGTACGTGTGGAAATTTTAAGATTTGAAACATTGATTTATATCAATGAAAAAGTAATTTTGTGGATTATATTTGAAAAAAATTTCTTGAGTAAAGAAACGGGAAAAAGATTTTCTTGAGTAAGAAAATGTGTTAAAAATGATATTGACTTATTTGAAAGTCTAAAATAATGTTTGGAATATTGAGAAATATTTTACATGATTGTAAAATGGTGAAAAATGATTTACGTATCTTAAAAATGATACTTCTACGCAATTTGAAATATGTTAAAATATTTCTACGTGATTTGAATTACGTTTAAATATTTTATGTAAGTTTAAATATTTTACGTGATTTGAAATACAGTTGAAAAATTACTATGTGATTAAATAATGATAGAATATTTTTACGTAATTATGAAAAATGGTAGAAAATTGTTATGAGATTTGGGAAGCGTTTAAATATTTTACACTATTGAAAATATTATTGAAAAATATACACAATTTTGAAACAAGTGGAAAAATATGCGATTTGAGAAACGATATTTTTACGCGATTGAGAAAGACATTGAAAAATTAATACGTGATTTAAAAGTGCAATGTGAAGAGTTGCGGCATTTTGAAAACGTAACAAAAGTGTTACAAAGATTGGGAAAATATAATGTAAATGTTTTAATTTTGAAAATGTAATGAAACATTTTGGAATTGTGAAAACATAATGGAAATGTTATGCAATTTTGTGAAAACACGACGAAAGTGTTTTATAACTATGAAAATATGATAACATGATTTTGTGTTAAAAATATAGTATAATTACTGTTGAACCAGTGTATGGACATTGTATGAGAAAATGACATGTTTTGCCTATTATTGGCATTTGGTGCATTATACATGCATTAGAAAGATATGTCTGTGATTAGATTTGGTGCATTATATGTGCATTAAAAAAAATATGCGTTGAAGCATATGATTACATTGAACAAAATGAAATTGAAAAGATTTGGCCCTTTGGGGTTGGACTTGCACTGATATATTCGTGCATTGTATAAAATATAGCTAATAGCTATTATGGCCCTTGTGGTTGAAGAGGGAATGAGAATTGATAGTGAGGTCTATGATGGATCTGGGGGCGTCGAGGCGCAAGCGGTCGACCAGGTGGACGGTGGCGAGTACCTTGTGCCACTTGGCGATGCAGTCCATTGCAACGCATTGACGATACCCAACAAGAACACGATTCTTTTCAATGACTGGGAGATTGTCTTTGGGCTAAGGCTGACAATTGATCAGAGTATTCTTCTCGAAATTGTGAAAACCTCCATGGAGTTGTTTTTGAAAAACCGAGTCTTTGTACATATGCATAAATCTGAGCATTTATATTTGTGTGATATATTAATTGAGGAATATTGGTTATTGGTTATGATAATTAAATTGATAAATGATTGGATGATGATTAAACTGATAAATGATTGGATGATGATGATGATAATGTTGATAACATGATTATGGTATGATCTGTCTGTATGATATTGTTGGTCGTGTTATCTCTCGTGTCTTTGCCATGTTGGTATTGGTGTAGGTGATCTCACCTCTTTGTTATGTTGTTTTTCTTTGTGTCTATATTGTTAAAATCAAACAATAGAAGGATTGAGTTGTCTTAGACATAACGGGCGATAAATACTCTGAGATTGGTGACAACAATAAGGAGTGGACATTCAGGACTCGAAGGTGTGCAGTGTTGACAAAGGAACAGATATTTGATGCATCAAGATGAACAGATAAAGAATAAGTATGTTAAAGTTTCTCGCTAGTATTGTACCGTGCTATTAAGTAGGACCCGTCATGGGGTTTGCTACTGTCTGTCAAAAATATATAAGTTTGTTAATTATATATTTCTCTTTAAATTGTGATATTAATTGTTGTAAGTATTGTATAATGAATAGTTGAAATATGATTTTCAATGTTACCTAATATTTTCAGTAAATTTACGTTTCAGTAAAGAAGGAATTTTAAAATCCATCTTTTATAACTCAAACTTTGTGCGAACTTCTTTTCAAATTATGAGTCGGAAGTCAGAAATGTGATGCCTAGAGCTAGGGTGTTACATTAGTTGGGCCCTAGAGCTAGGGTGTTACATTAGTTGGTCCTAGAGCTAGGGTGTTACAGGAAACCCTACTCCTATTTTGCAGCAGTAGCATCAAGTGTTGATGTCAAGCTGTCAAGGAGGCACAAGGGTTCAAGTGTTGAACAGTGGCACAAGGGTTCCCCGCAGCGCATGAAGCGTTCATGTGTATTCGTGTTTAGGGTTCAAGTGTTGATACCCTAGCCGTCAAGGGAGGCGCAAGAGATTTAACTCCCGCCCGCTGACCGGGTAACGGGACCCCCGTGCTACCTCTGCGTAGTGTGTTTTTCGAAAGCACGATATTTTCTATCCAATTTTATGACTCATGAAAATAATAATGTAATATTGTTTTGAGTTTATATGTTCTTTGTGATGCATGGTGCATGGTTATGGCCTTTGTCCTCTTTTTATGCTATTTTGGTTTTTTTATAAATACGACCTGTGTGTCGTGCCTTTCTCTCTACATTCTGATTATACATTCTCTTCTCATCTAACTCCCCTCGAATGTAAAAGAGGTTTCTATATAATGTAATTATGATGTGGAGGCAAGAAGATGACATTAAGTAAGGACGTTGATAGGAGACGCTTGGTGAAGCTGGCTTAGTTAATGCTACTATCTTAAGGAGCCATAACCATGTCACTTTTATTATATGCTTTTTATGTATGAGATGCATGGATAATGTTTATGGTATGATAAACAGTTTAATAAATGGTGAGATCTAATAATAATAATAATAAATTCCCTCAAAGTAAATATTAAGTCATTATGTGATGCCTTCCAATGTGTGGCACTCGTCAAGACTAGTATTGATCAAGTGCAAATCTGCCAAAGTAGGATGCCTTTATCTATATTAGTAAGACGCGATGGGATAAAGGTAATATCTAATTTCCAACCATTAGGTCTGACTTAACTAGGCCATTTCAATAGGATTGAAGGCTTAGAGGCATGAAGTTGGGCTTTGGTCCATTAGATGGATTTGAATAAATGTTATTCACCTAACTATCCAAGAGTTACATGTGATGTAATTGGAAAGTGTTTCCTACCTAAATAACTGAATTTTGGATGATCAGCCAAAGCTGACTCAAAACTAGGTGAAATATGGATCTTGGCCCACTAGAAAATCTTACGATGGGATTTTCTGAGTCAATGCTGAGGGTCATTGACTTGAATAAAATAGTGGGAGGCATATTTAATTAAAAGACCTCATCAAATATGTTTATGGCATGATACCTATATTTTGCATATTTCTGTTGATAGATTACCATGGCAATAAACACATCAAGTAACTTATCACTGCGATCCGTCCTTGAGAAGGACAAGTTATCTGCAATGAATTTTCTAGACTGGTATAGGAATTTGAGAATTGTCCTCAAGCAAGAGAAAAAGCTGTATGTACTAGAACAGCCTATTCCTGAGCCACCTGCTGCTAATGCCCCTAGACTTGAAAAGGATGCTTATAAGAAGCATCAAGATGATGTCTTGGACATCAGATGTCTGATGCTGGCCACCATGAACTCTAAGCTCCAAAAGCAACACGAGAATATGGATGCCTACAATATAATCATATACCTTAAGAAGCTCTATCAAGAGCAGGCTAGGCATGAGAGATTCGAGGTCTCTAAAGCACTGTTTTAGTGCAAGCTGGTAGAAGGAAGCCCTATTGGTGCTCATGTACTTAAGATGATTAGGTACATTGAAAACCAAGAGAGACTTGGTTTTCCTTTAGGCCCAGAGTTGGCCACTGACTTAGTCTTGCAATCTTGCCGAAAAATTTTAGTCAATTTGTCATGAACTACAACATGAATGAGATTGACATATCACTACCAGAGTTACTAGGCATGTTGAGAATTGCTGAGCAAAACATAAACAAAGGCAAAGGAAAAGCCATAATGATGGTCCAAAAGAATAAGGGCAAGAAACAACAGAAAAAGCTCAAGGACAATTGGAAGGGCAAGGGCAAGGATAAGTCCAAACTCAGCATTTCTAGCTTGAAACCAGTGGGTGGAGTGGCTAAGGAAGGTACATGCTTCCATTGTGGTCAGACCAGACATTGGAAGAGGAACTGTGCCAAGTTCTTGGAGGAGCTAAAAAAGAAGAAGGGAAGTGAGACTTCCACTTCAGGTATTTTTGTTATTGAAGTCAATTTATCTACTTCTGCATCATGGGTATTAGATACTGGATGTGGATCTCACATTTCTGTAAATGTGCAGGTTCTAAAGAGTAGTAGACTATTGACGAAGGGCAAAGTCAACCTACGAGTGGAAAATGAGCAAAGGTTGCTGCATTAGCTGTAGGGGCTTATTTATTATCTTTGCCCACTTGGCTTGTAATAGAGTTAGAGAACTGCTATTTTGTGCCTGCTATTAGCAGGAATATCATTTCTATTTCTTGTTTGGACAAGAAAGGTTTTTCTTTTATTATAAAGGACAAGTGTTGTTCCATTTATATGAATGATATTTTTTATGGTAGTACACAATTGAGTAATGGACTTTATGTACTTGATCTCGAAACGCCCGTCTATAACATAAATACAAAGAGGTTTAAATCAAACGATCTAAACCCAACTTTTCTCTGGCATTGTCGTTTGGGCCACATAAATGAGAAATGCATCTCTAAACTCCATAAAGATGGATTCTTGGACTCGTTTGATTTCGAATCATATGAGATATATAAATCTTGTTTATTGGGGAAGATGACAAAGGCCCCATTCACCGGACAAGGTGAAAGGGCTAGTGATCTTTTAGGCCTTATATATAGTGATGTATGTGGGCCACTAAACACACTCGCTAAAGGCGATTTTCAATACTTCATTACATTACTGATGATTTCAGTAGATATGGATTTGTATTTCTTATGAAGCACAAATCAGAATCCTTTGAAAAGTTCAAAGAGTTCAAGAATAAAGTACAAAACTAACTTGGTAAGAGTATTAAAATCTTTTGATCAGATCGAGGAGGAGAATACTTAAGCCAACAGTTTAATGATTATCTAAAAGAGTGTGGGATAATATCTCAACTCACTCCACCAGGAACACCACAATGGAATGGTGTCTCTGAAAGGAGGAACAGGACCTTGTTGGACATGGTCCGATCCATGATGAGTCATGCAAACCTTCCAGGCTCCTTCTGGGGACATGCTCTATTAACAGCAGCTTTCACACTTAACCGTGTTCCATCTAAGATGGTTCAAAAGACACCATATGAGATATAGACTGGGAGACAGCCCAGTATATCTTTATTGAAGATTTGGGGCTGCGAAGCTTATGTGAAACGTCAAGTTTCTGATAAGCTTGGACCTAAATCAGATAAATGCATTTTTATGGGGTATCCAAAGGAAACCAAGGGATACTTTTTCTATAATCCTACCGAGGGCAAAGTGTTTGTCGCACGGACAGCTGTGTTTCTAGAAAGGGAGTTTATCTCCAAAGGAACCAGTGGGAGAAAAGTAGAACTTGAAGAAGTTTAAGTTTCACAAAGCAGCAATGAACTAATGATGGAAATAGAGCAGTCTCCACAAAATATTGTGGAACAACAACCTGCTCTAGTAGCACAAGACCTGTGTAGGTCTAACAGGATACGTCATCAACCAGAGAGATATGGATTTCTCATGACCCAGCAAGGTGACGTATTGCTCATGGATCAAGATGAGCCTATGACTTACCAAGAAGCCATTATTGGCCCAGAATTTGAGAAATGGCTTGAGGCCATGAGATCTGAAATGGATTCCATGTATGCCAACCAGGTATGGACCTTGGTTGACCCACCTGAAAGGGTAAAACCCATTGGGTGCAAGTGGGTTTTCAAGAAGAAAACCGACATAGATGGTAATGTGCATACCTTTAAGGCGCGATTGGTGGCTTAAGGTTTCAAACAAATTCATGGTGTAGACTATGATGAAACGTTTTCCCCAGTTGCGATGTTTAAATCTGTTCGGATCTTGCTTGCTATTGCAGTATACCATGATTATGAAATCTGGCAAATGGATGTCAAAACTGCTTTCCTTAATGGAAATCTTCTCGAGGATGTGTACATAACACAACCTGAGGGTTTTGCCACTCCAGAGGATGCTGGAAATGTGTGCAAGTTGTAACGATCTATTTATGGATTGAAGCAAGCTTCCAGAAGCTGGAATCTTTATTTTGATGATACAATAAAACAGTTTGGTTTCATCAAGAATGAAGAAGAATTGTGTGTCTACAAGAAGGTTAGTGGGAGCACTATTGTCTTTCTGGTATTGTATGTAGATGACATACTACTTATCGGAAATGACATCCCTACCCTATAGTCCGTAAAGACTTGGTTAGGGAACTGCTTCTCTATGAAGGACTTGGGCGAAACCACCTATGTGTTAGGTATCAGGATCTATAGAGATAGATCACTGAGACTGCTTGGCCTAAGTTAGAGTACATACATAGACACAGTGTTAAGACGGTTTAACATGCATGAATCCAAGAAAGGACTCTTGCCTATGTCGCATGGTGTAAGCCTATCTAAGGCTCAATCCCCTTCCACCCAAGATGAGAGGGATCGCATGAGCAAGATTCCATATGCATCTGCAATTGGATCTATCATGTATGCCATGTTATGTACTCGACCAGACATCTTGTATGCTTTGAGCATGACAAGTAGGTACTAGTCTGATCCCAGTGAAAGTCACTGGACTGCTGTCAAGAACATCCTTAAGTACTTGAGAAGGACTAAGGATTCGTTCTTGGTATATGGAGGCAAGGAAGAGCTAGTTGTAAAGGGTTATACTGATGCTAGCTTCCAAACTGATAAGGATGACTCTAGATCGCAATTGGGTTATATTTTTTACCTAAATAGTGGGGCTGTGAGCTGGAAGAGTTCAAAGCAAGAGACAGTCACCGATTCTACCACAGAGGCTGAGTATATTACTGCCTCCAATGCAGCAAAGGAGGCCGTTTGGATCAGGAAGTTCATTGCTGAACTTGGTGCTTTTCCTAGCATTGTGGACCCAGTAGACCTCTATTGTGATAATAATAGAGCCATTGCATAAGCTAAGGAGCCTAGATCTCATCAGTGATCCAAACATATACTTAGGCGCTTCTATCTCATTCGAGAGATCATCGATAGAGGAGATGTGAAGATATGCAGAGTACCAACAGATGATAACATTGCTGATCCACTGACAAAGCCTCTTGCACAGTAGTAGTATGAGGGTCACACTAGGTCTTTAGGCATTAAACATATGCCCGATTAGCTCTAGTGCAAGTGGGAGATTGTTGGTGTATGCCCTAGAGGCTGATACATTTGTCTGTATTTACATACATTCTATTATGCTTATTTTAATATATGAGGCATTTCATTTATTGTGTTCTTTTTTATAAACATAATAAAATCCTTAGAATAGTAAGTTTGATGCCATAGGTTATCGAGTGGATGACTTGATCGTGAGATCCTTTTAGTTATAACACTATTTTTAAATGTCCCTAGTCAAGTATTAATGTTAATTAGGACAACAATAATACATTAAGACTAGTATGTGCATAGATTGATGACCACATGTCACGGGTCATGGATATGAGATATCAAGTCTGCACATGGGTACATATTAGAGTAATGATGTATTGGACTGACCCACCATGAGAACGCTACAGGGATCGTTACGTGAGTGTTATAAGCGATTCTCATAGTGACAATGGTGTTTGTGATCCTTTGACCTAAAATCACTATGATTCCTACATGAGGAGTTGTGTGTTTTAATACCATCAAACGTCATCTGTAACAAGGTGATTATAAAGTTAGTTGTTGGACATACCACAAATCATGCAGAGGGATATGAGTAACCTAGATGGGATTTGTCACTCCTACATAACAGGAGCGATATCTTCGGGCCCCCTGATTGAGTGAGACTGCGAAATGCATGGCCATGGTCAAATGAGTCAATATGAGATATTAATTTCATTTGTTGTTACAAAGTCTACTCGAGTATCAGGAAACGAATGATTGGACTATACAAGGGTGACGCATTCCATGCCTTGTGTTTAATCTAGATATCTTGACAAAGGGATTAAACGACACGGAAACATTGGTCACGGAAAGGTTATGTCAAATCACTAAAATGGGATTTTAATATTACTGCTAACGAAATGAGAACCTACAGGGTCGCACATATAGAGCAGACTAAAATTAGAGCAATGGATCTAAGTTGGACTCAGATTCAAATATGGGCCAGACTCATAACAGATGAGTCTAGGGTTGCACAACTTACCTTGCTGCTACTCACACTCACTTAAAGCAGTCACTATTATAAATAATACTACTAAAGGGCTGCTAAGAGACACAACTTCAAAACCCTAGCCGCACCTACAGAAAAGTGTGTGAGAGAGCGACAGGTTTCTTCTCTTCTCTTCGTAGCTAGCACTGTGTGAGAGACGTGAGGCTCCTATTTTGCGGACGTTGGACGTTCGTGAGTCTATTCGTGTGGATACCGCATAGACATCATTTTTATTACGGTGTTGGTGATTCACATCCTTCCTTTTGATCACGCTTTAAGAGGTAAATAATTTAAAAACTCAGATTATGGCTTTTCACATGGATCCTTGGTGGGAATCCTAATTTTTCTGCTGCGTGATGTAACCACAATTCCCAACAATTTGAATTCTATCTCTCTTGGTTAATTCATTTAAGAGTGAAAGGTATCTATCTCCTCTATCCATTCATTTCAAACGAATAATAGCTTCAATGAAAATTGATAATCAAAGTTTTGCGAAAGAATTGTGAAAATATTTTTGAAACTCAATTCACTCCCCCTCTTGAGTTTTAAGGCCACTTAGTAACAAGTGGTATCAAAGATAGACTCTTGTGTAAAGAGCTTAGCAGTTTCAAGAGAAGTGATGGCTTCAAATGGTTTTTGTAACGAATGTTCTTCTATAAATCGACCTCCCTATTTCAATGGTGATGATTATGCCTACTAGAAAGAATGAATGAACATTTTTATTGAAACTATTGATATTGATGTGTAGGATGCCATTGAAAATGGTGCCTTTGTTTCTAAATGTATAGTTGATGGTGTAAGAACTAATACACCTAGAAGTGAATGGACAGATGAAGACAAAAAGAAAGTTCAATACAATTTGAGAGCCAAGAACATCATTACCACATCCTTGGGATATGATGAATTCTTTAGGTTGTCAAATTGTAAGACAACCCAAGAAATGTGGGATACCCTACAAGTAACTCATGAGGGCACAAGTGAGGTAAAAAGATCAAGAATAAACACTCTCACTCATGAATATGAATTGTTTAGAATGAATCAAGGAGAAAGCATTCAAGAAATGTAAAAAAGATTTACACATATCATAAATCATCTTACTTCATTGGTAAAGACTTTTCCTAATGAGGATCTTATTAACAAAGTCTTGAGGTGTTTGAGTAGGAATTGGCAACCCAAGAAGACGACTATTGTGGAATCAAGGAACTTATTAACAATGACTTTGGCCACCTTATTCGGGAAGCTCCAAGAGCATGAATTAGAGCTAAATAAACTCGATCAAAATGAGGAACATGACAAGAAGAAGAAGAGGATTGCACTCAAAGCCACCTCATCTACAATTGAAGATGATGATGAAGATAATGGAGATGGTATAGAAACTCTGGACCTTAATGAGGAGGATCTTAGTCTTCTTGTGAGAAAGTTTGGAAGATTCTTAAAGAAGAAGGGATTCCAAAAAAGAGAACTTCTTCCTCCCAAGATAACCTATTACAAAGGGGAAGGAACCTTATCAACTTCAACATATTTTGAATACGGTAAACTGGGGCATATGAAGATGGAATGTCCTATATATCTTAAGAAATCAAAAAAGTTTGAGAAGAAACCCCTTAAAGAAAAAAAGGAAAGAGAGCCTACATAGCATGGGAAGAAAATGACATGGACTCCTCCGATAGTTCAAAAAATGAAGAAGTCCATTTATGTCTCATGGCTAGAGGTGAAGAAGAAGAAAAAAGCGACACCGAGATAACATCTTCAAACCTAGATTCTTCACCTTCCTATAATGAATTACATGATACTTTTCAAGAATTGCATGATGCATCCATGAGGCTCACAAAAATGGTTTTATCCTCCAACAAAATAATATCCTTATTGATAAACAAAGTTGTCATGTTAAACAAGGAGATTAACGAGCTTAAAGTTGAAAATGACACCTTAGGACTTATTGATGCTAACTCATTATGCATGACTTGCTCTTCTCTTGATAATGCATTCGTTCAATTACCTTGCTCATCATATAAATCATTTGAAAAGGAGGTTGAGGATTTAAAAAATACTCTTGCAAAATTTACCTTTGGAAGAGACAATTTAAATGTGTTACTAGGAAAGCAAAAATATGTTTTTCAAAAAGTCGGGTTGGGATATAATCCAAATAACCATCAAAAGTCTTATAAAGATTTCTTTGCTTGCTCAAGTACATCAAGTAGCCCCTTTATCAAATACTTTTATTGTAGTAAGAAAGGGCATAGTGCATTAACATGTAATATAAGAAAAAACATCAACACCAAGGTTGGAACTAAGAGGGTTTAGGTTCCTAAGGGCACCTTGCTTAATGATAACACACAAGGACCAAGAGAATTGGGGTACCAAAGGTTAAAAGTTGAATGTGTGTTATAAGTGTGCTTGAAGACCAAAAGCTCAAGTTGGTATCTTGATAGTGGTTGCTCCAAACACATGACGGGTGATGCATCCAAGTTCTCCTTCCTTGCACCAAAGAAGCATGGACATGTAACATATAGGGATAACAACATAGGAAGGATCCTTGGAGTTAGAAAAGTTAGTAAGAATCACTTTACTTCAATTGAAAATGTCTTGTATGTAGAATGACTTAAATATAACCTGCTTAGTATAATTCAATTATGTGATAAAGGAAATAAAATTATATTTGATTCAAATTATTACATAATTGAAGACAAAATAATAAACAAGTTAAGGTTGTTGGTCATAGATTTGATAACATATATATGATTAATCTTGATGATATTACCTCTCAAAATGTAAAATGTCTTATGAGTAAGGAGAGTGATTCATGCCTATGGCATAGAAGAATTGCTCATATTCATATGGATCATCTAAACAAACTTGTTTCTAAAGATTTAGTAATTAGTTTACCAAAGCTCAATTTTGAGAAAAATAGACTTTATGATGTATATCAAAAAGGTAAACAAGTAAAGGTCTCTTTCAAAGTTAAAAATATTATTTCCACTACTAGTCCTTACAACTTTTGCATATGGATTTTTTTGGACCATCAAGAACTATGAGCTTTGGGGGTAATTATTATGCTCTTGTGATTGTGGATGATTATTCTAGATATACATGGACCCTATTCCTTGCTCATAAGAATGATGTCTTTCATGCATTTAGAAAACTTGCAAAGGTTGTTTAAGATGAGAAAAATTATAGCATTGTATCCACAAGAAGTGATCATGGTGGGGAATTTGAAAACCAAGATTTTGAATTATTTTGCAATGAAAATGACATTGAGGATAATTTTTCTGCTCCTAAAACTCCATAACAAAATGGAGTGGTTGAAAAGAAAAATAGATCTTTATTAAAGGAGTTAGCAAGAACTATGCTCAATGAGATAAACCTTCCTAAGTATTTTTGGGCCGATGCGGTAAGTACTACTTGTTATGTTATGAATAGGGCTTTAATAAGGCCAATCTTAAAGAAAACCCTCTATGAACTATACAAAGGAAGGAAACTAAACATCTCACACTTTCATGTCTTTGGTTGCAAATGCTTTGTTTTAAACAATGGAAAAGATAACCTAAGTAAGTTTAATGCTAAATCCAATGAGAGAATATTTCTTAGTTATTCTCTTAGTAGTAAATCCTTTAGAATTTATAATAAAAGAACAATGATCATTGAGGAATCAATTCATGTTGCATTTGATGAAACTAACCCAAATGATCTGAGAAAGGATTTGGTTGATGATGTTATAGAAAGTTTGGAAAAGATTCACTTGGAGAATCAAGAAAAAGAAGCCAAAAAGTAAGAAGAAAACTCAATTGATCCTCCAAGGCAAGAGGATTCACAAATCATAGACTTTCCCAAGGAATGGAGGACGTCAAGATATCATCCCCTTGACAAAGTGATAGGTGATGTATCAAAAAGGGTAATCACTCAAAACTCTCTTAGAGATGCATGTAACCATATGGCTTTTGTCCCTCAAGTTGAACCTAAAAACATAAATGAGGTCATTAATGATCAACATTGGATGTTGGCCATGCAAAAAGAACTAAACCAATTTGAGAGAAATCAAGTTTCGGAATTAGTTCCAAGGCTCAATGATCATCCCATAATTGGCACCAAATAGGTCTTTAGGAACAAACTTGATAAAATAAACTTAATAACAATAAATAAAGTTAGGTTGGTTGCAAAAGGCTATAATCAAGAAGAAAGAATAGATTATGAAGAAACTTATGCTCCCGTAGCTAGATTAGAGGCCATAAGAATTCTACTTGCATATGCATGCATCATGGATTTCAAACTTTTTCAAATGGATGTTAAAAGTGCTTTCTTAAATGGTTTTATACAAGAAGAAGTGTATGTGAAACAACCTCTTGGTTTTGTAAACTTTGAACTGCCCAACCATGTCTTTAAATTGAAAAAGGCATTGTATGACTTAAAACCAGCCCCTAGAGCTTGGTGTGAAAGGTTGATCAAGTTCCTTTTAGAAAAAGGCTTTTCTATATGAATGGTTGACACTACTCTTTTTATCAAGTATAAAAAGCATGACATTCTTCTTGTTCAAATATATATTAATGTTATAATATTTAGTGCTACTAACAACTCTCTTTGTAAGGAACTTGTCAATATTATGCAAAATGAATTTGAAATGTCAATGATGGGTGAGCTCAACTTCTTCCTTGGTCTCCAAATCAAGCAAACAAGAGATGGGACCTTCATAAGTCAATCCAAGTATTTCAAGGAGCTACTCAAGAAATTTGAAATGGACAATACCAAGCATATGGCTACACCAATTAGCACTTCTTGTTATTTGGACAAGGATGAAAGAGGTAAATCTATAGAAATCACAAAATATAGAGGTATGATTAGCTCACTCAATTATCTTACAGCAAGTAGGCCTGATATTATGTTTAGTGTACGCATGTGTGCTAGATTTCAAGCAAATTCTAAAGAATCACACCTAAGTGTTGTAAAAAAAATTATGAAACATCTAATATGCACTTCACAAATGAGTTTGTGGTACCCTAAAAGTGCCTCATGTAGTCTAATTGATTATTCTGATTCTGATTTTGCTGGATGCAAAATGGATAGGAAGAGCACTAGTGGGACATGCCACTTGCTTAGAAGCTCACTAGTTTCTTGGCAAAGCAAGAAACAAATAGTGTGGCATTGTCTACAGCTGAAGCTGAATACATTACAATTGGGAGTTGTTGTGCTCAAATCCTTTGGATGAAACAACAACTTCTAGACTATGGTATTAAACTTGATCACATCCCTATAAGGTGTGACAACACTGTGAAATCAATTTGTCTAAAAATCCCATTTTGCACTCAAGAACAAAACACATAGAGATAAGCACCATTTCATAAGGGATCATGTTTAAAAAGGAGATTGCATGCTCGAATTTATTGAAACCACTAAATAACTAACTGACATTTTCACTAAGCCATTAAACAAAGAAGCATTCTTTTATATAAGAAGTGAATTTGGCATATTAGACCAATCGTGCATCTAAACTCTTGCTGCATAATTCTTCTGCATAATGAACAATCTTATTGCTTAATATGTTATAATTGAGTTCATTGCATAATTATCTTGCATTTTATCTTGAATCCAATACTGACTTGAGCATCGGAGTGTCCCCAAAAATTTTTTTGCAGGTGCTTGATCCATGCTTAAGTCCCCTAATTTCCATTAATCATGTTCCTACTGAAGAAAATTGTTTTCTGGTTCTCTTGGAGAAGAAAATTCTGTGTTTGGGATGCTTTTAAAGTGGTTGGTGAAACCAAGCTAAGATGGAACAAATTGGTGCATTATGGACTGATTTCTTAAAGAATTCTTTGTTTTTGAAAGTGCAATAATCAGTTAGAAAAAGAAAATAATCTATTAGTAGGGTGTTTGGAATTAATTGAAGTGGGTAAAGTGCTCTCTGCTAGGCAAATTAACCAATTAGGATGCTTCACTAATTGATTATTGGAGAATTGGAGTTTCCTAGAACTCTCTGCCATAACACAATAACCGATTAGAGCCACTCTCTAATCGGTTAGGGGCCATATTCTCTAACCCACCTAACTGGTTACACAACCCCCCGTAACCGATTATTGGGCTTCAAAACACTCCTAGTCGTGAACCCCCTTCATTCACGTATCATCCCTTTCCTTCATTGTCATCTTCTTCCTCAAGCACCCACTCATACCCACTCACTCAAACACCTTTCCCACTCCAAATCTAACCAAAATCAACCAATAAAACTCATTTTTGATCAAATTCCATCACTTTTCACTAATCAAAACTTCCATTTTCTTCCAAATTTTCACCTTCCCCCACACTTTCTCTCTCCTAAACCGAGCCCTAGCCTCCATTTTCAATCATGGCCACCAATTCATCACACCCCAAGCATTCTCGCTCCAAAAATCCTAATGTACCCCTGCCAACACCTACTTCACCCACTGACCAAGACTTCTCCATTAGCCTTAACATTAGAAGATACTTCTCTCACAAAAATCAGATGAAGGCATACACACTGCATTTTCACGTGCGACGCCTCATTCAGCCCAAATAAATGGACTGGGACTTCTTCATCAAAGAAGGATTCACATCCCTCACAAAGCTCTTAGAATTCTATGGGTTGAAAACTCTTGCCACCACCAACCCCGTGTACTTCTATCTTGAACTCACAAAAGTTTATTTCTGTAATTTCAATATTATTAGTGGAAATCTAGTTTCTGAATTTAAGAGGCATACAATCCTTGTGTCACCAAGTCAGTGGACTACCATGTTTGGTCTCACTTATTCTGGAGACAAACTTCCTGTGGAAAATTATAGCTCATGGTGTGATTGGTTATGCTATAGCGAAGACTAGTTTTGATGATAACAAACATAAAGATGATGAGAAGACTAAGTCTAAGAACTTCAAGATTAGCTTTAGGACTTAGAATCTTTTTATACGGAGACTTTTTGGATATATCCTTATTTTTTCAAGATAAAATAAAAACAGTTTAAACTAAAATCCCAAAACTGAAAATGATCATGAAAATAAATTAAAAGGTTTTGGTGTTTTGAAATTCATCTGGGCAATTTTCTAAAAGTATTTACAAATGTTCTTTCAACAGGGTTAGTCGAATAAAGAGACCTTTATTCGAATAAACCAAGCCTAGAAAAATTGTCTTTTAACTGAGTTATTCGAATAACCCAAGAGTTATTCAAATAATATTTTCAAAATCTTATATTGTGCCTCTATTTTCATAAGTGCTATTCGAATAGCACCTTTGCTATTCGAATAAAAGGTTTTTAGAATGGCTTCTTTTAAATAAGCGATTCGAATAACCCCAAAGTTATTCGAATAGACCTATTTCTTAGAAAATGTTTTAAAGTAGAGTTATTCGAATAACCCTCATGTTATTCGAATAACCTATATCAGTACTGATTCTTTAAAAATGTGTTATTCGAATAACACAAGAGTTATTCGAATAAACATGGGTTATGAATTTAGAAAGAAACGGCCATATTCATATTAATTATGAGAGTTAATTCTTCCAATGGTTATTTTCTTCAAAGACTCTATAGATATTGACCGTGGGTCACCTCTGAAGTTTGCCCAACTATCTGAATTATTCTTTGTTTGCTTTAAAATGTGATTTATAATTTATGCATATTTTATGTGTTCTTTTCACCAAAACTTTGAGATATCCTTAAAGAGCTTCCTAGTGCTTCAATTTGTGACATTTACTCTTTGTGAGAGTTTCACCTCATCTATTTTCTGATTCTTTGTAACAAGGGTGAGGTATCTCTCAAGATTTGCATAAAGGTAAGGTATCCCCAAAAGTTGAGGCTTTAGCACAAGGGTAGAGTTTCCCTATGTGTGAAAAGTGCTCTAGTTTGTTACAGTAGCAAGCACCTATTTTAGCTTGTATTCATAGTGAAAAATCTCAGATAACTTTTCTAGGACTGGACGAAGGCCGCAAATGGTTTGGTGGCTAAACTAGGATAAATATTGTGTCTGCTCTTCTCATCTTAATATCTTTATTTACTGTAATTTATTTTTTATTGGTTAAATGTTTATTTTCTATTCCTAAGGCTTTTTATCCTCTCTTTGTATTCACATCTTTTATTAAATAGCTTCAACGAATTTTGTTTTAAAAGCATTTGCGAAAAATTTTCTATACTCAATTCACCCCCTCTTGAGTATTGGAGCCACTTGGTAACAATTGGTATCAGAGCTAGTGTAACACCCCTCGATTTAATAACCACGGCACAATCGTCATTATGTCACGGTCACTAAATGTCGGTGTGCTAACATTGTCAAATAACAAACTTTATCAAAATGTTAATCATTTCTCATATGAGGAAAATAGGAGCCACGAATGAATAGTTACATATACAACCAATTAAAATATGAATTATAAGATGTACTCAATTTACAACATTTAAGTCTGGATAATCACCTTAAAAACATACATATACCCCAAAATACACTTTATATAGGTAATGCAAAATAAAATATAAACTACCCACATCATATCCGCAACTAAGGAGTTGGGCACTCCATCGAATCCCGAATGGGTGAGGCAACTCCGGGCTCACCGGTGTAGTAAGAAATACAGGATAAGGTCTTCAATCACAGTCCTCTTCATGGTCAAAGTCAGACGCCCAGCATATCGCATACACTTGTCAGTCCAGTCGACTCGCCAGGTCTTAGCACCACCAGTGAACACAATTCGAACGAACCCAATAGAACTCCCTTCGCAACGACATCACCGGATACAGTGGGTCAAACCAAAAAAATCCAAAAGAATCCAACCTCGTTCCCACTTACAGTCTTTAACCAAAAATTGACATAGAGCAAGAAAAGTACAAGAAAGAGGTAAGACATCCTACCATCATTACTAATTATAGCAACAAGAAACCAAATGGCGCAAAGTGTCCACATAGCATTTTTTACAGCAATGATGATAATAAACATTTAGTAGCAGTCATAATCAACCAAACAGTTCTAGGCAGTTATGTATATATCAGTAATGCAACAGTTCCAATTATAATAACAATGAATGCCAGATAATTCATGGACCCACTATGCATATGCATACAAAATCAAAATCCTACTCCATGGAGCTAGACACAAACGGTCGGAGAGAAAGATCAGGCGACATGTCTGCAACTAGGCTGCCGAGGCCAAAGTGCTACAATTCTGAATTTATCCACGTGCACATCATAGCATTATACAGACAGTCTACACTAGATCGCGATATAGGACAGTGTCTTGGTCCGGATCGTCAGTGTGTTTGCATCGGTCTGCCCCACGAATAGAGAGCTACTAACTGTCCATTGCGAGGTACCCGCACCCTGACGCCCCCAAGGTCAACCGAAGACCTACACTTGTCTATTCTCACCCGCACTAAGGTGTGTTCAACTCCTAGGCAACTAGGCCTTACGACAGTCCAATGGACATTCACAATGTATACAGACTCTATGTATAATCATGTATGATCATTATTACATGCTATTCCATCATATGCCACAGTTGGCCAAAGCAAGAATTGATCAAAATCATTGGCCACTCACATGGACCCACAATAACATCATATGGTTATTAAATAAATTAATACATTTTTAAAGTGTATTATGAAGTCTTGTTTAGGTTTAGCTTTTCTTACAAGGTTTGTCTCTAAAGGAATTCTCTTAGTTAATTTAAATCCTCTTAGGTAATTTATTCATATACACTTAGAAGGTTATTCTAAGATCTCAAAATCTCACACTCTCATGTTCTTACCCTAATTAAAATTATCCTAAGTCTTATGAAAATTCCATTCTTGATTCTTTAAAATTTATGAATCTCAAAGTATAATTTAATTTCCCAATTTGCTAATTCTTGCATCCTGTTACCACTAATTAAATCACTAAGTGTTGGGTGATAATTATAATTTTGGATTCGACGAAGAAATGTCTCTAGTGTACAATTGAGGCTGCCATTCGACGAAAAATGACCTAACATTGTGCTTAATGGTCAGAAGATCAAATTCGACGGGTATGGTCAGAAGTCTAACTCGACGGATTTGGTCAGAAAATCAAATTCGAAAGATATGGTCAGAAGTCTAACTTGACAGATTTGGTCAGAAAATCAAATTCGACGGATATGGTCAGAAGTCTAAACTCGACGGATTTTGACATTATGTTTGATGGTCAGAAGTCTAAAATTGACGGATTTGGTCAGAAAATCAAATTCGAAGGATATGGTCAGAAGTCTAAACTCGACGGATTTAGTCAGAAAATCAAATTCGATGGATATGGTCAGAAGTCTAAACTTGACGGATTTTGACATTGTGTTTGTGTGACTGGCATGTATCTGATAAAGAATGTGTTTTGATGATAACAAACTTAAAGATGTTGCAAGATCAAGTCCAAGAGTATCAAGACCATCAAGTATAGCTTTTAGGACATCAATCATTTTGTAAAGGTATATAAAGATTCATAAATAGCTTAATCTTGTGTTTCGAAATGGCACACAAGTTTTCAAGGCTTTAATATGGTTTTTAACTTCCAAAGAATCAACCATTTCGTGTCCATAAACCTACAAGATCATATGGAATCAAGAGCAACATTTAAAATGGCTCAAAACATGTTTTTCATATGTATTATTCGAATAAAGGGTTGCTTATTCGAATAACACAAGTCAGAGGTTCCAAATAAATCATCCAGGAAAGGATTTATTCGAATAAGCCATGCATTATTCGAATAAATGATTCAAAAATGTTTTGGCACGAATAAGTTATTCGAATAACAAAGTGTTATTCGAATAACACATTTCCAGGAAGTCAGTTTATTAATTGGTTATTCGAATAACAGAGTTGTTATTCGAATAACAATGTTGTTATTCGAATAACGAGAACTCAGAAGCTCATTTATTCGAATGAGTTATTCGAATAACATGTTTTCCCAGAAGCCAAACATTTAATTGGTTATTCGAATAACCAGGACGTTATTCGAATAATATGTTTTCTCAGAAGCCAAACATTTAATTGGTTATTCGAATAACCAAGGTGTTATTCGAATAACTCATTACAGAGGAAAACACGCTGAAGCTATTTCAAGCGTTATTCGAATAAGAAATCTCTTATTCTAATAAGAGAGGTTTCTATAAACAGAAATTAACGGATAGTTACATAACATTTAATGCTCTAACCACCTCCCAACGGCTCTAATCTTCAATGACTTATAAATAGAAGTTATTGGGCATTTATGGGGGTTAGATAATCAATCTGAAAAACCTTGGTTGAGCATTAAAAATGAGTCTTCAACCTTTCCTCCATTAATACTCTGTTTCTGAGCGTAAACCGTGAATCTTATACCCGTTGAATTTCTAGTTATATTATCTGCCCTTTCAAGAGAGTTTTTATCTATTCAATCTTTGTAAATTCTGTAGAGAGGGTGAGGCATCCCTCCAAACTGTAAAAGGGTGAGGTATCCCTTGGAAAATAGAGGCTCAAGCATTAGGGTGAGGTATCCCAAAGTGTTGAGTGCTCAAGGTTGTAGTGGTTGTCAAGCACCCATTGAAGCTTGAAGATATAGTGAAAAATCTCAAGTTGTTGCTTGGGGACTGGACGTAGATCACAAGTGGTTTGGTGATCAAACCAGGATAAATGACTGTGTTTGTTTTCTCTAAACCCTTCTCTTTACTTTGTATACTATTTTATTGAATTGCTTGGATATTGTCTCCTTAGGCTATCACTTTTATAAGTAAAAGTGTTTATCTCATTAATCCAATTATCTCTAATCATTCAATAGCTTCAACGAAAATTAGTTATCAAACGATTTGCGAAAGATTTGCGAACTTATTTTACTTACTCAATTCACCCCCCCTCTTGAGTATTGAGGTCACTTGGTAACAGTTTGGTGGTCAGAAGTCTAAACTCGACGGATTTTGACATTGTGTTTGGTGGTCAGAAGTCTAAACTCGACAGATTTGGTCAGAAAATCAAATTCGACGGATATGGTCAGAAGTCTAAACTCAACGGATTTTGACATTGTGTTTGGTGGTCAGAAGTCTAAACTCAACGGATTTGGTCAGAAAATCAAATTCGATGGATATGGTCAGAAAATCAAATTGTTACTATTCTTCACATAAAATCTCCAAATTTCTGGGCTCAAAATCGTGACCATCTGAAAACCAATCGGACGTCATTTCCTTCCATATTATATGTTCCAATACATTCAGTTATGTCAAAACACACAAAAACAATCAAATAGCACACATACATCACAACCAACATGCAAACAAGAATGACCCTCAATACCAGTCACAAACAACGTTCCTAAATGCTAAAAGAGGTTGAGGAGGAGTGTCTTCCTCTTACCTTAGAGAAGAACAAAGAAAGCAAGCTCCTTTTGTCCTTGAAATCTGGTTCTTCACCATCACCAGAACCTTGGTGTTCAAATCCATAAAAATCAACATCAACGATTGGAAATGGCACCCATAGTCACCAATGTGACGATGGAATACAAAAATGGGGAGAAAGGAGAAGAAAGTTGAGAGCTTTACCTTAAAGCTTGAAGCTTTGGTGTTAGGCTACCACCCACGAAAATGGAGGGGGAAGGAGGAGTTTCACAAAGAAGAAGGCTTGAGGATGGAGAGGGGAAGAAATGGTTTAAGTTTGGCTTGAGCAAGGGAAGCTTGAAAATCAACAATGGTGTTTGTGGGTGTGTAGCCGTATAGAGAAGAGAGGAAGATAATGAGAGCAGCGTGAGGGAGAAAGAGAGACCAGCGTGAATGAGAGAAAATGGGGAGAAAAATTGTAATATTACCCCCCCCCCAAAACCGTGCTGCAAAATGAGGGTGAGGAGAGAGAGTGAATAGTGGTTGGGAAGGAAGCTTCCTAGAAGCTTCCTTGTAACATCCTTGAGAAGCCTCGTGTGCTTCTCGATAAAATGCGTAGTAAGCTTGTCTCCTTGATTAAATACATTTGACAGATGATTAATTTCACTGTTAAAATTATTTTCTCAGTGAATAAAGTTACAGCTGATGAAAATAATATTTTATTATCCATCAGATGATTTTATGATACAATGATTTTATTTATCAGATAAAATCTCGTAAAACGTAAACTTCATAAACTGTGTCCAGCCTCGGGTTTAGTAAGATCCCCCATCGACGTTTTCACAGTCCAAAGTTTACCAACCTTAGGAAAATATTTCATTTTCCCGGCTCCGCTCAATAGGCACGTCAAATGAGAAATATATTAAAATATTCAATGTTTCTAGAAAATTCCACAAAAATCACCAAAAATCACAAATATTATTAAATGATTGTTTATAATGAAATAACTAATTTTTGGGATGTTACAACTAGACTCTTGTTTAAAGAGCTTAGTAGCTTCAAGAGAACATGGCTTCTTCAAATGGCTTTTCAGAGGGATCTTTCATAAACCAACCACTTTTTTTCAATGGGGATGGTTATTGTAACACCCCAAATTTCGTATCTCTTAAACAGTAATTTTGTGATTAATGTAATTTTCTTGTTTAGTAATTTCTGATATCTTGTAAAATTATTTTGTCTATTAAAATCAAGACATATTTGATCGTTTTGAGTGATTTACTCTGTGTTAGGAAAACAACAATTTTTGGGCCGGGAAAATTTTTTTTGTATTTATTTCTCTTGACTGTTAATTATTTTTAACAATTTGACTTGATTTTCATATATTTTCTAATATTTGTAATTTTTGTGGATGGTTATGAATTTTTTTGACTATATGTGGGCCCAAGTGGTCCTAGGTGGGCTAAGGTGACCTTACGTGGGCCCAGGTGGGTCCCATAAAGTGAAAATTTTTCTACGCATAGAAAAATTTGTACTATTTAGACAGAGACAGGAGATCTTACTAAACCTGAATCCAGAAATAGTTTTAGAAGTTTTCTTGTCTTGTGTTTCGCACTGTATTTAATTATCGAGCGATAAAAATACAGTAAATATATTCTTTCGTGGGATTTTTAGTAGATAAAAATAGAAATTATATTGCTTAAGTCAACATTGGTGGTTTGGATATCCACCATTGATTTATTTAACAGTGAAGACTTGATCTTGATTTAATTAATGGTTAAGAAATAAATTTAATAAAGAAGCATTAGATAATCACCATTGATTTAATCAATGGTGTGAGAATAAACTTAGTTAGGCAAGCTTCAATATCAACCATAGATTTAATAAACGGTGTAAATTTGATTATATAAAGTGACCATTTATAACCATTGGATTTGGAATTGATCAATGGTGGAGATTTAGTCTTAAAAAGTGACAAAGACCATTTATGACCATTTGATAAAGAATTAATCAAAGGTGGAGATTTGGTCTTCTAAAAAGGCTATGACTAATTATAACCCTTGGATTTAAAGTTTGAAAGAGCAATTTTGACCCTTTATTTTGGAGACACATCTAATGACTAGAATTTAAAGGAAAAAGATCTAATGGCCTAGATTAAGTCTCCTAAAAATCAAAAGTTTACCTAAATCCTAACCATTGAATTAATCAATGGCTAGAAATGCTTCAAATAATGGTATGAAAAGATGACAACTTTGCATGCATTATGAAGAGGGGGGACGGTTGGAGATGCTTGGAAAGGAGGAGACAAATTGGAGTAGCCTTTTAGGCCAAAGAAAAAGATGACAAAGTGGAAGACCATGTGTTTCAAGTGTGAACCCAAAATGGGATATTATTTCAAGTAAAACTCTTCAAACTCTCCAACACTCACACGGCAGCCCACTCACTTTGTGCATGCATTTTCACTTTTTCCTCTCACCCAAAAAGCTTCCATCTTATTCTCTCAAAATTTCAAGAACCAAGCAACCATTCCTTCCTTCCTTTTTCTCTCCATAAGTTCGGCCTCCTCACCCAAAAACACCTTCCATCACTTTTAATTTCATCCAACCATAGATCTTGAATCTACAAGATATTTTAAGTAACTTTTATGTTGGAGACTTTCTTTAAATCATTCATCTTCATGGACTTCCTTCAAGATCAAAGTTTTTGAGTTTTTGAGGTGAAGTATAAGAAGACTTCATTTCTTCTCTTCTTTTTCATGATCTAAACCATGTTTGAACCATGGTTTCTCTTAATCAAGCTTAGTATACTAATTTTTATATATTTTGTTTTGTATTTGAGAAGCCCTTGGTGGTGAAGGACTTGGAAAAAGAAGCAAAACAAGGAGTTTTTGAGGATCTTCAAGAGGTAAGAGGGAGATTCATCTCACCAACCAAGTATGGTGGTGAGAGATGGTCTTATATTTGATGGATGGTGAATCCATGTGAGGATTCCAATCCATGGTCATGTAATAATTAATTTTATGTTTATGAGCTTTAATTTATTTTCTTATGCTTTGATTATTTTTGTCTATACTTAATATGCTTTGCATGATTTTATGGCTTTGATAGTATACTTATAATATGCATGATGAGTATATGGCATGTTTGTGATATTTATGATGAAATATATATATGTATGCCATGATGTGTGGATGAAAAGAAAACTAATCTTGGTCCCAATGGCCAAGGAAGAGTTACGGTTTTGATGCCCTTGATTTGGGTCAATGTGGAAATTTTTCAAGAACAAGGAAATTAAATTTTGATCCCTAGAATAATGAGAATTTCGATCAAGACACCTCAAAATAGGTGTTCACAAATTTATATTTTCATGAATGATGAAAATGAATGTTTAGATAAACAAGGAAAATAAACAAAGAATTTATTTTTCAAAGGGTACAAGAACATGGTTTTTGAGGAATTTTTTTATTGATTTATTTTGTGTAAAAAGTTTCTAAGTGTTTTACAAAACATGAGATTTAAATGAAAATAGCAATGATGATTTTAAGACTTAGCAAAGAAAGTGAAAAAGGATTTGCAAACAAAGTGAAAAATGATTTGCAAAGAAAATAAAAATGAATTTGAACAAATGAGTTTGGTTTTATAACTATAAGTCCTTCGGTTTTGAAAATAAAATTTTAATGGTTTTGTTTGTGTAAAATCATATCAATTTAGAAGGAAAAATGTTTTGATAACTTTCAATAGTCATGTCCACATTTTCGAAGGCTTGTAATGCATTGATTTTAATGAAACAAAGTGATTTTTCAAGTGAAAATATAATTAATTTAATACAAGGAATTTTAAAAGGGAATCAGAGTATTTTAGCACTTGAGAAATGATTTGGGAAAAATGGAGAATATAATGGTATTATGAAAATCTACTAACGTATAACTTATTTTTGAGTTTTGAAGTACGTTAGAAAATGTTAAGTTTTGAAACATTGATGGAAAGGTAATTTTGTGGATTATATTTGAAAAAGAATTTCTTGAGTAAAGAATCGTGGAAAAATATTTTCTTGAGTAAGAAAATGTGAAAAATGAAATACAAAGTCATAATATTTTGAGAAAAGATGAAATGGAATTTTTGAAGGTTGAGAAATATTTTTCGTAATAGAATTGTGGTGAAAAATGATTTATGTATCTTAAAAATGTAATTTTTAAAATACATGGTTTGAAATATAGTAAAATATTTCTAAGTGTTTGGAAATATAGTAAAATATTTTTATGCGATTTGAAAAATGTTAAAATATTTCTATGCGATTTGGGAAGCGTTTAAATATTTTACACTATTGAAAATATTATTGAAAAATCACTACGTGATTAAATAATGATAGAATATTTTTACGTAATTGTGAAAATGAGAAAATCTTATGTGATTTGGAAAGTGTTTTAAATATTTTGAGAATGATGAAAATGATTTACGCAACTTAAAAGAATGATTTTTAAGTTATGCGAGTTTGAAAATGGTGGAAAATTGTTACGCAATTTGAGAAATGTATATTTTTATGTGATTGAGAAAAATGTTAAAAAAATTAAATACGTGATTTAAAAGTGCAACAGAAGTGTTGCAGTATTTTGAAAAAGTAATAGAAACATTTTTGAATTGTAAAAATGTAACAAAATTGATACGCGATTGTGAAAATACGGCAGAAGTGTTTTATGACTATAAAAACATGATAACATGATGATTACTGCCAAAATAGTGTATGAACACTGTGTGAGAAAATGTCGAGTTGCCTACGATTGGCTTTTGATGTATTTTATATGCATTGGAAAGAGATGCCTGTATTTGGCATTTGGGGCACTTTACGTATTGGAAAAATATGCGTTGAAGCATATGATATAAATTGAACAAATGAAATTGAAAAATACGGCCTTTGTAGTTGGACTTGCACTAAGATATTAGTGCATTGTATAAAATATATTTTGAAAAATTATGAGTTAAACTTGTGATTGATATTCTATCTATGATTTGGTTTTTGGTGCATTATACATGCATTGGAATGGTCCGATGGACTGGATAAGGCTAATTGCCTAGGAGAAACGTACACCTCTTGAGTGGGTGCAATATGCGTAGTGTAGGTCACTAGTTGACCTTGGGGGCATCGGGGTGCGGGTTGCCTACAGTGGGCAATGAGTCGCTCTACTGTAACCGTAGGTTAGACCGACGCGACACACCGATGATCCTGACCGAGACACTATTCTTAATCAAGATCTGATAAAGACTGTCATGTATATGCTAGATGTGCAAAAATCAAAATGAGAATTATAGCACATGGTCTGAAGCATGTTGTACCGACAGATCTTTTCGATTATTTCTCCGACCTGAGTTTTAGCTCCATGGAGTAGGAAATCGAGTCTTGTGCATATGCATAATCTGAACATTTATATCTGTATGATATATTAATTGAGGAATGTTGGCTATGACAATTATTTTGAGTACTTGGATGATGATTGAACTGATAAATGATTAGATGATGATAGTTGATTAATGCTGATAGCATGATTATGGTATGATCTATCTGTATGATATTACTGTTTGTGTTATCTCTGTATTGCCATGTTGGTATTGGTGTAGGTGATCTCACCTCTTTGTTATCCTGTTTTGCTGTGTCTGTACTGTTAAAATCAAATAATAGAAGGATCGAGTTATCTTAGACATAACGGGCGATGGATATTCTGAGATTGGTGACAACAATAAGGAGTGGCCATTCAGGACTCGAAGGTGTGCAGTGTTGACAAAGGAACAGATGTCTGATGCATGAAGATGGACAGAAAAAGGAATAAGTATGTTAAAGTTTCTCGTTAACGTTGTACCGTGCTATTAAGTAGGACCTGTCATGGGGTTTGCTACTGTTAAAAAAAATAAGTCTGTTAATTTTATATTTCTCTTTAAATTGTGATATTAATTGGTGTCAATATTGCATAATGAATAGTTGAAATATAATTTTCAATGTTACCTAATATTTTCAGTAAATTTATGTTTCAGTAAAGAAGAAATTTTAAAACTCATCCTTTATAACTCAAACTTTGTGCGAACTTCTTTTCAGCTTATGAGTCAGAAGTCAGACATGTGATACCCTGAGGAGGGTGTTACATTGGTTGGTATCAGAGCACGGTTTGAGTCTTTTGGGGTTTGTGGTTAGGTCTATTTTGCTTGTGTTATGTTCTCTGTGTGTTTGTTTTTCCGAAGGGAAATAATGTTGTTTATAATGGATATTAGATCCATTGTATTTCGATCCGCACGCCTCGAGAAAAAAAAGGGGGGAATGGCTCGGGATAGTTATACTTGTGTGGAAGTGAAACATGTTACTAGTAATGCAGTTGTAGCTACGGGACCAACGGGAGCAATGTGGAAAGATGACTGCACGAACAAAGGACCGCTGTTCAGTGGAAACTGGAAGTTGAAGTTTAGGATCTGATGGAAGAGAATCAGTCTTGGAATATAAGATTTCATAATTTTGGAACCTGGTATTTTTAGGATATTGAGAAAGTAATTGATTTCGATGGAAGATGTATTTATAACCATTGAGGAAACCAAAAATACTAAAGGATGTGAAAGAAAGTACTTAAATGAAGGAATGTACGTCAAGGAAACAAATTGTGGAAAAGTTGGACACATTTTCCAAGAGATTATGCTCTTTGAAAACAGAGTTTTCTATTAGTAAAATTTTAGATAGTAAAGGAAGTTGTTACTCTGAATGGAACGGGAGTGTTCTGAGTGGAAGATTTAAACAAATGGAGATTTTGTCATTGGAAAAGTTGGACACATTTTCCAAGAGATTATGCTCTTTGAAAACAGAGTTTTCTATTAGTAAAATTTTAGATAGTAAAGGAAGTTGTTACTCTGAATGGAACGGGAGTGTTCTGAGTGGAAGATTTAAACAAATGGAGATTTTGTCATTGGAGCTTATCCTATAAACCATACTGAATATTTCTGTGAATAACCTATTCCTTATAACATATGATTGAGTAGATCAATTATATATTAGAGTTATTCGTTATCCTCTGATTTTTTTACTTCTGTTTCTATTCTTAGCTAATCGAGCTATTCAAGTTATTCAAATTGTTGTTATAGATCAAATCTTTGTATTAGTTTGATCTGCTGTTCAAAATTTTTGTGTTAGTTTGATCTGTTTCATAAACAGACGTGGTCTTTGAAAATGGATTGGTTATTTTCCAACCATATCCAATGAGATTATTTCAACAGAGTGTGAGTAATCCAAAGAAAATTTATTCTTCAAAATCGGATTACATCTAATTCTTTGCTGGATATGTTCGATAACAGGTTCGATTCGTTTTGTAAATCTTTCATGATGTTTTCTATCATCTCCTGCAATTGAACGAACAAGAAACGATATTCCTATTTAACTCTATGTTATAGTGTTTGGTATAGTACTATGAAAAGGAGAACTCGGTTAGTGAGATATTTACTGTTAAAAGCAAAAATCAAGAATATGTAGTGATACGAGGATAAGGAAATTTTAAGTAATACATTACATTAGTTAGAAGTTATCTGAGAAAAACTATTCTAGGCATGAATGAAGATTGGTTGTCGCTATGTTGGTATTAGAGATATGGAAATTCTTTCTTTCTAGAGTAACAGTCAACATCTTCAGTAATTATGGCAGTCTGAGATATCTGTTTGATTAGGAGAAGTTGAACATCAGCAAAGAGATTTTGTTGGTTAGAATAGTATAGCAAGATGTAAGCGAGGAAGCTTCATTAGAATTGGAAAATAAGATAAAAGAGTAATGTTCATATTTATTCTGAGGATGTGAAATCATAGTTATTAAATTTCGAGGACGAAATTTCTATAAAGAGGGGGAGTATTATAACACCCTAAATTTTGTATCTCTTAAACAGTAATTTTGACAGTTAACAGAATTTTACTGTTTAGTAATTTTTGAATACTGTAAAATTATTTTGTCTATTCCGTCAGCATATTTGATCATTTTGAGTGATTTACTCTGTGTCAGGAAAATAATAATTTTTGGGCCGGGGAAAATCTTTCTGTATTTATTTCTCTTGACTGTTAATTATTTTTAACAATCTAACATGATTTTCATACGTTTTCTAATATTTGTGATTTTTGTGGATGATTATGAATTTTTTTGATTATATGTGGGCTCAGGTGGTCCTAGGTGGGCCCAGGTGACCTTACGTGGGCCTAGGTGGGTCCCACAAAGTGAAAATTTTTCTACGCATAAAAAAATTTGTACTGTTTAGACGGAGACAGGAGATCTTACTAAACCTGAATCTGAAAACAGTTTTAGAAATTTTCTTGTTTTGTGTTTGGCACTGTATTTAATTATCGAGCGATAAAAATACAGTAAATATATTCTTTTATGGGGTTTGTAGTAGATAAAAATAGAAATTATATTGCTTAAGTCAACATTGGTGGTTTGGATATCCACCATCGATTTATTCAATGGTAAAGACTTGATCTTGATTTAATTAATGGTTAAGAAATAAATTTAATAAAGAAGCATTGGATAATCACCATTGATTTAATCAATGGTGTGAGAATAAACTTAGTTAGGCAAGCTTCAATATCAACCGTAGATTTAATCAACGGTGTAAATTTGATTATATAAAGTGACCATTTACAACCATTGCATTTGGAATTGATCAAGGGTGGAGATTTAGTCTTAAAAAGTGACAAAGACCATTTATGACCATTGGATGAAGAATTAATCAAAGGTGGAGATTTGGTCTTCTAAAAAGGCTATGACTAATTATAACCCTTGGATTTAAAGTTTGAAGGAGCAATCTTGACCCTTTATTTTGGAGACACATCTAATGGCTAGAATTTAAAGGAAAATGATCTAATGGCCTAGATTAAGTCTCCTAAAAATCAAAAGTCTATCTAAATCCTAACCATTAAATTAAGCAATGGATAGAAAAGCTTCAAATAATGGTATGAAAAGATGAAAACTTTGCATGCATTATGAAGAGGGGGGACGGTTAGAGATGCTTGGAAAGGAGGAGACAAATTGGAGTAGCTTTTTTAGGCCAAAGAAAAAGATGACAAAGTGGAAGACCATGTGTTTCAAGTGTGAACCCAAAATGGGATATTATTTCAAGTAAAACTCTTCAAACTCTCCAACACTCACACGGCAGCCCACTCACTTTGTGCATGCATTTTCACTTTTTCCTCTCACCCAAAAAGCCTCCTTCTTATTCTCTCAAAATTCCAAGAACCAAGCAACCATTCCTTCCTTCCTTTTTCTCTCCATAGGTTCGGCCTCCTAACCCAAAAACACCTTCCATCACTTTTAATTTCATCCAACTATAGATCTTGAATCTGCATGATATTCTAAGCAACTTTTATGTTGGAGACTTTCTCTAAATCATTCATCTTCATGGACTTCCTTCAAGATCAAAGTTATTGGGTTTTTGAGGTGAAGTATAAGAAGACTTCATTTATTCTCTTCTTTTTCATGATCTAAACCATGTTTGATCCATGGTTCCTCTTAATCAAGCTTAGTATACTAATTTTTATATATTTTGTTTTGTATTTGAGAAGCCCTTGGTGGTGAAGGACTTGGAAAAAGAAGCAAAACAAGGAGTTTTTGAAGATCTTCAAGAGGTAAGAGGGAGATTCATCTCACCAACCAAGTATGGTGGTGAGAGATGGTCTTATATTTGATGGATGGTGAATCCATGTGAGGATTCTAATCCATGGTCATGTAATAATTAATTTTATGTTTATGAGCTTTAATTTATTTTCTTATGCTTTGATTATTTTTGTCTATGCTTAATATGCTTTGCATGATTTTATGCTTTGATAGTATACTTATAATATGCATGATGAGTATATGGCATGTTTGTGATATTTATGATGAAATATATATATGTATGCCATGATGTGTGGATGAAAAGAAAACTAATCTTGGTCCCAATGGCCAAGGAAGAGTTACGGTTTTGATGCCCTTGATTTGGGTCAATGTGGAAATTTTTCAAGAACAAGGAAATTAAATTTTGATCCCTAGAATAATGAGAATTTCGATCAAGACACCTCAAAATAGGTGTTCACAAATTTATATTTTCATGAATGATGAAAATGAATGTTTAGAAAAATAAGGAAAATAAACAAAGAATTTATTTTTCAAAGAGTACAAGAACATGGTTTTTGATGAATTTTTTTATTGATTTATTTTGTGTAAAAAGTTTCTAAGTGTTTTACAAAACATGAGATTTAAATGAAAATAGCAATGATGATTTTAAGAATTAGCAAAGAAAGTGAAAAAAGATTTGCAAAGAAAGTGAAAAAAGATTTGCAAAGAAAATAAAAATGAATTTGAACAAATGAGTTTGGTTTTATAACCATAAGTCCTTCGAGTTTGAAAATAAAATTTTAATGATTTTGTTTGTGTAAAACCATATCAATTTAGAAGGAAAAATGTTTTGAAAATTTTCAATAGTCATATCCACATTTTCGAAGCCTTGTAATGCATTGATTTTAATGAAACAAAGTGATTTTCCAAGTGAAAATATAATTAATTTAATACAAGGAATTTGAAAAGGGAATCAGAGTATTTTAGCACTTGAGAAATGATTTGGGAAAAATGGAGAACATAATGGTATTTTGAAAATCTACTAACGTATAACTTATTTTTGAGTTTTGAAGTACGTTAGAAAATGTTAAGTTTTGAAACATTGATGGAAAGGTAATTTTGTGGATTATATTTGAAAAAGAATTTCTTGAGTAAAGAAACGTGGAAAAAGATTTTCTTGAGTAAGAAAATGTGAAAAATGAAATACAAAGTCATAATATTTTGAGAAAAGATGAAATGGAATTTTTGAAGGTTGAGAAATATTTTTCGTAATAGAATTGTGGTGAAAAATGATTTACGTATCTTAAAAACATAATTTTTAAAATACATGATTTGAAATACAGTAAAATATTTCTAAGTGTTTGAAAATATAGTAAAATATTTTTATGCGATTTGAAAAATGTTAAAATATTTCTACGCGATTTGGGAAGCCTTTAAAAATTTTACACTATTGAAAATATTATTGAAAAATCACTACATGATTAAATAATGATAGAATATTTTTACGTAATTTTGAAAATGATAGAAAATCTTATGTGATTTGGAAAGTGTTTTAAATATTTTGAGAATGATGGAAAATGATTTACGCAACTTAAAAGAATGATTTTTAAGTTATGAGAGTTTGAAAAAGGTGGAAAATCGTTACGCAATTTGAGAAATGTATATTTTTATGTGATTGAGAAAAATGTTAAAAAAAAATTAAATACGTGATTTAAAAGTGCAACAGAAGTGTTGCAGTATTTTGAAAACGTAACAGAAATATTTTTGAATTGTAAAAATGTAACAAAATTGTTATGCGATTGTGAAAATACGGCAGAAGTGTTTTATGACTATAAAAACATGATAACATGATGATTACTACCAAAATAGTGTATGAACACTGTGTGAGAAAATGTCGAGTTGCCTACGATTGGCTTTTGATGTATTTTATATGCATTGGAAAGAGATGCCTGTATTTAGTATTTGGGGCACTTTACGTATTAGAAAAATATGCGTTGAAGCATATGATATAAATTGAACAAATGAAATTGAAAAATATGGCCCTTGTGGTTGGACTTGCACTAAGATATTAGTGCATTGTATAAAATATATTTTGAAAAATTATGAGTTAAACCTGTGATTGATATTCTATCTATGATTTGGTTTTTGGTACATTATACATGCATTGGAATTGTCCGATGGACTGGATAAGGCTAATTGCCTAGGAGAAACATACACCTCTTGAGTGGGTGCGATATGCGTAGTGTAGGTCACTAGTTGACCTTGGGGGCATCGGGGTACGGGTTGCCTACAGTGGGCAGTGAGTCGCTCTACTGTAACCATGGGTTAGACCGACGCGACACACCGATGATCCTGACCGAGATACTATTCTTAATCAAGATCTGATAAAGACTGTCGTGTATATGCTAGATGTGCAAAAATCAAAATGAGAATTATAGCACGTGGTCTGAGGCATGTTGTACCGACAGATCTTTTCGATTATTTCTCACGACATGAGTTTTAGCTCCATGGAGTAGGAAATCGAGTCTTGTGCATATGCATAATCGAACATTTATATCTGTATGATATATTAATTTAGGAATGTTGGCTATGACAATTATTTTGAGTACTTGGATGATGATTGAATTGATAAATGATTAGATGATGATAGTTGATTAATGCTGATAGCATGATTATGGTATGATCAATCTGTATGATATTGCTGTTTGTGTTATCTCTATCTTTGCCATGTTGGTATTGGTGTAGGTGATCTCACCTCTTTGTTATCCTGTTTTGCTGTGTCTGTACTGTTAAAATCAAATAATAGAAGGATCGAGTTATGTTAGACATAACGGGCGATGGATATTCTGAGATTGGTGACAACAATAAGGAGTGGCCATTCAGGACTCGAAGGTGTGCGAGCTTTGACAAAGGAACAGATGTCTGATGCATGAAGATGGACAGAAAAAGGAATAAGTATGTTAAAGTTTCTCGTTAACGTTGTACCATGCTATTAAGTAGGACCCATCATGGGGTTTGCTACTGTCAAAAAAAAATAAGTCTGTTAATTTTATAATTCTCTTTAAATTGTGATATTAATTGGTGTCAATATTGCATAATGAATAGTTGAAATATGATTTTCAATGTTACCTAATATTTTCAGTAAATTTATATTTCAGTAAAGAAGAAATTTTAAAACCCATCCTTTATAACTCAAACTTTATGCGAACTTCTTTTCAGATTATGAGTTAGAAGTCAGACATGTGATACCCTGAGGAGGGTGTTACATTGGTTGGTATCAAAGCACAGTTTGAGTCTTTTGGGGTTTGTGGTTAGGTCTATTTTGCTTGTGTTGTGTTCTCTGTGTGTTTGTTTTTTCGAAGGGAAATAATGTTGTTTATAATGGATATTAGATCCATTGTATTTCGATCCGCACGCCTCGAGGAAAAAAAAGGGGGAATGGCTCGAGATAGTTATACTTGTGTGGAAGTGAAACATATTACTAGTAATGCAGTTGTAACTACAGGAGCAACGGGAGCAATGTGGAAAGATGACTGCACGAAAAAAGGACCGCTGTTCAGTGGAAATTGGAAGTTGAAGTTTAGGATCTGATGGAAGAGAATCAGTCTTGGAATATATGATTTCATAATTTTGGAACCTGGTATTTTTAGGATATTGAGAAAGTAATTGATTTCGACGGAAGATGTATTTATAACCATTGAGGAAACCAAAAATAGTAAAGGATGTGAAAGAAAGTACTTAAATGAAGGAATGTACGTCAAGGAAACAAATTGTGGAAAAGTTGGACACATTTTCCCAGAGATTATGCTCTTTGAAAACAGAGTTTTCTATTAGTAAAATTTTAGATAGTAAGGGAAGTTGTTACTCTGAATGGAACGGGAGTGTTCTGAGCGGAAGATTTAAACAAATGGAGATTGTGTCATTGGAGCTTATCCTATAAACCATACTAAATATTTCTATGAATAACCTACTCCTTATGACATATGATTGAGTAGATCAATTATATATTAGAGTTATTCGTTATCCTCTGATTTGTTTACTTCTGTTTCTATTCTTAGCTAATCGAGCTATTCAAGTTATTCAAATTGTTGTTATAGATCAAATCTTTGTATTAGTTTGATCTGCTGTTCAAAATTTTTGTGTTAGTTTGATCTGTTTCATAAACAGACATGGTCTTTGAAAATGGATTGGTTATTTTTCAACCATATCCAATGAGATTATTTTAACAGAGTGTGAGTAATCTAAAGAAAATTTATTCTTAAAAATCGGATTACATCCAATTCTTTGCTGGATATGTTCGATAACAGGTTTGATTCGTTTTGTAAATCTTCCATGATGTTTTCTATCAGCTCCTGTAATTGAACGAACAAGAAACGATATTCCTATTTAACTCTATGTTATAGTGTTTGGTATAGTACTATGAAAAGGAGAACTCGGTTAGTGAGACATTTACTGTTAAAAGCAAAAATTTAGAATATGTAGTGATACGAGGATAAGGAAATTTTAAGTAATACATTACATTAGTTGGAAGTTATCCGATAAAAACTATTCTAGGCATGAATGAAGATTGGTTGTCGCTATGTTGGTATCAGAGATATGAACATTCTTTCTTTCTGGAGTAACATTCAACATCTTCAGTAATTATAGCAGTCTGAGATATCTGTTTGATCAGGAGAAGTTGAACATCAGCAAAGAGATTTTGTTGGTTAGAATAGTATAGCAAGATGTAAGAGAGGAAGCTTCATGAGAATTAGAAAATAAGATAAAAGAGTAATGTTCATATTTATTCTGAGGATGTGAAATCATGGTTATTAAATTTCGAGGACGAAATTTCTATAAAGAGGGGGAGTATTGTAACACCCCAAATTTTGTATCTCTTAAACAGTAATTTTGTGATTTAATGTAATTTTCTTGTTTAGTAATTTTTGGATCTGTAAAATTATTTTGTCTATTCCGTTGACATATTTGATCGTTTTGAGTGATTTACTCGTGTCGGAAAATAATAATTTTTTTCTTGGGAAAATCTTTAGTATTTATTTCTTTTTGTTAATTATTTTTAACAATCTGACTTGATTTTCATACATTTTCTAATATTTGTGATTTTTGTGGATGATTATGAATTTTTTTGACTATATGGGGGCTCAGGTGGTCCTAGGTGGGCCCAAGTGACCTTACGTGGGCCCAGATGGGTCCCACAAAGTGAAAATTTTTTTACGCATAGAAAAATTTATATTGTTTAGATGGAGACAGGGGATCTTACTAAACCTGAATCCGGAAATAGTTTTAGAAATTTTCTTGTTTTGTGTTTGGCACTGTATTTAATTATCGGGCGATAAAAATATAGTAAATATATTCTTTCGTGGGGTTTTTAGTAGATAAAAATAGATATTATATTGCTTAAGTCAACATTGGTGGTTTGGATATCCACCATTGATTTATTTAACGGTGAAGACTTGATATTGATTTTATTAACGGTTAAGAAATAAATTTAATAAAGAAGCGATAATCACCATTGATTTAATCAATGGTGTGAGAATAAACTTAGTTTTTCAATATCAACCGTAGATTTTGTGTAAATTTGATTTTAAAGTGATCATTTGAATTATGCTAATACATTTTTGTATTTACATATATATTCTATTATGCTATATATATGAGGGCTTTCGATAAACATAATAAAGTCCTAGAATAGTAAGTTTGATGCCATAGGACATCAAGTGGATGACTTGATCGTGAGATCCTTTTGGTTACAACACTATTCTTAAATGTCCCCTAGTCAAGTATTATTGTTAATTAGGACAACAATAATACATTGAGACTAGTATGTGTGTAGAGGCGATGACCGCATCTCACGGGTCATGGATTGAGATATCAAGTCTTCACATTGGTACATATTAGAGTAATGATGGGATGATCTTACTAACGCTACATGGATCGTTACGTGAGTGTCATGCGATTCTTTAGTGATAATTTGACCGAAATCACTATGATTCCTTGAGGAGTTGTGTGTTTTAATGCCATCAAACGTCATCTCAGTAACAAGGTGATTATAAAGTTGGTTATGGACGATAAAAATGCGAGAGAGGATAGTGAAATGGAATATTCTCCTACGTGAGAGGGTTTTTAGTACCGAAATGCATGGCCATGCTCAAATGAAAAATATTGATATTTATGTTATAAAGTCTACTAAGTCATCGAAACGAATGATTGGACTATACAAGGGTGACGCATTCCATGCCTTGTGTTCAATCTAGATATCTTGACAAAGGGACTAAACTACACGGAAACATTGATCACGGATAGGTTTGACATTCTCATTGTGATGATGTTGCTAGATACCGCTCCTTTGTTTTAATATTTAATGTTACTACCAATTATGAGAAATAAATTTAATAAAGAAGACTAAATTTGGATAGGATCAAGTTGGACCATTGATTGACAGATGGGTTTTAGGGTTCAATCACATCACTTAAGTGAGCCACTATTATAAAAACTTATAGATGTTACATTGAAAGGCAAGCTTCTTGCAAATCAAGGCGTGACTCCTTTTGCAAGATTTCAATCAATCGGCTATCGCTATTACGGTGTTGGTGATTCACCTCGCTTGTGTTTATCACGCTTCAAGAGGTAATTTTTTTTGATTATGGATTTTTATGTGTGGGAATCCTATTATTCTGCTGCGAGATATTTTGATCCGCAATTCCCAACATTGAAACCATTGGATTTGAAATTGATCAAGGGTGGAGATTTAATCTTAAAAAGTGACAAAGACCATTTATGACCATTGGATGAAGAATTAATCAAAGGTGGAGATTTGGTCTTCTAAAAAGGCTATGACTAATTATAACCCTTGGATTTAAAGTTTGAAGGAGCAATCTTGACCCTTTATTTTGGAGACACATCTAATGGCTAGAATTTAAAAGAAAAAGATCTAATGGCCTAGATTAAATCTCCTAAAAAACAAAAGTCTACCTAAATCCTAACCATTGAATTAATCAATGGCTAGAAATGCTTCAAATAATGGTATGAAAAGATGACAACTTTGCATGCATTATGAAGAGGGGGGACGGTTGGAGATACTTGGAAAGGAGGAGACAAATTGGAGTAGCCTTTTTAGGCCAAAGAAAAAGATGACAAAGTGGAAGACCATGTGTTTCAAGTGTGAACCCAAAATGGGATATTATTTCAAGTAAAACTCTTCAAACTCTCCAACACTCACACAGCAGCCCACTCACTTTGTGCATGCATTTTCACTTTTTTCTCTCACCCAAAAAGCCTCCATCTTATTCTCTCAAAATTCCAAGAACCAAGCAACCATTCCTTCCTTCCTTTTTCTCTCCATAGGTTCGGCCTCCTCACCCAATAACACCTTCCATCACTTTTAATTACATCCAACCATAGATCTTGAATCTACATGATATTCTAAGCAACTTTCATGTTGGAGACTTTTTCTAAATCATTCATCTTCATAGACTACCTTCAAGATCAAAGTTATTGGGTTTTTGAGGTGAAGTATAAGAAGACTTCATTTCTTCTCTTCTTTTTCATGATCTAAACTATGTTTGATCCATGGTTCCTCTTAATCAAGCTTAGTATACTAATTTTTATATATTTTGTTTTGTATTTGATAAGCCCTTGGTGGTGAAGGACTTGGAAAAAAAAGCAAAACAAGGAGTTTTTGAAGATCTTCAAGAGGTAAGAGGGAGATTCATCTCACCAACCAAGTATGGTGGTGAGAGATGGTCTTATATTTGATGGATGGTGAATCCATATGAGGATTCCAATCCATGGTCATGTAATAATTAATTTTATGTTTATGAGCTTTAATTTATTTTCTTATGCTTTGATTATTTTTGTCTATGCTTAATATGCTTTGCATGATTTTATGACTTTGATAGTATACTTATAATATGCATGATGAGTATATGGCATGTTTGTGATATTTATGATGAAATATATATATGTATGCCATGATGTATGGATGGAAAGAAAACTAATCTTGGTCCCAATGGCCAAGGAAGAGTTACGGTTTTGATGCCCATGATTTGGGTCAATGTGAAAATTTTTCAAGAACAAGAAAATTAAATTTTGATCCCTAGAATAATGAGAATTTCGATCATGACACCTCAAAATAGGTGTTCACAAATTTATATTTTCATGAATGATGAAAATGAATGTTTAGAAAAATAAGGAAAATAAACAAAGAATTTATTTTTCAAAGAGTACAAGAACATGATTTTTGAGGAATTTTTTTATTGATTTATTTTGTGTAAAAAGTTTCTAAGTGTTTTACAAAACATGAGATTTAAATGAAAATAGCAATGATGATTTTAAGAATTAGCAAAGAAAGTGAAAAAGGATTTGCAAAGAAAGTGAAAAAGGATTTACAAAGAAAATAAAAATGAATTTGAACAAATGAGTTTGGTTTTATAACAATAAGTCCTTCGGTTTTGAAAATAAAATTTTAATGGTTTTGTTTGTGTAAAACCATATCAATTTAGAAGGAAAAATGTTTTGATAATTTTCAATAGTCATGTCCACATTTTCGAAGGCTTGTAATGCATTGATTTTAATGAAACAAAGTGATTTTTTAAGTGAAAATATAATTAATTTAATACAAGGAATTTGAAAAGGGAATTAGAGTATTTTAGCACTTGAGAAATGATTTGGAAAAAATGGAGAATACAATGGCATTATGAAAATCTACTAACGTATAACTTATTTTTGAGTTTTGAAGTACGTTAGAAAATGTTAAGTTTTGAAACATTGATGGAAAGGTAATTTTGTGGATTATATTTGAAAAAAAATTTCTTGAGTAAAGAAACGTGGAAAAAGATTTTCTTGAGTAAGAAAATGTGAAAAATGAAATACAAAGTCATAATATTTTGAGAAAAGATGAAATGGAATTTTTGAAGGTTGAGAAATATTTTTGTAATAGAATTGTGATGAAAAATGATTTACGTATCTTAAAAACATAATTTTTAAAATACATGCTTTGAAATACAGTAAAATATTTCTAAGTGTTTGGAAATATAGTAAAATATTTTTATGCGATTTGAAAAATGTTAAAATATTTCTATGCGATTTGGGAAGTGTTTCAATATTTTAAACTATTGAAAATATTATTGAAAAATCACTACATGATTAAATAATGATAAAATATTTTTACGTAATTGTGAAAATGATAGAAAATCTTATGTGATTTGGAAAGTGTTTTAAATATTTTGAGAATGATGGAAAATGATTTACTTAACTTAAAAGAATGATTTTTAAGTTATGAGAGTTTGAAAAAGGTGGAAAATCGTTACGCAATTTGAGAAATGTATATTTTTATGTGATTGAGAAAAATGTTAAAAAAAAATTAAATACGTGATTTAAAAGTGCAACAGAAGTGTTGCGATATTTTAAAACATAAAGAAATATTTTTGAATTGTAAAAATGTAACAAAATTGTTATGCGATTGTGAAAATACTGGCGTAGAAGTGTTTTATGACTATAAAAACATGATAACATGATGATTACTGCCAAAATAGTGTATGAACACTGTATGAGAAAATGTCGAGTTGCCTACGATTGGCTTTTGATGTATTTTATATGCCTTGGAAAGAGATGCCTGTATTTGGTATTTGGGGCACTTTACATATTGGAAAAATATGCGTTGAAGCATATGATATAAATTGAACAAATGAAATTGAAAAATATGGCCCTTGTGGTTGGACTTGCACTAAGATATTAGTGCATTGTATAAAATATATTTTGAAAAATTATGAGTTAAACCTGTGATTGATATTCTATCTATGATTTGGTTTTTGGTGCATTATACATGCATTGGAATTGTCCGATGGACTGGATAAGGCTAATTGCCAAGGAGAAACGTACACCTCTTGAGTGGGTGCGATATGCATAGTGTAGGTCACTAGTTGACCTTGGGGGCATCGGGGTGCGGGTTGCCTACAGTGGGCGGTGAGTGCTCTCATGCAGAAGTGGGTTAGACCGACGCGACACACCGATGATCCTGACCGAGACACTATTCTTAATCAAGATCTGATAAAGACTGTCGTGTATATGCTAGATGTGCAAAAATCAAAATGAGAATTATAGCATGTGGTCTGAGGCATGTTGTACTGACAGATCTTTTCGATCATTTCTCTGACCTGAGTTTTAGCTCCATGGAGTAGGAAATCGAGTCTTGTGCATATACATAATCGAACATTTATATCGTATGATATATTAATTGAGGAATGTTGGCTATGACAATTATTTTGAGTACTTGGATGATGATTGAACGATAAATGATTAGATGATGATAGTTGATTAATGCCGATAACATGATTATGGTATGATCTATCCGTATGATATTCTTGTTTGTGTTATCTCGTGTTTGCCATGTTGGTATTGGTGTAGGTGATCTCACCTCTTTGTTATCCTTTTTTTGTGTATCATCTTGTTAAAATCAAATAATAGAAGGATCGAGTTGTCTTAGACATAACGGGCGATGGATATTCTGAGATTGGTGACAACAATAAGGAGTGGACATTTAGGACTCGAAGGTGTGCAGTGTTGACAAAGGAACAAATGTCTGATGCATCAAGATGGACAGAAAAAGGAATAAGTATGTTAAAGTTTCTCGTTAACGTTGTATCGTGCTATTAAGTAGGACCCGTCATGGGGTTTACTACTGTAAAAAAAAAATAAGTCTGTTAATTTTATATTTCTCTTTAAATTGTGATATTAATTAGTGTCAATATTGCATAATGAGTAGTTGAAATATGATTTTCAATGTTACCTAATATTTTTAGTAAATTTACATTTCAATAAAGAAGAAATTTTAAAACCCATCCTTTATAACTTAAACTTTGTGCGAACTTCTTTTCAGATTATGAGTCGGAAGTCAGACATGTGATACCCTGAGGAGGGTGTTACAGTTATGCCTATTAGAAAGAAAGAATGAAAATCTTCATCGAAGCTATGAATCTTGATGTGTAGGATGCTATCGAAAATGGCACTTTTATACCTACACAAGAAGTTGATGATGTAAAAACTAAGACACAGAGAAGTGATTGGTCTGATGAGGATAAAAGAAAAGTTCAACATAATTGAAAAGCCAAAAACATCATTACCACTGCTTTGGGGTATGATGAATTTTTCAGAATTTCAAATTGTAAAGTTTCTAAAGAAATGTGGGATACTTTACAAGTCACCCATGAGGGTACTAGTGAAGTAAAGAGGTTAAGAATTGTTAGTCATGGCAACCATTATCCAAGAGGGGGGTGAATTGGGTATTAAAACTTTTTCACAAATGCTCTTAAAATAAACATAAATATTTAAGCTATTAAATAAAAGAAAAGAAATTACGAGATGAAGAATAAAAGCTTTAAGAACAACAAATAAATAAATGTGTAATAATATAAAATTGCGTAAAATAAAGAGATTGAGAAGAGAGAAGCAGGCACGATATTTATCCTGGTTCGACCACTAACCCACTTGTGGTCTACGTCTAGTCCTCGAAAACAATCTGAGATTTTTCACTATGTATACAAGCTTTAATAGCTGCTTGTAACCGTTACATAAAAGAGCACTTTTCACACACAGGGAAACTCTACCCTTGTGCTAAAGCCTTAGCCTGCAGGGATACCTCACCCTTATATAAACCTTGAAGGAATACCTCACCCTTATACAAATCTTGAAGGATACCTCACCCTCAATATAGAAGAACAGAAATATAGATGAAGAGAAACTCTCACTCAGAGCAAATAATACAAATTGAAGTACTAAGAGGCTCTCAAAGGATATCTCAAAGTTTCAGCAAAAAAAGCATAGAAAATAAGCGTAAAATATAAATCACATTTTTCAGAATAAGCGTAAATTAAACAGATAGCTTGGCTGCTTGCAGATGAGACCCACAGTCTCTATTTATAGAGTAAGATAGAAAATGGCCGTTGGGTGTAATTAAAACTCGTAAATACGAAAGAATATGGCCGTTTATTTCCATTTTAGTATTCGTAAATATTCATGAGTATTCGAATAGATGAAGTGGTATTTGAATACCACTGTTCATAAAACAATCGTAAAAAGTAAATTAATATGGGTTATTCGAATACCAACATGAGGTATTCGAATACCACTGTTTTTAATTCTTAAAAAAATAGTTCAGAAGCAGGTTATTCGAATAGTACAAGGAGGTATTTGAATACCTCTATTTTAAACACATTCTAGAGCATTTTCTGGGCTGTGGTATTCGAATACCACATCCTTTATTCAAATACCCCTTTAAAAACTCGTTCTGGAACATTTTCTAGGCTGTGGTATTTGAATACCACATCTTGTATTCGAATACACCACTCTGATTTCAAAAACTGACTTTAAATGGTCATAACTTCTTCATTTATTATCCGTTTAAAGTAAACGACCAGTCATTGGAAATATCTTTGAGTCTATTTTCAAATGAAAGAAGTTTCAAAATAAAACTCAAAGTATTTTAAAAGATTTGATCAAAAGAGTGACCAAAGGTCAGTTTTACAAAACTCAAACTTGGTTATTTTTCATAAATTTGAATTACCACCATAACTAGCTTTTCAAAACTTATTTGTTGGACATTTTAACATATGAAAACCATTTGTAAAGATTTTGAAAAACATATTTGAGATATCCATAAAGCTTTTTACATAAAGACCCTAAGTCCTAAAAGCTATACAATTTAATCTTCCTTTGGACTTGGTCTTTGACATGACTTTGATGTTATCAATACCTTCATGAAATATCCGTTCACATTCTCCTTATGTTGAGCTTAATTGAGATCTTTTGCTTTCTTGTTGCAATGCTCACTCTTGGTACTTGGACTATCCTACAAAGTATTGCTCACTTAAACAAGCATAATTAGTCAAAATTCATAATTCAATATCTTTATATACATGATTCATAAATGTATATCTCTAGTTAGTTTAACATGCATATAAGACTTTCATAGACACATTCAAATAAGATATTTATTAATTACTAATGGATATGGTCTATAGAGAATGCAACAAAGAACATATGCAAAGTATTCTTTTTGTTTTGTATTTGTCATCATCAAAACTTAACATATTAAACCATTTAAGGTAAACTTATTTCCACAATCTCCCCCTTTTTGATGATGACAAATCACCAAAGAAAAATATGTTGAGCAATATACAAGAATGAATATTCATGTAAGCATATCAAACAATAAATACAAGAACATATTTTTATTTTAAATTTTCACTCCCCCTATTTGACATCAACAAAAAGGCTTAGAAAAAAGTTTCTCCCCCTTATAGATACTGCATATGATTCAAGAATAGAGAGATGAAATAAGCATGATTTTCAAGATATAGAGGATTATTCATGCAATACTTGTCATATTTTTGTATGTCAACATTTAGCATATGATAGCAATAAAAACACTTAATGTAATCAAACAAAGATGTAAGGCAAGAGATATAAACAACTCAAGAGCTAGGCTGTCCCTCAAAATATGCATATTATTAAAATAATAGATAAAAAAAATATGTATGCAAAGACCCAGTAAGCACATCACCTTAAAGAAAAGCAAGGCAAATATACATCTTCTTAAATCCTTAAACAAAAAAGTCATTTTAAAACTTCTCCCCCTTTCAAAAAGAATTTTACAAGAGCACATTATATTTTCAAAAGCATTTTAGAAAGGTAGAGATATTTTATATAAAAAGACATATATTCCTTGGAAAGCATCTAGTCATTTAAGATTAATTTATCAATAAATATCATACAATCTATATCATATAAAGTACCATAATAGCTTAGGGATAGAGATACTTATTGAGATAGATAAAGAGTGATAATCCTTCTTTATTGGTCCTTTAACTTTGAGTTTTCTTCCTTTGAATTCTTCGTTCCATTGCACTAGAAGAAATGCTTTTTTATCTTCCTCTTCATTTGAATTTCATTCAACTTTTCTCATTTATTCATATATGCTTGTATGTAAAAATCTGATGGCTATATTTGAAATACATAGAGAGACTTGCAAAGCTAACTTTAAAAGTCCTCTAAAACATAGGTTAGTATCAAATATCATATAAGCCCATTTATAATCATAATTTAGGTTGATATATAATTTAAAACATGTATTACATTATCAACCATGCAATATTAGTTCTAATAAGAATGCATGAAGCACATATACACTTGAATCCAAAAAAAAATACTTTAAGCATTTTAAGGCATGATTCAAGTTTATCAAGAAGCATATGATCATCATCAAAACTTATTTAGGCATTTTTTAGGCAAATAATTTTCATGTAAGGTATGTAAAGGTATAACACAACTCTCTACTTCTCCATATATCACATGATATTCAATTCAAAGCATAAATAAGGATATCACCAAAAGTGTACTCTTTGAGTTTTTGTAGATGACTCCCACTTCCACCAACTTCCAAGCTTCAAGCTTTCATGAGGGAATAGAAATTCTTTGCACCCCTTTTAAAAGTTGAATCATTTTAAGCTTTACTATCCTCAAGTTGAACTTATTTCATTTAAATGCTTGCTTGAGGTAGTAATCACCCTATAATACAATTCAAAGTACTTTCATTAGTATCCATCAATTTTGGATCCATAGAGGTTAGTCATTATGCCAAACTCATAAGCAAATAAGCATTCAAAATAATAAAACAACAAATGAGTTCACTAGGGCAAAAGATATTTCATTGATCAATTTATCTAAGTACATATAAACATCAAAAGAATAGCCAATTACATTTGGTTAAGCATTTGCATTTTCATACATATCATTAAGTGCATATTTTCATATAAAACAAGCAAAGAATTTAGCATATATTGATTATTAATGCTATGCAATATATATAGCAACAAAAGTAGCAGAACCTTTCAAATAAAGCAGGGGCAGGAATATCAGCAGCAGGGAAAGCCAAGCATTGTGGCCTTCAACAGATTTTATTCGAATACTATGAGATGTATTCGAATAGAACGATTAGGAAAGACTAAAAGACGCACCATTTTGATAGAAGGTATTCAAATACCTACCCAGGTATTCGAATAGATGGGCCAAATTAGTTTGGCTGCCAGTCTATGGTATTTGAATGCTTTTTACAATATTCAAATACCTATATACAAAACTATGCAAAATAATAGCAAGTATTCGAATAGCATCCAAACCATTCGAATACTCCAGAGGCATGTAAGAAAAACTAATATGCTAAGCCTTAGGTTATTCGAATAACTATTGAGTTATTCCAATACACCAGCTTGTAGGAGTACTGTACTAATGTATGGTATTCGAATAGCCATAGGTCTATTCGAATAGCCCTATCAGAAAATCACAAATTTGCACGTATAACGGCAATGGTATTCGAATACCACAGGGAGGTATTCGAATAACTTAAACAAGAAAGCATATACATATATCCAAGAATTACATTTTTTGAGAGACGAAAGCATACCTTTTGGTGGGGTACTTGCAAAAAGGATTTTGGGATATCTCCAAAGCTCAAGTCAGTGATAGATTCAGGAGAGATAAAAACCATATTTAAGTAATAAATTTAAATATTTAATTATATGTATAATTGATCAAAAACTCAAGCTCAAGGATATTCTCATTAGACATGTCATTTCAAACAAGAAGTATACTTTATCTAGCATATTAACATGTAGAAATATTTTCAAATTATAAGGTTAGAAAAGCATAATAAAAGTTTTCACTTATCCAAAAATTGTAAGTCCAAACTTCACGAAGACAAGGAAGAGAACTTGAAATTATTTCTGGTCTTTGTACTTGGAGCAGCCACTTTCAAGATATCAAAGTCAGTTTTTTTGGCCTTCAAGCACACCTACAACACACTTCAATTTTTGACTTTTGGTACCCAAATTTTCTTGGGTCCTTGTGTGTTAATTTTTGACTATTAATCTATTATGCTCTCATAAAGATTAATTTTTCATAGTATGTAAATTGAGCACAATAAGTTAAACAACCAATTACCATTAAGCACATAGCCGATAACATGCTTGCTTTCATGATATATAGACAATTTTAAAGCATATAAAGCATATATAGGCATTATAGACTCTTATGTACCAAGATATAACAAATTAATGAATTATGATATAATAAGAATGAACATAATTATGTGTTAAACATAATATTCAAATTTTATCAAGTACACATGATTCTATTAATTACTTAAGGCCTACAAGGAATATACCTCAAATTTATTGACTTTGCATGTGAGTGCGCATAAGAGGTAAAAGCTTTTGATACCTTGGCCTTGGTAATCAAGGAAATACTTTTTCTTATCCATTACTTCTCTTTTAGAGTCTTGAACTTTGCAAGTTTTACATTTTGTACTTGAGAAACTTTGGTTGAAGTCATCTTCCTTCTTTGACCAAAGTTTCTACCATTAGGCTTTGGAAGCATTATCCTTGATAATTCCTCTTTCTTTTGACTAATTTGTCCATCCTTTTGAGAAATATTCTGCATAATTGAAACACTAGGAGGACACTATGGTACCCACTTCATTTTGGGTCCTTGAATATTAGTATTAGGGCCTTTAGGATTTTTAGAAACTCATACCATACAATTTCTCATATAAAGATTTCTTCTATAATTGCATAAATGAGAAATATGTCCTAGATGACCACAAAAATTATAAATAATTGAATTTAATGATGGCTTAATCATTTGAATATCATTTTTAAAAAACTTAGGCATTTTATTATTATTATATTCTAAATTAATTTTTCCATAAGCCTTGCTTTAATTTTCACATGCAATAACATTAATTTTATTCTTATTAACAAGCATAGAATTTAAGCAATTATAATCATTAGCTTTAGCAAATTCAGAATATAAGTCCTCAACTTGATTTTCTAAATTAATGTACTTTTCACAAGAAGATGAGGTTTCATATTTCAAAAGTATTTCCTCATTAAGAAAAGCATATTCATTTTTTAAAGTCTCAATTTCATTTTCAATAGAGAAAATGTTTTCCAAACATGATAAGTTTTTCTTTTCTAAATTCAATAAATCATCATACAATTCATTATATGCACAATGTAACACATCATAGGAAGGACTATAATCTAGTTTAGAATTATTTACCTCAAAGTCTTTTTTAGCCATATAGGAAGTAGTTTCAATTTCTAGCACATTTGGCTCTTTAAGGGAATCACCTTCTTCCTTATCAATTTTGTTTTGCTTTGCCTCTTCTTCAAATTGAGCACCATTATCACCAAGTGGCATTTGGCTCCCTTCAATAGTTTGAGTATCTCTTTGAGGATATTTTTCATGACAATCTTCCTTCAATGGCGTTTGCTCTTCTTACTTTCTATATACAACTTTATACACAAAATCATTGTTAGCAAGATAAATAGCATCAAGAGCATCCCATATATCTTTAGCACTAGAGCAATTTTTAATTTTAACATAAACATCATCATTCAAACTACTTCTCAAAATTTACATAGCTCTAATGTTTAAAGAAAAACATTTCTTGTCATAGGCATTCCAAGTTTGTTTTGGTTTGCAAATAAATCCATTTAGCACAACATCCCACAAATCCAAATCAATAGATTGTATATAAAACTCTATTCTAGTTTTCCAATAAACAAAATACACACCATCAAAGAATGGTGGTTTATCAATTTCAAAACCTTCTATTTTGAAAAACTTTCAAGGTTACCAACAAACAAGGATCTTTAACTCTAAGCGGTTAAGCTTTCACCAAAGCACGAAGCTCTAATACCACTTGTTAGTCATAGCAACCATTACCCAAGAGAGGGGGTGAATTGGGTATTAAAACTTTTTCACAAATACTCTTAAAATAAACACAAATATTTAAGCTATTAAATAAAAGAAAAGAAATTACGAGATGAAGAATAAAAGCTTTAAGAACAATAAATAAATAAATATGTAATAATATAAAATTACGTAAAATAAAGAGATTGAGAAGAGAGAAGCAGGCACGATATTTATCCTGGTTCGACCACTAACCCACTTGTGGTCTACGTCCAGTCCTCGAAAATAATCTGAGATTTTTCACTATGTATACAAGCTTCAATAGATGCTTGCAACCGTTACATAAAAGAGCACTTTTCACACAGGGAAACTCTACCCTTGTGCTAAAGCCTCAGCCTACAGGGATACCTCACCCTTATACAAACCTTGAAGGGATACCTCACTCTTATACAAATCTTGAAGGACACCTCACCCTCAATATAGAAGAATAAAAATATAGAAGAGAGAAACTCTCACTCAAAGCAAATAATACAAATTGAAGTGCTAAGAGGCTCTTAAAGGATATCTCAAAGTTTCAGCAAAAAGAGCACAGAAAATAAGCGTAAAATATAAATCACATTTTTCAGAGCAAGCATAAATTAAACAGATAGTTGGGCTGCTTACAGATGAGACCCACGGCCTCTATTTATAGAGTCAGATAGAAAATGGCTGTTGGGTGTAATTAAAACTCGTAAATACGAAAGAATATGGTCGTTTGTTTCCATTTCAGTATTCGTAAATATTCATGAGTATTCGAATAGATGAAGTGGTATTCGAATACCACTGTTCATAAAACAATCGTAAAAAGCAAATTAATATGGGTTATTCGAATACCAACATGAGGTATTCGAATACCACTGTTTTTATTTCTTAAAAAAATAGTTTAGAAGCAGGTTATTCAAATACCACAAGGAGGTATTCGAATACCTCTATTTTAAACAAATTCTGGAGCATTTTCTAGGCTGTGGTATTCGAATACCACATCCTTTATTCGAATTCCCCTTTAAAAACTCGTTTTGGAACGTTTTCTGGGCTGTGGTATTCGAATACCACATCTTGTATTCGAATACACCACTCTGATTTCAAAAAGTGATTTTAAATGGTCATAACTTCTTTATTTCTTATCCATTTAAAGCAAATGACCAGTTATTAGAAAGATCTTTGAGTCTATTTTCAAATGAAAGAAGTTTCAAAACAAACCTCAAAGTATTTTGAAAGATATGATCAAAAGAGTGACCAAAGGTCAGTTTTACAAAACTCAAACTTGGTTATTTTCATAAATTTGAACTACCACCATAACTAGCTTTTCAAAACTTGTTTGCTGGACATTTTAACATATGAAAACCATTTGTAAAGATTTTGAAAAATATATTTGAGATATTTATAAGGCTTCTTACATAAAGACCTTAAGTCCTAAAAGCTATATCATTTAATCTTCCTTTGGACTTGGTCTTTGACATGACTTTGATGTTATCAATACCTTCATGAAATATCCGTTCACATTCTCCTTGTGTTGAGCTTAATTGAGATCTTTTGCTTTCTTGTTACAATTCTCACTCTTGGTACTTGAACTATCCTATAAAGTATTACTCACTTAAACAAGCATAATTAGTCAAAATTCATAATTCAATATCTTCATATGTATGATTCATAAATGTATAACTCTAGCTAGTTTAACATACATATAAGACTTTCATAGACACATCCAAATAAGATATTTATCAATTACTAATGGATATACTCTATAGAGAATGCAACAAAGAACATATACAAAGTATTCTTTTTATTTTGTATTTGTCATCATCAAAACTTAACATATTAAACCATTTGGGGCAAACTTATTTCCATAAGAATCAATTATCTTACTCGCAAATATGAATTATTTAGAATGAACTAAGGAGAAAGCATTCAGGAAATGCAAAAGAGGTTCACCCACATTATAAATCATCTTGCATCATTAGGAAAGAATTTTACTAATGAAGATTTGATTAATAAAATTTTGAGATATCTAAGCAGGATTTGGCAACCCAAGGTGACAGCCATATCAGAATCAAGAGATTTATCAATAATGGAACTAGCTACCCTTTTGGAGAACTCCATGAACATGAATTAGAGCTGAGCAGATTGAGTCAAAGCGAAGAAAATGATAAGAAGAAAAAGGGAATCACACTTAAAGCCACCTCCTCCACTATTGATAATGAACACGAAAATGATGGAGATGAAGCAGACAACTTTGAGTTAAATGAAGAGAACCTCGGTCTTCTAGTAAAGAAATTTGGAAGGTTCCTCAGAAAGAAAAGAACTCAAAGAAGACCATCTTTCCCCCCAAAGAAGACCCATCACAAAGGGGAATGAGCATCATCAACTCCAACCTGTTACGAGTGCAGAAAATCAGGCCACATGAAGATGGAGTGCCCAATCTACCAAAACAAAATGGAGAAATTTGAAAAAAAATCCTTCAAGGACAAAAAAGGAAGAAGAGCCTATATAGCATGGGATGAGAATGATATGGACTCTATTTATAGCTCAGATAGCGAAGAAGCCCATCTATATCTTATGGCCAAAGGAGAAGAAAAAGAAGAAAGCAACAATGAGGTGTGCTTGAAGGCTAGGAGCTCAAATTGGTATCTCGATTGCGACTGCTCAAAGCACATGATTGGAGACGACTCCAAGTTCACATTCCTTGTTCCTTAGAATCATGGACATGTAACCTATAGAGATAACAACAAAGGAAAGATTCTTGGAATCGAAAAAGTTAGTAAAAGTCCTGATTCCTCTATTGATAATGTATTGCTTATTAAAGGACTCAAATATAACTTGCTTAGTATTAGCTAATTATGTGATAAAGGAAATAGAGTAATTTTTTATTCAAATTGTTGCATAATTGAAGGTAAAAATGATAAGCATATTAAATTCATGGGTCATAGAGTTAACAACATTTATATGATTAGCCTCGATGATATATCCTCAAATGATGCAAAATGCTTCTTAAGTAAGGAAGATGATTCATGGTTGAGGCATAGAAGAATTGTACACATTTACAGGGACTATTTAAAAAAGTTGGTCTCTAAAGAGCTAATAATTGGACTACCCAAGCTCAATTTATAAAAGATAAATTATGCAATGCATGTCAAAAGGGAAAACAAGTAAAGGTCTCTTTCAAAGCAAAAAATATTATTTCAACCTCTAGACCCTTACAACTTTTGCACATGGATCTTTTTGGAGCATCTAGAACTATGAGCTTTTTTGGGAATTATTATGCGTTAGTGATTGTGGATGATTTTTCTAAGTTCACATGGACCTTGTTTCTTTCTCACAAAAATGATGTATTTCTAGCTTTTAAGAAACTTGCCAAAGTCATTCAAAATGAAAAAGGTTTTTCAATTACATCCATTAGAAGAGACCATGGTGGCGAATTTGAAAATCATGATTTTGAAACTTTTTGTGATGAACATAGCATTGAACATAATTTTTCTGCCCCTAGAACTCCACAACAAGATGGAGTTATAGAAAGGAAAAATCATTTTTTAGAAGAAATGGCGAGAACTATGCTCAATGAGGCTACACTTCCTAAGTATTTTTTAACGGATGCGGTAAGCACCACTTGTTATGTAATGAATAAGGCCCTTATTAGGCCAATTTTAAAGAAAATCTCATATGAATTATACAAAGCAAGAAAGTTGAATGTCTCACATTTTCATATTTTTGGTTGCAAATGTTTTGTTTTGAATAATGGAAAGGATAACCTAAGCAAGCTTGATGCTAAATCTGATGAGTGTACATTTCTTGGTTATTCAAATCATAGCAAAGCCTTTAGAATTTATAATAAACGAACTATGATTGTCGAAGAATCCACTCATGTTGCATTTGACCAAACTAACCCAAATGGACCGAGAAAGGATTTTGTTGTTGATGATGTTGTAGAGGCTTTGGCGAAAATTCATTTGGATAACAAGGAGAAAGAAGAGAGGAACCAAGAAGAAAGTCAAAAGTGTAATGCCCCGAAAATTATTTATTTCATCATAAACAGTCGTTTTATAATATTTGAGATTTCTGGGAGTTTTTCTGAATTTTTTTGAAAATGTTAAATATTTTAATATATTCCTCGTTTTGCATGCACACTGAGCAGAATCAGTGTAACACCCCAGAAATTATTTGTTTCATGATAAATAATCATTTTATAATATTTGTGATTTTTGAGAATTTTTTTGAATATTTTTAGAAATGTCAAATATTTTAATATATTCCTCATTTTGCGTGTGCACTGAGCGGAGCGGGAAGATGAAATATTTTTCCCGAGCCTGGTAAACTTTGAACTGTGGAAACATCGACGGGGGATCTTCTTAAACCCGAGGCTGGGCACAGTTTATGAAGTTTATGTTTTTCGAGATTCTATCTGATAAATAAAATCGTTATATCGTAAAATTATCTGATGAATAATAAATATTGTTTCTATTAACTGTAACTTTTGTTCACTGGATAATAGCTCTAGTAGAGTGTTAAACATCTTTTCTAGAGTGTTCACTTTAGGAGACAACATTGTTTTTCACTTTATCGAGAAGCGCGTGAAGCTTCTCAAGGAAGCTACACACTCCCTCTCTCCCCCCTCTCACCACACAGCCATGAAGGCCATTTGGAGCCAAAAATTGGCTTTTCATTTATCATTACATTTTCTATTTTCAAATCTAAAAAGTTACCATCTCTTTACTATTAACTTCTCTCTCTACATTTTTTTCTCTCTTCTTCTCTCAAAATTTCCCCTCCTTCTCTCTACCACCACACCACACGGCCAACCCCTTTCCATGCCCTCCACCATCACAAAAATTTTAAGCAACCACATTTCCTTAACTTTTATCATATTTTAAACACCTTTCTACCTTGCATCTACTTGAAAAGCCTTCATCTTTATCATCTTCTTCAAGCTTCAAGTTTGAAGCTTTAGGGTAAGATTCTTAGTTCCTTACCCTTCTTCATTTTCATTTCCAAGGCCATCTTCATGACTATTTATTTTCTCTTTTTCAAGGATTGGTGTTAATTGGTTGAAGTTGAAATTTCTAGGGTTTTGAAGGAGTGAAACTGAATTCATCAAGGAGCTACAAAGGGGATTCCTCTTCTTGTTTTCTCTTGGGTAAGAGGGAGATGATCCTCTTCAATCTCTCTTGGTAGTAAGAGACTTGATTTTGTGTTGGTTGTGAGAAACCCTTGTTAGGGTTACTCTATTTGATGTTTGATTTTTATGCTTATGTGTTGACTTTATTTTGTTTGATATGTTTAGTTGATTATATATGTATATTGATGACTTTGGTTTGATTTGGATGGATTGGAAAAATGAAATGAAAATAAAAGTCCTTTGCTTTCCTCATAGAGGCTCACGGCCATGACCCTCAAATGGGGTGATCATGGTTGAAATTTTATAACTAAGATGGAAATTTAATTAATCAAGTGAATAAAATGTAATGGACTTAAGGAAAACTTAGGGTTCTACCCCTGGGAGGCCACGACCTCTAAGGCCATTTTAGGATCCAATTATGTAACATCATGCAACCTTGGAATTTAAATAATCAAGTGACTAAATAATTAATAATGTAATGGAGAGAAACCTATTTGATAACTTAAAAGTGATTATTGAAACTAAGTAAAGAACAAGAGTGTGTGAGACTTGGAAGACCTTAGAATAACTTTCTAAGTGGGCATAAATAAACTTAAAGTATGGAATTTAAAAATTAAGAGAATTCCTCTAGAGTAGAATTTTATAAGAAACACTAAGTTAAAGTGAAAATTGGTTAAATTGGACGATTAGAAATTAATTAGGAGTTCATAAAATGGAAAAAACTGAGAATAGGGCTTTATCCAAAAACTTAGAATAATTCTTGATTTAAGGATGATCATGAGTGTAAGTAAGAATGTTGAATAACTCAATTTAAATTATCTTAAGGGAATTAAGTCTAAAATTGATTGATGAACTTGTTTAATTAAGATAATAAAGATTAAATGAATAATGTGGGAGAATTTCTCTAAATAGAAACTTATTAAGAAGAATGTAGAAATTAAGGCATGATTCCATAATGCACCCTAAAAGTGTAATGTCTTATTTGAGGACTTGATAATATTTATTGTGGATCCATGAGTGGGACCAAGAATGTGTTGATGCTTATCTTAGTCAAATTGTGGCATGTTATGAAAAAGTATATTATTGTTGAATATACATGGATGTGCATTGAGTCATCATGCATTGTGAAAGTCCGATGGACTTTTTGTCAAGGCTGTGTTGTGGAAATAAGTTTGCCCCAAATAGTTTTATATGTTAAGTTTTGATGATGACAAATACAAGACAAAGAATTATGCTTATGCTTGATAAATATGCTTAATGTGATAATTTGTATCATGCATGATATGTACCTTATCTAGTTATATTTTACTTAATAATCATGCAATATGATATATGTAACATTCATCATATAATATATCCAATAATGCTTTATATGAGTTATAAATGAATTAATATTGGATTTGACTTTTGTGCAATGTATTCTTTGTTGCATCATATATAGAGCATATCCATTAATAATTGATAAATATTTTATTTGGATATGTATATGAAAGTTTTATATGCATGTTAAACTAACTAGAGTTATACATTTATGAATCATGCATATAAAAATATTGAATTATAAATTTAGACTAACTATGCTTGTTTAAGTGAGCAATACTTTACAGGATAGTCCAAATACCAAGGGTGAGCTTGCAACAAGAAAGCAATAAATATCTATTAAGCTCAATACAAGGAGAATGCGACTAAACATATGTCTTTGAAGAATGTTTTTAATGATAACAAACATGAAGACAAAATGAAGATGATGGGAAGACCAAGTCCAATATCTTTTAAGAATAGCTTTAGGACTTAGAGTCTCTTTGTTCGATGATCTCTTTGGATATCTCCTAGTGCATCAAGATAAAACAAAAATGTTTTTCTCAAACTTATACCAAAACTATTTTGATCTTGAAAATAACTTAAAAAAATGTTTTGGTGTTTTTGATAAACTTTCTGGGATGTTTTTCAAGCTTTTATAATTGTTTTACAAATTGAGTTATTCGAATAACTCATTGGTTATTCGAATAAAGCCTTAAATTTGGTTGCTACGTGACTCTGTGCTTTAAAGTGTTATTCGAATAACACTCCTGTTATTCGAATAAATGTTTTCTAAATAGCTTATTTTATATAAGCTATTCGAATAATTCTTCAGTTATTCGAATAGAACTTTTCCCAGAAATCTGTTTTAACCAGTGTTATTCGAATAAGTCTCGAGTTATTCGAATAACTAGTTTTCTAAAGGAATTCTGTGTGGCAACGTTATTCGAATAACACGAAGGTTATTCGAATAATCAGTTTCAGAAACATTTTTAAAAGAACGTGTTATTCGAATAGCCAAAGGCTTATTCGAATAAACACGATAAACACAGATCTGAATATAGAAACTAACAGACATTTTTTTCATATTAATCATGGAATTAATTTCTTACAACGGCTATTTTCTATCTGGCTCTATAAATAGAGACCATGGGTCTCATCTGAAAGAAGCCCAGCTATTTGTTTAATTTACGCTTGCTCTGAAAAATGTGATTTACAATTTACGCCTATTTTCTGTGCTCTTTTTACTGAAACTTTGAGATATTCTTTGAGAGCCTCTTAGCACTTCAATTTGTATATCTTGCTCTGAGTGAGAGTTTCTCTTCATCTATATTTCTGTTCTACTATATTGATGGTGAGGTATCCTTCAAGATTTGCATAAGGGTGATGTATTCCTTCAAGGTTTGTATAAGGGTGAGGTATCCCTGCAGGCTGAGACTTTAGCACAAGGGTAGAGTTTCCCTATGTGTGAAAAATGCTCTTTTATGTAACGGTCGCAAGCACCTATTGAAGCTTATACACATAGTGAAAAATCTCGAACTGTGTTTCGGGAACTGGACGTAGACCACAAGTGGTTGGTGGTCGAACCAGGATAAATATCGTGTCTGCCCTTCTTCTCTTTATCTCTTTATTTTATGTAATTTTATTTTATTACACATTTACTTTCCGCTGTTCTTAAAGTTTCTTTTCTTCATCACATTCCTTCTGTGCTTTTATTTAAATAGCTTAAATATTTGTATTTATTTTAAGAGCATTTGTGAAAAAGTTTTTATACCCAATTCACCCCCCTCTTGGGTAATGGTTGTCATGACTAACAAGTGGTATCAAAGCTTCGTGCTCTGGTGAAAGCTTAACCGCTTAGAGTTAAAGATCCTTGTTTATTAGCAACCTTGAAAGTTTTTTTAAAATGGAAGGTTTTGAATTTGATAAACCACCATTCTTTGATGGTGTGCATTTTGTTTATTGGAAAATTAGAATAGAGTTTTATATGCAATCTATTGACTTGGATTTGTGGGATGTTGTGCTAAATGGATTTACTTATAAATCAAAACAAATTTGGAATAGTTTTGACAAAAAATGTTTTTCTTTGAATATTAGAGCTATACAAATTTTGAGAAGTTATTTAAATGATGATACTTATGCTGAAATTAAAAATTGTTCTTGTGCTAAAGATATATGGGATGTTCTTAATGCTATTTATCTTGCTAACGATGATTTTGTGCATAAAGTTGCATATAGAAAGCAAGAAGAGCAAAAGTCATTGAAGGAAGCCTGTCATGAAATGCATGCTCAAAGAGATGTTCAAACTATTGAAGCAAGCCAAATGTCTTTTGGTGACGATGGTGCTCAATTTGAAGAAGAGACAAAGCAAAATAAAATTGATGATGAAGAAGATGATTCTCTTAAAGAGCCAAGTGTGCTAGAAATTGAGACTACTTCCTATATGGCTAAAAAGGACTTTGAGGTAAATAATTCTAAACTATATTATAGTCCTTCTTATGATGAGTTGCAAAGTGAATATAATGAATTATATGATGGTTTGTTAAATTTAGAAAAGAAAAACTTAGCGAGTTTGGAAAACATTTCCTCTATTGAAAATAAAATTGAGACTTTGAAAAATGAATATGCTTTTCTTAATGAGGAAATGCCTTTGAAATATGAAACCTTATCTTCTTGTGAAAAATGCATTAATTTAGAAAATCAAGTTGGGGACTTATCTTTCAAACTTTCCAAAGCTAATGATTCTAAATGCTTATATTCTATGCTTGTTAATGAAAATAAAATCAATGTTATTTCACATGAAAATTCAAGTAAAGCTTGTGGCAAAAATAACATAGAATGTAATAATAAGAAAAAGCTTAAGTTTTTCAAAGATGATCTTCAAAAGACCAAGTCATCATTAAATTCAATTGTTTGTAATTTTTGTGGTCATCTAGGACATATTTCTCATTTATGTAATTATAGAAGAAATTTTCATATGAGAAATTGTATGGTATGGGTTCCTAAAAATCCTAAAGGCCCTAATATTAATATTCAAGGACCCAAAATGAAGTGGGTACCAAAGTGTCCTCCTAGTATTTCAACTGTGCAGAAAATTTCTCAAAAGAATGGACTTATTGGTCAAAGGAAAGAGGAATCATCACAAAGAGCGCTTCCAAAGCCCAATGAAAGAAATTTTAGTCAAAGAAGGAAGATGACTTCAACCATAGCTTCTCAAGTACACAATGTGGAACTTGCAAAGTTCAAAACACCAAAAGAGAAGCAATGGGTAAGGAAAAGAGTTTCCTTAATTACCAAGGCCAAGGTATCAACAGTTTTTACCTCTCATGAGCATTTACTTGTAAAGTCAATTAATTTGAGGTATATTCATTGTAGGCCTTAAGTGATTGATTGAATCATGTATACTTGATAAAATTTGAATATTATATATAGCACATGATTATATTCTTACACCCTTTGCTCATTGTCTTGTATATTTATTGACTATGACCATGTATATTTGCTATGCTTTAAAATTGTCTATACATCATGAAAGTAAGTATGCTATCAACTATGTGCTTAATGATATTTAATTATTTAATTTATCATGCTCAATTTACATATTATAAAAAATTAATCTTTATGAGAGCATAATAGATTAATATTCAAAAACTAACACATAAGGACCCAATAAAATTTGGGTACCAAAAGTCAAAAATTGAAGTGTGTTGTAGGTGTACTTGAAGGCTAAGGAGTGACATTGACATCTTGAAAATGGCTGCTCCAAGTACAAAGATTAAAAATAATTTCAAGCTCTTTTCCTCGTTTCCAAGAAGCCTGGCCTTGCAAATTTCGGATAAGTGAAAATTTTTATTATGCTTTTCTAGCCTTATAATTTGAAAATATTTCTATATGTTAATATGCTAGATAAAATATACTTCTTGTTTGAAATAATAATATCCTTGAACTTGAGTTTTTGATCAATCCAATATATGATTGCATGTTTTATTACTGAATTTTATCTCTCTTTAAATCACACACACACACACACACACACACACACACACACACACACACACATATATATATATATATATGCTTTGATTTCATGAACGTATGCTTTTCTGTGTTTCTTTGTTTTATTCGAATAAGCAAGCCTTTATTCGAATAAACTTCTTTGCTGCATGTGAATAAATATCAGTTTTATTCGAATAATTCTTAGTCTATTCAAATAAACTGGTTTCTGTGTTAAACCTGTGTTTAATATATGCTCTGTCTATTCGAATAAATCAGCTTCTATTCGAATAACCAGAATCCTTTGTTCTATCAGTCTCATACGTTTGATTTCTGTCTATTCGAATAAACCTCGGGCTATTCGAACAACCAGAGACTTGGCTTATCAGTCTTGATTGTTTGCTTCTCTGTCTATTTGAATAACTCTCAGGATTATTCAAATAAACTTGTTAATATGGCCAAAACGATTGGCCTTCCCTGCTCATCTATTCGAATAAAACCTTTTTTTACTCGAATAATCACGCTTCTTTTTAAAACAAAAGGTTCTGCTAATACTTGCTAAATTCTCTTTAATTGGACTAGAAATACAAATGCTTAATCAAATATAATTGACTGTTCTTTTGATAAATATATTTACTTAGCTAATTTGATCAATGAAATATCTTTTGCCCTTGTGAACTCATTTGTTATTTTATTATGCTTATTTGCTTACAAATTGGAATAATGACTAACCTCTATGGATCCAAAATTGATGGATACTAAAGAAAATTCTTTGAATTGTGTTGTAGGGTGATAACTACCTCAAGCAAGCATTTAAATGGAATAAGTTCAACTTGAGGATAGTAAAGTTTAAAAGGATTCAACTTTTAAAAAGGGGTGCAAAGAATTTCTATTCCCTCATGAAAGCTTGAAGCTTGGAAGGTGATGGAAGTGAGAGTCATCTACAAAAATTCAAAGAGTTCATTTTTGGTGATATCAAACTTTTATCATTTTCTTTTTATATACTTTAAATTTGATATCATATGCTATTTGGAGAAGTAGAAAATTATGTTATACCTTTACATACCTTACATAATAATTATTTGCCTAAAAATGCCTAAATAAGTTTTGATGATGAATCATATGTTTCTTGATAAACTTGAATCATGTCTTAAAATGCTTAAATTATTCTTTTTGGATTCAAGTGCATATGTGTTTCATGCATTCTTGTTAGAGATAATATTGCATGGTTGATAATGTGATACATGCTTTAAATTATATATCAACCTGAATTATGCTTATAAATTGGCTTACATGATATTTGATGCTAACTTATGTTTTAGAGAACTTTTAAAGTTAGCTTTGCAAGTCTCTCTATGTGTTTCAAATATAGCCATCAAATTTTTACATATAAGCATATGTGGATAAATGAAAAAAGTTGAATGGAATTCAAATGAAGAGGAAGATAAAGAAGATTTTCTTCAAGTGTAATGGAATGGAATATTCAAAGGAAGAAAGCTTAAAGTTAAAGGACCAATAAAGAAGGATCATAACTCTTTATCTATCTCAATAAGTATCTTTATCCCTTAGCATTTGTGGTATTTTTATATGATATGGATTGTATGATATTTATTAATAAATTAATCTTAAATGACTAGATGCTTTCCAAGGAATATAAGTTTTTTTATATAAAACATTTCTATCCTTCTAAAATGCTTTTAAAAATATAATGTGCTCTTATAAAATTCTTTTTGAAAGGGGGAGAAGTCTTAAAATTTTGGATTAAGAATAAATATCTTTACCCTTGCTTTCTTTTTTATAATATGCATATTTTGAGGGGGAGCCTAGTTTTTAAATTGTTGCTTATATCTCTTGGATTACATCCTTATTTGACATGAAGTGCTTTATTGTTAATTCTATCAACATGTCAACAAAGATCATCTCTTGTTGTCTTTCCTTCTATCCTACCCTTCTTGAATCATATGTAGAATCTATAAGAGGGATAAAATCTTTTCTTTCTACGCCTTTTTGTTGATGTCAAATAGGGGGAGTGAAAATTGGAAAGAAAAATATGTTCTTGTGCTTATTGTTTGATATGCTTACATGGATATTCATTCTTGTATATTGTTCAACATATTTTTCTTTGGTGATTTGTCATCATAAAAAAGGGAGAGATTGCGGAAATAAGTTTGCCCCAAATAGTTTTATATGTTAAGTTTTGATGATGACAAATACAAGACAAAGAATGATGCTTATGCTTGATAAATGTACTTAATGTGATATATTGTATCATGCATGATATGTACCTTATCTAGTTATATTTTACTTAATAATCATGCAATATGATATATGTAACATTCATCATATAATATATCCAATAATGCTTTATATGAGTTATAAATGAATTAATATTGGATTTGACTTTTGTGCAATGTATTCTTTGTTGCATCATATATAGAGCATATCCATTAATAATTGATAAATATTTTATTTGGATATGTATATGAAAGTTTTATATGCATGTTAAACTAACTAGAGTTATACATTTATGAATCATGCATATAAAAATATTGAATTATAAATTTGAACTAACTATGTTTGTTTAAGTGAGCAATACTTTACAGGATAGTCCAAATACCAAAGGTGAGCTTGCAACAAGAAAGCAATAAATATCTATTAAGCTCAACACAAGGAGAATGCGACTAAACATATGTCTTTGAAGAATGTTTTTAATGATAACAAACATGAAGACAAAATGAAGATGATGGGAAGACCAAGTCCAAGATCTTTTAAGAATAGCTTTAGGACTTAGAGTCTCTTTGTTCGAGGATCTCTTTGGATATCTCCTAGTGCATCAAGATAAAACAAAATTTTTTTTCTTAAACTTATACCAAAACTATTTTGATCTTAAAAATAACTTAAAAAAATGTTTTGGTGTTTTTGATAAACTTTCTGGGATGTTTTTCAAGCTTTTATAACTGTTTTACAAATTGAGTTATTCGAATAACTCATTGGTTATTCGAATAAAGCCTTAAATTTGGTTGCTACGTGACTCTGTGCTTTAAAGTGTTATTCGAATAACACTCCTGTTATTCGAATAAATGTTTTCTAAATAGCTTGTTTTATATAAGCTATTCGAATAATTCTTCAGTTATTCGAATAGAACTTTTCCCAGAAATCTGTTTTAACCAGTGTTATTCGAATAAGTCTCGAGTTATTCGAATAACCAGTTTTCTAAAGGAATTCTGTGTGGCAGTGTTATTCGAATAACATGAAGGTTATTCGAATAATCAGTTTCAGAAATGTTTTTAAAAGAACGTGTTATTCGAATAGCCAAAGGCTTATTCGAATAAACACGATAAACACAGATCCGAATATAGAAACTAACGAACACTTTTTTCATATTAATCATGGAATTAATTTCTTACAACGACTATTTTCTATCTGGCTCTATAAATAGAGACCGTGGGTCTCATCTGAAAGAAACCCAGCTATTTGTTTAATTTAAGCTTTCTCTAAAAAATGTGATTTACAATTTATGCCTATTTTCTGTGCTCTTTTTGCTGAAACTTTAAGATATTCTTTGAGAGCCTCTTAGCACTTCAATTTGTATATTTTGCTCTGAGTGAGAGTTTTTCTTCATCTATATTTCTGTTCTACTATATTGAGGGTGAGGTATCCTTCAAGATTTGCATAAGGGTGAGGTATCCCTTCAAGGTTTGTATAAGGGTGAGGTATCCCTACAGGCTGAGACTTTAGCACAAGGGTAGAGTTTCCCTATGTGTGAAAAGTGCTCTTTTATGTAACGGTCGCAAGCACCTATTGAAGCTTGTACACATAGTGAAAAATCTCGAACTGTGTTTCGGAGACTGGACGTAGACCATAAGTGGTTGGTGGTCGAACCAAGATAAATATCGTGCCTGCTCTTCTTCTCTTTATCTCTTTATTTTATGTAATTTTATTTTATTGCACATTTACTTTCCGTTGTTCTTAAAGTTTATTTTCTTCATCACGTTCCTTCTATGCTTTTATTTAAATAGCTTAAATATTTTTATTTATTTTAAGAGCATTTGTGAAAAGGTTTTATACCCAATTTACCCCCCTCTTGGGTAATGGTTGCCATGACTAACATGTGTTGCCTAGGAGTTTGAATCACACCTTAGTGCGGGTGCGAATAGACTAGTGTAGGTCATGTTGTTGACCTTGGGGGCGTCAGGGTGCGGGCGTCTCACAGTAGACAGTTGGTAGCCCCTCTAGGCCGTGGAACAAACTGATGCAAACACACCGACGATCCAGACCGAGACACTGTCCTATATCGTGATCTTGTGGGAATGTCGCTGTATAAAGCCTTGTTGCACAAAACTATTATTTTTTCTGGAAAGCACTTGATTTTAGGCTGACGAGATACTGGCATGTCTCCCTGATCATTCTCTCTGATGTTTGTGTCCAGCTCCATGGAGTAGGATTTCGATATCATATGCATGTACATAGTGTGTCAATATATTATCTGGCATTTAATTTATATAATGATTGGAATTGCTATCTTATTTATGCTATAACTGCCGGGAATTATTAAGTTGTTTAATATCTGCTTCTTGATACTGTTTGTTATTCTTGTAATGCTATATGGATGTCTTACGCCGTTTTTGTTTCTTACTACCATAATTGGTAATGATGTTGGATATCTCACCTCTTACTTGCACTATTCTTGTCCTATATGATTGTTGGTTAAAGACTGTAAAGGGAACGAGGTTGAATCTCCTAGATTTTGCTTGCTTTGGTCTCCTACGATCAGTGATGGCATCAAGAAGGGGTCTTATTTGGCTTCGCCAGGATTGTGTTCACCTGGGGTGTCAATGCTTGGCGAGTCGACTGGGCCGGCGAGCATATACGGTATGTTGGGGATCTGATATTGACCGTAAGGAGGAACCGCGATGGAGATCCTATCTTGACTCTCACTACATCAGTGCATCTGGAGTTTGCATTGCCCATTCGGGAGCTATGGGGTAATCCGCTTCACACCCCTAGAAAGGTCGAGGATTATATGGCATCAGCCGCTAGGGCACCTGCCCATGAGACCGCATTCTGTCCTGTCCTAGTGTCTTCAGATGAACCGGGGGAGGATCCTGAGGTGGATCCGATGGAGTGCCCAACTCCTTAGTCGTGGTGTCGTTATGGGTAGTTTATGTTTCTTTTGCATTACCTGTATAAGGGTTCTTTTGAGTATAACTGTATTTTGATGTATATCTAAGTGTTTTTGGGCGGTATGAGAAATGCATCGTGCTATGTATATTTTAAGGTAATTAACCAGTATTATGAGCTGTATTTTGAGTATATCTTGTTAAATTATATTTTAAAATGACGATATATGTATTTATTCATTCGTGGCTTATATTTTCTTTATATGCACAATGATAGAATTTTGGAAACTTGTTAATTGAGTTGTAGCACACCAAAAATTTAGTGACCGCTGTATAATGACAATTGTGTCGTAGTTACTAAATCAAGGGGTGTTCCATTAGGTGGTATCAAAGCAGTTCATCCTATTGAGCCAAGGTATAAACTGACTATGCCTAGACATGTTAGAAGTTTCTTTGTATGTTGTGCACTTCCTTATCTCTTGATAGAGATGTTTGGGAAAAGAAGGCATGGCTTACCATAGGTTGAATATTGGTAGCTACTGTTGCATAATTACATGATATTGAGTATTGGCCCACTCAATGTGTAATGTTCTGTGTGGACGAGAAACTATGACTTTACCTAGGCGTATTAAAGGAATAGGAGTTCTTTTAATAAGAAGCTCAGCTAGTATGACTGAATTTATTTAGGATTTATTTGCATTTACACCCTTGTTGTGTTACCTCTAATATTGTTTGAGACAATGGGTTAGAAAAAGGGTAGTTAAATAGGACTTGCAAGGTCGGTGGACTGAGGTGTCCAAGAGGTTTTGGAATCGATTTTCTTGGGAAAATAAGATCTGGTGTAAGTGAGGTTCGAGGAGTTGCTTGGGAGTTAAAGACTTACATGAAATCGCGCCATAGAAGACAAAATGAAGGAGCTTAAGTTATAGTCTTTTGGGTTTGTCTTGTTATGTTGTGTGACTTTTTGCGTTTGGTTTCCGAAAGGAGACAATATTGTTTGAATTAAGTGCTTTTGATTTTTCTTATGTTTCGATTTGTTTGTGCTTGAAGAGAGGTAATGGCTCGGGGTAGGTGTAAGCGTGTGAATGCAGGGAGTGAAGATGATATTACCACTGCGGTAGCAAAAGTAATGCAGAGAACCGCTCAACAGCAGAAACTGATAGCAGAGATTCAGAATCTATCAAATATGGATCAATCTTCGGATGCGAGACCTTGTAATTTTAGGCCATCAAGGGTCCACAAAGGGAAGAAGCGTAAGGCCAACTGGTTTAAGCGGAAATCGTATTCATGATAACTGAGGAAGCAACAGCAACAACAAACACATGAAGGAGGTACGAGTGGTAGTAAATCCAATCCGACCGTGGTATCTTTACCAAGACATAAGAGGTGTGGAAAGGACCATTCAATAAGGGAATGTAATATCAAGAGGGTAATCTGCTTCAAGTGTGGAAAGGACCACTTAACAAAGGACTGTACAATTGAGGGAATAATTTGTTTCAAGTACAGAAAGCTAGGACATGTGGCTAGGAATTGTACCTTGCATAGGATGAAGCCTTTCGTTAGAGATGTATGTGCTTCAAAATTTCACGAAGAAAGGAGAGTTAATTCCTCAAGTGGAGTAAAAGCATCCCAGACTGAAGACCTAAACAAGGGAGATTGTACTATAATAGATGACCCTGTGATTTTACTATATAATTCTGGGGGTAACCCATTCCTTTATGACATATGACTGTATGAGTCCATTAGGGGCGTTTGTGTCTTCGCCGTCTTTTGACTAAGCTATTTATACTTCAGCTACTAAGAACCTATTGTTGATAACCAAGTCGTTTAAATTACCCTATGACCTGTCAAAGACTGAATCTTTTCTGTTGATTGGATTTGTTTATCTTCTTCGTAAATTTGATGTGATCTTAAAAAGGGATTGGTTATTTTCCCACCCTATCCTGTTAAATTATTCCAATCAAACTTTAGTGTTTCTTGAGACAGTGATTGTTGGATTTAGATCCATGAAGCTCAGTCATAAATTTTATTAAACCATGTCAAATTCTTTGTTGGATGGGTCTAGTAGTATACCAAGTGACTTTGCTATCCTTTCTTCCAACCTTTATAACGCTTCTAGTGTACTTCAATTGAGGAAATGTGTTCTTAAATTCAAACCATAACATAGCACAGAATATAGTACAATTAGGTAAGAACTTGCCCTATGAGACATTTCCTATTAAGATCAAGGATAGATGGTTTGATAGATCAACCGAAGGAAGCCGCTATTTTTTTTTCTAAGGTTAGTTATGTTCTAGTTGTCATCAGGTTCGTTTGAAAGTAAGAGATATTCTATGATGACTTTTTGGACGCGTTATGAGTACCACGAGTATTTAGTAACATCGTTCCGTGTAACGAATGCTTCGGCAGTATTCATCGACTACATGAATAGGACCTTTCTTCCCTATTGAGATAGAATTGTCGTTGTCTTTGTTGACGACATTATAATCTATTCTTGGAGTCCAAAGGAGCCACACTGATTCATACAGAACGTATCTTGTTGTTCTTCAAATTCTGAAGAAGAATGAGGGGTTACACGTGAAGTTTGTCCAGGTGCAAATTTTGGTTAGAGGCAATTTAACTTTTGAGTCACGAGATCTCAAAAGAAGGAATTGTTGGAGATCTGTCGAAAGTCGAAGCACTTCTTCAAGGGGAAAGGCCGACAACCATAACAGAGATTCGTAGCTCTGTGGGATTTACCAGTTATTACTGACGATTCGTCAAAGGATTTTCCAAGATAGCAGGACCTCTCACTCAGCCTATGAGGAATAATCAAGTTTTTCTATAGACCAAGGCATGTGACGAAAGTTTTCAAGAATTGAAGAGACACTCGACTGTTTTGCCAGAGTTGATTCTGCTAAATTATAACCAGCCATTTTAGATGACTTGCGATGTTTCACGTTGGAGTTTACAACGTATGCTCGTTCGAGATGGAAGGAGTAGTAGCGTATGCTTCAAGACAACTGAAAGCATAAGGGAAAAGTTACTCTACACAAAACTCAAAGTTAGCCGTTGGGATTGCGTTAAAGATCTGGAAACATTCTGTAAGGAACAATATCCGCATGTATTCTAAGATAGACCAAATTTCGAGGACGAAATTTATTTTTAGAAGGAGAAAGTTGTAATGCCCCGAAAATTATTTATTTCATCATAAACAGCCATTTTATAATATTTGAGATTTCTGGGAGTTTTTCTGGATTTTCTGAAAATGTTGAATATTTTAAGATATTCTTCATTTTACGTGCACACGGAGCAGAATCAGTGTAACACCCTAGAAATTATTCGTTTCATGATAAATAATCATTTTATAATATTTCTGATTTTTGAGAATTTTTCTAGATTCTTTCAAAAATGTCGAATATTTTAATATATTTCTCGTTTTGCATGCGCACTGTGTAACACCCTCCTTAGTGCGCCACACTTGGTGTTACTTAATTACCATATTACCCCTTCATTAGAAATCGTGCTTGTAATATAAATACGAGTCATAAAATTTCTTGATGATAATAATATAAACTTAGCAGAAAATAAAAACATAACAATATTGTCACAAATAATTTACATCGTATATACATACAAGCCTTTAGTATTGTCATACTTAAATAATTACAAACTAGACTTTCAAAACATTTAAACTTTAAACTTTAATTTAAACTATTATACTGCCCAAGTCCTACTAGACAGCAGGATCCTTAGACGAGTCCTCCTCAGATTCCTCAGCATATAGGAATTCATCATGATGTGAAGTCCTACGAACAGGTGTCCAAGCAGACGACACAACACTGACCTCACTAGGGGTACGATAGTAAGCCCCCCAGTACTGCCTAATAGAAATTGGAAACTCTAGGTGCATATATATGTTAACACTAAAGTACGGATGTCCTAGATGTAATCTACTCAATCTAATATTTAAATCCCCCATATAGTAAATACTCTCTCTCTCTAAATTGACATGCCACGCCTCCTCTCCTCCAAGAAAAGTAAACCTCATGTAGCCATGGAAACTAGGCATCTCCATCGTCTCAAAACTTAGCGTTCTCTATGGGAATCTGCTCTTCCCCAACTTTTAGCTCCACTTCTTGCTCGACGTCTTCACAAATATAAATATAATACAGAACAGGCATACAAAGTGGTGAGATCACCTACGCCATTACCAGTATGGTAGCAATGAAGATAAACACATATAATATTTCATACAACAATCATACCATAATTACAAATATGCCATCAATATCATTTATCAATAAAACACATGAAGTAAATAATATTTACAATCATGCCACTAATAATAATCAAATATCCAATAAATCAATTATCATAAACATAATTATGATAATACCCTCAATGGCTACATGTATGCACACAGACTCAATTTCCTACTCCATGGAAGTACAACTCAGGTCGGAGAGAGTGATCGAAAAGATTTGTCGATACTAACATGCCTCGGACCACGTGCTCAATCTTGCACATCTAGCATATACACGACAATCTTTATCATATCTTAATTAAGGATAGTGTCTCGGTTAGGATCATTGGTGTGTTGCATCGATCTAACCTACGGCACAGAAAAGCTACCAACTGCCCATTGTAGGCAATCCGCACCCCAATGCCCCCAAGGTCAACTAGTGACTTACACTACGCATATCGCACCCACTCAAAAGGTATAGTCTCTCCTAGGCAACTAGCCTCATACAGTCCATCGGACCTTTCCGATGTATGTACTATGCACTATTCACATTTCCAATTCAAATCACATATTCGGGGTCCACACAATAATCTAACAGTATTATTATTGTATTTTAATCGCGTAGTCATATTTTCACATTTTATTAATCGTGACTCAATTCTGTCACCTTTTCAAAATCACGTAGCGATTTTTCAACGTTTTCCAATTGCGTAAAATATTTTTCATATGTTTTAAATCAAAAATACGATTTTTCTTATTTTAATACTGAAATTGGCTTTATTTTCCATATTTACACAATAGTCCCTCAAAAACTCATTTTTATGAAATAGTCCCTCAAAAATTAATATTTACGAAATAGTCCTTCAAAAATTAATATTTATAAAATAGTCCCTCACAAATAAAATATTTACAAAATAACCCTTCATAAAATTCATATTTACAAAATAGTCCTCTTTTATAAAATATTTAGAATATGACCCCTCTAAAAATAATATTTGCAATATGACCCCTCTAAAAATAAGTATTTATACAATGGCCCCTCATTTAAATAATATTTATAATTTAGTCCCTCTTTTATAAAAATTTATAGTATAACCCCTCTAAAAATCAGTAATTATACTATTTCCCAAAAATTGTTATTTCTTTTCTTTGCTTCACATAAAAATCATTTTACTTTGCTATACTCAAACTTTTCCAAATTCAATTAGATCTCTCAGTTCTCATTTTAATTCATCAGTTTAAGGACTTTGAACCTCTTTTCCATGATAAGGTCGTGAGCCTCCTTGCTCTTTGGAGCATTCATACAATCGTTTTATCATGTTGTTCACATCCTAAATTACACATACACTCATATGCTTACATAATCACATACAGATAAACATATGTCAAAGCAGTAATCATATATCACACATGCAAGCATAGAAACAAAACCATACACATCACAAACACAATCAAAGAACATCAAACAATAGGTAAATAAACTCTTATGGGTTTTTCACCAAACAAAACCATCCCCACACCACCAAAACTTGGTTGGTAAGGTAAAATCTCCCTCTTACCTCTTGAAGACAAGTCTTTCAAGCTCCTCTCCTTCTCCTTGATTTCGTGTGGCTCACAAACAATTCCTAACAATTCTAAAACAATTAGTAAAATCACATACAAAGCTTAATAATGATAAACCATGGAACAAACATGGTTTAGAAAATCACAAACATGAATTTAAACCATAAAAATCAAAGTTTACCTCTTGAGAAGTAAGGTAGAACTTGGATTTTGAAGCACTTAGAGCAAGATTTTGGGAAAACTTCCTAAATGGAAAGTGTTTAGAAGGTTGTCTAGCTTTAGGAAATGATGAGAGTGAAAATTATAAATGATTGATAGTGTTTATGGGTGTAGGGGCTGAACCATATAGAGAGAAAAGGAAGGAAAACGATGCTTTGGTGATCTTGGAATTTTGAGAGAATAAGATGAAAGCTTTTTGGTGAGAGAGAAAAGTGAAATTGTGAGAGTGAAATTCAAAGTGCTGCTGCTGTGGGATAAGCATAGGGAAATTAGAGGATTTGCATAAAATAAAATATCCAATTGGTTTCACACTTGAAGCACATGGCTTATGTCACAAAGATTGTCCTAGAAGCTTGTGGAATTTGGTGGGAAATGGCCTCTTGGCCGTGGGCTTCAAGTGGGTTTAGGGACATTAATTTGTTTTCAATTAAAGCCTAATGACATGCTAATTAATTAGTAATTTAGTTAGGTTAAGTTTCCTAATCAATATTAATTAACATTCCAATTACATAATTGATTAATTAGACATATAATTACATATATCATAATCTCTAATTAAAATTAGGATATCTAATTAAGAATTAGATTATAACTAATTAATAATTAGGTTAGTCTACTTAGCTTGTTAATTAGGCCATTAGATTAACCAAATTTGTTTTAATTAGTTACTAAACAAAGTCAAGCCACTATTGTTAACTTCATCTTAGCCATTGAAATCAACTTGGTTTCCTATCCATTGATCTCATCTACAGTGGATATTACTTAGTGGTTTTACCAGGATTCATTTTACACCATTGATCGAATCAACGGTTATGATCAAAAGCATCTAAATCATGCTTTTCATCCAATGGTCCTTAATGAAGTCTATGCTTCTTTAATTGACCAATTCTTATTGGTTAGAATTTTCAAGCCACCTATTTTGACTTGTTCCTATTGGTTTAGAATTTGGTCCAGTCAGAATCGTTGACTACTACTCTAAACGCGGGTCCCATGAACTTTTTCGGGTCCACGATCATTTTGAAGCAAATTTCTACTATTTTTAAGACTGTAGGTACTGTTGAATAAAATAATATTATAATAATATAAAATTATTTTATTACACAATTAAATCCTAAAAATTAAAAGATTAATATATATATCAATCAGAATTGGGTTTAGTAAGATCTCCCAGCTCTAATTAATTAAAATAAGATTTTTTCGGTTAAGAAAATTATTATTTTCTTGACTCGAAGTAAATCACACAAAATGATCAAAAATGATCTCAGAACAGTCAGATTATTTTTATAACACACAGAAAATGCAAAACAATATAATTCTGCTATTACTATTAACATAGTCAGAATTTTGGGTGTTACAACTCTCCCCCTCTAAAATTAAGTTTCGTCCTCGAAACTTGACACATATTCAAAATAAAAACGGATACTGCTCTATTATCTTCTCTTTTAACTCCCATGTGGCTTCACCACTTACATCATTCCATACCACTTTAACCAATGTGATATCCTTTCCTCGAAGCTGCTTTATCCTTCGATCTTCAATCTTGACTGGAAACGTCTCATAGGTCAAATTCTCCTTCAGTTGTACGGTGTCTGGCTCGATAACATGAGTCAGATCAAAAATATATTTCTGTAGTTGTGATACGTGAAATACATTATGAAGATTTGATAAGAACGGTGGTAGTGTAATCTGATAAGCTACTAGACCTACCCGACGAAGTATCTGATACGGTCCAATAAACTTCAGAGTGAGCTTCCTCGACTTGATTACTTGTCCAACTCTAGTCATAGGCGTCACACGTAGAAATACATGGTCACCTTCTTCAAATTCAAGCAGTCTCTGTTTTTTATCTACATAACTCTTTTGCCGCGTCTGAGTTATCCCCATCTTGTCTTGGATCATCTTCACTTTCTCAGCAGTCTGCTGCACAAATTCAGGTCCTACCACAGTACTTTCACCATCATGGTACCAACACAATGGTGTTCTGTACCTTCTCCCATATAATGCTTCATAGGGTGCCATCCCTATGCTCGAATGGAAACTATTATTGTAGGTGAACTCTATCAACGGTAGAAATTCATCCTAACAACTAGTTTGCTCTAGAACATAAGCCCTCAACAAGTCCTCCAATGACTGAATCGTCTTTTCTGAATGACCATCTGTTTGTGGATGGTAAGCAGAACTCAAATGTAGCTTTATTCCCATCGCTTCTCGTAAACTATTCCAAAATCTTGATGTGAATCGCAGATCTCGATCAGAAATAATATTGGATGGTACACCATGAAGTCTAACGATTTCATTGATGTACACTTGAGCCAACTTCTCCATTGAGTACTTAATATTAATCGGTAAAAAGTGCGCCGACTTTGTAAGCCGATCAATAATTACCTATATAGAATCGTGACTCTTTCGAGTTTTCGGTAGTCCCGTGATGAAATCCATTGCTATGTCATCCCATTTTCACTCAAGAATAGGCAAAGGTTGCAACATTCCTGATGGTCTCTGATGTTCTACTTTGGCCTTTTGACAAATCAAACAGGATGATATATATTCAGCTACATCCCTCTTCATTCCTTGCCACCAATATAGCTGTTTCAAATCTTGGTACATCTTCGTGGCTCCCGGATGTATACTCAACTTACTTTTATGAGCTTCATCCAAAATCAATCTTCTCAGTTCCGGATCGTTAGGCACACATACTCTTCCTTTGAACTTCAAAATTCCATCAACACCTTCGTTGAATTCCAATTCTGGTCCTTGACTTCTTGCTTCCTTTGCTTCTTGCAAATACTGATCACTGTTTTGCCCTTCTCGTATTCTATCCATCAAGTCATTCGAAATAGTGATCATATTCAAACACATCTTCCCCAGTGTCAACTTCACAGATAATCGCATATCCCGAAATTCTTCTATCAGGTCTTTCTCCTTAATCATCATAACAGAAGCATTAAGTGTTTTCCTACTTAAAGCATCAGCTATGACATTCGCTTTTCCAGGATGATACTGTAACTGAAAGTCATAGTCTTTTAGAAACTCTAGCCAGCACCTTTGTCTCATGTTCAACTCTTTCTAGTCAAACAGATACTTCAAACTTTTATGGTCACTAAAAACAGTGAACGTTGCCCCATAGAGAAAATGTCTTCATACCTTCAATGCAAATACTACTGCGGCCAACTCCAAGTCATGAGTCAGATAATTCCTCTCATGCACTTTCAATTGTCTCGACGCGTATGCCACAACCTTACGGTTCTGCATAAGGACACAACCCAATCCTTGATATGAAGCATCACAATATACCTCGAAAGGTTCATGCGGATCAGGCAGAATCAAAATCGGTGAAATAGTCAGTCGTCGTTTTAACTCTTGAAAACTTTCCTCACATGCTTCAATCCATACGAATGGTTGATTCTTTCGTGTAAGTTGGGTAAGAGGTCCTGCAATCTTTGAAAACCCCTCAATAAATCGTCAATAGTAACTGGCCAATCCAATGAAACTACGGATCTCCGATACAGTCTTCAGTCTCTCCCATTCAACAACTGTCTCCACCTTTGAAGCATCAACCTCAATTCCATCTGCCGATATAACATGCCCCAAAAATTGAACTTCACTCAACCAAAATTCATATTTGGATAACTTGGCATACAACTTATTCTCTTTCAAAATCTGGAGAACCACTCTGAGATGTTCAACATGCTCCTCCTGACTTCGAGAATAAATCAAGATGTCATCAATAAAGACAACAATAAACTTATCCAAGTATGAACGGAAAATCCGGTTCATGAAGTCTATAAATATCGCAGGTGCATTAGTCACACCAAAAGGCATCACTTGATACTCGTAATGCCCATATCGTGTCCAAAACGCAGTCTTTGGGATATCCTCCACCTTCACACATATCTGGTGATAACCAGAACGTAAGTCAATCTTAGAAAATATTGCGACTCCTCGCAATTGGTCCATCAGATCATTAATCCTTGGTAGTGGATATTTGTTCTTGATTGTAATCTTGTTCAATTGTCGGTAGTCTACACATAGACGAGAAGTCCCATCCTTCTTCTTTACCAACAATGCTGGAGCTCCCCAAGGTGATACACTTGGTCTCACAAACTGCTTCTTTAATAAATCCTCCAGCTGTTTCTTAAGCTCTGCCAACTCTATTGGCGATATCCGATAAGGCGCCATAGATATAGGTCCAGCTCCAGGTACCAAATCAATAGAGAATTCAATCTCTCTTTCCGGTGATATTCCCGGTATATCTTCAGGAAACTCATTTACTACAAAAATATCCTTCAGAATGTCTTCACACTGAACCTCCATAGAAGACATCAACAAGTATCCTTGATCTCCTTCCTTCAAACAAGCCTCCACTTGAGTAGCCGTTAGGAATATAGAATCCTTAACCTCAGGAAAAACTAATGTCTTACTCGAACAGTCTATCAAGATATGGTTGGAAGACAACCAATCCATTCCTAAGATTACATTAATCTTGGAAAGAGGCAAACAGATCAAATCCACATGAAAGATTCTATCCCTAACACATATAGGGCAATTCAAGCATACTTTTGTAGTTATCATAGGTTTATCAGTAGGAGTACTAACACTCAAATCATATGGCAATGTAGTCACAGCCAATCCCAATCCCAAACGCTCCACATAATCACATGCAACGAAAGAATGTGTTGCTCCCGAATCATATAATACTGTTAAAGGATTACCTTCAATAGCACACTCCTCCATTATCAAGTCCTCAGATTTAGCAGCTTCCTCCCCGCTTATAGTATACACTCGACCACCTGCTTGTGGCCTTGCAGTGCAAACACTGCCTACTGATGGCTCCGCTTTCTGCTGATCACACTCTCTAGAGAAATATCCAGGCTTCCCACATCGATAACAAATCACTCCCTTATGCTGACAATCCCTGGTGAGATGTCCCTTCCTACACTTAAAACATTTAAGTGCAGAAGTTCCAGTTGAAACTACCCTACTGCTACTCGAACTTCCTCCAAATGATTGTTGCTGATTTTGACTTGCTGCTGGTTTAGTATATGGTTTCTGTTGGTAACGGTTGCCACCGCTACTCTTTCCCCTTTGGAATCGTGCTGGCCCAAAGTTCTTATTCCTAGCCTCTCGCAGATGATCAATTTCTTCGACTTTGCGACATTTGTCCAACAATACTAGAAACTGATCGATATCCACTGTTGCTAAAGCTCGCTTGATGTCAAGCCTCAGCCCTCTTTGAACTTTTGATATTTCCACTACTCATCTGGATGCATTTGGAAATACCTCGAAAACTTAGATAAGCTTTCGAACCTTGCTGCGTACTCACTCACAGTCATCGCCCCTTGCCTCAGACTAAGGAACTCCATCTCCTTAGCATGTCGGACACTGGCTGGGAAATACTTTCCCAGAATATTCTACCTAAAGAGCTGCCATGTCACAACTCTCCCTTCAACTTGTATTAACCTCCAGGCTCCTGCCCACCAAGCCTCTCCATCACCGACTAACACGAATATCGTAAAAGTAAGTGTTCGCTCATCAGTACATCCCATACCGTCGAATATCTTTTCCAATTCCTTGATCCAAAGATTTGCTTTCTCTGGGTCGAACTCTCCATGAAACTTCGGTGGATTGTTCCTCCGAAATTCTGACAAGCTGTGAGCATCATCATTTGCTCGTTGGTTCTGCTGTGCAACAACTTCAGCCATTGGTTGTATTGCTGCTACAGCTGCAGCCATATTCTGATTGTCATCGCTGGCATTTCTAACTGCTGCCCTTGCATTCATGCGTCCTCTTCCACATCCAGCCATTTCGTTCTATCAATCAGACTGAACAACACAAACAAAAGTGAGGGTCAGTCTTCAAACAATATTATTTTTCTTTCGGAAAACAATCACAGAGAATCACACAACTTAGACAAGGCAGACCTAACCACAAACCCAAAAGACTCTAACTTGGGCTTTGATACCAACTAATGTAACACCTTCCTTAGGGAGCCACACTTGGTGTTACTTAATTACCATATTACCCCTTCATTAGAAATCGTGCTTGTAATATAAATACGAGTCATAAAATTTCTTGATGATAATAAGATAAACTTAGCAGAAAATAAAAACATAACAACATTGTCACAAATAATTTACATCGTATATACATACAAGCCTTTAGTATTGTCATACTTAAATAATTACAAACTAGACTTTCAAAACATTTAAACTTTAAACTTTAATTTAAACTATTATACTGCCCAAGTCCTACTAGACAACAGGATCCTCAGACGAGTCCTCCTCAGATTCCTCAGTATATAGGAATCCATCATGATATGAAGTCCTACGAACAGGTGTCCAAGCAGACGACACAACACTGACTTCATTAGGGGTACGATAGTAAGCCCCCCAATACTGCCTAATAGAAATTGGAAACTCTAGGTGCATATATATGTTAACACTAAAGTACGGATGTCCTAGATGTAATCTACTCAATCTAATATTTAAATCCCCCATATAGTAAATACTCTCTCTCTCTAAATCGACATGCCATGCCTCCTCTCCTCCAAGAAAAGTAAACCTCGTGTAGCCAAGGAAACTAGCCATCTCCATCGTCTCAAAACTCAGCGTCCTCTATGGGAATCTGCTCTTCCCTAACTTCTCGCTCCACTTCTTGCTCGACGTCTTCACAAATATAAATATAATACAAAACAAGCATACAAAGAGGTGAGATCACCTACGCCATTACCAATATGGTAGTAATGAAGATAAACACATACAATATTTCACACAACAATCATACCATAATTACAAATATGCCATCAATATCATTTATCAATAAAACACATGAAGTAAACAATATTTACAATCATGCCACTAACAATAATCAAATATCCAATAAATCAATTATCATAAACATAATTATGATAATACCCTCAATAGCTACATGTATGCACACAGACTCAATTTCCTACTCCATGGAGGTACAACTCAAGTCAGAGAGAGTGATCAAAAAGATTTATCGATACTAATATACCTCGGACCACGTGCTCAATCTTGCACATCTAGCATATACACGATAGTCTTTATCAGATCTTGATTAAGGATAGTGTCTCGGTTAGGATCATTGGTGTGTTGCGTCGGTCTAACCTACGGCACAAAAGAGCTACCAACTGCCCATTGTAGGCAATCCACACCCCAATGCCCCCAAGGTCAACTAGTGACTTACATTACGCATATCGCACCCACTCAAGAGGTGTAGTCTCTCTTAGGCAACTAGCCTCATACAGTCCATCGGACCTTTCCGATGCATGTACTATGCACTATTCACATTTCTAATTCTAATCACATATTTGGGGTCCACACAATAATCTAACAGTATTATTACTGTATTTTAATCGCGTAGTCATATTTTCACATTTTCTTAATCGCGACTCAATTCTGTTACCTTTTCAAAATCACGTAGCGATTTTCCAACGTTTTCCAATCGTGTAAAATGTTTTTCATACGTTTTAAATCAAAAATAAGATTTTTCTTATTTTAATACTAAAATTGGCTTTATTTTCTATATTCGCACAATAGTCCCTCAAAAAGTCATATTTACACAATAGTCCCTCAAAAATTAATATTTATGAAATAGTCCCTCATAAAAAAATATTTATTAGCCCTTCATAAAATTAAATTTACAAAAAGTCCATCTTTTATAAAATATTTATAATATGACCCCTCCCCTCTAAAAATAAGTATTTATACAATGGCCCCTCATTTAAATAATATTTACAATTTAGTCTCTCTTTTATAAAAATTTGCAGTATAACCCCTCTAAAAATTAGTAATTGTACTATTTTCCAAAAATTGTTATTTCTTTTCTTTACTTCACATAAAAATCATTTAACTTTGCTATACTCAAACTTTTCCAAATTCAATTAGATCTCTCAGTTCTTATTATAATTCATCAGTTTAAGGACTTTGGTCCTCTTTTCCATGGTAAGGCCGTGAGCCTCCTTGCTCTTTGGAGCATTCATACAATCGTTTTATCATGTTATTCACATCCTAAATTACATATACACTCACATGCTTACATAATCACATATAGATAAACATATGTCAAAGCAGTAATCATATATCACATATGCAAACATAGAAATAAAATCATACACATCACAAACACAATCAAAGAACATCAAACAATAGGTAAATAAACCCTTATGGGTTTTTCACCGAACAAAACCATCCCCACACCACCAAAACTTGGTTGGTAAGGTAAAATCTCCCTCTTACCTCTTGAAGACAAGTCTTTCAAGCTCCTCTCCTTCTCCTTGATTTCGTGTGGCTCACAAACAATTCCTAACAATTCTAAAACAATTAGTAAAATCACATACAAAGCTTAATAATGATAAACCATGGAACAAACATGGTTTAGAAAATCACAAACATGAATTTAAACCATAAAAATCAAAGTTTACCTCTTGAGAAGTAAGGTAGAACTTGGATTTTGAAGCACTTAGAGTGAGATTTTGGGAAAACTTCCTAAATGGAAAGTGTTTAGAAGGTTGTCTAGCTTTAAGAAATGATGAGAATGAAAATTATAAATGATTGATAGTGTTTATGGGTGTCGGGGCCGAACCATATAGAGAGAAAAGGAAGGAACATGGTGTTTTGGTGTTCTTGGAATTTTGAGAGAATAAGATGAAAGCTTTTTGGTGAGAGAGACAAGTGAAATTGTGAGAGTGAAGCTCAAAGTGCTGCTACCGTGGGATAAGCAGAGGGAAATTAGAGGATTTGCATGAAATAAAATATCCAATTGGTTTCACACTTGAAGCACATGGCTTATGTCACAAAGATTGTCCTAGAAGCTTGTGGAATTTGGTGGGAAATGGCCTCTTGGCCGTGGGCTTCAAGTGGGTTTAGGGACATTAATTTGTTTTCAATTAAAGCCTAATGGCATGCTAATTAATTAGTAATTTAGTTAGGTTAAGTTTCCTAATCAATATTAATTAACATTCTAATTACATAATTGATTAATTAGACATATAATTACATATATCATAATCTCTAATTAAAATTAGGATATCTAATTAAGAATTAGATTATAACTAATTAATAATTAGGTTAGTCTACTTAGCTTGTTAATTAGGCCATTAGCTTAACCAAATTAGGTTTAATTAGTTACTAAACAAAGTCAAGCCACTATTGTTGACATCATCTTAGCCATTGAAATCAACTTGGTTTCCTATCCATTGATCTCATTTACGGTGGATATTACTTAATGGTTTTACCAGGATTCATTTTACACCATTGATCAGATCAACGGTTATGATCAAAAGCATCTAAATCATGCTTTTCATCCAATGGTCCTTAATGAAGTCTATGCTTCTTTAATTGAGCAATTCTTATTGGTTAGAATTTTCAAGCCACCTATTTTGACTTATTCCTATTGGTTTAGAATTTGGTCCAGTCAGAATTGTTGACTGCTACTCTAAACGCAGTCCCATGAACTTTTTCGGGTCCACGATCATTTTGAAGCAGATTTCTACTGTTTTTAAGACAAGAGATCTTGTTGAATAAAATAATATTATAATAATATAAAATTATTTTATTGCACAATTAAATCCTAAAAAATAAAAGATTAATATATATATAAATCGAATTGGGTTTAGTAAGATCCCCCAGCTCTAATTAATTAAAATAAGATTTTTTCGGTCAAGAAAATTATTATTTTCTTGGCTCAAAGCAAATCACACAAAATGATCAAAAATGATCTCAGAACAGTCAGATTATTTTTATAACACACAGAAAATGTAAAATAGTGTAATTCTGCTATTACTATTAACATTGTCAGAATTTGGGGTGTTACACACTGAGCGGAGCCGGGAAGATGAAATATTTTCCCCGAGGTTGGTAAACCTTGAACTATGGAAACATCAACGGGGGATCTTACTAAACCTGAGGCTGGGCACAGTTTATGAGGTTTATGTTTTTCGAGATTCTATCTGATAAATAAAATCGTTATATCGTAAAATTATCCAATAAACGATAAATACTATTTCTGTTAACTGTAACTTTTGTTCACTAGATAATACCTCTAGTAGAGTGTTAATCATCTTTTCTAGAATGTTCACTTTAGGAGACAACATTACTTTTCACTTTATCGAGAAGCGCACGAAGCTTCCTACCAAGCTTCTCAAGGAAGCTACACACTCCCTCTCTCTTCCCTCTCACCACACGGCCATGAAGGTCATTTGGAACCAAAAATTGGCTTTTCATTTATCATTACATTTTCTATTTTCAAATCTAAAAAGTTACCATCTCTTTACTATCAACTTCTCTCTCTACATTTTCTTCTTTTTTCTTCTCTCAAATTTTCTCCTCCTTCTCTCTACCACCACACCACACGGCCAACCCCTTTCCATGCCCTCCACCATCACAAGAATTTCAAGCAACCATGTTTTCTTAATCTTCATCACATTCTAAATACCTTTCTACCTTGCATCTACTTGAAAAGCCTCCATCTTCATCATTTTCTTCAAGCTTCAAGTTTGAAGCTTTATGGTAAGATTCTTGGTTTCTCACCTTTTCTTCTTCATTTTTGTTTCCAAGGCCATCTTTATGACTATTTATGTTCTCTTTTTCAAGCATTGGTATTGATTGATTGAAGTTGAAATTTCTAGGGTTTTGAAGGAATGAAACCGAATTCATCAAGGAGCTACAAAGGGGATTCCTCTTCTTGTTTTCTCTTAGGTAAGAGGGAGATGATCTTCTTCAACCTCTCTTGGTAGTAAGAGACTTGATTTTGTGTTGGTTGTGAGAAACCCTTGTTAGGGTTACTCTCTTTGATGTTTGATTTTTATGCTTATGTGTTGACTTTATTTTGTTTGATATGTTTGGTTGATTGTATATGTATATTGATGACTTGGGTTTGATTTGGATGGATTGGAAAAATGAAATAGAAATAAAAGTCCCTTGCTTTCCTCATGGAGGCTCACGGCCATGACCCTCAAATGGGGTGATCATGGTTGAAATTTTATAACCAAGATGGAAATTTAATTAAACAAATGAATAAAATGTAATGAACTTAAGGAAAACTTAGGGTTCTATCCTTAGGAGGCCACGGCCTCTCAGGACATTTTAGGATCCAATTATGTAACATCATGCAACCTTAGAATTTAAATAATCAAGTGACTAAATAATTAATAATGTAATGGAGAGAAACCTATTTAATAACTTAAAAGTGATTCTTGAAACTAAGTAAAGAACAAGAGTGTGTGAGACTTGGAAGACCTTAGAATAACTTTCTAAGTGGGCATAAATAAACTTAAAGTATGGAACTTAATAATTAAGAGAATTCTTCTAGAGTAGAATTTTATAAGAAACACTAAGTTAAAGTGAAAATTGGTTAAATTGGACGATTAGAAATAAATTAAGAGTTCATAAAATGGAAAGAACCGAGAATGGGGCTTTATCCAAAAACTCAGAATAATTCTTGATTTAAGGATGATCATGAGTGTAAGTAAGAATGTTAAATAACTCAATTTAAATTTTCTTAAGGGAATTAAGTCTAAAATTAATTGATGAACTTGTTTAATTAAGATAATAAAGATTAAATGAATAATGTGGGAGAATTTCTCTAAATAGAATCTTATTAAGAAGAATGTAGAAATTAAGGCATGATTCCATAATGCACCCTAAAAGTGTAATGTCTTATTTGAGGACTTGATAATATTTATTGTGGGTCCATGAGTGGGACCAAGAATGTGTTGATGCTTATCTTAGTCAAATTGTGGCATGTTATGAAAAAGTATATTATTATTGAATATACATGAATGTGCATTGAGTCATCATGCATTGTGAAAGTCCGATGGACTTTTTGTCAAGGCTGTGTTACCTAGGAGTTTGAATCACACCTTAGTACGGGTGCGATTAGACTAGTATAGGTCATGCTGTTTACCTTGGGGGCATCGGGGCTCGGGCATCTCACAACGGACAGTTGGTAGCCCCTCTGAGCCGTGGAACAAACTGATGCAAACGCACCGACGATCCGGACCGAGACACTGTCCTATATTCTGATCTTGTGGGAATGCCGTTGTATAAAGCATTGTTGCGCAAAACTATTATTTTTTCTAGAAAGCACTTGATTTTAGGCTGATGAGATACTGGCATGTCTCCCTGACCATTCTCTCCGATGTTTGTGTCCAACTCCATGGAGTAGGATTTCGATATCATATGCATGTGCATAATATGTCAATATATTATTTGGCATTTAATTTATATGATGATTGGAACTGCTATCTTATTTATGCTATAACTGTCGGGAATTGTTAAGTTGTTTAATATCTGCTTCTTGATACTGTTTGTTATTCTTGTAATGCTATGTGGGCGTCTTATGCCGTTTCTGTTTCTTACCACCATAATTGGTAATGATATTGGATATCTCACCTCTTGCTTGCACTATTCTTATCATATGTGATTGTTGGTTAAAGACTGTAAAGGGGACGAGGTTGAATCTCCTAGATTTTACTTGCTTTGGTCTCCTACGATCAGTGATGGCATCAAGAAGGGGTCCTATTTGGCTTCGTCTTGATTGTGTTCACCGGGGGTGTCAATGCTTAGCGAGTCGACTGGGCCAGTGAGCGTATACGGTATATTGGGAATCTAATCTTGACCATGAGGAGGACCCGCGATGCAGATCCTATCTTGACTCTCACTACATCAGTGCATTTGGAGTTTGCATTGCCCATTTGAGAACTATGGCTTCACACCCCTAGAGAAGACAAGGATTCTATGGCATCAGCCGCTAGGGCACATGCCCGTGAGACTGCATTTTGTCCTGTCCTAGTGTCTTCAGATGAACCAGGGGAGGATCCTGAGGTGGATCCGATGGAGTGCCCAACTCCTTAGTCATGGTGTCGTTATGAGTAGTTTATATTTCTTTTGCATTATATGTATAAGGGTTCTTTTGAGTATAACTGCATTTTGATGTATATCTAAGTGTTTTTGGGTGGTATAAGAAATGCGCCGCGCTATTTATGTTTTAAGGTAATTAACCAGTATTATGAGCTGTATTTTGAGTATATCTTGTTAAATTATATTTTCAAATGACGGCATGTGTATCTATTCATTCGTGGCTCATATTTTCTTTATATGCACAATGATAGAATTTTGGAAACTTGTTATTTGAGTTGTAGGATGCCAAAAATTTAGTGACCGCAATATAATGACGATTGTTCCATGGTTACTAAATCAAGGGGTGTTCCAAAAAGGACCCCCTAAATCAAAATAATTTACATGCCATGGACCTTCCCAAAGAATGGCGAACCTCAAGTATCATCCGCTTGACCAAGTAATAGGTGATGTATCCAAAGGTGTAAGTACTCGAATCACAATTAGAAATGTAAGCAACCATATGGCTTTCGTTTCTCAAATTGAACCTAAAGACTTAAATTTAACTTTTAATTATGAACATTGGATCTTGGCAATGCAAGAAGAGTTAAACCAATTTGAAAGAAACCAAGTATAGGAATTGGTTCCAAGGCCCAATGATCATCCAATTATAGGCACTAAATGGGTCTTTAGGAACAAGTTTGATGAAATTGGCCTAATAATAAGAAATAATGTTAGGCTTGTAGCAAAAGGGTATAATCAACAGGAAGGAATAGATTTTGAAGAAACCTATGCACCTGTAGCTAGACTAGAAGCTATTAGAATGTTACTTACTTATGCTTGCATCATAGATTTTAAGTTATATCAAATGGATGTTAAAAGCGTGTTTTTAAATGATTTTATTCAAGAGGAAGTATACGTTGAACAACCTCCAGGTTTTGAAAATCATGAACTACCCAACCATATTTTCAAACTGAAAAAGGCCTTATATGGCTTAAAACAAGCTCCTAGAGCTTAGTAAGAAATGTTAAGTATGTTTTTTTTAGAACATGGTTTTACAAGAGGCAAAGTTGATACAACCCTTTTTATTAAAAATAAAAAGCATGATATTCTTCTTGTACAACTTTATGTAGATGATATTATCTTTGGTGCTACTAAAGATTCTCTATGTAAGGATTTTTATAATATCATGCAAAGTGAATTTGAGATGTCCATGATGGGAAGCTCAATTTCTTCCTTGGGCTTCAAATTAAGCAAACAAGGAGTGGAACCATCATTATCTAATCCAAGTATTGCAAAGAACTTCTCAAAAGATTTAGAATGGATAACTCAAAGCATATGGACACACCAATGATCACCTCATGTTACTTAGACAAGAATGAAGCAGGTAATCCCATTCAAATCACTAAATACAGAGGTATGATAGGATCCCTTCTCTATCTCACTACTAGTAGACCAGATATCATGTTTAGCGTATGCATATGTGCTAGATACCAAGCCAATCCTAAAGAATTGCACTTAAGTGCAGTTAAACGAATTATGAAATATCTTGGTGGCACTTCACAAATGGGCTTGTGGTACCCTAAAGGTTCCACTTGTAGTTTTATTAGTTATAACCCTAAACCCTCATGTTACTTAGACAAGAATGAAGCAGGTAATCCCAATAAAGAAGAGTTGGGTCGCTTCATTTCTCATTTTCGAGAGCACAATCTTGTGTAACCAAAATACTCCGATTTTGATGGTTACAAATTGGATTTGAACTTCTTTAGTTTTCCCATAGCAAGAAACAAAATAGTGTGGTATTATCTAGAGAATGAGGCTTTGACTTCCTCAACTAGACTTGAACACTCAAGGTATGCTTCATCTTTGCTCCCCCAGGTCTAAATATATTAAGATAAGACATCATTTTATCATGTTCAAAAAGGTGATTAGTTAGTAAAGATGTTTTATTACAACCTTTAGAAGATTGATAAGAAAAGGGAGGACTAGCACTCTAATGTCTGACGATATCCCCAAGTTTTTTTTTTTTGTAGCATATGGTTATCAACCCCGTGTTTACTAATGTTTTTTCTAATAGGGAATAGATGTTTGGGTTGTAGACCATTAGTCGCAACATTAATGAAGACATCAATACTCTGGACTAAGAGTACAAGAAGACCTAGGCCATTGAAGACATGCTAAAACCTGGTCTAGGCTTGCCTTAAAAGGGCGTCAAGGAAGGAATGATGAATTGCCAAGACAGACTCTTACATTATGCCTACGCTCATATTCTGGCACCTCAAGGAGGCAACTATGCCTACTTAAGTGAAGATGACATCTTTATGATGTGGCTCATGAAGAAAGGGTACCAAGTTAACTGGCCCACCTTCAACATGAAGCATATGATGAAGGCAAAGGGTAAAGAATGGTCTGAATTGCCCTATGGATTTATCATTATTGTCTTCTTTGGCAAATACCCTAGATTTTGGAAAACTGAGCAGGCGACCAAGCTAACTCATCATCATATTTTTGGGTCCTTTACCTAAACAAAATGAAGATGATCATTAATGAAGACATCAATACTCGGAACTCGATGGTCAAGGGGTGTATTGCCCCTTACATTATGCCTACGCTCATATCTCGGCACCTCAAGGAGGCGAAGTTGAAGATGACATCTTTATGATGACAAAGAAGACCACGGCCCACCTTCAACATGAAGCATATGATGAAGGCTACCCCCGCTAGATGGTGCTCCTCTTGTTGATCCGGTCACTTTGGATTAAATCATATTGTCTTCTTTGGCAAATACCCTAGATTTTGGAAAACTGAGCAAGCGACCAAGCTAACTCATCATCATATTTTTGGGTCCTTTACCTAAACAAAATGAAGATGACAACAAGGCCTATATGGAGAACACCTTCTCTATCCTGTTTGATAGAATAGAAGGTGTAGAGCGTGAGTAGGCTGCCCATTGCACATTGCTAACTCTACGAGCACCTGACTCCCTTCCTCCTCCACCAGATGCTTATTTTTTGGCTTCTTTTTTTTGTTTCTTGGCTTGCTTTTGTACTAGCTGTTTATTTTCTTATTATACATGTATTTTTTTTTGCCAATTTAATATTAATAAAATGACTATTTTAATGCATTATCTATTCTTTTTGGGCCTGAAATTATATGAATATCTTTATTGCAATGCATATTATCTGCTTCTACTTGCCTTGGTCCCCTATGCTTTTTGATCATGCCAAAGGGGGAGAAAAATAATAACTAGCAGCACTTGAGAAAAGACAAGTAAAAATAAAACAATTATTGGATTCCAAACGAAAGGGGGAGCTGCGCATATCTCTGATATAAATCACCTCTTACGATAAAAAAGGGGGAGCAAGTTCTCTAAGCTTTAACATTGTGAATTCCAATTTATCTAAACTAATACTTTTCTCAATGATAGTTTGTCATCATCAAAAAAGGGGAGAATGTGATTGGCTATGCTACAGCGATGACTACTTTTGATGATAACAAACATGAAGATGATGAGAAGACCAAGTCCAAGAACTTCATGATTAGCTTTAGGACTTAGAGTCTTTTTGTACGGAGATTTTTTGGATATCTCATTGTTTTTGCAGGATAAGATAAAAATGGTTTAAACTAAAATCCCAAAACTGAAAGTGATCTTGAAAATAAATTAAAAGGTTTTGATGTTTTGAAAATCATCTGGGCAATTTTCTAAAAGTATTTACAAATGTCCTTTTAACAGGGTTATTCGAATAACAGTCTCTTTATTCGAAAAACTAAGCCTAGAAAAACTATCTTTTGACTGAGTTATTTGAATAACCCAAGAGTTATTCAAATAACAATTTCAAAATATTGTTGCGCGCCTCTATTTTCATAAGTGCTATTCGAATAACACCTTTTCTATTCGAATAAAAGGTTTTTAGAATGGCTTCTTTTAAATAAACTATTCGAATAACCCCAAATTTATTTGAATAGACCTGTTTCTCAGAAAATATTTTAAAACAGAGTTATTTGAATAACCCTCATGTTATTCGAATAACCCATATCAGAACTAGTTATTTAAAAATGTGTTATTCGAATAACACAAGAGTTATTTCAATAAACATGGATTACAGATTTAGAAAGAAATGGCCATATTCATATTAATTACGAGAGTTAATTCTTCCAACGGCTATTTTCTTCAAAAGACTCTATAAATAGTGACCGTGGGTCACCTCTAAAGTTTGCCCAACTATCAAAATTATTCTTTGCTTGCTTTAAAACATGATTTATAATTTTTGCATATTTTCTGTGCTCTTTTCACCAAAACTTTGAGATATCCTTAAAGAGCTTCCTAGTGCTTCAATTTGTGACATTTACTCTTTGCGAGAGTTTCACTTCATCTATTTTCTGCTTCTTTGTACCGAGGGTGAGGTATCCCTCAAGATTTGCATAAGGGTGAGATATCCCTTAAAGTTGAGGCTTTAGCACAAGGGTAGAGTTTCCCTGTGTGTGAAAAGTGCTCTAGTTTGTTACGATAGCAAGCACTTATTTAAGCTTGTATTCATAGTGAAAAATCTTAGATAATTTTTCTAGGACTGGACGAAGGCCGTAAGTGGTTTGGTGGCTGAACCAGAATAAATGTTGTGCATGCTCTTCGCATCTTAATCTCTTTATTTACTACAATTTATTTTTATTACTTAAATGTTTATTTTTTGTTCCTGAGGCTTTTTATCCTCTCTTTGTATTGACATCTTTTATTAAATAGCTCTAACGAATTTTGTTTTAAAAGCATTTGCTAAAAATTTTTTATACTCAATCCACTTCCCTTCTTGAGTACTAGAGCCACTTGGTAACAAGTGGTATCAAAGCTAGACTCTTACTTAAAGAGCTTAGCAGCTTCAAGAGAACATTGCTTCTTAAAATGGTTTTTCAAAGGGATCTTCCATACACCGACCACCCTTTTTCAATGGGGATGGTTATGCCTATTGGAAAGAATGAATGAAAATCTTTATCGAAACTATTGATCTTGATGTGTAGGATGCTGTCAAAAATGGCACCTTTATACCTACACAAGAAGTCAATGGTGTAAAAACTGAGACACCGAGAAGTGATTGGTCTGATGAGGATAAAAGAAAAGTTCAACATAATTTAAAAACTAATGGTGTAAAATGTTCAACAAGAAAAGTTCAATAAGAAGTCGATGGTGTAAAAACTGAGACACTGAGAAGTGATTGGTCTGATAAGGATAAAAGAAAAGTTCAACATAATTTAAAAGGCAAAAACATCATTACCACTGCTTTGGGTATGATGAATTTTTCAGAATTTCAAATTGTAAAACTGCTAAAGAAATGTGGACACTTTACAAGTCACCCATGAGGGTACTAGTGAAGTAAAGAGGTCGAGAATCAATTCTTTTACTTACAAATATGAATTATTTAGAATGAACTAAGGAGAAAGCATTCAGGAAATGCAAAAGAGGTTCACCCACATTGTAAATCATCTTGCATCATTAGAAAAGAATTTTATTAACAAAGATTTAATTAACAAAGTTTTGAGATGTCTGAGCAGGATTTGACAACCCAAGGTGACAACCATACTAGAATCAAGATATTTATCAATCATGAAACAAGCTACCCTTTTGGAGAACTCCATGAACACGAATTAGAGCTGAGCAGATTGAGTCAAATCGAAGAAAATGATAAGAAGAAAAAGGGAATCACACTTAAAGCCACCTCCTCCACTATCGATAAGGAAGATGAAAATGACAGAGATGAAGCGGACAACTTTGAGTTAAATGAAGAGAACCTCAGTCTCCTAGTAAAGAAATTTGAAAGGTTCCTTAAAAAGAAAAGAACTCAAAAAAGACCGTCTTTCCCCCCAAAGAAGACCCATCACAAAGGGGAAAGAGCATCATCAACTCTAACCTATTACGAGTGCAGAAAATTAGGCCACATGAAGATATAGTGCCCAATCTACCAAAACAAAATGGAGAAATTTGAAAAGAAACCCTTCAAGGATAGAAAGGGAAAAAGAGCCTACATAGCATGGGATGAGAATGATATGGACTCTATTAATAGCTCAAATAGCGAAGAAGCTCATCTATATCTTATGGCCAAAGGAGAAAAAGAAGAAGAAAACGATAATGAGGTGTGCTTGAAAGCCAAGAGCTCAAATTGGTACCTCGATAATGGCTACTCCAAGCATATGACCGGAGACGACTCCAAGTTCACATTCCTTGTTCCCAAGAATCATGGACATGTAACCTATGGAGATGGCAATATAGGGAAGATTCTTGAAATCGGTAAAGTCAGTAAAAGTCCTAATTCCTCTATTGATAATATATTGCTTATTGAAGGACACAAACATAACTTGTATAGTATTACCTAATTATGTGATAAAGGAAATAGAGTAATTTTTTATTCAATTTGTTGCATAATTGAAGGTAAAAATGATAAGCATATTAAGTTCGTGGGTCATAGAGTTAACAACATTTATATGATTAGCCTCGATGATATATACTCAAATGATGCAAATTACCTCTTAAGTAAGGAAGATGATTCATCGTTATGGCATAGAAGAATTGCACACATTCACATAGACCATTTAAAAAAGTTGGTTTGTAAAGAGCTAGTAATTGGATTACCCAAGCTCAATTTTATAAAAGATAAATTATGCGATGCATGTCAAAAGGGAAAACAAGTAAAGGTCTCTTTAAAAGCAAAAAATATTATTTCAACCTCTAGACCCGTACAACTTTTACACATGGATCTTTTTGGACCATTTAAAACTATAAGCTTTTGTGAGAATTATTATGCGTTAGTGATTATGGACGATTTTTCTAAGTTCACATGGACCTTATTTCTTTCTCACAAAAATGATGCATTTCTTGCTTTTAAGAAACTTTCCAATGTCATTCAAAATGAAAAAGGTTTTTCAATTACATCCATTAGAAGTGATCATGGTGGCGAATTCAAAAATAATGATTTTGAAACTTTTTGTGATGAATATGGCATTGAGCATAATTTTTTTGCCCCTAGAACTTCACAACAAAATGGAGTTGTAGAAAGGAAAATTCGTTCTTTAGAAGAAATAGCAAGAACTATGCTCAATGAGGCTACACTTCCGAAGTATTTTTAGGCTGATGCGGTAAGCATCGCTTGTTATATTTGAATAGAGCCCTTATAAGGCCAATTTTAAAGAAAACTTCATATGAATTATACAAAGGAAGAAAGTCGAATGTCTCACATTTTCATGTTTTTGGTTACAAATATTTTTGTTTTGAATAATAGAAAGGACAACCTAGGCAAGTTTGATGCTAAGTCTGATGAGGGTATATTTATTAGTTGTTCAAATCATAGCAAAGCCTTTAGAATTTATAATAAAATAACTATGACTTTCGAAGAATCCATTCATGTTGTATTTGACAAAACTAACCCAAATGGACCGAGAAAGGATTTTGTTCTTGATGATGTTGTAGAGGTTTTGGCAAAAACTCATTTGGATAACAAGGAGAAAGAATAGAGGAAGCAATAAGAAATTCAAGAGGACCCCATAAATCAAGAGAATTCACAAGCCATGGACCTTCCCAAAGACGGGTGAACCTCAAGATACCATCCGCTTGACTAAGTAATAGGTGATGTATCCAAAGGTATAAGTACTCGAAACTCAATTAGAAATGCAAGCAACCGTATGGCTTTTGTTTCTCAAATTGAACATAAAGACTTAAATGAAGCTTTTAATGATGAACAATGGATCTTAGCAATGCAAGAAGAGCTAAACTAATTTGACAGAAACTAAGTATGGGAATTGGTTCCAAGGCCCAATGATTATCCAATTATGGGCACTAAATAAGTCTTTAGGAACAAGCTTGATGAAGCTGGCCTAATGACAAGAAATAAACTAGGCTTGTAGCAAAAGCATATAATCAACAGGAATGAATAGATTATGAAGAAACCTATGCACCTATAGTTAGACTAGAAGCTATTAGAATGTTACTTGCTTATGCTTGCATCATGGATTTTAAGTTATATCAAATGGATGTTAAAAGCACATTTTTAAATGATTTTATTCAAAAGGAAGTATACGTTAAACAACCTCCAGGTTTTGAAAATCTTGAACTACCCAACTATGTTTTCAAACTAAAAAAGGTCTTATATGGCTTAAAACAAGCTCCTAGAGCTTGGTATGAAATGTTGAGTAAGTTTCTTTTAGAACATGGTTTTATAAGAGGAAAAGTTGATACAAACCTTTTTATTAAAAATAAAAAGCATGATATTCTTCTTGTACAAGTTTATGTAGATGATATTATCTTTGGTGCTACTAATAAGTCTCTATGTAAGGATTTTTCTAATATCATGCAAAGTGAATTTGAGATGTCCATGATAGGAGAGCTCAATTTCTTCCCTGGGCTTCAAATTAAACAAACAAGGAGTGGAACCTTCATTAGCCAGTCCAAGTATTGCAAAGAACTTCTCAAATGATTTAGAATGGACAACTCAAAACATATGGACACACCAATAAGCACTTTATGTTACTTAGACAAGGATGAAGTAGTCATCCCGTTCAAATCACTAAATACAGAGGTATGATTGGATCGCTTCTCTATCTCACTGGTAGTAAACCATATTTCATGTTTAGCGTATGCATATGTGCTAGATACCAAACCAATGCTAAAGAATCGCACTTAAGTGCAGTTAAACAAATTATGAAATATCTTGGTGGCACTTCACAAGTGGGCTTGTGGTACCCCGAAGGTGCCACTTGTAGTCTTATTGGTTATTCTGACTCCAATTTCGCTGGTTACAAATTGGATAGGAAAAATACTAGTGGGACATGTTACTTGCTTGGAAGCTCTTTAGTTTCTTGGCATATCAAGAAACAAAATAGTGTGGTATTATCTACCACTGACACTGAATATGTTGCAGCCAGAAGTTGTTGTGCCCAAATCCTATGGATGAAGCAATAACTTCTAGACTTTGGACTTCAGCTAGATCACATCCCTATAAGATGTGACAATACTAGCGGAATCAATTTGACTAAGAACCCTATTATGCATTCTAGGTCTAAACATATTGAGATAAGTCATCATTTTATAAGGGATCATGTTCAAAAAGGTGATTGTGTTTTAGAATTTGTTAAGACAACTAATCATCATGTTGATATTTTCACAAAACCTTTAGCTAAAGATGCTTTCTTTCACTTAAGAAGAGAACTTGGAATTCTGGATCAATCTTGCATATCGTGCTCATATTTATTGATGTATTATTGAGTTATTAATCTTGAATTATTACTGACTTGAGCGTTAGAGATATCCTCAAATTCTTTTTTGCAAATAAACCATATTTGGGTAAGCCTCTCGTTATAAAATTACACCTCTGAATGTGTTTACTAATGCTTTTTCTGGTAGGTTTATTCAAATAAACTTGTGGTTATTCGAATAAACTTAATCAGCTACTGAGAAAAATGTGTTGCGTATCAGTTCTATTAGAATAAAATTCAATTTATTCGAATAACCTAAAAACAGCAACCACAATTCTTGTATTTGATATCTGTCTCATTCGAATAAATTATGTTCTATTCGAATACATATGTTGCGTGTGCCTTTATGCCTTCATGCTTTGTTCGAATAAACTGTAACCCTTATTTGAATAAACCTGAAGTGGATCTCTTGATCCTGTGTTTTCTTGTATTTGTCCTATTTGAATAAGTGAAATCTTATTCGAATAATGCCTTCACGAGGCTTTTGTCCTCATCTGGTTATTTTGAATAACTAGAAGGTTATTCGAATAAATCTTTGGTAGATAGCCAAGTCGCAAAGCTATCTATTCGAATGACCTTAGAACTATTCGAATAACTTCTAGCAAAAATGCCACGACCGTTGGTCTCCACGCAAGTTTATTCAAATAACATCCTTGCTATTCGAATAAACACGGGTTCTTTATATATACCCAGCTCTGTCCAAGCTTCATTTCTCTCTATTTTAGTTTATTCTCTCATTTCTTTCTCCCTCTCTAAGTTTTTATGCATCCCTCTCCATATCCACCATCATCCTCCACCATTTCTCCACTTTCACAACCTCTCTCATAGTGACCACCATTTCGTAACCCCGTGTTCATCAACCTACACCATCTTAAACCTCTTCATCCAACCATGGCCTCTTCCTCTTCCCATGCTAAACATCCTCGCATGAAGACTGCCCCTTGCAACAACCCGTTGGACCTACGAAGGTTATCCTCCAATAGAGAGGAGTTGGGTCACTTCATTTCTCATTTTTGAGAATGCATTCTTGTGCAACCAAAATACCTGGATTTGAACTTCTTCCAGAGAGAATAAGGCTTTGACTTCCTTAATCTGCTGAACACTTAAGGCGTGCTTTGTCTCTGCTCCTACCAAGCTAACCTATACCATGACTTAGTAAAGATGTTTTGTTGCATGCTAAAGTTTGATGGGGAGGACCTGCACCCTGATGTCTCTGATCAGTATATGGTTATCACCTCCTATGACTAGGAACAGATGTTTGGGTTGTAGACCTTTGGTCACAACATTGATGAAGACATCAATACTCTGGACTAAGAGTATGAGAAGAACCAGGCCATCGAAGACATGCTGAAACCTAGTCTGGCCTTGCCCCAAAAGGGTGTCAAGGGATGAATGATGAAGAGCCAAGACAGGCTCTTACATTATGCCTCGAGGAGGCAACTACGCCTACTTGAGTGAAGATGACATCTTTATGATGTTGCTTATGAACAAAGGGTACCAGGTTATGAAGAAAGGGTACCAGGTTAACTGGCTCACCTTCATCATGAAGCATATGATGAAGGTAAAGGGTAAAGAATGGTCTGAATTGCCCTATGGATTAATCATTACTATCTTCTTAGGAAAATACCCTCAAATTTTGGAAATTGAGTGGGCGACCAAGCTGACTCTTGATCACATTTTTGGGTCCTTTACCCTAAACAAAATGAAGATGATCAAAACTTCAGCGACTGGGTGTACCTAGACGAAGTTGAAGATGATGACCAAGAAGACCACCCTGCTACCCCTGCTGCTAATGTTCCTGTTCCTGCTGTTCCTACTGTTGATATAGTCACTTTGGATTAAATCATGGCAGCCTTGTAGGACAACAGTGCCTATATGGAGAACACCTTCTCTATCCTGTTTGATAGGATAGAAGGTGTAGAGCGTGAGCAGGCTACCCTTCGCACATTATTGACTCAGCAGCACCTGACTCCCCTCCTCCTCCACTAGATGCTTATTTTTAGGCTTTGCTTTTTTGTTTCTTGTCTTACTTTTGTACTACCTGTTTATTTTCTTATTGTACATGTATTTTTTTTGGCCAATTTAATATTAATAAAATGATTTTTTTGATGCATTATCTATTCTTTTTGGGCCTAAAATTATTTGAATATCTTTATTGCAATGCATATTATCTGCTTCTACTTGGCTTGGTCCCCTATGCTTTTTTATCATGCCGAAGGGGGAGAAAAATAATAACTGGTAACACTTGAGAAAAGATAGGTAAAAATAAAATAATTATTGGATTCCTCACGAAAAGGGGAGTTGCGCACATCTCTAATATAAATCACCTCTTACGAAATAGTGGCGGAGTAAGTTCTCTAAGCTTTAACATTGTGGATTCCAATTTATCTAAACTAATACTTTTCTCAATGATATTTTGTCATCATCAAAAAGGGAAAGAATGTGATTGGCTATGCTACAACGAAGACTAGTTTTGATGATAACAAACATGAAGATGATGAGAAGACCAAGTCCAAGAACTTCATGATTAGCTTTAGGACTTAGAGTCTTTTTGTACGAAGATTTTTTGGATATCTCATTGTTTTTGCAGGATAAGATAAAAATGGTTTAAACTAAAATCCCAAAACTAAAAATGATCTTGAAAATAAATTAAAAGGTTTTGGTGTTTTGAAAATCATCTGAGCAATTTTCTAAAGGTATTTACAAATGTTCTTTTAACAGGGTTATTCGAATAGAGGCCTCTTTATTCAAATAAACCAAGCCTAGAAAAATTGCCTTTTAACTGAGTTATTCAAATAACCTAAGAGTTATTCGAATAACAATTTCAAAATCCTGCTGCACGCCTCTATTTTCATAAGGGCTATTTGAATAGCACCTTTGCTGTTCGAATAAAAGGTTTTTAGAATGGCTTCTTTTAAATAAGCTATTCGAATAACCATAAAGTTATTCGAATAGACCTGTTTCTTAGAAAATGTTTTAAAGCAGAGTTATTCGAATAAACCTCATGTTATTAGAATAACTCATATAAGAACTGGTTATTTAAAAACGTGTTATTCGAATAACACAAGAGTTATTCGAATAAACATGGGTTATGGATTTAGAAAGAAACAGCCATATTCATATTAATTACGAGAGTTAATTCTTCCAACAGCTATTTTCTTCAAAAGACTCTATAATTAATGATCGTGGGTCACCTCTGAAGTTTGCCTAACTATCTGAATTATTCTTTGCTTGCTTTAAAACGTGATTTATAATTTTTACATATTTTTTGTGCTCTATTCGCCAAAACTTTGAGATATCATTAAAGAGCTTCCTAGTGCTTCAATTTGTGACATTTACTCGTTATGAGAGTTTCACTTTATCTATTTTTTGCTTCTTTGTAACGAAGGTGAGGTATCCCTCGAGATTTGCATAAGGGTGAGGTGTCCCTGAAAGTTGAGGCTTTAGCACAAAGGTAGAGTTTTCCTGTGTATAAAAAGTGCTATAGTTTGTAATGGTAGCAATTACCTGTTTAAGCTTGTATTCATAGTGAAAAATCTCGGATAATTTTTTGAGGACTGGACGTAGGCCACAAGTGGTTTGGTGGTTGAACTAAGATAAATAGTGTCTGCTTTTCTCATCTTAATCTCTTTATTTACTGCAATTTATTTTTTATTGCTTAGTTGTTTATTTTCTGTTCCTAAGGCTTTTTATCCTCTCTTTGTTTTCATATATTTTATTAAATAGCTTTAATGAATTTTGTTTTAAAAGCATTTGCGAAAAATTTTCTATACTTAATTCACCCTCCTCTTGAGTACTGGAGCCACTTGGTAACAAATGGTATCTGTAACACTCCGATTTTTTGTTTTTCTTGATATTTATGAGTTTTATAATATTCGTGAATTTTTTTGAATGTTTTATCTATTTTAATTATTTTAATATTATTTTGGACTGTATATGTGTTTGAGGCGGACTCGAAAAAATAAAAAATTTTCTGGATCAGAAAGTTTTGGACTATTAATGCGAGGCTGGGAGAACTTACTAAACTCGAAAACCGGAAACAGCTTTCAAAATTTTTCTTTATCTGAATTTTTGTTACATTCTATTATCCATTGGATAATGTTATTATCCATTGGGTAATGTTATTGTGTTTTTTTTACATTCTATCATCCATTGGATAATGCTATTATGCATTAGGTAATGTTATTGTGTTTTTGTTCCGTTTTATTATCCATTGGATAATGATATTATCTATTGGGTAATGTTATTATCCATTGTGTAATGTTATTATCCATTGGATAATAAATAGCAGTAGCTTTTGTCCATTGGGTAATAGTTTCTGGAAAATATCTAGATGCTAGTCAAACTTGATGGCTATGACACCTTTATGGTGAGCCAACGAGAAACAAGCTTAGAGAAGAAGATTTGATATCCGCCCTTGATCTAATCTAAGGATGTGATGAGTTGAAGTGATCAAATTGATCACTCCTTCTCTCCATTGAAACCCACGGCCATGAAGGGCCTTAGGAGACCAAAGCACATTTTGCTATCATACTTCAAAGCTAACCTCTTTTTCATGCAAAACCAAAAACACAAAAATTCTCTCTCATTTTCTTTCCCTCAAGCTCACGGCCAAGCTACCTTTTTTCACCCTCCAACCTTTTATAATTCAAACCAACCTTACTACTTGATTCTAAACACCATTATAAGATACTTTGGTGTTGTGATCAACCCCTAGTTTTATCATCTTCAAGGTTTTTCTTCAATCTCAATATCAAAGATTTTCAGGTAAAGTTCTTGAAACTTTGTTTCTTGATTCATTTTTTAAAAGTTCTAAGACTATACTTGATCCACGGTCATCTTAATCAAGCCTTAGATGTTAATATGTTTGTGTTACTTTGATTTTAAGATCAACTTGGTAGTGAAAGTTGACACAAGGAGACCTATAAGGAGCTAGAAAGCTACACCTAAGGTAAGAGGGAGATTAACTTCATCATTCAATTATGGTGGTGAGGGACATGAAATTTGTATGAAGGTGATGGATCCATGTGAGGATTTATTCACCATATTTGTGTAATTGTGTGATTTGTATTTATTTGTTCTATGTAATTTTTTATTGCTTTGATATTCGCATGAACTTTATATAGTAGGTTTGTGATGCTTAAAGTTATGTTGTATGCTGTAAATTGTGATTGAGAGGAAAGACATTTTTGGTTCCAAAGACCAAGAGGTTCATGGCCTTTATGCCCACAAATAGGTAAACATATGCAAAAATAGTTTATTAAATGTTAACCTAAGTGATTAGTGATAAGAAATTTAATTAAGAGTTTACAAAATAAAAATGGAAATGAACAAATTTTATTATCAATTAAAAAGGTGATTTTTCGACAATGGTGTTTGATAATAGGATGGAAAAGTAATTTGGAGACTTAAAGTATTTTATTTAAGATGATTTTTGATAAGTTAAATGAAAAATATTTTATTTAGAATTAGAATAATGAAGGTTTTGTAAAGAATGGTAGAAAATATTACTTAGATGATTTGGGGATTAAATTAGGATTAAAGGATTTATAAGTTAAAAAGAAGATGAATGCAATTTTATAATTTAAGGAGTAATGACTTTTGGCTATATCAATGGAAATGATTTTTAAGGATAGTTGGAATTTCAAATATTTTAATTTAAGAAATTTTTTATAAACAAAGAGTGATTTTTGGCCTTAGTATGGAAATAAAGTTAGAATGATGTTTTGAAATTAAAGTATCTTATTTAATAAGAGTAATGGAGAATGATTTTTGTAGTATCTTGATTTAATGAAAATAAATCTGTTTTTGTGGAAAACATTTGGAAATATTAATTAGAGATGGATTAATGAGAAAATGTTGGAATTAAAGTCTAATTTTTATATTAAGTGAGAAAAGTTTTAAATTGAGCTTAGAATATTAAGAAAATATTTTACGCGATTGAAAATATGTAGAGAAATTCTTACGTGGTTTAAAAATGATGAGTTTTAGCTACGCGATTAAGAAAATGTTTTAAAATCTTTACGCAAATGAAAAAATGTTAGAAAACTATTATGCGATTTGAAAACGTAACAAAAATGTTACGCAATTGTGAAAATGCGATTAAAGTATTACGCGAATAAGAAATACAGTAATTTGTTGTTGAGCTAAGGTATTGGACCCGGATATATCAACGTATGGTTGTAGTCGGTAATGGCTTGTGATATGCATTGAGTCATTAATCATGCATTATTTGTCAGACAGTATCTGTTAAGGTTATTGTTGCCTAGAAGTTGAATTACACCTTCGTGCGAGTGCGAATTGCATAGTGAGGGTCTATGAATGATCTTGGAGGCATCAGGAAGCGAAATTCCACATGTGGCCAGTTAGTAACACTACTGTGTCGTGGCAACCGATGCAAACGTATTGACGATCTTGACGAGAATACTATTCCTATTCCCGATCTGGCATAGAATGTCTTGTACAAGCCATGATGTATACACTGAGAAAAATTATAGCACTTGAATTGAGACAAATGACATACAGACATATCTTCTGGATCATTCTCTATGAAATTGTGTTTAGCTTCATGGAGTAGGAAATGGGTGCATTGTGCATAAGAAGGTCAGTATACACATTGTGCATGTGCATAGTCAATGTACATATTGTTGTGGCATAGTCAGTATACTTATTTTTGTGGTATGATCAGTATTCATATATTGTGATATATATTGTTAAATTATCTGTTAGTTGATAACATGATTATACATGTTGTTCTGTAATATTGTTGTATAGGAATGGCATCATTGTCATTATTGTTTCTATGCTAACACGATGGTATTGATGTAATGGATCTCACCTTTTTATTGTATTGTTCTATTTGTTATGTTCTATATTTCTATTTTGAGAAGACTGTGATGGCAGCGAGGCAGAATCTTTAGAGTTTTGTTAGTTTAAAGTTTCATGGGGGCAATGAAGCAAGACACGTCTGTTGGGACACAGGGCGCATTCAGCATGTTAGAGATGTTACTCTGGTTTGGAGTAGGACCCAGCATGGGGTCGCTACGTTTTCTGTGAATGCTGCTATTTATTTGGAGTTCTTTATGCTTATTATTGAGTTATGGAGTAGTCGTTATAACATTCCTAGGGAAGACTCCGAGGAGTCGACCACTCGGACTCCCGTTTGTAGTGACATGCTCCGATTGGGGAATTTGTCTATTAAGGATCCCGAAGAGGATTTGGAGGAAGATCTGGTTCAAGACTCTACTCTTTAAGTTTTTGGACTTGGGTTAGGTTCAGTCTTTATATGGTAGTTATACATATTGTTTGGTGTACGTAAGCTTTATGTATTTAAGTTGTTACTAATCTATGTTATGTACATGAAATCTATATTATTCAGTTCTTATGTCTTGAGTACCTATAATTTGGTAAGTTTATGTTATCCGCAAAAAGGAATTTTCAAACCCGTATTAAAATAATATCAAATATTTCATAACTTGGGTAAAGAATTAAAAAGAGTTGGCTTGAAATGTCATGCCCTTCAGGGGGTGTTACAGTATCAGAGCTAGACTTTTATTTAAAGAGCTTAGCAGTTTCAAGAAAACATGACTTCTTTAAATGGTTTTTCAGAGGGATCTTCCATAAACCAACCACCCTTTTTCAATGGGGATGGTTATGCGTATTGGAAAGAAGAACGAAAATCTTCATCGAAGCTATTGATCTTAATGTGTGGGATGCTGTCAAAAACAGTGCTTTTATACCTACACAAGAAGTCAATGTTGTAAAAACCGAGACACCGAGAAGTGATTGGTCTGATAAGGATAAAAGAAAAGTTCAACATAATTTAAAAGCTAAAAACATCATTATCACTACTTTGGGGTATGATGAATTTTTCAAAATTTCAAATTGTAAAACTGCTAAAGAAATGTGGACACTTTACAAGTCACCCATGAGGGGACTAGTGAAGTAAAGAGGTCGAGAATCAATTCTTTTACTCGGAAATATGAATTATTTAGAATGAACCAAGGAGAAAGCATTCAAGAAATGCAAAAGAGGTTCACCCACATTGTAAATTATCTTGCATCATTAGGAAAGAATTTACTAATGAAGATTTGATTAACAAAGTTTTGAGATGTCTGAGCAGGATTTGGCAACCCAAGATGACAGCCATATCAGAATCAAGGGTTTTGTCAATAATGAAACTAGCTACCCTTTTTGGAAAACTCTATGAACACGAATTGGAGCTGAGCAGATTGAGTCAAAGCGAAGAAAAATGATAAGAAGAAAAAGGGAATCGTACTTAAAGCCACCTCATCCACTATCGATAATAAAGATGAAAATTATGGAGATGAAATGGATAACTTTGAGTTAAATGAAAAGAACCTCAGTTTCCTAGTAAAGAAATTTGGAAGGTTCCTCAAAAGGAAAGAAACTCAAAGAAGACCATCTTTCCCCCCAAAGAAGACCCATCACAAAGGGGAAGAAGCATCATCAACTCTAACCTATTACGAGTGCAGAAAATAAGGTCACATGAAGTTGGAGTGCCCAATCTACTAAAAGAAAATAGAGAAATTTGAAAAGAAACCCTTCAAGGACAGAAAAGGAAGAAGAACCTACATAGCATGGGATGACAATGATATAGACTCTACTGATAGCTCAGATAGCGAAGAAGCCTATCTATGTCTTATGGCCAAAGGAGAAGAAGAAGAAGAAAGCGACAATAAAGTGTGCTTGAAGGCCAAGAGCTCAAATTGGTACCTCGATAGCGACTGCTTCAAGCACATGACCGGAGACGACTCCAAGTTCACATTCCTTGTTCTCAAGAATTATGGACATGTAACCTATGGAGATAACAACAAAAGGAAGATTCTTGGAATTGGCTAAGTCGGTAAAAGTCCTAATTCCTCTATTGATAATGTATTGATCATTGAAGGACTCAAACATAACTTGCTTAGTATTAGCCAATTATATGATAAAGGAAATAGAGTAATTTTTTATTAAAATTGTTGCATAATTGAAGGTAAAAATGATAAGCATATTAAATTCATGGGTCATAGAGTTAACAACATTTATATGATTAGCCTCGACGATAGATCCTCAAATGATGTAAAATGCTTCTTAAGCAAGGAAGATGATTCATGGTTGTGGCATAGAAGAATTGTACACATTCATAGGGACCATTTAAAAAAGTTGGTTTCTAAAGAGATAGTAATTAGACCACCCAAACTCAATTTTATAAAAAGATAAATTATGCAATGTATGTCAAAAGGAAAAACATGTAAAGGTCTCTTTCAAAGCAAAAAATATTATTTCAACCTCTAGACCCTTACAACTTTTGCACATGGATCTTTTTGGAGCATTTAGAACTATGAGCTTTTTTGGGAATTATTATGCATTAGTGATTGTGGATGATTTTTCTAGGTTCACATGGACCTTGTTTCTTTCTCACAAAAATGATATATTTCTAACTTTTAAGAAACTTGCCAAAGTCATTTAAAATGAAAAAGGTTTTTCAATTACACGCATTAGAAATGACCATGGTGGCGAATTTGAAAATCACGATTTTGAAACTTTTTGTGATGAACATAGCATTGAGCATAATTATTCTGCCCCTAGAACTCCACAACAAAATAGAGTTATAGAAAGAAAAAATTATTTTTTAGAATAAATGGCGAGAACTATACTCAATAAGGCTACACTTCCTAAGTATTTTTGATCGGATACGGTAAGCACCGCTTATTATGTAATGAATATGGTCCATATAAGGCCAATTTTAAAGAAAACTCCATATGAATTATACAAAGGAAGAAATTCGAATGTCTGACATTTTCATGTTTTTAGTTGCAAATATTTTGTTTTGAATAATGGAAAGGATAACCTAGGCAAGTTTGATGCTAAGCCTGATGAGTGTATATTTCTTGGTTATTCAAATCATAGCAAAGCCTTTAGAATTTATAATAAAAGAACTATGACTGTCGAAGAATCCATCCATATTGCATTTGACAAAACTAACCCAAATGAACCGAGAAAGGATTTTGTTTTTGATGATGTTGCAGAGGCTTTGGCAAAAGCTCATTCGGACAACAAGGAGAAAGAAGAGAGGAAGCAAGAAGACAGTCAAGAGGACCCCCTAAATTAAGAGAATTCACATGCCATGGACCTTCCCAAAGAATGGTGAACCTCAAGGTACCATCCGCTTGACCAAGTAATAGGTGATGTATCCAAAAGTGTAAGTACTCAAAACGTAATTAGAAATGCATGAAACCATATGGCTTTTGTTTCTCAAATTGAACCTCAAGACTTAAATTTAACTTTTAATAATGAACATTGATTCTTGGCAATGCAAGAAGAGTTAAAAAAATTTGAAAGAAACCAAATATAGGAATTAGTTCCAAGGCCCAATGATCATCCACTTATAGGCACTAAATAGGTCTTTAGGAACAAGCTTGATGAAGTTGGCCTAATAACAAGAAATAATGTTATGCTTGTAGCAGAATGGTATAGTCAAGAGGAAGGAATAGATTTTCAAGAAACCTATGCACCTGTAGCTAGACTAGACGCTATTAGAATGTTACTTGCTTATGCTTGCATCATGGATTTTAATTATATCAAATGGATGTTAAAAATGTGTTTTTAAATGGTTTTATTCAAGAGGAAGTATACGTTGAACAACCTCCAGGTTTTGAAAATCATGAACTACCCAACTATGTTTTCAAACTGAAAAATGCATTATATGGCTTAAAACAAGCTCCTAGAGCTTGGTATGAAAGGTTTAGTAAATTTCTTTTAGAACTTGGTTTTGCAAGAGGCAAAGTTGATACGACCCTTTTTATTAAAAATAAAAAGCATGATATTCTTCTTGTACAAGTTTATGTAGATGATATTATCTTTGGTGCTACTAACGAGTCTCTATGTAAGGATTTTTCTAATATCATGCAAAATGAATTTGAGATGTCCATGATAGGAGAGCTCAATTTCTTCATTGGGCTTCAAATTAATCAAACAAGGAGTGGAAACTTCATTAGCCAATCCAAGTATTGCAAATAACTTCTCAAAAGATTTGGAATGGATAACTCAAAGCATATGGACACACCAATGAGCACCTCGTGTTACTTAGACAAGGATGAAGTAGGTAATCCCGTTCAAATCACTAAATATAGAGGTATGATTGGATCCCTTCTCTATCTCACTGCTAGTAGATCGGATATCATGTTTAGCATACGCATGTATGCTAGATACTAAGCCAATCTTAAAGAATCGTACTTAAGTGTAGTTAAACAAATTATAAAATATCTTGGTGGCACTTCACAAGTGGGCTTGTGGTACCCTAAAGGTGCCACTTGTAGTCTTATTAGTTATTTCGACTCCAATTTCGCTGGTTGTAAATTGGATAGGAAAAACACTAGTGGGATATGTTACTCACTTGGAAGATCTTTAGTTTCTTGGCATAGTAATAGTGTGGTATTATCTACTGCTGAAGCTGAATATGTTGCAACCGAAAGTTTTTGTACCCAAATCCTATGGATGAAGCAACAACTTCTAAACTTTGGACTTCAGCTAGATCACATCCCTATAAGATGTGACAATACTATTACAATCAATTTGACTAAGAACCCTATTATGCATTCTAGGTCTAAACATATTAAGATAAGATATCATTTCATAAGGGATCATGTTCAAAAAGGTGATTGTGTTTCAGAATTTGTTGAGACAACTAATTAACTTGCTGATATTTTCACAAAACCTTTACCTAAAGATACTTTCTTTCACTTAAAAAGACAACTTGGAATTCTGGATCAATCTTATATATAGTGCTCATATTTATTGATTTATTATTGAGTTATTAATCTTGAATTATTACTGACTTGAGCGTTGGAGATATTCCCAAATTCTTTTTTACAAATAAACCATCTTTGGGTAAGCCTCTCGTTCTCAAATTACACCTCTGAACATGTTTACTAATGTTTTTTTATAATAGGTTTATTCAAATAAACTTATGGTTATTCGAATAAACTCAATCAGCTGTTGAGAAAAATGTGTTGCGTATCAGTTCTATTCGAATAAAATTCAATTTACTCAAATAACCTGAGACCAACAACCACAGTTCTTGTATTTGATATCTGTCTCATTCGAATAAATTTTGTTCTATTCGAATACATGTGCTATGTATGCCTTTATGCCTTCATGCTTTATTCAAATAAACTGTAACCTTATTCGAATCAACCTGAAGTGGATCTCTTGATCTTGTGTTTTCTTGTATCTGTCCTATTCGAATAAGTGAAATCTTATTCGAATAATGCCTTCACGAGGCTTTTGTCCTCATCTGGTTATTCGAATAACTAGAAGGTTATTCGAATAAATCCTTGGTAGACAGCCAAGTTACAGAGCTAGTTATTCGAATGACCTTAGAGCTATTCAAATAACTTCTAGCAGAAATGTCATGATCACTGGTCTCCACGCAAGTTTATTCAAATAACATCCTTGCTATTCAAATAAACACTGGTTCTTTATATATACCCAGCTCTGTCCAAGCTTCATTTCTCTCTATTTTAGTTGATTCTCTCCTCTCTATCTCTCTAAGTTTTTACGCATCCCTCTCCACATCCACTTAATGTAACGCCCCTTTTTGGGAGGGAACGTCACATCATTATTTACGATGCGGAAAACAAAAGTATAAATTAAGACCCGGTTCATTATATTAAATTAAACTTCTTTGGTTACAGTTGTATAAATAAAAGGGTGAATTTTTTTTTTTGTTAAAGTAAGAACATAATACGTGGTTATAACAGAAATTAACCTGTGAAGTAAAACATACATCCATACACCATGCTATATATGTATATATATATATACTGACATCATGTCTGTTTAGTTACAACACCTGATATACAAAAAGGAAAACTATGCATGCCCCAAAAGATTATACATGTACAGCCCACCAAAAAGATAAATTATCAGGCCCCCAAAAAGAACACAGATAGCCATCAGTAGCTATCGATAGTATCAGCCCCTAAGAAGAAAGAAAAAGAACCATGTCAAGATCCTCCTTAGGGTCTTCCTCATCAGAGGAAACCCTCATCGGAGCCATCGAGTTACGAGCCGAGGCTCGGGCAGTAGAGAGGAATGAATCTTCCTGTGGGGAGTAATAACATTCACCCCACATATCCTTAATAGGCATATAAAACTCTAAATGCAGGCGGACACTACAGGTAAAAATAGGTGGATTGTATCGCCCCCAAGCTAACAACACTGTCACGTCTCCCAAATAGACACAACAGTCCGAAGCCAAGTTGATATGCCAACAATCCGAACCCCCGAGAAAAGTCAGCCTCACGTAACCCAAAAAGCCTCGAAGATGGATTATCATGATTAAGCAGGTACTAGTCAAAGTCAGGCCAAAAATTGGGGAACTCGTGAACTTCACCCTCTTCACCAACGTCTTCGATGGAATATAAATATAGACAAAAATAGTAGAAATACTAGAAAAAGGTAAGACATCCTACCATCATTACCAATTATGGCAGTAAAGAAACAGAACGGTGTGAAGCGCCCACATAGCATTTTAAAAAATAATAATAATCAGCATTAATAGCAACAGTAAATAACTAAGCAGTTCCAAGCAGTCATGATATTAATAAAGCAACAGTTCTAATCATCATGCAAATAAATAAACTATAAATAATATGTAGACTCACTATACATATATACATGTTATCAAAGTCCTACTCCATGGAGCTAAACATAAACATTCAGAGAGAAAGATCAGGAAACATGTCTGTAACTCGGCTGCCGCGGCCAAAGTGCTTTAATTCAATAAATTACCCACGTACATATTAAGGCATTGTACAAGACATTCTTCACTAGATCGCGATATAGGATAGTGACTCGGTCTAGATCGTTGATGCATTTGCATCGGTCTATCCCACAGTCTAGAAGAGCTACCAACTGACCATTATGAGACACCTGCACCCCGACGCCCCCAAGGTCAACATTATGACCTACACTACTCTACTCGCACCCGCACTAAGGTGTGTTCAATCTCCTAGGCAACATGCCCTTAACAACAGTCCATTGGACTTCCACAATGCATGATGACTCAATGCATATATCATGTATATTCAGTAAAATATACTTTCCATAACATGCCACAATTTGGCCAAGATAAGCATCATCAAGTCTCCAAATAAGACACTACACATTTAGGGTTCATTATAGAATTAAGCCTTAATCTTCTACATTCTTGTCATTAAGTTTTCCTTAAGATAATTTAATTTGAGTTATTTTACATCTCACTTACAATAATGTCCTTCCTTTAATTTAGAATTGTTCTAAGTTTTAGGATAACATCTCATTCCTGATTTTTTTCATTTTATGAATCCCTAATTAATTCCTAATTATTCAATTAATTTAGTTTCACTTAAATTTAGTATTTCTTATGAAATTCTTTTCTAGAAGAATTCTCTTGATTATTAGGTTCCTTGATTTAAGTTTTATCCATACTCACTTAGAAAATTACTCTATGGTTCTCTAAGTCTCATACTCTTATTCTTCCCTTAAATTCTAAAAATTGCTCTAGGTTATCAATTTAATTTTCTTTCTAATCATAATGTTAATTACTTAACTCTTAATTACTAAATATCCAAGGTTGCCCAAAAATTACACAATTGGACCCAAAATGGGCCTAGAGGCCGTGAGCCTCTCTAAAGGGTAAGAACCCAAATTTTTCTTTAATTCATTAATTGTTATTTACTTGATTACTCATCTCTTCACTTGTTGCAAAATTTCAAACCATAAACACCCTATGGAGGGGTTGTGGCTGTGAGCCTCAATGGGGAAAGCAAGCAATTCTTGTCCCCAAATCATGTTTCCAATCAATCAAAACCAATCCAAGATGATCAATTTATATATACGTTTAATCAAATAAATTATACATGATAAAATCAATACATAGTCACCAAAAATACACATCACAAAGAGTAACTCTAACAAGGGTTTCTTACAACCAATACACAATACAAGTGTCCCATAACCAATAAAGGTTGAAGTGGATAATCTACCTCTTACCTAAGGGAGAAAACAAGCAATGAAACTCCCTTGAAGCTCCTAGTGAATTTCGATTTCACTCCTCCAAAACCCTAGAAATTTTAACTTCAACCAATCAACACCAAAGCTTGAAAAAGAATGGATCAACGGCCATGGTGATGGCCATGAACTCGAAAATGAAGAAGAAAAGGTGAGGAACTAATAATCTTATCCTAAAGCTTCAAACTTGAAGCTTGAAGAAGATGATAAAGATGGAAGCTTTTCAAGAAATCTTCAACTAGAAAGGTGTTTAGAATGTAGTGAAGATTAAGAAAATATGGTTGCTTGAAATTTTTGTGATAGTGGAGGGCATGGAGAGGGGTTGGTGTGTGGTGTGGTGGTAGAGAGAAGGAAGAGAAAATTTGAGAGAAGAAGATAGAAGAAAATGTAGAAAGAAAAGTTGATAGTAAGAAATGATTTCAAAATTAGTAAATAAAAGTAATAATGGGTAAAACAAAATTTTGGCTCCAAAATGGCCTTCATGGCCGTGTGGTGTGGGGAGGAAGAGAGAGTGTGTGTAGCTTCCTTGAGAAGCTTGCACGCTTCTCGATAAAGTAAAAAGTAAAGTTGTCTCCTAAAGTGAATAGTCTAGAAAAGATGATTAACACTCTACTAGAGCTATTATCTAGTGAACAAAAGTTACAGTTAATAAAAATAATATTTATTGTTCATCAGATAATTTTACGGTATAGCGATTTTATTTATCAGATAAAAATCTCAAAAAATATAAATCTCATAAACTATGCCCGGCCTCGGATTTAGTAAAATACCCTGTTGATGCTTCCACAGTTCAAGGTTTACCAGTTTCAGGGAAAACATTTCATTTTTCCAGCTCCACTCAACGCGCACGCAAAATAAAGAATATATTAAAATATGTGATGTTTCTAGAAAAAACCACAAAAATTCTCAAAAATCACAAATATTAGAAAATGACTATTCATCATGAAACAAATAATTTTTGGGGTGTTACACTGATTCTGCTCAGTGTGCACGTAAAATGAGGAATATAGTAAAATATTTGACATTTCTGAAAAGATTCAGAAAAATTCGTAAAAATCATAAATATTATAAAATAATTATTTATGATGAAACAAATAATTTTCGGGTGTTACAACTCTCCCCTTCTAAAAAGAAATTTCGTCCTCGAAATTTTCATACCTTAGAACAACTGTGGGTGTTGCTCCTTCATCTTGTCTTCCAGTTCCCATGTTGCATCTTTGGTCTTTTCGTTCCAGATCACTTTCACCAATGAGATTTTCTTTCCTCTGAGTTGTTTTGCTCTCCTATCTTCAATCTTTACAGGAGGTGTCTTATAGGTTAAGTTCTCTTTCAATTGTACTGTGTCCGGTGCTAAGACATGGTTCAGGTCAGGAATATATTTTCGTAGTTGTGACATATGAAAGACATTGTGAAGGTTTGAAAGAAAATGTGGTAAGGCTATCTAGTAAGCTACTGGACCTATCCGGTGAAGAATTTGGTAAGGTCCAAGGAATTTGGGAGTGAGTTTTCTAGATTTCAAAACTCAGTCGGCCGCAGTCATTGGCGTGACTTTCAAAAATACATGCTCGCCTTCCTCAAACTCAATAGGCTTTCTTCTCTTTTCTGTATAACTTTTCTACTGAATTTGAGTCATCCTCATCTTTTCCTGAATCTGCTTGACCTTCTCAGTCATCTGCTGTATAATATCAGGTCCAACAGTAAGGCTCTCTCCGTCTTCGTACCAACACAAAGGTGTTCGGCACCATCATCCATACAGAGCTTTATAGGGTGTCATCCTTATACTTGAATGAAAACTGTTGTTGTAGGTGAACTCTACCAATGGTAAAACTTCATCCTAACTTCTAGTCTGTTCTAAAGCGCAAGGCCTGAGCAAATCTTCCAATGATTGGATCGTCCTTTCCAATTGCCCATCGGTTTGTGGATGGTAAGCAGAACTCAATCGTAACTTTATTCCCAATGCTTCTTGCAAACTTTGCCAAAACTTGGAAGTGAACCTTGGATCCCTATCCGAAACAATACTGGTAGGCACACCATGTAGCCTAATAATCTCACTGATGTCAGCTTCTCCATGTTGTATCTTATGTTGATCGGGAGAAAATGTGCTGACTTCGTGAGTCGATCAATGATTACCCATATTAAGTCATAACCCTTTCTGGTCTTCGGCAATCCAACCACAAAATCCATTGCAATGCTATCCCACTTCCATTCGGGAATAGATAGAGGTTGTAACATTCTTGATGACTTTTGATGTTCCACCTTTGCTTTCTGGCAAACCAGACAAGAAGACACACATCTGGTAATCTCGCTCTTCATTCCATGCCACCAAAATAACTTCTTCAGGTCTTGGTACATTTTAGTTATCCCGGGGTGCATATTCAACTTACTCGTGTGAGCGTGTTCGAGAATATAATTTCTAAGCTCTTGATCCCTGGGTATACAAACTCCACCTCGGAACCTTAGAATTTCATTTGTTCCTTCCTCGAATGTTGTCACATTGCCTTGCCTCATTAGCTCTCTTTCCTCTTGTAAGAACTTATCAATTTTCTGCTTTTCCCGGATATCTTCCATTAATTCACTTGACATAGTAACCATGTTCATGCAAATTTTCCTCGGTGCCAATTCCACGAAAGACCATACATCCCTGAATTGCTCTATCAAATCTTTTTCCTTGATCATTATGGCAAAAATACTGAGCATCTTCCTACTCAAAGCATCTGCCATGATGTTTGCCTTTCTAGGGTGATACAAAAGTCAAAAATCATAATCTTTAAGAAATTCCAACCACCTTCGCGGTCTCATATTCAATTCCTTTTGATCATATAAGTACTTCAAGCTCTTGTGGCCACTAAAGACGTTGAACGTCGCTCCATACAGGAAGTGTCTCCATATCTTGAAAGTGAAAACTACAGCTGCTAACTCCAAGTCATGTGTTGGATAGTTCTTCTCATGTACTCGTAATTGCCTTGAAGCATAAGCCACCACTTTTTTCCATTTTGCATAAGCACAGCTCCTAATCCTTGATATGAAGCATCGTAATACACTTCGAAGGGTTCACTTAGATTGGGTAGAACTAACATGGTGAAGTAGTTAGCCGTCTCTTCAATTCTTGGAAACCTTATTCACAAGCATTAGTCCATTCAAAGGCTTAGTTCTTTCTTGTGAGCTAAGCGAGAGGTCCTGCTATTTTAGAGAATCCTTCAATAAACCCCTGATAGTATCCAGCCAAACCCACAAAGCTTCGAATTTCTATCACTGTCTTCGGTCGTTCCCATTGTAGAACTACTTCCACCTTTGACGGATCCACTATAATCCCTTCCTTCGAGATTACATGGCCCAAAAACTTGACTTCGTCCAGCCAAAATTCACACTTCGACAATTTGGCATACAGCTTCTTCTTCTTCAGAATCTGGAGAACTATACTGAAATGTTCAACATGATCCTCCTGATTTTGAGAGTAGATCAAAATGTCGTCAATGAAGATAACAACGAATCTGTCCAAATAAGGATGAAAGATTCTATTCATGCAGTCCATGAAGATGCCAAGTGCATTTGTTACACCAAACGGTATCATAAGGTACTCGTAATGACTGTATTAGCTACGAAAAGTCGTGTTGGGAATATCCTTCACCTTTACTCAAATTTGGTGATAGCCCGACAGCAGATCGATCTTAGAGAACATTGCTGCTCCTTTCAGTTGATCCATTAAGTCGTCTATCCTCAGAAGTGGATACTTATTCTTAATTGTGACCTTATTCAGCTGGCGATAGTCCACACATAATCGCGAAGTACCATCTTTCTTTCAGACTAGCAACACTGGTGCTCCCCAGGGTGACACACTGGGTCTCACGAATTGCTTTTCTAGGAGCTCTTATAACTGCTTCTTAAGCTCTGCTAACTCCGATGGTGACATTCTGTAAGGTGCTATAGATACAGGACTAGATCCCGGCACAAGATCAATAGTGAACTCTATCTCTCGCTTCGGCAGTAGACTAGGTACATCATCAGGAAAAACTTTGGGGAAATCGTTAACCACTGGAATTGCATTCACATTAACCTTGCTCTCGACCTTCAAGGAAGATAATAGAATATATCCCTGAGCTCCTTCTTTCAAGAAAGCTCGAACTTGGTTGGCCGTCAAAAATCTAGAATCCTCATCCGTAGGGAAAACTATGGTTTTACTAGAATAATCCAACAGGATATGGTTGGAAGACAACCAAACCATTCCTAAAATTACATCTAACTGAGAAAAGGGTAAACAGATCAAATTAACAGAAAAGATTCGACCCTCAACAATCAACGGATAATTCAAATAGACTTTGGTAGTAATAACAGGTTTATCAGTGGGAGTAGAAACAATTAAGTCAAAAAGTAAGGATGACACAGGTAAACCAAGTCATCGCACACAGTCATATGAAATGAAAGAGTGGGTTGCCCAAGAGTCATACAGTACAGTTAAAAGATTACCTCCTATGGCACCTTCTCCCTGTATCAGATCTTCGAATTTGGAGGCTTCATCTCCACTCATGGTATAAACTCGACCCCCTGCCTGCGGCTTTGTAGCTCGTGCGGCGTTGACTGAAGGCTTAGCCTTAGCTTGGTTGCAATCTCTAGAGATATGTCCAGGCTTCCCACATCGAAAACAGATGATCCCTTTGATGGTGCAGTCTATTGTTGCATAATCCTTCCCACACTTTAAGCATTTCAAAGAAAATGCCACATTCTGTCCAATTCGATTTCCACCGGAACCTCCACTAGAACCTCCACTAGATGTCTGCTACTGATTTCCCGGTGGTTGGGAATAAGGCTTTTTCTGAAAGTGATTTGCGTTGTTGCCGCCTCCTCTTTGGAACCCAGTAGGTCCAAAGTTTCGATTTCTTGAGTCCCGAGCTTGATCCAAAGCTTCCACCTGCAACACGTATCTAACAGCTCTGAAAATTAGTTGATCTTTAAGGTGATGACTGCTCTTTTCACTTCGTGCCTCAGTTCTTCCTCAAACTTTTGACATTTTCACACCTCAGCTGGTGCTGGAAATATGTCAAAAACTTGGATAAGCTTTAAAACTTTGCAGCGTATTCGTTGACAGACAAGTTTCCTTGCCTTAACTTGAGGAACTCCATTTCTTTTGCATGCCTGGCGAGCGCGGGGAAATATTTTTCCAAGAAGTTATTCTTGAATACCTCCCAAGTGATTACACGACCTTCAGCTTCTAACACTCTCTGTGGCCCATTCCACCAGTCTTCAGTATCCCCAATCAGCATTAAAGTGGCGTAAGTTACTTTCTTGTCGTTGGCATAGTTCATCCCTCTAAAGATTTTCTCCAGCTCCTTGATCCACGGACTAGCTTTCTCCAAATCAAATTCCCCTTTAAACTAAGGAGGGTTGTGGCGACAGAACTCCGCCAAATTTTGTGCATCAGTCGTAGCTTTGAGCTGTTGAGCAGCCCTCTCCTATTGTTGGGCAGCTCTCTCGGTTTGTTGGGTAATAACTTTTGCCATTCTTTGCATCACTTCAATCGCTGCTGTCATATCTCCGCCTCATGCCATTTCGCTCTTTCAAGTAATACTAACTAAAACACACAATGAAGAATTAGATGTATCCTTTCGGAATACCAATCACAAAGAATCACACAGCACAAATAAGTCAGACCTAACCACAAAGACCCAAAGAAAACATAAATTGGGGCTCTGATACTAACTTAATGTAACGCCCCTTTTTGGAAGGGAACGTCACATCATTATTTATGATGCGAAAAACAAAAGTATAAATTAAGACCTGATTCATTATATTAAATTAAACTTCTTTGGTTACAGTTGTATAAATAAAAAGGTGAATATTTTTTTTTGTTAAAGTAAGAACATAATGCGTGGTTATAACAGAAATTAACATGTGAATTAAAACATACATCCATACACCATATATATATATATATATATACTGACATCATGTCTGTTTAGTTACAACGCCTGATATACAAAAAGCAAAACTATGCATGCCCCAAAAGATTATACATGTACAACCCACCCAAAAGATAAATTATCAGGCCCCCAAAAAGAACACAGATAGCCATCAGTAGCTATCGACAGTATCAGCCCCTAATAAGAAAGAGAAGGAACCGTGTCGGGATCCTCCTCAGGGTCTTCCTCATCAGAGGAAACCCTGATCGGAGCCACCGAGTTACAGGCCGGCGCTCGAGCAATAGAGAGGAATGAATCCTCCTATAGGGAGTAATAACGTTCACCCCACATATCCCTAATAGGCAGATAAAATTCTAAATGCAGGCAGACACTACAGGTAAAAATAGGCGGATCGTATTGCCCCCAAGCTAACGACATTGTCACGTCTCCCAGATAGACACAGCGGTCCAAAGCCAAGCTAATATGCCAACAATCCGGACCCTCGAGAAAAGTCAGCCTCACGTAACCCAAAAAGCCTCGAAGACGAGTCGTCATGATCAAGCAGGTACTAGTCAAAGTCGGGCCAAAAACTGGGGAACTCATGAACTTCACCCTCTTCGTCGACGTCTTCGATGGAATATAAATATAGACAGAAATAGTAGAAATATAGGAAAAAGATAAGACATCCTACCATCATTACCAATTATGGCAGTAAAGAAACAGAATGGCGCGAAGCGCCCACAAAGCATTTCAGAAAATAATAATAATCAGCATTAAATAGTAACAGTAAACAACTAAGCAGTTCTAGGCAGTCATGATATTAATAAAGCAATAGTTCCAATCATCATGTAAATAAATAAATTCCAAATAATATTTAGACTCACTATGCATATATACATGTTATCAAAATCCTACTCCATGGAGCTAGACACAAACATTCAAAGAAAAAGATCCGGAGACATGTCTGTAACTCGGCTACCGTAGCCAAAGTGCTATAATTCAACAAATTATCCACGTGCACATCAAGGCATTGTACAAGACATTCTTCACTAGATCGCGATATAGGACAGTGTCTCTGTCCGGATCGTCGGTGCATTTGCATCGGTCTATCCTATGGTCTAGAAGAACTACCAACTGACCATTGTGAGACACCTGCACCCCGACACCCCCAAGGTCAACATTATGACCTACACTAGTCTACTCGCACCCGCACTAAGGTGTGTTCAATCTCCTAGGCAGCATGGCCTTAACAACAGTCCATCGAACTTCCACAATGCATGATGACTCAATGCATATATCATGTATATTCAACGAAATATACTTTCCATAACATGCCATAATTTGGCCAAGATAAGCATCATCAAGTCTCCAAATAAGATACTACACATTTAGGATTCATTATGGAATTAAGCCTTAATCTTCTACATTCTTGTCATTAAGTTTTCCTTAAGATAATTTAATTTGAGTTATTTTACATCTCACTTACACTCATGTCCTTCCTTTAATTTAGAATTATTCTAAGTTTTAGGATAAGATCTCATTCTTAATTCTTTTTATTTTATGAATCCCTAATTAATTCATAATTATCCAATTAATTAAGTTTCACTTAAATTTAGTATTTCTTATGAAATTCTTTTCTAGAAGAATTCTCTTGATTATTATATTCCTTGATTTAAGTTTTATCCATACTCACTTAGAAAATTACTCTAAGATTCTCTAAGTCTCACACTCTTATTCTTCCCTTAAATTCTAAAAATTGCTCTAGGTTATCATTTTAATTTTCTTTCCAATCACAATGTTAATTACTTAACTCTTAATTACTAAATATCTAAGGTTGCCCAAAAATTACACAATTGGACCCAAAATGGACCTAGAGGCCGTGAGCCTCTCTAAAGGGTGAGAACCCAAATTTTTCTTTGATTCATTAATTGTTATTCACTTGATTACTCATCTCTTCACTTGTTGCAAAATTTTAAACCATAAACACCCTATGGAGGGGTTGTGGCCGTGAGCCTCAATAGGGAAAACAAGGAATTCTTGCCCCCAAATCATGTTTCTAATCATTCAAAACCAATCCAAGATCATCAATTTATATATACATTCAATCAAATAAATCATACATGATAAAATCAATACATAGTCATCAAAATTACACATCACAAAGAGTAACCCTAACAAGGGTTTCTCACAACCAACACACAATATAAGTCTCCCACAACCAATAAAGTTTGAAGTGGATAATCTTCCTCTTACCTAAAGGAGAAAACAAGCAATGAAACTCCCTTGAAGCTCCTAGTGAATTTCGGTTTCACTCCTCCAAAACCCTAGAAATTTCAACTTCAACTAATCAACACTAAAGCTTGAAAAAGAATGGATCAATGGCCATGGTGATGGCCAAGAACACGAAAATGAAGAAGAAAATGTGAGGAACCAAGAATCTTATTCTAAAGCTTCAAACTTGAAGCTTGAAGAAGATGATGAAGATGGAAGCTTTTTAAGAAATCTTCAACTAGGAAGGTGTTTAGAATGTAGTGGAGATTAAGAAAATGTGGTTGCTTAAAATTTTTGTGATGGTGGAGGGCATGGAGAGGGGTTGGCCGTGTGGTGTGGTGGTAAAGAGAAGGAAGAGAAAATTTGAGAGAAGAAGAGAGAAGAAAATGTGGAGAGAGAAGTTGATAGTAAGAAATGATTTCAAAATTAGTAAATGAATGTAATAATGGGTAAAACAAAATTTTGGCTCTAAAATGGCCTTCATGGTCGTGTGGTTTGGGGAGGAAGAGAGAAAGTGTGTAGCTTCCTTGGGAAGCTTGGGAGGAAGTTTCCTTGAGAAGCTTCGCACGTTTCTTAATAAAGTAAAAAGTAAAGTTGTCTCCTAAAGTGAACACTCTAAAAAAGATGATTAACACTCTACTAGAGCTATTATCCAATGAACAAAAATTACAGTTAATAGAAATAATATTTATTGTTCATCGGATAATTTTACGATACAGTAATTTTATTTATCAGATAAAAATCTCAAAAAATATAAACCTCATAGAATGTGCCCGACCTCAGGTTTAGTAAGATCCTCGTCGACGCTTCCACAATTCAAGGTTTACCAGCCTTAGGAAAAACATTTCGTTTTCCCAGCTCCGCTCAGCGTGCATGCAAAACGAGGAATGTATTAAAATATTCAATGTTTCCAGAAAAATCCACAAAAATTCTCAAAAATCACAAATATTAGAAAATTACTATTTATCATGAAACAAACAATTTTTGCAGTGTTACACTGACTCTGCTCAGTGTGCACGCAAAATGAAAAATATATTAAAATATTTGACATTTCTGAAAAAATCCAAAAAAAATTTCAAAAATCATAAATATTATAAAATAATTATTTATGCTGAAACAAATAATTTCGGGGTGTTACACCATCATCCTCCACCATTTCTCCACTCTCATAACCTCTCTCATCGTGACCACCATTTCATAACCCCGTGTTCATCACTGTACACCATCTTAAACCTCTTCATCCAACTATGGCCTCTTCCTCTTCCCACGCCAAACGTCCTCGCATGAAGACTGCCTCTTGCAATAACCCGTTGGACTTACGAGGGCTATCCTCCAATAGAGAGGAGTTAGGTCACTTCATTTCTGATTTTTGAGAGCGTAATCTTGTGCAACCAAAATACCTGGATCTGAACTTCTTCTAGAGAGAAAGAGGCTTTGACTTCCTCAATCTTCTGAACTCTCTGGGCGTGCTTCGTCTCTGCTCCCACCAAGCTGACCTTTACCCTAACTTGATAAAGATGTTTTATTGCAACCTGAAGATTGATGGGGAGGACATGCACTCTGATGTCTCTGATTAGCATATGGTTATCATCCCCCGTGAATGGGAATAGATGTTTGGGTTACAGACCATTGGTCGTAACATTGATGAAGACATCAATACTTTGGACCAAGAGTACAAGAAGACCCAGGCCATTGAAAACATGTTGAAACATGGTCTGGCCTTGCCTCAAAAGGGTGTCAAGGGAGGAATGATAAAGAGCCAAGATAGGCTCTTACGTTATGCCTACGCTCATATTCTGGCACCTCGAGGAAGCAATGTTGAATCTCTAGCACAAGTAAGTTTTTGGTGTCAAATTAGTTTTAGAATTAAATAATTTAGGTAGAAATTAGATAAGTTTTCATTGTTTAAGAGTATTATAGGTTTTTGCGTTCACTGGCTAATGAGATTTAAATTTTTGTTGAAACAGGTTTGGATTTAAATTAGAAGAAAAAGGAAGATGTTCCTTACTTAGTCTGTCGCTTAGAGAGCTTAACATGTCGCAATGCGAGCCTTCATGCGTTCCATCATCAGGTGAGGAATAGCCATCACGAGGCGAGCTGATTAATGAAAGGATCTTCGAGATTGTAGTGGGCTTCGCCTTGTACGCGGGCTGTCGCGAGGCGAGAATGGACCATCACCAAGCGACAGCCATTACCCAGCCAGTTTTAAATAGTCAGATGAAATGCTTTTGATGGATCTTTTTGTTTATTTCTTGATTTCTAATTTTGGGTGTTAGCCAGAGCGTGATAGGTTTCATCTTCTTCCACCTCCATTGATTATTCAAGCTTGGGAATAAGATTTTGAAGGATCAATGGCTTCTTCTTCCTCCATTAGTTTGATTTTTCTCATCTCTTATTCTTCCATCATGAGTTTAGGCTAGGGTTAGATGAACATTGTAAATACTCTCATGTGATCTGTTTATACTCTCTTTACAAGTTAATTTCTTGTGTTTGAGCACTCTATTCCTTGCTTAATGCTAATCAATACTTGATCACTATTAGTTTGAATGTGGGTATTTCTTCTAATTGGAAAATTAGTTTTAATGCTGGAATTGAGTTGGGTTGTCATGATTATGATTGAATATAGAAATATATCATTGTGATTATGTGTTCCATGAAATCACTGTCATTAATGCTTAATTTGAATCAATAATTACCTAAGGAATTGGGAGTCATGATTTAGGTTAAAAGGACTTTGAATTAAGGGATTGATCTTGGCCTAATTTTGCTGATTGGAACTTCAAATGCATGATTATTACTTGTTTTGAGAGTTAATCAGTAGCGTAAGAGGATAAACAATGGGATTCAAACCCTAGCTGCTTTTCTTGATTAATTTTCTTCTCCTTAAAAATTTAAAAATATTCCTTAATTTGTTAACTGCTCTGTTTTTAATACATTTCTCTTATACTTGTTTAAAATCAATACAATTCAAAGTTACTAAAATAATATTTTCAGTTCAAGTAGAAACAACCTTTTTTTGTGTTGATAAAACAATTACAATCCTTGTGGAGATGATACTTCTTTTCTCACCATTATATTACTTGTAGTGATTCGGTATACTTGTTGAAATTGTTCAACAAGTTTTTGGTGCCGTTGCTGGGGATTGTTGATTTGATTGTCAACAAGGCAAATGAGTTACTACTTTGGACAATTGTTTTGTTTTTATTTTTTTTGTTTAAAATTTTACTGCATTGTCTTAATTCATTTCTAAATATAGTTGACTTGTTACTAAAAATTCTCCTATTCTATATTTATGCAGGGGAAAAGGCAATTGAATTGTTGTTTGATCTCGAGATTGTGAAGACAAAAAAAGTAAATAAGAAGAAAGCTTAGAAAGCAAGGCAACAAAAAATAACTCAAGAAAAACAAGCATCTACTTCTTCTTCTCATACTCCCACAGTAGAAGTCATAGCTGAACAACCACCACCTAGGCGGACTTTGGGAGATTTTGGCCTGAGGAACAACTGTCAGAGGTTGGCTATTGATTATCAACCGATGGAGGCAAATGCATTTGAGATCAGAACTTCTTTATTGAATGTTCTCAAGCAGAATCAATTTTCTAGAGCGGATAGTGAAGACCCCAACCAGCACTTAGTGAATTTCTTTGAGATTTGTGGTACATTGAAGTTGGATGGTGTTTCTAAAGAGGCTAAAAGGATGAGGTTGTTCCCTTTTACTTTGAGAGACAGGGCAAAGGATTGGTTGCAAACACTTTCTCAAGGGAGTATTACTACTTGGAATGATTTCGAGGACAAATTTATGGACCGGTTCTTCCCTACCTCCAAGTTCATCAAGAGAAGGGCTGAAATTACTAGTTTTGAGTAAAAAGATGGAAAAAAATCTTTATGAGGCATGGGAGCGGTTCAAAGGGCTTTTGAAGAGGCGTCCCAATCATGGCTATGATGACTTGACACAAATGCAAACGTTTTGCCATGAGTTGAGACCAACTACAAAGATGATGCTAGATGCTTCAGCAGGGGGTACAATGAATAACAAGACAGTTGAAGAAGCAAGAGAGTTAGTGGGGTGCAAGCAAAGAGGGGTGTTTTAGAGCTAGATGCTTCAGCAGGGGGTACAATGAATAACAAGACAATTGAAGAAGCAAGAGAGTTAGTGGGGTGCAAGCAAAGAGGGGTGTTTTAGAGCTAGATGCACATAATGCACTATTAGCCCAAAACAAATTAGTTTCTCAACAATTAGAGGTTCTCACCAAACAACTTCAAGCCTTACAAGTGGGTTCTTCTCAATCTAATCATTCCAAAGCTGTGATGTAATGTATGGGGTGTGATTTTTGTGGGGGAGGACATGAGAATGGTGCTTGTGAAGCTCAAAATGATCCAAATGAACAAGCCAATTATATGGGAAATTTTCAGGGGCAAAGAAGGAATCCTTATTCCAACACGTATAATCCAGGGTAGAGGGAATCATCCTAACTTTTCTTGGAAGCAATATGAAGCCCCTCAATCAAGAAAACCTCCTCAATCACAGCAACCTAAAGAGAAGCCTACTGCCTTAGAAGAAGCATTGACTCAATTCATGCATATGACTCAAACTAATTTCCAAAATCATGAGACTCGTTTCAAAAACCAAGAAGGATCCATCAAGAACCTTGAAAACCAAATCGGACAGCTCTCAAAGCAACTTACTGAACAATCTGGGGGATAATTTTCTAGAAATACAGTGGATAATCCCAAGAATGAGTCTTGCAAAGCCGTAATTTTGAGGAGTGGAAAGATTATCACACCATTCGTGGTGGAGCCATTAGTTTTGGAGTCTGCTAAAACAAATGAAGGGGAGATGTTGGATTAAGAGCCAAATAAAAAGAGTGACATTGTGAATCTAGAAGAAAATGAAAAAGAAGGAAAGGAAGTGAAGGTTGAAAATCAGAAAAGGGAGGATAAAAAGAGTTCTAACTTAGTAGATGAAGACTTCTTCTTGAGGAGGACAAAAAGTAAGATTTTTCAAGAAAGAGATAAGCCTCAAGTGATCCCACCACATGTGAAGTTACCATATCCTCACTTGAACAAGAAAAAGGAGAAAGAGGAGCAATTTGCAAGGTTCTTGGACATTTTCAAATGCCTCCAAATCAACATTCATTTTGCGGAGGCATTGGAGCAAATGCCTACATATGCTAAATTCATGAAGAAGTTGTTGACTTAGAAGAGAAAGTTCAAGGAGGATGAAATGGTGGCATTAACAGAGGAGTGCAGTGCAATACTTCAAAGGAAGCTTTCCCCAAAATTGAAAGATTCGGGGAATTTTACAATTTCGTGCACTATTGGCAACATGACCATTGGTAAAGCTCTCTGTGACTTGGGAGCAAGCACAAACTTGATGCCATTGTCTATGCTTAAGAAGCTTGGGGGAGGTGAGGTCAAGCAAACAAGAATGGCATTATAACTTGCAGATAGATCAATTAAACATCCCTATGGAGTCATATACAATTCAAAGTTACCAAAAGTATTTAATTGCTCTGATTCTTCGATACAATTAAATATTCCTTAATTTGTTAATTGCTCTATTTTTAATACATTTCTCTTATACTTGTTTAAAATCATTACAATTCAAAGTTACCAAAATCATATTTTCAGTTCAAGTAGAAATAACATTTTTTGTGTTGATAAAATAATTACAATCCTTGTGGAGACGATACTTCTTTTCTCACCATTATATTACTTGTAGCAATTCAGTGCATTTGTCGAAATTGTTCAACAGGCAACTACGCCTACTTGAGTGAAGATGACATCTTTATGATGTGGCTCATGAAGAAAGGGTACCAAGTTAATTGGACCACCTTCATCATGAAGCATATGATGAAGGCAAAGGGTAAAGAACGGTCTGAATTACCCTATGGATTGATCATTACTGCCTTCTTAGGCAAGTACCCTCAGATTTTGGAAACTGAGCGGGTGACCAAGCTGACTCATCATCACGTTTTTGGGTCCTTTACCCTAAACCAAAAGAAGATGATTAGAACTTCTAACGGTTTGGTGTACTTGGACGAAGTTGAAGACGATGACCAAGAAGACCACCCTGCTGCCCATGCTGTTGATGTACCTACTCTTGTTGTTCCTGCTGCTGATCCAATCACTTTGGATCAAATCATGGCAACCCTGCAAGACAACAAAGCCTATATAGAGAACACCTTCTCTGTCTTGTTTGATAGGATAGAAGGTGTAGAGCGTGAGCAGGCTGCCCTTCTCACATTGCTGACTCAGTGAGCACCTGATTCCCCTCCTCCTCCACTAGATGCTTATTTTTAGGCTTCGCTTTTTTGTTTGCTTTTGTACAGGCTATTTATTTTCTTATTGTACATGTATTTTTTTCTAATTTAATATTAATGAAATGACTGTTTTGATGCATTATCTCTTCTTTTTAGGCCTGAAATTATGTGAATATCTTTATTGCAATACATATTATCTGCTTCTACTTGCCTTGGTCTCCTATGCTTTTTGATCATGTCAAAGGGGGAGAAAATAATAACTGGTAACACTTGAGAAAAGACACGTAAAAATAAAATAATTATTGGATTCTAAACAAAAGGGGGAGCTGCGCACATCTCTGATATAAATCATCTCTTACGAAAAAAAGAGGGAGTAAGTTCTCTAAGCTTTAACATTGTGAATTCTAATTTATCTGAACTAATACTTTTCTCAATGATAGTTTGTCATCATCAAAAAGGGGGAGAATGTGATTGGCTATACTACAACGAAGACTAGTTTTGATGATATCAAACATGAAGATGATGAGAAGACCAAGTCCAAGAACTTCAAGATTAGCTTTAGGACTTAGAATCTTTTTGTACGGAGACTTTTTGGATATCTCATTGTTTTTGCAAGATAAGATGAAAACAATTTAAACTAAAATCCCAAAACTGAAAATGATCTTAAAAATAAATTAAAAGGTTTTGATGTTTTGAAAATCATTTGGGCAATTTTCTAAAAGTATTTACAAATGTTCTTTTAACAGGGTTATTCGAATAAAGGTCTCTTTATTTGAATAAACCAAGCCTAGAAAAACTGTCTTTTAACTGAGTTATTCAAATAACCCAAGAGTTATTCGAATAACATTTTCAAAATCCTACTGCGCACCTCTGTTTTCATAAGTGCTATTCGAATAACACCTTTGCTATTCCAATAAAAGGTTTTCAAAATGACTTCTTTTAAATAAGCTATTTGAATAACCCCAAAGTTTTTCGAATTTACCTATTTCTCAAAAAATGTTTTAAAGAAGAATTATTCGAATAACCCTCATGTTATTCGAATAACCCATATCAGAACTGGTTATTTAAAAACGTGTTATTCGAATAACACAAGAGTTATTCGAATAAACACGAGTTACGGATTTAGAAAGAAACGACCATATTCATATTAATTACGAGAGTTAATTCTTCCAAAGGCTATTTTCTTCAAAGAACTCTATAAATAGTGATCGTGGGTCACCTCTAAAGTTTGCCCAACTATCTGAATTATTCTTTGCTTGCTTTAAAACGTGATTTATAATTTTTGCATATTTTTTGTGCTCTTTTCACCAAAATTTTGAGATATCCTTAAAGAGCTTCCTAGTGCTTCAATTTGTGACATTTACTCTTTGTGAGAGTTTCACTTCATCTATTTTCTGCTTCTTTGTAACAAGGGTGAGGTATCCCTCAAGATTTACATAAGGGTGAGGTATCCCTGAAAGTTGAGGCTTTAGCATAAGGGTAGAGTTTTCCTGTGTGTGAAAAATGCTCTAGTTTGTAACAGTAGTAAGTACCTATTTAAGCTTGTATTCATAGTGAAAAATCTCAGATAATTTTTTGAGGACTGGACGTAGGCCACAAGTGGTTTGGTGGCTGAACCAGGATAAATTTTGTGTCTACTCTTCTCATCTTAATCTCTTTATTTACTGTAATTTATTTTTTATTTCTTAACTATTTATTTTTTGTTCCTAAGGCTTTTTATCCTCTCTTTGTATTTACATCTTTTATTAAATAGCTTCAACAAATTTTATTTTAAAAGCATTTGCAAAAAAAAAATTATACTCAATTCATCCCTTCTCTTAAGTACTAGAGCCACTTGGTAACACATGGGAGGAATTTGATCGAGATCAAGCAGTGGCAAGCATGCTTCAACCGAGCATTCAAGTGCCAAAAGGATCTTTCATTGTTGGCCTTCTGAATTTACAGGATCGTCTTATTCACTTTATAGTCACACATATCTTAGTACAAAGGGCAAACAACTATGCCTTAGTTGAAGAAGAAGACATTTTTCTATTGTGGGCACTTAAAAGACACATGAAGATCAATTTGCCTCATTACATTATGCATTACATGATGAAAGCTAAGGAAAAGGCAATGATGGATCTTCCTTACACCTTATTGGTTTCTAAAATTCTAGAAAAATATAAGGTTAGCTTAGAGGATGATGGAATTATTCACACTATCGGTCTCCACAAGTTTGGAGTTGCCTCTCTAAACTACATGCAAGTAAAGAAAGTGCATGGTGAATGGGTCTACGTATGTGGACGTGAAGCAACTGCACAACAAGTGTTAGTCATGGCAACCATTATCCAAGAGGGGGGTGAATTGGGTATAAAACTTTTTCACAAATGCTCTTAAAATAAATACAAATATTTAAGCTATTTAAATAAAAGCACAGAAGGAATGTGATGAAGAAAAGAAACTTTAAGAACAGCGGAAATTAAATGTGCAATAAAATAAAATTACATAAAATAAAGAGATAAAGAGAAGAAGAGCAGACACGATATTTATCTTGGTTCGACCACCAACCACTTGTGGTCTACGTCCAGTCCCCGAAACACAGTTCGAGATTTTTCACTATGTATACAAGCTTCCAATAGATGCTTGCAACCTTTACATAAGAGAGCACTTTTCACACACAGGAAAACTCTACCCTTGTGCTAAAGTCTCAACCTGTAGGGATACCTCACCCTTATACAAACCTTAGAGGGATACCTCACCCCCTTTACAAACCTTGAAGGATACCTCACCCTCAATATAGAAGAACAGAAGATATAGATGAAGAGAAACTCTCACTCAGAGCAAATTATACAAATTGAAGTTCTAAGAAGCTCTCAAAGGATATCTCAAAGTTTTAGTAAAAAGGGCATAGAAAATAGGCGTAAAATATAAATCACATTTTTCAGAGTAAGCGCAAATTAAACAGATAGCTGGGCTTATTGCAGATGAGACCCACGGTCTCTATTTATAGAGCCAGATAGAAAATTAGCCGTTGTAGTAATTAATTCCGTGATTAATAAAAAAAAGTGTCCGTTAGTTTCTATATTCGTATCTGTGCTTACCGTGTTTATTCGAATAAGCCTTTGGCTATTCGAATAACACGTTCTTTTAAAAACTTTTTTGAAAATGGTTATTCGAATAACCTTCGTGTTATTCGAATAACGCTGCCATAAAAGCTTTCTTTAGAAAACTGGTTATTCGAATAAAGATAGTTTTATTCGAATAACATTTGTTAAAACAGACTTCTGGGAAAAGGGTCTATTCGAATAACTGATGAGTTATTCGAATAGCTGATGTGAAAACAAGTTATTTAGAAAACACTTATTCAAATAACAGGAGTGTTATTCGAATAACACTTTAAAACACAGTCATGCAGCATCCAAAATATAAAGCTTTATTCGAATAACTAATGAGTTATTCGAATAACTCAGTTTGTAAAACAATTATAAAAGCTTAAAAAACATCCCAGAAAGTTTATCAAAAACACCAAAACATTTTTAAATTATTTTCAAGATCAAAACAGTTTTGGTATAAGTTTAAGAAAAACATTTTTGTTTTATCTTCATGCACTAGGAGATATCCAAAGAGATCCTCGAACAAAGAGACTCTAAGTCCTAAAGTTATCCTTAAAAGATCTTGGACTTAGTCTTCCCATCATGTGTGTTATCATCAAGACAAATCTTCAAAGACATATGCTTAGTCGCATTCTCCTTGTGTTGAGCTTAATAGATATCTATTACTTTCTTGTTGCAAGCTCATTCTTGATACTTGGATTATCCTACAAAGTATTGCTCACTTAAACAAGTATAGTTAGTCCAAATTCATAATTCAATATATTCATATGCATGAATCATAAATGTATAATTCTAGTTAGTTTAACATGCATATAAAACTTTCATATACATATCCAAATAAGATATTTATCAATTATTAATGGATATGTTCTATATATGATGCAACAAAGAATATAAGTAAGATATTCTTTTTGTCTTGTATTTGTCATCATCAAAACTTAACATATAAAACCATTTGGGGTAAACTTATTTCCACAATCTCCCCCTTTTTGATGATGACAAATCACCAAAGAAAAATATGTTGAACAATATACAAGAATGGATATTCATGTAAGCATATCAAACAATAAGCACAAGAATATTTTTCTTTCTAATTTTCACTCCCCCTATTTGACATCAACAAAAAGGCTTAGAAAGAAAAAAAGTAATATTTTCTCCCCTTTAGATTCTACATAAGATTCAAGAATAGAGAGATGAAACAAACATGCTTTCAAGATATAGAAGATTATTCATGGAATGCTTATCATATTTTTGTATGTCAACATTTAGCATATGATGACAATAAAACACTTTATGTAATCAAATAAGGATGTAAGCCAAAAAAATATAAACAACAAGTTAAGGACTAGGCTCCCCCTCAAAATATGCATATTATCAAAATAATAGATAAAGAAAATATGTATGCGAAGACCATGTAAGCACATCACCTTAAAGAAAAGTAAGGCAAATATACATCTTCTTAATCCTTCAAACATAAACTATTTTAAAATTTCTCCCCCTTTCAAAAAGAATTTTATAAGAGCACATTATATTTTCAAAAGCATTTTAGAAGGCTAGAAATATTTTATATTTAAAAAAGAACATATTCATTAAGACAGATCAATCCAAGTTAAAAGAATATAAGTACATCTCCTTGATGAAATATGCTGTAGGGATCAAAGCATGTATAGAACTAATATCATTCACCCTAAATGCAATGACAAGATAGTAAGTTAATATCCAATTAGGCACTTTGTCAATGCTAAGCATACTTCTCATGTAAAGAAAGCATATAATCATTGAAGATTAATTTTTTAACAAGTATCATATGATCTATACCATATAAAATACCACAAAAGTTAAGGGATAAAGATACTTATTGAGATAGATGAAGAGTGATACTTCTGTAGAATGTTCTTTGTTTATTTGTCCTTTGAGTTTGGGCTTTCTTCCATTGAGTATTCCATTCCATTGCACTTGAAGAAAGTCTTCTTTATCTTCCTCTTCATTTGAATTCCATTCAACTTTTCTCGTTTATCCACATATGCTTGTATGTAAAAATCTGATAGCTATATTTGAAACATATAGAGAGACTTGCAAATCTAACTTTAAAAGTTCTCTAAAACATAAGTTAGCATCAAATATCATTTAATCTCATTTACAAGTATAAATTAGGTTGATATATAATTTAAAGCATGTATCATATTATCAACCATGCAATATTAGTTCCAACAAGAATGCATGAAGCGCATATGCACTTGAATCAAAAAAAAAATTGTTTAAGCATTTTAAGGCATGATTCAAGTTTATCAAGAAGCATGTAATTATCATCAAAACTTATTTAGACATTTTTAGGCAAATAATTTTCATGTAAGGCATGTGAAGGTATAACATAACTTTCTACTTCTCCAAATATCATATGATATCAAATTTAAAGCATAAATAAGGATAGATATCACCAGAAGTGTAGTCTTTGAATTTTTGTAGATGACTCTCACTGCCAAGCTTCAAGTTTTCACGAGGGAATAGAGATTCTTTGCACCCCTTTCAAAAGTTGAATTCTTTTACTATCCTCAACTTGAATAAGCTTATTCTATTTAAAATGCTTGCTTGAGGTAGTTATCACCCTACAACACAATTCAAAGAATTTTCTTTGGTATCCATCAATTTTGGATCCATAGAGGTTAGTTATTATGCCAAACTTATAAACAAATAAGCATTTAAAATAATAAATAAGTTCACAATGGCAACAGATATTTCATGATCAATCAAGCTAATTATATATAAGCATCAAAAGAATTTAACATGTATTAATGAAACGTAGCAGAACATATTATGTTTTATTCGAATAAAAAGTGTTTTATTCGAATAGAAGAAGATCTGGGTTTTATTCGAATAGATGATTAGGAAAAGCTGAGCATTGTGGCCTTTAACATATTTTATTCGAATAATCCTATGGGTTATTCGAATAGACAGAAAGCAAATGATCAAGACTGATTAACCAAGTCTCTGGTTATTTGAATAATATGAGTTCTATTCGAATAGACAGAGAGCAAACGTAAACAACTGATAAAACAAGTTTCAGGTTATTCGAATAATCTAAAAAGTTATTCGAATAGACAGAGCATATTAAACATAGGTTTTAACACAAGAATCAGTTTATTCGAATAAACTAAAGTGTTATTTGAATAAAGTTGATATTCAACATATTATTTGACAAGCTGCAAAGGAGTTTATTCGAATAAAAACCTTATAAAACTAACAAGGAAACACAGATGCATACGTTCAAGAATTCAAAGCATATATATATATTCATATGATTTAAAGATTCAAGAGAGATAATATTCAGCAATAAAACATATTTAAGCAATAAATTCAAGTATTTAAATATATATATGATTGATCAAAAAACTCAAGCTCAAGGATATTATCATTTTAAACAAGAAGTATATTTTATCTAGCATATTAACATATAGAAATATTTTCAAATTATAAGGCTAGAAGAGCATAATAAAAGTTTTCACTTATCCAAAATTGCAAGTCCAAGCTTTATGGAGATAAGGAAGAGAGCTTGAAATTATTTCTAGTCTTTGTACTTGCAGCAACCACTTTCAAGATGTCAGAGTCAGCTTTTGGCCTTCAAGCACACCTACAACACACTTTAATTTTTGACTTTTGGTACCCAGATTTTTTTGGGTCCTTGTGTGTTAGTTTTTGGCTATTAATCTATTATGCTCTCATAAAGATCAATTTTTTCATAATATGTAAATTGAGCACAATAAATTAAATAATCATTTTCTATTAAGCATATAACCGATAACATGCTTGCTTTCATGATACATAGACAGTTTTAAAGCATATAAAGCATACATAAGCATTATAGAACTTTATGTACCAAGATATAACAAATTAATGAATTTTAATATAATAAGAATGAACATAATCATGTGTTAAATATAATATTCAAATTTTATCAAATACACATGATTCTATCCTCTACCTAAGGCCTATAAGGAATATACCTCAAATTTATTGACTTTGTATGTGAGTGTGCATAAGAGGTAAAAACTTTTGATACCTTGGCCTTGGTAATTGAGGAAATACTTTTTCTTACCCATTGCTTCTCTTTTGAAGTTTTGAACTTTGCAAGCTCTACATTTTGAACTTGAGAAGCTTTAGTTGAAGCCATCTTCCTTCTTTGACCAAAGTTTCTACCATTGGGCTTTGGAAGCATTCTCCTTGATGATTCCTCTTTCTTTTGACCAATTTGTCCATCCTTTTGAGAAATATTCTGCAAAATTGAAATACTAGGAGGATATTTTGGTACCCACTTCATTTTGGGTCCTTGAATATTAGTATTAGGGCCTTTAGGATTTTTAGGAACCCATATCATACAATTTCTCATATAAGAATTTTTTCTATAATTGCATAAATGAGAAATATGTCCTAGATGACCACAAAAATTACAAACAATTGAATTTAATGATGGCTTGATCATTTGAATATCATTTTTGAAAAACTTAAGCTTTTTATTGTTATTATATTTTAAATTAATTTTGCCATAAGCCTTGCTTGAATTTTCACATGGAATAACACTAATTTTATTCTCATTAACAAGTATAGAATTTAAGCAATTACAATCATTAGCTTTGGCAAATTCAGAATATAAGTCCTCAACTTGATTTTCTAAATTACTGCACTTTTCACAAGAAGTTGAGATTTTACATTTTAAAGACATTTCCTTATCAAGAAAAATATATTCATTTTTCAAAGTTTTAATTTCATTTTCAATAAAAGAAATATTTTCCAAACACGATAAGTTTTTCTTTTCTAAATTCAATAAACCATCATACAATTCATTATATGCACTTTGCAACTCATCATAGGAAGGACTAAAATATAGTTTAGAATTATTTACCTCAAAGTCCTTTTTAGTCATATAGAAAGTAGTTTCAATTTCTAGGGTACTTGCCTCTTTAAGAGAATCACATTTTTCCTCATCAATTTTGTTTTGCTTTGCCTCTTCTTCAAATTGAGCACTATCGTCACCAAGAGACATTTCACTTCCTTCAATAGTTTGAACATCTCTTTGAGGATGCGTTTCATGACAAGCTTCCTTTAATGGATTTTGCTCTTCTTGATTTCTATATACAACTTTATGCACAAAATCATTATTAGCAAGATAGATAGCATCAAAAGCATCCCATATATCTTTAGCACTAGAGCAATTTTTAATTTTAGTATAAGTATCATCATTCAAACAACTTCTTAAAATTTGCATAGCTCTAATGTTTAAAGAAAAACATTTCTTGTCATAGGCATTCCAAGTTTGTTTGGGTTTACAAATAAATCTATTTAGCACAACATCCCACAAATCCAAATCAATAGATTGTATATAAAATTCTATTTTAATTTTTCAATAAACAAAATTCACACCATCAAAGAATGGTGGTTTATCAATTTCAAAACCTTCCATTTTGAAAAACTTTCAAGGTTGCCAACAAGTAAGGATCTTTAACTCTAAGCGGTTAAACTTTCACCAGAGCACGAAGCTCTAATACCACTTGTTAGTCATGGCAACCATTACCCAAGAGGGGGGTGAATTGGGTATAAAACTTTTTCACAAATGCTTTTAAAATAAATACAAATATTTAAGCTATTTAAATAAAAGCACAGAAGGAACGTGATGAAGAAAAGAAACTTTAAGAACAGCGAAAAGTAAATGTGCAATAAAATAAAATTACATAAAATAAAGAGATAAAGAGAAGAAGAGCAGACACGATATTTATCCTGGTTCGACCACCAACCACTTGTGATCTACGTCCAGTCCCTGAAACACAGTTCAAGATTTTTCACTATGTATACAAGCTTCCAATAGGTGCTTGCAACCTTTACATAAGAGAGCACTTTTCACACACAGAGAAACTTTACCCTTGTGCTAAAGTCTCAGCTTGTAGGGATACCTCACCCTTATACAAACCTTAGAGGGATACCTCACCCCCTTTACAAACCTTGAAGGATACCTCACCCTCAATATAGAAGAACAGAAGATATAGATGAAGAGAAACTCTCACTCAGAGCAAATTATACAAATTGAAGTGCTAAGAGGCTCTCAAAGGATATCTCAAAGTTTTAGCAAAAAGGGCACAGAAAATAGGCGTAAAATATAAATCACATTTTTCAGAGCAAGCGCAAATTAAACAGATAGTTGGGCTTATTGCAGATGAGACCCACGGTCTCTACTTATAGAGCCAGATAGAAAATTAGCCGTTGTAGCAATTAATTCCGTGATTAATAAAAAAAAGTGTCTGTTAGTTTCTATATTTGTATCTGTGCTTACCGTGTTTATTCGAATAAGCCTTTGGCTATTCGAATAACACGTTCTTTTAAAAACGTTTCTGAAACTGGTTATTCGAATAACCTTCGTGTTATTCGAATAATGCTGCCATAAAAGCTTTCTTTAGAAAACTGGTTATTTGAATAAAGATAGTTTTATTCGAATAACATTTGTTAAAACAAACTTCTGGGAAAAGGGTCTATTCGAATAACTGATGAGTTATTCGAATAGCTAATGTGAAAACAAGTGATTTAGAAAACACTTATTCGAATAACAGGAGTGTTATTTGAATAACACTTTAAAACACAGTCACGCAGCATCCAAAATATAAAGCTTTATTCGAATAACTCAGTTTGTAAAACAGTTATAAAAGCTTGAAAAACATCCCAGAAAGTTTATCAAAAACACCAAAACATTTTTAAGTTATTTTCAAGATCAAAACAGTTTTGGTATAAGTTTAAGAAAAACATTTTTGTTTTATCTTCATGCACTAGGAGATATCCAAAGAGATCCTCGAACAAAGAGACTCTAAGTCCTAAAGCTATCCTTAAAAGATCTTGGACTTAGTCTTCCCATCATGTGTGTTATCATCAAGACAAATCTTCAAAGACATATGCTTAGTCGCATTCTCCTTGTGTTGAGCTTAATAGATATCTATTGCTTTCTTGTTGCAAGCTCATTCTTGATACTTGGACTATCCTACAAAGTATTGCTCACTTAAACAAGCATAGTTAGTCCAAATTCATAATTCAATATATTCATATGCATGAATCATAAATGTATAATTCTAGTTAGTTTACCATGCATATAAAACTTTCATATACATATCCAAATAAGATATTTATCAATTATTAATGGATATGTTCTATATATGATGCAACAAAGAATATAAGCAAGATATTCTTTTTGTCTTGTATTTGTCATCATCAAAACTTAACATATAAAACCATTTGGGGCAAACTTATTTCCACAACAAGGAGGAACTCCCACCAATGATGACCGCATCTTGGAAGCCATTACAAATATGCAAGTTAGTATTGAAGCCCGTATTGCAGATCTTAAAACTTATCAAGAACACAACAACACAATCATCTATGATTGCTTGAGCACTATGGAAGATCGCCTGGATAGGCTTGAGTGTCGCTATCCAGCACTAGAGGATCATGGGGCTTAGGCATGGAGTACTTATTTCAGTTATAGCTTCTTTGTTTTGATTAAAGCTATCTTTTGGATATGATGTTCATTATCTTAGAATCATGACATGCTTAACTATGATTAGTATGACTTGGATGTTTTTTTTTTTAATGAATGGAATGTTAAAATATGCTTACATTATTGTTGGATTTTTTTTTTATATATTTGTTACATAGCAATGGTTATGAACTCCCTCTCCAAATATATATTTTTTGATCATGACAAAAGGGGAAGAAGGTTTGTGGTTTTGAGAAAAGAAAGGTAAAATAGCAGAAGGCATATTTTCACTGGTCTTGGGATTCCAAAACAAAAGGGGAGTTATGCATCTCAGAGTCAATCACCTCTTGAACAATAGAGGGAGAGTAAGTCTCTAAAACCTTTTATGAATTCCAATATTTATTTGAACTAACCTTTTCTTAATAGTTATTTGTCATCATCAAAAAGGGGGAGAATGTGATTGGCATTGACTAAAGCAATGGTTTTGATGATAATAAACAAAGAGATGAATGAAAATGTGAAGGATAAGTCCCAAAGAACTTCAAGCTTAGAATATAAGTTTTAGATCTTGTGTAAAGGTATTTGTAAGATTCACACTAAGCTCATCAATTGGTTTTCTTACTTAACCTAAATTAGTTTGCTAAATCAGGATTTACACTTGTGAAAATGATGTTTAAGTTTGAGCAAAATGGTTTTAGAAAGATTGAAAAAACCTTTAGAAATCTTGCTTTCTTGACAAACTAATAACAGGTTATTACTATTCTTATAACAGGTTTTTCTGTCAAAATAAAAATGTGTCAAGGTTTTTTAAATGCTCCTAACCGATTAGGTCCTTCCTCTAATCGGTTGTTGGGCAAGTTAGGATCCATTTTTAAAAACTCCTAATCGATTAAGCCCATCCTCTAATCAGTTACTGGCCAAGTAAGAAGCAATTTATAAAAGCTCTTAACCGATTAGGCATATCCTCTAATCAGTTATTATGAAAGTCAAAAGCAAAATGTTGAGACTCCTAACCGATTAGGCACTCCCTCTAATCGGTTAGGAAATGAAGCTGGAGTCAATTTTTGACTCCTAACCAATTAGGACAACTTCTTAACTGGTTATTTGGGCAACCAGAAAACATGCACAACAGCTCTATTAAGAGTATTTAATATTTCCAACTACCCCCAATGGCTCTTAATTGCATTTGTCTATAAATTTAAGTTGTTGGGCATTTATGAAAAGTTAAAAAAATAATCTGAAAATTATTCCTAAGCATTGAATACTTGTTTTTAATATCCCTTCAATCATACTCTATTTTTGAGCTTTAAAAAATGTGAATCTTCGACACCCATAAGCTTCAACTTGTATTATCCACTCTAGAGAGAGAGTTTCAATTCTTCTATATCTTGTTTAATATGTAAAGAAGGTGAGGTATCTCTCAAAGGATTGTAAAGGGTGAGGTATCCCTTGAAAGTAGAGGCTCAAGCACAAAGGGTGAGGTATCCCAATGTATTGAGTGCTCAAGTTTGTAAAGGTTGTCAAGCACCTATTTGAAGAAGTTATAGTGGAAATCTCGGGTGTTTACTTGAGGACTGAATGTAAACCACAAGTGGATTGGTGGCTAAACCAGGATAAAGCTTTGTGTTTGTTTTCTCTAAAATCTACTCTTTACTTTGTGCACTATTTTATTGTATTATTTGAATTCTATCTCCCTTGGTTGATTCATTTAAGAGTGAAAGTTCTCTATCTCCTCTATCCATTCATTTCTAACAAACAATAGCTTCAACGAAAATTGATAATCAAAGTTTTTGCGAAAGAATTGCAAAAATATTTTTGAAACTCAACTCACCCCCTCTTGAGTTTTGAGGTCACTTGATAACAAATGCAAATGCAACACATACACAAAAGAAACATAAATTTCAAATAAAAACAAATACCAAAAGATGCAATGAATATGTTATGTATGGTTATGCTCAAAGAAAAGTGTATGATAGTGTAGGTGCAATGTCATGAGATGTCATGAGACTTAACTATTCCTCTGTGTCCTCTGGGTAGGGAGGGAATGTTACCTCCTTAACCTACCAAGTAGGGAGGGAATATGTAACCTCTTGTAACCTACCTTAAACTGAGTGGACTTTTTCACTACCTCAAACTGTTAGGAATAGCAAGTGCGTGTGAAGAATGTGTACTCATGTCTTACTCTTACATAAACACCACAATAACTCTTTACTAAATCTATCCTTACATTACTAGCTCTACCTTAACTCTATGAGATCACTTCATGCACTATGGCACTCAACTATTGCCAAGCTAACTTGTTTACTTGCATCTAGTTTTTCAACTTTTAATCACCTCTTACGTAATATCTATACAACACTATGTTGCTAAAGAAACTAACTCTTGTCTAAGGCAATCCATGTCTAATGGATGCACAAACTTTCCTTACTTTTCCTTATATGTTATATAGTCTTTCTCTCTAACAAATACCCCTATTAATGTCTCAACACTCTTAAAAAGGCATAAACAAAAGATCTTATTAAGTAGGGAACTCAATTCATCAAAATAGCATTTTTGAGAATTTCTAGAACTCACGCCTCAGCGCAACCCTTGTCACGCCACGGCATCTAGCTCTCGGGTTCATCATGCCTCGGAGCAGCCCTTGTCACGTCACGGTGCGCTGCTCTTATGTGCACTCACTAAAACTCACGTCTTAACATGACCTTCCTACACCGCGGCACCAGTTACCAAAACTGGATTCTGCAAAATCTGAGTACTGCTCCATTAGAACTTTACTCACTTCCAATCATTCAAGATCGGTTTTCTTGTGATTTCTAACATCAATCTAGGCCTCTAAACTTGTTGTAAATCTCATACAACCTATTGATTCACTTAGGCATAGATTTAGTTCCAAAAACCACACTAACTCCAACCATTTCCAAGTTCCTCATCTATGAACCAAAATGATTTGGCTTAAGTCATAAATGGTCATCTAACACTCACTAAGATGAAAACACCCTAACTTAGTCCTTGGAATCAAGAACCAAGTCAAAAACATAAATTTGACTCTCCAAATCCATTTTTTTACTCATAAAACCTAAGTTCATTAAAGATGAACAAAAAGGAAAAGATGAATAGAAACTCCCCTACCTCTTGTATGGATGATGATCTTAAAGCTTTGAACTTGCTCTTGGATTCTCCCTTGCTCCTCTTACTCCTTTTCCTCTTTCTCTTCTTTCCCCTTTGTCTTCTGCTTTAGCCATGAGAAATGGGGAAAAGGAGTCTAACTTGACTTCTTATAGGATAGCCACTAATGTGGTACTAAAACTCTCGATCTGCTAAGAACATTTTGATTTCTCTAAATCAAGTTTTTTAACTTCCAACAAGTTTAAAACAAATCTTAAGATTCATCAAAAATCTTGTTTCACTTTTTTCCTATTTTTCCATATTTGCTGGTAGTCAATCCGGCATTAAAACACACAACTAATATGCTTAATAATGTCAAACTAACTCCGATTATTCTCAAATTTTAACTACAATATACTTAACTCATTTGTGGCCTAGAAACAAATTATCCATATTTGTTTCCCTTAACTTAGCAATTTATGCTATTTTATGAGTCATTTTAAGCTACTTTCCACACTCTGAGTTGCAGTGAAATGTCTAAATTAACTCAGTTTATCACAAAACTGCACAAACACGTCAAGCAGATATTAGACTACTTCTATAATCCTAAATAAGCCTAACATGTTACCGAGAGTGTTACAATGGATGTTTCAGAAAGGTGGCTACTGGCGAGTTGGTTTTGGTGATAATATATCTATTTGGCATGATAGGTGGCTTCCACATCAGAATGGTCGTCGAGTTTGGACAACTCCTCAGGTTCTACCTAATGATGCAGTTGTTTCGTAGGTGGAATAGCAATATGGTGAATTCTATTTTTTTGTCATTTGAAGCATGTCAGATTCTTAGCATTCCTTTGTCCATTTTCCCAAGTCCAGATAAATTCATTTGGGGTGAGACTAGATGTCGCGATCGATTTAATCGCGGAGAAATAGCAACTTAAACTAAAATTAATTAAGTTTAGGAGTCGCCACCAATTTTATTTTTTTTTATTAGGAAAAATTGGAAAACCCAAGAAAAATAGTCTTTGAAACCAAATTGAATTCGGGAGTCGATTATGTGTAGGGAAGGATGGAAACTTAATCCCACAGCACCCCTAACACACCCATCCTAAGACGGTACCTTAAATTAATTATGTAAATTCTTAATAATTCTTGAAAATATTTGTTTTACCCCTTTCGTAAAAAATATAAAATAAACAAATAAATTATGAAAACTTAATTTTTGGCTTGACAGAATTGGAGTCCCGCTCCTACGTATCCTCAGGTGCAATGAAGAATTCAAAGTCGCGTAGTTCTTTAAAAAATATTTCTGCGTTGGTTGATTTTATTATAAAAAATAACTTTAAAAATTTGAATCAATAAGCCGTCGCGGCTTAGTTATTCAAATTAAGAATTAAATAGGTGAAGCTCGCGTCACGCTAGAGACGTCACCCATTGATTATCAAGTTTGTTACAAAAATTTTATTTAAAATTATCAATTAATGGCTGATTTTATTTTTAATTATTTAAAAAAATTTGATTTAACAAGTCGTCGCGACTCAGTTAATCAAATTAAGGATTGAATAGGTGAAGCTCGCGTCACGCTAGAGACGTCACCCATTATTCATCAAGTTTGTTACGAAATTTTTATTTAAGATTATCAATTAGCGATTTAACTTAAAAAATTGAAAACATGATAATAATTTAAATATAATATAAATAATAATAATAGTAACAATAATAATAATAATAATAATAATAATAATAATAATAATAATAATAATAATAATAATAATAATGATAATGTAAACCATCAAAGTCATGTCGCAACTCAGACGTTTACAAAATATAAGAGTTAGAAGTTTGTCATTGAACTCAGATAACCCATATTATTATTATTATTATTTTTAAAAAATCAATTATTTTTGTTTTATTTTTACTTTTACCATTTTTTTAGCCCAATGACCCTATTACTTAAAAAAAAAAAAATTGATCGGGAAAAAAAAAATAATTGGGGCACTACGAAAAGCAAAATGAAGAGGGGGTTTTCTTTTTGCTTTGGAACGTTTTTTTTTCTTACGAGAGAGAACAGAGATGCGGCTAGTCATGGGGAGGAGCACCGAGAGAGGAGGAGGAGCGGCTCAGGCGACGACTAACGGTGGCGGGGCCCTGGAGTTCGACGGGCTCGGATCTGTGCGTGGGATGGCCGGTGCGGCGCAGTTCGCCTTTTCACGGTGATTCGCGCAACGAGCGGCGTGCGGTGGTCTTTGGGCTTTGATGGTCACCGGATCGGGTGGTTGGGCGGTGTGGTTCGACGGTGAAGGGCAGTTGATTGTGGAATGATGGAGGCTTGGTTTAATGGAGGATTTGGTGGTGGTTTCGTGACGAGAGGGGTATTTGGCGAGAGGAAGGTGATGACTTCGTGGCGGAGGGTGTTTTGCTAATTCTTTGCAAAAATTTGCTATGGAGAGAATAATATGGCTATGTAGGCGAAGTGTGTAAGGGAGGCTAGGTGAGAGTATGTCGGGTTCTTAGTATATGTTCGATGTATGGGTTAGGTGTTTTATAGGAGAGGATTAGGTGAGGTGTTTAAGTTAGAATGTGATTAGGAGTTTGTTTAGGATAAGTGATGGGAGGTTTAGGATAAGTTTGTTTAGGATGGGTTTGAGATAGGATGGGTTTATGTTAGGATAAGTTTGTGGTAGGATGAGTTTGAGTTAGTTTAGGATAGGTTGGTTTAGGATAAGTTTGTGGTAGGATGAGTAATGGTTAGTTTAGGATAGGTTGGTTTAGGATAAGTGATGAGTTTAAGTGTGAGGATAAGCGATGGGTTGTGGGTTAACGAGTTATGGTTAACGGGTTGGTTTATGGGTTACGGGTTAATGGGTTAATAGGCCAATGGGTTGAAAGATTATTTTTTTTATCTTTTTTTTTTATTTATTTAAAACGCCTTAGGACAAAATTGGGTGTTCACAGTTGTCCTCTTTACTTGTTTCTTACTAGATAAAAAGAATAACAGTAGTTTTTCATTTTATCATGGTAAGGAACAGTAAAGACATGAACTCAATTTTGTTCGGGAGCGAAAAGAAACAAAACAATGCAAAGAAGCGATGCGCTCAATGATAGAAACTTAAAAGACAGGAGCCGATGCGCTCAAAAAAAAAAAAACAGGAGTGATTGCCCTCTCAAGAGCAAAAACAGAGTCGATGCGCTCAAAAGTAAAAGACAGGAGCCGATGCACTCAAAAGCAAAAGATGAAAATTTAAAATACATGAAATGCATAAGCCGATGCGCTCAATGAACTTAAAATGACAATGGGCAATGAGTCCCAATTTAAAAGTCAATGGACAAGCGAGTCCCGAATTTAAATGACAATGGGCAACACGAGTCCCGAAAATTAAAAGACAATGGGAAGCAATGTGGCGAAATTTAAATGACAATGGGCAACAGAGTCCCAAAATTTAAAAGACAATGGGCAACAGAGTCCAGAAATTAAAAAGACAATGGGCAAGCGAGAGTCCCAGGAATTTAAGTGACAATGGGCAACGAGTCCGAAATTAAAAAGGCAATGGGCAACAGAGTCCCGTAATTTAAAAGGCAATAGGCAACGAGTCCCAGAATTTAAATGACAATGGGTAATGAGTCCCATAATTTAAATGACAATAGGCAACAGAGTCCCAATTTAAAAGACAATGGGCAACATGAGTCCCAAAATTAAAAAGACAATGGGCAACAGAGTCCCAGAATTTAAGATGACAATGGGCAACATGAGTCCCAAAATGAAAAAGACAATGGGCAATGAGTCAGAAATTTAAAAGACAATGGGCAATGAGTCCGAAATTTAAATGACAATGGGCAACATGAGTCCCAAAATTTAAAAGACAATGGGCAATAGAGTCCCAAAATTATAACGACAATGGGCAACAGAGTCCCAAAATTTAAATGACAATGGGCAAATGAGTCCCAAAATTTAAAAAACAATGGGCAAGAATCCCAAAAGACAAATTTTAAAGACAATGAGCATTTTGACCCAAAAAGATCTCCTTCTTTTATTTTTTTTCTTTTTTTTTTTTTTTTTTTTTTTTTTTTCTTTTCTTTTTTTTTTTTTTATTTTTCCTTTCTCTTTTCTCTTTTTTCTTCTTTTTTTATTTTTCTTTCCTTTTTCTTTCCCTTTTTTTTCTTTTTCTTTTCTTTTTCTTTCCCTTTTTTTCTTTTTCTTTTCTTTTTCTTTCCCTTTTTTTCTTTCCCTTTTTTTTTTTTTTTTTCTTTTTTTTTTAAATTTTATTTTTTAAAAAAATCATTTGAACCAAGGACGACTTTAGAAAGCTTTGACCAATCAAACCCCTCGTTCACGTGCTTTAGCCCATTGGACCTGATAAATTCGGTCCTCATCCTTTCTTTCTTTTTTCTTCTTCTTTCTCTTTCCTTGTTTGCCACTCTCAAGTCTCCTTTTGAGGAATGAAATGATCATATCTTGTCATGAACCCTTGCTTTTTGAGTCCTTGAGAGAAAATTTTACTCCAGTATTTAACTTTGTCTCTCATCCAATTGATTCTCTGCAACTGCTTGATTACTCATATCTTCTCTTTAATCCTTCAAAAATTTTGCCCCAGTATGACCAATTGAACAAAATTGCCCCAGTTTGGTGAACTTTTCAAGGGGCTTCAGGTCATCCTCCTATTTATTTGCCCCAGTTTTTGCTTAAACCGCCCTTTCGAGTTTTTAGTCTAACGGACTCTTTTCCCTTTTTGCTTAGGTACCTCTTGTTTCTGGATTATCCCCTGGGATATCATTTTTCCCTTTAATTGGAACTTCTAAGTTCTTTTCGATTTGAATTGTTCATCAGGCAATTGCCATTAGATGGTCAAATCATAATGCTGTACTCATGTTCACCTTACCTGAAGCATTACGTAACAGATAGACATGGATTCAAAAGTACAACAGAACAGGAATTGACTAAGTGAACAACTTCTAGATTGACCTTGGAAGTTTGACTACACCAAAGGGTATATATGGAAAAAGACACAAATGATGGTATATGACTCAAAGAAGAGTTGCCTTGATATGGATTGGTTTGATCCTCATGAAAACAATCTTTAGTTGCTCACTAGACATTATGACTAAGGATTTTCTTCTACTGAACATCTACATCAAGTCAAATTGAACCAAGAAAAATTTGTCCCATTTTAGGATAGAATAAGGCTAACACTCACTCTAGTGACCGAAAGATTTATCCCAGTGTTGGTCAACCGAACCAAGGAAAAGAAAAATTGCCCAGTTTAGAGTCAAATCGGCAGGGTAGACACTTGTCCTAGTGTAGGTTAAATTGAACTAGGAAAAAGAATGCCCCAGTGTAGGGCCAGCTCGAACATGGCAGAAACTTGCCCTAGTAAAAGTCCCTTTTTTTTCTTTTTTTTAAGAGCAATGAACTAGACACTTAGATGAGTGTAACATTTGTCTCAAAATTAAAGTTAACGAAATGACAACAACCCTTCATTGATCAGAATGGACTTTTTGAGGCTTGTAACGTGGTCAAGGCTAGGGGTTATGAAAGGAAAGATATAAAGCTCAAACAAGTGTTTAAGGGTTGAATAAGATTAAGGATCTTTACACTTTCAAAATTGAACTTTGTCAACTGCTTTTGCACTTTTAAACACATTTTTCTCTTATTGCTCTCAATTTCTCCTCATTTCCTTTCATTTTCTTTCATTCCCCTTTGTCATGGCCCATTTCATTTCACTTTCTTTCTTTTTTCTTTCCCTTCTCTTTTTTTGTTTCATTTTTTCTTCTTCCCTTTTTTAGTTTTTTTTTTTAACTCTTGCCCATTTCACTTTTTCTTTTTTCATTATACTTCAAAATAGTCACCATGACAATCAACATTTGCTTTGTGTTATCCCCTAGAGTAGGGGTGATCCTTATCCAGGGTTTATTGAAGAAACTTTCAAGCTCAAAATGGGTAACGAGGGATAAAAATGATGAAATTTTGTAAAAGATAGATAAAAATGGCCAGTCTTCATTTTCAAATCATGATTGTTTATTTTCAAAACTTTAATTTTGAGACAAAAAGATAGTGCGCACCAAGTGATTACTTCTTTGCTCTTTTTTTCCTTTTTGATTTTTTTTCTTTTTTTTTATTTTTTTTCCTCTTTCAAAAGACACTTGCACTCGAGGACTTTATTGACATCTACCAAATTGGGGATTGCCAAGAATTGGATAAAAGGAAGACACTTTGCAGAAATGAAGCATCATAAATGTCAAGAAAGATAATGTGATGGAAAAGAAAAGAAACAATGTACCCATGCAAATTTATTACATTAATGCTTCAAGAAAGTTATCATAAGTTCAAAACCTAAATGATTTTATTAATCGAACAAGCATAGGGTTGATACAATTAAACCATCGTTTTACGGTAACTACTTGATAAACAAATCAGAATACCAGTCGCTTAGAAATTCCCCAGTGTTAGAGGACTCTAAGGTATTGTTTATAAACCACCAATAAGTTGAACTTTCTGAGATTTCCTTGATCAACTATTCTAAGCATTTACCCCATTCATTCCACCATGATTAGGAATTGGGTTGTTTCGGGTCCACCTCCTCTTAGATATCAAGCTTCCCATAAGCAATTAACTTCCTCACTTCTTTGTCTTAAAAGCTTCACAGTCTTCAATGGAATGCCCGAAACATCCATGTGAAATTTACAAGTCAAATTTGGGTTATGCCAACTTGGGAATGGTGACTTCATTTACAGAGAGAAATTAAATGGGCATCATAGAGCCTTTGAAATAACTCTGCATTTGAAATGGACAATCTTGGGAAAGGAGGTAGGCCTTGGGGACGAAAACGACCTTGATTTTGAAAGTTTGGCCGAGGTTGTGGGTAATTTTGTGGAGGTGCAGATGGACATTGGTTATAGGTTAGGCGGGTTGGAGCATATGATTGAGGTACGGGAACATTGTTGATTTGGAGTAGTTGGGTTTAAGGTGCATTCATAGGAGAGGCGGTTAGGCCAAGTAGATGGGACGATGCGAGAAAGGGTATGGGGGTGGTCGGTATATTGTGGTAGGATGACGAATATCGATTTGTGAAGGTTGTTGGTTTTTGAGATAACTCACTTCTAGCTCATTTTTCTTAGTGGGAAACCCCTTCTTGAAACTACCTTCAATATTGCCAATTGACAATTTGCCGGCCTTTAAATTTCAATCCTTTCTAGACAATTAATTCAAGAAAGTCTTGGTAAGCAAAGACCTACCATTGTCCCAATATAGGGAGCTCCTAAAGTCCCCAAGAAGTATGAGCACATTTCTGTCAAAGTTAATGGTGGTTGTACTTGAGCTGCGAGAGTTCTCCACCTCTGGGCATATTGCTTGAATGTCTCCTCATTTTTCTTCTGTAGTGTTCCCAACTGCTCTCGGGTTGGGGCTGTATCTAGATTAAACCGATACTGTCCCATAAACAAGTTTGCCCAGTCATCCCAAGAGGAGATTTTCGAAAGGTCCTGTTGGATACACCACTCTAAAGCAGGCCAAGTCAAACTTTCATGAAAGAAGCTGACGAGAAACTTCCAGTCCTTAGACCAAATGGACATTTTGGTAATGTAAGTTTTTAGATGGAAAAAGGGGTTGGTGCTCCCATTATACTTGACAAATTTTGGGATTTTAAAATCCTTAGGGATGATGATCCTTGTAGGGCACAATTCTTCTATCCCAAGAACCGTAGGTGCTAGGACCCTTGATCGCCTTGATTTGCTCCTCCATCTTTCCCATCCACTCTTCTTTCATCTTATCATTCGAATTGTATGTGCCCATTACACGGTAGGAAATCCAGTTAGCGTACGAATGGACATATGTGGTGGTTCCCACGTGAACTTGGTGTTACCATGGACCTCATTTTGAGTACCTTCCAATGAATGATATCCTTCTCCAATAGGAATTACTATTGATGTAGTGTTTGAGGTTCCTCTCACAAAAGGTATCTCAGTGACCCCTGGGTTTGTCCTCATGGAAGTAATATTCGGTGGGTGCGAATGTGCCCTGATTACTCACTGTACTTCCATTTGCCCCATCAAGGTGAGGGTCTCCCTCATGGCTAACAACATTTCCTCCATTCTTCTTTGAGACTCTATCACCTCATTCATCCTTCCTTTCACTTCATCCATTTCCAAACTTAGGTTCCTCGCCTTCATTTTCAGCTGCCATCACTTGCAAGCAACTTTGTTTGAGCCCTTGTATTGTGAACACGGGTTTGATTGGTGTCTTCTTTCCTTAGTCGTGCAATGGTTCTTTGAACACGGTAACATCATACAAAGAATGAGAGGAAATGAATGAGATTAATGTCATGCATAAGATGAAATGAAAACATTTTTTAAATGCTTGGAATGAAAATGCATGATTTATTTTTTTTTTTTTTTTTAGAATGCTAAAGATGCCATGAAAATGCATGAAAATATTTTTTATGAGAATGCATGATTTATTTTTAATTTTTTTTTAAAAATGCTAAGGATGCCATGAAAATGCATGATTTTTTTATGAGAATGCATGATTTATTTTTTTTAAAAAAAATGCTAAGGATGCTATGAAAATGCATGATTTTTTTTTTTATTTTTTTTTTAAGAATGCTATGAGTGTTATGAAAATGCATGATTATTTTACTTTTTTTTTAAGAATACTAGGAATGCAAGATGATTTTTTTTTTTTAAGAATGCTAGGAATGACATGAAAATGCAAGATAATGTATTATTTTAAGTTTTTTTTTTAATGCAAGAATGGATGGCATGAAGAAAGAAGAAGTACGCTCCCTTTGTGTCCTAATGGGATTGCCTTAAACTTGAGACTCTATCCTAAAGATCTAAGAGTCCTTCTGATCCGTGAGAACTTTCATTGGGTGACTCTTCTGTTCTAAAGGTCTCTAGAGCCAAGTCCTATTTCAGAATGTTGACCACGAAATAGTGGGTAAACCACTAGGTGTGAGACATTCATGAAAAAGGCACACTCTAGATGAGGTTTTCACGATAACCAAACAGGAAGTACATCCAAAATGGCTACCACTACGTAACCTCTACTTAACTTAGGCTTCACTCAGACCTGGGTATAGGGTCCCACTCGAATGTGTGTGATAAACGTGTAAGTGCGGTGGGTGTAAGGAGCATATAAATAGTTACAATCTTAAGACTACCCATATCCTGCAAAACAAAGCAACAAACAAACTCCAAAAGTTTTCTACCCTAAAGTTTAGATAATAAAACACTTAACTATTAAAAAAATCAAATAAAAAAATGAAAAAATGGTAAAACAAATACATAAAGATCACAATATTCGCATAACCAACTTGTATAGGCTTGACTCTCAAGTATCCCTGGAGTCGCCACTGTCGCGACCGATTTAATTGAAATAGCAACTTAAACTAAAATTAATTAAGTTTAGGAGTCGCCACCAATTTTTTTTTTTTTTTATTAGGAAAAATTGGAACCCCAAGAAAAATAGTCTTTGAAACCAGATTGAATTCGGGAGTTGGTTATGTGTAGGGAAGGATGGAAACTTAATCCCACAGCACCCCTAACACACCCATCCTAAGACGGTACCTTAAGTTAATTGTGCAAATCCTTGATAACTCTTGAAAATATTTGTTTTACCCTTTAAGTAAAAAATATAAAATAAACAAATAAATTATGAAAATTTAATTTTTGGCTTGACAGAATTGGAGTCCGCTCCTACGTATCCTCAGGTGCAATGAAGAATTCAAAGTCACGTAGTTCTTTAAAAAATATTTCTGCGTTGGTTGATTTTATTATAAAAAATAACTTTAAAAATTTGAATCAATAAGCGTCGCGGCTCAGTTATTCAAATTAAGAATTAAATAGGTGAAGCTCGCATCACGCTAGAGACATCACCCATTGATTATCAAGTTTGTTACAAAAATTTTATTTAAAATTATCAATTAATGGCTGATTTTATTTTTAATTATTTAAAAAAATTTGATTTAACAAGTCAGTCGCGACTAGTTAATCAAATTAAGGATTGAATAGGTGAAGCTTCGCGTCACACTAGAGCGTCACCCATTATTCATCAAGTTTGTTACTGAAATTTTTATTTAAGATTATCAATTAGCGATTTAACTTAAAAATTTGAAAACATGATAATAATTTAAATATAATATAAATAATAATAATAGTAACAATAATAATAATAATAATAATAATAATAATAATAATAATAATAATAATGTAAACCATCAAGCTGTCGCAACTCAGACGTTTACAAAATACAAGGGTTAGCAAGCTGTCGCAACTCAGATAACCCATATTATTATTATTATTATTTTTAAAGAAATCAATTATTTTTGTTTTATTTTTACTTTTACCATTTTTTTAGCCCAATGACCCTACTACTTAAAAAAGAAAAAAAACTGATCAGAAAAAAAATAATTGGGGCCTTACGAAAAGCAAAATGAAGAGGGGGTTTTCTTTTGCTTTGGAACATTTTTTTTTCTTACGAGAGAGAACAGAGATGCGGTGGTCACGGGGAGGAGCACGAGAGAGAGGAGGGAGGAGCGGCTCGACGACCCTAACGGTGGCGCACGGAGTTCGACAGGCTCGGATCTCCGTGCGTGGGACGGCCGGTGCGGCGCAGTTCACCTTTTCACGGTGATTCGCGCAACGAGCGGCGTGCGGCGGTGGTCTTGGGCTTTGATGGTCACCGGATCGAGGTGGTTGTGTGGTTCGGCGGTGAAGGGCGATTGATTGTGGAATGATGGAGGCTTGGTTTAATGGAGGATTTGGTGGTGGTTTCGTGACGAGAGGGGTATTTGGAGAGGAAGGTGATGACTTCGTGGCGAGAGGGTGTTTTGCTAATTGTGCAAAAATTTGCTATGGAGAGAATAATATGGCTATGTAGGCGAAGTGTGTAAGTGAGGCTAGGTGAGAGTATGTTAGGTTCTTAGTATATGTTCGATGTATGGGTTAGGTGTTTTATAAGAGAGGATTAGGTGAGGTGTTTAAGTTAGAATGTGATTAGGAGTTTGTTTAGGATAAGTGATGGGAGGTTTAGGATAAGTTTGTTTAGAATGGGTTTGAGATAGGATGAGTTTATGTTAGGATAAGTTTGTGGTAGGATGAGTTTGAGTTAGTTTAGGATAGGTTGGTTTAGGATAAGTTTGTGGTAGGATGAGTAATGGTTAGTTTAGGATAGGTTGGTTTAGGATAAGTGATGAGTTTAAGTGTGAGGATAAGCTGATGGGTTGTGGGTTAACGAGTTATGGTTAACGGGTTGGTTTATGGGTTACGGGTTAATGGGTTAATTGACCAATAGGTTGAAAGATTATTATTTTTTATCTTTTTTTTTTATTTACAAAACGTCCCGGACAAAATTGGGTGTTCACACTAGAAGTGGTGATTTTACTGTTAGATCTGCATATAAATTGGTTAAAAGGTGTAATTCAAATGAATTGAGGGAAGGCAACTCAGAACCGCGGGGAAATTCTGATTTGTAGACCAGAATGTGGAAATTGCATATTCCTTCTAAATCTATTCATTTTATGTGGAGGATCTACAATGACACAATTCCTGTAAAGGAGAATATTACTTCAAGGGGGGTGGCTATTGATACTATATGCCCCAGATGTGGTTTGTTGGAAGAGTTTAGTGCGCATGCTTTTCGTGACTGCAGCTGGGCGAGGAAATACTGATTTAGCTCTCCCCTGGGTTTGCGGGTGGATTCAGACGAAAATGTTCCTTTGGGTGTGTGGTGTCAAATGAAAATTCAATCTTTTTCCAAATGAAACTGCTGAGTTGTTTGTAATGTTGTTGCATGGTGTTTGGATATCAAGGAATAAGCTTTGTTTTGATGGCAAAGATACACCCATGGAGATGGTTTTGTCCAAGGCATTGTCAGTAATTAACCAGTTTCTGTGAAATGAATAGGAAAACTGATTATAGCACTCAATCCACCGAGAGTGAAGGAAGAAGGACTCCAAGATCGTGGCAGCCACCAAGGGAAGGAGTTTATAAGCTCAACACAGATGCAGTAGTAATTGACGAATCCTCATGGGGTCTTAGAGCTGTAATCGGAGATTTTGAGGGTAATGTAATGGCTGCTGCAACTTGGCGCATTCAGCAGAATTTGGAAGTGAGGGTGGCGGAAGCTACAGGTCTTCAATTTGGCTTGTCTTTGGCATCTGATTTGTGCTTCTTAGATTTGAAGGTTGAAACAGATTGAATGGAAGTTGATGTGGTATTACAGAATAGTGGGACTCAAGAATCATATTTTGGTTTAGTGGTAAGGGACTGTCTTTTGATGAGCAACAACTTCAGAAGTTGGCCCGCATTCCATGTTTTGGTAGAGATGGTAACAGGGTGGCTCATTCTCTGGCTAAGTATGCAGCTTCTCGAGGAGATTTAGTTTGGGTAGAGGATATTCCTCATGTTGCAGAGGACAGGCAAAAAAATTCATTAATTTTTAATTTATTTAATTTATTTATATTAAAATTAGTCTAATTTATTTAATTAAAATAATATATTTTATTAGATTAAATTTAATTATAGATAATTAGTAATTCAACTAAAACATGCATTGGATATTTAATAAGTATTTAATTAAAAATCAATCTAATAGATATTCAATGTATTTTTACATTTTTTTTTAATTCTCACAACTGAACGTTTTCAAGTTTTTTTTTGTTTAATATTTTCACTTTCACTAAAGTCCAAAAACTCATAGTACAAAGTGTTGCGTCTCAAAAATTTTAGAGAGAATTAATAGAGAGAGAAAGAAATTTTTTAGAGAGAGAAACATTTTTTAAAGAGAGAATAAAAATTTTTAGAGAGAGTAAAAATTTTAGAGAGAGCCATTTTTTAGAGAGAATGAAAATTTTTAGTGAGAGAAACATTTTTTAGAGAGAGAATAAAAATTTTTAGAGAGAGAAATAAGAGTTTTAGAGAGAAAAACATTTTTTAAAGAGAGAATTAAATTTTTTAGAGAGAATGAAAATTTTTAAAGAGAGAGAAAATTTTTAGAGAGAAACATTTTTTAGATAGAGAATGAAAATTTTTAGAAAGAAAAATATTTTCTAGAAAGAGAACAAAAATTTTGAGAAAAACATTTTTTAGAGAAAAAATGAAAATTTTTAGAGATAATTTTTTTTTAAATGAGTGAGTTGGATATGGATTGAATATTCATCCATTAAATTGAGTTATTGATGAATTGGATAGTTTTAAACATTTTGTAATAAATCTTAAATGGATTAATGGTATATTTTGGATCTATTCATTATGATCCAATCAAAAATCAAATAAATTCATCTATTTGTCACCCCTATTCTAAATGTTCTCTCTATTGGATTTTAACAAAGTTTATTTTCACGTCAAAAAAAAATTCTTAACAGCTAAAATTTGATTTAAAATTTATTAAATAATATTTTAAATTTAATTCAATGAGCATTTTTTTTAACTCTGCCTATGTTGAGCTTTATTGCAAATCCTTACATAATCGGTCCTAAGTCGAAATAAAAGAGGAAAGTTGTGTTAGGTAGTCAACAGCCAACGTAAAATATTGTCGAATCTTTATGACATAGATAAACGATGTGACTGTGTTAATACTAGGTCATTGCCCCTAAGCAACGCGCTGTATGGCTTGAGTATAGTGTCAAATGAGTAAGAGTTGTTGCATCGCCGCCTAGGTGTAGTGAAAAATAAGCAAGGGTTTCCACATTCTCGTGAACGGGTGTGGGTAAATAAGCTAGTTCACAAGAGTAGGATGCGTTCTGGAACTTAGAATATAAACACACTTACAGGTAAATCAATGGAAATAGTTGACACCATGATTAGGAGGAGGATTAATTTTATTTGCCTACAAGAAACTAAGTGGGTTGGAGAAAAGGCAAAGAAACTCAACACTTCGGGTTTTAAGCTTTGATACATCGGCAAGGTAAAATTTAGAAAAGGGGCAGGCATGATAGTAAATAAAAATTGAAAGAATAATATTATGGATGTGAAAAGGCCCGGAGATAGGATCATAGCATTGAAGTTTGTTATGGAACTGAAGACTTTTAATGTTATCAGTGCATATGCATGCCAAGTGTAACACCCTCCTTAGGGCGTCACACTTGGTGTTATTTAATTATCAAATTACCCTTCAATTAAAAATCGCGCTTGTATTGTAAATACGAGTTATAAAATTTCTTGATGATAATAAGATAAACTTAGCAGAAAATAAAAACATAACAACAATGTCACACATAATTTACATCATATATATACATACAAGCCTTTAGTACTGTCACACTTGATTATTTTACAAACTAGACTTCCAAAGTATTTAAACTTTAAACTTCAAAACTAACATATAGCCCAAATCCTACTAGACAGCAGAACCCTCAGACGGGTCCTCCTCAGATTCCTCCGCAGATAGGAATCCATTGTGATGTCGATCTTACGGACGGGTGTCCGAAGCGACGACACAATACTAATCGCACTAGGAGTATGATAGTAAGCTCTCCAATACTGCCTAATAGATATTGGGAACTCTAGTTGTACATAAATATTGAGAAAAGTAAGGGTGTCCTAAATGTTGTCTACTCAGTCTAATATTTAGGTCTCCCAAGTAATAGATACTCTCTCTCTCTAAGTCTACAGTCCATGCCTCATCTCCTCCGATGAATGTAAACCTCAGGTAGCCAAGGAAACTAGGTATCTGCATCTCTTCAAAACTCGACGTCCTCAGCAGGAATCTGCTCCTCCTCAGTTTCTCGCTCTTTTTCTTGCTCGACGTCTTAACAAATATAAATATAATACCAAACATACATACAAAGAGGTGAGATCACCTACGCTAATACTAGTATGGCAGTAATGAAGATAAACACATACAATATCTCATACAGTTATCATACTATAATTACAATTATGCCACTAACATCAATATCATCACAAAACATGTAATACACAATAATTACAGTCATGTCATTATCAATAATCAATGAATCAATAAATCAATTATCATAAACAGAAATTACGATAATACCCTCTATCATTATATGTATGCACACAGACTCAATTTCCTACTCCATGGAGCTATAATTCAGGTCGGAGAGAGTGATCGAAAAGAAGTGTCGGTACCAACATGCCTTGGACCACGTGCTCAGTTTTTGCACATCTAGTATATACACGACAATCTTTATCAGATCTTGATTAAGAATAGTGTCTCGGTCCGGATCATTGGTGTGTTGCGTCGGTCTAACCCACGGTACAGAAGAGCTACTATCTGCCCATTGTAGGCAACTCGCACCTCAATGCCCCCAAGGTTAACGAATGACTTACACTACGCATATCACACCCACTCACGAGGTGTAGTCTCTCCTAGGCAACTAGCCTCATACAGTCCATCGGACCTTTCCAATGCATGTACCATGCACTATTCACATTTCTATTTCATATCACATATTCGGGTTCCATACAATAATCTAACAGTATAATTACTGTATTTTAATCGCGCGGTCATATTTCCACATTTTCTCAATTTTGACTCAATTCTATCGTCTTTTCGAAATCGCGTAGTGATTTTTCAACATTTTCCAATCGCGTAAATATTTTTCTCACGTTTTAAATCAAAAATACTATTTTTCTCATTTTAATACTAAAATTGGCTTTATTTTTCATATTTGCACCTTAGTCCCTCTAAAACTCATATTTACACATTAGTCCCTAAAAAATTAATATTTACGTCACAGTCCCTCAAAAATTAATATTTACGAAAAAGTCCCTCATAAAATTCATATTTACAAAATCGTCCCTCTTTTATAAAATATTTACAGTTTAACCCCTCTAAAAATAATATTTACAATATTATCCCTCTAAAAACAAGTATTTACACAATGGCCCTCATTTTGATAAAATTTACAATTTAGTCCCTCTTTTATAAAAATTTGCGGTATAACTCCTCTAAAAATCAGTAAATGGTATTGTTTTTCAAAAATCGTTATTTCTTTTCTTTACTACTCATAAAATCATTTTATTTTACTATACTCAAAATTTTCCCAAATTCATTTAAATCTCTCAGTTCTCATTTTAATTCATCAGTGTAAGGACTTTGGTCCTTTTTCCATAGTATGGTCGTGAGCCTCAGTACTCTTTGGAGTACACATACAATCGATTCATCATGTTATTCACATCCTAAATTACACGTACAGTCTCATGCTTTTATAATTACACATGCACACAAAATATCAAAGCTTTAAGCATTTAATCACACATGCAAGCATAGAAACACAATCAAACACAACACAAACACAATCAAATAATCGGTGAAGAACCCTTATGGATTTTTTCACCATACAAAACCATCCTCACACCACCAAAACTCAGTTGGTGAGGTTAAATCTTCCTCTTACCTCTTGAAGACAATTTAATCGGTTAGCTCTCCTCCTTTCCTTCAAATTTGTGCAATCACCCAAATAAATCCCTAAAATTCTTAAACAATTAGTAAAAACACAAACAAGGTTTAATATTGAAAAACCATGGAACAATCATGGTTAAAAAAATTAGAAATCCAATTTTGAACCATAGAATCAAGACTTACCCTTAAGTAAGTAAGCAAAAGGTTGGATTTTGGACAAGCTAGAGTAGTTTTTTGGAAAAACTATGTGAATGAAAAGTGTTTAGAATAGGATTTGGGTTTAGGAAATATGATGAGATAAAATTATAGAGGTTTGGTTGTGTGGTTGATGCTCTTGGCCGAATATGGAGAGAAAGAAAGAAAGAAAAGTGTGCTTGGTTCTTGGTAGCTTTTGGAGAGAAAATGGATGCTTGATTTTGTGATAAGTGTAATAAATGAAAGTGAAATGCAAAAACACTTGCTGCTGCCGTGAGTGAGCTTTAGTGAGGTTGAGTGTTCAACTTTTGCATGTTAAAATATCCTAAAGTGTTCACACTTATTAAGCACATGGCTTGTGTCATTGGATGGTTCTTAAATCTTGTAGAACCAAGCCAACTAGCCTCCTTGATGCAGCCCAAAATCGTGCAGCCCTCCATCTTCTTAGTGACTTAATTGCTTCCAAATTAGTCCTAATTACATGCTAACTAATTAGGGAATTAGTTAGGTTAAATATCCTAACCAATTTTAATTAACATACTAATCATATAACTAATTAATTTAGTATATATTAGCATATATTATAACCTTTAATTAATATTAGGATATCTAATTAGTATTTAGATTATAATTAATTAATAACTAAGCTAGTTCACTTAGTTTGCTAATTAAATAATCAGGTTAGTCAAATTAAACTTAATTAGTTACTAACCAATTTCAAGCCTATAATTTTTTACTTAATTCTAACCATTGATTCATCTTTAATTCCTAGCCATATATCACATCTAAGGTAGATATCAATTGGTCATAAAACTATCATCCTAATCTCACCATTGATTAGATCAACGGCTAAGGTTAAAGCTTCTAAAGTAAGCTTTACAATCCAATGGCTCACAAAGAAGTCAATGCTTCTTTTGTTGACTCATTCTAATTGGTTTAGAAAGTCAAGCCTACTTTCGTTGACCTTATCTCATTGGCTAGAATTTGTCGGTCAATTTATCTTGCTTCATTTTTTTCATAAACGTGGGCCCCACGAACTTTTTCGGGTCCACAAAATAATTTTTCTACTATTTTTGAGACAGTAGGTACTGTTGAATAAAATAATATTATAAAAATATAAAATTATTTTATTACACAGTTAAATCCTAAAAATTACGAGATTAATATATATATCAATCAGAATTGGGTTTAGCAAGATCCCCCAGCTCTAATTAATTAAAATAAGATTTTTCCCGATCAGAAAATTTTTTTTTTTGACTCGGAGCAAATCACACAAAATGATCAAAAATGATCTCAGAACAGTCAAACTATTTTTATAACACACAGAAAATGTAAAATAGTGTAATTCTGCTATTACTATTCACATAGTCAGAATTTGGGGTGTTACACTAAGTGAGGTTAGACGAGCACTACAAGATAAAATTTTGGGAGGATTTAGAAGGTTTAGTTTAGGGAATACCATTAGGAGAGAATATTTTTCTAGGAGGGGACCTAAATGGTCATGTAGGGAGCGAATCTAGGGGGTATGAGGGTTTGCATGGGGGTTATGGTCTATAGGAATAGCTAATGTAGAGGGTAAAGCGATTCTAGATTTTTCGTTAGCGTTTGATTTTACAATAGTTAACACTTGTTTTAGGAAGCGGGAAAAACATCTTATCACATACAGAAGTAGAAGTTCTTGCTCTCAAATTAATTTTTTTCTAATAAGAAAATCTGATAGAAAGCTTTGCATGGATTGCAAAGTCATCCCTGGAGAGAGCTTGACTACCCAACACAGGGTTTTGGTTATGGATGTACGGGTTAAGATGATAGTAAGAAGAAATTATCAAGACAGAATCCCAAGGGTCAAATGGTGGCAACTAAAGGGAGGAAAACAAATGCTCTTTCAGAGGAGGATTATGGAGGAAGAGATTTGAGAGGTACAAGGGAGTACTAATGATATATGGGACGAGATGGCCAAAAGGATTAGGAATGTAGCAAAAGAGACACTTGGTGAATCAAGAGGCTTTGGACCCAAAAATAAAGAATTTTCGTGGTGGGACGCAAGTGTACAAGATAAGGTTAAGGTTAAAAGGGAATCTTATAAAACTTGGTACGTGTGTAAAAATGATGAAAATTGGGAAAAATATAAGACAGCAAAAAAAGATACTAAGAAAACGGTGAGCGAGGCGAAAGCTAAAGCATTCGACGGGTTATATCAATCTTTGGGCTCCAAAGACAGAGAAAGGAATATCTACAGACTTGCTAAAAGTAGGGAAAAGAAGACAAGAGACTTGGATCAAGTGAAATGCATTAAGGATGAAGAGGGTAAAATCTTGGTTACGAAACAAGACATCAAGGATCGATGGCAGGGTTATTTTCACAAGTTATTTAATGAGGGACGTGAGATTTTAGGCGAATCGGACATTCTAAACACAAGAGAGGAGGATCAAAATAAAACCTTTTATCGTAGAACTCGAGAGTTTGAGGTAAAAGAAGCATTGAAGATGATGGATAATGGAAAATTGGTCGGACTAGATAATATACCTATTGAGGTATGGAAGTACCTAGGAGAGAAATGTGTAAGCTAGCTCACAAAGCTATTTAACAAGATAATGAGGTCTAAGAAAATGTCAAATGAATGGAAGAGAAGCATTTTAATTCCTATTTATAAGAATAAGGGAGATATACAAAACTGTGCAAATTATAGAGGGATTAAGCTCATGAGTCATACCATGTTATGGGAAAAAGAAATTGAATAGAGATTAAGATAAGAGACTCATATTTCAAAGAATCAATTTGGTTTTATGCCTAGGAGGTCAACCATAGAAGCAATCTATCTTCTACAAAGATTGATGAAGAGGTATCAGAGGAAGCAAAAAGATCTACACATGATTTTCATTGATCTGGAAAAAACCTACGATAGGATACCAAGAGAGGTCTTGTAGAAGGCTTTGGAGAAGAAAGGAGTTTGTATCACTTATATTCGAGTAATCCAAGATATGTATGATGGGGCTAAAACTAGTGTGAGAACACAGGGTGGGCTCACATAAGATTTTCCTATAACTATAGGACAGCACCAAGGGTCAACTTTGAGTCTATATCGTTTTACCTTGATCTTGAATGTGCTTATTGCGCATATCCAAGAGTCGATGCCACAATGCATGCTTTTTGCAGATGATATAGTCTTAGTTGGAGAGTCGAGAGAGAAAACAAATGAGAAGTTAGAACTATGGAGATGAGCTTTGGAAGAACACGGCTTCCGTCTAAGAAAGAGTAAGACGGAGTATATGGAATGTAAGTTCAGTAAGAAGCGTGCTAATGCTAGCTTAGAGGTGAAAATTGGAGACCATATCATACCACAAATTACACGGTTTAGGTATTTTGGATCTATCATACAAAATGATGAAGAAATAGAGGGAGATGTAAACCATAGGATTCAAGCTAGATGGATGAAATGGAGGAGTGCTTCAAGAGTTATTTGTGATAGAAAAGTGCCTCCCAAGTTTAAGGGTAAATTTTATCGCACAGTTATAAGGCCCGCGATGTTGTATGGTACTGAATGTTGGGCGGTAAAAAGCCAATAAGAGCATAAGATCAATGTCACGGAGATGAGGATGTTGTGATGGATGTGTGATCATACAAGACAAGATAGGATTAGAAATGAATGCATTAGAGAGAAAGTAGAGGTAGCACCTATTGTGGAAAAGATGGGAGAATCTCGCCTTAGGTGGTTTGGACATGCAATAGAAGTCCCTGTAAAGAGAGTGAATTAGATGGAGGATAGCCCAATAGCTAGAGGTAGAGGGGGGCCAAGAAAAACTATGGATGAAATGATTAAAAAAAAAAAGGAATTTAATTTGAATGACATTTTTAAAAACTTAGTTTATGATAAGGTACAATGGCATAGTTTGATCTATGTAGCTGACCCCACCTAATGGGAAAATGTTTAATTGTTGTTGTTGTTGTTGAGCATTTTTTTTTTTTGGCCAAAGATTACTTTACTTATAGTGAAATGTAAAGGAACAACCGTTCCAAGAACAAGAAAGGCTAAAAAGCCAAAACACAAGGGGATACCCCCAACTCTAGTTCCTCACTGAAACAAATCACTTCTCTCTTTTGCAATAGTAACAGTTTCTACTGGAGATATATTTTGAGAGGAGAAAACTCTAGCATTCCTGATCTTCCACAGTTGTCAAAGGACCCAGATAGCTAGCTCAATTTTTTCAACTCCTGCAGTGCTCTTTTTGTAGCGACACAAGATGGAGTTTAGCCAATGCAGAATATGCTGTTTTCGGCCAGCAGACAAGAAACGTAAAGGTAGTCTTTCCCACACTTGAGTTGCATACTGGCAGTGAAGGAAGAGATGAGATCCAGTTTCAGTGCCTTGGCCGCATTGTGGACAGGTTGTGTTATCTAAAGGAACACCTCAAGCTTGAAAATTTGCGCGAATAGCCAATGCACCATGAGACAGCCGCCAAAGAAAGAACTTTAGCTTTGGTGGAATCTGCAGTCCCCAAAGCTTTGGCCAAATAACAAATCAAGAGGTTATTTGGATCATACTCACCTGGAAGTCATCGCCATGCAACAACTCGAGAGCTTGATAATAACTAGTTTTTATAGTATATTTTCCGTATGAGTGAAAAATTGAAAATGCCATCTAACTCTGTGTAGTCCATTACGAATGGAAAGGGAGCATATCATAGCAACTAGATGATCATCAAAATATTTATTAACCTCAACAGGTTTCCACATGCCAAGTCTCGTGTCCACGAGATTTTGGATCAAGAGAGGAGAATAGGATTATACGGGACCATGAACAGCAAGATTCGGTTCAGATAGGCAACCAAGGAGATCAAATGGCTCAAATAATTATGTAGCCCACGTATTATATTTTTATTAGATTGTAGTAGTCTCAAAGTATACAAAAATATTTCCTCTTGAGCCAACAAGAGCTGTTCTAATTTAAGAGTTTGAACATGACTACTACTCCATGAAAACCTATATTTTACTACAAAGGTAATCAAAAGAAAATAATAAAGATACCCGAACTACTAGATATTAAATGCCCTTGGGCATTGTTTGAATTGGTAGTAATTGGTAAATAATGAAATAAGATAGAATGAAATAGAATGACACATTGTTTCATTATTCGAGTTTTAAAAATAAAGATGGAATGGTATTGAATGGAACTAATTCTATCATATTTCACTTCATATCTCACTTTTTCTTCCCCTCCAAATTGGAGAGTATGAGATGTAATGAGATTTTTAATTTATTAATCCTTATCATTCCATTCTATTACCATTTCAAACAATAGAATGAAAACTCGACTCCTATCCATTATAAACTATCTAAATAATGGTATAGGATCTCTATTCCTGTTTCATCTCATTTCATTCTATTTCATTCCATTCATCACTCTGATATATTCAAAGCCTTGGAAAATTTATAGGTGTGCTGTCTCACACAAATTACTATTACCAAACGTCGGGCATCTCATTTATAGGTGTGCTGTCTCACATAAATTACTATTACCAAACGTTCAAGTATCTGTTAAGGAACTCTAGTTACTCCACTTACCCCAGCACTAAAATTTGTTTAGACCATGTGTTCTGTTTGGGTTACAAGTATAGTAATGAAGAGATTCCACTGACAATATGCCAGTTTTCCAAAAGGTACAAAATTCATGTTCGTCAAAGAAACATGGGAAGTGCAATCGTAAACAGCTAGGAGGTTTGAACATCAGGAATGGATGTATTCAAGCTTAAGGATATTACAAGCTAGGACTTGGATGATATCTATAACAGAGAAGCACGATCATTTTCTATGAAAAAAAGACGGTTTGAAGGGTATTCAAATCAAATAAACAGAAAGGGAAGTAGTCACAGACGTAGAGATGAACAAGACTGAGAATACAACCATCTGCACAATTTGCATTTCATACATCAACCAGATAACATACTTCAACAGAGGGCCCAGCAAAAAAATTGTTTGGTCTTCTAAAGCTGGCACAGAAAACGAATGTGCTGTTAATGGGACTTCACAATAAAGGTATCCTTGACAACTTTTTCAAAAAATGAAAATATGTAGCCTAAGAACTGAATAACCAAAATTGACAAACTACAAACTTGCTTCGATGCTAGACATATTAGTCCTGGACTATAATACTTGGTTGACAAACTTCTATCTTCCATAAGGATGATATCGACCAGTTCCTGCACCACCGTATCCCCCTCTAGCCCCATAAAAGGAGCCTCCACTAGCCCCCCCATATCCACCCCCTAGGCTGGCATCATAGCTGCTTCCATAGGCACTACCAGAGGAACCACCACCACCACCATATGCCCCATAACTCTCACTAGGTCCACCATACCCACCAAGATCATAGCCTCTGCCAAAGCCACCACCATAACGACCAGCGTATCCAAGTGAAGGGTCTCCTCTATAGGGCCCCATGGCACCAGCATATCCACCATATCCGCCAAATTCACTTCCAAAGCCACCATAAGCACCACCCCTACCACCATAGACACCACCTGACATATAGCCCCCAGTGCCAAAGTTGCCACCAAATCCATCATAAGCATCTCCATATCCGCCACCATATGAAGACCGTAAGTCATTATAGCGCTTGGATGATGGAGGTGGTGGGTTTGGCTTCTTTGGTTCTGCCTTCTTGATTTCCACCTACAAAGGAAAGATAACCATGCTCCTTAAATGATAAAAATTACATTTAATGAAAAAAGTTGAATGGATGAAATAATTCCAGAAGTATCTTGATCTTTCACAATAGAAATATATTAATTATATAGTTAAAAATGATTATGGTTCATAATGATTATAGTTCATAACAAACATGCTTTACATCAACCCACGATGGTAGATCAAAAAGTTAGACCTAAGAAATACTTCCTTGAGGTTGTGACTTGTAAGATCAAGCTACATGACTACTTGAAGCAACAACTCATGCAAAGATGCCGGGAAATTAACCTAATACACCCAAACAGGAGGTGAATTATTGCTGTAAGGAAGGATGGGATATGCTTGAACTTGCACCCCATACCCTTCCCCTGTCTAAACTAGTTTTCTACATATTTATCAGCACAAAAGCTAACAGTAGTCTTAAGAACAAAAGGCGATTCCCACTGATTTAATCCAAAAATCAATGCAAACCATAAATGTTGGGCCCTAAGGATGGAAAACTCACTCCAGTAAGGATGAGCATTAGACCCAAACCCAATGGGTACTTGGAAAGCTGGGTCCAGGTTTTGGTATTTTTCTGAGGATCCACCAGAGTCTGGGTGTAATATTACCCACCTTGGCCTAAACCCTAAACCCATATTTTATACAAAAGCGCACACACAAACTACAGAAAAATCATTGCTAATTTCCTATATTGAAAATTTGTAATGTATTTTTTGTTAACAAATGTAATGTTTGAGCTCTTTATTTCATCTAGAAAAAACCCAAGTTACATTTAAAATACTTGGAACTTTTGATTTTATAAAATAGGAACAAGGCAAACGGGTCCACGTCTATGGATTTGAGCATGAACATGAAAGTAAGGATCTTAAATTTGTTACCTGGCCCATCCCTATCCCTACACTAAAGCAATAATCGCCACCAACACATTGCAACCAGTACACTGAGTTTAAAAGAAAAATTAGAAATGATGACACCTTGGTTCGTGAAAGTAAAGTATAGTGAGTTAATGATGATTCATAAGCTAATATGAACACAATTTTTAAGAAAGGAAATTCAGGGTGCCCAAATAACCAATAAGCCACTCTTATACTGTTATCCTGCCCTTTTATCCTAGACAATTAACCCCCAAGATTTGGAAGTCAGTTATAGAAGTCAAATCTCATTTGTTCCCCTCTATCCTGATCCTATATCTGCTATACAGGTAATTTCTTTTTGGATAAAAAATTCCTTACCTGAGCTCCAGCAAACTCAATCTTGTTTCCCACAGCTAAGAGATCATCAACAGCTTCCTCAGAGTCATAGGTGATAAACCCAAAGCCACGTGAACGATTGGTGGAGTGGTCCCGCATTATTTGGTGATCTTTGACTTCTCCATAGCACGTAAAGAAGTCTCTAAATTCATCTGCATAAGTGTGTCTCTAATTAGGATCCATAAAGGATCTATTTTCTGTAGCTATTTTATGGTTAGCAACTAACTATTCAAATCAATAACTGCTTTTTAGAAAACAGCTAAAAAGTTATTTTTAACCAATTGTGGAAGGGAAAGGGTTCAGTTCATTATTGAAGCCTAGTCCATTAACTTGCACATCACCTGTACACACATGGCATACCATTAATATCCATGCAGATTGTGAAATTTTGATGTGTGTCTTTGGAGACAGCTGCACACAAAATTTTCCACTCTAAAAGATATGAATAATGTGCGTGCAAGTGGTGGATTTTCTCATTGAAGAAAGCTTGAATCTTGAATGTGTCAGGTATTTAAAATAATTGCATTTTTATCCATTTATCCAGCTAACAAGCACTGAAATTTCAACAAAGGACCTCTTTCTGTGTACAATGTCAGAACAAAACCTCCTTTTGCTCAGGGTCAGATATATAAAGAATTATAAAATGCAACTACTTATTGTTGTATTCAATGTTCATATTTTTTTAATTACATATGTCCATTGTCCATGCTATCCTCATAATTTGAATTTTTCAATGTGAAAGTGTCCATAATGTGTCCCTCTTGTCAACACCTCACTGTCAACCAACAAAAAATTAGCTTGATTCAAAGACAACCTACCTTCGGTCAATGTTGAAGGAATTCCGCCAACAAAAATTTTCTTCGTCCTAAAGTCCTTAGAGCCAACAGCTCCCCTCGGTATCGTCCGCTTAATCTCCACCTATATGTTCACAACACCATAAGAGCCAATAAAGCATTCACTGCATTAGTTTTTTACTTTTTTTTTTCAATGAAAGCATGACAGATACTAACTTAAAACGTTTAAATGCAAGTCTTACTTGTTTGCCATTAATAATATGAGTGTCCTCAATAACTATATCAACCACACAGGATCTGCAAAAGTTATAAACCCAAAACCGCGAGGCTGCCCGGTCTTCCGGTCCTTCATTATCACGGAATCTGTAATCTCACCATATTTACCAAAGTGCTTGATAAATTGGGCTGCAACACCATTACCAAAACACAAACCCCAAGCATAAGAAACCAATGCATAACACTAGACAATTCAGCATTACAGATAACAAAAAAGCACTAACCAATCGTCGTTTCTCTCGCTAAACCACCTATAAATATCTTTCTGCAATTAATGGGGCTCACTGTAATTAGAATCAAATCTAAGAAATTTTGAAACATTAATAATAATAAAAAAGGAAACTTTACTCTCTCTCTTTTTTAATTTTTTAGTCACAAGCTGAGTTTTCTTTCCTTAAGGTTCGATTCCCAGATTTTGTCGGAATCCAAACAGAAACTTTCAGGGAAAAACAAGAAGACAGGAGTTAGAGAAGATGGAAAAGATACCCGGGACTGGCGCCGTCGCCGGTGAGAGGTTGGGGCTTGTCATCGTCGTCGTCTCTGTGAGAAAAGGATCGAACGTCGTTTGGGTCTCCGCCGACGGCGTGGTGGTTCCCCGGTGAATCCATGGCTTACGAAGAGAAAGAGCTTTTGGAAGCAGAGAAAGGACAGAGAGAGAAGCGGGGGGAGGACTGAGGAGTAAATGTAACCCTATATATTATTGTATATTTTTGGTTTTTTTTAGTTTAAGTTAGGTTTTTTTTTAGCAAAATTTTGATAGAGTTTTTAAGTATTTGTAATATTTTTTAATAAAAATATAATATGCGTATATTTTTTACAATTCATATAGAATAGTTAAAAAATATGATACATGTTATATTTTTATTAAAAAATAAAATATATGTTATATTTTTATTAGAAAAATACACTACAAATACTTAAAAAAATTTACTTAATTTTTTCCTTTTTTTCTCACTCTCTAAAAGATTAAAACCCTTTTCTTCCATGTAAAAATAAATAAAACCATTTTCTTTAGTTTTGTTTGATGTAGGAGTGTCAAAATAACTCGGATCTAATGAAAGTATGTTAACATGTAAGGTTGAAGTTTAATTTTTAATTAAGATATCATTATGTAATTTATATGATATATAAAGATTTTATTCTTATTTTTTTAATTTAAATTAATATTTTGATTATAAAAATAATTTTATTTGATGTTTGATAAGATTTAAACTATGCAAAAGAAAAAAAAAGTGTTTAAACATAAAAATAAAATTTTTTAAGTGAAGAAAAATAAAAATAAAAACATAAAAACTTATAATGTGGGTCACATGGGCTGGCTCGACCCAATCTGCATAAGGCTAAGTTAGACTAATAATTTATCAAATCGCAACATTTTAGGCCTGACCTGGCCCAAAATATAATTGGCCCGATAGGCCGAGTTATTTTGTTTTAACACCTTTACGGCCTGTTTGATGGCCAGGATAGGAGAGGTAGGATAGGATAAACTATCATATCCTACTTTAATCTATAGTTTGGTGAACCAATAGGATAGGATATAGTTATCTTGTCAGCTTATCCTATCCTACTCACTAATTAAAATTTTATCCTAAGGTGAGGTTGGGTTAGATGCAAGTAGGATATGATATCATTTTTCTTTTCCACTCCAGCCATCCATTATGAACAGAAACGCACCTCCCCCTCTCCATACATTTCTTCTTCGGTTCTTCGTCTTCTTCGTCTGTGTTCACCACCTCCCTCTCCACACCTGTGTTCGCCACCTCCCTCTCCACACTTGTGCTCGTCTTCTTCGTCTCTTCATGTGGTCATTCTCCTTCGTTTCCTTCTCAAATCACCAGGTAAACATTCTTTACTTCATTCTTCTTCGTCTCTTTCGTTTTTTGGTATCAAAATTGGGAATTTTTTTGGGGTTAGGGTTCTTTTTTGGGTATCAATTTGTTCATGTGCAGAATCTGACTTTTGGATTTTAGTTTTTTGGTGTTACAATAAACACTCTAATAATTATATATTATTCTCTTATTGAATCAAAAAACTGTGTATTTTTTTTTCTTTTCCATGCTTTCAATATGATATAGACATATAAAAATAATTTTCAAATACAAAATAATGTAAAAACGTGAACATGAAATTTTAGTAAACTCCTAGCATTTCTCTGTTTTGCATTTTTGGTACCATTTCTCTGTTATGTCTGTTCAGTGAGACTGGACCTATTAGAAATCTAGGAAGTAGTGTTTCTTTGTGTTAAAATTTCAGAATTTTTCCTTATCTAGTGAGATACCAATTTCAGTTTGAAATTGGGTTAAATCCTGCAGATTTCGTTTTCTGACTACCAATATTCAGGACTGCATAACTTGAGTTGTAGGGGCCTTTTTGACCTCATTCCAATTTCAAACAAAAGCTAAAATATAAGGTTAGATTTAGTAAAAATTTCAGATTTATAGGACCACTCATGTAGCACCAGTTTAAGAATAAAACTGTGATAGATTCTGCAGAAAACTTGATTTTGGCAGCAGGTGGTGTTAGTAGTATAACTTGGGCTGTAGTTAACAAAATGATTTGCTACTTGTTTTATTTAAGAACTAACATATGAGGCTTCAAGTGGTAAAGATTTCAGAGTCTAAGTATTTTCCAATAGCCCCCAACTGACACACAAAGTCAAATCAGATTCTGCAGAAATCACATACCAATATACCTATGAGTGAACTAGAGAGGTGGACTTGATTGAAAGGCCAAATGACTTTTGAATGAAATGCAATTTTGATATATGGTAGATGAAATAACAATAAGGAAATCTGGAAAGTTTCATGATTTTATTAAAATGGAAACTAGGCCAAATGGAGAAGTGGAGTGGCTGATCTAGTCTCCTGACAAATAAAAGTTCTACAGAATTTGTTTATCAAGATGAATAGCTTGTGTGTAATTAACTTACTGTATTGGATTCAAAATATTGTTGGCTCTAAAATGATAAATATTTCATCCTCTTTTGATGCTTTAACGAGGATCACATAGAACTATAATAATATTTTGAAGTGTTCAAAAGTCATTTCTTGTTGAGATCCAAGTTAGTATTGTTTTGAACTAAAAATTGAGCCACTGTATTATATTGAGTTACTCTATCATATCGGTATGTATAGGGCTGAATTTTAACTATATATATATTCTGTTATGCTGTAAAATAAATTATGAGCATAGTTATGGTAGAAAATTTGGTAAATTGCATATGCTCTGCTTGAGTCCAAACTTTAATGCTATTGAATGTGGATAAATTATCTTCTCACACTTTGAGGACTCTTGTAGTATTTTGGCTTAAACTCAGTTAGTTTTTGTATTTGCTGGGATATTTATTCATATATACAAGGTTTGTGCAAATGGGTAGTGTGTGAAATGAAGCTTTTGTATTTACTGGTTTTGGGCATGGGTGCTAGCTACTATCTTGTTTGGTTTTGGGCATATATTTATAGTTTTTTTTTCCTAAGTTTAGATCTTTCTTTATGTAGATCTATTCCTAAGAAATTCATGTTGCATCCTTATATGGATATGGAATATTTTCAATGTATTTTATAGGTAAAAGTATGGATTCAGCACTGCAGCTTCAATTTATGTCAAATCTAATTTTGGAGAAAATATTTTTAGAGATGGTTGGGCTTTGCTTTGCAATTTTTATGGCAGTGAGTCAAGCTGCACTATGATTTTATGAAAATCAAAGTCTAAGGCAACAACCAATGGATAAAGAAGGTTTAGGGGGAGAATTTTTAGAGAGGTTAATAAGACGTGATGATGTTACAAGTGTTGATCAACTTCGTATGGATGTTAGGTCCTTTCGCTTATTATGTGCTCTCCTTCATAATGAAGGTAAATTAAAAGAGGATGGAGTAGTGAGTATTGAAGAACAAGTAGCTATGTTCTTACACATATTGGCACATCATTCTAAGAACCGTGTTATTAAGTTTCTATTTAAACGATCAGGAGAAATAGTTAGTAGGTACTTTACTTTAGTGTTGAATGGTGTCTTATGATTGCAAGAAACACTTCTTAGAGCACCGGATCCTGTCCCGGAAGATTGCTTGGATGAAAGATGGAAATGGTTTAAGGTACAATGTTAGTGTATTGTGTTTCAGAATCTATTTTATGATGTGTTGCAAATGTATTATATTTTTTCCTAAAACATTTGCTTTCTATTTGGATTTGCCTATAGAGTTGTCTTGGGGCATTAGATGGAACACATATCGAAGTTAATGTACCAGCTATTGATAAGCCCCGATATCGTAATAGAAAAGGGGATATATCTACCAATGTCCTAGGAGTATGTTCCAGGGATATGAAATTTATATATGTGTTACCTGGATGGGAAGGATCTGCATCAGACTCAAGGGTATTGAGAGATGCCATTTCTAGGAGGAATGGTTTAAATGTTCCAACAAGTAACAAGAATCATTGCGATTTTATTATAATAGTAAAAAATATACAATAGCTATGTTTTAATTTGACAGATATATTTTATTATAGGGTACTATTATCTTGTGGATGCTGGGTACACAAATTGTGAAGGATTTCTTGCTTCATATAGAGGGTATCGATATCACCGTAGTGAATGGAGACGTGGATACACACCAACATGTAAAGAAGAGCTCTTCAATATGAGACACTCTATGGCAAGAAATGTGATAGAAAGGACTTTTGGATTGTTAAAAATGCGTTGGGCTATACTTAGAAGTCGGTCTTTTTACCCAATCAAAATTCAAAATCACATTATAATTGCTTGTTGCCTTTTGCATAATTTTATTAGAAGAGAAATGCCTACTGACCAAATGGAAGAACAACTAGGTACAGAATTCGAAGCATAACTACACAATGAGGACATGGAACATGTTAGTCCTATTAATACAATTGAGGCTACTGATGAATGGTCTGCTTGGAGAGAAAACTCAGCAACACAAATGTGGAATGCGGGGTGTAACACTCCAAATTCTGACTATGTTAATAGTAATAGCAGAATTACACTATTTTGTATTTTCTGTGTGTTATAAAAATAATTTGATTGTTCTGAGATTATTTTTGATCGTTTTGTGTGATTTGTTCCTAGTAAGGAAAATAATAATTTTCGGGCCGGAAAAATTCTTATCTAATTTATTTAGAGACGGGGGATCTTACTAAACCTAAATCTAAGTGATACAGAAAAGAATCTTTTAATTTTTAGAATTTATCTGTGAAATAAAAATATTTCATGAATAAATATCTGCTATTTTATTTATAACAACTTTTGCTATAATTTATTTGACCCAGTGTCGCGACCGGAGATCGCGGCGAAAAATTAGCAACTTATATGGTTTTAGAAAATGAAAATGGAAAATGGAGTCGCCACCAATTTTATTGTAACTTAGGAAAAATTGGAAAACCTTTCTTTGAAAACGGTCTTTGAAACCAGCTTGGATTCGGGAGTCGGTTATGCTTAGGGAAGGGTGGAAACTTAATCCCACAGCACCCCTAACATACCCGTTCTAAGACGGTACCTTAGGTTAATTGTGCAAATTATTAACAATCCTTGGAATATTTATTTTACCCTTTTTTTTTACAAAAACATTGTGACTATTTATAAAAATGAAACCACAAAATTATGAAAATTTATTTTTGCCTTGAAAGAAATAAAATTCTGCTCCTACATATCCCTTGGTGCAATGGGAAACTCAAAGTTACGTAGTTCTTTAAAAAATAAATATGAGTTAATTGATTTTAATTAAAAAAAGATTTTTATTTGAAAGCGAATCCATTCTTGCACAGGATTCAAGTTAGCACTAGGCTACTCAATAAACCCTTATGATCCAAAAGATAATGAAGATAACATTTGCTATTCAATCATCATCATTGGTCATTGCATGGATTAAAAGATTTTTCATTTTTTTTTTTTTTTTTTTGCACAGGATTCAAGTTAGCACTAGGCTACTCAATAAACCCTTATGATCCAAAAGATAATGAAGATAACATTCGCTATTCAATCATCATCATTGGTCATTGCATTGATTAAAAGATTTTCCTTTTTTACCCTTTTTTTTTAGGAATGTACAAAGACAAACAAGTAAACACAAACTTTTTTATGATCAAAATAAATAATAAAAATAAAAGGATTAACTATAAACTTCACAATTCAAATAACTTTAAACAAATTTCATTTTTATTTTTCATATTTTTTTCATTTTTTGTTTTTTTTTTTTTTTGCTTTTTATTAGTCACAAAACACAAAATAAAATATACCATTAAATAAAATAAACATCAAACAAAAATTAATATTAAATAACCAACAACTAAACTCAAAATACACTTTTTAATTTTTTTCTCTTTTTTTTATTTTTTTCTTGACACATTTTTTATTTTTTTTTTGTATTATATTTTTTTATTATTTAATCCTATGCATTTTGTCCCTACATTTTTTATTTACCTATTTATTTTTTTACTAAGTCTCTAAACTAAAAAAAAATCTAATGTTAACCCAAAAAGAAACAAAGAACTCAGCCCACTCAAAACACTATTCCACTACCAACCTCTTTATTTTCAATTTTTGCTCCTTTTTTTCGTATTTTCTAACTTAAAAACATGGGCTGCTGGCCCAAGATGATTGTGGTTCCAACTAAAAAAAAAGAAAAAAAATTTAAAACTCAAACGCAGAAAGCCACAGTAGAGAAGGAATAACCTCCAAACATCAAGGCAATGGCACAGAGGTGAGCTCGTGGTGCTGGGTGAATGAACGGCTGACCGTTCGGGTACGGGGTGACTCGCGGTGACGCTCGGAGGTCTGGCCAGATCTGCGTGGTGGTGGTGACCTGGTTGCGTGGGGTGAAGGTTGTTGGTATAGTGGGTGAAGGCAGAGGTTGAAGGTGGGTTCACGTAAATGGTGGAGTGATGATTAAGAGGTTGTCTGTGAGGTGAGTATAGCTCACGGTCTTGGCTTGGAGGAGATGAAGGTTGGGTACGGTGGAGCAAGAGAGGGAAGATGGTGGTTGTGGGTGATGGGTTGCAGTGGTTGGTTTTAAGGCGTGGTGGTTGTTTGGGTGAAGAGGGGGTAGTGATAGTGGAGGTTATGGAGGAGATGAAGGTAGGGGTTCACGTGAATGGTGGAGGGATGAGGAAGAAGATGGTAGAGATGGTTAAAGGGTGGTTGAAAGTGCCAGGAGGTGAGCTTACCGTGAAAAGAGAATGAGTATCTTCAAGAAGGTGATGGAAATGGTTGCCAGCCAGGTCCTTTGGTGTGTGAAGGTTGCATATCAGCTCCAGATCCCCCCTGATGAAGGTTGTCGTCCTCCTTTGCTTATTGATGGTGCCCTTTTTTATGCATGAGTGTATGGATAGGGAGAATAAAGAAGAAAAGTTCTGTGTGTGCAGGTTTGGTCGTGGGAGATGGAGATAGCAAAGGATGAGAACGTGAGTGGGTGCAATTGTGTCGTCAAGTGACGGCTAGTGCTAGTGGGGTGCAGGTAGTGGAATTGTGAAAGTGGAGTGAGTGGGAGTTAGTGGGAACATTAAAGTGGAGTGAGTGGTAGTTAGAGGGAACGTGAGTGTGGTGTGGCATGGTAGTGAGGGTTAGTGTTAGTGGGGTGCAGCAGTGTGTGCAGGTGAAAAGTAAAAGTGAGTGAGTGGGGAGCAAAAGGGCTTGTCCCCTGCTGTGAGTGTATGCTATAGTAATGGTGCTGCATGGCTAAAATAAGAAAAGGAACATAGAGCCAAAAAAATATATTTGTTTCCTTCCAAAAGTAGAACAAACATGCAGCAAATGTTTTTTTTTCTTTTTTTTCTTTCTCCTTTATTTTTGTTTATTTTTTTTTATTTTTTATTTTATTTTATTTTTTTACTTTTTCTTTTAGTCCGGTCAAAATTGAGTGTTCACAGTTGCCCCTCTTTACTTGTTTCTTATTAGATAAAAAGAAAAATTGTGGCTTTTCATTTTATCATCGTAAGAAACGAGTAAAGAAATGAACTCCAATTTTGTCCGGCAATGCATAAGAGGATAAATGCAAAACAAAGTAAGAACAATGATAGGAAGTTAAAATTCAATGAGCCGATGCGCTCAAAAGAATTTAAAATGCAAGGAGCCGATGCGCTCAATAGAAATTAAAATGCATGGAGCCGATGCACTCAAAAGAATTGACAGGAATTAAAATGCATGGAGCCGATGCACTCAACAGAAATTAAAATGCATGGAGCCGATACGCTCAACAGAAATTAAAATGCATGGAGCCGATGCGCTCAACAGAATTTAAAATGCATGGAGCCGATGCGCTCAACAGAATTTAAAATGCATGGAGCCGATGCGCTCAACAGAAAGTAAAATGACAATGGGCAACTGAGTCCCAGAATTTAAAAGACAATGGGCAACTGAGTTCCTGAATTTAAAAGACAATGGGCAACTGCGTCCTGAAAATTAAAAGACAATGGGCAACTGAGTCCCTGAATTTAAATGACAATGGGCAATTGTGCTCCCGGAATGTAAAGACAATGGGCAACTGAGTCCTTGAATTTAAATGACAATGGACAACTGAGTCCCGAAATTTAAAAGACAATGGGCAACTGAGTCCCAAAATTTAAATGACAATGGGCAACTGTGCTCCCAGAATGTAAAAGACAATGGGCAACTGAGTCCCGAAATTTAAAAGACAATGGGCAACTGTGCTCCCAGAATTTAAATGACAATGGAATAAGCATCTTGATCAAAAAAGATTTTTTTTTCTTCTTTTTTTTATTCTTCTCATTTTCTTTTCTTTGTTTTTCCTTTGCTTTTCTCTCTTTTTCTTTTTTTTGTCTTTTTTCTTTTTTTTTTTTTTATTTTATTAAAAGTCCTTTGAACCAATGGCGACTTTTGGAAAGCTTTGACCAATCAAAATCCCTATTCACATGCTTTTGCTCGTTGGACCTGATAATCTCGATCATTCTTACTCATCCTTTCTTTCCCTTTTTCTTATTTTTCTTCTTTCCTTGTTTTCCACTTTCAACTCTCCTTTTAAGAAATGAGATGATTATCTCTTGTCATGAACCATTATTTGACTGAGTCCTTGAGAGGAAATTTTACTCCAGTATTTCGCTTTATCCCTCATCTAGTTCATTCCCTACAACTGCTTGATAACTCAATCCATGTCTGCGTTGCTACTTCCTTCAACACATCTTATCCTCAGTCCTTCAAATATTTTTTTTTTGCCCCAGTATGGCCAATTGAATGCAAATGAGATTGTCCCTGTGTAGCTGATCAAACGCAATTCAAAATTGCCCCAGTTTGGTGCACCCTTCAAGGCATTTCAGGCCAACTTTCTCTGAGATTTGCCCATTTATTTGCCTTAACTTTTGCTTAGACCGACCTTTTGGGTTTTCAGACTACAGGCTCTTTTTCTATTTTTCTTTTGCTCTAACTTTTGCTTAGGCCGCCCTTTCGGGTTTTCAACCTAACGAGCTTTTCCTCTCTCTCTCTCTCTCTCTCTCTCTCCCCCCCTTTTTTTTAGGTACTTCCTCTTCCATCAAATAGGATTTTCAAGATCTCTTCAATCTGAATTGTTCATCAGGAGATTATCATTAGATGGTCAAATCATAGTGTTGTACTCATGTTCACCCTACCTGAAGCACTACGTAACAGACACTCATGAACTCAAAAAGTACAACAGAAAAGAAGCGAACAACTTCCAGATTGTTCTTGGAAGCTTGACTACGGAAAAGGGTATTATTTACAAAGGGTAAAGATACAAGAAGTAGAATAGCAAGAAAGTCAAAAGATTTTTTTTTTGCCCCAGTATGGACGTGATTGATCAAGACTCGACAACTGGACATTATGACTCTTATTTTATCAGGTATACAAAAATCTGCCCTCATGTAAGGTATCAAATGAATTTGGCTCAGAGTATGTCATTTATGAACAAAAATTTACCCCAGTGTAAGTCCCGAAGCTACACCAATGTAGGTCAAATTGAACCGAGAGAAATTTGCCCCAGTCTAGGACTGAATAGGGCAGAAACTCGCCCTAGTGACCCAAAAGATTTGTCCCGATGTAGGTCAAATTGAACTAAGGAGAAACATGCCCCAATATGGGACCAGCTCAGACAGGGTAGCAACTTGCCCAGGTGTAAGTCTCTTTTTTTCTTTTTCTCTTTTTTTTTTGATTGATTTTTTTTAGAGCAATGAATTAGGTACTTAGATGAGCATAACATTTGTCTCAAAATTAAAGTTAGTGAAAATGACAACAAACCTTCATTGATCAGAATGGACTTTTTGAGGTTTGTAACATGGCCAAGGGTAGGGGTTATGAAAGAAAAGATATAAGGCTCAAACAATTGTTTAAGGGTTTGAATGGGACCAAGGATCCTTGTTCAACGTTAAACTTTGTCAATTGCCTTTGTACTTTCAAGTACACTTTTCTCTTACTGCTCCTCATTTCTTCTTTTTTCTTTTCACTTTCTTTCATTCACCCTTGTCATTTTTTTTCTCTTATCTCTTTTTGGTTTTTTTGTTTTTTTCTTTTCTTTTTTTTTTATTACGCTTCAAAATAGCCACCATGACAATCGACCTTTGCTTTGTGTCATCCCCTAATATAGAGGTGATCCTTGTCCAGGGTTTATTGAAGAAAACTTTCAAGTTCAAAAAGGGATGTCGAGAGATAATGAAAAGATGAATTCTTATGAAGAATAGAGAAACATGGCCAATCCTCCTTTCAAATCTTGATTGCTCATTTTCAAAAATTTTAATTCAGAGACGAAAAGGATGATACACACCAAGTGATTATTTCTTTGCTCCATTTTTTTTAACTTATTCTTTTTTTTTTTGGTTTTTTAGTTTTTTAGGCAAAGGATACTTACACACGTGAACTTTATTAACATCTACCAAACTGAGAATTACCAAGAATTGGAGTCCGATGGGCCCCCAAATACGAGGAAGACACTTTGAAGAAGTGAAAGAGAAGTAAATATCAAGAAAGACACTGAAAATAAAAGGAAACAAGATATTCATGCGAATTTATTACATCAATGCTTCAAGAAAGTTAACCTAAGTTCATCATCACTGATTTTTTTTTTTTTTGCAACCACTTCAATCAAATCCTCAGATCTCCCATTGTTCAGAGGTTTTCAGTTGATGGAGGGCGAACAGTGTAGGCAAGGTAAGATGGTGGGTTTCCAATTTTGGCTTTGCATGTAGCTCACTTTTGATTCCTTTCCCTTAGAGGAAAAACTCATTCTTGAAACTACTTTTATCATTGCCAGTTGGCAATTTACCTGCTTTTACCAAAATTTCAATCCTCTCTCCAGCAGCTATTAACTCAGCAAAGTCTAGATAAACGGCGCTCGCCATTGCCTCAAAATAAGGAGCTCCCAGAGTTCCTAGAAAATATGACCACATTTCTGTCAACGTCAACGGTGGTTGCACTTGTGCTGCGAGAGCTCTCCATCTCTGAGCATACTGCTTAAAGGCTTCCTCATCTTCCTTTTGCATTGAGCTCAAATGTTCCCGGGTAGGAGCTGCATCCAGGTTGAACTTGTATTGATCCATGAATAGATCAGCCAATTCCGTCCAGCGAGAAATCTTAAAGCGGTCTAACTAAAGATACCACTCTAAAGCGGGGCCTGTAAGACTCTCGTGGAAAAAGCTAACGAGGAACTTATCATCCCTGGACCACACAACCATCTTGGTTCCATAACTGATCAAATGAAACCGAGGATTACCACTCCCATCATACTTGGCAAAATGAGGAATCTTGAAGTCTTTAGGGATTACGACATCCATGGTAGGACACAGTTCTTCTATTCTAAGCGATCCATAAGCGCTGGGGCCCTTGATCGCTTTGATTTGCTCTTCCATCCTTTCCTTCCATTCTTCTTCCATCCTATCCTTCTGAATTGCCGCATGACCCCTCCCAGCAGGAAATCTCGTTGTCACTGGGATGGACATACATGGTTGTTCCCATGTGAATTCAGCATTACCATGAACCTCATTTCGAGTATCCTCTGAAGAACGATACCCTTCTCCGATAGGAATCACTAGTGGTGCAGTACTCGAGGTCCTCCTCTCAACAGGAATCTCAGTGGCGATCCCAGAGTTTATCCTCATGGAAGTGATAGTTGGCAGGCGCGGATGTGCCCCAGTCACTCTTGTGCTTCCGGCCGCCCCAATCAAGGTGAGAGTCTCTCTCATGGCCAACAACATTTCCTCCATTCTTCTTATAGACTCTGTTATTTCATCCATCCTCACTTTAATCTCATCAACTTCCATACTCAAGTTTCTCCCTTCCTCAAGGTTATTAGCAGTCATTCTGGTTTGAGATCTAGGATTGTGAATTTGGGTTTGATTGGTCTCTTCTTTCCTAGGCTGCACAATGGTTCAAACCAATTTGATTTATTAAAACAAAAAACATTTAACAAAGAATGAGATGAAATGCATGAGCTGCATAAAATGAATGAACTTTGAAAATACTTTTTCATTTTCCTTCCCTCTTTCTTAAAAAAAGTTATATCATGAAAATGCGAGATTTTTTTTTCTTTTTTTTTTAATGCTAGGGATGCTATGAAGATGCATGATTTTTTTTAATATGCAATGTCATGAAAATGCAAGTTTTTTTTTCTCTTTTTTTTTTTGAATGCTAGGGATGCTATGAAGATGCATGATTTTTTTTTTTAAAAGTCAATGATGCCATGAAAATGCATGATGACTTTTTTTGAAATGCAATGTCATGAAAATGTAAGTTTTTTTTTTTAGAATGTTATAAAAATGCAAGATGATGTTTTTTTTTTTTTAGAATGCTAAGAATGTTATGAAAATGCAAGAAATGAATAGCCTCTTTTTTTTTATGCACGAATGAAGGATATGAGAAACAAATAAATAAAGAAAGAAGAAGTACACTCCTTTTTGTGCCCTAGTCAGGTGGAACCTAAGATTTGACAGTCACTATGTTCAATCTATCAGTGCAAGATTTTTCAGGACGGTCAAAACTTCTAAAAGTCATGGTTCCCAGATTGCCCTTATCTCGAAAGACAAGGATCCAATTCATGAATTAATCACAAGTTGGGATAAACCCTCTCAATATGATTCATCCATGATATTAGTAACAATCTGAGTGGCGTCTCGACAAATGTCAAGTGAGCATAAAGCCCCTCAATAACAAAAGTCGAGACTCCTCCTATTCCTCGGCTTCGCACAGACTCGGGTATAGAGCCCAAAAAGTGTGTGAGGTAAGTGATAGTGATGTGTGTGAGGAAGCATACCAACCTGTACAAAAATTTAAAAGACCAAAACTACCCCCAATCTGCAAAGACATATATACAATAGCCAGGCAGCAATCATCTATCATAGGGTTTCAATAATTAAATACAAAATATATACAAGTAAATTATGTCAAAAGTAACAGAAAATAATGCTATCAGATATTTACATAAAAAAATACTAAATAAAAAACTATTTACAAACAAATAAGAAATCAATAACAAAGACAAAAAGGGGTAAAATAAATAAATAGGGATTGTCAATAATTTGCACAACTAACAATAACAGGCCTGACTCTCTAAATGTCCCCAGTGGAGTCGCCATCTGTCGCGACCGGAGATCGCGGCGAAAAATTAGCAACTCATATGGTTTTAGAAAATGAAAATGGAAAATGGAGTCGCCACCAATTTTATTTTAACTTAGGAAAAATTGAAAAACCTTTCTTTGAAAACGGTCTTTGAAACCAGCTTGGATTCAGGAGTCGGTTATGCTTAGGGAAGGGTGGAAACTTAATCCCACAGCACCCCTAACACACCCGTTCTAAGACGGTACCTTAGGTTAATTGTGTAAATTATTAACAATCCTTGGAATATTTATTTTACCCTTTTTTTTTACAAAAACATTGTGACTATTTATAAAAACGAAACCACAAAATTATGAAAATTTAATTTTGGCTTGACAGAAATGAAATTCTGCTTCTACGTATCCCCTGGTGCAATAGGGAACTCAAAGTTACGTAGTTCTTTAAAAAATAAATATGAGTTAATTGATTTTAATTAAAAAAAGATTTTTATTTGAAAGCGAATCCATTCTTGCACAGGATTCAAGTTAGCACTAGGCTACTCAATAAACCCTTATGATCCAAAAGATAATGAAGATAACATTTGCTATTCAATCATCATCATTGGTCATTGCATGGATTAAAAGATTTTTCATTTTATTTTTGTTTTTTTTTCTTGCACAGGATTCAAGTTAGCACTAGGCTACTCAATAAACCCTTATGATCCAAAAGATAATGAAGATAATATTCGCTATTCAATCATCATCATTGGTCATTGCATTGATTAAAAGATTTTCCTTTTTTACCTCTTTTTTTTAGGAATGTACAAAGACAAACAAGTAAACACAAATTTTTTTATGATCAAAATAAATAATAAAAATAAAAGGATTAACTATAAACTTCACAATTCAAATAACTTTAAACAAATTTCATTTTTATTTTTCATATTTTTTTTCATTTTTCATTTTTTTTTTGCTTTTTATTAGTCACAAAACACAATATAAAATATACCATTAAATAAAATAAACATAAAAAAATTAATATTAAATAACCAACAACTAAACTCAAAATACACTTTTTAATTTTTTTCTCTCTTTTTTTTATTTTTTTCTTGACACATTTTTATTTTTTTGTATTATATTTTTATTATTATTTAATCCTATGCATTTTGTCCCTACATTTTTTATTTACCAATTTATTTTTTTACTAAGTCTCTAAACTAAAAAAAAAATCTAATGTTAACCCAAAAAGAAATAAAGAACTCAGCCCACTCAAAACACTATTCCACTACCAACCTCTTTATTTTCAATTTTTGCTCCTTTTTTCATATTTTCTAACTTAAAAACATGGGCTGCTGGCCCAAGATGATTGTGGTTCCAACTAAAAAAATAAATAAAAATTTAAAACTCAAACGCAGAAAGCCACAGCAGAGAAGGAATAACCTTCAAACATCAAGGCAATGGCACAGAGGTGAGCTCGTGGTGCTGGGTGGACGAACGGCTGACTGTTCGGTATGGGGTGACTCGCGGTGATGCTCGGAGGTCTGGCCGAATCTGCGTGGTGGTGGTGACCTGGTTGCGTGGGGTGAAGGTTGTTGGTATAGTGGGTGAAGGCAGAGGTTGAAGGTGGGTTCACGTAAATGGTGGAGGGATGATTAAGAGGTTGTCTGTGAGGTGAGTATAGCTCACGGTCTTGGCTTGGAGGAGATGAAGGTTGGGTACGGTGGAGTAAGAGAGGGAAGATGGTGGTTGTGGGTGATGGGTTGCGGTGGTTGGTTTGAAGGCGTGGTGGTTGTTTGGGTGAAGAGGGGGTAGTGATAGTGGAGGTTATGGAGGAGATGAAGGTAGGGGTTCACGTGAATGGTGGAGGGATGAGGAAGAAGATGGTAGAGATGGTTAAAGGGTGGTTGAAAGTGCCAGGAGGTGAGCTTACCGTGAAAAGAGAATGAGTATCTTCAGGAAGGTGATGGAAATGGTTGCCAGCCAGGTCCTTTGGTGTGTGAAGGTTTTATATCAGCTCCAGATCCCCCCTGATGAAGGTTGCCATCCTCCTTTGCTTATTGATGGTGCCCTTTTTTATGCATGAGTGCATGGATAGGGAGAATAAAGAAGAAAAGTTCTGTGTGTGCAGGTTTGGTCGTGGGAGATGGAGATAGCAAAGGATGAGAACGTGAGTGGGTGCAATTGTGTCGTCAAGTGACGGCTAGTGCTAGTGGGGTGCAGGTAGTGGAATTGTGAAAGTGGAATGAGTGGGAGTTAGTGGGAACATGAAAGTGGAGTGAGTGGGAGTTAGAGGGAACGTGAGTGTGGTGCTGCATGGTAGTGAGGGTTAGTGTTAGTGGGGTGCAGCAGTGTGTGCAGGTGAAAAGTAAAAGTGAGTGAGTGGGGAGCAAAAGGGCTTGTCCCTTGCTGTGAGTGTATGCTATAGTAATGGTGCTGCATGGCTAAAATAAGAAAAGGAACATAGAGCAAAAAAATATATTTGTTTCCTTCCAAAAGTAGAACAAACATGCAGCAAATGTTTTTTTTTCTTTTTTTTTCTTTTTCCTTTCTTTTTGTTTTTTTATTTTTTATTTTATTTTATTTTTTTTACTTTTTCTTTTAGTCCGATCAAAATTGAGTGTTCACACCTAATATAGTTTAATTGACAGAAAATGTGTTTAGAATATTTTTTGTAACCTAAATCAAAACGAACCAATAGGAATCAGTCAAAATAGGTGGCTGGACTTTTCTATCCAATAGGAAGTGGTCAAATAAAGGGGCATGGACTTTATTGTGGACCATCGGATGAAAAGCTTGATTAAGATGTTTTCAATCATAACCATTGATCAGATAAATGGTGTGAGAAGAATTCTGATAAACTCACTAAGTGATATCCACCTTAGATTAGATCAATGGATAGGAAATAAAGTTAATTTCAATGGCTAAGATTGAGTCAAATATAGTGGCTTGACTTTTACTTAGTAATTAATTAAACCTAATTTAGTCATCTTAATTGCCTAATTAAGAAACTAAGTAAACTAACTTAGTTATTAATTAGTTATAATCTAATTTCTAATTAGATATCCTAATTTTATTTAGAGGCTATGATATATGCAATTATATAGTTAATTAATTAGTTATGTAATTAGAATGTTAATTAAGTGTAATTAGGAAATCTAACCTAATTAACTAGCTATTTAATTAGCATGTGATTAAGTTTAATTGAAGTCAAACTAAGTCCCTAATTCCCCTAGACACCCCACGGCCAAGATGCCAAATTCCACCATGTTCCACAAGCTTCTAGGTTCATCCAAGTGACAATTTGATGACCACATGGTGACCAAGCCATGTGCTATCCATGTGAACATAGAAATAGAATATTTTGGTTCAAGTAAATCTCTTTAATCTCTCCTATGAACATCCCACGGCAGCCCACTCCAATTACTCTCTCATTATTCACTTTTTCTCTCACCAAAAAGCAAGCATCATTTTCTCTCAAAATTTCCAAGAACACATTGAAGCTTTTCCCTTCCATTTTCTCTCTAGTGTTTCGGCCCCAACACCCAACACCACTATCCATCTTCTATAATTTTTGTTCTTAGCATTTCTTAAACCTAAACAACCTCCTAAACACTTTTCATTTAGGAAGTTTTGTCAAAATCCTATCCTAAATGCTTCAAATCCAAGCTTTGGGTTACTTTCCTAAAGGTGAACTTTTGATTCCTTGGTTTAAAATTAAGTTTTTGATTTTATATACCATGATTGTTCCATGATTTTCCATTATTAAGCTTTGGTTGTGATTTTACTTATTGTTGAAGAATTTTAGGGAATTATTTTTTACTCACACAAAATCAAAGAGAAGGAGAGGAGCTTGAGGATCTTGTCTTCAAGAGGTAAGAGGGAGATTTTACCTCACCAACCAAGTTTTGGTGGTGTGGGGATGGTTTTGTATGGTGAAAAACCCATAAGAGTTTATTTACCTATTGTTTGATGTGTCTTTATTTCTAATTGTGGTGCTTATGGTTTTATATTTGTGATTGTATGTGTGATAATATGTCTAAAGCTTTGATGTATGCTTGTATGGATAATTTTGAATGCATGCAAGTGTATGTGTAATTTAGGATGTTAATAACATGATGAAACGAATTCATGAGAGCTCCAAAGAGCTTGAGGCTTACGGCCATACTAGGGTTTAGAAGACCAAAGTCCTGAAAATGATGAGTTCAGATTGAGGTTAATGGTTTAATTGAGAAGGAAATGAATTTAGATCAATTTGAATGAAGCAAGCAAAATGGTTTTGGGAAAACAAACTAACATAATTAAATAAATGAGTTATGAAATAAAATGAGTGTCAATACTTGAAGTTTACTAACGTATAGCTCACCTTATGGGTTTTGAACCACGTCCGTAAAATTTGAGCTGTAATATGTGAAGTAAAAGAAAGAAATATCATTTTTGGGAAAACATTACAAATACTGATTTTTAGAGGGGTCATATCGTAAATTTTTTATAAGAAGGGACTATATTGTAATTAAAAATTTTAAAAAGGACGATATTACAAATATTTTATAAATGAGGGGTCATATTACAAATATTTTACAAATGAGGGGTCATATTATAAATATTTTATAAAAGAGAGACTATTTTGTAAATATGAATTTTCTAAGGGGCTATTATGAAAACATTATTTAAATGAGGGCTATAATGTAAATATTATATTTTTAAGGGAATATTGTGCAAATATGAAAAATAAAGCCAAATTTTAGTGTTAAATAAGAAAAATAGTATTTTTGATTTAAAACGTATGAAAGATATTTTACGTGATTGGAAAACGTTGAAAAATCGCTACGCGATTTGAAAATGTGACATAATTGTTGCGCGATTTAAAAAATGTAAAAATATGACTACGTGATGAAAATACAGTAATAATACTGTTAGGTCATTGAGTGGACCCCGAATATGTGATATGAATTGGAACTGTGAATGGTGCATAGTACATGCATTAGAAAGGTCCGATGGACTGTATGAGGCTATTTGCCTAGGAGAGAATACACCTCTTGAGTGGGTGCGATATGCGTAGTGTAAGTCACTCGTTGACCTTGGGGGCATTGGGGTGCGGGTTGCCTACAATGGGCAGTTAGTAGTGTTGGGAATTGTGGATACACGCAGCAGAAAACAGGGATTCCCACCGAGGATCCATGCGAAAAAGCCATAATCCGAGTTTTTAAATGATTTACCTCTTGAAGCGTGATCAAAAGGAAGGGCGTGAATCACCAACACCGTAATAGAAACGATGTCTCTACGGTATCCACACGAACAGACTCACGAACGTCCAACGTCCACAAAGAGGAGCCTCACGTCTCTCACACAGTGCTAGCTGCTAAGAGAAGAGAAGAAACCTGTCGCTCTCTCACTCACTTTTCTGTAGGTGCAGCTAGGGTTCTATAATTGCGTATCTTAGCAGTCCCTTAGCAGTACTATTTATAATAGTGACTACCTTAAGTGAGTGTGAGCAGTAGCAAGGTAAACTGTGCAACCCTAGACCCATCTGTTATGAGTCTAGCCTATATTTGAATCTGAGTCCAACTTGGATCCATTGCTCCAATTTTAGTCTGCTTTATGTGTGTGACCCTGTAGGTTCTTATTATGTTGGCAGTAATATTAAAATCCCATTTTAATATTACAAATAGTGAGCGGTATCTAGCAACACATCGCTGCTACCCAAGTAATAAGAATGTCAATGATTTGACATAACCTTTCCGTGACCAATGTTTCCGTGTCGTTTAGTCCCTTTGTCAAGATATCTAGATTGAACACAAGGCATGGAATGCGTCACCCTTGCATAGTTCAATCTTTTGTTTCCTGATACTCGAGTAGACTTTATAACAACAAATGGAATCAATATCTCATATTGACTCATTTGAGCATGGTCATGCATTTCGTAGTCTCACTTAATTAGGGGGCCCAAAGATATCGCTCCTGTTATGTAGGAGTGATAAATCTCATCTAGGTCACTCACATCCCTCTGCATGATTCGCGGTATGTCCAATAACTAACTTTATAATCACCTTGTTACATATGACGTTTGATGGCATTAAAACACACAACTCCTCATGTAAGAATCGTAGTGAGTTCAGGTCAAAGGACCACAGACACCATTGTCACTATGAGAATCATTTATGACACTCACGTAATGATCCATGTAGTATTCTCATGGTGGGTCAGTCCAGTACATCATTACTCTAATATGTACCCATGTGAAGACTTGATATCTCATATCCATGACCCGTGAGATGTGGTCATCAATCTATACACATACTAGTCTCAATGTATTATTGTTGTCCTAATTAACAATAATACTTGACTAGGGACATTTAAGAATAGTGTTGTAACTAAAAGGATCTCACGATCAAGTCATCCACTTGATGTCCTATGGCATCAAACTTACTATTTTAAGGACTTTATTTTGTTTATAAAAAAAGAACACAATAAATGAAATGCCTTATATATAAAATAGCATGATAGAATGTATGTAAATACAGAAAATGTATTGGCCTCTAGGGCATACACCAACAATCTCCCACTTGCACTAGAGCCAATCAGGCATATATCTAATGCCTAAAGACCTAGTGTGACCCCCATGCTTCTGCTGTGCAAGAGGCTTCGTCAGTGGATCAGCAATGTTATCATATGTTGGTACTCTGCATATCTTCACATCTCCTCTATCGATGATCTCTTGAATGAGATGAAAGCACCTAAGTATATGTTTAGATTGCTGGTGATATCTAGGCTCCTTAGCTTATGCAATGGCTCCATTATTATCACAATAGAGGTCCACTGGGTACACAATGCTAGGAATAGCGCCAAGTTCAGTAACAAACTTCCTAATCCAAACGGCCTCCTTTGCTGCATTGGAGGCAGCAATATACTCAGCCTCTGTGGTAGAATCGGCGAGTGTCTCCTGCTTTGAACTCTTCCAGCTCACAGCCCCACCATTTAGGCAAAAAACATAACCCGATTGCGATCTGGAGTCGTCCTTATTGGTTTGGAAGCTAGCATCAATGTAACCTTTTACAACTAGCTCTTCCTCTCCTCCATATGCCAAGAACGAATCCTTAGTCCTTCTTAAGTACTTAAGGATGTTCTTGATAACAGTCCAGTGACTCTCACCGGGATCAGACTGGTACTTACTCGTCATGCTCAAAGTATACGAGATGTCTGGTCGAGTACATAACATGGCATACATGCATACATGATAGATCCAATTGCAGATGCATATGGAATCTTGCTCATGCAATCCCTCTCATCCTGGGTGGAAGGGGATTGAGCCTTAGATAGGCTTACACCATGTAACATAGGCAAGAGTCCTTTCTTGGATTCATGCATGTTAAATCATCTTAACACTTTGTCTATGTATGTACTCTGACTTAGGCTAAGCAATCTCAGTGATCTATCTCTATAGATCCTGATACCTAATACATAGGTGGCTTCGCCCAAGTCCTTCATAGAGAAGTAGTTCCCTAACCAAGTCTTTACGGATTGTAGGGTAGGGATGTCATTTCCAATAAGTAGTATGTCATCTACATACAATACCAGAAAGACAATAGTGCTCCCACTAACCTTCTTGTAGACACAAGATTCTTCTTCATTCTTGATGAAACCAAACTATTTTATTGTATCATCAAAACGAAGATTCCAACTTCTGGAAGTTTGCTTCAATCTATAAATAGATCGTTGCAACTTGCATACTTTTCTAGCATCCTCTGGAGTGGCAAAACCCTCAGGTTGTGTCATGTACACATCTTCGAGAAGATTTCCATTAAGGAAAGTAGTTTTGACATCCATTTGCCGATTTCATAATCATGGTATCTTTGCAACAAACAAGCAAGATCCGAACAATTTAAGCATCGCAAGCGGGGAAAAAGTCTCATCAAATTCTACACCATGAATTTGTTTGAAACCCTTAGCCACCAATCGCACCTTAAAGGTATGCACGTTACCATCCATATCACTTTTCTTCTTAAAAACCCACTTGCACCTAATGGGTTTTACCCCTTCAAGTAGTTCAACTAAGATCTATACCTGGTTGGCATACATGGATTCCATTTCAGATCTCATGGCCTCAAGCCATTTCTTAGATTCTGTGCCCATAATGGCTTCTTGGTAAGTCACAAGTTCATCTTGATCCATGAGCAATACGTTACCTTGTTGGATCATGAGAAATCCATATCTCTCTGGTTGATGACGTATCTGTTAGACCTACGCAGGTCTTGTGGCTACTAGAAGCGGAGTTCTTGTTCCACAACATTTTATGGAGGCTGCTCTATTTCCACCATTGATTCATTGCTGCTTTGTGAAACTTAAACTTCTTCAAGTTCTACTTTTCTCCCATTGGTTCCTTTGGAGATAAACTCCCTTTCTAGAAACACAGCTGTTCGTGCGACAAACACTTTGCCCTCGGTAGGATTATAGAAAAAGTATCCCTTGGGTTCCTTTGGATACCCCACAAAGAAGCATTTATCTGATTTAGGTCCAAGTTTATCATAAACTTGACGTTTCACATAAGCTTCGCAGCCCCAAATCTTCAAGAAAGACATACTAGGCCGTCTCCCAGTCCATATCTCATATAATGTCTTTTGAACCGTCTTAGATGGAACACGGTTAAGCGTGAAAGCTGCTGTTAACAGAGCATGTCCCCAGAAGGAGCCTTGAAGGTTTGCATGACTCATCATGGATCGGACCATGTCCAACAAGGTCCGGTTCCTCCTTTCAGAGACACCATTCCATTGTGGTCTTCCTGGTGGAGTGAGTTGAGATATTATCCTATACTTTTTTAGATGATCATCAAACTGTTGGCTTAAGTATTCTCCTCCTTGATCTGATCGAAGGATTTTAATACTCTTGCCAAGTTCATTTTGTACTTCATTCTTGAATTCTTTGAACTTTTCAAAAGATTCTGATTTGTGCTTCATAAGATATACAAATCCATATCTACTGAAATCATCAGTAAATGTAATGAAGTATTGAAAACTGCCTCTAGCCAGTGTGTTTAGCGGCCCACATACATCACTATGTATAAGGTCTAAAAGATCACTAGTCCTTTCACCTTGTCCAGTGAATGGGGCCTTTGTCATCTTCCCCAATAAACAAGATTCACATGTCTCATATGATTCGAAATCAAACGAGTCCAAGAATCCATCTTTATGAAGTTTGGAGATGTGTTTCTCATTTATGTGGCCCAAACGACAATACCAGAGAAAAGTTGGGTTCAGATCGTTTGATTTAAACCTCTTTGTATTTATGTTATAGACGAGCGTTTCAGGATCAAGGACATAAAGTCCATTACTCAATTGTGCACTACTATAAAAAATATCATTCATATAAATGGAACAACACTTGTCCTTTATAATAAAAGAAAAACCTTTCTTGTCCAAACAAGAAACAGAAATGATATTCCTGCTAATAGCAGGCACAAAATAGCAATTCTCTAACTCTATTACAAGCCCAATGGGCAAAGATAATAAATAAGTCCCTACAGCTAATGCAGCAACCTTTGCTCCATTTCCCCCTCGTAGGTCGACTTCGCCTTTCATCAATGGGCTACTGCTTTTTAGATCCTGCACATTTACACAAATGTGAGATCCATATCCAGTATCTAATACCCATGATGCAGAAGTAGATAAATTGACTTTAATAACAAAAATACCTGAAGTGGAAGTCTCACTTTCATTCTTCTTTTTGAGCTCCTCCAGGAACTTGGCACAGTTCCTCTTCCAATGTCCGGTCTGACCACAATGGAAGCATATACCTTCCTTAGCGACTCCACCCACTGGTTTCAAGCCAGAAGTGCTAGGCTTGGACTTATCCTTGCCCTTGCCCTTCCAGTTGTCCTTGGGCTTTTTCTATTGTTTCTTGCCCTTATTCTTTTGGACCATTATTATGGCCTTCCCTTTGCCTTTGTTAATGTTCTGCTCAACAGTTCTCAACATGCCTAGCAGCTCTGGTAGTGATTTGTCAATCTCATTCATATTGTAGTTCATGACAAATTGACTAAAACTTTCTGACAACGATTGCAGGACTAAGTCAGTGGCCAACTCTTGGCCCAAAGGAAAACCAAGTTTCTCTAGGTTTTCAATGTACCCAATCATCTTGAGTACATGAGCACCAACAGGGCTTCCTTCTACCAGCTTGCACTGAAACAGTGCTTTAGAGACCTAGTATCTCTCATCCCTGGCCTACTCTTGATAGAGCTTCTTAAGGTGTACGATCATATCGTAGGCATCCATGTTCTCATGTTGCTTTTGGAGCTCAGAGTTCATGGTGGCCAGCATAAGACATCGCATGTCCAAGACATCGTCTTGATGCTTCTTATAAGCATCCCTTTCAATTCTAGGGGCATTAGCAGCAGGTGGCTCAGGAATAGGCTGTTCCAAAACATACAGCTTTTTCTCTTGCTTGAGGACAATCCTCAAATTCCTGTACCAGTCTAGAAAATTCATTCCAGATAACTTGTCCTTCTCAAGGACAGATCATAATGATAAAGTACTCGATGTGTTTATTGCCATGGTAATCTATCAACAGAAATATGCAAAATATAAGTATCATGCCATAAACATATTTAATGAGGTCTTTTAATTAAATATGCCTCTCACTATTTTATTCAAGTCAATGACCCTCAGCATTGACTCAGAAAATCCCATCGTAAGATTTTCTAGTGGGCCAAGATCCATATTTCACCTAGTTTTGAGTCAGCTTTGGCTGATCACCCAAAATTCAGTTATTTAGGTAGGAAACACTTTCCAATTACATCACATGTAACTCTTGGATAGTTGGGTGAATAACACTTATTCAAATCCATCTAATGGACCATTGCCTAATTTCATGCCTCTAAGCCTTCAATCCTATTGAAATGACCAAGTTAAGTCAGACCCAATGGTTAGCAGTTGGATATTACCTTTATCCCATCGCGTCTTACTAATATAGATAAAGGCATCCTGCTTTGGCAGACCTGCATTTGATCGATACTAGTCTTAACGAGTGCCACACATTGGAAGGAATCATATAATGACTTAATATTTACTTTGAGGGAATTATTATTATTATTATTAGATCTCACCATTTATTAAACTGTTTATCATACCATAAACATTATTCATGCATCTCATACAAAAAAAATATATATAATAAAAGTGACATGGTTATGGCCCCTAAGAGAGTAGCATTAACTAAGCCAGCTTCACCAAGCGTCTCTCACCAATGTCCTCACTTGATGCCATCTTCTTGCCTCCACATCATGATTACATTCTAAAGAAACCTCTTTTACATTCGAGGGGAGTTAGGTGAGAAGAGAATGTACAATCAGAATGTATAGAGAAAGGCATGACACACAGGTCGTATTTATAAAACCAAAAAGCATAAAAGAGGACTAAGGCCATAACCATGCACCATGCATCACAAGAACATACAAACTCAAAACAATAATACATTATTATTTTTCATGAGTCATAAAAAGGGATAGAAAAAGGTGTTTTCGAATAACACACGCTACGCAACGGGGTTCGGGGCAACGCCCCGACCACGGGGGTCCCGCTGCCCGAACAACATGAACACTTCATGTGCCGCAGGGAACCCTTGCGCCGTCGTTCAACACTTGAACCTCAGGCGCCTCGTTCACGGCTTGACATCAACACTTGATGCTGCTGCCGCAAAACAAGAATAGGGTTTCCAAAACCCCTTGCGCCGTGCCTCTTATGCAGAAACAAGGATTCCATAACCCCTACTGTCGTAAACCAAGAATAGGGTTTCCTAAACCCTTGCACCGCGCATTGAGAATAAGGATTCCATAACACTATACGTATCACATACATACCAGAAAGCTTCACAAAAACATACATCTTAAAACAAAATAGTTTTCACAAAACATATGAACATCTTCATGGGTTTTTGAAAACAACATCACGGTTTTGCATACAACACATAAAATAGAATATGTTTTCGCAAAAGGTTTCATACGATTTTCTGAAATAACATATTAAAGATCATATCTTTTGTCAAAAACAAGAATAGAAAACATGTTATCTCATGTAAACGAAAACTGAAAACCGAATCATGGTTTTGCAAGACGCTCTGACACCATTGTTGGGAATTGCGGATACAACACCCAGTGAAAAACAGGGATTCCTACTGAGGATCCATGCGAAAAAGCCATAATCCAAGTTTTTAAATGATTTACCTCTTGAAGCGTGATCAAAAGGAAGGGCGTGAATCACCAACACCGTAATAGAAATGATGTCTCTGCGGTATCCACATGAACAGACTCACGAACGTCCAACGTCCGCAAAGAAGAGCCTCACGTCTCTCACACAGTGCTAGCTGTGAAGAGAAGAGAAGAAACCTGTCACTCTCTCATTCACTTTTCTGTAGGTGCAGCTAGGGTTCTGTAATTGCGTATCTTAGCAGCCCCTTAGCAGTACTATTTATAATAGTGACTACCTTAAGTGAGTGTGAGCAGCAGCAAGGTAAGCTGTGCAACCCTAGACCCATCTGTTATGAGTCTGGCCCATATTTGAATCCGAGTCCAACTTGGATCCATTGCTCCAATTTTAGTCTGCTCTATGTGTGTGACCTTGCAAGTTCTTATTACGTTAGTAGTAATATTAAAATCCTATTTTAATATTACAAGCAGTGAGCGGTATCTAGCAACACATCGCTGCTACCCAAGTAATAAGAATGTCAGTGATTTGACATAACCTTTCTGTGACCAATGTTTCCGTGTCGTTTAGTCCCTTTGTCAAGATATCTTGATTGAACACAAGGCATGGAATGCATCACCCTTGCATAGTTCAATCTTTCGTTTCCTGATACTCGAGTAGACTTTGTAACAACAAATGAAATCAATATCTCATATTGACTCATTTGAGCATGGCCATGCATTTCGCAGTCTCACTCAATCAGGGGGCCCGAAGATATCGCTCCTGTTATGTAGGAGTGACAAATTCCATCTAGGCCACTCACATCCCTCTGCATGATTCGCAGTATATCCAATAACTGACTTTATAATCACCTTGTTACATATGACATTTGATGGCATTAAAACACACAACTCCTCATGTAGGAATCGTAGTGAGTTCAGGTCAAAGGACCACAGACACCATTGTCACTATGAGAATCACTTATGACGCTCACGTAACGATCCATGTAGTGTTCTCATGGTGGGTCAGTCCAGTACATCATTACTCTAATATGTACCCATGTGAAGACTTGATATCTCATATCCATGACCCGTGAGATGTGGTCATCAGTCTATGCACATACTAGTCTCAATGTATTATTATTGTCCTAATTAACAATAATACTTGACTAGTGATATTTAAGAATAGTGTTGTAACCAAAAAGATCTCACGATCAAGTCATCCACTTGATGTCCTATGGCATCAAACTTACTATTCTAAGAACTTTATTATGTTTATCAAAAAAGAACACAATAAATGAAATGCCTCATATATAAAATAGCATAATAGAATGTATGTAAATACAGAAAATGTATTGGCCTCTAGGGCATACACCAACAGGTAGCTCTTCTGTACCGTAGGTTAGACTGACACAACACACCGATGATCCTAACCGAGACACTATTCTTAATCAAAATTTGATAAAGACTGTTGTTTATATGCTAGATGTGCAAAGTTGAGCACGTGGTCTGAGGCATGTTAGTACTGATAAATCTTTTTGATCACTTTCTCTAACCTGAGTTGTAGCTCCATGGAGTAGAAAATTGAGTCTGTGTGCATACATATAGTTATTGAGGGCATCATCATAATTATGATTTATGATAATTGAATTATTGAATATTTAGTTACTGGTAATGGCATGATTGTAATTATTGTATATTATATGTTTTGTGATGATAATGATGTTAGTGGCATAACTTTAATTATGGTATAATAGCTATATGAAATATTGTATGTGTTTATCTTCATTGCTACTATACTGGTTGATGAACCTGCAAAAATTCATATTTTTACGGTTCAAAATCTTGGGTTTTCATCGTCTTTTAATCTTTTTGATTGAGTTTGTTCTCAAATTTCTTTTTTTTTAGTTATTCTAAATTATATTTTAATTGTGTGATTTTATGTGTTTTTGTTAGGTATTTGCATATGGAAAAACTGGACACTTGAATGATGAAGAAAAGCTGAAAAATCAAGTCAGGAGCTCGTTGAGCGCCTGAGCGCTAGAATCCCACCGCCTGAGCGCTAGTCTAGCACTTGAGCGCTGGCGGTGGGCGCTTGAGCACTGGTTGCGATACTGCACCGTTACTTGAGTGACTGAGTGCTTGAGCGCTAAAGAATGAGCGCCTGAGTGCTGGACGCGTAACAGCAGCATGAAATTCTTATAAAAAAAGAAAGTTTTGCCAAATTGAACATATCTTTTCACATTTTTCTTTTTACATACTCTTAGACACTCTGCGGCAACCGTCAAGACAACTCAATCCTAATTTGGTGTGGGCGCATCAAGACTTGAAGATTAGGGATTCTCTTCAATCTTTCCACTAATTATCAATGGAGTTTGTCGTCTTCTATTCTTTGTTTTATTCTTTCCCTATGTGTAACTAACTTCCCCTTGTTAGGAGGATGACGGATCTTGATACTTTGATGATGTAATTTCTTTTATGGGTTTAATGCATGTTTTTATCTCATGATTTACGTGTTTATCTCTGTTCTTAATGCTTTTCTAAACTTGATCAATTTGGGAATGATAAATTGGGTTTATGTATGATTTAGAAAAATTTGCATGAACCTAGAACTTGTGATAAACACCATAATTTCTGCAATCGCTAGGGATAGACGTTGTGGGTTATGTGGTCTTTCTTTTAATTCCCTCGTGCTTGATAATGTCTTTCTAATTGGAGTTAGATTAAGGGATTAGTTAATTTCAATCAGCGTAAGAGGATTAATATACCAAGGGATTGTGTATTAATTAATGTTGGGAATTGACCATAAATCATTAAAATAGAACATGTTTTAAACCAATATTTAGAAATGCATTTGAAAGAGTTCAAATGAAGTCTGAACCCTAACACTTTCTTATTATTGATTTCATCTCTTGTTAAATTGCTTGATTTTACTTTGTTTAGTTTTAATTACTTTCTTTTAATTATCTTTATTTTCACTTTTTTCTAACTTCCATCTTTTGATTGGCTTAAATAGTGTTAATTTAACGAATTTGGTAATTGGCGATATAATCCTCGTGGGACGATTCTCTTTTCACTACTTTATTACTTTTTGCGATTCGGTGCACTTGCCAATTTTCACATCAAGTTTTTGGCATCGTTGTCGGGGATTATTAATTGCTAATATCGATTAGTAGTTAAAAGAGCACTAATTTAGGTGTTTGTTTTATTTTATTTTAGATAATTGTTTTTTGTTTTTGATTTTTCTTTTATTTCTTTAACGACATTTATTTTTATTTTTATTTTTGTTCTCTTTGCTTCACTCTAGTTGTTTCTTGTTTGTTTATGCAAGGGTCTTTGGAATCGGAAGAGCTACTTTTTGATCCAGAGATAGCAAGGACAGAAAGAACAATTAGAAAAGTAATCAGAGAATAAAGGAAAACTGCAAAAGAAGAAGATATGGCTGAGAATAATGTTGCACAGAGAAGACGCACTATGGCTGACTATGCTACTCCATCTGCTGAAAGTGTCTCGACCAGCATTGTGAGCCCTGCTATTCAGGCCAACAATTTTGAGATTAAACCAGCTCTTCTACAGCTGGTGCAGCAGAATCAGTTTGGGGGAAGTCAGACTGAAAATCCAAACTTGCACATTGCCAACTTCTTACAGCTCTGTGATACTATTAAGTATAATGGAGCCAGTGATGATGCCATACAGTTACGACTCTTTCCATTTTCCTTGAAGGATAAAGCCAAGAGCTGGCTACAAGCCCAGCCTCAGGGAAGCATTTCTACTTGGGATGATTTGGTTAGTAAGTTTCTCACTCGGTATTTCCCTCCTTCCATGTTCGTGAAGATAAGAAGTGAGATTGCTTGCTTTACTCAGAATCAGGGAGAATCACTCTATGAAGCATGGGAAAGGTTCAAGGAGCTTCTTAGAAAATGTCTTCACCATTCTTTTGAGATTTGGCAACAAGTACAAATCTTTTGCAAAGGGTTGAGTCATCCTACTAGAGCAATGGTTGATGCATCTGCAGGTAGGTCTATAAATACTAAAACTCCTGAAGAAGCTCTAGAACTATTTAAGATCATGGCTACCAATGAATATCAATTACCTAGTGGGAGAGCAGCAGTTAAACAGGGAATGTTGGAGCTTAGTGTTGTTGATTCTATACTTGCACAGAATCAGACTATTATGTAACATATTGTCAACCTTACTAAGCAAGTTGGTAATATACAAGTGAATGCAGTTAATCATCAAGGTCTGACTTGTGATTTTTGTGGAGGTAACCATGTTAATGGGCAATGTGAGGCTGGAAATTCAGTTGTCAACATTTCAGAGCAGGTGAATTATATGGGAAACCCTTCAAGGCCACAAAGTAATCTTTTCTCTAATACTTACAATCCAGGCTGGAGGAATCATCCCAATTTCTCTTGGAAGAATCAAGCTATACCATTGAATGCTCAGCTCGAACAGAAGTCTCCTCTAGAGATTACAGTAGAGAAACTCTCTTTGCAGACCTCAGTTTTTATGCAACAGACTTCAGCTTTTATGGAAGAGTCAAGGGCCAATTATAAGAATCATGAGGCGGCAATTAGAAGTCTTGAGAATCAGGTGGGGCAAATTGCCAAACAGCTTCAAGAAAGACTTCCAGGTAGTTTGCCCAGTGATACTGTTGTCAATCCAAAGGAGCAATGTCATGCAATTACACTGATAAGTGGTAAGACTTTGGAAAGACAAATGAAAGAAGCACCTGATTCAGCAGAAAGTGAAAAAACTGATGTTCTTATTGTGGATGTTTCAACTCAAGAATACTGTATTGAAGAAGTTAAAGAGGAACAATCAGGAGTGTAGAGAAAAAAGAAAAAGTTGGAGCAGAAGGAAGTGGTTGATCCTTCACTTTATGCTAAACTTCCATACCCTCAAAGATTCAGAACGGAGATTCAAGAAAAGCGGTTTTCCAAGTTCTTAGATGTTTTCAAAAAGCTGCATATAAATATTCTTTTTACTGAAGCACTTGAGCAGATGCCCTCATATGTGAAGTTCATGAAAGATTTGCTCTCTAAGAAGAGGAAGTTGGAAGAAGATGAGACTGTAGCACTTACTGAGGAGTGTAGTGCCATTATCCAGAGGAAACTTCCACCGAAGTTAAGAGATCCAGGAAGTTTTAATATTCCTTGCACCATTGGAAAGTTGAATGTTGAGAAAGCTTTATGTGACTTAGGGGCTAGTATTAATTTGATGTCATTGTCTATCTTGCGCAAGCTGGGAATTGATAAAGTTAAGCTTACCATGGTTTCTTTTCAATTAGCAGATCGATCAGTCAGACATCCATATGGTATTGTGGAACATTTACTAGTGAAGGTTGGTAAATTTATTTTCCCAGTTGACTTTGTAGTCTTGGATATAGACGAGGATGCTGATATTCCGTTAATTCTGGGGAGATCATTCCTAGCTACATCAGGAGCATTAATTGATGTCCCTAGAGGAGAACTTATTTTGAGGGTAGATGGAGATCAAGTTACTATAAATGTTTTTAATAAGTCTGCCCTAACATGAGATCTTTATGCCCCTGTTAATTGCATTCAAGGTATATTTCAAAAGGGGTTTGATAATAAGAACTCTTCTTTGTCCATTAATGCGGATCTGCTCACTCCTAAGATTGTCAATGAAAAGGAGAACAGTCCTCCTTTATTTGAGATTGCTAAGACAAAGAAAGGTCCTCCCATTTTCCATGGTTCGCTGCAAGCTAATCCTTTTCTTGTTAAAAAATTGAGACCTCCATGGCCTGATGAGACTTTTCATGCTAAGGTGTATTCAGAATATCATCCTGGTTCAAGTCAAGTCCTTAACATTTGTGGGGATTCCAAAGGCAGTGGCAAAGTGTGGAGACAAAAAGCTGATAAAAGAAAAATGTCATCCTACTTCTCTTGCTTCAAGCCACCGTGATTAATTGAAAAGGCAACATCGAGCTAATGACGTCAAACAAGCGCTTTTTGGGAGGCAACCCGAATTTTCTCTCCTTTTCTCTTTTATTTTTATTTTTGTTTTTGTTTTTATTTTGTTATTTTCTTATTTTATTGACTAACACTTTTTTTCTATTTTGAAGTTTGCTAATGTTGAGTCGGCTTAGGTGCCTCCCTGAGTTCGGAGTCTTTGTAGGGGGATGTATATAGTTGTCGGCCGCCAAAAAGAGTTTTTCTTTTCCTTTCTTGCATTTAATTCATTTTGTTATTTATTCTTTTTGTGTTTTTTTGTCATCATCATTCCTATTGTGTTTTGAGTCATTTTGTGCATGCCGATGTGTTGAATTGAATATCCAATGATTGTTTGAATGGTGGATTGATATGATTTCTTGGGATAGTACATGAGAATTTATGAGTTGCATTTATCTCTATTATTTCAATTGTGTATGGATGTTCTTTCCATCTTTATGATTGATAGACCTTGGATTATACATGCATGTCAAGCTTAGAGAAAGTTTATGAGATTGTATGTATATGGATGATTTGCATCTTGAAGTTGTTTGATTCTCTCTAGAGGCGAAATCCTAGGCAGTGCATGATTAAGGAAATAATAAGGGCCTTCTTTGGACCGTTTGAGCCTTTCAAGCTAACCTGTATACACAGTTTATCCCTAGGTCCCTTTTGCAGCTTTGTTATTGTTTGGCCTCTATTTCTTTTTTTTTTACCCATATTTTCCTTTTTCCATACCCATATGAAAAAAAGAAAAAGAAAAAAAAAACTTCTCTCTTACATAACCTCTGTTGAGTGTAAATTTTGTATTATTTTATTATTCAAGTCTTCGTTATTTTTGTGCATAAAGTTTTGTGGAGCTGAAAATTTTGAAAAAAAAAGGAATTGAAAAAAAAAGAAAAAAAAAGAAGAAAAAGTCCACCCAAAGTATTGCAAAGAAATAAGTTTGGGGGTGGAGGTTGTTAAAAAAAAATGATGAATGTTGTATTGATTCTTTTGCTCCATTTTGCACTTGTCTTATATTTTGAGGTTTGAATTTTAAAATTTGCATGATTTTGTATCTCAACTTTTGTTTTCATTTTCCTATCACTTCTTTCTTAACTCATACCCTTGGCTTTACATTACAAGCTTATAAAGTCTCTTTTGATCCTTGGTTGTGTGTTGTTTACATTAGTGGAGAGAGAGATAAAAAATAACCTTATAGATGTGGGTTTGATGTGCATTTGTTGTTTTATAAACTCATTTGGGCTTGTACTCTATGAGGAGATTGGGTCTTTCATTCATGTTTTTGGGAAGTCATTTGTGCATAAGAGTTGCATGTGAGAGACGTTGTGATAATTGGATTGTTCATGTGTGATACTTTGGAATTAGATTGTGAAGCAGTTTCTGAGGATATGAATGATTTTTAATACCCGGTATTGCCATGTTTGAGTCTGCTTTGAGTTTTAGTTTTGTTTTATTTTGATTTTCTTTTACTTGAGGACAAGAAAAAGCTTAAGTTTGGGGGAGTGATGAACCTGCAAAAATTCATATTTTTACGGTTCAAAATCTTGGGTTTTCATCATCTTTTAATCTTTTTGATTGAGTTTGTTCTCAAATTTCTTTTATTTTTAGTTATTCTAAATTATATTTTAATTGTGTGATTTTATGTGTTTTTGTTAGGTATTTGCATATAGAAAAATTGGACACTTGAATGATGAAGAAAAGCTGAAAAATCAAGTCAGGAGCTCGTTGAGCGCTGAGCGCTAGAATCCCACCGCCTGAGCGCTAGTCTAGCGCTTGAGCGGCTGGCGGTGGGCGCTTGAGCACTAGTTGCGAACTTGCGCACCGTTACTTGAGTGACTGAGCGCTTGAGCGCTGGAGAATGAGCGCCCGAATTTGGACGCTGCATAACATGCGGCGTGAAATTCTTATAAAAAAAGAAAGTTTTGCCAAATTGAACACATCTTTTCACACTTTTCTTTTTACATACTCTTAGACACTCTGCGACAGCCGTCAAGACAACTTAATCCTAATTTGGTGTGGGCGCATCAAGACTTGAAGATTAGGAATTCTCTTCAATCTTTCCACTAATTATCAATGGAGTTTGTCATCTTCTATTCTTTGTTTTGTTCTTTCCCTATGTGTAACTAACTTCCCCTCGTTAGGGGGATGACGGATCTTGATACTTTGATGATGTAATTTCTTTTATGGGTTTAATGCATGTTTTTATCTCATGATTTACGTGTTTATCTCTGTTCTTAATGCTTTTCTAAACCTGATCAATTTGGGAATGATGAATTGGGTTTATGTATGATTTGGGAAAATTTGCATAAACCTAGAACTTGTGATAAACACCATAATTTCTACAATTGCTAGGGATAGACGTTGTGGGTTATGTGGTCTTTCTTTTAATTCCCTCGTGCTTGATAATGCCTTTCTAATTGGAGTTAGACTAAGGGATTAGTTAATTTCAATCAGCGTAAGAGGATTAATATACCAAGGGATTGGGTATTAATTAATGTTGGGAATTGACCATAAATCATTAAAATAGAACATGTTTTAAACCAATATTTAGAAGTGCATTTGAAAGAGTTCAAGTGAAGTCTGAACCCTAACACTTTCTTATTATTGATTTCATCTCTTGTTAAATTGCTTGATTTTACTTTGTTTAGTTTTAATTACTTTCTTTTAATTATCTTTATTTTCACTTTTTTCTAACTTCCATCTTTTGATTGGCTTAAATAGTGTTAATTTAACGAATTTGGTAATTAGCGATATAATCCTCGTGGGATGATTCTCTTTTCACTACTTTATTACTTTTTGTGATTCGGTGCACTTGTCGATTTTCACATCACTGGTAATGGCGTAGGTGATCTCACCTCTTTGTATGTCTATTCTATATTGTATTTATAATTTAAAAAATGTTGAGCAAGAAGTTGAGCGAGAAGCTGAATAAGAGCAGATTCTTGTTGAGGACGCTAAGTTTTGAAGAAATAGAGATGTCGTGTTTCCTTGGATATTTGAGATTGACATTTCTTAGAGGATCAGAGGCATGGAACGTTGATTTGGATAAAGAGCGTATTTACTACTTGGGCGACCTAAATATTAGATTGAGTAGACAACAACTTGGACATCATTACTTTAGTGTTAATATTTACGTACAACTAGAGTTTCCAATATCTATTAGACAGTACTGGGGGACATACTATCGTACCCCTAGTGAGGTCAGTATTATGTCATCTGCGCTGACTCCTGTCCGTAGGACTTCACGTCAAGCTGGATTCTTGCCTGCGGAGGAATCTGAGGAGGACCCATCTGAGGGTTCTACTGTCTAGTAGGACTTGGGCAACATGTTAGTTTAAGTTAAAGTTTAAATATTTTGAAGGTTTAGTTTGTAAATATCTAAGTATGACAATACTAAAGACTTGTATATGTATATTGATGTAAATTATTTGTGACAATATTGTTATGTTTTATTTTCTGCTAAGTCTATCTTATTATTATTAAGAAATTTTACAACTCGTATTAATATTACAAGCACAATTTCTAATGAAGGGGTAATTTTGTAATTAAGTAACATAAAATGTGGCACCCTACAGTGGGTGTTATATTAGTTGGTATCAGAGCCCAAGTTAGAGTCTTTTGGGTTTGTGGTTAGATCTGTCTTGTTTAAGTTGTGTAATTCTTTGTGTTTGTTTTCTGAAAGAAAATAATTTATTTGGAAGATTAACTTCAACTCTTCTTTGTGTTGTTTAGTCTATTTGAGAATACGAAATGGCTGGATGAGGAAGAGGACATATACGAGGGCAGGAGCTGGAAATGGTGGCGATGACAACCAAAATATGGCTGCATTTGTCGCAGCAATACAACGGATGGCTGAGGTTATTGCACAGCAAAATCAAAGAGCAACTGAGGATGCTCACAGCTTGTCAGAATTTCAGAGGAATAATCCACCGAAATTTCATGGAGAGTTTGATCCAGAGAAAACTGATCTGTGGATCAAAGAACTGGAGAAGATATTTGACGGCATGGGTTGTATTGATGAAAGGAAGCTTACTTTCACAACTTTTGTGCTAGTCGGTGATGGAGAGGCTTGGTAGGCAGGAGCCCGGAGATTAATTCAAGCTGAAGGGAGAGTTGTGACATGGCAGCTCTTCAAACAAAAGTTTCTGGGAAAGTATTTCCCAGCTAGTGTTTGACATGCTAAGGAAATGGAATTCCTTAGTTTGAGATAAGGAGCGGTGACCGTAAGTGAGTATGCGGCAAGGTTCGAAAGCTTGTCTAAGTTTTCGAGGTATTTCCAAATGCACCCAGATGAAGAGTGGAAGTGCAGGAAATTCAAAGAGGGGTTGAGGCTTGACATCAAGCGAGCTTTAGCAACTGTGGATATTGATCAGTTTCTGGTATTATTGGATAAATGCCAAAAGGTGGAAGAAATTGATCATCTACGTGAAGCGAGGAATAAGAACTTTGGACCAACACGGTTCCAAAGAGGAAGGGGTAACGGTGGCAACCGTTATCAACAGAAACCATATGCCAAACCAGCAGGAAGTCAGAATCGGCAACAATCATTTGGAGGAAGTTTGAGTGGCAGTAGGGCGGTTTCAACTGGAACTTCTGCACTTAAATGTTTCAAGTGTGGAAAAGGACATCTCACCAAGGACTGCCAGCATAAAAGGGTGATTTGTTATCGATGTGGAAAGCCTGGACATTTTTCTAGAGAGTGTGATCAGCAGAAGGCGGACCCATCTGTGGGAAGTGTTCGCACTGCAAGGCCACAGGCGGGTGGTCGAGTGTATACTATAAGCAGGGAGGAAGCCGCTAAATCTGAGGACTTGATCATAGAGGAGTGTGCTATTGAAGGTAATCCTTTAATCGTATTATATGATTTTGGAGCAACACATTCTTTCATTGCATGTGATTATGTGGAGCGTTTGGGATTGACTGTGACTATATTGCAATATGATTTGAGTGTGGTTACTCCTACTGATAAGCCTGTGATAACTACAAAAGTATGTTTGAATTGCCCTGTATGTGTTAGGGATAGAATCTTTCATGTGGATTTGATTTGTTTACCTCTTTCCAAGATTAATATAATCTTAGGAATGGATTGGTTATCCTCTAACCATATCCTGATAGACTGTTCCAATAAGAAATTAGTTTTTTCTGAGGTTAAGGATTCTAGATTCCTAACGACTATTCAAGTGGAAGCTTGTTTGAAGGAAGGAGATCAAGGGTATTTGTTGATGTCTTCTTTGAAGGTTCACTGTGAAGATGTCTTGAAAGATATTTTCATTGTTAATGAATTCCCTGAGGTATTTCTTGAAGATATACCTGGGCTACCTCCGAAAAGGGAAATCAAATTTTCTATTGATTTAGTACCTGGAGCTGGACCTATATCTATGGCGCCTTACAAGATGTCGCTAGTAAAGTTGGCAGAGCTTAAGAAACAGCTAGAGGATTTATTGGAGAAGCAATTTGTGAGACCAAGTGTATCACCATGGGGAGCTCCAGTATTGTTAGTAAAGAAGAATGATGGGACTTCTCGTCTATGTGTAGACTATCGGCAATTGAATAAGGTTACGATCAAGAACAAGTATCCACTACCAAGAATTGATGATCTGATGGACCAATTGCGAGGAGCCGTAATATTTTCCAAGATTGACTTACGTTCTGGTTATCACCAGATATGTGTGAAGGTGGAGGATATTCCAAAAATTGCATTTCGTACGCGATATGGGCATTACGAGTATCAAGTGATGCCTTTTGGAGTGACTAATGCACCTACGATATTCATGGACTTCATGAATCAGATTTTTCGTTCATACTTGGATAAGTTCATTATTGTCTTTATTGATGACATTTTGATTTATTCTCGAAGTCAGGAGGAACATGCTGAACATCTCAGAGTGGTTCTCCAGATTCTGAGGGAGAATAAGTTATATGCCAAGTTGTCCAAATGTGAATTTTGGTTGAGCGAAGTTCAATTTTTGGGGCACATTATATCGACGGATGGAATTGAGGTTGATGCTTCAAAGATGCAGACAGTTATCGAATGAGAGAGACCGAAGACTGTATCAGAGATCTGTAGTTTCATCGGATTGGCCGGTTACTATCGACGATTTATTGAGGGGTTTTCGAAGATTGCAGGACCTCTTACCTAACTTACATGAAAGAATCAACCGTTTGTGTGGACTGAAGCATGCGAGGAAAGTTTTCAGGAGTTGAAACGATGACTGACTACTTCACCGATTTTGATTTTGCCTGATCCGAATGAACCTTTCGAAGTGTATTGTGATGCTTTGTACCAAGGATTGGGTTGTGTACTTATGCAGAACCTGTAACACCCCAAAATTTTCTATCTTGTAAACAGTAATTTTGACAGTTAACAAAATTTTACTGTTTAGTAATTTTTGGATGCTGTAAAGTTATTTTGATTATTCCATCAGCGTATTTGATCGTTTTGAATGATTTACTCCGTGTCAGGAAAATAAAAATTTTTGGGCGGGGGAAAACTTTATGTAATTTAATTTTTACCGTTAGGTTTTAATTATTTTACGTGATCTGATTTGATATTTGTGTGTTTTCTAATATTTGTGATTTTGTGGATGATTATGAATTTTTTTCTGTATGTGGGCCTAGGTGGTCCTATGTGGACCCAGGTGGCCATACTTGGGCCCAGGTGGGTCCCGCAAAGTAAAATTTTTTCTACGGATAGAAAAATTTGTACTGTTTAGATGGAGACAGGGGATCTTACTAAACCTGAATCTGGAAACAGTTTTTATAATTTTCCTTTACTGTATTTTGTACTGTATTTAATTATCGGATGATAAAAATACAGTAAATATATTCTTTCGTGTGGTTATAACAGATAAAAATAAAATTCTATACTGTTAAGTCAACAATGGTGGTTTGGATATCCACCATCGATTTAATCACCATTGGAGATTTAATCTTGATTTAATCAACGGTGGAGATTTGATCTTAAAAGTGAATAGGATCAATTATAACGGTTGGATGGAAATTAAATCAAGGGTAGAGATTTAGTCTTATAAATGGCTATGACCATTATCAACCCTTGGATGTAGATTTAATCAATTGTGGAGATGGATCATTAATGACCATTAGATTTGGATTTAGATTAATGGTGGAGAATTGGTCATCAAAAATAACTACAACCATTTTGGACCCTTGGATGTAAAGTTTAAATGTGTAATCTTGACCCTTCATTTTGGAGACACATTCAATGGTTAGGATTGCAAGCCAAAAATGATCCAATGGCTCAAATAAAGTCTTCCATCTATAACCTAAACCTAATAGCTATTTTAATCCAAACCATTCTTTTAATCAATGGTTAGGATGGCTTAGGATGATGGCTATGAATTTTGTCACATTTTATGAAGCATGGAAGGGGGGACGGTTTGGAAATGCAAGGGAGAGGGGAGACAACTTTGAATAGGCTTTTTAGGCTAAAGAAAAAAATGAAGGCAATAGCCAAGTGTCAAGACCATTTGTAACCATTGGATAGAAAGTGTGTAGAAAAGATCTTGACCTTCCATTTTTTGAAGATGCATCTTATGGTTAGGATTTAGTCAACAAAAGTGGCTAGGTTAATTAGTTAAGTAATTAGATAATTTAACTTAATTATCGTAGTAGCTTAATTAACTAAGTGAACTAATTTAATTGCTAAATAATTAGAAGCTAGATAAATATTTAATTATCTAGAAATATGACATGACCATAAGAATGTAATTAAATAATTAAAATATAGTTATAAAATCCTAACTAAACTAATTTAAGAGAAACTAAATGAATTAATTATTTAATTAAGGAGTAATTAAGAATTAAAATAGAATCAAGACTTAGTTAATTTCCCCTTGGACTCCCACGGCTGCAAGGTGCTTCTCCAAGGTTCTTGAATGGACTTTTATGACCAATGGATGACATTTAGTGACTTAGACCATGTGAAGACCATGTGCATGCATGTGATAGCCTTCAATTGTACTAAATAAATTTCTATCTCTCCATTCTTTCACTCCTACGGCTGCCCACTTCAATTCAACCCTCTATTTTTATTTTTTATCACACTTAGTAACACAAAGACCATTCTCTCTCTTCTCTCTCTTCCAATTTGTCAAGAACACCAAGAACAACACCATGAACTTCACCTTCTTCCTTCCTAGAGTTATTCGGTCACCACCCATAGAACCACTTCCAATCTTCCATAATTTTATCTAGCTATATATCTTGAATCCTCTCATCAATCCAAAACACTTTCATGTTAGGAACTTCTCAAAATTCTATCATCTACAACCTTGTCCTTCAAGTTAAATATCAAAAAGTTTATATTTTTCTTCTTGTGAGGAATTCGGTCAACCACCCTAAGACCACCTTTCAAGTTTGTTTAATTTAATCCAACCATATATCTTGAATCCTTACCTTATTCTAAGACTCTTTGATGTTGGAGACTTTCTCTAAATCATTCATCTTCATGGGCTTTCTTCAAGAGCCAAGTTATAGGGTATTTGTGGTGAAGTGTAAGGAAACTTCATTTCTTCTCTCTTTTTCATGTTCTATACCATGTTTGATCCATGGTTCCTCTTAATCAAACTTAGTATACTAATTTCTATGTATTTTGTTTTGTATTTGAGAAGCCTTTGGTGGTGAAGGACTTGGAAAAAGAAGCAAATCAAGAAGCTTTTGAGGATCTTCAAGAGGTAAGAGGGAGATCCATCTCACCAACCAAGTATGGTGGTGAGAGATAGTTTTATATTTGATGGATGGTGAATCCATGTGAGGATTCCAATCCATGGTCATGTAATAATTTATGTGTGTTTATGAGCTTTGATTTATTTGCTTATGCTTGATATGCTTTGTATGATTTTATGGCTTTGATGATATGCTTATATTATGCATGATAAGTATATGGCATGCTTATAGTATTTATGATGAAATATATATATGTGTATGTCATGATGTGGTGATGAAAAGGAATTCAATTTTTGGCTCCAATAGCCAAAGGAGAGGGTTCGGTTTTTGATGCCCTTGATTAGAGTTCTTGTTGAAATTTTTCAAGAATAAGGGAATTAATTTTTGGGTCCTTAGAACAATGAGAATTTCAGCCAAAACACCTCAAAATAGGTGTTCACAAATTAATATTTTCATGAAAAATGAAAATGGATTATTTGAAGAGTATGAAAAATAAACAAAGGGTTTGTTTTTCAAGAAAACAAGAAGTCAGTCTTTGAGGAATTTTTATTGATTTATTTTGTGTAAAAAGATCCTAAGTGTTTTTCTAAATATGAGTTTTGAATAAAACGGGCAAACATTGATTTTAAGGATTTGCAAAGAAAGTGAAAAAAGATTTGTAAAGAAAGTGAAAAAGGATTTGAACAAATGAGTTTGTTTTTATAACCATCGATATTTCGGTTTTGAAAATAAAATTTTAATGATTTTGTTTGTGTAAAACCATATCAATTTAGAAGGAAAAATATTTTGATAATAGTCATGTCCACGTTTTCAAAGGCTTGTAATGCATTGATTTTGATGAAACAAAGTGATTTTCCAAGTGAAAATATAATTAATTTAATACAAGAAATTTGAAAAGGGAATCAGAGTATTTTAGCACTTGAGAAATGAATTTTTATATAAATGGAAAAGAGAGGTTTCAAGTGAGCCTCAATTTATTTTAAAAAGAATTTATTTTTGTTAAAATTGATTTTAAAAAAAATGAAGAATACAATAGTGATTTGGTATTTTCTAACGTGTAACTCATCCGTTGGATTTTGAAAAGCGTTAGTAATTTTTAAAGTTAGAAACATTGATTTAATTCAATGGAATTGTAAATTTGTGGAATATACTATGAAAAAGATTTTCTTGAGTAAGAAGATATATTAAATGAAATAGAAAGTTATATTATTTTGAGGAAGGTTGATTTGGGAAAAATGGAGAATATAATGGTATTCTAAAAATTTACTAACGTATAACTTATTTTCAAGTTTTGAAGTACATTAGAAAATGTTAAGTTTTGAAATGTTGATTTATATCAATGGAAAAGTGATTTTGTGAATTATATTTTGGAAAAGGATTTCTTGAGTAAAGAAATGTGGAAAAAGATTTTCTTGAGTAAAGAAAATGTGTTAAATAAAGTATAAAGTCATATTATTTTGAGAAAAGTGGAAATGGAATTTTTGAAGAAATGAGAAATATTTTCTGTAATGGAATTGTGGTGAAAAAAATTTATTTACGTATCTTAAAAATGTAATTTTTAAAGTATGTGATTTGAAATATAGTAAAATATTTCTAAGTGTTTGGAAATACAGTAAAATATTTTTATGCGATTTGAAATATGATAAAATATTACTACGAGATTGGAGATGCGTTGAAACATTTTAAGTGATTTGAATTACGTTTAAATATTTTATGTAATTTGAACTACTGTTGAAAAATCACTATATGATTTAAAAGTGATAGAATATTTTTACGTGATTGTGAAAATGATGGAAAATCGTTATGTGAGTTGGAAAGTGTTTTAAATATTTTGAGAATGATGAAAAATGTTTTATGTGACTTAAAAGAATGATTTTTAAGTTACGCAATTTTGAAAACGATAAAAAATTATTATTTAATTTGAGAAACGTATATTTTTATGCGATTGAGAAAAATATTAAAAAATTTAATACGTGATTTAAAAGGGCAACAGAAGAGTTGCAGTATTGTGAAAACGTAACAGAAACATTTTGAAATTGTGAAAATGAAATGAAAATGTTGCGCAATTTTGTGAAAACACGACGAAAGAGTTTTATAACAATGAAAATATGATAATATGATTTTTCTATTGAAAATACAGTATAAATACTGTAGAACCAGTATATGGATGCTGTGTGAGAAAATGACATGTTTTGCCTGTGATTGGCATTTGGTGCATTATACGTGCATTGAAAAAATATGCGTTGAAGCATATGATTACATTGAACAAATGAAATTGAAAAGATTTGGCGCTTTAGGGTTGGACTTGCATTGATATATTCGTGCATTGTATAAAATATAGCTAATAGCTATTATGGCCCTTGTGGTTGAAGAGGGAATGAGAATTGACAGTGAGGTCTATGATGGGTCTTGGGGGCGTTGAGGCGTGGTGGTCGACTAGTGGACAGTTAGCGAGTACCCTGTGCCACTTGGCGATGCAGTCCGTTGCAACGCATTGACGATACCCGACAAGAACACGATTCTTTTCAACGACTGGGAGATTGTCTTTGGGCTAAGGCTGACAATTAACCAGAGCATTCTTCTCAAAATTGTGAAAACCTCCATGGAGTTGTTTTTGATAAACTGAGTCTTTGTGCATATGCATAAATCTGAGCATTTATATCTGTATGATATATTAATTGAGGAATGTTGGCCATGACAATTGTTTTGAGTACTTGGATGATGATTGAACTGATAAATGATTAGATGATGATAGTTGATTAATCGATAGCATAATTATGGTATGATCTATCTGTATGATATTCTTGTTTGTGTTATCTCTGTCTGCTATGTTGGTATTGGTGTAGGTGATCTCACCTCTTTGTTATATTATTTTGCTTTGTCTGTATTGTTAAAATTATACTTGTAGAAGGAATGAGTTGTCTTAGACATAACGAGTGGTAGATACTCGAGATTGATGGAAACATTGAAAAGTGGTGTCTCAAGTTCGAAGATGTCTTAGGGTAGACAAGGAGTAAAGTTCTGATGCATCAAGTTGATACAAGAGAAGGAACGAGTATGTTAAGATTTAATGTTAGTGTTGTACCGTGCTATTAAGTAGGACCCGTCATGGGGTTTACTACTGTTAAAAAAAATAAGTCTGTTAATTTTATATTTCTCTTTAAATTGTGATATTAATTGGTGTCAATATTGCATAATGAATAGTTGAAATATGATTTTCAATATTACCTAATATTTTTAGTAAATTTACGTTTCAGTAAAGAAGAAATTTTGAAACCCATCTTTTATAACTCAAACTTTGTGCGAACTTCTTTTCAGATTATGAGTCGAGAGTCAGAAATGTGATGCCCTAATGAGGGTGTTACATTAGTTGGTATCAGAGCACGGTTTGAGTCTTTTGGGGTTTGTGGTTAGGTCTATTTTGCTTGTGTTGTGTTCTCTGTGTTTGTTTTCTGAAAGAAAATAATGTTATTTATAATGAATATTAGATCCATTGTATTTCGATCCGCACGCCTCAATTATACTTGTGTAAAAGTGGAACATGTTACTAGTAATGCAGTTGCAGCTACGGGAGCAACAGGAGCAATGTGGAAAGACGACTGCACGAACAAAGGACCGCTGTTTAGTGGGAACTGGAATTTGAAGTTCAAAATCTGATGGAAGAGAATCAGTCTTGGAATATATGATTTCGTAATTTTGGAACCTGGTATTTCTTTTAGGATATTGAGAAAGTAATTGATTTCGAAGGAAGATGTATTTACAACCATTGAGGAAAGCAAAAGCAGTAAGTGATGTGAAAGAAGGTAATTAATGAAGGAATGTACGTCAAGAAAACAATTCACGAAAAAGTTGGACACATTTTCCCAGAGATTATGCTCTTTGAAAATAGAGTTTTCTATTAGTAAAATTTTTGATAGTAAAGGAAGTTATTACTCTGAATGGAGCGGGAGTGTTCTGAGCGGAAGATTTAAACAATGGAGATTGTGTCATTGGAGCTAATCCTATAAACCATACTGAATATTTCTGTGAGTGACCTATTCTTTATAACATATGATTGAGTAGATCAATTATATGTTAGAGTTATTCGTTATCCTCTGATTTGTTTACTTCTGTTTCTATTCTTAGCTAATCGAGCTATTTAAGTTATTCAAATTGTTGTTATAGATCAAAACTTTGTATTAGTTCGATCTGTTGTTTAAAATTTTTGTGTTAGTTTGATCTGTTTCATAAACAGACTTGGTCTTTGAAAATGAATTAGTTATTTTCCAACCATATCCAATGAGATTATTTCAACAGAGCGTGAGTAATCCAAAGAAAATTTATTCTTGAAAATCGGGTTACATCCAATTCTTTGCTGGATATGTTCGATAACAGGTTCGATTCGTTTTGTTATCTTCCAGGATGTTTTCTTTCATCTCCTGCAATTGAACGAACAAGAAATGATATTCCTATTTAACTCTATATCATAGTATTTGGTATAGTGCTGTGGAAAGAAGAACTCGGTTAGTGAGACATTTCCTATTAAAAGCAAAAATCTAGAATATGTAGTGATACGAGGATAAGGAAATTTTAAGTAATACATTACATTAGTTGGTATCAGAGATATGGAAATTCTTTCTTTCTAGAGTAACATTCAACATCTTCAGTAATTATAGGAGTCTGAGATATTTGTTTGATCAGGAGAAGTTGAATATCAGCAAAGAGATTTTGTTGGTTAGAATAGTATAGCAAGATGTAAGAGAGGAAGCTTCATGAGAATTGGAAAATAAGATAAAAGAGTAATGTTCATATTTATTTTGAGGGTGTGAAGTCATGGTTATTAAATTTCGAGGACGAAATTTCTTTTTAGAGGGGGAGTAATGTAACACCCCAAAATTTCCTATCTTGTAAACAATAATTTTTGATTAAGCTAATTTTACTATTTAGTAATTTTTGGATGCTGTAAAATTATTTTGATTATTCCATCAGCGTATTTGATCGTTTTAAGTGATTTACTCCGTGTCAGGAAAATAAAAATTTTTGGGCCGAGAAAAACTTTACGTAATTTAATTTTTACCATTAGGTTTTAATTATTTTACGTGATCTGATTTGATATTTGTGTGTTTTCTAATATTTGTAATTTTGTGGATGATTATGAATTTTTTTTCTGTATGTGGGTTCAGGTGGTCCTATGTGGGCCTAGGTGGCCATACATGGGCCTAGGTGGGTCCCGCAAAATAAAATTTTTTTATACTAATAGAAAAATTTGTACTGTTTAGATGGAGACAGGGGATCTTACTAAATCTGAATCTGGAAACAGTTTTTATAATTTTTCTTTACTGTATTTTGTACTATATTTAATTATCAGATGATAAAAATACAGTAAATATATTCTTTCGTGGGGTTATAATAGATAAAAATAAAATTCTATATTGTTAAGTCAACATTGGTGGTTTGGATATCCACCATCGATTTAATCACCGTTGGAGATTTAATCTTGATTTAATCAACGGTGGAGATTTGATCTTAAAAGTGAATAGGATCAATTATAACGGTTGGATGGAAATTAAATCAAGGGTAGAGATTTAATCTTATAAATGACTATGACCATTATCAACCCTTAGATGTAGATTTAATCAATGGTGGAGATGGATCATTAATGACCATTGGATTTGGATTTAGATCAATGGTGGAGAATTGGTCATCAAAAATGACTACAACCATTTTGGACCCTTGGATGTAAAGTTTGAAGGTGTAATCTTGACCCTTTATTTTGGAGACACATTCAATGGTTAGGATTGCAAGCCAAAAATGATCCAATGGCTCAAATAAAGTCTTCCATCTATAACCTAAACCTAATAGCTATTTTAATCCAAACCATTCTTTTAATCAAGGGTTAGGATGGCTTAGGATGATGGCTATGAATTTTGTCACATTTTATGAAGCATGGAAGGGGGGACGGTTTGGAAATGCAAGGGAGAGGGGAGACAACTTTGAATAGGCTTTTTAGGCTAAAGAAAAAGATGAAGGCAATAGCCAAGTGTCAAGACCATTTGTGACCATTGGATAGAAAGTGTGTAGAAAAGATCTTGACCTTCCATTTTTTGAAGATGCATCTTATGGTTAGGATTTAGTCAACAAAAGTGGCTAGGTTAATTAGTTAAGTAATTAGATAATTTAACTTAATTATCCTAGTAGCTTAATTAACTAAGTGAACTAATTTAATTGCTAAATAATTAGAAGCTAGATAAATATTTAATTATCTAGAAATATGACATGACCATAAGAATGTAATTAAATAATTAAAATATAGTTATAAAATCCTAACTAAACTAATTTAAGAGAAACTAAATGAATTAATTATTTAATTAAGGAGTAATTAAGAATTGAAATAGAATCAAGACTTAGTTAATTTCCCCTTGGACTCCCACGGCTGCAAGGTGCTTCTCCAAGGTTCTTGAATGGACTTTTATGACCAATGGATGACATTTAGTGACTTAGACCATGTGAAGACCATGTGCATGCATGTGATAGCCTTCAATTGTACTAAATAAATTTCTATCTCTCCATTCTTTCACTCCTACGGCTGCCCACTTCAATTCAACCCTCTATTTTAATTTTTTATCACACTTAGTAACACAAAGACCAATCTCTCTCTTCTCTCTCTTCCAATTTGTCAAGAACACCAAGAACAACACCATGAACTTCACCTTCTTCCTTCCTAGAGTTATTCGGTCACCACCCATAGAACCACTTCCAATCTTCCATAATTTTATCTAGCTACATATCTTGAATCCTTTCATCAATCCAAAACACTTTCATGTTAGGAACTTCTCAAAATTCTATCATCTACAACCCTGTCCTTCAAGTTAAAGATCAAAAAGCTTATGTTTTCCTTCTTGTGAGGAATTCGGTCAACCACCCTAAGACCACCCTTCAAGTTTTTTTAATTTAATCCAACCATATATCTTGAATCCTTACCTTATTCTAAGGCTCTTTGATGTTGGAGACTTTCTCTAAATCATTCATCTTCATGGGCTTTCTTCAAGAGCCAAGTTATAGGGTATTTGTGGTGAAGTGTAAGGAAACTTCATTTCTTCTCTCTTTTTCATGTTCTAAATCATGTTTGATCCATGGTTCCTCTTAATCAAGCTTAGTATACTAATTTCTATGTATTTTATTTTGTATTTGAGAAGTCTTTGGTGGTGAAGGACTTGGAAGAAGAAGCAAATCAAAAAGCTTTTGAGGATCTTCAAGAGGTAAGAGGGAGATCCATCTCACCAACCAAGCATGGTGGTGAGAGATGGTTTTATATTTGATGGATGGTGAATCCATGTGAGGATTCCAATCCATGGTCATGTAATAATTTATGTGTGTTTATGAGCTTTGATTTATTTGCTTATGCTTGATATGCTTTGTATGATTTTATGGCTTTGATGATATGCTTGTATTATGCATGATAACTATATGGCATGCTTATAGTATTTATGATGAAATATATATATGTGTATGTCATGATGTGGTGATGAAAAGGAATTCAGTTTTTGGCTCCAATAGCTAAAGGAGAGGGTTCGGTTTTTGATGCCCTTGATTAGAGTTCATGTTGAAAATTTTCAAGAATAAGGGAATTAATTTTTGGGTCCTTAGAACAATGAGAATTTCAGCCAAAACACCTCAAAATAGGTGTTCACAAATTAATATTTTCATGAAAAATGAAAATGGATGATTTGAAGAGTATAGAAAATAAACAAAGGGTTTGTTTTTCAAGAAAACAAGAATACAGTCTTTGAGAAATTTTTATTGATTTATTTTGTGTAAAAAGATCTTAAGTGTTTTTCTAAATATGAGTTTTGAATGAAATGGGCAAACATTGATTTTAAGGATTTGCAAAGAAAGTGAACAAAGATTTGCAAAGAAAGTGAAAAAGGATTTGCAAAGAAAGTGAAAAAGGATTTGTAAAGAAAGTGAAAAAGGATTTGAACAAATGAGTTTGGTTTTTATAACCATCGGTATTTCGGTTTTGAAAATAAAATTTTAATGATTTTGTTTGTGTAAAACCATATCAATTTAGAAGGAAAAATGTTTTGATAATAGTCATGTCCACGTTTTCGAAGACTTGTAATGCATTGATTTTGAAGAAATAAAGTAATTTTTCAAGTGGAAATATAATTAATTTAATGCAAGAAATTTGAAAAGAGAATCAGAGTATTTTAGCACTTGAGAAATGAATTTTTATGTAAATAGAAAAGAGAGGTTGCAAGTGAGCCTCAATTTATTTTAAAAAGATTTTATTTTTGTTAAAATTAATTTTAAAAAAAATGAAGAATACAATAGTGATTTGGTATTTTCTAACGTGTAACTCATCCGTTGGATTTTGGAAAGCGTTAGTAATTTTTAAAGTTAGAAACATTGATTTAATTCAATGGAATTGTAAATTTGTGGAATATACTGCGAAAAAAGATTTTCTTGAGTAAGAAGATATATTAAATGAAGTAGAAAGTTATATTATTTTGAAGAAGGTTGATTTGGAAATGATTTAGGAAAAATGGAGAATATAATGGTATTTTAAAAATTTACTAACGTATAACTTATTTTCGAGTTTTGAAGTACGTTAGAAAATGTTAAGTTTTGAAACGTTGATTTATATCAATGGAAAAGTGATTTTGTGAATTATATTTTGGAAAAGGATTTCTTGAGTAAAGAAATGTGAAAAAAGATTTTCTTGAGTAAAGAAAATGTGTTAAATAAAGTATAAAGTCATATTATTTTGAGAAAAGTGGAAATGGAATTTTTGAAGAAATGATAAATATTTTCTGTAATGGAATTGTGGTGAAAAAAATTTATTTACGTATCTTAAAAATGTAATTTTTAAAGTATGTGGTTTGAAATACAGTAAAATATTTCTAAGTATTTGGAAATACAGTAAAATATTTTTATGCGATTTGAAATATGATAAAATATTACTCTGCGATTGGAGATGCGTTGAAACATTTTAAGTGATATGAATTATGTTTAAATATTTTACGTAATTTGAACTACTGTTAAAAAATCACTATGTGATTTAAAAGTGATAGAATATTTTTACGTGATTGTGAAAATGATGAAAAATCGTTATGTGATTTAGAAAGTGTTTTAAATATTTTGAGAATGATGGAAAATGTTTTATGCAACTTAAAAGAATGATTTTTAAGTTACGCAATTTTGAAAATGATGGAAAATCATTACGCGATTTGAGAAACGTATATTTTTATGCGATTGAGAAAAATGTTAAAAAATTTAATACGTGATTTAAAGGGGCAACAGAAGAGTTGCTGTATTGTGAAAACGTAACAGAAACGTTTTGAAATTGTGAAAAAGAAATGGAAATGTTGCGCAATTTTGTGAAAACACGACGAAAGAGTTTTATAACAATGAAAATGTGATAATATGATTTTTCTGTTGAAAATACAGTATAAATACTGTAGAACCGGTATATGGATGCTGTGTGAGAAAATGACATGTTTTGCCTGTGATTGGCATTTGGTACATTATACGTGCATTGAAAAAATATGCGTTAAAGCATATGATTACATTGAACAAATGAAATTGAAAAAATTTGGCCCTTTGGGGTTGGACTTGCACTGATATATTCGTGCATTGTATAAAATATAGCTAATAGCTATTATGGCCCTTGTGGTTGAAGAGGGAATGAGAATTGATAGTGAGGTCTATGATGGATCTTGGGGGCGTCGAGGCGCGGCGGTTAACTAGTGGACAGTTGGCGAGTACCCTGTGCCACTTGGCAATGCAGTCCGTTGCAACGCATTGACGATACCCGACAAGAACACGATTCTTTTCAACGACTGGGAGATTGTCTTTGGGCTAAGACTGACAATTAACCAGAGCATTCTTCTCGAAATTGTGAAAACCTCCATGGAGTTGTTTTTGATAAACTGAGTCTTTGTGCATATGCATAAATCTGAGCATTTATATCTGTATGATATATTAATTGAGGAATGTTGGCTATGACAATTGTTTTGAGTACTTGGATGATGATTGAACTGATAAATGATTAGATGATGATAGTTGATTAATGCTGATAGCATGATTATGGTATGATCTATCTGTATGATATTGCTGTTTATGTTATCTCTGTGCTGCCATATTGGTATTGGTGTAGGTGATCTCACCTCTTTGTTATATTGTTTTACTTTGTCTGTATTGTTAAAATTATACAATAGAAGGAATGAGTTATCTTAGACATAACGAGTGGTAGATACCCAGAGATTGATGAAAACATTGAAAAGTGGTTGTCTCAAGTTTGAAGATGTGCCGGGTAGACAAGGAGTAAAGTTCTGATGCATCAAGTTGATACAAGAGAAGGAACGAGTATGTTAAGATTTAATGTTAGTGTTATACCGTACTATTAAGTAAGACCTGCATGGGGTTTGCTACTGTTAAAAAAAATAAGTCTGTTAATTTTATATTTCTCTTTAAATTGTGATATTAATTGGTGTCAATATTGCATAATGAATAGTTGAAATATGATTTTCAATATTACCTAATATTTTCAGTAAATTTACGTTTTAGTAAAGAAGAAATTTTGAAACCCATCTTTTATAACTCAAACTTTGTGTGAACTTCTTTTCAGATTATGAGTCGGGAGTCAGAAATGTGATGCCCTAAGGAGGGTGTTACAGAACCATAAGATTGTGGCATATGCATCAAGGCAGTTGAAAGTGCATGAGAGGAATTATCCGACTCATGACTTGGAGTTGGCAGCAGTAGTGTTTGCATTGAAGGTATAGAGATATTTTCTCTATGGGGCAACGTTCACTATCTTTAGTGATCATAAAAGTTTAAAGTATCTGTTTGACCAAAAAAAGTTGAACATGAGACAAAGGCGTTGGCTAGAGTTTCTGAAGGACTATGACTTTCAGTTACAGTATTATCCCAGAAAGGCGAATGTCGTAGCGGATGCTTTAAGTAAGAAAGCGTTTAATGCTTCTGTTATGATGATTAAGGAGAAGGAACTGATAGAAGAATTTCGGGATATGCGATTATCTATGAAGTTGACACCGGGGAAGATGTGTTTGAACATGATCACTATTTCGAATGATTTGATAGATAGAATACGAAAAGGACAAAACAGTGATCAGTATTTGCAAGAAGCAAAGGAAGCAAGAAGTCAAGGAGCAGAATTGGAATTCAGTGAAGGTGTTGATGGAATTTTGAAGTTCAAAGGAAGAGTTTGTGTGCCAAACGATTCAGAACTTAGGAGATTGATTTTGGATGAAGCTTATAGAAGTAAGTTAAGTCTGCATCCAGGAGCCACGAAGATGTATTAAGATTTGAAATAGCTGTATTGGTGGCAAGGAATGAAGAGGGATGTCACTGAGTATGTATCATCCTATTTAGTTTGTCAGAAGGCCAAAGTGGAACATCAAAGACCATTGGGAATGTTGCAACCTTTGCCTATTCCTGAATGGAAATGAGATGACATAGCAATGGATTTCGTAACTGGACTACCAAGAACTCAGAAGGGTCATGATTCTATATGGGTAATTATTGATCAGCTTACAAAGTCAGCGCACTTTTTACTAATTAATATTAAGTACTTAATGGAAAAGTTGGCTCAAGTGTACATCAATGAAATTGTTAGACTTCATGGTGTACCATCTAGTATTATTTCTGATCGAGATTCGTGATTTACATCAAGATTTTGGAATAGTTTGCAAGAAGCGATGAGAACAAAGCTACTTTTGAGTTCTGCTTACCATCCACAAATAGATGGTCAGTCAGAAAGGACGATTCAGTCATTGGAGGACTTGTTGAGAGCTTGTGTTCTAGAGCAAACTGGTTATTAGGATGAATTTTTACCATTGATAGAGTTTACCTACAACAATAGTTTCCATTCGAGCATAAGGATGGCACCCTATGAGGCATTATATGGGAGAAGATGTAGAACGCCGGTGTGTTGGCACCATGATGGTGAAAGTACTATGGTAGGACCAGAATTCGTGCAGCAGACAACTGAGAAAGTGAAGATGATCCAAGACAAAATGAGGACAACTCAGATACGACAAAAGAGCTATGCGGATAAAAGAAGAAGACCACTTGATTTTGAAGAAGGTGATCATGTGTTTCTACATGTGACACCTATGACTGGAGTTGGACGAGTGATCAAGTCGAGGAAACTCACCTCGAAGTTTATCGGGCCGTATCAGATACTTCGTCGGGTAGGTCTGGTAGCTTATCAGATTGCGCTACCACCGTTCTTATCAAATCTTCACAATGTATTTCACATATCACAACTGCAGAAATATATTACTGATCTGACTCATGTCATTGAACCAAACACTATACAACTGAAGGAGAATTTAACCTATGAGCCGTTTCCAGTCAAGATTGAAGATCGAAGGACGAAGCAACTTCGAGGTAAGGAGATCGCATTGGTTAAAGTGGTTTGGAACGATGTAAGTGGTGAAGCCACATGGGAGTTGGAAGAGAAGATAAGGGAGCAGTATCCATTTTTATTTTAAGTGTGTCTCAAGTTTCGAGGATGAAACTTATTTTTAGAGGGGGAGAGTTGTAACACCCTAAATTTTGACTATGTTAATAGTAATAGCAGAATTACATTATTTTATATTTTTTGTGTGTTATAAAAATAATTTGACTGTTTCGAGATCATTTTTGATCGTTTTGTGTGATTTGCTCCTAGTCAGGAAAATAAAAATTTTTGGGCCGGGGAAATTCTTATCCGATTTATTCAAAAACGGGGGATCTTACTAAACCCAAATCTGAGTGATACAGAAAAGAATCTTTTAATTTTTAGAATTTATTTGTGAAATAGAAATATCTCACGAATAAATATCTGCTATTTTATTTATAGCAGCTTCTGCTATAATTTATTTGACCCAGTATAGTTTAATTGACAAAAAATGTGCTTAGAATATTTTCTGTAACCTAAATCAAAACGAACCAATAAGAATCAGTCAAAATAGGTGGCTGGACTTTTCTATCCAATAGGAAGTGGTCAAATAAAGGGACATGGACTTTATTGTGGACCATCAGATGAAAAGCTTAATTAAGATGTTTTCAATCATAATTGTTGATCAGATCAATGGTGTGAGAAGAATTCTGATAAACTCACTAAGTGATATCCACCTTATATTAGATCAATAGATAGGAAACAAAGTTAATTTCAATGGCTAAGATTGAGTCAAATATAGTGGCTTGACTTTTACTTAGTAATTAATTAAACCTAATTTAGTCATCTTAATTGCCTAATTAAGAAACTAAGTAAACTAACCTAGTTATTAATTAGTTATAATCTAATTTCTAATTAGATATCCTAATTTTATTTAGAGGCTATGATATATGTAATTATATAGTTAATTAATTAGTTATGTAATTAGAATGTTAATTAAGTGTAATTAAGAAACCTAACCTAATTAACTAGCTATTTAATTAGCATGTGATTAAGTTTAATTGAAGTCAAACTAAGTCCCTAATTCCCCTAGACACCCTATGGCCAAGAGGCCAAATTCCACCATGTTCCATAAGCTTCTAGGTTCATCCAAGTGACAATTTGATGACCACATGGTGACCAAGCCATGTGCTATCCATGTGAACATAAAAATAGGATATTTTGGTTCAAGTAAATCTCTTTAATCTCTCCTATGCACATCCCACGGCAGCCCACTCCAATTACTCTCTCATTATTCACTTTTTCTCTCACTAAAAAGCAAGCATCATTTTCTCTCAAATTTTCCAAGAACACATAGAAGCTTTTCCCTTCCATTTTCTCTCTAGTGTTTCGGCCCCAACACCCAACACCACTATCCATCTTCTATAATTTTTGTTCTTAGCATTTCCTAAATCTAAACAACCTCCTAAACACTTTTCATTTAGGAAGTTTTGTCAAAATCCTATCCTAAGTGCTTCAAATCCAAGCTTTGGGTTACTTTCCTAAAGGTGAACTTTTGATTCCTGGGTTTAAAATTAAGTTTTTGATTTTATATACCATGATTGTTCCATGCTTTTCCATTATTAAGCTTTTGTTGTGATTTTACTTATTGTTTAAGAATTTTAGGGAATTTTTTTTGACTCACACGAAATCAAAGAGAAGGAGAGGAGCTTGAGGATCTTGTCTTCAAGAGGTAAGAGGGAGACTTTACCTCACCAACCAAGTTTTGGTGGTGTGGGGATAGTTTTGTATGGTGAAAAACCCATAAGGGTTTATTTACCTATTGTTTGATGTGTCTTTATTTCTGATTGTGGTGCTTATGGTTTTATATTTGTGATTGTATGTGTGATAATATGTCTAAAGCTTTGATGTATGCTTGTATGGATAATTTTGAATGCATGCAATTGTATGTGTAATTTAAGATGTGAATAACATGATGAAACGAATTCATGAGAGCTCCAAAGAGCTTGAGGCTCATGGCCATACTAGGGTTTAGAAGACCAAAGTCCTGAAAATGATGAGTTCAAATTGAGGTTAATGGTTTAATTGAGAAGGAAATGAATTTGGATCAATTTGAATGAAGCAAGCAAAATGGTTTTGGGAAAACAAACTGACATAATTAAATAAATGGGTTATGAAATAAAATGAGTGTCAATACTTGAAGTTTACTGACGTATAGCTCACCCTATGGGTTTTGAAGCGCGTCCGTAAAATTTGAGCTATAATATGTGAAGTAAAAGAAAGAAATATCATTTTTGGGAAAACATTACAAATACTAATTTTTAGAGGGGTCATATCGCATATTTTTTATAAGAAGGGACTATATTGTAATTAAAAATTTTAAGAAGGACTATATTGTAAATATTTTATAAATGAGGGGTCATATTACAAATATTTTATAAAAGAGTGGCTATTTCGTAAATATGAATGTTATGAGGGGCTATTATGAAAATATTATTTAAATGAGGACTATAGTGTAAATATTATGTTTTTGAGGGACTATTGTGCAAATATGGAAAATAAAGCCAAATTTTAGTGTTAAATGAGAAAAATAGTATTTTTGATTTAAAACATATGAAAAATATTTACGCGATTGGAAAACATGGAAAAATCGCTACACGATTTGAAAATGCGACAAAATTGTTGCGCGATTTAGAAAATGTGAAAATATGACTACGTGATAAAAATATAGTAATAATACTGTTAGGTTATTGAGTGGACCCCGAATATGTGACATGAATTGGAACTGTGAATGGTGCATAGTACATGCATTGGAAAGGTCCGATGGACTGTACGAGGCTATTTGCCTAAGAGAGAATACACCTCTTGAGTGGGTGCGATATGCGTAGTGTAAGTCACTCGTTGACCTTGGGGGCATTGGGGTGCGGGTTGCCTACAATGGACAGTTGGTAGCTCTTTTGTACCGTAGGTTAGACCAACGCAACACACCGATGATCCTAATCGAGACACTATTCTTAATCAAGATCTGATAAAGACTGTCGTGTATATGCTAAATGTGCAAAGTTGAGCACGTGGTCTGAGGCATGTTGATACCGACAAATCTTTTCGATTACTCTCTCTGACCTGAGTTGTAGCTCCATGGAGTAGGAAATTGAGTCTGTGTGCATACATATAGTTATTGAGGACATTATCGTAATTATGATTTATGATAATTGAATTATTGAATATTTAGTTATTGGTAATGACATGATTGTAATTATTGTATATTACATGTTTTGTGATGATAATGATGTTAGTGGCATAACTGTAATTATGGTATGATAGCTATATGAAATATTGTATGTGTTTATGATGCACACTTTTTAATTATTGCTTTGTAAACCCAAGTGCAGGTTGTCTCAAGTAATAAATTTCTCGGTGAGTCCGAGGTCGATCCATAGAGAATTGATGAAGATTAATTATGGCAAGGTAAATATTTTGTTATTACAGTAAAAATTATTTACTTGGGTAAAAAGATTCACTCTTGGTAAATAAAATAAAAGCAAGATTAATTCCTTTTATAACTCAATTAGAATCCTCGCAACATGGAGGTTCCAATCGAAAAATACAACGTTAAAAGTTCATTAAAATAATATACGTAATTATATTATGTTTCCTTTAATCATCTATTAATATCATCACTCATAAATGGGATCAAGCATTCACTGTGCCAATATTTTGTCTACAATAAATCAAGATCTTTACATTACAAGGAGAGTTTCTAACACCAACACTTGTAAATGGGTTAAAGCATTCATTGTGCCAATCTCTTGTCTACAACAAATCAAGAACTCCACTTTACAAGGAGCATTTCTAAATTGATTGGAAACAAAATATAATATGAAATAAAATAATATACGTAATTATATTATATTTCCTTTAATTATTACCACCACTTGTAAAAGGGTTAAAGCATTTACTGTGTCAATATTTTGTCTACAATAAATCAAGAACTCTTCTTTACAAGGGTAATTTCTAAATTATCAGAAACAAAATATAACACGCATAATAACTACTTAAAAATATAAATCATTAAAGCACAAGAGAGAAATAAATCTAACCTTATTTTATTACTAAGAGCTTCACACTTTGACCCAAGTAAACTAAAACTTATTTACACATAAACTAGAAAAGAGAAAAAGAGAAAAAGAGAGAGAAAAGAAATTGGAAGGAGACTGAGGAGAGAAGCAGGGCACTGCCCAAAAGCCTCTCTCCCTCTCCTCCCCACCAATTTTCTCCCTCATCCGAATTCTCTGAATTGAATTCGTTGAATTCTGAATTCTCCAATTGTGTCTTCTGAACGTGAATGTGCATTGCCTTTTATAGGCAATTTCAGGTTACTGTGCATTAATGAAACGTCATGAATTACGTTTCTCTTTTATTATTATTATTATTATTTTTTAAATAATAATTGAGTAAATACACAGCCGTGCGTCTAGTCATCTTTTCATTTTTGAGAGAAGTGGTCTTCATGAAAGTTGTAGGCCTGAATATTTCCTTTAAAATGGCTTTGGTTTCAGTCCAAAATCATGCCTAGAACTCAAGATATGGTCCAATTACTACATAGTGTTTAGGCCCGGTTTCAGCTCCTCTATTTTGACTTTAAAGCCCAATATCACCTCCAAGGAGTCTAATTCTGGAAAAGTGTTCAACATGAAAGTTGTAGGGAATTGTCTTAGCTTTCCTACAAGACCAAAATCACATCAATCAGATATTTGAAACTCAAATTATAGCCAGTTTACTAAACATTGCCAAAGAGATAATTACGGTTAATTTATGCAATAATTTATTTAATTGTCTAATTCGGCTCAAAATCATAAAATGTGTCAAAACCAACTTAATTAAGCCAAATTGAACCTTAAGAAGCCTAGTGAGAGGATTATAAAATATATAAAATACAGTGTTATTAGTTTATCTTCATTGCTACCATACTGGTAATGGCGTAGGTGATCTCACCTCTTTGTATGTCTATTCTATATTATATTTATAATTTAAAAGACGTTGAGCAAGAAGTTGAGTGAGAAGCTGAGGAAGAGCAGATTCCTGTTGAGGACGCCGAGTTTTGAAGAGATGGAGATGTCGTGTTTCCTTGGATATATGAGATTGACGTTTCTTGGAGGATCAGAGGCATGGAACGTTGATTTGGATAGAGAGCGTATTTACAACTTGGGCGACCTAAATATTAGATTGAGTAGACAACAATTTGGACATCATTACTTTAGTGTTAATATTTATGTACAACTAGAGTTTCCAATATCTATTAGACAGTACTGGGGGACATACTACCATACCCCTAGTGAGGTCAGTATTGTGTCCTCTGCACGGACACCTGTTCATAGGACTTCACGTCAAGCTGGATTCCTGCCTGTGGAGGAATCTGAGGAGGACCCATCTGAGGGTTCTACTGTCTAGTAGGACTTGGGCAACATGTTAGTTTAAGTTAAAGTTTAAATATTTTGAAGGTTTAGTTTGTAAATATCTAAGTATGACAATACTAAAGACTTGTATATGTATATTGATGTAAATTATTTGTGACAATGTTGTTATGTTTTATTTTCTGCTAAGTCTATCTTATTATTATTAAGAAATTTTACAACTCATATTGATATTACAAGCACGATTTCTAATGAATGGGTAATTTGGTAATTAAGTAACATAAAATGTGGCACCCTATGGTGGGTGTTACACGGGGCCTTATTAATAGACACATAAATTGACTATTTTGTTATTAGTTTGGTTTGTTTGTAATTTTATTGGTGACTTTGTATTTTATAATTTGAACTATATCTTGGTTAATGACATCATTCTATCTTAGTTATGTTTGTATTTCATTTTTTTGGAATATTTTGTAAAAATTTTGTGATTTATAATTTGATAATAAGATAGGAATGGAATCTGAAAGCATTATGCAACAAAGTGGCAAGAAAAAAAGAGATCGTAGGCAATGGTCCAATGACGAGGATGAAGCATTTCTTGATATCTTGATTGAAGTTGTGAACCAGGGTCAAAGATGTGATAATGGCCAATTTAAAGCACATACTTTGAAAACGGCTAAGACAAAAATAGAGCAAAAGTTTCCAGGATGTGGAATTAAGGTGAAGCCACACATTGAGTCTGCAATGAAAAGGCTAAGGACAATTTATGGAATATTTTATGATATGCTAAATCAAAGTGGGTTTGGTTGGGATGATGAGAAGAAAATGATTAAGGTGGACAGTGATAATGTGTGGAATGAGTATATAAAGGTTAGTATTTATTTTTTTTAATGAACTATTCTATTTTAGTTTCTAGTTATGAATAATTAAATATTTTTTATTTGTATTCTTGTGTAGAGTCATCCAAATGTTGCAAGCTACAGGAATACATCGGTCCCACTTTTTGATAAGCTTGCTCTTGCTTTTGGAAAAGACCGTGCTACTGGTAAAGGAGCTATTACCCCTGCTGATGTTGTTGAGGAGTTAGATAAAGAAGAGGAAGAACAAAATGATGATAATGATGTTGTAGATTTGACCCAGTCAACATCTATCAATCAATCTAAAAGGAAGCATGATAATGAGGGAAGTCTACCGAGGAAGAGAAATAGAGGATCAAATGCGATTGCTAATAGCATAGCTGAATTAGGAAAGAGTTTTGGGAAGTGGCTAGAAACAAGCTCAGATAGATTGGGTGAACCTATAAATCGTCTTGGAGTTGATAAAGATGTGTTTGATGATTCTAAGAGTGTCATGAATGAACTGAAAAAAATGGATTTAACTGACCAAGACCGTCTTGCTGCAGTAGAAAAAATTCTACCTGTGCCCCATCGATTGCACTTTTTTGGGGGGCTGATGAGGCAGATCATGTTACATTTGTTATGTCGTTAATATAATGATTTCTATAGATGACTTAGTTTATCTATTAATTACATTTGATGAACTTTGTTTATACTGTTTAACTTTCTAGATTGTTTGGTGAAACTTATCTATGACAATGACAGGAGACATTTATTTATGTTGATTACTGTTTCTAATGAATGAAGTTTTATGTTCAAAAATATTTCCAAGACTTAGAGCTAAAAATGTTGCATTGAATCTTTGAGTTAGAGGAAATGAAATATTTTGCAGGTCTAACAAAAGTGCTTATACTTTAGTCTATTGTTATGTTATGTTGCTGCAATTGGAGGTAGTAATGCAATTCTGTTTCCGAGGGTTTTTTCTTTTGACAAAAGAAAAATTAAGCAATTTCATTAATAATGTAGAACATAATACGGTAGTAATGTATTAGGGTGCATTTTGAACAATGGTTAATTTTTAATTGCAATTTAATCACCCCATTTGTACAAAATGTTAAAAAGAAAAATTATAAGTTTTTTTATATAATTTTTTATAATTTAAATGTACAAAATATAAAAAAAAAAGTTAATTTTTTTAAAAAAATATATGTAATTCTGATATAAGGGTAAATTTGTCATTTACATATAATTTATATCATATCCTAACAATATCTGGTTTACATCAAACACAAGACAGGATAACATAATGTTATTCTGTTGCTTATTTGGTGGACATCAAACATCGGATAGGATAACAGCTTATCCTACTCATATCATATCCTACTCCTATCCTGCTCTCTTATCCTATTCGTTCTTATCCTATCCTAACCACCAAACGAGCCCTTAATTCGATGGCAAAGTTGTGTAAGTGGATAAAGGAGAGATTCATATACAAATATAATGTAGACACTAGACAATCGTGTACACGAAACCATATGTTTGGTTATGTACTCTATAACATTAGATGGGATAAAAGTTAACTTTTTTGGCAAAAATTATCATTTACTTAAAAATATATTATATTCATCCAAATTTATTATGTTATATTAATTTTTAAAGAAATAAAAGTTCTCAAGGCCTAAAAAAACAATGATAACCACTATGTGCATTTAGTTCTCGTGGCTTGTATTAAGACTTAGAAGTTAGAGTTATCTCTTATAGTTGGAGTTACATTGTCTAGATCATATAATGCTACTAAATGAATATTTATCCTAATAGTAAGGTTAGCAACCATAGGACTTAGAGTTGTATAAGGATCATTATAATCATAAATATTATCAATATCAGCAATAAATGAACTAAGAGGAGGATCATATGATGACATATGTCAATTTAAGTAAAAATAAAAGGAAAAGTTCATATCAAAAAACATAAAAAAGTAATAATAATAATAATAAAATATATAATTAACATTCTTAATAAATACCTTTAGTAGAAATAATTAAACGAGAATGAATCAAATTTGATACAAAGTAGCAATGGTGGAGAGAACTTGAAAAACTGAAATATGAAGCAACATCAGAAGGAGAAGGTGGAATTTATAGGCATATACTAGGACTTAATTTAAGTCATGGGTGCCAACCATGACTTTATATAACATTTAAAACAAAAACAAAAAGTAAGTCGTACCTTACATAAATTAAAAAAAATAAATAAAGGGGTAAATTGTGCATGAAAATCACAATTTACTCAAAATATAATAAAAAAAGAGACACAAGTAAGTTGTGTTTCCCAGCTATGACTCATATACATCACTGTTCTACTTACTTCATTTTAAAAATTAAGTTTTAAAATACACCTAAATAAAAATAGAAAAATGATGTTCTTATATCATTTTTTATTTTATATCACTTTTTATCACAGTTTTTAATGATTGTGATTAAGTGAGAGAAAGTGATGGAGAAAAATTGATGTAATTAATAGTATAAGAAGCAATGTAAAAAGTGATATAAAAGAAAAGTGATGTAAGAAAATTATGATAGATAAAAATATGACTTTCAAAATGCTCTACTGTGATAAAAAAAAATCGTGTATTTAGATTAAGCACACAAAATTTAGTGATGACACCCATTGAACTTCTCTTTTTGCATTGTTTGTTAATTTATTGAACAAAATTTGATTCCAACTCTTATCTTCCAACCTTCCCTCCAACCCCTTTAATTACTCTCTATGTGTTCATTAATTTAATTAAGTAAGGTTAGAAATAACAAATAAAAAGTGATTAAAAGGGCTGGAGGGAAGAGTTAAAAGGAAAAGATTGAAACCAAGTTTTGTTTTATTTTATTTCCTTCTTTTCCACTTTCTTTCATTTTCTTCTATTTTCCTTCATTTTCTCTATCCATCTTTTCTCTCACATTATCACTTCTGCTTTCTCCACATCGAGTCCCACTTTTTCTTCTAGTTGTCTACATTTGTATTTGCTTGGTTGTTTCAATAATTTTCTCTCTGTTGTATGTTATTTATAGCCAAATGGGTACTACAAGTGCAGTAGCATGAGATGGTGACTCTAGAATTTTCTCTTTTCTCTTGTTTTGAGAATTTTCTCTCTTTCAATAGCCTCTCACGGTACAAGTGCAATAGCGTCACAAATGTTTCCAGAATTTACTCCTTTCCTTTATTTTTAGATTTTCTATCAATTCCTACTTCCTAGTTTCACATCTGCTTTCTCTCTGCATATTTCCTTCATTTTCTACTTAGGAAATCATCCTTTCTCTGTCTATTATTTTTTTCTCCATATTTCGTTTCTGATTCCAATCTAAAATCTCTCTTCCAATAATTCATGTTTTCACTCAGTACCACCAAATAAATAGTGCCACATCGCAGGTCTGGTTCTTGTTGCCATGGCCAGCGGTGGCTACTATTGCTGCCGGTGATGATTGCTTTTCAATCCTATGTTGCATATCGAGCTTTCCGTGAAGGTTTCACCAATAGTGGGGTGGTGGTTCTCCATCCTTGATGCGTCGGTCCGGTGGTGTTGCCTTCTTGCAATAATCTTCTTCCACCATTTCAGTTCTCGTAGTTGTTGCTTTTATTTTGAGTGTGGTTTTGGCTCTCGCACTTGCCATGACCAACATCATTGTCATCCAAAGAGAGAAAGATAAAGAGAAGGATGAGCTCGAGGGGAGATAGATCGAGGTGTTTATGGTGTAATGAGGAAGTTTCCACATGAGTTTATATATTAAAATTTAATTATGATTAATTTTCAACTTTTTAAGATGTGAGTTATTTATTATTTTAATATATAAATAAAAAAAGAATAAACTTATATAATCTAATATACATACTAAACAATTAATAAAATTATAATAAGTTATATTATTTTATTTTTTCGGGTTAACACCATTTTCGGTGTCTTTTGGACTATGAACCAGACCTAGACGGATGAGACATTATTTGGTTTTGTCTAATATAACATGCTAGATGAGTCATGATAGAACTTTGACTTTGTTTGGCACACCAAATTACAAACGAGTTACGATAAAATTTATCTTGTCATGTTTAATACATCTTGTTAAATGAAATTCATACAAGTTCAATAGCATTAATTTTCTTCTAGATAAATAATACTAATGAAATTCATCAAATAAAAAAATTACAATTCTATCCTTTAATAAAAACTTTAAAGGTTGGTGTTATTTTAAAGTAAATAAATTAAAAAATAACTAACAGTAGAACTTTAATCGTTTATATACTCAAGCTCTTTCTAGCACGTCTTAATATAAGATATTGGTAATTTCTCTTATACTTATAAAATTGAAAAGATTCAAGTATTTTTTTTTGTTGCCCAACCAAAATGTAATTAATGTGTACATAATGCCTAGTTCATCAACCAAGTTGTACAAGTATAAGTTTTATTTAGTTAGCTCTTGTCATATTTTTATTTTACACAATGACCCTAAGGGTTTTTTCCATAAATTTTAAAAGTTAACCTATGTCCTGTTCAATCTTAACCTCAACCCCACTCTACTAAAAAAAAACAAAATCTAACCCCATTCTAATTCATGGTTAAACCATTGACAAAAAAAGGGTATTTACAAATTAAATTGGATCGATTTTGAGAAAAAAAAGTCAATTGATCAAATATCATTGATTTTCTTATATCATTATGATCATTTGCGAATTAGATTGGATTGATTTTGAAAAAAAAAAAAAAGTCAATTGATCCAATATCATTGATTTTTTTACATTATCATTTGATTGATTTTGTTTAAAATGTAAATCCAATCTAATCTTAATCTATTTGGATTGGATTAGTTTTTTAGTTTTTTATTATAATTTTTAATACACAAATTCAATTCAAAATATATAATCCAAAATTATCAAACTACATCAAATATAAGTATGAACTAACTCATCAAAAAATAACAAATATTAATTCAAATTAATTCATCAAAATGCAAATCTAAATCCAAAATATAAGTTTAAATTAATTGATAATTTTTTTATAAATATCTAAATTTAAGAGAATAAATTAAGTTTAGTTTGAGATATAATAAAAAATTTCTTAAATAAGTATAAGTATTATAAAATTTTAAATAAAATATTATTTTAAAATATACATAAATTTAGTTCGGTTTAAATTAAATTAATTTTTAAATTTAAAATTGAAATATGATTTAATTCAATTAATTTTTTTATTTTTTATTTTTTCGATTTTTTCAGTTTGTTTGGTTTTTAGTTTTTTGCATCTAGAAGTAAACTCATTGAAGCATCTCCATCTTCCTCCATAGAAGCCTGTGCATCCTCCGAACTTTTCCAAATTACCAACATTCTCTGGCCGAATTTCTCCCTATCATCGACTGAAACCCAATTTTGCTTTTGTGCCCCAAATCGTTGCCCTATAACACGGCTTGTCCACAACTTCTTCTCGGCCTCAGCACGCCACTGCAGCAGCACTTCCACAGTGACTGGTATGTGCCTTTCTCGGTTTCTGCATCCCCAAGTCAATTGGTCTGTGAAAATTTAAAACCTCTGCTATTTTCACACTCTTAATTCATCGTTTCTATTTAAATTGTTGAATTGTGCAAACAAGTCAAGGAAAAATTCAGGTTGTTCTTGTTCTGAAGGAAGAACTGTGACAATATTTAATATTCCTATTGTTTGGGAAAAAACCCAAAGTTAATCGCAAATCAAATGACACAACAGGAATTGGTTATAAGTGAAGTTTTTCTTTTCCCTTAATAAAAACTTGACCTAAACTAACCTAGACCTGACAGAGTGGATGTATGAAGTTGACAATGACCAAGGATAAATTATTCCTAGCTACGAGCCTCTAATGTTAGATAAGTCATGATATCATATATAAATGAGATTTGACATTTTTATATGCTTATTCTGAAGATTGATTGTCGTGAACTTTTTAAAAAAGTCTTTAATTACGTGTAAGTTTACGAGTCATATTGAAATATAGTTAATCAATGATCAGAATCTCTGAAGATTAATTTTAATATTAATAATATTAAATTATTATACTTAAATAATTTATTTAATGAACATTTAATAATAAAATATGTGTTTATAAAAAATTTATTAATAAAATATTAAAAATAATAATTAAATGTACAATAATTTTTTAAATTAATAATAAATTATCAAATCATTAAATATATTTTTAAAAATAATCATAATTAATATTTAGTAATTATTACTAATATTTAGATAACATAAATAAATTATAAAATATAAAAAAATCATAACTAAATTCATCTAAAAATTTATTTATATAATTTAATAAAATAATAAAATTAATAAGTTTAAATTCTAAAATTAGATAAAAAAATTTATAACATAACAATGTCAAAACAATCATAATTTTATCATATCCTTTGTACATAAAATTTAACAAGATATAATAAAATTAAAACAAAACAAAATCATCTACTCTATTATTACTCTTCTTCTTCTCTATTTATGTTCCACACTGTCACGTGGCTTCTTCTTAATTCCGCGCTCTCCCGTGCGGTGCTGTACGTTCTGCCTCGCTCTAACATTTTCTCTCGAGCGGCGCTGTTTTTTTTTGTTTTTTTCGAGCAAAGTTGTCTTTGTTATTTATAAAAATTCTTCACCGCCTCATTCTTTCCGATTCGTGTGCCGTTTCACTAAGCACACTATAACCTTGGGCTTCACTTCACTCCTTCAAGCCTCTTCACTGTGGGGCCCGGCTCCGATTATGTCAACTTCTCATGCCAACAGTGTATTACTTCACCTGAGTTCCATGTTTCTTTCTTTTTTTTAAAAAACTTCTTGCCTTAATCGTGGGCCCTCTTTAATTGTAGCAAAGTACACGTTATCCAGAAGTCAAATAAATTCCCAGATTTAGTTCTAAAATTTATCACAATAATTAAATTATTAATATCATAAAATTACTAAAATTACATATAATAAAATATAATTATACTTATCTTTTATAAAAAATATAAAAATTAAGTTATTATTATAACTCTCAATTAATTTATTACTAATCTCTAATAATAAAAATGACTTAAAGTAAAGTTTAAAATTAACAATATCTCTAATTAATTTAATCAAATCTAATTTATATCAACTCAGGAATATCAGTCATGTATCATAACATTATAATTGTTACAAAAATTCTATCATCATTAAACTCAAAATGTGTGAATATTATTGCTAATATAACATATACCCATTATCTTCAAATATCACAGTTAGAATCCCTATCAGAAAACATCTTTCAACTATTTACAATCCTCACAAGAGTTGCACTCACTAACTTGAAAATCAGGTTGTTCTTGTTCTGAAGTAAGGTGACAATATTTAATATTCCATGTTTGGGAAAAAACCCAAAGTATATATGAATAGAATTGGTTATAAGTAGGCTTGACAAATCAAAACAAATATCTGACAATATAAAATAATAGAAAGAGCCTCTAATGTTAGATAAAAATATCATAACAAATATCATTTCATGAAAAGATGTCAAGAAAAGATTTTACATCACATCTTAAGATTAGTCATGTACATTAGAAGAACCATGCAATCTCTTAAGATCAAATAAGACTTATTAAGCTTGTGATGTGGGTAAAGAGAAAATATGAAGGCTAAGGAAAACAATGAAAATAAAAAGTGTTTCAAGAACATTTAGAAACTTGATTTCTACACTTTAAACACAATTTTTTTTACCTTTTTAAAATCACTTTTTTTTCAAACTCTCAAATTAGACTTTCTTTTTTTCAATTTTTTTCAACTTTGTAGCTTTTTGAATTTTTTCTTTTGTTCCACACTTTTTTTGCGGTTTTTTCTTCTCACACTTTCACGTTTTTTTTTTTTTTTTTCATTTTTCTCTTTTTTCCTTCCCTTATACCTTCACATATTGTAATAATATTGCTTCTTTCTTGAAACACTTTGGGAAATGATTAAGAAAGAAAGACTCAATAAATAGGCTCAAATGGGTGACCATTGGCAATATGTGAAATAACAAAAACTTTATTCCAGAACTCAAAAAAAAAAAAGGCCTAATATCATCTCTCAAGGAAACACACAATTCTACCAACTTCTATGACATCAGATTAAATACAAGTGTGATATAAAACTTCTCTTTAGCCAAACAATAATGAAACAATCTAGTAAAAGAAATCATGAGCACCATAATAAATATTGGATGATCAAGAAAACATTCTCACAATAAAAATGAATGGCTCAAAAATCACTTGACAAAAATATGGTATCCACATCCTTTCATCAAGTTTTCTAATTATTTCAATTTTTTTAACAAAGAGACATGCATAAGCAACTATGAATAAAGTGAAACAAGTTGAGTAAGATGATAGAGAAAAATTTCCTCACAAAAATGGCATAATGATAACATGACTAAAATTTAAGTAACTCCCACCCCCAATCAAAACCAAACATTGTCCTTAATGTTTCAAATTAAATCAAGACTTAAAAAAAATTACCAATATGCATCAAAGAAATTATTGGGACAAAAATAAATAGAGTAATGAGGAGGAGTCACATACCTAAAATGCTTGGTAATTAAAAATAGAAGACAAGAAGAGGATAACTACACCTTGACAATGGTTAGCAATGACAACAACAAAATAAAGTAAAATGAAATAAACAAGCACGCAAACTATTTTTTTTTGGGTTTTGAATTTTTTTTTTGTTGACCAACACTTTTTACATCCCTTAACAAAAGCTTAGAAAATCTGGGAGACACTTAAGCCAACTCAATAAAAACAAAACTCAAACTAAAAACTTACCTCAGTTTTGGTAGACAGGATCGTCTACCAAAGTCTCTTCTACATTTAGATCCTTCAACTCAATGTACGGCTTCAACCGTTGACCATTTACCTTAAAAATATTACCATCCTTGAGATTCTCTATCTCAACAGCATCATGAGGGTAGACAGTCCTCACAACATATGACCCAGAGCACCTAGATCTCAATTTACCTGGAAATAAATGCAAGTGAAAGTTGTACAAAAGGTCTTTTTGACCAAGTTGAAAAGACTTTCTAAGAATGTAACTATCATGCACTCTATTCATTCTATCCTTATAAGACTTTGCACATTCATAAGCATCATTATGAATTTCTTCTAGCTCATTGAGATTAAGTTTCCTTTTATTACTAGCCTTATCCAACTCAAATTTAAGATACTTGATAGCTCAATATGCTCTATGTTCCAACTCAACAAGGAGATGACAAGCCTTACCATAAACAAGTCTATATGGAGACATCCCAATAAGAGTCTTAAATATCGTGCGGTATGCCTATAATGCATCATCTAGTCGTAAAGACCAGTCTTTCCTATTACCAAGTGACCTTAAACTCAAGAAGAGAGTGAATTGAGTTTATAAAATATTTTTGCAAATCTTTCATAAAACGTTTGTTTATCAATTTTTGTTGAAGCTATTGGATGATTAAAGTGAATAGATAAATGAGATAAAATACTTTACTCACAGATTAAACAAGCCAAGATGAATAACATTCAAGCAAGCTTATAAAATAAATGCACAAATGTAAAGAGATGAGTTTAGGAGATCAAACACAAGGTTTATCCTGGTTCAGCCACCAATCCACTTGTGGCCTACATCCAATCCTCAAGCAACCGCTAGAGATTTTTCACTATATCTTCAAGCTTCAACAGGTGCTTGACAACCTTTACAAACTAAAGCACTCACCACACCTTGGGATACCTCACCCTTGTGCTTGAGCCTCAAACTAGGATACCTCACCTTTTACAACTTTTGAGAGATGCCCCACTCTCTAAGGGATACCTCACAATTTACAATCTTTAAGAGATACCTCAATCACTAAGGGATACCTCACCCTTTTTCTCTAGAGGGATACCTCACCCTCTTCACAATGAATCAAAGTGTATATAAGATGAAACTCTCACAAGAGTAGATATTACAAATTGAAATTCTATGGGTATAAAGGATTCACACACTTATAGCTCAAAAATAGAGGATTGGAGAAAGAAATAGTGAAACACGAAATTAATGTTCAAGGATGATTTTCAGATTGTTCTCCAACATTTCTTTGATGCCCAAACATTTTTAGAGCCGTTGGTGGTGTTTAAAGAAAGATTTCTTTATGAAAACTAGCCGTTTATAGCCGTTGAGAACGTTTCAGACACGTGGTAATTGATTACATGGATGTTGTAATCGATTACAATGCTGTTAGAACTCGTTCTGGGCTTTCTGAGAAGTTGGTAATCGATTACACACTTCTGGTAATCAATTACATGGCCTTTGCCAACGTTGTAATCAATTACAATACTTGTGTAATTGATTACAACATTTCTAGTTTTGAAAACTGACTTTAAAAGGTCATAACTTCTTCATTTCTTATCCGATTAAAGCGAATGACTACTCATTGGAAAGATCTTTAAGTTTATTTTCAAATGAAATAAGTTTTAGAACAAAAATCAAAGTATTTTGAAAGATATGATCAAAAGAGTAATCAAAGGTCAGCTTTTCAAAACTCAAGCTTGACTTTTTTGAAAACTGACTTTAAATAGTCATAACTTCTTCATTTCTTATCCGTTTAAAGCAAATGACCATTCATTGGAAAGATCTTTGAGTCTATTTTCACATGATAGAAGTTTCAAAACAAAACTCAAAGTATTTGAAAGTTATGATCAAAAGAGTAACCAAAGGTCAATTTTACAAAACACAAAATTGACTATTTTTCATAGATTTGAATTACCACCAAGACTAGCTTTCCAAACACAGTTTATTGGGCATTTAAGCATGTAAGAAACACTTTTAAAGATGTTAAAACATATTTGAGTGTAGTGTGATTCTTTTTTACCTTTACACAAGATCTAAAGTCCTATAAGCTATTCTTGAAGAGTCTTAGGACTTGATCTTTGCACTTCTATTTCTTTCTTGTTTGTTATCATCAAAACTGTAACACCCTCCTTAGGGCGTCACACTTCGTGTTACTCAATTACCAAATTACCCCTTCATTGGAAAATCATGCTTGTAATATAAATACGAGTTATAAAATTTCTTGATGATAGTAAGATAAATTTAGCGGAAAATAAAAACATAACAACATTGTCACAAATTATTTACATCGTATATACCCAAATCATAGTATTGTCATATTTTAATATATACAACTAGACTCTCAAAATATTTAAACTTTAATTTAAACTAACATACTGCCCAAGTATTACTACACATCAGAACCCTTAGACGGGTCCTCCTCAGACTCCTCAGAAGATGGAAGTCCGACTTGACGCGAAGTCCTACGGACAGGTATTCGCGCAGACAACACTATACAAGTCGCACTCGGAGTACGATAGTATACTTCCCAATACTGTCTAATTGACAATGGGAACTCTAAATATTAATATTCACACTATTGTCCAAGATGTAGTCTACTCAATCTCATATACACAAGGAAACAAGACTCCTCCATCACTTCAAAACTCAGCGTCCTCTACCAGAATCTGCTCTTCCTCAGCTTCTTGCTCAAGTTCTCGCTCAACGTCTTTAAAATTATAAATATAATACAGAATAGACATACAAAGAGGTGAGATCACCTACGCCAATACCAGTATGGTAGCAATGAAAATAAACACATACAAATTCTCATACCAACACATCATACATTATTACAATTATGTCACCATTATCATTTATCTAACACATTACATATCTCATATCAACACATCATACAGAATTACACTTATGCCAACAATATCATTTATCATCATAATTCATACAATAAACCATAATTACGATCATGTCCTTATCAACATTCAATTGTTCAATAATTCAATTATCATAAACAATAATTACGATAATACTCTCAGTATCTCAGCATATGCACCTAGACTCAATTTTCCTACTCCATGGAGCTACAACTCAGATCGAAAAGAGTGATCGTAAAGATCATGTTGGTACAAAGGTGCCTCAGACAACGTGCTCAGTTTTGCACATCTAGCACATACTCGATAGTCTTTATCAGATCTTGATTAAGGATAGTGTCTCAGTCCGGATCATTGGTGTGTTATATCGGTCTAACCCACGTACAGAAGAGCTACCAACTGCACATTGTAGGCAACCCGCACCCCAATGCCCCCAAGGTCAACGAAAGACCTACACTACGCATATCGCACCCACTCAAGAGGTATATTCTCTCCTTCCTAGGCAAATAGCCTTATCCAGTCCATCGGACCTTTTCAATGCATATACAAATGCACCATTCTCAGTTTAATTCATTCTATCATATTCTCAATTAAATTTTCTTTATCTCAAGTTCGGGGTCCTCATATTGGCTCAACAATGTCATTATTGTAATTTCATCCAGAAACCATATTTTTTGCACTTTCTCAATCACATATCAATTTTTTATCGTTTCTCAATCGTGTAAAATATTTTTCACACGTTTTAAATCAAAAATACTATTTTCCTCATTTAACACCAAAATTCAACTTCATTTTTCATATATGCATAATAACCCCTCAAAACATAATATTTTCTTTATAATCCTCATTTAAATAATATTTTCACAACAGTCCCTCACAAAATTCACATTTACGAAATAGTCCCTCGTAAAATTCATATTTATGAAATAGTCCCTCATAAAATTCATATTTACAAAATAGTCCCTCCAAAACATAATATTTACGTTTTAGCCCCTCAAAAATTATTATTTACAATATGGCCCTATTAAAAACAAAAATTATTATTTTGCCCCTCTAAAAATCATAATTACAATATTACCCCTCTAAAAATCATAATTACAGTATGACCCCTTTTAAAAACAAAAATTATAATATTGCCCCTCTAAAAATCATAATTACAGTATGGCCTCTTTAAAAATGAAAATTACTGTTTTACCCCTCTAAAAATCATATTGATAATAATTCATTTTCCTAAAAATCATTTTACTTTGCTATACTCAAATTTGTCCCAAATTCATTTAAATCTCTCAGTTCTCATTTTAATTCATCAGTTTAATTATATCCGATTATTTTTCCACAACCTTCAAACTTGTTCAAATTCATTTCTTTTTCATTTACATCCTTCATTTTCAATTGAATCTCTCATTTTCAGGACTTTGGTCCTTTCTAGCCTAGTATGGCCGTAAGCCTCAAGCTCTTTGGAGCTCTCATAAAATCGGTTCATCATATTATTCACATCTTACTTTACTCATACATTTTCATGCACACAATTTCATACATACAAACATATATCAAAGCAATAGACATAATATCACACATGCAAGCACAAAAACACAATCATACACAACACAAACACAATCAAATAGCATCAAACAATCGGTGAAGAACCCTTATGGATTTTTCCACCGTACAAAATCATCCTCACACCACCAAAACTTGGTTGGTGAGGTTAAATCTCTCTCTTACCTCTTGAAGACAAGCTTTTCGGTTAGTTTTTCTCCTTTCCTTCAAATTCGTGCAATCCCCCAAACAAATCCCTAAAATTCTTAAACAATTAGTAAAAACACAAACAAGGTTTAATATTGAAAAACCATAGAACAATCATGGTTAGAAAAATTAGAAATCCAATTTTGAACCATAAAATCAAGACTTACCCTTAAGTAAGTAAGTAAAAGGTTGGATTTTGGACAAGATAGAGTAGTTTTTTTTTGGAAAAACTTTGTGAATGAAAAGTGTTTAGAATAGGATTTGGGTTTAGGAAATATGATGAGATAAAATTATAGAGGTTTGGTTGTGTGAATAGAGAGCTTGGCCGAATAGAGAGGAAAGAAAATAGAAGAAAAAGTGTTCTTGGTTCTTGCTATTTTTGGAGAGAAAATGGAAAGTTTGATTTAGGATAAATGTGAAATAAATATTGAGAAGGAAATGGGAGGGCTACTGCCGTAGTGAGCTTGTGTGGGTGAGGTTGAGTGTTTGATTTTGCAAGATAAATATCCAATTGAATGCACATGGTGGTGCACATGGTTTATGACATTTTGGAGAGTTCATGAACCTTGTAGAACCAAACCATCCAAGCCTCCAAGCTGCCCAAAACCGTGCAGCCTTTTAGGAATTTAGGAGCTTAATTGTTTCCAATTTACTCTTAATTGCATGCTAATTAATTAGGGAATTAGTTAGGTTAAATATCCTAACCAATCTTAATTAATATTCTAATCATATAACTAATTAGTTTAATATATTAGCATATATTATAACCTTTAATCAATATTAAGATATCTAATTAATATTTAGGTCATAATTAATTAAGAACTAAACTAGTTTACTTAGTTTGCTAATTAGGTAATTAAATTAGTCAAATTAAGCTTAATTAGCTACTAACCAAATTCAAGCCTACTATTTTTGACTTAATTCTAACCATTGATTCATCTTTAATTCCTAGCCATAGATTACATCTAAGGTAGATATCAATTGGTCATAAAACTAGCATTCTAATCTCACCATTGATTAGATCAACGGCTAAGGTTAAAGGCTTCCTAACTAAGTCTTCATCTAACGATTCATACTATAGTCCAAGCCACTAAGTTTGACTTAATCTCAACCCTTGATTTTAACTTTAATTCCTAGCCATTGATGTAATCTAAGGTGGATATTGCTTAGTGATTTTATCTGGATTCATTTTACACTATTGATCGGATCAACGGTTAAGATCAAAAGCATCTAAATTATGCTTTTCATCCAACGGTCCTAAATAAAGTCTATGCTTCTTTCGTTGACTCATTCTTATTGGTTTAGAAAGTCAAGCCACTTTCGTTGACTTGCTCTCATTGGCTAGAATTTGTCGGTCAAGACACGATTGTTACTGCTTTTCCTAAACGCGGGTCCCACAGTACTTTTAAAGACCTATGGTCAAATCGAAGCATATTTTTACTATTTTTGAGACAGTAGGTACTGTAATATAAAATAATATTATAATAATATAAAATTATTTTATTACACAGTTAAATCTAAAAAATTATAAGATTAATATATATATCAATCAGAATTGGGTTTAGTAAGATCCCCCACTCCAATTAATTAAAATAAGAATTTTCCTACCGAAAATTATTATTTTCCGATTTGAGCAAATCACACAAAACAATCAAAAATAGTATCTAATAATCAAATTATTTTTATATTGCACTGAGAAAACACAAAACAGTGTAATTGTGGGTTCTATAACATAGTCTAAAATTTGGGGTGTTACAATACTCCCCCTCTAAAAAAAAGTTTCGTCCTCGAAACTTGACGCACTTAAAATAAAAATGGATACTATTCTCTTATCTTATCTTCCAATCCCCATATTGCTTCACCACGTATATCATTCCAAACCACTTTAACCAATGCGATTGTTTTACCTCGAAGTTGCTTTGTCCTTCGATCTTCAATCTTGACTGGAAACATCCCGTAGGTTGAATTTTCCTTCATTCGTACAATCTCCAATGGAGTATCCGATACAGTCTGATAAACTTCGGAGCGGGTTTTCCTCGACTTAATCACTCGTCCAACTTTAGTTATAAACATCACACGTAGAAATACATGGTCACCTTCTTCAATTTCAAGCGGTCTTCATCTTTTATCAGCATAACTCTTTTGCCGCGTCTGAGTTGTCCTCATCTTGTCATAGATCGTCTTTACTTTCTCAGTAGTCTGCTGCACAATTTCTGGTCCTACCTCAGTACTTTCAGCATCATGATGCTAACACAATGACGTTCTACATCTTCTTCCATATAATACCTCATAGGGTACCATCCCTATACTCGAACGAGAACTATTGTTGTATGTGAATTCTATCAATGGTAGAAATTCATCCCAACAACAGCTTGTTCTAGAACACAAGCTCTTAACAAATCCTTTAAAAATTCTAGCTATCGTCTTCTCCTTATATCCAAGCCCCTCTTAATTGTACAGGTACTTCAAGCCCTTGTAATTATTATAGACTTTATAGGAAAGAAAATGTTTTCAAATTCTCCTTGCAAAACGACTATCGTAGATCCTAAAACGTAAATTGAATAATTCTTCTCATGCACGTTCCACTGTCTCGAAGTATACGCCACCACCTTTCTATTTGATCTCAACTCTCAATTTAAATTCACGAGTTGAACTTCTAATAGAATTTGTATTTGACTAGTTTTACGTATAACTCCTTCTTAATTGAGATATATGAAAGTCACTTTGAAAGTTATAAGGAAAAATAATAAGACTATTCAATAGGTTACTAGATTAGTCCAACAAGAATTTGAAATGGTCTAATAGATTTCGAAATGAACATAGTCCAAAAATTTTAGAAATGAACTTTCTGGATTCAAATCCAAAAATCTCAGGTCAAGGAAACACTAAGGTTACATTGTAACAATCTAATAGGATATAGTTGGAAAATAACCAATCCATTTATAGAGTCAGGTTCTCAAATAGATGTAATTTTAGATAAACAAATCAAATCAACAGAAAAGATTTGATATCCAATAGATATAGAGTAGAGTTAGAAAACTTGAGTATAAACAACAAGTTTAACAAGAAGAGTAGAAATACTCCGATCACACTATAACAAAGACATGGATAAGTCAAATTGATTTACTCAGTCTATTTGAAAAAGAAATAGACAAGCCAGATCAATAGAAAAGTTTCAAACTCCAATAATAATAAGATAGTTTCAAACAGACTGGAGTAGTAATAACAAGTTTAGAAGTTGAAGTAGTATTATGAAAAGAACAAAACACAGATAACCCCAAAAGATTTACACAGTCACAGATCACAAAAGACTGGGTTACCTTACGCATTATACAATACAGTTTTAAGATTACCCTCTATGGCACAATTTCCCCGCTTCTCAAGTTTTTGTATTTGAACGTCCTCTCTACACTCTTTGCATCAGCTCTTTCTTCTTCTTGAGATTTTGAAATACGTGTATCACTAATGAAAAGTTCCATCTTCAGTTGATCACAATCTCTGGAGAAATGTCCAGGCTTCCCACATCTATAACAAATAAATCTTTTATGCTGACAATCTTTAGTGAGATGATTTTTCCCACACTTGAAACATTTCAGTGATGATGCCACAGTATGACCAAAATCATTGCCACTAGTACTCCCCCTCTTTGTTCTTTGTTGCTTCCCCAGTGGTCGCACATACGGCTCTCGTTGAAAATGATTGACCTTACGCTTCCTTCTATCTTGGATTTTCGAAGGTTCTAAGTTACAGCTTCTCACATCCGATGGCTGCTCCAATCCTAGTAAGCTATGAAGTTCGATTATCAGTTCCTTCTGTTGATCGATCATCTGTCTCTGTTGTACTGCTACTTCAATCATCTTTTGCATCACACTTCTCGCTGCGGCTATATGATCTTCATCACGTCTCGCGTCCACATGCTCATGTTCGCTGCGTTCCATTATCTTTCTTCAAAGATAAATAAAATCAAAACACGACGAACTTAACGTAACTATTTCACACAACATCGTCTCCTTTCGGAAACCAAAACATATCTCTGTGTTCAACATCAGAGATTCACACAGCACAAACAAGACAAACCTACCCACAAACCCAAAAGACTCTAACTTGGGCTCTGATACCAACTAATGTAACACCCTCCTTAGGGCTTCACACTTCGTGTTACTCAATTACCAAATTACCCCTTCATTGGAAAATTGTGCTTGTAATATAAATATGAGTTATAAAATTTCTTGATGATAGTAAGATAAATTTAGCGGAAAATAAAAACATAACAACATTGTCACAAATTATTTACATCGTATATACCCAAATCATAGTATTGTCATATTTTAATATATACAACTAGACTCTCAAAATATTTAAACTTAAATTTAAACTAACATACTGCCCAAGTATTACTACACATCAGAACCCTCAGACGGGTCCTCCTCAGACTCCTCAGAAGATGGAAGTCCGACTTGACGCGAAGTCCTACGGACAGGTATCCGCCCAGATAACACTATACAAGTCGCACTCGGAGTACGATAGTATACTTTCCAATACTGTCTAATTGACAATAGGAACTCTAAATATTAATATTCACACTATTGTCCAAGATGTAGTCTACTCAATCTCATATACACAAGGAAACAAGACTCCTCCATCACTTCAAAACTCGGCGTCCTCTACCGAGACCGCTCTTCGTCTCGACTTCTTGCTCAAGTTCTCGCTCAACGTCTTTAAAATTATAAATATAATATAGAATAGACATACAAAGAGGTGAGATCACCTACGCCAATACCAGTATGGTAGCAATGAAGATAAACACATACAAATTCTCATACCAACACATCATACATTATTACAATTATGTCACCATTATCATTTATCTAACACATATCATATCTCATATAAACACATCATACAGAATTACACTTATGCCAACAATATCATTTATCATCATAATTCATACAATAAGCCATAATTACGATCATGTCCTTATCAACATTCAATTGTTCAATAATTCAATTATCATAAACAATAATTACGATAATACTCTCAGTATCTCTGCATATGCATCTAGACTCAATTTTCCTACTCCATGGAGCTACAACTTAGATCGGAAAGAGTGATCGTAAAGATCATGTCGGTACAAAGGTACCTTAGACCACGTGCTCAGTTTTGCACATCTAGCACATACTCGATAGTCTTTATCAGATCTTGATTAAGGATAGTGTCTCGGTCCGGATCATTGGTGTGTTATATCGGTCTAACACATGTACAGAAGAGCTACCAACTGCATATTGTAGGCAACCCGCACCCCAATGCCCCCAAGGTCAACGAAAGACCTACACTACGCATATCGCACCCACTCAAGAGGTGTATTCTCTCCTTCCTAGGCAAATAGCCTTATCCAATCCATCGGACCTTTTCAATGCATATACAAATGCACCATTCTCAGTTCAATTCATTCTATCATATTCTCAATTAAATTTTCTTTATCTCAAGTTCGGGGTCCTCATATTGGCCCAACAATGTCATTACTGTAATTTCATCGCGAAACCATATTTTTTGCACTTTCTCAATCACGTATCAATTTTTCATCGTTTCTCAATCGTGTAAAATATTTTTCACACGTTTTAAATCAAAAATACTATTTTCCTCATTTAACACCAAAATTCAACTTCATTTTTCATATATGCATAATAACCCCTCAAAACATAATATTTTCTTTATAATCCTCATTTAAATAAAATTTTCACAACAGTCCCTCACAAAATTCACATTTACGAAATAGTCCCTCGTAAAATTCATATTTACAAAATAGTCCCTCATAAAATTCATATTTACAAAATAGTCCCTCCAAAACATAATATTTACGTTTTAGGCCCTCAAAAATTGTTATTTACGATATGGCCCTATTAAAAATAAAAATTATTATTTTGCCCCTCTAAAAATCATAATTATAGTATGGCCCCTTTTAAAAATGAAAATTATAATATTGCCCCTCTAAAAATCATAATTACAGTATAGCCCCTTTAAAAATGAAAATTACTATTTTACCCCTCTAAAAATCATATTGATAATAATTCATTTTCCTAAAAATCATTTTACTTTGCTATACTCAAATTTGTCCCGAATTCATTTAAGTATCTCAGTTCTCATTTTTATTCATCAGTTTAATTATATCCGATTATTTTTTCACAACCTTCAAACTTGTTCAAATTCATTTCTTTTTCATTTACATCCTTCATTTTCAATTGAATCTCTCATTTTCAGGACTTTGTTCCTTTCTAGCCTAGTATGGCCGTAAGCCTCAAGCTCTTTAGAGCTCTCATAAAATCAGTTCATCATATTATTCACATCTTACTTTACTCATACATTTTCATGCACACAATTTCATACATACAAACATATATCAAAGCAATAGACATAATATCACACATGCAAGCACAAAAACACAATCATTCACAACACAAACACAATCAAATAGCATCAAACAATCGGTGAAGAACCCTTATGGATTTTTTCACCGTACAAAATCATCCCCACACCACCAAAACTTGGTTGGTGAGGTTAAATCTCCCTCTTACCTCTTGAAGACAAGCTTTTCGGTTAGTTTTTCTCCTTTCCTTCAAATTCGTGCAATCCCCCAAATAAATCCCTAAAATTCTTAAACAATTAGTAAAAACACAAACAAGGTTTAATATTGAAAAACCATGGAACAATCATGGTTAGAAAAATTAGAAATCTAATTTTGAACCATAAAATCAAGACTTACCCTTAAGTAAGTTAGTAAAAGGTTGGATTTTGGACAAGATAGAGTAGTTTTTTTTTGGAAAAACTTTGTGAATGAAAAGTGTTTAGAATAGGATTTGGGTTTAGGAAATATGATGAGATAAAATTATAGAGTTTTGGTTGTGTGAATAGAGAGCTTGGCCGAATAGAGAGGAAAGAAAATAGAAGAAAAAGTGTTCTTGGTTCTTGCTATTTTTGGAGAGAAAATGGAAAGCTTGATTTAGGATAAATGTGAAATAAATATTGAGAAGGAAATGGGAGCCCTGCTGCCGTAGTGAGCTTGTGTGGGTGAGGTTGAGTGTTTGATTTTGCAAGATAAATATCCAATTGAATGCACATGGTGGTGCACATGGTTTATGACATTTTGGAGAGTTCATGAACCTTGTAGAACCAAACCATCCAAGCCTCCAAGCTGCCCAAAACCGTGCAGCCCTTTAGGAATTTAGGAGCTTAATTGTTTCCAATTTACTCCTAATTACATGCTAATTAATTAGGGAATTAGTTAGGTTAAATATCCTAACCAATCTTAATTAATATTCTAATCATATAACTAATTAGTTTAATATATTAGCATATATTATAACCTTTAATCAATATTAAGATATCTAATTAATATTTAGGTCATAATTAATTAAGAACTAAACTAGTTTACTTAGTTTGCTAATTAGGTAATTAGATTAGTCAAATTAAGCTTAATTAGCTACTAACCAAATTCAAGCCTACTATTTTTGACTTAATTCTAACCATTGATTCATCTTTAATTCCTAGCCATAGATTACATCTAAGGTAGATATCAATTGGTCATAAAACTAGCATTCTAATCTCACCATTGATTAGATCAACGACTAAGGTTAAAGGCTTCCTAACTATGTCTTCATCTAACGGTTCATACTAAAGTCCAAGCCACTAAGTTTGACTTAATCTCAACCCTTGATTTTAACTTTAATTCCTAGCCCTTGATGTAATCTAAGGTGGATATTGCTTAGTGATTTTATCTGGATTCATTTTACACCATTGATCGGATCAACGGTTAAGATCAAAAGCATAATCTAAATTATGCTTTTCATCCAACGATCCTAAATAAAGTCTATGCTTCTTTCGTTGACTCATTCTTATTGGTTTAAAAAGTCAAGCCACTTTCGTTGACTTGCTCTCATTGGCTAGAATTTGTCCAGTCAGCATAGTTGACTGCTTTTCCTAAACGCGGGTCCCACAATACTTTTAAAGACCTGTGGTCAAATCGAAGCAGATTTTTACTGTTTTTGAGACAGTAGGTACTGTAATATAAAATAATATTATAATAGTATAAAATTATTTTATTACACAGTTAAATCTAAAAAATTATAAGATTAATATATATATCAATCAGAATTGGGTTTAGTAAGATCCCCCTGCTCCAATTAATTAAAATAAGAATTTCTCCGGCCCAAAAATTATTATTTTCCTAGCCCGGAGCAAATCACACAAAATAATCAAAAACAGTATCGGAATAATCAAATTATTTTTATATTGCACAGAAAACACAAAACAGTATAATTCTGCCAATTCTATAACATAGTCTAAAATTTAGGGTGTTACAAAAATCATTGCTTTAGTCAATGCTAATTACATTTCCTAGAGAGGTTTACAATTTTCTCCAAAATTCTTTTAATCTCCCTGTTAGATACCTCAATTTGACCACTAGTATGCAGGTGATAAGGGGTAGCTACCTTATGAGTGATGTTATACTTTTTCATTAAATGCTTAACTGGCATATTGCAAAAATGCTTGCCCCCTTCACTAATGACAGCCTGTGGTATCCCAAAACGTGCAAAAATATTTTCTTTCAAAATTTGGACAACTACCTTTGTGGTCATTGCTTCTACATGCTTTTGCCTTAAACCATTTAGAAACATAGTCAATACCAACAAGAATATATATATAACCAAAAGAGTTAGGGAATGGTTCCATAAAATCAATACCCCTAAACATCAAATATATCAACAATCAAAATAAGATTCAAGGGCATCATATTTTTCTTACCAATGCTCCCCAACTTTTGGCATCTTTCACAAGAAAAATAATAAGCATGAGAATCATGAAAAATAGAAGGTCAATAAAATCACACTGAAAATTTTGGGCTACTGTTTTCCTAGAGCTAAAATGCCCACCACATGCATGATCATGGCAAAAAGATATGATACTTTGTTGTTCTCATTCAGGAATGCATCTCATAATAATACGATCAGGACAATATTTAAACAAGTATAGATTATCCCAAAAGAAATGCTTTACTTGAGACAAGAACTTCAACCTATCATGTCTAGACTAATGGGACAACATTTGCAAAGTAACCAAATAATTCATAATATCAGCATACCATGGAGGCTTGTGAAACATGCAATATGTAACATCCTTAAAAATTTTATTTCCAACAAAATGCCCTTTATTCGAATAACCAGATGGTTATTCGAATAAAGCCTTTAATTGTGTTTTCCTATAAAGAAGAAAAAGCCTTTTATTCAAATAAAGGTCCTGTTATTCGAATAAAAGAGATGTGCATAGGCAAATTCATATCACTCTATTCGAATAACAAGATTGTTATTAGAATAAAGTGACCCAAATCAGAAAAAAGGGAAACAACAGCACATTACAGCAAAATAGAAACTTTAGTTTCCATTTAGTTTCATTTCTAAGGATTGATCAAACTAGCTAGTTGCAGCAGAACCAAACCAGAATCAAGCCATGATTAGCAAGGATAAGTAAGCACTTGACCAAGTAGTCAATGGTTGGCAGTAATGATTATGTGTGACAAGTGCTAGAAAATAATTGGAACAGGAAGCAAATTGTAAAATTATACGTAAAATATCAAGATAAGTAGAGGAATAAGTTTCTAATGTATTAAATGAGGAACTCAACATAAGACATCAATGAGACAAGTGTTTTTACGAGGAGTTTAAGAAAATCATAGTAAAAATTAAAATAGTGACAGGTGACAAATCATGAACATAAGTCTCAAAAAAATATGGAATTTAGTATAAACATGAAGATTGAGAATTTAGGAACGTGTAACAAACTTAATAAAAATATGATTACAAAGAAGAGATTTTTTTGAAGACTGGATCCATGACATCATTCCCTAAGTGAGCTAGAATTAGTTTCAGGCTCTATAAATACCAAATGGCTCTCCCCCAACTTGTCAAAAACCACCAACCAAGTAACACACAATCAGCCCCTGTTTTCTGCATATTTAACTTCATCATCTTCAACCTCATTACCCAGCAACCAAATTCTAAAAGAATAGGTAGAAAGTGTCAAAAATATCATTATTTGCCCTTTATTTCTATCACTCATACCTCCTAGCCCATTATTACTCACCCATTTGTATAGCTCTATTTTATACCAATGCTGCAGTGGCTATTTGTTGTCTACAACATGACATTTTTTATCATGTTATTCGAATAAGACTTTTCTTTTTTGAATAAACCCATCAAAAGCATTGCAAAATGTGTTTACAAATGACTTTATTCAAATAAACTAATGTTTATTCGAATAAAGCTTTACAACAGGCAACAAACTAAGACTTTGAAATTGGATTTAATCAAATAAGATAATGGTTATCCGAATAACCATTATTTCAAAAGCTTTCAACGTAACTTATTTATCATACATAACTCATTTTTCTTCAATACCATTTTGGTTATTTGACTTAATTACGTGAGCTTTTAGTATCCATTATTATTTCTATAACTATTCACTTATTCATATTATATTCCTATTATACCATACTTGTTTACTTACCTAAATTATTCATCAAAATATCATTAATAAATTTGGTTATTTTATATTGAAAGTAAATTTTTATGGAAAAGTTTTTAAGAGAAATATTATCCCATGGATAAAAATGAATCAATGTGCAAAAGAGTATTATTGCGGTCGTGATGAGAGGATCAATGGACACCTTGGTCAAAATTATTATTGTGACCATGATGAGAGGATCAAGGGAAGCCTTGGTCAAATTATTATGACCATGATGAGAGAATTAAGGGACACCTTAATCATTTTTAATGATTGTGATCACAATGAGAGGATTGGGGGACGTCCTAATCAAGTTATTGTGGTCATAATTAGAGCACGTCCTGATGAAGAGAAAGAGACACGTTTGATTAAGAGTATTGAAATGGGATAATAAAGAGATAAAGAAGAAATTTTAAATGACTGATCAGTTATTTATTTTATGAAGGTTACGTTTACTCTTTTTATAATGTTATATTACTTATCATTTATTGGTTGGACTTTTAGTTATGGAATTAGAAATAGAGAAATATAAAGAATGTATGGTAAATTTATATTACATGTTTTTGCATATTTCTATTGAGATTTGCATCTCACTTTCTTTGTGGTTTAACATTTCAGGTTAAGCCGATTAAAGAAGTTCAAATAAATTTTTATATTGAGCAAGTTTATATGTTGGATGTAACACCCCCTCCAAAGGGTATCACATTCATACTAACTCCTTATAAATAATTAATTTTCCAAGTTATAAAATATTTAATCTTATTTAAATACGGGTTTCAATTTTATTCTTCATGGAGAACATCAATTGATCAAATTAAAGTAACTCAAAATATAAAAACTGAATAAATATATTTTTCATATAAACAGAGTTTACTACAAATATTCATTCATTATTTTTACATACCAAAAAACATAACACCTAATATATGAGCCCTTGTCAGAAGACAAATTCCCTAGCTGGGAATGTCTCTACGGATAGAAATCTGAGCCAATGATAAATCGAAGTCCCTTCTAGGAGTATAGTGGAAATCATTCCACAACTCCCTGATAGGTAAAACAAACTCTGCATAAGCAACCATAAAAGATGTAGTAATGACCCCATTGTGAGTCCTACTTGTGGATAAAGAAATATCACCACAATACTCTATATACTCGGAGTTCCAATGGACACGCTATGCCTCAGCGCCTTCAAGAAACTGTAGTCTAAAGAAACCTAATTGACCTTTCCTTGCCACCATCGTAGTCTTCAAAGATGTAAGCATAAAATAGAAACAGACAAAACAATACAACAAAGAGGTGAGATCCCCTACATTAATACCAGTTTGGTAGTAAAGAAACAATACGAACAACAATATTGTTCCATACATACAATCCATATATTAATATAAAATCAGCAAACATATTCATAATATTAAATAGATAAACAATCCAATAAACTTGCAACACAATATCAGGTATAATGATAACACCACAATCATATTATTCACAATAAGACTATATCACAACAATATAAATGCTGACTATGCATATGTACACAGACTCATTCCTACTCTATGGAGCTAAACACAATTTCGGAGAGAAGATCCAAAAGATATGTCTGTCACTTGGCTGCCGTGGCCAAAAGTGCTATAATTTATCAATTTATCAAAATGTACATCAGACATTGGACAAGACATTCTACATTAGATCACAATATAGGGCAGTGTCTCGATCCCGATCGTCGGTGCTTTTGTATCGGTTACCCCATGGACAAGAGGGCCACCAACTACCTATGGTGAGGTACCCACATCCCGATGCCCCCAAGGTCAACGAGTGACCTACACTTGTCTACTCGTACCCGCACTTTAGGTGTAAATCAATCTCCTAGGCATATAACCTTAATTAATAAGCGAATACGCTTTTCTATGCATGATGTATGATTCAAATCCAAATACTATCATTAATCACACATTATTTTGTATTCACAAACCGTTTGGCGATATCATTTTTCAACATCACTGGGTCAATCACTGTTGAACCGTTCCTAATGGTATTAAATCAACCGCTCATATAATTGTCTAATGCCACTAGTATCAATGATATTATATAACCGCCCATATAATTACATAATACCAATGATCCACTCGGGTCCAGTACCTCGGCCCTACAGCAAAACTCGTTGTTCCTCTCAATTGCGTAGCGATATTATCGCATTTTCACAATTGCATAACATTTTTGTTACGTTTTCAAATCGCGTAAAATTTTTCCATCATTTTCTAAATTGCGTAAATATTTTATTGCATTTTCTCAATCGCATAGCCTAAAATTACTATTTTTGAGTCACATAAAGATTTTTTAATATATTTTCAATCACGTAAAATATTTCTAACATATTTTAAGTCCAAAATAAGAATTTTCTCATTTAATACCAAAAATTGATCTTATTTTCATTATTTACATAATAATCCTTTGATAAAATAATATTTACATAATAGTCTTTCTTTAAATAATATTTCCAAAATAGTCTTTCTTTAAATAATATTTTCAAAATAGTCATTCTGTAAATAATATTTGTAATATAGTCCCCTTAAAATTAGTATTTTCTACTATTTTCCAAAAAATTATATTTCTTAATTTTACTTAGGATATTACAGCTCAAAATTTTCTAACGTGCTTCAAAATCCATAGGGTGAGCTATACGCCAGTAAATTTCAATTATTGGCTTTTATTTTACTACATAGCTTAATTAGGCCAATTTTAGTTCTAAAAATTAAATTACCTTCATTTTAATTTCCTAAACTTACCAAATTAAGTTTTTACTATTAAAACACCTAAGTTTACACTTAGTAAAATAATTTTGGATCTTGATCATCACAATTTGTCATGTTGGCCGATTTTACATAGTGCTTCAAAATTCATATATAAATCATTTTGTAATACTTTAATTTTTTATAAACTCACTTAATTATATTTCTTGTCACAAAATCCTTTAATCCTCAATTAGGAAAATAATTTAGGACTCTTGGTCCCCTTTGTGGTGATGAGGCCGTGTGCCTCTAGGCTCTTTGGGGCCTTCATACAATTTTTCTCATCATATTATTCACATCCTAATTTACACATAAACTTGCATGCTTTACAATTCACACATACAAGCATATTATCAAAGCTATAATCATACCAACACATATGCAAACATAATTTCAAAACTATAAACATAATAAGCACAAACAAAGAGAGCTTAAACAAGCAAGTGAATAAATCCATATGGATTTTTCACCACAAACAATCCATTTCCTCACCACCAACACATAGTTGATGAGGTTAATCTCCCTCTTACCTTAAGGAAGTTTAAGTTCCTCCTTCCTCTTGAATTCGTATGGCACCAAGAAAAATCCTTTGATATAGGAAATCAAAGCTTGAATTTTGAAGCCCTTAGAGAGAGATTTAGACAAAACTTACTGAAGGAAAAGTGTTTAGAATGATATTTGGATTTAGAAAGTAAGGTTTGATGAAATTATAGAAGTGTGGAGGTTGGTTTGGTGGGTGGAGGCCGTGAGCTTCACTAGAGAAAAAGGATGGAGTTCTTTGGTTTTCTTTGGATGAGAGAGAATAGATAGAAAAGTTTAAGACTCAAAGTTGATAGGAAATGAAAATGAAATAGCCAAATGTGTAGTGCATGGCCATGTGGTTAGTATATAGGAGAAACTATAATTTAATCAATGTAGTAAAAAGATCTATTACATTTCACATGGCCTATGTCACTTGGTGTCATTCATTGGCAATAAAAGACCATTCAAGAACCTTTGAGAAGGCCTTGTGGCCATGTAAGTCATAGGAGAAAGGAACTAAATTGATTCTATTTTAATTCCTTAGTTACACCTTAATTAAATAGTTAGTTCATCTAGTTTCTTTTAAACTAATTTATTTAGGATTTCTAATTTCATTATAATTAGTTAGTTACATTATTATGTCATGCTTAAGTCATGTTTCTAGATAATTTAGATATTTATTTAGTAACTAGCTTCTAATTATTTAGCAACTAAATTAGTTCATTTATTTACTAATTTAGCTATTAGGGTAACTAAGTTAGATTATCTAGTTTCTTAACTAACAAATCTAACCATTAAAATTAACTCCATCTCCTAACCATTGATTAAATCTAGGGTGGATATCATAAGCTTCCTTATCAAGTTTGTTCTCACACCATTGATTAGATCTATAGTGATGATCTAAGACTTATTCATCAAGTTTTCCATCCAACAGTTCATAGCAAAGTCTAAGCCACTATGTTTGACTAATTCCTATTAGTTAGTCATAAAGCTTAGTAATGATGGTTCATGATTTACCTTTAAGATATTTAGCTTAAAAATTTTCATTTAGATATTTTCTAAAAGATATTTTCAACTAGATATTTTGCATAGATATTTTACTAATATATGTTTCATTAGATATTTATTGGTAGCTATTTTACTACCATCTAGAATGTGACGAGTCATCATTCTAGAACATGGCGAGTCATCGCTATTAAGATAATTTTTCAGAACATATTACCCAATGGACAATAGCTACTGCTATTATTACATAGTGGGTAATAAAAAACTCAGATAAAGAAATCTTCGTCAACTGTTCCCAGTTTCTGATTTAGTAAGATTTTCCGATACCGCCTTGACAGCTCAGAATTTTCTAATCTAAGAAATTTTTTTATTTTTTTGGACTCGCCTCGGGTCCACCCCGAGCCCATACATAACTCAAAATAACACTAAAATAATCAAAAACTCAGAAAGTTCTACAAAAATTCACAAAAATCATAAAAATCATAAAACTCATATATTTTCAAAAAAAAATGAAATTTGGACATACAATTTTTAAGATAATATTAAAATATCAAAATAATATTAAAATATTTAAAATAATTAAAAATTCTCAAAAATTCACAAAACTCATAAATATTATAAAACTTATTTATTTCAAGAAAAACAAAAAATCGAGGTGTTACAACTCTCCCCCTTTAAAAAAAATTTTGTCTTCGAAATTTATCTTACATATAGGAAAACAAAAAGGATATTATGTCTTTATCTGGTCTACCTGCTTCCACATAGCATGTCCAGTTACGTCATTTCAGATGATCCTCCAACTTTTCTTGAATTCCTCCGTCAGATTATTTGAATCGTAATCGTAGTCAAACAGATTCTCCTTAACCATTGTAGCAAATATACTAAACACACTTTTTATGTAGGGTATTTGCCACGACATTCGCCTTTCTGGAATAACATTGAAGTTGAAAATCGTAGCCTTTGAAAATTCTAACTATCTTATCTTCCTCGTATCCAAGTCCTTCTTGATTGAACAGGTACTCTAAGCTCTTAAAATCACTGTAGACATCGTAGGTTAATCCATAAAGAAAATGTCTCCAAATTTTTCACGGAATACAACTATTGCAAAACTCCAAAATGTGAATCGAATAACTCTTCTCATGCATGTTCCACTGCCTTGAAGTATACATTACTATCGTTCCTTAAATCGAAATTCACACTTGACCAGCTTCGCGTATAAAATTTTCTTCTTCTTCAAAAATTGAAGAATCATATCGAGGTGTTCAACATGCTCCTTTGAATTTTAAGAATAGATTAGAATATCGTCGATAAAGACAATGACAAATCTGTCTTGAAACATCTTCTACTTTCACGCGAATTTGATGATAGTCAGAATGCAATTCGATCTTGAAGAAAAACGGTGACTCCCTTCATTTGGTCTTCTAGTTACCATGTTGTATTTCCTGTCACATCGTTCCAGATTTTCCTTCTCCAAGGTAAGTTGTTTCACTTGCTTATTCTAAATTTTAACAGAAAATGTCTCATAGATCAAATTCTCTTTTAATTGTACTGTATTTGATACTATGACATGGGTTGAATCAAGAATATAATTTCCCAATTAGGATTCATAGAAGACATTATGAAGGTTAGAAAGAAAAGTGATAAGGCTATTCGGTAAATTACCGGATTTATCCAATAACGAATTTGATATGTTTTAATAGATTTCGAAATGAACATGGTCCAATAAATTTTGAAATGAACTTTCTGGATTCAATTTCTAGATTCAAATCCAAAAATCTCAGTTCAAATAAAAACTAAAGTTTCATTGAAACAATATAACATGATATGATTGAAAGATAACCAATCCTTTCATAAAATCATCAACTCAAATAAATGTGATTTTTGACAAACAAATCAAATCAACAGAAGAGATTTGATCTTTAATAGATATAGGGTAGATTTTAGGAAACTTGAGTATAACAACAAGTTTTAACAAGAAGAGTAGAAATACTCAGATCAAAAGATAACAAAGATACGGATAACTCAAATCGATTTACTCAATCTATTTGTGAAAGAAATAGACAAACCAAACCAATAGAAAAGTTCCAATCGAAAATAGTAATAGGATAGTTTTAAACAGGCTGAGTGATGATAACAAGTTCAGAAGTTGAAGTAACACTATTCCATTCAAAAGGAATTAAAAACACAGATAAACCCAAATGGTTCATACAGTCACAGACAACAAAAGGATGGGTTACTTGGCGAATTATACAATACAATTTTAGGATCACTTTCTATGGTACAACTTCCTTATTCCTTAAGTCCTTATATTTGAACGCTTCCATTCTGCTCTTTGTATTGACTCCTTCTTCAGCTTGAGATTTTGAAACAAGTACATCATTAACAGAAGGTTCCACCTCCGGTTATGTACAGTTTTTAGAAATATGTCCAGGCTTCTCGCATCTGAAAGAAATAATTCCTCTTATTGTACACTCCTTCGTTAAGTGGCCCTTTCCACACTTGAAGCATTTTGGCGATGATGCCACAGTTTGACCAAAACGATTATTACTAGTACTTCCTCTATTTTGTTGTTGCTCCCCCGGTGATTGTGTATTCGACTTTTTCTAAAAATGATTGTCCTTACGTTTCTTTCCTTTTTGGAACCTAGTTGGTCCAAAGTTACGGGGTCTTGTCTCTGAAATTGATTCAACTCTAACAAGTTCTGAAGTTCAATTATTAGTTTCAGCTGCTGATTGGTCCTCAGACTCTGTTGTACCGCTACTTTAATCATCCTTTCCATTACACTCCTAGCTGCAACCATACATTCATTGTCAAGTCTCGCATCCACATGCTTACGTCTACCGTGAGCCATTTCTTTTTCTTTGAAAACAGATAAATCAAAACACTAAGAAACCAAACGTAAACATTTCAAACAACATCGTCTCCTTTCGGAAACCAAACAATATCTCTGTGTTCGGTGTCAGAGATTCACATAGGACAAACAAGACAAACCTACCCATAAATATAAAAACTGAATAAATATATTTTTCATATAAATAGAGTTTACTATAAATATTCATTCATTATTTTTACATGCCAAAAAACATAACACTTAATATATGAGCCCTTGTCAGAAGACAAATTCCCTAGCTTGGAATGTCTCTACGGATAGAAATCTGAGCCAATGATAAATCGAAGTCCCCTCTAGGAGTATAGTGAAAATCATTCCACAACTCCCTGATAGGTAAAACAAACTCTGCATAAGTAGCCATAAAAGATGTACTAATGACCCCATTGCGAGTCCTACTTGCGGATAAAGAAATGTTGCCACAATACTCTATATACTCGGAGTTCCAATGGATATACTAAGCCTCAACGCCTTCAAGAAACTATAGTCTAAAGAAACCTAATTGACCCCTCCTTGCCGCCATCGTAGTCTTCAAAGATGTAAGCATAAAATAGAAACAGACAAAACAATACAGCAAAGAGGTGAGATCCTCTACATCAAACCAATTTGGTAGCAAAGAAACGATACGAACAACAATATTGTTCTATACATACAATCCATATATTAATATAAAATCAGCAGACATATTCATAATATTAAATAGATAAACAATCCAATAAACTTGTAACACAATATCGGGCATAATAATAACACCACAATCATATTATTCACAATAAGACTATATCACAACAATATAAATGCTGACTATGTATATGTACACAGACTCATTCCTACTCCATGGAGTTAAACACATTTTCAGAGAGAAGATCCAGAAGATATGTTTGTCACTCGGCTGCTATTGGCAAAAGTGCTAGAATTTATCAATTTATCAAAATGTACATCAGGCATTGGACAAGACATTCTACATTAGATCACAATATAGGACAGTGTCTCGGTCCGGATCGTCGATGCATTTACATCAGTCTGCCCCACGGACAGGAGAGCTACCAACTGCCCATTGTGAGATACCCGCACCCCGATGCCCCCAAGGTCAACGAGTGACCTACATTTGTCTACTCGTACCCGCACTTTAGGTGTAAATCAATCTCCTAGGCATATAGTCTTAATCAATAAGCGAATATGCTTTTCTATGTATGATGCATGATTCAAATTCAAATACTGTTATTAATTACACAGTATTTTGTATCCACACACCGTTACTTGGCGATATCATTTTTCAACATAATCGGGTCAATCATCATTGAACCGTTCCCAATGGTATTAAATCAATCGCCCATACAACTGTCTAATGCCACTAGTATCAATGATATTATATAACTGCTCATACAATTACATAATACCAATGATCCACTCGGGTCCAGTACCTTGACCCTATAGCAAAACTCGCTGTTCCTCTCAATCGTGTAGCGATATTATCGTGTTTTCACAATCGCGTAACATTTTTGTTACGTTTTCAAATTGTGTAAAGATTTTGCATCATTTTCTAAATCATGTAAATATTTTATCGCATTTTCTCAATCGCGTAGCCTAAAATTACTATTTTTGAGTCACGTAAAGATTTTTCAATGTATTTTCAAGCATGTAAAATATTTCTAACATATTTTAAGTCCAAAATAAGATTTTTCTCATTTAATACAAAAAATTGACTTTATTTTCATTATTTACATAATAGTCCTTCGATAAAATAATATTTACACAATAGTCCCTCTTTAAATAATATTTTCAAAATAGTTCTTCTTTAAATAATATTTCCAAAATAGTCATTCTTTAAATAATATTTACAATATAATCCCCTTAAAATTAGTATTTTCTACTATTTCTTAGAAAACTGTATTTCTTAATTTTACTTAGGATATTACAGCTCAAAATTTTTTAACGCGCTTCAAAACCCACAGGGTGAGCTATACGTCAGTAAATTTCAAGTATTGGCTTTTGTTTTACTACATAGCTTAATTGGGCCAATTTTAGTTCTAAAAATTAAATTACCTTCATTTTAATTTCCTAAACTTACCAAATTGAGTTTTTACTATTAAAATACCTAAGTTTACACTTAGTAAAATAATTTTGGATCTTGATCATCATAATTTGTCATGTTGGCCGATTTTACATAGTGTTTCAAAATTCATATATAAATCATTTTCTAATACTTTAATTTTTTATAAACTTACTTAATTAAATTTTTTGTCACAAAATCCTTTAATCTTTAATTAGGAAAATAATTTAGGACTCTTGGTCCCCTTTGTGGTAATGAGGCCGTGTGCCTCTAGGCTCTTTGGGGCCTTCATACAATTTTCCTCATCATGTTATTCACATCCTAAATTACATATAAATTTGCATGCTTTATAATTCACACATACAAATATATTATCGAAGCTATAATCATACCAACACATATGCAAACATAATTTCAAAACTATAAACAAAACAAGCACAAACAAAGAGAGCTTAAACAAGCAAGTGAATAAATCCTTATAGATTTTTTACCACAAACATTCCATTTCCTCACCACCAACACATAGTTGATGAGGTTAATATTTCTCTTACCTAAAGGAAGACAATAACTTCAAGTTCCTCCTTCCTCTTGAATTTGTGTGGCACCAAGAAAAATCCTTTGATATAGGAAATCAAAGCTTGATTTTTGAAGTCGTTAGAGAGAGATTTAGACAAAACTTACTAAAGGAAAAGTGTTTAGAATGATATTTGGGTTTAGAAAGTAAGGTTAGATGAAATTATAGAAGTGTGGAGGTAAATTTGGTGGGTGGAGGCCGTGAGCTTCACTAGAGAAAAAAGATGGAGTTCTTTGGCTTTCTTTGGATGAGAGAGAATAGATAGAAAAGTTTAAGTCTCAAAGTTGATAGGAAATGAAAATGAAATAGCCAAATGTGTAGTGCATGGCCATGTGGTTAGTATATAGGAGAAACTATAATTTAATCAATGTAGTAAAAAGATCTATTACATTTCACATGGCCTATGTCACTTGGTGTCATTCATTGGTCATAAAAGACCATTCAAGAACCTTTGAGAAATCCTTGTAGCCGTGTGAGTCATAGGAGAATGGAACTAAATTGGTTCTATTTTAATTCCTTAGTTACATCTTAATTAAATAGTTGTTTCATCTAGTTTCTCTTAAACTAATTTAGTTAGGATTTCTAATTACATTCTAAGTCATGTTTCTAGATAATTTAGATATTTATTTTACTAGCTTTATTATTTAGCAACTAAATTAGTTCATTTATTTACTAATTTAGCTATGTAACTAAGTTTGATTATCTAGTTTCTCAACTAACAAATCTAACTATTAAGTCATCCAACTAAGGTGGATATCATAAGCTTCCTTAAAGTCCAATTGATTAGATCTATGTGATTGACCAAGTTTTTCATCCCTATTGGTTATGTTTCTATTGGTTAGTCATAAAGCTTAGTAATGATGGTTCATGATTACCCTTAAGATATTTAGCTTAAATATTTTCATTTTGATATTTTCTAAAAGATATTTTCAACTGGATATTTTGCATAGATATTTTAGTAAGATATTTTCGATTAGATATTTATCCGTAGATAATTTACTACCATCTAGAATGTGACGAGTCACCATTCTAGAACATGGCGAGTCATTGTAACATCTCAAAAATTCTTTATTTCATTATAAACGATCATTTTATAATATTTATGATTTTTAGGAATTTTTGTGGATTTTTCTGAAAATGATGAATATTTTAATATATTTTTCGTTTTGCGTGTACACTGAGCGGAGCCGGGGAAACTAGAATATTTTCCCGATTTGGTAACTTTGAACTGTCAACGTGTCAACGGGGATCTTACTAAACCCGAGGTCAGGCACGTTTGCGAGGTTTACATTTTTTGAGGTTTTATCTATTAAATAAAATTTTGGTATCATAAAATCATCTGATGAATAATAAAATATTATTTTCATCAATTGTAAATTTTATTCACTGAGAAAATAATTTCACAGTGTAATTAATCATCTATCAGATGTATTTAATTTGGAGATAAGCTTACTAAGTACTTTATCGAGGAGCGCGCAAAGCTTCTCAAGGAAGCTTCCTCCAACCATTATTTTTATCATTTCCCTCTCCTCCCAAATTTGTGCTGCACGTTTGAAATTAAGGGGGGGTCTAATTCATTTTCTTTTCTCACATTTCCTCTCCTCCAAATACGCTGCTACTATTCACTCATCTTCTCTCTTCTCTTTCACCCTACAGCAGCAACACCACCCACACCTCCATTTTGTTCTTCAAACCGTCCCAATATTAGCACCATTTCGTGATTAGAGGACCACCATCATTGAGGAAATCAGCTTCAAGGTTCTGCCATTTCCTCCATCTTCATTCTCCTACGTCTTTGAAGCTTAAAGGTTGGAGCTTTAAGGTAAAGCTCCTAGCTTTTTCTCCCTCTCTTCTCTTTTTCGTAAACCACTGTCATTTTGATGACAATGGGTATCCATTTCAATATTAGGATTTTGATTCTTGCAAGTTTAAATCTTTAAGGAATTCCTGGAAGCTGGAAACGAAATCCTGGCCAAAAAGGAGCCACCTTTCTTTGTGCTTCTCCAAGGTAAGAGGAAGACACTCCTCCTCAACCTCTTTTAGCATTTAGGGACGTTGTTTGTGATTGGTACTGTGATTCATCTCTGTTTGTATGCTGCTGGTGATGTATATATATATATATATATATATATGCTATTTGATTGTTTGTGTGTTTTGATATATATGTCTGGAACGTATAATCTAAAAGGAACGCTGTCGGGCTGGCTCTCGGATGGCCACGCCTTGAGACTAAAATTTTGGGATTATTGGAGTGAAGTGGTAATGACTTGGGTTTCTGACCATTAAGTGCAATGTCAAAACCTGTCGTGTAGGAACCCCTGGCCAAACCCGTCGAATGTGATGTCTTGATCACTTAGTAAAGTCAAAACCTGTCGAGTATGAACCCCTGGCCAAACCCGTCGAATGTGATGTCTTGATCACTTAGTAAAGTCAAAACCGTCGAGTATGAACCCATGGCCAAACCCGTCGAATGTGATGTCTTGATCACTTAGTAAAGTCAAAACACGTCGAGTATGAACCCCGGCCATGTCTTGATCACCGTCGAATTTGATTCCGGTCATTAGTGCAATATAAAAAATCGTCGAGTATGAACTCCTGACCACTTAGGAGAGAAACTCCTCCAATGCAAAATCTATCGAATTTGAATGACCACATCCGTCGAGTGAAATATTCGTCGAGTTAGAATGCCAATACCCATTGAGAGACATACCTGTCGAGTGGATCTTCTGTCCATTTATCAGAAGCTTCCCAAAGTTAATATTCGTCGAGTAGAATGTCAAGATCCGTCGAATTAGAGTTCTGACCACAGTGTTTTCGTCGGTTCGACACTTGGGAGATTTCTCCAACGTCGACACCCACATTCGTCGAAATTGGACTTCTGCTGACCTTCTGGAAAAATTTGACAATTTTGATCTCTGTTCGACAGAATCTTCATCCGACAGAAATTGGTTTTTATCCAATCTTGTTATAAAATGTTCTCCCATTTTTCATCCTTCTGCCATGTTAGTCTTCGTCGAATGGCAGCCTCAATTTTCCACTAAATGCATAGTCTCCGTCGAATTCACAACTAGGGTTTATCACCTAATACCTAGCAATTAAATCTGTGACGTTGTTGGTGATTCTGGCCATGTATCTTCCTGGATTTAAAACCCTTGGATTAATAAAAGTACATAAATCATAAATGATTGGATGATTAGAGATTAAGTAGGGATTCATAAACAGGGAAGAACATGAGTATGGGTGAGCTTTTGAGGCACATAATGAATTTAAGGGTTGACTGTTATCATGACTATGAATGGAAAGTGTGGATATCCTTAAAATGTACTATTGGATTGTTGTGGACCCGTGAATGGGATCAGATATTGATGATAAATGATATGACATGCATTGAAGCATGATGGACCTAGTTGGTCATGAAGAGTATGATTGTGTCATGCATTGAACAAAAAGAAAGAGATTGTCCGTTGGACTTGGTTAAGGCTGGTAGCTTAGGAGTTGAACTTACACCTTTGTGCGGGTGCGAATAGACAAGTGTAGGTTACTTGTTGACCTTGGGGCGTCGGGGTGCGGGTACCTCACAATGGGCGGTGGTAGCTCTCGTCGTGGGGCGGTGACCGATGCAAACACACTGACGATCCGGACCGAGACGCTGTCCTATGTCGAGATCTATGTAGAATGTCTTGTAAAATGCCATGATGTACAAAATGATAATTTGAGAATTTTAGCACTTGAGGGCCTGGGCAGCCAAGAATACAGACATACCTCCTGATCGTTCTTTCCGACTGTTTTGTGTCTAACTCCATGGAGTAGGATTTTGGTTATTGAGGGCAAGTGTGCATAGTGAGTCCATGAATCATCTGGCATGCATTGTTATTATAATTGGAACTGTTGTACTTCTGATATATCTATATGTATACGATTGCCTGGAACTGTTTGGTTGATCATAATTGCTATTGAATGTTTATTACCATTATTGCTGTCATGAATGCTATGTGGGCGCTTTGCGCCGTTTGGTTTCTCGATGCTATAATTGGTAATGATGGTAGGATGTCTTATCTCTTCTCTGTCTCTCCATTTCTGTTTTATCCGTATACTGCGTTCCATAAAAGATAACTGCAAGGAACCGGAAGCCCCCGACTTCCCTGGTTTTTGGCTTCATCTCGACTGAGTGACTGCAGAAGCGTATGGAGCCACACACGCAAAGATTTTTGGGAGATGTGCGCCTGACCTTCTTGGGAGGGCCAGAGTGCTGGTACATCAACTATGGCTCTGAGTGTTGCGTCTATACGGGGGATGTGTCGTTATCTCTAGCCTGGAGGCGTCACGAGCCGCCTGTCTTCACCTGCTGTATTAGTTTACGTCTGGAGTTTCAGCTACCGATACGCGAGATGTGGGGTGACCGTTATTTCACTCCGCGGGAAGACTCTTTTTTGCTCTACCGCTCGGGCCCCGTCCCGTGACTCTGCGATTCCTATGGTGATTTCCTCTGACGAAGAAGATCCTGAGGAAGATCCCGAAGAAGTTCCTGAGGACGACCCCGAAGGGGATCCTAAAGAGGACCCTGACTAGATTCCTCCTCACTTGAGGGACTGACTTTACTTGTAGCTACTGAGGGCTACCAGTATTTTATTTTGGGGGCCTGATGTTTTGTCTGTAGTGGGCTGTATATTCTGATACCGTAGGGATATGTATGTATAATCCTTTGGGGGCAGGTATAGTTTTGCTTTTTGTTATGCCAGGCTTTGTAACTAAACAGTTGATAATTATATATATATATGAATGAAATGTTAATTTCCCATGTATGTCTCGTCACCGTGGATATTGATTATCGTTAACGTAAATGTAATGAATAGAAAAAAATATACTTGCTAATTTACTTAACCAACTACAATTGAGTAAATGTATATATTATTAAAATGAACCGGGTCTTAACTCACATAAAATTTTATTTTCGCATTGTAATTGAAAGTGAGATGTTCCCTTGGGTTTAAAAAGGGGCATCACACTAAGTTGGTATCAGAGCCCCGGTTTATGTTTCTTTGGGTCTTGTGTTTGAGTCTATCTTGTTTGTGCTGTGTGTTCTCTTAGTAGTATACGTAAGGGTGTATGGTTTGGTGTTCCTAGTGAATGCAACTGACTTTTCTATGTTTTCAGTTAATCTGATCTAAGAAAGTAAGATAGCACGAGGGGAAGATATGGCAGCAGCTATTACAGCGATGCAGAGGATGGCTGAGGCCGTCACACAGCAAACCGAGCAAGCTGCTTAGTAGCAAGAGAGAGTTGCACAACAACAAGAGCGAGCTGCTCAACAGCTAGAGGCCACTGCTGATGCTCAGAATTTAGCAGAGTTTCGACGCCATAACCCTCCTCTATTCAAAGGGGAATTTGATCCGGACAAGGCTAGTTTGTGGATCAAGGAATTGGAGAAAGTTTTTCGAGGAATGAGTTGCGCTGAGGACAAGAAGGTGAACTATGCTACATTTATGCTGGTAGGCAACGCTGAAAATTGGTGGAATGGAGTGCAGCAAATGCTGGAAGCTGCGAACCGAGAGATTACTTGGGGCTTATTCAAGGAAAAGTTCTTAGATAAATATTTTCCTGCGAGCGCAAGGCATGCGAAGGAGTCGGAATTCCTCAACCTGCGACAAGGAAATATGACTGTTAGTGAGTACGTGAAGTGAAATTTGAAAACTTGTCACACTTTTTGACGTACTTTCGTAACCAACCGGATGAAGCATGGAAATACCGAAGATTTACGGAAGGACTGAGGTATGAAGTGAAGAAGGTCGTGATCACCTTGAGGATCAATGAATTCTCACAACTACTTGGATACTGCTTTGTGATGTAGAGGCTCGGAGCAATCTAGAGACATGAGGAGTAGAAACTTTGGGCCTACGAGATTCCGTAGAGAGGCGGCGAATGCACGGTGCTAACCGTTTCTAGAAGAAGCCGTACTCCACCCACGGGGAATCGACAACAAGCCATGGGTGGAAGTTCGGTGGAGGTTCTCTCGGGAGCCGGGACCGCCGAACACGGCGTATCCTTCCGGATGTTTGAAGTGTGGGAAAGACCATCTCACAAGGGACCGTACCATGAAGGGATTCATCTCGCTTCAAATGTGGCAAACCCGGCCACGTGTCCCGAGATCGCAACAAACGAAGGCCGAACCTTCGGTGAATCTTTGCAAGAGCCAAGAAACCACAGTGGAGGGCGAGTCTACACTATGAGCGGAGCCGAGGCTTCCAAATCCGAAGATTTGATACTGGGAGAAGGTATCATAGAAGGTAATCTTTTAACCGTGTGTTTGTATGACTGGGGCAACCCATTCTTTTATATCATATGATTGTGTGCAAAGACCGGGTCTATACGTGTCGTCATTACCTTTTGACTTAACTGTTTCTACCCCTACCGATAAACCGGTAGTTACTACCAAAGTCTGTCTAAATTGTCCATTGGTTGTTGAAGGTCGAACCTTTTCGGCCGATCCGATCTGTTTACCCTTTCCCAACTAGATATTATCTTAGGGATGGATGGTTGTCTTCCAACCATGTTCGTTGGACTGCTCCAAAAAGACCATAGTTTTTCCCATAATGGAGGATTCTAGATTTTTAACGCCAACCGAGTTCAAGCTCTCTTGAAAGAAGGAGCTCACGGATACATGCTACTGTCTTCTTTGAAAGTCGAGAACGAGGTTGATTGTGAACACAATTCCAGTGGTGAACGAGTTTCCGAAGTCTTTCCTGATGATGTACCTGGTTTACCACCGGCTCGAGAGATAGAGTTTGCTATCGACCTAGTACCGGGAGCTGGTCCCGTGTCTATAGCACCGTATAGGATGGCACCGACAGAGTTAGATGAGCTCAAGTAACAGCTAGAAGAGCTTTTGGAAAAGTAATTTGTCAGGCCAAGTGTGTCACCATGGGGAGCGCCAGTGCTGTTAGTTTGCAAGAAGGATGGCACCTCGAGATTATGTGTGGACTATCGGCAGCTGAACAAGGTAACGATTAAGAACAAGTATCCACTCCCGAGAATTGATGATTTAATGGACCAACTGAAGGGAGCAGCGGTGTTTTCAAAGATCGATCTGTGATCTGGGTATCATCAGATACGAGTGAAGACGGAGGATATACCCAAGACAGCTTTTTGTATCCGATACGGTCATTACGAATACCTAGTGATGTCGTTTGGTGTGACGAACGCACCAGCTATCTTTATGGACTACATGAACCGAATCTTTCGTCCTTACTTGGACAGATTCGTTGTGGTCTTCATTGATGATATTCTAGTATACTCTCAAAATCAGGAGGACCATGCCGAACACCTCAGTATAGTTCTTCAGATTCTGAAGGAGAAGGAATTATATGCCAAGCTGTCAAAGTGTGAGTTCTGGATAGAAGAAGTTAAGTTTCTGGGTCACGTGATCTCGAAGGATGGGATTGCCGTGGATATATCGAAGGTGGAGGCAGTGCTGCAATGGGAAAGACCAACATCCGTGACGGAGATTCGAAGCTTCATGGGTTTAGCTGGATATTACCGGAGGTTTATTGAGGGATTCTCCAAGATTGCTGGACCACTTACACAACTCACGAGGAAAAACCAAGCTTTTGAGTGGACTGACAGCTGTGAGCAAAGTTTCCAAGAGTTGAAGAATCGACTGACTACCTCACCGGTGTTAGTGCTACCCGATCCGAATGAGCAGTTTGAAGTGTACTGCGACGCTTCATACCAAGGGCTAGGATCTGTACTTATGCAGCATGGAAGAGTTGTGGCTTATGCTTCAAGGCAGTTGCGAGTGCACGAGAAGAATTACCCGACACATGACTTGGAGTTAGCGGCTATAGTTTTTGCTCTGAAGACATGGAGGCATTTTCTCTACGGAGCAACGTTCAATATTTTCAGTGATCACAAGAGTTTGAAGTATTTGTATGATCAGAAGGAGTTGAACATGAGGCAACGAAGGTGGTTAGAATTCCTGAAGGATTACGATTTCCAACTTCTGTATCACCCTGGCAAGGCAAATATTGTGGCAGATGCTCTAAGTAGGAAGATGATCAGTGTCTCTGCCCTGATGATCAAGGAAAAGGATATGCTAGAGCAGTTTAGAGATGTGTGGTCTTTTGTGGAGTTAGAACCTGGAAAGATTTGCATGAATATGGTTACCATTACAAGTGAACTACTGGATGACATAAAGGAAAAGCAAAAGATTAACAAGTTCTTACAAGAAGTGAGAGAGCAAGTGGAGCAAGGAGGTGGTGAAAGAGTTTACGGAAGGAACGAATGGAATTCTGAGGTTTCGTGGAAGAGTTTGTATTCCTCGTGACAAGGAACTTAGAGAATACATCATTAACCATGCTCATACAAGCCAGCTGAGTATGCATCCAGGCATAACAAAAATATACCAAGACTTGAAGAAGTTGTTCTGGTGGCATGGAATGAAGAGTGATGTCACTAGACGTGTATCGACTTGTCTAGTTTGTCAAAAAGCTAAGGTGGAACATCAGAGACCAGCGGGGTTGCTGCAACCATTGTCTATTCTGGAATGGAAGTGAGACAGTATTGCAATGGATTTTATAGTCGGATTGCCAAGGACAAGAAAAGGTCATGATTCGATTTGGGTAATTGTGGACCGACTCACAAAGTCGGCGCACTTTCTCCCGATCGACATAAAATACAAACTGGAGAGATTGACTCAAATCTATATTGGAGAAATTGTTAGATTACACGGTGTGCCTACGAGTATTGTTTCGGATAGAGATCCGAGATTTACTTCAAATCTCTGGGAGAGTTTGCAAGAAGCGTTGGGGACGAAGCTACGTCTGAGTTCTGCTTATCATCCGCAGACCGACGGTCAATCAGAAAGGACGATCCAATCTTTGGAAGATTTGCTTCGAGCCTGTACCATAGAGCAAACTGGAAGTTGGGACGACATTCTACCCTTGATAGAATTCACCTACAACAACAGTTATCATTCGAGCATAGGGATGGCACCCTATGAGGCTCTGTATGGACGACGATGTCGAACACCTCTGTGTTGGTACCAAGACGGCGAGCGCCTTACTGTTGGACCAGAGATTATACAGCAGACAACTGAGAAGGTTAAGATGATTCAGGAAAAGATGAGAATGGCTCAAAGTCGGCAAAAGAGTTATGCAGACCGAAGGAGAAAACCTCTTGAGTTTGAGGAAGGCGAGCATGTATTCCTGAAAGTCACACCTACGACTGGGGTAGGCCGGGCTTTAAAATCTAGAAAACTCACTCCTAAATTCCTTGGACCATACCAAATCATTCGTCGTGTAGGTCCTGTGGCGTACCAAATATCCTTACCTCCTTTCCTTTCAAACATTCATAATGTTTTCCATGTGTCACAACTCCGAAAATACCTCCCTGACCCAAGTCATGTCATAGCACCAGGATGCAAGACAATTAAAAGAAAACTTAACTTATGAGACGTCTCTGTAAGAATCGAGGATAGGAAGATAAAGCAATTAAGAGGCAAGGAGATCGCGTTGGTGAAAGTAACTGAACGAGGTGACCAGGAGAAGCAACTTGGGAGCTGGAAGACAAGATGAAGGAGCAACACCCACAGTTATTCTAAGGTATGTAAATTTCGAGGACGAAATTCCTTTTTGAAGGGGACTATTGTAACATCCCGAAAATTCTTTATTTCATTATAAACGATCATTTTATAATATTTATGATTTTTAGGAATTTTTGTGGATTTTTCTGAAAATGATGAATATTTTAATATATTCTTCATTTTGCGTGTACACTGAGTGGAGCCGGGGAAACTAGAATATTTTCCCTGAGGCTGGTAACTTTGAACTGTCAACGTGTCAACAGGGGATCTTACTAAACCTGAGGCCGGGCACAGTTTGCGAGGTTTACATTTTTTGAAATTTTATCTGTTAAATAAAATTTTAGTATCATAAAATCATCTGATGAATAATAAAATATTATTTTCATCAATTGTAAATTTTATTCACTGAGAAAATAATTTCACAGTGTAATTAATCATCTGTCAGATGTATTTAATTTGGAGACAAGCTTACTATGTACTTTATCGAGGAGCGCGCGAAGCTTCTCAAGGAAGCTTCCTCCAACCATTATTTTTATCATTTCTCTCTCCTCCCAAATTTGTGCTGCACGTTTGAAATTAAGGGGGGGTCTAATTCATTTCCTTTTCTCACATTTCCTCTCCTCCAAATACGCTGCTACTATTCACTCATCTTCTCTCTTCTCTTTCACCCTACAGCAGCAACACCACCCACACCTCCATTTTGTTCTTCAAACCGTCCCAATATTAGCACCATTTCGTGATTGGAGGACCACCATCATTGAGGAAATCACTTCAAGGTTCTGCCATTTCCTCCATCTTCATTCTCCTACGTCTTTGAAGCTTAAAGGTTAGAGCTTTAAGGTAAAGCTCTTAGCTTTTTCTCCCTCTCTTCTCTTTTTTCGTAAACCATTGTCATTTTGATGACAATGGGTATCCATTTCAATATTAGGATTCGATTCTTGCAAGTTTAAATCTTTAAGGAATTCCTGGAAGCTGGAAACGAAATCCTGACAAAAAAGGAGCCACCTTTCTTTGTGCTTCTCCAAGGTAAGAGGAAAACACTCCTCATCAACCTCTTTTAGCATTTAGGGACGTTGTTTGTGATTGGTACTGTGATTCATCTCTGTTTGTATGTCTTCTTGGTAATGTATATATATATATATATATATATATATATATATTGATTATATGCTATTTGTGTGTTTTGATATATATGTCTGGAACGTATAATCTAAAAGGAACGCTGTCGGGCTGGCTCTCGGATGGCCACGCCTTGAGACTAAAATTTTGGGATTATTAGAGTGAAGTGGTAATGACTTGGGTTTCTGACCATTAAGTGCAATGTCAAAACCTATCGTGTAGGAACCCCTGGCCAAACCCATCGAATGTGATGTCTTGATCACTTAGTAAAGTCAAAACCTATCGAGTATGAACCCCTGGCCAAACCCGTTGAATGTGATGTCTTGATCACCTAGTAAAGTCAAAACCTGTCGAGTATGAACCCCTGGCCAAACCCGTCGAATGTGATGTCTTGATCACTTAGTAAAGTCAAAACCTGTCGAGTATGAACCCCTGGCCATGCCCGTCAAATTTGATTCCTGGTCATTAATGCAATATCAAAAACCGTCGAGTATGAACTCCTGACCACTTAGGAGAGAAACTCCTCCAATGCAAAATCCGTTGAATTTGAATGACCACATCCGTCGAGTGAAATATTCGTCGAGTTAGAATGCCAATACCCATTGAGAGACATACCTGTCGAGTAGATCTTCTGTCCATTTATCAGAAGCTTCCCAAAGTTAATATTCGTCGAGTAGAACGTCAAGATCCGTCGAATTAGAGTTCTGACCACAGTGTTTTCGTTGGTTCGACACTTGGGAGATTTCTCCAACGTCGACACCCAGATCCGTCGAAATTGGACTTCTGCTGACCTTCTGGAAAAATTTGACAGTTTTGATCTCTGTTCGACAGAACCTCCATCCGACAGAAGTTGGTTTTTATCCAATCTTGTTATAAAATGTTCTCCCATTTTTCATCCTTCTGCCATGTTAGTCTTCGTCGAATGGCAGCCTCAATTTTCCACTAAATGCATAGTCTCCATCGAATTCACAACTAGGGTTTATCACCCAATACCTAGCAATTAAATCTGTGACGTTGTTGGTGATTCTGGCCATGTATCTTCCTGGATTCAAAACCCTTGGATTAATAAAAGTACATAAATCATAAATGATTGGATGATTAGAGATTAAGTAGGGATTCATAAACAGGGAAGAACATGAGTATGGGTGAGCTTTTGAGGCACATAATGAATTTAAGGGTTGACTGTTATCATGACTATGAATGGAAAGTGTGGATATCCTTAAAATGTACTATTGGATTGTTATGGACCCGTGAATGGGATCAAATATTGATGATAAATGATATGACATGCATTGAAGCATGATGGACCTAGTTGGTCATGAAGAGTATGATTGTGTCATGCATTGAACAAAAAGAAAAAGATTGTCCATTGGACTTGGTTAAGGCCGGTAGCCTAGGAGTTGAACTTACACCTTTGTGCGGGTGCGAATAGACAAGTGTAGGTTACTTGTTGACCTTGGGGGCGTCAGGGTGCGGGTACCTCACAATGGGCAGTGGTAGCTCTCGTCTCGTGGGGCGAGACCAATGCAAACACACTGACGATCCGGACCGAGACCCTGTCCTATGTCGAGATCTGTGTAGAATGTCTTGTAAAATGCCATGATGTACAAAATGATAATTTGAGAATTTCAGCACTTGAGGGCCTGGGCAGCCAATCATACAGACATACCTCCTGATCGTTCTTTCCGACTGTTTTGTGTCTAGCTCCATGGAGTAGGATTTTGGTTATTGAGGGCAAGTGTGCATAGTGAGTCCATGAATCATCTGACATGCATTGTTATTATAATTGAAATTGTTGTACTTCTGATATATCTATATGTATACGACTGCATGGAACTGTTTAGTTGATCATAATTGCTATTGAATGTTTATTACCATTATTGCTATCATAAATGCTATGTGGGCGCTTTGCGCCATTTGGTTTCTCGATGCTATGATTGGTAATGATGGTAGGATGTCTTACCTCTTCTCTGTCTCTCCATTTCTATTTTGTCCGTATACTACGTTCCATAGAAGATAACTGCAAGGAACCGGAAGCCCCCGACTTCCCTGGTTTTTGGCCTCATCTCGACTGAGCGACTGCAGAAGCGTATGGAGCCACGCACGCAAAGATTTTTGAGAGATGTGCGCCGACCTTCTTGGGAGGGCGAGTCTTTGGTACATCAACTATGGTTCTGAGCGTTGCGTCTATACGGGGGATGTGTCGTTATCTCTAGCCTGGAGGCGTCACGAGCCGCCTGTCTTCACCTGCTGTATTAGTTTACGTCTGGAGTTTCAGCTACCGATACGCGAGATGTGGGGTGACCGTTATTTCACTCCGCGGGAAGACTCTTTTCGTTCCACCGCTCGGGCCCCGTCCCGTGACTCTGCGATTCCTATGGTGATTTCCTCTGACGAAGAAGATCCTAAGGAAGATCCCGAAGAAGTTCCTGAGGACGACCCCGAAGGGGATCCTGAAGAGGACCCTGACTAGATTCCTCCTCACTTGAGGGACTGACTTTACTTGTAGCTACTGAGGGCTACCAGTATTTTATTTTGGGGCCCGATGTTTTGTTTGTAGTAGTGGGTCAGTATATTCTGATACCGTTGGGATATGTATGTATAATCCTTTGGGGGCAGGTATAGTTTTGTTTTTTGTTATGCCAGGCTTTGTAACTAAACAGTTGATAATTATATATATATATGAATGAAATGTTAATTTCCCATGTATGTCTCGTCACCGTGGATATTGATTATCGTTAACGTAAATGTAATGAATAGAAAAAAAAATATACTTGCTAATTTACTTAACCAACTACAATTGAGTAAATGTATATATTATTAAAATGAACCGGGTCTTAACTCACATAAAATTTTATTTCCGCATTGTAATTGAAAGTGAGATGTTCCCTTGGGTTTAAAAAGGGGCGTCACAGTCATCGTTATCAAGATAATTTTTTAAAACATATTACCCAATGGATAATAGCTACTGCTATTATTACATAGTGGGTAATAGAAAACTCAGATAAAGAAATCTCCGTCAACTATTTCCGATTTCGAATTTAGTAAGATCTCCCGATCCCGCCTTGACAGTCCGAAACTTTTTGGTCTAAGAAAAATTTTTATTTTTCGGGCCCGCCTCGAGTCCGCCCCGGGCCCATACATAACTCAAAATAATACTAAAATAATCAAAAACTTAGAAAATTTTACAAAAATTCACAAAAATCATAAAAATCATAAAACTCATATATTTTCAGAAAAAATGAAATTTGGACATACAGTTTTCAAGATAATATTAAAATATCAAAATAATATTAAAATATTCAAAATAATTAAAATTTTCTAAAAATTCACAAAAACTCATAAATATTATAAAACTTATTTATTTCAAGAAAAATAAAAAATCGGGGTGTTACATTAGATGTTGGAGTTTATATTAATTTTTGTAAATAGTGGCACCTTAATTGTCACCTCAATTTTTAGAAAATAGGTGCCTAACATAGAAATGTTTGTACGAAATTATGTAAATTATTATATATAAATGAGTCAATAATCATGTTAAAAGTTGTTTGTAACGTGTTACTTTTATTAGAATTAAACTCTACAATTCTATAATAAGAATAATAATAATAATTAGAGTAGGACGTTACATTATGGTATCAGACCAGTGTCCTAGGAAAAGTGGTTTAGGAAACATTATTACTTTTTGACCAAATAAGTAAGTTGTTACAGAAAAAAGATGTCTCGCAGGAGGAGTAATACTAATCTCCAGGATAAAGTGAAAAAGATGATGGACACACTTGCAGAAATCAAGAAGGAAATAAGTAAGCTGAAAATTGGATAGTCATTTATACTAATGAATAAGTGTACAATTGTAGAAAGAGACCTTTTGAAATATAAAGCTGAGAAGGAAAAGAAATTTCAGCTCAAGCGAAAGCGGGAAGATAATGGAGAAATAGCTAGAAATAATAAGTTCAGGATAAATAAAAGTAAGGAAACACAGGTCCAATCTGAAGCAAAATGCCCAAAGTGTGGAAAAGTACATGGAGATAAACCTTGCCTATTTGAACAATGGGTATGCTATTTCTGTGGGAAGCTTGGACACATAGCTAAGTATTGCAGAATTGGCAAAAAGAAAAATCTCTCAGATAAAGCCACAAGCTCCAGGAAGGATTTTTGCTCTTAGCTGTCATAAAGCGAAACAATCCCCAGATCTAAAATGAGGTTAGTACCCTTAGTAAAAGAAAAAAGGTAGTCTCAGGCTAAAGACAATTAAATAAGATGATTATTAAGAATAAATAACCATTTCCTAAGATAGATGATTTATTATATCAAGTACTTAAGGATAGAATACCACCAGCTTAGGATTAAGTAGAAAATATTCCTAAAGAAGTTTTTAGGACTAGATATAGTTATATGGTAAGGCCATTTTCCCCTGTTGTATTTATGGATTATATGAATAAGGTACTTAGGCCATACTTGAATAAGTTTGAGATGATATTCTGATTCATTTGAGGACAGTATTAGAAATTTGTAAAAATGTGAATTTTGGATAAGAGAAATTAATTTCCTAGGACATATGTTAACTCAAGAAGGAGTTGCTATAGATCCTAGTAAGGTAAAAGTAGTTATACATTAAGAAACAATAAATGAAACAAAAGTTTCTCGAGTTTAGCTAGATATAACCATAGGTTTATAAAAATATTTGTATGGACCAAGGATTGTAAGGAAAATTTTCAAGAGTTAAAGAGGACAACTTACTATTGTCTTTATTTTAGTAATCCCTAATCCTTTGGTCATTTTGTGGTTTATAGTGATGCCTCTAAAAAGGGATTAGAATGTGTGATAAACCAAAGAAGGGAAGGTAGTAGCCTATGTCTTTAGATAACTTAGATCTCATGAGAAAATTAGTCAACATAACATCTACAATTAGTAGTAATAGTTTTTGATTTGAAAATTTGGAAACATTATTTGTATGAGGTAAAATTTAAGGTATGCATTGATCATACAAGTTTAAAATATCTTTTTGATAAAAAGGAATTGATTATGAGGTAAAGAAGATAGATTGAATTTCTTAAGGATTATGATTTGAAGGTAAAGTACAACTTGAATTTCTTAAGGATTATGATTTGCAGGAAAGCGTGGTGGGCCCATAAGCCACAGGATTATAATTTGGAGGAAAAGTATTATTTAGAGAAAAAAAATAAATGTTGTACCTGATGCTTTAATTAGGAAATTTCTCCATATTGTTATATATATAATGGTTTAGGAAATGGATTTGATAAGAAAAATCTAGGAATTTAAATTTTTCAGTGATAAGATTTGTTTAAGTGCCTTACAGGATACTTAAGATCTAAAAACAAAAGTCAAAGAGGCACGAAAAGAAGACTAGTTTTTGTAAGCTCTTAAGGAAGGGATACTTAGAGGAAAACATTTAGATTTTAAGTTACGAAACGACGAAATGATTATGTATAGGAATAGGTTATGTGAGCTAAGGAAAATTTTTTTAGAAGAAGCTCATAAAGGTAAGTATACCATTCCTCCAGGATTTAGTATGATGCATCGGGCTTTTAAACATTAATTTTGGTGGTTTAGATGAGGTCAGAAATAGTTAGGTATCTCAGGTTTGTTAAAATCCCAGAATGGAAATGGGATAATGTTTCTATAGATATTGTGAAAGTCAATTTAGGTCATGATACTAAATGAGTGATTGCAAATAAGTCAATTCATTTCCTAGATTAGCCCAATTATATATTAATGAAGTTGTGAGACTCCATGGTGTACCAAATACCATAATATCAGATAAAGACCCAAGATTTACCTCTAGGTTTTGGGAATCATTACACATAACTTTTGGAACAAAGCTAACTTTTAATACTGCTTATGATCCCCAAATCGATGGTCAAACTGAAAGAACAATCCAAACCTTAGAAGATATGTTAAGGGCTTGTGTTTTAGATTTCAAAGGAAATTGGGATAATTATTTGCCATGAATAGAATTTGCCTATAATAATACTTATCAAACTAGTATTGGTATGACCTTATATGAAGCATTATATGGAAAGAAATGTAGATCTCCTTTATGTTGGTTTGAAACTGGGGAAAGAAATGTAATAGGACCTGATTTGATACAACAAACCTCAAATCAAATAAAATTAATTAAGGATAGAATGCTTACAACTCAAAGTAGACAAAAGAGTTATGCAGACCAAAGAAGAAAATCTTTAGAATTTCAAGAAAGAGAACACGTAGTCCTTAAAGTTACCCCAACAACAGGAATTAACAGGTTTTTGAAAACCAAAAAGTTAAGTCCCAGACACACTGGACCTTTCCAAATTCTTAAAAGAATCGGTATCGTAGCTTACCAAATTGCCTTACCACCCAATTTGTCAAACCTACATGATGTGTTTCATGTATCACAACTTCAAAAATTTTGTCCTGATTCTTCACACATCATTGAAACAGAATCAATATAGTTAAATGATAATTTGACACATAAGGTACAACCTATGCAAATAATAGATAGAATTTATAAATAATTATAGAATAAAACTATTCCTATAGTCAAAGTATTATGGCAAGGACAAGGTGCAAAAGAAGCTACATTGGAAGCAGAGAAAGTTTTTAAGAAAAAATATCTAGAACTCATTTAAGCAGGTAAACGAAATTTTGTGGATAAAGTTTTTATAAGAGGGAAAGAATGTAACATCCTTAAAAATTTTATTTCCAACAAAAAGCCCTTTATTCGAATAACCAGATGGTTATTCGAATAAAGCCTTTAATTGTGTTTTCGTATAAAGAAGAAAAAGCCTTTTATTCGAATAAAGGTCCTGTTATTCGAATAAAAGAGATATGCATAGGTAAATTCATATCACTCTATTAGAATAACAAGATTGTTATTAGAATAAAGTGACCCAAATCAGAAAAAAAGGGAAACAACAACACATTACAGCAAAATAGAAACTTTAGTTTCCATTTAGTTTCATTTCTAATGATTGATCAAACTTGCTAGTTCCAACGGAACCAAACCAGAATTAAGCCATGATTAGCAAGGATAAGTAAGCACTTGACCAAGTAGTCAATGGTTGGCAGTAATGATTATGGGTGACAAGTGCTAGAAAATAATTGGAACAGGAAGCAAATTGTAAAATTATACGTAAAATATCAAGATAAGTAGAGGAACAAGTTTCTAGTGCATTAAATGAGGAACTCAACATAAGACATCAATGAGACAAGTGTTTTTACAGGGAGTTTAAGAAAATCATAGTAAAGATTAATAGTGACAGGTGGCAGATCATGAACGTAAGTCTTAGAAAAGTCTGGAATTTAGTATAAACATGAAGATTGAAAATTCAAGAACGTGCAATAAACTTGATAAAAAATCTAATTACAAAGAAGAGATTTTTTTGAAGAGTGGATCCATGACATCATTCCCTACGTGAGCTAGAATTAGTTTCGGGCTTTATAAATACCAAATGGCTCTCCCCCAACTTGTCAGAAACCACCAACTAAGTAACACACAATTAGCCCCTGTTTTCTGCATATTCACCTTCATCATCTTCAACCTCATTACCCAGCAACCAAATTCTGAAAGAATAGGTAGGAAATGTCAAAAATACCATTCTTTGCTCTTTATTTCTACCACCCATACCTCCTAGTCCAATATTACTCACCCATTTACATAGCTCTATTTTATACCAATGCTACAGTGGCTATTTGTTGTCTACAACATGACATTTTTTATTGTGTTATTCGAATAAGACTTTTCTTATTCAAATAAACCCATCAAAAGCATTGCACAATGTGTTTACAAATGACTTTATTCAAATAAACTAATGTTTACAGCAAGCAACAAACTAAGACTTTCAAATGGGATTTATTCAAATAGGATAACGGTTATCTGAATAACTATTATTTCAAAAGCTTTCAACGTAACTTATTTATCATACGTAACTCATTTTTCTTCAATACCATTTTCGTTATTTGACTTAATTATGTGAGATTTTAGTATTCATCATTATTTCTATAACTATTCACTTATTCATATTATATTCCAATTATACCATACTTGTTTACTTACCTATATTATACATCAAAATATCATTACTAAATTTGGTTATTTTATATTGAAAGTAAATATTTATGAAAAAGTTTTTAAGAGAAATATTATCACATAGATAAAAATGAATTAATCTGCAAAAGAGAATTATTGCAGCCATGACGAGAGGATCAAAGGACGCCTTGGTTATTTAGAAATTATTATTGTGACCATGATGAGAGGATCAAGGAGCGCATTGGTCAAATTATTGTGGCCATGATGAGAGAATTAAAGGACGCCTTAATCATTTTTAATGATTGTGGTTTTGATGAGAGGATTGGGAAACACTCTAATCAAATTATTGTGGTCATAATGAGAACATTGGGGGATGCCCTGATGAAGAGAAAGAGACATGTTTGATTAAGAGTATTAAAATAGGATAACAAAGAGATAAAGAAGAGATTTTAAATGAATGATCAATTATTTATTTTATGAAGGTTACATTTACTCTTTTTATAATGTTATATTACTTATCATTTATTGGTTGGACTTTCAATTATGGAATTAGAAATAGAGAAATATAAAAAATGGATGGTAAATTTATATTACATGTTTTTGCATCTTCCTATTGAAATTTGTGTCTCACTGCATTTGTGGTTTAACATTTCAGGTTAAGCCGACTAAAGAAATTTAGATAGATTTTTGTATTGAGTAAGTTTATATGCTAGAAGTTTGAGTTTATATTAATTTTTGTAAATTGTGGCACCATAATTGTCTGCCTCAATTTTTAGAAAATAGGTGCCTAACTTAGAAATGTTTGTACGAAATTATGTAAATTATTACATATAAATGAGTCAATAATCATGTTAAAAGTTGTTTGTAACGTGTTGCTTTTATTAGAATTAAACTCTAAAATTCTATAATAATAATAATAATAAAAATTAGAGTAGGACGTTACACAATAGCTGCTCATTCAAAAAAGATTCTACAATAGGAGAAGTATCACTATCATGTTTAACAACAATCTAGATAAATAATCAACAACCACATTCTCAATTATCCCTGATTTTAATGTCAAATTGTTGCAAAAGTAAAACCCACCTAATAAGTCTAGCTTTTGCATTAGTTTTAGCAATCAGATATTTCAATGCAGCATGATCAGAATATATCCCAACTTTTGATCCAACAATATATGATCTAAATTTGTCTAAAGCAAACACAGTAGCTAGCAATTCTTTCTTACTGACAGAATAATTCAATTGGATAACATTCAAAGTCTTACTAGCATAATAAACCTCATGAAGCAACTTGTTCACTCTTTGCCCTAAGACAACGCCAATAGCATAATTAGATGCATCACAGATAATCTCAAAAGGCAAGCTCCAATCAGGTGGCTTCATAATCGAAGCAAAAGCCAATTCAAGTTTCAACTTATTAAAAGATAGCAAGCATACATCATAAAAAACAAATGGAACATTCTTACCAAGAAGGTTGAATAATGGCCTTGCTACCTTGCTGAAATCCTTGATGAACCTCCTGTAGAAACCTGTGTGCCCTAGAAAAGACTGTGAGCCATGGCAAACATCACCCAAGAGGGGGGTGAATTGAGTGATTACAAATTTTTAAAACAACTTTGAGAAATTATGTATTTTGATATTTTCAATTCACACATGTAGCAGAATAAGTTTAACAAAGATACAACTATTGTAAATAACTCAAATACAACTTGAGTTATAGGATAAATCAAGCAAATAAACTAAATATCAAATTCAACTTAAGCATATATAATTAAAGTACAAATGTAAATAAGATAGAGTTGAGAGAAGCAAACATAGTATTTATCCTGGTTCAGCCACTAACCACTTGTAGCCTACGTCCAGTCCTTAAGCAAACCACTTGAGATTTTCTACTAAACCTTCAAGGTTGAATAGGTGCTTGAAACCTTTACAAACCAAAGCACTCTTCACACCTTGGGATACCTCACCCTCGTGCTTGAGCCTTGACAGTCAAGGATACCTCACCCTTATAATTTCTTTGAGGGATACCTCACCTTCTTTACAATGAATCAAAGTATAGAAGAAAAGAAACTCTCACAAATAGTAATTGATACAAATTGAAGTACTATGAAGTTCTTTCAGGATATCTCAAATTTTAGTGAAAAAGAGCACAAGAGATAATAAAATATGAATCACAAATCAAAGCATAAGATATTAGTTTCAGGTTGTTAGTTCTATGCAAAAGATGACCCAAAATCATGTATTTATAAAGTTCTAGGAAAAAGAGCCGTTGGGTACCATTTATTTCAGCATTAAAGTCTCTGAAAATAGTTGTTGTATGTTTCTGTTCATATTTATTTGAATAAGGAAAGTCTTATTCGAATAAATCCACTTATAGAAAACCAGGAAGTGTTTTCTAGAACTTGTTATTTCAATAACCATTTGGTTATTCGAATAAATATTTAAAAAACACATTTTGGAATGTTTTTAAATGTTGTTATTTGAATAATAAATCTTTTATTAGAATAAACCACTTTGGTTTCAAAAATTGACTTTAAATAGTCATAACTTCTTCATTTTTCATCCGTTTAAAGCAAATTACCACTCATTGGAAAGATCTTTGAGTCTATTTTTAAATAAAAGAAGTTTTAGAACAAAACTCAAACTATTTTGAAAGTTATGATAAAAATAGTAACCAAAGATTAAATTTTCAAAAACCAAACTTGACTATTTTTCATAGTTTTGAACTACCACCATGATTAGTTTTTCAAAACTTGTTTGTTAGGCATTTTAGCATGTAAAAAATATTTGTAAATATTTGAAAACATATTTGAGCTCTTTTCTTTCAAAACCTCTATCTTTACATAGAAGAAAGCCTTGAAACCACGTGTGCTATTTGGGTTCTTTGAAAAACAAGTTTAGAGCTTTTTTAAACACATTATAAAACATTTGAGATATCCAAAAGGCTTCTTACATAACGACTCTAAGTCCTAAAGCTATTCTTAAAGATCTTGGGCTTAGCTTTACCATCATCTTCATGTTTGTTATCATCAAAACAAGTCTTCAGTGTCCAATAGCCAATTATAAAGACCTATTTTCTTTAACATATTTAGGGGGAGGAAGGTTAAAAATTAAGTCAACTTTAGCCTTATCAACCTTAATGCCCTCTTTAGAAATGACGTGGCCAAGTACAATACCCCTTTTAACCATGAAATGACATTTTTTCTAATTAAGCACAAGATTCTTTTCTTTACACCTAGCCAAAACCAAAGACAAGTGATGCAAACAATCATTAAAAGTAGATCCAAAAACAAAAGAGTCATCCATGAACACTTCAAAAAATTCACCAACTATATTAGAAAAAATACTAATCACGCATCTCTAGAAAGTAGCAAGTGCATTACATAACCCAAAAGACATGCTACGATATGCAAAAGTACCAAATGGACAAGTAAAAATAGTATTTCCTTGATCCTCAGGTGCAATGAGAATCTGATTATACCTTTATTATCCATCTAGAAAACAATAATATGCATGACCAGCAAGTCTTTCTAACATTTGGTCAATAAAAGGAAGATGGAAATGATCTTTTCTAGTTACAACATTCAATTTCCTATAATCAATACACACTCTTCACCCCGTTTGCACCCTAGTTGGAACTAACTCATTAGTCTCATTTTCAATCACAGTTATTCTAGACTTCTTAGGCACAACCTGCACATGACTAACTCATTTACTATCAGAGATATGATAGATAATCCTTACATCTAACAATTTCAATACCTCTTTTCTAACTACTTCCTGCATGTCTGGATTCAAATTCCTTTGGGCCTCACGAGTAGCTTTAGCACCCTCCTCTAAATGAATTTAATGCATCACTACTGAAGGACTAATACCCTTAATATCTGCAACTGACCACCCTATAACTTCCTTGTGCTCTTTCAACACGTCCACTAACTGATGTTCTTGGGACTCATCTAAATAAGAAGATACAATGATAGGTAATGTCTCACTAGTGAATAAAAATACATACTTGAGGGTGCTCGACAAGGGCTTCATCTCTAACTTAGGTGGCTCTACAATGGATGGCAAAGGTGATGATGAAAACAAGGTGATTGGCTGGACTATAGGATGCCACCTATCCACATTTATCAGAGGAACAAAATCTAACAAGAATTTATATCCCTAATGACTGAATCAAAATCAGCATTAACATGATTCAAGCATGCCAATAATGGATCATTACAAATAAAATGCATAAATGAGTTATGAGCCAGACTATTAATCAAATTCAATTCATGCACCTCATTATCATTATTATCAAGCATTTGTTTACTGATATGAAAAACATTAAGCTCAATAGTCATGTTCCTAAATAATAGTTTCATCATATCACTCCTACAATTAATCAATGCATTAGATGTAGTAAGGAATAGATGACCCAAAATAACATGAATTGGGAGATAGGGACCACAAATAGGCTCAAAATTAAGCACAACAAAATCAATAGGAAAGTAAACTATTGGGAATCGCGGATACATCACGCAGTGAAAAAATAGAATTCCCACCAAGGATTCATGCGAAAAAGCCATAATCTGAGTTTTTAAAATTGTTTCCCTCTTGAAGCGTGATCAAAAAGAAGTGATGTGAATCACTAACACCATAACAACAACGATGTCTCTGCGGTATCCACACGAATAGACTCACGAATGTCCAACATCTACAAAAGGAGCCTCACGTCTCTCACACAGTGCTAGCAGCGAAGAGAAGAGAAGAAACCTGTCACTCACTCACGCACTTTTTCTGTAGGTGCGGCTAGGGTTCTATATTGCATGTCTTAGCAGCCCCCTTAGCAGTACTATTTATAATAGTAACTTTCTTAAGTGAGTGTGAGCAGTAGCAAGGTAAGTTGTGTAACCCTAGACTCATCTGTTATGAGTCTGGCCCACATTTGAATCTGAGTCCAACTTGGATCTATTGCTCCAATTTTAGTCTGCTCTATGTGTGTGACCCTACAGGTTCCCATTTTAATATTACAAGCAGTGAGCGGTATCTAGCAACACATCACTGCTACCCAAGTAATGAGAATATTAGTGATTTGACATAACCTTTCTGTGACTAATGTTTTCGTGTCGTTTAGTCTCTTTGTTAAGATATCTAGATTGAACACAAGGCATGGAATACATCACCCTTGTATAGTCCAACCCTTTGTTTCCTTATACTTGAGTAGACTTTGTAATAACAAATGAGATCAATATCTTATATTGACTCATTTGAGCATGCCATGCATTTCGCAGCCTCACTCAATCAGGGGGTCCGAAGATATCGCTCCTGTCATGTAGGAGTGACAAATCATATCTAGGTCACTCACATCCCTCTGCATAATTCGTAGTATGTCCAATAACTAACTTTATAATCACCTTGATATAGATGACATTTGATGGCATTAAAACATATAACTCCTCATGTAGGAATCGTAGTGATTTCAGGTCAAAGGACCACAGACACCATTGTCACTATGAGAATCGCTTATGACACTCACGTAATGATCCATGTAGCGTTCTTATGGCGGGTCAGTCCAGTACATCATTACTCTAACATGTACCTATGTGAAGACTTGATATCTCATATCCATGACCCGTGAGATGTGGTCATTAGTCTATGCACATACTAGTCTCAATACATTATTGTTTTCCTAATTAATAATAATACTTGACTAGGGACATTTAAGAATAGTGTTTTATCCAATAATATCTCACAATCAAGTCATCCACTTGATGTCCTATGGTATCAAACTTACTATTTGTCGCAACCGTCCCGAAGGGCGTCGCGAAAATAAAAAGAAAGAGGAGGAAAGGACCTCGGGATGTTGGGAGTCGCCACCAATCGCTTTATCCATTAAATGGAATGGTGCAATTGGACACCTAAAAGATGGTCTACATTTCAGAGTTTGAGGTTCGGGGGTTGATTACGGGTAGGGAAGGTGTTAGCACCCTACACCGTCCGTTCTAAGAACGGTTACCTATTTAATCTAATGTTATTTGCAAGATTAATTAAATTGGTCCTTTATTAATTAAAAGAAAAGAATTTTTTTATTTTTTATTTTGACATGTCCCATTTTGTCAAGCATAATATCAAGAATGATAAATGACTAAGACAAGCAATGGGTGGCTAAATAGCCATTATTTTGGAACAAATTCTAAGTCTACAACATATTATATAAAAGTGGTGAATCAAAATTTTATTTTTTTTTGAAGAGAAATAATTTTCAAAATAAATGGCCAAATAAAACATTATTTCATTGAATAAATTTTAATTCAAAGAAATTTGTTTGAGGTAAGAGAAAGTTTTTTTTTAAAGTAAATGGCCAAATAAAATCTCATTTATAATCAAGAAAAAAAATATTTTTAAGCATAAAGAGATTTTTGTAGTAATTTTCAAAAAAAGTCTTCATAAAAAATAAAAGTTTTAATTCACCACAATCATGATGTTAAAACTATATGAAATTGTTCACTTTAATTTAAAAAAAATTATATTTTATTTAGCAAAAATATTTTAATTTAGTGTGAGAATTAGACCCCGCCAGTGCTCCTGGCAAAATCCAAAATAAAGCCTCAAGACTATCGGGAAGAGTGTATCTGATCGGCGCTCCGATCCTCTCCCAATTTTTTATTATCGGCCAGTTTTTAAATTATCTAATTTACAATAACCAAATTAAAGTCACATATCAACCTCATAAAAATGAAATACTTAAATAAAAAAAAATGTAAACCCCAGATTAGTAAATACAAATCAATATGAAATAACAAATAAATAAAATTAAATTAAAAAGAAAGAAAAATAAAACAACCAAAAAAAAAAGGCCCAAACTAGTAAAAAAAAAAAAAAAGAAAGGCCCAAACTTGTTCAACTTCAGCCCACGAAGAAAAGAAAGAAAAAAAAAATAAACAGCAACAGCAAATAAAAAACTTCACTCTCAGATCAGAAATATCACATGGATATTGAAAAGAAGGAAAAGGGGAGGGGGAGAAGAAACTCACGGTGGTGCAGAAAGGCGGTGGCTTCGGTACAAGATCCGGCCAGGCGGCAACGGCTGGACGGCGGGGTTCAGCTCCGGGCGCTGGTGCGACGCGGGTCAGCGACAGACACGGGTGGAGGCGCGACGCTGGTGGAGGCGCGATGCAGGCGGAGGCGCACGGCTCGGACGGCGGAGGCGGCGGACTGGTTCGTGCGGGGTCAGGGTCGCAGAGGGCACAGCGGTGGACTGGTTCGTGCGGGGTCGGTGTCGCGCAGGGCGCAGCGGGATTGGTTCACAGGTTCACGGCGGGGGGAAGCAAGCTCCGGTGGTGCCGTGCGGAGGTTGTGGTGGGACTCCGGTTGGGTGGCGTTTTGGGTTCGTGTGGTGGTTGGGGAGATTGTGTATGGTGGAGATGAAGGGGTTATGGAGAGAGGTTGAAGATGGTTAGTTTTATGAGGTTGAAGAGGGTGAGTTAACTGGGTGGCTTGGTGTTGGTGAAGATGGAGGCTACTGAGTCAACTCAGTTGAGGTGAGTTGATGGTTATGGTGAAGGAACTTTCGTGTGATGAATCTGTGTCTGAAGATGGAAATGGTGGTTGTGGGTGATTTTAAACAATGGTGGCAGAGGAGTTTTAGTGATGCAGGGGCTGTTTTATGGGTTAAGGATGGACAAAAATGGTGATGGCAGAGTGAAGATTCTTTTGCTCAATCAGTCCGTGTGATTCTCTCCCTTTTCTGTGTTTTTTTCTTCTTCTTTTTATTCTGCCTGAGATGCCATTACCAATTAATTTGCAATAATTTTTCATTCAATTTGCAACGATTGGAAGACAAATGGAAAAGAAAACTGACAAAAGTTTTTAATCCAATTTAGTGTAGCTGTTTGTGGAGGCTAGGGCTGCAGCAGCAGGAAGAAGGAAGTTGGGTTATGGATTCAGAAGAGGAATGGGTCATGGGTTGACCCATACAATAGTTTTTTATTATTTCTTTTATTTCTTTTTATTTCTTTTTTTTAAAGAAGGAAATTAAATTAAAATAAAAATGAAAATAAAAAATAAAAAAAATAGATAAAATTGGGTATCAACAGCTGCCCCCCTTTGTTTTACATTTAGAATAAATGAAAAATAAAGGAATTGATTCAATTTTATCCATGAGAAAGTAAAAACTTGCGGATTCAGGTGTCCATTGAAACTTAACAGAAAACTTAAAAGCAATGGGTACGGGGGACCCGATAACATAAAACAATGGGTGCGGGGACCCAAAAGCTTGCAGAGTCAGGTATCCGCTGAAGCTTAACAAAAACAAGGTAAGAAGCTTACGGAGTCGGGTATCCGTTGAAGCTTAACAAAAACAAAAAGGCAATGGGTACGAGGACCCAAAAAAACATAAAATAATGGGTGCGGGGACCCAAAAGCTTGCGGAGTCAGGTATCCACTGAAGCTTAACACAAACAAGGTAAGAAGCTTACGGAGTCGGGTATCCGTTGAAGCTTAACAAAAACAACGTAAGAAGCTTACAGAGTCGGGTATCCGTTGAAGCTTAACAAAAACAAAGAGGCAATGGGTACGAGGACCCAAACACAACGGGTACGAGGACCCAAAAGGTAAAAAGCTTGCGGAATCAGGTATCCGCTGAAGCTTAATATAAAACTTAAAAGCAATGGGTACGGGGACCCGATAACATAAAACAATGGGTGCGGGGACCCAAAAGCTTGCGGAGTCAGGTATCCGCTGAAGCTTAACAAAAAAAACAAGGTAAGAAGCTTACGGAGTTGGGTATCCATTGAAGCTTAACAGAAAACAAAAAGGCAATGGGTACGAGGACCCAAAAAAATAATGGGTACGAGGATCCAGAAAAGGTAAAAAGCTTGCGGAGTCAGGTATCCGCTGAAGCTTAACAAAAACAACGTAAGAAGCTTACGGAGTCGGCTATCTGTTGAAGCTTAACAAAAGCAAAGAGGCAATGGGTACGAGGACCCAAACACAACAGGTACGAGGACCCAAAAGGTAAAAAGCTTGTGGAATCATGTATCCATTGAAGCTTAACAGAAAACTTAAAGGCAATGGGTACGGGGACCCAAAAACAACGGGTACGGGGACCCAGAAAAAGGTAAAAGCTAATGGGCGCAGGGGCTCGGAAAGGAAAACACAATGGGCGCGGGGGCCCGGAAACTTAAAGGACAATGGGCTCGAGGATCCGAAAAGATAAAAATCTTGCGGAATCAGGTATCCGCTGAAGCTTAACAAAAACTTAAAAGTAATGGGTACGGGGACCCAGAAACAAGAACACAATGGGTGCGGGGGCCCGGAAACAAGAACACAATGGGTGCAGGAACTCAAAAACTAAAAGACAATGGGCGCGGGGGCCCAGAAAGGAAAAGACGATGGGTGCAGGGACCCAAAAACTAAAAGACAATGGGCGCGGGGGCCCAGAAAGGAAAAGACGATGGGTGCAGGGACCCAAAAAGATAAAAAGCTTGCGGAGTCAGGTATCCACTGAAACTTAACAAAAACTTAAAAGCAAATGGGTACTGGGACCTGAAAACATAAAACAAGGGGTACGGGGACCCAGAAAAGGAAACAACAATTTGGACCTTTGTAGGTCAAGGCTAACAAAATGAGAACAAATGCACTATGCAATACATGCTTCAAATGTATGAGAGTATGAAAAAAAAATTTCTTTTTTCTTTTTTGTTTGTTTTTTTTTTTTTTTTTTTTTATTTTTTATTTGTCTCCACGACCCTTGAGGACATGATTGCAATCATTTTCAAAGATGAACTGGAATAGGATTTAATGGCATCCTTTCATTTGTCTACTCAGCCGATGGTTGAAATGTCCAACTAGAATGACCCTTGAGGTGTGCATTAAATGTGACACATAAGAGCAATAGGAAAACTCTTTAGATGACCCTTGAGGTGACCTGGTTGTCCTTTTTTATCAACATTCTTATCAGGAATCATTGTGTTTCCCATACCTTTCAAGTCATTAGCAATTCTCAATGCTCGGACAGCAATGTCACACATTTCACATTCCAATTTATGATTATTAGAAAAATGCATATTGAGTCAAAGAAGAGGCAAAGGTAAAAACATGACGATATTGTATTGAAATGGGAATGGTGAAAAGAAAGCAATATTATGGTCATCAACATAAAATTTACAGAGGGATGATAAGGGCAAAGGTCTTCAGTTCTTCCAATGAAACCCTTTATCGTAAACAGTGCCAATCCTCTGCAAACCCGATTTTGAACACCCATTAACCAGCCTATGAAGACTTTGACTGCCCCAGTTGAGATCATTTGGCCTGCCCCAATATGGAAACTTAGTTTGCTCTAAAGCAGAGATTTGCTCCTCCCTAGCATGAAGACTCAATTGCTCAGGTCTCACTTCCTTTGTCATATCAAGCACTATTGTCATTTTATTTTGGACCTTAACTTTTGCCTAGGTAGCTCTTTCAAGTTTTTGGTGCTCTATTTTGCCTAGGTAGCCTTTTCAGGTTTTCCACCTAGCGAGCCATGTTTTTCCTTTTTTCTTCTTTTTTTTTTGACAAGTAGTGCTTTTATGCATAATATTTCTTGACTGCATCTGAATTTACAGGAAGTGGTAGATCTTCACCATCCATTTTTGCAAGAATCAAGGACCCTCCAGAGAAAGCCTTCTTCACGACATAAGGTCCTTCGTAATTTGGAGTCCATTTTCCTCGGTGATCTTTTTGCATTGGCAGGATCTTTTTGAGCACTAAGTCTCCTTCTTGAAATTGTCGAGGGTGCACTTTTTTTGCATAGGCTTTCATAAGCCTCCTTTGATATAACTGGCCATGACACAATGCAGTTAACCTTTTACCTTCAATAAGATTCAAATGATCTAGTTGAGCTTGGACCCATTCGGCCTCTTCCAGTTTTGTCTCCATCAGTACTCTTAATGAGGGGATTTCTACCTCAATAAGGAGTACGGCTTCCATTCCGTAAACTAAAGAGAAAGGAGTTGCCCCAGTTGAGGTACGGACAGACGTGCGATAACCATGCAGAGCAAAGGGAAGCATCTCATGCCAATCTTTATATATCACAACCATTTTTTGGATGATCTTCTTGATGTTTTTGTTAGCTGCCTCAACAGCCCCATTCATCTTTGGGCGGTATGGTGAGGAGTTATGATGTTGGATCTTGAAATTCTCGCACATTTCCTTCATCATTTTGTTATTCAAGTTGGTTGCATTGTCAGTGATGATCTTATTCGGTAGACCATAACGACATATCAACTCTCTTTTGATGAACTTGATCACCACATTCCTAGTCACATTGGCATAAGAAGCAGCTTCAACCCATTTGGTGAAGTAGTCTATCGCGACAAGGATAAAGCGATGCCCATTTGAGGCCTTAGGTTCAATAGGTCCTATGACATCCATACCCCACATGGAAAATGGCCAGGGTGCTGCTAGGACATTCAAAGGGACTGGCGGCGCATTGATCTTATCAGCATATGTTTGGCACTTGTGGCACTTCCTCACATGATTGAAGCAATCATTTTCCATGGTTAACCAATAATAACCAGATCTTAGGATTTTCCTTGCCATTGCATGTCCATTGGAGTGAGTTCCAAAGGAGCCCTCATGTACTTCTTCAATAATCTTTTCTGCTTCCATTGCATCAACACATCTTAGAAGCACCATATCATGGTTTCTTTTGTAAAGTATTTCCCCACTCAGAAAATAACCCATTACGAGCCTCCTCAGGGTCCTCTTGTCATTTTCTGAAGCGCCTGCAGGGTACTTCCTATTCTTGATGAAACATTTAATGTCATGGTACCACGGCTTTCCATCAGGCTCATCTTCAACCACTTGACAATATACAGGATAGCCATGACTTTCCATTTATATAAGTGGTAGGTCCCTTTCATGACTTACTTGGAACATTGATGATAGTGTGGCCAAAGCATCAGCCAACTGATTTTCTTCTCGAGGAACATGATGAAAAGTGATTTCATCAAATTGCTCGATCAATTCTTTGATGTAAACATGGTATGGAATCCGTTTAGCATCACGGGTCTCCCATTCTCCTTTTAGTTGATGAATGACCAAGGCAGAATCGCCATATACTTCCAAGATCTTTGCTTTTGATTCTATTGCTGCCTGAATACCCAAAGCACACGCTTCGTATTCTGCTATATTGTTAGTATAGTCAAAACACAACCTTGCTGTGATTGGGATAAATTTTTCTTCAGGGGAGATCAAGATGGCTCCAATGCCATGCCCCAGTGCATTAGAGGCTCCATCAAACCACATAGTCCATTTTTCTTTTTCAGAAGATTCTTCATTTTTAAATAGAGCCATTATATCTTCATTAGGGAACTCACATTGCATCGACCCATAATCTTCTATAGGCTGGTTAGCCAGATAATCTGCAAGGGCACTTCCCTTAATTGCCTTTTGGGTGACATAAACAATTTCATACTTCGATAACAGAACTTGCCATCGTGCGATTCTCCCAGTGAGAGCGGGTTTCTCAAAGATATACTTGATAGGATCCATTTTGGACACCAACCAAGTAGTGTAACACAACATGTATTGCCTCAATCGATGGGCAGCCCATGCCAAGGCGCAACAAGTTCGCTCTAACAATGAGTACTTTGCCTCATAATCGGTGAACTTTTTACTTAAGTAATAGATGACGCGTTTTTTCCTACCGGATTCATCATGCTGCCCCAGTATGCAACCCATAGACTCATTAAGCACCGTCAAATACATAATGAGAGGTCTCCCTGACACTGGAGGCACCAAAACTGGGGGTTCTTGTAAATACGTCTTAATTTTTTCAAAGGCTCTTTGGCAATCTTCATTCCACTTGACTGGCTGATTCTTGCGTAATAACTTGAAGAGCGGCTCGCATGTTGCTGTGAGCTGGAATATGAATCGAGCGATGTAATTCAACCTTCCCAAAAATCCCCGAACTTCCTTTTCAGTGCGAGGGACTGGCATGTCCAGTATTGCTCGGACCTTGTCAGGATCAACTTCTATTCCTTTCTGACTCACCACAAACCCCAATAGTTTGCCCGATCTGACACCAAAAGTGCATTTTGCAGGATTCAATCTGAGTTTGAACTTCCTCAATCGCTCAAAAAGCTTTTGCAGATTGATTATATGATCTTCTTCTGTTTTTGACTTCGCAATCATATCATCCACATAAACTTCTATTTCTTTGTGCATTATGTCATGGAATAATGTCACCATAGCTCTCTGATATGTTGCCCCAGCATTTTTTAAACCAAAAGGCATCACTTTGTAGCAGAAGGTTCCCCATAAAGTGATGAATGTGGTCTTCTCCATGTCTTCCGGTGCCATCTTGATCTGATTGTATCCCGAGAAACCATCCATAAAGGAAAAAAATGAATGTTGAGCAGTGTTGTCCACCAAAACATCAATGTGAGGTAACGGGAAGTCGTCTTTAGGGCTAGCCCTATTTAAGTCTCGATAGTCTACACACATTCGGACTTTCCCGTCTTTCTTTGGGACAGGAACAATGTTGGCAACCCATTGTGGGTATTTTGCAACTGCAAGAAATCCAGCATCAAACTGTCTTTTTACTTCATCTCTGATTTTTAGGGACATCTCAGGTTTCATTCGTCTCAACTTTTGCTTAACCGGAGGGTACCCAGGTTTTAGTGGCAATTTGTGCTCAACTATGTCAGTGTCTAGCCCAGGCATATCTTGGTATGACCATGCAAAGACATCACTATATTCAAACAAGAGTTTAATCAACATGTTACGCTCATCTTCTTTCATCGAGGTACCAATTTTGATTTCTTTCTTATCATTTTCAGTCCCCAAATTAATTACTTCAATTGGTTCCTCATGGGGTTGGATTTCTTTAGCTTCTTGTTCAAGTAATCTCATTAACTCAGGTGAAGTTTCCCAATCATCCTCATTATCCTCATCAGTATGATTAACATGGTGTTCAAAATTATATGATGAGATATTGACACTGTCACTTTCAAGAGAGTCATTTTCAGATCTACAATAAGTGATGTTGACACAAGAAAAATGAAATAAATAGAAGGCCATGATAATGGAGGGATGAAAGCTAATGGAATGAAAAATGAGAGAACTCAAAAATGCATTTTATTAATAACAGTTATTGGAAAGGAAACATGTGAGCCCATTTACAAATGAAAATCCTAAAGCCTTGGGCAGAGTTAAAGGAAAAGCACTACAGAATTACTTTGAAAGAGACTCTAAGGTTATGGGAAGCTCGGAGATCTCCCAATTGTCGAGTCTTGTATCTGAAGAACATGCATACACCAGGTCCATATGACTGACAAAATCATCTTCAACTGCGGTCACTTGGTCTACGAACACAACTCCCGCGCTCCGAAAGCTTTGTCGTATATCACAGATGGGGACTCCCTCTACTTTAGGTTCTCGATTTTCCAAGCGAGCCAGCCTTTTCTCTTTTTTCTCTTCCATTATCCTCCTCTTATCGGCCTTAGTGGGTTTGTACCCCAGCCCAAATCTATCTTTGTTTTCAAAGGGTTGAAAAAGTCCTGTGGCACCTTGTCGTTTCTTGCCCAGCCCATCTCCATGCTGATAACCCCCTTCTAGCATAACTTTTGCCATCATTACAGATGCAACAGAAGGCTGCGGCTTAGGAATTGGAGCTCCTTCTTTTATATAAATGGTATTGACAACCTCGAGTGCTTGAAAGGCAGTCTCCAAAGCCTCTTTTGTAGCTTCAATATAAGGGGTGTCTAGCGGCTTGCTCACCAGTAGGTCCTCTTCATCAAAGACAGTAATCATCTTGTTATCAACTATGAATTTGACTTTTTGGTGCAAGGTGGAAGGCACGGCTCCAGCAGAATGAATCCATGGTCGTCCTAATAGACAACTGTAGGATGGTGCAATGTCCATTACTTGGAAGAGTATGTTGAAAGTGCAGGGACCAATTTGAACTGGTATTTCAATCTCCCCTATGACCTCTCCCCTTGTGCCATCAAATGCCCTTACTATCATCGCACTTGATTTCATGTGTGACCCATCAAAAGGTAATTTGGAGAGTGTCGACTTTGGCATCACATTCAAGGAAGAGCCATTATCCATCAGTACTCTAGCCATGATATGGTCTTGACATTTTACTGAGATATGAAGTGCTTTATTATGTCCCCTTCCCTCATTGGGTATTTCATCATCGGTGAAAGTGATGTAATTATCTGCTGTGATGTTGCTGATAACGCCATTCAACTTGTCAACCGTTATGTCATGAGAAACATGGGCTTGATTAAGCACTTTCATTAGCACATTCCTGTGTGGCTCAGAGTTCATTAATAAAGATAAGAGTGATATTCTTGCAGGGGTGCGGTTCAGTTGATCCACCACCTTGTATTCACTTTGCTTTATGAATTTTAAGAACTCACAAGCTTCTTCCTCGGTCACTTCTTTCTTATAGACCTCTTGCTGTGCTGCTTTTGGTTCCTCCTTTTCTTTCAAAGCTTTTTCAGTAGAAGTTTCCTCTATCTTGCCTTTCCCTTTCCGAATTCTTTCCACTTCCTCCACTTGGTCTTTAAGCAAATACTCAGGTGTATAAATACGACCACTCCGAGTCATTCCACCAATCCCAGATATGCTAGAGATAGCCGATGGGATTTTCATTTGATTATCCTGGAGATCATTTACAACGACTTGCACATCATATTTCCAAGGCACAGCTCTGGTATCCTTATAGGGAAAAGGAGTCGGCACTTGAATAGTGATAGGATTCCGACCAAAAGAGACTTGCGGAGACACCTCTTTACTATAATGAATTGTCAATGGCCTTGGTATGCCCGGGCTAAAATGCCTTGGTATGCCGGAGCTTGCCCTATGATTGGTTGCGTTGCATAGGTATTGGCGCCTCTTGAACGGTGGAGGTGTAACTTCCTTGACCATATAGACGTCACCATTATCGTACTCGATTGCTTATTTGCACTAGATGACTGTCCATCAAACTTTGGAGGATCTGCTTGAATTCATCACATTCCTCAATAGAATGCCCGACTTCCCCATGAATCTTGCACACAGTTTCATCTTCATTAACCTTTTTTATCTCAGCTTGGTTTTGTATCAACCCATATTTGCAAAGCTCTTGAAAAATTACTCTCATGGGAGTTTTCACCTCAGCTACCTGACTTATGAGGCATCGTCCAGAAGACTTCTCTATGGCATTAACTACTGGACCTCCATGATCAGGCAAGGGATTGCGGCCTACATTAGGAGTTTTTTCCTTAAAGTTTAACCATTTGGCATTAATCAAGTCTTGCACTTTGAACTTCAAGGCTCTGCAATTTTCTGTTGAGTGACCTACAGCCCCAGCATGGTACTCACATTTAGCATTCTGGTCAAACCCTCTTGGGTAGGGGGGTTCCAATGGCTTCATTGGGCAAGGAACCAATAAGGAGTTTCGGAAGAGTTGTGGTAGCAATTCAGTATAAGTCATGGGAATTGGGTCAAATTGGACAGGTTTCTTTTCTTGGTTAGCTGGCGGTCTTCTTTGGTTGGTATTTGGATTTTGGGCCCATGGTTGGGTTGGTTGATATGGCATGGTAGGGAGTGTTTGGTTTGGGATAGGAGATGGTGCACGATAAGGGATCATTGGGTGATAAGGTTGAGGGTATGGAGCTTGAGAGGCATTAGCAATGTATGGATAGTAAGGCATGTAGGGAGGTTGGAAGGATGGTTGAGGGTTAACAGGTGCCTGGCTATGTCTCCCTTGGGCAAAACTCCTTTGATCGAAAGTCACAGCATGGGCTTCTCCTTCTCTTTTCTTCCTATTTGGGGGCTTTTTGGCACTAAATGTCCCCATTGAGCTTTCAGCAATCTTTCCACTTCTTATTCCTCCTTCAATTCTTTTCCCAATGATGACCATGTCTGAGAAATTCGACGACACACTCCCTATCATTTTGTCATAGAAGGGTGATTGGAGGGTGTCAATGAATGTTGCCACCATTTATCTTTCTGTCAATGGGGGTTCAACCTGAGCAACTATCTCTCTCCACCGCTGAGCATATTCTTTAAAGGTTTCAGCTCCTTTCTTAGCCATATTTTGCAACTGTAACCTATCTGGTGCCATATCGATGTTGTACTTATATTGCTTCAAGAAAGCATTAGCCAAGTCCTTGAAACATCGTATATAAGCATGTTCCAGGTGTGTATACCAATTAGAAGCTGCCCTAGCTAAGCTATCCTGGAAGAAATGAATCAACAGGTTATCATCATGAGCATAGGATGCCATCTTGCGGATGTACATGGTCAGATGATTCTTCGGGCAAGTGGTTCCCTTATATTTTTCAAAATCTAGGACCTTAAACTTTGGAGGAATTACCACATTCGGGACAAGACAGAGCTCTGCGGCATCCAGAAGACCATAGCTACTTACTCCTTCTATGGCTCGCAATCTTTCTTCCAGAACTTCTAATTTTCCCTTGGATTGAATGCCTTCGGTTGAAGGGTTCAAATGAGAAGTTCCAAAGCGACTTTATGGGGAAAAAGCTGGTGGTATGTAGAAAGGAGGTTGGGCTCGAGTCGAGCCTTGTGGCCCGAAGTAGGTATTACCAATGATGAGCCTCTCTCAAGAGGGTTGGTAATTTGGGATGGCATAAAACCGGGAGAAATGCCATAAGGTGGAATAGAAACCGGTACCGAGGAATCTCACCGGTATTTGGTTGAGATCCTTGGAGAGGGTTTGAACTCGTTGGGACCTGTCGATGCACCGCCCTCGGGAATATTGGTGGATAATGGTGGCACATAACCGGGTGGAAGGCCATATGGTGGGAATGAAGATGCCGTGTTTCAGGATTATTTGAGTAGATGGTGAGTGGCATCATGGTCCCTTGAGAGGTGACACTAGGATATTGCCAAGGAACTGGCGTAAAGCCAGGCGGGTGAGCAGGCGTGGCAGAAGGATCATCATTTGCCTTTGAAGAAGTCCCCTCTGTGTTCTTCGTTTTTTCCAGAATTTCCAAAATCTTAGCCATTTGTTCCTTTAGCTGACTTACTTCACTTCTCAACTCCTCTTGTAACTGACCTAGTTCATCCATGACTCTTGATTGAGAGCGAGTCCTACGTAGAGACAGTTTTCCTTTCTATATTCATTTTTTATTATTAGAAAATATGAAAAAGAAAAAGAAAATATAAACAAAAATAAAACTATGAATGTAGAGACGTGATCCAAAGCAGTAAGCGATATCGATAAACCTCATTTATTCAAAAGGAAAAAGCTCTATGGTCATAGAGAGTTTTACACATGTTGATTCTTGCTACTCCTCAAGTCAGATGGAGGAGTTAGCTTTACAAAATAAGATGGAAAAAGTCATTACATCAGCATTCCTAGAACAAGAAACTAATTTCAGTGAAATTTTCCTAGGAAGTCAAGGTCCTTTCTAACCCGAGTCGGAATATCTTGGTTTTCTCCTGGTGCTAGCTTGGCTTCCACTTTGATGATTTCTCTTGCCCTCTTTCTTGAATGGTTGGAGATTTCCCTCATATTATCAAGAACCATTTCGGCTTTCCGCTCCATTTCTTGGCTTGCATTACGATAGAAATTCTTTTCATTAGTCAAGAAAAGAACATCATCCTCCAACCGATTCTTCTTACTCTCCAAGAAAGTAGACCATTCAACATGTTTTTCCAAATGTTGATTCAAGATTTTAACTTCATTCTTGAATTCTTGAAGTTGATCATCCTTCCCCTGAATGATTGTTTCGAGGGCTTGACATGTTTTCCTTAACCTCTCTATTTCAATATCTTTAGAGGCCATTTGTTCTTGACTTTGGATTTTTCTTTTTGCAGTGCTAAGTTGATCTTCCAAGGACCTTCTCTTAGTGGTCCACTGCCGATAAATGATTTCGTACCGCCCCTCTGCTTCAGCATAGTAGTCATTGGGTTCATTAAATTAGTGCATTGGTAACTCTGGACCCTGTACCTTGGGAGCAAGAAACCCTTTCCTCCTACTAGCCTGCCAGATTAAGTATTCCGGCGTCGTTTCAGACGATGGGAGACCGGGCTTCACACTTCTTGTGTCCTTCCAATCTTCAATGACTTCTTTTATTTTATATATTTGGTTCCTTCATCGTCGTATGAGAATTCAAATTTGGACAGTCCATGAGTCATTGGAATGAATTGCAGAGATGCCATTTGTCTTCGCACCATAGCTGGAGCATAGCCCACTACTCCCCATGGGCCAATAAGTGGAACCCAAGGTTTGCTTCCACATCTATATATGGTATAAGTGTGAGGAAACCACTTGGCCATCCAGACCACTTCTTTTATTTCCATGAAAAAGTTGATCCATTGCCTCATCGTCGGAGTTCGGGGAGGCCAATTGTCACGACCATATAGAGAGAGCGGGTGCTTAGGTATGACATACTGTTTCAGATCAATTTCTGGATGGTTAAAGCACTTCAACGTTGGCATATGACTAAGCATCCATATTGCAAGTAATGGTGCACATCCCCAAAATCTTCCTTTCTGATGGACTTGGTAGTAATTCAGAGATCGAATTGTCTCGGCTAAAATTGGTGGGTCTGGGTGTACCCCATGCTCAATCTGCTCGAACAAATTGATCACATGTCCATCTATTTGATTTTTCCATCTTGGGAAAATTACTAACCCATAAATAGTGAGGGCTAGTGCTACCAAACCAAACCTTTGATCAACTTGAGCTTCAGCCATCCTAATCAAAAACTCTGAATCTAGACTTCGTCCTTCATCCACCATGTACTTGTCCAATTCATTGGCATGAATCCCTATCAATTTGGACAGCATCCTTCTTGGCGTCTTCTTAGGGTCATGTGAGTACACTTTGTCATTTGGCATGTCGTCTCTATTAAGAAGCCTAGCATACTCCTCAATCGTTGGCACCAAGTCAAATTGTCGGAAAGTATAACACCGATATGATGGGTCCCAGAAATGGAGCATAGCTTTCAACATTTGGAGGTCAGGGGTGATGAACATGAGAGCTGCAATATCTCCATACTTGTCATTGAACTCTTCTTGTCTTCTCATGCTACACCACACATTATGGAGCCTCCTTAAGTCATTTTGCTCAAAGTCATGGCTCCCCTTTAAGAGAGGTAAAGGAACATCCTCGCGATGCAAACTATTTCCTTCCTTGGCTTGAATTCTTGCAGACTCTTCACCGATAGCCTTGATACTCTCTGCCACCTCAGACATTAGAGTCATCTTTCCCTTATTCATGCTTGAGGTTTATCGTTGTCTTCACAGGATTGGACCACATATGCAAATGCAAGATAAAAGAAAAGTTAACAACTACAAAATAAAAGACAAACAGAAATTCCTCATATGTTAGAGGAAAAGGGGTACCTAATCTTGGTACCCGTTCAGCAGGATAAGTTCTATGGACGATGGTAGCTCTAAGATTATATCTACAAGTGAGAGCTTTGGTTCTAGACCCCTATCGGACAAAAGGTCCCCAAATTGTCCCTTGCTGTCACCAACACTTTGGCTAGCAAGAGTCCTCCATCCTCACCCATGATAGGTTACAAGCGGAAAGAGTTCAATTTGAGCGAGGGGTTTTCATGTGCCTAAACGGAGACCAACGGTCCCACAAAGCAACACTACTTCACCCTCTATCTAAGCCTACAAGGTACTGAGCTCGGGTAGAGAGCTTGTGTGTGCAGGTGTATATGAGAGAACTTATTTACAAAGCAGAAATATAATATATAATGCAAACAAAATGTACAATAATATGAAACAAATAACAAATAAAAAAATAAAATAAAAATGGACCAATATAATTAAAGAGCAAATAACATAAGATTAAAACAAGGTTTAACCCTATTTCCCCAAATTGGAGTCGCTAATTTGTCGCAACCGTCCGAAGGCGTCGCGAAAATAAAAAGAAAGAGGAGGAAAGGACCTCGGGATGTTGGGAGTCGCCACCAATCGCTTTATCCATTAAATGGAATGGTGCAATTGGACACCTAAAAGATGGTCTACATTTCAGAGTTTGAGATTCGGGGGTTGATTACAGGTAGGGAAGGTGTTAGCACCTACACCGTCCGTTCTAAGAACGGTTACCTATTTAATCTAATGTTATTTGCAAGATTAATTAAATTGGTCCTTTATTAATTAAAAGAAAAGAATTTTTTTTTTTTTATTTTGACATGTCCCATTTTGTCAAGCATAATATCAAGAATGATAAATGACTAAGACAAGCAATGGGTGGCTAAATAGCCATTATTTTGGAACAAATTCTAAGTCTACAACATATTATATAAAAGTGGTGAATCAAATTTTTTTTTTTTAAAGAGAAATAATTTTCAAAATAAATGGCCAAATAAAACATTATTTCATTGAATAAATTTTAATTCAAAGAAATTTGTTTGAGGTAAGAGAAAGTTTTTTTTTAAAGTAAATGGCCAAATAAAATCTCATTTATAATCAAGAAAAAAAAATATTTTTAAGCATAAAGAGATTTTTGTAGTAATTTTCAAAAAGTCTTCATAAAAAATAAAAGTTTTAATTCACCACAATCATGATGTTGAAACTATATGAAATTGTTCACTTTAATTTTAAAAAAATTGTATTTTATTTAGCAAAAATATTTTAATTTAGTGTGAGAATTAGACCCCGCCAGTGCTCCTGGCAAAATCCAAAATAAAGCCTCAAGACTATCGGGAAGAGTGTATTTGATCGGCGCTCCGATCCTCTCCCAATTTTTCCGTCATCGGCCAGTTTTTAAATTATTTAATTTACAATAACCAAATTAAAGTCACATATCAACCTCATAAAAATGAAATACTTAAATAAAAAAAATGTAAACCCCAGATTAGTAAATACAAATCAATATGAAATAACAAATAAATTAAATTAAATTAAAAAAAAAGAAAAATAAAACAACCAAAAAAAAAAAGGGCCAAACTAGTAAAGAAAAAAAAAAAAAGAAGAAGAAAGGCCCAAACTTGTTCAACTTCAGCCCACGAAGAAAAGAAAGAAAAAAAAAATAAACAGCAACAGCAAATAAAAAACTTCACTCTCAGATCAGAAATATCACATGGATATTGAAAAGAAGGAAAAGGGGAGGGGGAGAAGAAACTCACGGTGGTGCAGAAAGGCGGTGGCTTCGGTACAAGATCCGCCCAGGCAGCAACGGCTGGACGGCGGGGTTCAGCTCCGGGCGCTAGTGCGACGCGAGTCAGCGGCAGACACGGGTGGACTGGTTCGTGCGGGGTCGGCGTCACGGAGGGCGCAGCGGCGGACTAGTTCACAGGTTCACGGCGGGGGGAAGCAAGCTCCGATGGTGCCGTGCGGAGGTTGTGGTGGGACTCCGGTTGGGTGGCGTTTTGGGTTCGTGTGGTGGTTGGGGAGATTGTGTATGGTGGAGATGAAGGGGTTATGGAGAGAGGTTGAAGATGGTTGGTTTTATGAGGTTGAAGAGGGTGAGTTAAGCTGGGTGGCTTGGTGTTGGTGAAGATGGAGGCTGCTGAGTCAACTCAGTTGAGGTGAGTTGATGGTTATGGTGAAGGAACTTTCGTGTGATGAATCTGTGTCTGAAGATGGAAATGGTGGTTGTGGGTGATTTTAAACAATGGTGGCAGAGGAGTTTTAGTGATGCAGGGGCTGTTTTATGGGTTAAGGATGGACAAAAATGGTGATGGCAGAGTGAAGATTCTTTTGCTCAATCAGTCCGTGTGATTCTCTCCCTTTTCTGTGTTTTTTTCTTCTTCTTTTTATTCTTCCTGAGATGCTATTACCAATTAATTTGCAATAATTTTTCATTCAATTTGCAACGATTGGAAGACAAATGGAAAAGAAAACTAACAAAAGTTTTTAATCCAATTTAGTGTAGCTGTTTGTGGAGGCTAGGGCTGCAGCAGCAGGAAGAAGGAAGTTGGGTTATGGATTCAGAAGAGGAATGGGTCATGGGTTGACTCATACAACAGTTTTTTATTATTTCTTTTATTTCTTTTTTTTTTCTTTTTTTTAAAGAAGGAAATTAAATTAAAATAAAAATGAAAATAAAAAAATAAAAAAATAGATAAAATTGGGTATCAACACTATTCTAAGGACTTTATTATGTTTATTAAAAAGAACACAATAAATGAAATGCCTCATATATTAAAATAGCATAATAGAATATATGTAAATATAGAAAAAATGTATCGGCCTCTAGGGCATACACCAACTAGTAGAAATTCTCAATTTTTATCAATACATCCTCAAGAATGCCCCTAGGATATTTAATAGATCTATCAACTAATTAGAGAGTCATCTTAGTTGGTTTCAACTCTCCTAAACCCAACTGCAAGTAAATAGAATAAGACAATAAATTAATACTTGCACTTAGATCTAGTAAAGCTCCCTCAACATGATGATCCTCTATTTTACAAGCAATAATGGGTGATCCAGAGTCTTTATACTTAACATGATATTTATTGAGTATCACAGAACTTACATGCTTTGTCAAAAAGGTCTTCTTAGGAACGTTAGACTTCCTCTTCACAATGAGAAGATCCTTCAAGAATTTAGCATATGCAAGCACTTGTCTAATGGCACCAAGGAAAGACAAGTTGATTTGCACCTGTTTAAAAATCTCCAAAATATCACCTGACTACATAGTGTTCTTGGGGTTTACAAATCTACGAGGAAAATGAGCCTTAGACAAATACTCCTTAACTTTAGGCTCTACAACTTTAGGAGTAGACACGTTAAACTTTGAGGGGACATTATCCTTATCTGAGTTTTTCTTATCCCTAGAACTACTGGCCTTTAACTTCATATCATCCTTTATAGGCTTTACAACATGATTATCCATTTGCTTCCCATACCCAAGGGTGGTGATAGACTTAACCTGCTCATTTTCCCTATTAGATCTAGATGTTTCATGAATTGCATACTGTCCCTTAGGATTAGAGATAAGTTGATTAGGGAACTTTTCTCTCTCTTTTTCTGCCATCTGACTGGCCAACTGACCTATCTAAACTTCTGACTTTGCTATATCATTAGTGTGCACTTGGGTAATATTCTTTATCTCTTGAATGACATCGGTAGTTGTAACGCTCCCTTTTTCAGGAGGAGAACATCACACCGAACATACGAAAACTCAAAAGAAACTATTAAGACTCGGTTTATTTTATTTATAGGTATTAGCCTATTCGTCAATAAAGTATCCTAACTTACCAATTCTCTTTTTTTTTTTGTAAGTGGAAAACATAAACTTAGTGGAACTCAACATGAAGATCAAACTATACATTTATACAAAAGATACATACTATATATATTTAGGTACATAATATAAGTCATTAAATACATCAACAATTTTAGCAAAAGAAAGACGAAGATTTACTTGCCTAAAAGGTTATACAGATAGCCACCAAGACTACAAAAAGTATCATGCCCCCAACAGCTACTGAGAAGGAGCCTCAACTGGATCCTCCTCAGGCTCCTCCATAGGATCCTCCTAAGAAGAGGAAATCCTCATAGGAGCAACAGATTCACGAGTAGGAGCTCGTGCAAAAGATAGGAATGAATCCTTGTGTAGAGTATACTCATGGTCACCCCATACCTCACGCATCGGCATGTAGAACTCCAACCATACGAAAACGTCGAAAGAGAAGACAGGTGGATCATAATGACCCCAAGCCAAAGATACAGTCATATCTCCCACATAGACGAAACGCTCGATGATCAAGTCGACGTGCCAACAATCAATGCCTCCGTGGAACCTCAGTCTAGCATACCCTAGAAAACCTTGTCGAGATGCCATCGCCAAGCAGAAAACTAACTCGCCCTAAAACTAGGAAACTCGGGCACTTCCTCGCCTCGGTCTTTTAAGAAGCATAGATATAAATAGAATAGCAGAATACAGAAAAGAGGTGAGATATCCAACATCAATACTAGTTATGGCAGTAAAGAACCAAAAATGGCGCAGGACGCCATACAGCATGGTAAACATAATAAACAGCATCAGGATTCAGATGATAAGCAATTAAATAATACAGATAGTCATAATATCATAAAAAGAAACAGTTCCATAATCATATATATTTATGTCAGATAAATATGTTGACAGACTATGCACATGAACAAGGTACCAAAATCCTACTCCATGGAGCTAGACACAACATCGGAGAGAATGATCAAGGAGACATGCATGTATCTCATCAGCCTCAAATCAAGTGCTTTCAATATCAACAAATTGTGCAACATAGCTTATACAAGGCATTCTTCACAAGATCGCGATATAGGACAGTGTCTAGGTCTGGATCATCGGTGCATTTGCATCAGTTTATCCCACGGCATAGAGGAGCTACCAACTATCCATTGTGAGATACCCACGCCCCGACGCCCCCAAGGTCAACAAGTGACCTACACTAGTCTATTTGCACCCGCACGTAGGTGTGATTCATCTCCTAGGCATACAGCCTTACAAACAGAGTCCTACAGACTTTCACAATGCATGATGACTTGATGCACATATATATACAGATATTCAATAATAGAATGACTTGTCCATGATTACATGCCACATTAGGCCCAATCAATTATCAACAATCTTTGGTCCTACTTATGGACCCACAACAAGTCATTGTCTAAACCTCAAGGGTGAAAATATACTTTTCCTATTAAACCTCTCTCTAGGGAAATTTGTAACACCCTCCTTTGGGTGTCACATTTTCGACCAACACCTTTCTTACCCTTTACCCAAGTTATAAAACATTAGATATTATAAAGTATAAATTTCAAAGTTTCAATTTTTCTTTTCTCGAATAATATATGTAACGTAGAAAAATATGGATTTCAATTTTTCCTTTCTTAAGGGCATAAACTTTTAAAATAAACATAACAGCACAAGATATAGCTACTTAATATTACACCCCAAAAAGAATATAGATATCAGTGGCATGGATCATAGTCCACCCAAAATATAATAAAGTCTGTACCCAAAATACTTTACAACCACTGACAACAAAATACATATACACTAGGCCCAAGTCTAGACACCCAGGGAGCAGGATCTTCCCCTGGACCCTCCCTTGGATCCTCTTCGGGCTCCTTCGAAGGGTCCTCCTCCTCCTCAGACTCTTCTCCAGCCAAACCTCTCAACTGTGGCAGAAGCTCATGGATAGGAGTCCTAGCGGAAGATACCACAGGGTCTGGACCATCTGCAGGGGTATAATGCAAGTCACCCCATAATTCCCTAATTGGCATGAAGAACTCTAAATGCACAAAAACGCTAAGAGAGAAGAAAGGGGCCTCATCACAGGTCCTACTAATAGATAGAGTCAATTCTCCTATATATCTAATCCTTTCTAAACCCCAGTTAATCCGCCACGCGCCTGAACCTTCATGAAATAGAACTCTGATGTAGCCAAAAGAATCTCTACAAGCAGCCATCCAAAAGCTAACAACAAAAACTATAGATGCTCTTCTGCCTTCCTTAGTCTTTATCAATAGGAACATAAAAGCAGAATCAAACAGAATAGTAATACAAAAAGGTGAAATCCTCTACATCAATACTAATATGGCAGCAAGAAACAACAAAACAATCAAGGTCACAGAGTACAGACATAACAATTTACAATCATAATGTTTCTCAGTAGATATCTCAATAACATATATCAACGACGAATCCACAATATAATTATAACTAATTTCGTAGTATAAGCATATCACAATAAAATGCTCAATGATTATGTGGATGCATAATAGACTGGCACCCACACCATAGAGCTAAAACCAACATCGAAAAGAATGATTGGGGAGTCAGTGTCTGTCTATTGTTAGCCTCAAATCATGTGCTTCTCAATATAATCAATATGCGCAACATGGCTCTACATGACACTCTCAACTGGATCGGGAATAGGATAGTGTCTAGTCGAGATCGTCGGTGCGTTGCACAGTCACCACGGCCCAGTGGAGCTACCAACTGTCCATATATGGGATACCCGCGCCCCAACGCCTCCTAGTTTAACCACAAGTGAACTACACTACGCAATTCGCACCCACACAAATGTGTAATTCATCTCCTAGGCATACAGCCTGGACAACAAGTCATTCCGACTTTCACAATGCATGATCACATGACATGAATAAAGAAACATTCATAAACACATAGACTCCACCAAAAGAGCCACAACTGGCTTAAGTCAAACACTGACATTTTTGAGTCCAGTACGTCGGCCCGGTAGCACGAGGTTATTCCATATATTCACAAAGCACTTCCATTGTGCCAATTCAGGAATCGTCATTCTCAACTTCATAGAACATTCTCACAAGCCCTTCTTTTTGCAGCTTTTAAGAATTAACATAAAATTCACTTTAAATTACAACTCTCCTAGTTAAGTTTCCTTAGGTGATATTTCCTCACATTTTTCACAAAAAACCTAGAAAGAAAACTACATTATATTAATTTCACAATTTCATTCCTTTTTCTTCCTAAGCTCTAAAAATACTCTAAATTATTAGGAGTTCTCTTCCTAACCTATTTTCCCCTCTCAAGGCCAAAACCTCACTCTCCAACTAAGTAGCCAAGATTTTGTTTTTACCACTCCTTCATGGTTATGAAGTCCCTAATTCAATCCCATTTCCATTTAAATTTCTAATTTCCAATTTCCAATTTCCAATATAATACAAATTTTTATCTTGGACACCCTCTTTATGGCCTCTTGGCCATGAGCTCTCTAGGGCACTAGGGTCTCAAAATTTTTAACTCCCACAAGAGATTTCAAGCAAACAATAAATATTCAACATCAAACCACAAAATCACATAGAGCAAAAAAATCAAAAAATCATATAGAGCAAAATCACAAAATCACCAAGAATCAATACAATAAAGTGAGTATTCCTCAATGGATTCCTCACTTTCTAAACACCAATTTCATCCCCCACCACCATGTATGGTTGGTGTGAGTAATCTTCTTTTTACCTTTGAAGATATCCAACCACCTCTTGAAGAACTTTTTGAAGTAAATCACCACTTCCAAGAGTCTCTTAAAATGAAAATGACATAGCCAAGGTCTTGGAAGGAAGAAAAGAAAGAAAGATGAAAAAGATGAGATTTTTACCTTAGAAATCTCCAAGCCCTAGCTTGAAGGAAGGCTTGAAAAGTGATGAACAACCAACAATCTTCACTTCAAAGGGTCTTAGGAAAGGATGTTGATTCAAGAAATGTGGTTGTTAAAATTTTAGAAGATGAGATGGTGGTGTTTGGGGTGGTGGCCATGAGGTGAAGGAGATAAAATGGAAGAAAAATGAGAAAAGAAAATATGAAAGACAAGTGAATAGATTTTTGGTTGATGAGAGAGAAAGTGATGGAAAGTTATGAATTGAAAACTAAAGTGGAGACTTGTCCTAGAAGCTTCTCCCTCTCTCTATGGCCATGCAACACCCTTGGAAAAGGAAGCCAAGCTTCTCTTGCAAGCTTCTCCTTAAGCTTCTTCAAGAAGCTTCACACTTTGTCCAAAAAGTCAACAATGATGTCACTTGGGTGATGTCATAAAAGTGACTAGGTAGAAATAATCTACTAAATTTTTACTACAGGCTATTATCAAAGGAATAATAGTCATACTTAACAAAGTCAGTATTTATTGTCCAATGGATAATAGAGTGTACCCAAATTGTATCTGTCAGATAAAAATCTCAAAAAATGAAAACTTTGTAAACTGTGTTCGGCTTCGGGTTTAGTAAGATCCCCTAGCTCCGATTTGACAGTTTAAAATTTTTCGGCCTTGAAAAAATATTTTATTTTTCTGGTCCCGCTTAATGTGCACATAAATCAAGAAATATAATAAAATAATCAAACAATTCAAATAATTGTAGAAAAATTCACAAAATTCACAAATATTATAAAAATAAATATATATTATGAAACAAACAATTTTCAGGGTGTTACAAAATTCTCTATTATTTTTCATTCAGCCTTTATTAACCTTAATTAGATAAGTCCTTTCCTTTATTTTAGATCAAACTCACTCAAATTAATTATTTTAAGCTCCTCACAACCTCACCCACACTTATGTTCTTTCTTTGTCCAAAAATCACTCTAGGCTATAGGATAAAGTTTTGTTCTTTATTCATTCCATATTATGAATTCCTAATTAATTATCTAATCACCTAATTACCTAAGTTTTAATGGACACAAAAATTTTGTCAATGGGTGCCCCAGATGGCTGTGACCTCCCAAGGGCTAGGAACCTAAAATTCTCATCACATTATTAATTACTTATTACTTGATTTCTTAAGTCCCCAAAGTAGCACAAAAATTCCATCATGGACCCATCAATGGCCTCATGGCTATGAGCCTCCAAGCAAAAGGGGTAAGAATCCCTTACTTTTCATATACACATCCAAGCATTCAAAACAATTCCAATCCATCAAGTTATACCATAGCAAGTATTAAAGCCATACAACACAACCAATCACAATATTACTAAAGAAAATCATAAAATAAAGTGAGCAACCCACACATGGATTCCTCACCATCACCACTAAAACATGTTCCTCACTACCATGATAGGTTGAAGAGGATGATCTCCCCCTTACCTAAAGAGACAACAAAAGAAAGCAAGCTCCTTGATGTCTCCTTGCAATTTTTCGTCCACCACCACCAGGAAAACCCTAGGATAGTCAAATTCACACAATCAACAACTAAAGCTTGAAAAGAGGAGTGCTTGATCACAAAGGTGACCAAGGATCATGAAAATGAGAAGAGAAAATATGAAAGTCAAGAACTTTATCTTAAAGCTTCAAGTTTTAGGGCTTGATAGAAAGTGATGAAGATGGAAGAATCAAGAGATGATCACCAAAGATAAAAACTTGAAGATGATGAGAGGATTTAAGAATCTAGATTGGATTGAACAAGTAAGCTAGGGTGGCCAATAATGGTGTTGGTATCGTGAGAGTGGAGAGAAAATGGAGAAGAGAAAGTGTGAGAGAGAAAGGAAAAAGTGAAACTTTGTTTTGTAATGAAAAAGTGAAAAGTGAATGTGTGGTAAAGAGAAAAGATGACAATTTTTGGTCATATTTTCCTCCCAATGGCAGCGAAGGAAAAATAATATGAATGGCGAAGTCATTCCATACATACAGAAATTGCAGATATATTCAAGTTATCGATTTCATAGATATCATCAGAAAGCATATCCCATAATAATATAAATATTAACAGCACTGTAACGACAGATATCCAACATAGATATATAAATAATAATTATGCCACCACAATATGTATGTTGACTATGTCATGACAATATGCGAACTGGCTATGCATATGCACAATGCGTATGCTGACCATCTTTGTGCACAATGTGCTTAATTTCTACTCCATGGAGCTAAACACGTGATCAGAGATGAGCGTTCCAGAAGATCTGTCCCCCCTCAAAAGATAGTCTATGCTGGACCAGGAAAAGCAATAGTGTTTGTCGGGTCCTCATTGTGCGTTGCAACGGATTACCACGGCCAGAGGTATACAATGTGATAACATAATCACTAAGTGGAACACCACACACGGACGCCCCCTAAGATCCATCATGGATCACACTATCCTGTAAGTTCTCGCTCACTCCTGAGGCATAAAATGCCACAACTATACGATGCTCAAATGCATATTCAAGAATCATGCATTTTATAATCATAAGCCAAAATAGTAATCAGCAGATTTGGGTCCCACTCGTAGGCCTGATAACAAAGTTGTCATTCATATACAATTTTGGGCATAACATTGTCTCATAAGGTTTTATTATTGTTCTTTAATCGGGTAAAACTTCTATTGTCATTTTAAAATAAACGTTGAATCTTAAAAATTAGTATAAGAGTTTCACCTCAATTTCAACACTTTTCCTATTGAGCTTCACTAGAGAATATATCCTCCTATCTTTCACTGAATCCATCTTACGCTAATTCAAAAAGTTCTTCTCTTTGTCCTTAATAAAATTCAACTAAAATAAGTATTTTATATTTCTCAAATCCTCCCTTACACTCCAAATTCTTGTTTCTCTAATTCAATTAGTCCTTCTCTTTATCCTTAATAAAGCTTATTTAATTAAATGTCTTATGATTCTCAAAGTCTCACTTACACTCATTTTCCTTTGAAGGTCAAGATCTACTCATAGTTTTATGGTAAAATTTCATTTCCTTTCTCTTTCCATCTTATGAATCCCTAATTAAATCTCTAATCACTTAAGTATTTAAAGTTTCATTTTAATACAAAATTTTCTCTAGGTTGCCCTAATTGGCCGTGAGCCCTAAGTTTCATGGAATTCAATATTCATCTTCTAATCCATTGTTTTAATTCCTCAATCAATCCATTTCCCACTTGAACTTCTATGTTCCAATTCATCACAATTTTAATCATGAGTTTTCCTAATTTGCCTCCTCTTGGCCGAGACACTCAACCATGGTCTCTAGACCCTAGATTTCCATCAACTCATCAATTAATTGCTTAAGTTTCATTTTAACACAAGGTTTGGTTCTTGATTCATCATTTAAGGCCACAAGGCCGTAAGCTCCCCTTCAACATAGGCAACATTTTCCTTATCTTCCACACATGATTTCAAGCACACAAAATATCACAATTTATCCATGCAACATAATAAAACAACATCAAGTCACAACATCATACAAGCACTTAATTACAAATTATCAAAATCAAGCAATCCAATAATTAATCCATAGCCATTAAGATGCACAATGAAAATCAATATATTCATACAAGCCAAAATAGCTACAAAATAATGAAGAACAACACAACAAAGAGAGCAATCCCATATGGATTCCTCATCAACACCAAAAACGTTTCCTCACCACCAAGATTGGTTGAAGAGAATCATCTCCCTCTTACCTATAGAAGACAACGCAAGAAAGCAAGCCTCTTGATCCTCTTGTTGCAATTTTCGTCCTCCACCTTCAAGAGAACCCCAAGGTGAGCAAACTTTTACAATCTTCACTCAAACCATGAAAAGAGGAGTTCTTGTCATATAGGTGACCAAGAAAATGAAAAAGAGAAGAAAAGAAAGAAAAGCCAAGAACTTTACCTTAGAGCTTCAAGTTAGGGCTCCAATGGTGGGAGATGAAAAAGGAAGATTTTGGAGATAATCATCAAAGAGAAAAGTCTTAGGATGATGAGAGAATTTAAGAAATGTGATTAGTTGGAGCAAACAAAAATGGAGAGGTGATGGTGGTGTGTGTGTGTGGCCGGCGATTTGGAGAGAAAAGAAGAAGAGAAAAGTGAAGAGAAGAAAATGAGAGAAAAGTGTAGAGAGAGAAAATGATAGATTTTGTGATGAAAAGTGGAGTGATGGCTTTTAGTGAAAATATGACAATATTGTCATCTTTTCTTCTCTCCAATCGTGGAGTCCAAAAGAGATGAGAGAGAGTGTGAAGCTTCCTTGAGAAGCTTTGCATGCTTTTCGATAAAGTGAAGGGTGATGTCATTAAAGTGCTCTTCTAAAAAAGATGACTAGTACTCTACTAGAACTATTATCCAGTAGACAAAAGTTACAGTTAACAAAAATAATATTTTTATTATTCCACAAATAATAAAACATACTGCGATTTTATTTATCAGATAAAATCTTAAAAAACATAAACCTCGTAAATCATGCCCGGCCTCGGGTTTAGTAAGAACCCCCGTCGACGTTTCTACAGTTCAATGTTTATCAGCCTTGGGGAAAATATTTTATTTTTTTGGCTCCGCTCAATATGCACGTAAATTAAGAAATATATTAAAATATTCAATAATTCTAGAAAAATCTAGAAAAATTCACAAAAACCACAAATATTATAAAATGAGTGTTTGTCATGAAATAAGAAATTTTTGGGGTGTTACAACTCTCCCCTTCTAAAAAAAAATTTCGTCCTCGAAATTTAGTCTATCTTAGAATACATGAGAATATTGTTCCTTGTAGAATGTTTCCAGATCTTTAACGCAATCCCAACGGCTAACTTTGAGTTTTTTGTGTAGAGTAACTCTTCTCATGTACTTTCAGTTATCTTGAAGCATACGCTATTACTCCTTCTATCCGCACAAGCTCACGTTCCAAATTCTAACGTGAAGTATCAATAGGTATCTCAAAAGGTTCATTGAGATTAGGCAGAATCATCACTGGTGAAGTAGTTAAGTGTTTCTTCAACCCTTGAAAATTTCCCCCGTATGCATCGGTCCATACAAAACTTGATTCTCTCATATGAGTTAGATGAGAAGTCTTGCCACATTGGAAAATTTTACGATGAGTCTCCCGTATTTACCAACTAATCCCATATAGCTACGAATCTCCATTACGGTCGTCGGTCTTTCTCATTGAAGAACTGCTTCGACTTTCGACGAACCCATAGCAACTCCTTCCTTTGAGATCTTGTGACCCGAAAGTTGAATTGCCTCTAACCAGAATTCGCACTTGGACAACGTCATGCATATCTTCTTCTCCTTCTTCAGGATTTGAAGAACCACAATGAAAAGTTTGGTACATTCCTCCGAACGTTAAGAATAGGTCAGAATGTTGCCAACAAAGACAACGACAAATCTGTTTTCAATAGGGAAGAAGATCATATTCACGAAATCGATGAATGCTACCGAAATGTTTGTTGCACGGATCGACGCTACTAAACACTTGTAGTACCCATAACGCGTCCGAAAAGCTATCTTGAAAACATTCTTCTATCTTCAAACGAACTTGATGAAGGTCCATAACACAAGTTGATCTTGGAGAAAACAATGGCTTCCTTCGGTTGATCTATCAAACCATCTATCCTTGATCTTAACAGGAAATGTCTGAATTCAGGAACATATTTCCTCAATCGAAGTACACTAGAAACATTATAAAGATTAGAAGGAAAAGATAGTGAAGTCACTTAGTATACTACCGGCCCATCTGACGAAGAATTTTGACATGGTTTAATAAAATTTAGGGCTGAGCTTCATGGATCCAAATCTAGAAATCTCTGTCTCAAGAAACACTAAAGTGTGATTGGAATAATTTAATAGGATATGGTTGGAAAATAGCCAATCCCTTTTCAAGATCTCATCAAATTTACAAAGAAGGTAAACAAATCCGATCAACAAAAAAGATTCAGTCTTTAACAGGTCATAGGATAATTTAAACGACTTGGCTATTAACAATAAGTTCTTAGTAGCCGAAGTAGAGATGACTTAGTCAAAAGATGACGAAGACACAAACGACCTTAATGGACTCATACAGTCATGTGTCATAAAGAAATGGGTTACCCCCAGAATCATATAATAAAATCACAGGGTCAGCTATTGTAGTACAATCTCCTTCGTTTAGGTCTTCAGTCCTAGTTGCTTTCACTTCACTTGAGGAATTAACTCTCCCTTCATCGTGAGATTTTGAAGCACATATATTTCTAACAGAAGGCTTCGTCCTATGCAAAGTACAATTTCTAGTCACATCCCAAATTTTCACACTTGAAACAAATTATTCCTTCGATCGTACAGTCCTTTGTTAAATGACCCTTTTCGCACTTGAAGTAGGTTACCCTCTTGATCTTACATTCCCTCGTTGAATGGTTCTTTCCAAACTTCTTACATTTTGCTAAAGATACCACGATCAGATTGGATTTATTACCACCCGCACCTCTTTCATGTGTTTGTTGTTGCTATTGCTCCCTCGGTCGTCGTGAAAACGATTGATCAATTAATTTTAAGGCATTCATTATTGCTTTATATTTAGCCTAATTGATGATAATTGTATCCAATATTATGTTTGTGGATGATTTTTAGATGATTGGGCCTCATTGAGCTTAGTTGTAAAAGCTTTATTAATTTTTGGAATTTAACTTATTTTGACCTTTCTGTCTTTTACAGGCCATATCTTGGACTAAAAATGTCATCTTTGGATGATCTTGGTGTTCCCTGAAAGCTGAGACGAAGATACACAATTTTGTGTCTAATACAGTTTTTCTAATTCAGCTGGATTCAAGGCGAAATTGAGCCTCAAAGTTAGGACATTGTTGCTGTCATAAAGCTTGGACCTTCACTCACTGGTTTGGGCTTAACTCTCTCAATTTAAGTCCAAATAAGGCAAATTAAATGTCTCTGAAAAGCTTATTTAGAGGGCTACAGTTTGGGCTAGGGGTAGATTAGGAATTAAAGAATAATTTTCAGTTACAAATAGGTTAAGGCAGAATACGAAAAGTATCTCTTTTTTTTGAATCCTTATTTTTGAGTTTTACGATTTAAATCAAGAAACCATTTTCTCTCTTTTTCTTTTCTCTATTTCATTTTCCTCTTTTCTCTAATCTGTATCTTTTCAATGGTGATGGCCATGGAAGGCTAAAGATCTAATCAATCCAAGGAATTCAATGATTGTGGTTAGAGTTTTGAGTTCTTTTGTTTAATTGTGATTTCTGATTGTGTTCTCTCCTCTTCTCCTTATTCAATTGATTTATGATTATATTTTCAAAATTGAAGATAGATTTGGATTGATTAATTTGAATTTAATGGAGAATAGATCATTGACTGGTAATCTATGTTAATTCAAAATTGTGTTTAATTCAATCTTAATCAAGAATTGCGATTATGATTCTGTTTTAGTTGATCAAATTCTAGGTGATTATCTAGTTGAATTCGAATTAACAGAGGTAAATGCATAAAGAATTCTACCCTCTTTGAACTATGATTAACTCTGCCACTTGAATTGAAGACCTTGGATTGGTGTTTCCAGTTTTGAATATATTCCTAATTACTATTGAATTTGTACTCTTTTACTTGACGAACAAAACCCCCTACTTATTGATAACTTCCAATATGCTTGAGAAATCTGAATTGATCCTTGGGAGATGACCTAGGTTATGCACTATGCTATATTCCATTTAAATCCTAGTCTATTTTGAGGCGAGTACGACATCGCTCATCAAAATTTGGCGCCGTTGCCAGGGATCTTTTCATTTTTAATTGATCATATTAAGTTTAAGTTGTAGTTGCATTTTGTTCTTGTTTCCACATTCTATTTTTGCATTCTGTTTCGTACATTGTTTTTGCATTTGCATTCTGTTTCGTCAAAACAAATTCTGTTACATTCATGTAATTGCATTTTAAGTGCATTATCCATTGTGCATTGTGTTTATTATGTCATTTTTGCATTTTGCTATTTTTTTTTCCGCTATAGATTCTTCATTCTGTTTGAAACCTTGTTGCATTGGATTTGTGTGAATTCCTTGCATAATTCACATTTTGTTTCCTTGTCCTACCCGCCGCTACCTTGCACTTTACGCACTAACTGTTCCATCGCTTAGCTTCATTCTCACGCAAAACCTGTTACATTAGATTTTGTTGCATTCCATGAGTTATTGTGCATTACATCACACAAACAATTGATGTTTCGTTGCACAAGTAACACGTTCCTCGCTTTCGCCAGCATAATGTCTGCTAATGCATATGCATTTTGTTCATTTTTCGCTATTTTTGCATTATTCTATGTTCCATTGACTTTTTTGTCGCTATTGACCATCCTTTTGTTGATCTTGTTACCAAGTGGCTTCCAAAGACTCAAGAAATAGTATAAAACTTTTTCGCAAAACCTCTTTTTGATACGAATATCAAAAGCTTAATAAATAAATGCAGAAGGGATGAGAAGAAGAAAAGAAATAATAAAGAACAAAGAAAAAACAATAAATTAAATTGCATAAAAAAAAAAAAAGAGATTAGGGAAAAGAGAAGCAGACACAGTATTTATCCTGGTTCGACCACTAACTAACTTGTGGTCTATGTCCAGTCCTCGAAAGCCGAAATTTTTCACTAAGTACACAAGCTTCAATAGGTGCTTGCTACCGTTAAAAAATAGAGCACTTTTCACACACAGGGACACTCTACCCTTTTGCTAAAGTCTCACCGCAGGATACCTCACCCTTATACAAACTCTTGAGGATACCTCACCCTCGATACAGAATATCAGAAAATAGAGATGAAGAGAAACTCTTACTCAGAGTAAGTAATACAAATTGAAGTGCTAATGGAGCTCTCACAGAAATATCTCAAAGTTTTTAAACAAGAAGAGCGTAGAAAATAGTTTTCACAAATCAGAGTAATCAAAAAATAGTTCAGAATTATTGGCACTGAAAAACGTGACCCAGGCTTGCTATTTATAGGGGAAACCAGATGAATTAGCCATTGGGTATAATTAATAGCCATTAACACAGAATGAAAATCCTGTCTGTTTCCATTTACGTAAACAAAAGCTTCGTGTTTATTCGAATAGAGCACAGACTTATTCGAATAACACTGTTTCTGAAAACTCATCTGAAATGGGTTATTCGAATAACCAACCTGTTATTCGAATAACTCTGTTAAAACCAGAGTTGTGAAAACGAACGGTTATTTGAATAATAGCTTATCTATTCGAATAACGTATTTTAAAGAAGTTCAGATAGAATGGTTTTATTCGAATAACGTATGAGTTATTCGAATAACTCTCTTAAAAGCATAGTTCTGAAAAACTTCATTTATTCGAATAAGGGAAGGATTATTCGAATAGCCACTTACAAAACAGTGTTCTGAAAGACCTTAGTTATTCGAATAACAGGGTAGTTATTCGAATAACACCTTTTAGAAATCAAATCACGTGAGGATGTTTATTCGAATAGGCAAAGCTCTATTCGAATAACTCAGTTCAAAAAGGGTTTTAAAAAGATGTTTTCAAAGACACTAAGTTTAAAACCAAGTTTTCTCTTTCTTTCAAAAAATAAAGAGATATCAATGTGGGCTCCATATGTAACACCCACCTTAGGGTGCCACACTTCTTGTTACTCAAATACCAAATTACCCTTTCATTAGAAAACGTGCTTGTAATATATATACGAGTTATAAAATTTCTTGATGATAGTAAGATAAACTTAGCGAAAAATAAAAACATAACAACATTGTCACAAATTATTTACATCGTATATACACAAATTATAGTATTGTCATATTTTAATATTTACAAACTAGACTCTCAAAATATTTAAACTTTAATTTAAACTAACGTACTGCCTAAGTATTACTACACAGCAGAACCTTCAGACGGGTCCTCCTCAGACTCTTCAGAAGATGGAAGTCCGACTTGACGCGAAGTCCTACGGACAGGTATCCGCACAGACGACACGATACTAATTGCACTCGGAGTATACTTCCCAATACTGTCTAATTGACAATGGAAACTCTAAGTATTAATATTCACACTAATGTCCAAGATGTAGTCTACTCAATCTCATACACACAAGGAAACAAGACTCCTCCATCACTTCAAAACTCAGCGTCCTCTATCGGAATCTACTCTTCCTCAGCTTCTTGCTCAAGTTCTCGCTCAACGTCCTTAAAATTATAAATATAATACAGAATAGACATACAAAGAGGTGAGATCACCTACGCCAATACCATTATGGTAGCAATGAAGATAAACACATACAAATTCTCATACCAACACATCATACATTATTACAATTATGTCACCATTATCATTTATCTAACACATATCATATCTCATATCAACACATCATACAGAATTACACTTATGCCAACAATATCATTTATCCTCATAATTCATACAATAAGCCATAATTACGATCATGTCCTTATCAACATTCAATTGTTCAATAATTCAATTATCATAAACAATAATTACGATAATACTCTCAGTATCTCTGCATATGCACCTAGACTCAATTTCCTACTCCATGGAGCTACAACTCAGATCGGAAAGAGTGATCGTAAAGATCTGTCTGCACTATATGCCTCGGACCACGTGCTCAATTTTTGCACATCTAGCATATGCACCAGTCTTTATCAAATCTTGATTATGGATAGTATCTCGGTCTGGATCATTGGTGTGTTATATCGGTCTAACCCACGTACAGGAGAGCTACCAACTGCACATTGTAGGCAACCCGCACCCCAATGCCCCCAAGGTCAACGAAAGACCTACACTACGCATATCGCACCCACTCAAGAGGTGTATTATCTCCTTCCTAGGCAAATAGCCTTATCCAGTCCATCGGACCTTTTCAATGCATATACAAATGCACCATTCTCAGTTCAATTCATTCTATCATATTCTCAATTAAATTTTCTTTATCTCAAGTTCGGGGTCCTCATATTGGCCCAACAGAGTCATTACTGTAATTTCATCGCGAAACCATATTTTTCGCATTTTCTTAATTGCGGAACAGTTCTGTCGCATTTTCAAATCATGTATCAATTTTTCATCGTTTCTCAATCGCGTAAAATATTTTTCATACGTTTTAAATCAAAAATACTATTTTCCTCATTTAACACCAAAATTCAACTTCATTTTTCATATATGCATAATAACCCCTCAAAACATAATATTTGCTTTATAATCCTCATTTAAATAATATTTTCACAACAGTCCCTCATAAAATTCACATTTACGAAATAGTCCCTCGTAAAATTCATATTTACGCAATTGTCCCTCATAAAATTCATATTTACAAAATAGTCTCTCATAAAATTCATATTTCCAAAATAGTTCCTCCAAAATATAATATTTACGTTTTAGGCCCTCAAAAATTGTTATTTACAATATGGCCCTATTAAAAACAAAAATTATTATTTTGCCCCTCTAAAAATTATAATTATAATATTACCCCTCTAAAAATCATAATTACAGTTTGGCCCCTTTTAAAAATGAAAATTACAATATTGCCCCTCTAAAAATCATATTTACAGTATTGCCCCTCTAAAAATCATATTTATAATAATTCATTTTCCCAAAAAATCATTTTACTTTACTATACTCAAATTTGTCCCAAATTCATTTAAATCTCTTAGTTCTCATTTTAATTCATCAGTTTAATTATATCCGATATTTTTTCCCACAACCTTCAATCTTGTTCAAATTCATTTCTTTTTCATTTAAATCCTTCATTTTCAGGACTTTGATCCTTTCTAGCCTAGTATGGTCGTAAGCCTCAAGCTCTTTGGAGCTCTCATAAAATCGGTTCATCATATTATTCACATCTTACTTTACTCATACATTTTCATGCACACAATTTCATACATACAAACATATATCAAAGCAATAGACATAATATCACACATGCAAGCACAAAAACACAATCATACACAACACAAACACAATCAAATAGCATCAAACAATCGGTGAAGAACCCTTATGGATTTTTCCACCATACAAAACCATCCCCACACCACCAAAACTTGGTTGGTGAGGTTAAATCTCCCTCTTACCTCTTGAAGACAAGCTTTTCAAGCTCCCCTTCTTCTCCTTGTTTTCGTGTGGAACACAATCAATTCCTAACAATTCTAAAATAATTAGTAAACTCACAAACAAAGCTTAATAATAACAAACCATGGAACAAACATGGTTAGAAAAATTAGAAATCAAATTTTGAACCATAAAATCAAGACTTACCCTTAGAAAAGTAAGCAAAAGGTGTGATTTTGGACAAGATATAGTAGTTTTTTGGAAAAACTTTGTGAATGAAAAGTGTTTAGAATAGGATTTGGGTTTAGGAAATATGATGAGATAAAATTATAGAGGTTTGGTTGTGTAGATAGTGGGCTTGGCCGAATAGAGAGGAAAGAAAATAGAAGAAAAAGTGTTCTTGGTTCTTGCTATTTTTGGAGAGAAAATGGAAGCTTAATTTGTGATAATTGTAAAAGTAATATTGAATGTGCAGAAATGAGGGGCTGCCGTGAGTGTGTAGTGGTGAGGTTGAGTGTTTGAATTTGCTAGGTAAATATCCAATTGAATGCACATGGTAGTGCACATGGTTTATGACAATTTGGAGACTTCAAGAACCTAGTAGAACTTAGCCACCAAGCCCCCCTTGACTGCTGCCCAAACCATGTGGCCTCCTTGAGTTTTAGGGGTTTAATTGTTTTCCATTTAAGTCTAATTAATTGCTAATCAATTCACTAGTTAATTAGGTTTAATTTCCTAACTAATCTTAATTAACATCTTAATCATATAATTAATTAGTTTAATATATATTAGCATATATTATAACCTTTAATCAATATTAAGATATCTAATTAATATTTAGATCATAATTAATTAAGAACTAAACTAGTTCACTTAGTTTGCTAATTAGGTAATTAGATTAGTCAAATTAAGCTTAATTAGCTACTAACCAAATTCAAGCCTACTATTTTTGACTTTATTCTAACTATTGATTCATCTTTAATTCCTAACCATAGATTACATCTAAGGTGGATATCAATTAGTCATAAAACTAGCATTCTAATCTCACCATTGATTAGATTAACGACTAAGGTTAAAGGCTTCCTAACTAAGTCTTCATCCAACGGTTCATACTAAAGTCCAAGCCACTAAGTTTGACTTAATCTCAACTCTTGATTTTAACTTTAATTTCTAGCCCTTGATGTAATCTAAGGTGGATATTGCGTAGTGATTTTATCTGGATTCATTTTACACCATTGATCGGATCAATGGTTAAGATGAAAAGCATCTAAATTATGCTTTTCATCCAACAGTCCTAAATAAAGTCTATGCTTCTTTTGTTAACTCATTCTAATTGGTTTAAAAAGTCAAGCCACCTATTTTGACTAATTCCTATTGGTTTAGATTTGTCAAATGTAATCGTTGACTGCTACACTAAACGTGGGCCCCACGAACTTTTTTGGGTCCACAAATAATTTTTCTACTATTTTTGAGACAGTAGGTACTGTTGAATAAAATAATATTATAATAATATAAAATTATTTTATTGCACAATTAAATCCTAAAAATTATAAGATTAATATATATATCAATCAATTGGGTTTAGTAAGATCCCCTGGCTCCAATTAATTAAAATAAGAATTTTCCCGGCCCGAAAATTATTATTTTCCTGACCCGGAGCAAATCACACAAAACAATCAAAAATAGTATCGGAATAATCAAATTATTTTTATAATGCACAGAAAACACAAAACAGTGTAATTCTGTCAGTTCTATAACATAGTCTAAAATTTGGGGTGTTACATCGTACAATAGATCCTAAGTCCTAAGGCTAATCAAATATAAATTTGGACTTAGTCTATTTATCATCTTCATTTATTCTTCCCGTTTGTTATCATCAAAACAAGTCTTCAAAAGTATGCATCCAAACACATTCTCCCCCTTTTTGATGATGACAAACTATCAAAGAGACTAGCAATGAGAAAAGCGTTAGCGCATATAATTGGAATTCACAAAAGGTATAAAAGCTTACTCCTCCTCTTTAATTATAAGAGGTAATGTGTATCAGATATGTGCGCAGCTCCCCCTTTCAATTTGAATCCAATCCCATTTTAAATTTACTTGTCTTTTCTCAATTAAAGTCAAATGATCAAATATTTCTCCCCCTTTTGTCATGAGCAAAAAGGTGGGGTAAGTCTCATATATCAAAGTAAGAATGCATAAAACTCATATCAAGAGATCAACAGAAATATTATTTATTCATTAATAATAAAAGAGAGTCAAGTACAAAAGCCGAGAGAATAAAATAACATAAAGCCAAAAACAAACAAATGACCTAAGAACTAAAGATCTTAAAAGTAAGCATCCAGGAGGTGGTGGTGAAGAAGCTGGTGCAGGAGCAGGTGAAGCAGATCGAAGAGCCGCAACCTCACGTTCAACGCCTTCTATTCTATCAAATAGAATAGAGAAGGTATGTTCCATGTAAGCTCAGTTATCTTGCAAGGTGGCCAAGATCTGTTCCAGAGTGACAGGAGTAGGAGCAGCAGTAGGTACGTCAGCAGGAGCAGCAGGGCATCAGCAGGGTCGAGCTCGTCCTCAAGCAACCTCATCTGGGTACACCCAGCCTTCATCGATTTGGATCATCTTCATCTTCCGTAAGGTGTGAGCTCCAAAGATGTTGTGGTGCGTTAGAGCAATGGCTTGCTCAGTCTCCAAGACATGAGGATACTTGCTCAGCAAGGTAGTAACAAGAATGCCATAAGGCAAGTCAGATTTCTCCTTGCCCTTGGCCTTCATCATGTCCCTCATGATGAACATAGGCTAGTTGACCTGATGACTATTCTTCAGGAACCACAGAATGAAAACATCTTCCTCGCTGAGATAGGTGTAGTTACCACCGCGAGGAGCCAGGATGTGAGCATTGGCGTAATGCAGAAGCCTATCTTGGCTCTTCAGCATTCCACCCTTGAGACCCTTATCAGGCAGGGCTAAACCAGGCTTCAGTAGGTCTTCAACCGCCTGAAGTTTGTTGAAGTCATCGAGAAATGGGGTGTCACCATCTTCAATAAGGGCGCCAGAGAACTGCAGCCCGAGCAAAGTCGACTAGTCCAGCGGTGTGATCACGATGTTCTGATCACATACCTCGAAAAAAAGATTCTGGCCATCGAAAGCCAGATTGCAGAAGAACATCTTCACCAAAGCTGGATAGATGGTGGCTCGGTGAGAGCAGAGCTGAAGAACTCCCTGGTTTTGCAGCAGAGTCAGGAAGTCGAAGCTGCGATGCTGCTGGAAGAAAGAGAGATCCAGGTACTTGGGTTGAACCAAGTTTCACTCCCAGAAATGCGAGATGAAGCGTGCACGATGCTCTTCGTTGGAAGAGAGCCTTCGCAGATCAAGAGGGTTGGTGCCTGGAGTATTCTTCGTGCGAGGACGTTTGTTGGAGGAGGAGGCCATGGAAGAAGGTGAGAGAGAATGAAAAGACGCAGAGGGTGAAAGGTTTGAGAGGAAGGAGTGAAGAGTAGAGAAGATGGAGGGTGAAAGTGTTTTGGGCGCGCAGGGGGTTATTTAAAGAACCCCGTGTTTATTCGAATAAACTGAGGTCTATTCGGATAAACCTTGTATGAAAGCTGAACAGACATGCGCGTAGGAAACTGAAAAGGTGTGGCTGCTAGGGTTTATTCGAATAGGAAGGGTTCTATTCGAATAAAACAACTGGGAAAGCCAAGTGTTTTGGCCAGCTGACATGGTTTATTCGAATAACTATGTGAGTTATTCGAATAGACTGAGGCCAATCAGTCCACACTGATAGAAACAGGTTCAGGTTATTCGAATGACCCGAGGTCTATTCGAATAGATAGAGACCAAGACCAGAACCTGATAAAAGAAGGACGCTAGTTATTCGAATAAAGAGGGACTTATTCGAATAAGCAGAGGGTAGAAAGAAACACTGATAAACGAAGGCTTCTAGTTATTCGAATAGGGAAGGTGTTATTCGAATAAGCAGAGATGAAAAACATACAGGGTTAAGCAAAGGAATCAGTTTATTCGAATAAACTGAGTTCTATTCGAATAAGGCTGATGTTTAACACACATTTTAACTAGCAGTGAAGGAGTTTATTCGAATAAAGCCTTGCTTATTCGAATAAAACTAACACAGAATCATATACGTTTATGAAATTGAAGGCATATAACCCTGATAATATTCAGCAAAAAAAATAAGCAATTTAAATATTTGATTGATCAATTATGCCTAATTCTCCTCGAATATAAAAGAATGCTTCTTTTGCTAAGGGTTTAGTAAAGATATCTGCAAGTTGCTTAGATGTTTCAACAAACTCAAGAATGCAGTCCCCTTTTTGTACATGATCTCTAATAAAGTGATATCTTATCTCTATATGCTTTGTTCTAGAATGCAGTATAGGATTCTTAGAGATATTTATTGCACTAGTATTATCACATCTTATCAGGATGTGATCAAGCTGAAGACCGTAGTCTAAGAGCTGTTGCTTCATCTAAAGGATTTGAGCAAAGAACTCCCTTTGTAACATATTCAAATTTTAGCGGTAGACAAAGCCACACTATTTTGTTTCTTACTATGCCAAGAAACTAAAGAACTACTAAGTAAGTGGTATGTCCCACTAGTACTTTTTCTGTCCAATTTGCACCCAGCAAAATCGGAGTCAGAATAGCCTATTAGGTTACAAGAGGGACCCATAAGGTACCACAAGCCCATTTGTGAAGTGCCTACTAGGTATTTCATTATCCGTTTAACAGCACTTAAGTGAGATTCCTTAGGGTTTGCCTGATATCTAGCACACATGCATACACTAAACATAATATCTGGCCTACTAGCAGTAAGATAAAGGAGAGATCCAATCATACCTCTATATTTCGTTATTTCTACTGATTTACCTCCTTCATCTTTGTCCAAGTAGCAAGACGTGCCCATTGGAGTTGCCATGTGTTTAGCGTTTTCCATTTTGAATCTCTTGAGCAATTCCTTGCAGTATTTTGTTTGACTTATGAAAGTCTCTTCGTTCGTTTGTTTGAATTGAAGTCCGAGGAAGAAATTCAATTCTCCCATCATTGACATTTCAAATTCATTCTGTATTGACTTAGCAAATTCTTTGCAAAGGAATTCATTAGTAGCACCGAAGATAATATCATCCACATATACTTGCACAAGAAGAATGTCATGTTTTTTATTTTTAATAAAAAGAGTAGTATCGACTTTTCCTCTCGAAAAACCATTTTCCAAAAGAAACTTACTCAACCTTTCATACCAAGCTCTAGGAGCTTGCTTTAAACCATATAAAGCCTTTTTAAGTTTAAAAACATGGTTGGGCAGTTCATGATTTTCAAAACCTGGAGGTTGTTCAACGTATACCTCCTCTTGAATAAAACCATTTAGAAAAGCACTCTTGACATCCATTTGATATAATTTGAAATCCATGATGCAAGCATAAGCAAGTAACATTCTTATAACTTCTAAACTAGCTACAGGTGCATAGGTTTCTTCATAATCTATTCCTTCTTCTTGATTATATCCTTTAGCAACCAATCCAGCTTTGTTTCTAGTTATTAAACCATTTTCTTCAAGTTTGTTTCTAAAAACCCATTTAGTTCCAATTATGGGGTGATTATTAGGTTTAGCAACTAATTCCTAAACTTGATTTCTTTCAAATTGATTTAATTCCTCATGCATAGCTAAGATCCAATGTTCATCATCAAAAGCTTCAATTAAATCCTTAGGTTCAATTTGAGAAACAAAAGCTAAGTGATTACAAGCATTTCTAAGGGAGTTGCGAGTACTTACACCTTTAGATACATCACCGATAATTTGATCAAGGGAGTGATATTTTGAAGTTCGCCATTCTTTGGGAAGTTCCAAAGCTTGCGAATCTTCTTGTCTTTGTTCATCTTCTTTCTCCTTGATTTCCTTTTCTTTACTGTCCAAATGTGTTTTCGCCAAGATTTCTACTACATCATCAACAACAAGATCCTTTCTCGATCCACTTGGGTCAGTTTCATCAAATGCAACATGTATAGATTCTTCAATAGTCATAGTTCTCTTATTATATATACGAAAAGCTTTACTATGATTTGAATAGCCAAGAAATATACCTTCATCAGACTTAGCATCAAACTTGCCTAAATTATCTTTTCCATTGTTTAAAACAAAACATTTGCAACCAAAAACATGAAAGTGTGAGACATTTGGCTTTCTTCCCTTATACAACTCATATGGCGTTTTCTTTAAAATAGGCCTTATGAGGGCCCGGTTCATTACATAACAAGCTGTACTTACAGCATCCGCCCAAAAGTATTTAGGAAGAGCAGCCTCATTAATCATAGTTTTCGCCATTTCTTCTAAAGAACGGTTTTTCCTTTCTACAACTACATTTTGTTGCGGAGTTCTAGGGGCAGAGAAATTATGATTGATGCCATGTTCATCACAGTAATTTTCAAAAACATTGTTTTCAAATTCGCTACTGTGATCACTTCTTATAGAAAAGATTTGAAAACCTTTTTCATTTTGAATAACTTTGGCAAGTCTTTTGAAAGCTAGAAATGCATCATTTTTATTTGTAAGAAATAAAGTCCATGTAAACCTAGAAAAATCATCCACAATCACTAAAGCATAGTAATTCCCACCAAAGCTCATAGTTCTAGAAGGTCCAAACAGATCCATGTGCAAAAGTTGTAAAGGTCTAGTAGTTGAAACTATATTTTTTGCTTTAAAAGAGACCTTTATTTGTTTACCCTTTTGACATGCATCACATAATTTATCTTTTATAAAATTAAGCTTGGGTAGTCCAATTACTAGCTCTTTAGAGACCAACTTCTTTAAGTGATCCATGTGAATATGTGTAATTCTCCTATGCCATAGCCATGAATCATCATTCTTACTTAAAAGGCATTTCACATCATTTGAAGATATATCATCAAGATTAATCATATAGATGTTATTTACTCTATGACCAATGAATTTAACATGCTTGTCATTTTTATCTTCAATTATGCAACAGTTTGAATCAAATATAACTTTATTTCCTTTATCACATAATTGGCTAATACTAAGCAAGTTATGTTTCAAACCTTCAACAAGCAGCACATTTTCAATAGAAGAGTTAGGGTTCTTACCGACTTTGTCAATTCCAAGAATTTTACCCTTGTTGTTATCACCATACGTGACGTGTCCATGATTCTTGGGAATAAGCATGGTGAATTTTGAATCGTCCCCGGTCATGTGCTTGGAGCAGCCACTATCAAGATACCAATTTGAACTCCTAGCTTTCAAGCACACCTACAACACAAGTTTAGTTTTTAACTTTTGGTACCCAAACTTTCTTGGGTCCTTGTGTGTCAGTTTTGGGTATAGTACCCTTGGGAACCCAAACTATTTTTGTTCCAACTTTTGTATTTATGTTTTTCCTTGCATTACATGTTGAAGCACTATGTCCTTTTCTTCCACAGTAAAAACATTTAATAAAAGGACAACTTGAAACACTAGAATGCACAAAGAAGTTTTTATAGAGTTTTTGTTGATTTTTCGGGTTATAACCTATCCCGGCTTTTTGAAAAACCACTCTTTGTCTTCCTAATAAAATATTTAAGTTATCCCTTCCAAAGGTGAATTTAGAAAGAATGTTCTTTAGGTCTTCGTTTTCTTTTTCAAGTATATGACATGAAGAATAAGATGAAGAAGTAGAAGCATATGAAGAATGATTTGTGCATGCATCAATGATTCCTAAAGTTTCGTTTTCAATTTTCAATTCTTCTATTTCTTTATTTAAAGCAAGAACTTGATTTTTTAAAGAATAAATTATTTTCTTAGATGAAGAAATAATTTTTGTGAGTTTTAAAGATTCTTCATGTAGTTCCTCAAAAGCATCTTGTAACTCATCATAAGAGGGCAATAAAGTATTAGAACTTACCTTGTTTTCGCTTTCTTCTTCATCTCCTTTTGCCATGAGACATAGTTGAGCCTCTTCGCTATCTGAGCTGTGAGTTGAGTCTATATCATTTTCATCCCACGCTATGTAGGCTTTTCTTCCTTTTCTTTCTTTGAAGGGTTTCTTTTCAAACTTCTCCTTCTTCTTTTGATAAACAGGACACTCCATTTTCATGTGACCAGGTTTGCCACATTCATAGCAAGTTGGGGTCGATAAAGTTCCTTTGCCTTTGAAGTGAGTCTTTTTCAGAGGGAAGGGAGGTCTTCTTTGTGTTCCCTTTTTCCTGAGAAATTTACCAAACCTTTTAACTAACAAACTCAAATTTTCTTCACTTACCTCTATGTTCTCTGAACTTTCTTCATTTTCTTCATCATCATTGTCGAATGTTGATGAAGTGGCTTTGAGCGCTATCCCTTTTTTTCTTTTTATCGTTCTCTTCGCTTTGTCTTAATCTGCTCAGCTCCAATTCGTGCTCATGAAGTTTTTCAAAAAGGGTAGCTAAAGTCATTGTGGACAAATCCCTTGATTCGGATATTGCTGTCACTTTGGGTTGCCAAATCCTGCTAAGACATCTCAAAACTTTGTTAATCAAATCTTCATTAGAAAAGCTTTTGCCTAAAGATGCAAGATGATTAACTATGTGGGTGAACCTCTTTTACATTTCCTGAATGCTTTCTCCTTGGTTCATTCTGAATAATTCATATTCATGAGTTAGAGAATTTATTCTCGATCTCTTAACTTCACTAGTACCCTCATGGGTAACTTGCAAAGTATCCTATATTTCTTTAGCTTGATTTTACAATTTGAAATTCTAAAAACTCATCATATCCCAAAGCAGTAGTAATAATATTTTTGGCTTTTAAATTAAATTGAACTTTTCTTTTGTCTTCATCAGACCATTTATTTCGTGGTGTTTCGGTCCTTACACCATCGACCTCATGTGTGGGTATAAAAACACCGTTTTCGACAGCATCCCAAACATCTAGATCAATAGCTTCGATGAAGATTTTCATTCTTTCCTTCCAATATGCATAACCATCCCCATTGAAAAATGGTGGTCGGTTTATGGAAGATCCTTCTGAAAAACCATTTGAAGAAGCCATATACTCTTGAAGCTGCTAAGCTCTTTATACAAGAGTCTAGCTCTGATACCACTTGTTACCAAGTGGCTTCCAGTACTCAAGAAAGGGGGTGAATTGAGTATAAAACTTTTTCACAAAACCTCTTTTCAATTAATACGAATATCAAAAGTTTAATAAATAAATGCACAGAAAGGATGAGAAGAAGAAAAGAAACAATAAAGAACAGTGAAAAAATAAATGTGTAGTAAATTAAATTGCATAAAAAAAGGAGATTAGGGAAAAGAGAAGCAGGCACAGTATTTATCCTGGTTCGACCACTAACCCACTTGTGGTCTACATCCAGTCCTCGAAAGCTGAGATTTTTCACTATGTACACAAGCTTCAATAGGTGCTTGCTACTGTTACCAAATAGAGCACTTTTCATACATAGGGACACTCTACCCTTGTGCTAAAGTCTCAGCCTGCAGGGATACCTCAACCTTATACAAACCTTGAGGGATACCTCACCCTCGATACAAAATATCAGAAAATAGAGATGAAGAGAAACTCTTACTCAGAGTAAGTAATACAAATTGAAGTGCTAATGGAGCTCTCACAGAAATATCTCAAAGTTTTTAAACAAGAAGAGTGTAGAAAATAGTTTTCATAAATCAGAGTAATCAAAAAATAGTTCAGAATTATTGGCACTGACAAACGTGACCCAGGCTTGCTATTTATAGGGAAAACCAGATGAATTAGCCGTTGAGTATAATTAATAGCCATTAACACAGAATGAAAATCTTGTCTGTTTCCATTTACTTAAACAAAAGCTTCGTGTTTATTCGAATAGAGCACAGGCTTATTCGAATAACACTGTTTCTGAAAACTCATTTGAAATGGGTTATTCGAATAACCAATCTGTTATTCGAATAACTCTGTTAAAACCAGAGTTGTGAAAATGAACGGTTATTCGAATAATAGCTTATCTATTCGAATAACGTATTTAAAAGAAGTTCAGATAGAATGGTTTTATTCGAATAACGTATGAGTTATTCAAATAACTCTCTTAAAAGCATAGTTCTGAAAAACTTCATTTATTCGAATAAGGGAAGGATTATTCGAATAGCCACTTACAAAACAGTGTTCTGAAAGACCTTAGTTATTCGAATAACAGGGTAGTTATTCGAATAACACCTTTTAGAAATCAAACCACGTGAGGATGTTTATTCGAATAGGCAAAGCTCTATTCGAATAACTCAGTTCAAAAAGGGTTTTAAAAAGATGTTTTCAAAGACACTAAGTTTAAAACCAAGTTTTCTCTTTTCTTTCAAAAAACAAAGAGATATCAATGTAGGCTCCGTACAATAGATCCTAAGTCCTAATACTAATCAAATATAAATTTGGACTTAGTCGATTTATCATCTTCATTTATTCTTCCCGTTTGTTATCATCAAAACAAGTCTTCAAAAGTATGCATCCAAACACAGATCTTATTGCCAATTGCATTGCAAGACCTCATTATGAGTGTTATGCATTCATTTTGGACGTGTTCCTAGCTTCCTACCACTGTTTCATACACTGCTAGCACTCTTTTCCTAATTTCTGGTGCAGGGGAGAACAAAGTGCAATCTGGCCAACTCTGATTGAGCTGAAATTTGGTCTCCAAGGGTAAAACATCATTTGGAGCAAAGTGATCCTTTTAGGATCAGGTACTCAGATTTTAGCCAATTTCCATCATTTGATAAGGTTTTTGAGCAATTTTGTAATTTTTGGAAAAAGGGCCAAATTTTAGATTGAGCTGAGACTTGTTCCTTTGAAGGAAAGAGGCATTTTAAGCAAGGCTTAGTAAAAACTAAGGTCACTCATTTTTAAGTCAAATTCCATCGTTTAGACCACTTTTTCAATTTTTGAAGATTTTTTATTGCATTTTTAAGTTCCATTTTTGTGTAGTTTTTAGTTTGTGGTGTTCCTATAATTTTTAAAAATCATTTGATAGGTCAATTAGATTTATTTTAGTGCATTTTTGCTGTTTGATAGTCAATTTTGCCTGATTTTGTGTTTTTGAGTTTTCCATGTTACATGACTAGGTCTAACCCTGGTATATTGCATCCTTTTGATCCTGAGATAGATAGGACTTTTCATTCCTTGCATAGGTCTCATAGGATTGATTCTGCACTTGATGAGCATATAGGAAGTAGTCATCATAATAGTGATTCTGCATCTGAATTTTCTACACATAGTCATCATAATAGTGATTCTGCATCTGAATTTTCTGATTCTGTGCATTCTGTCATTGATTCTACTGAGAACACTGATATTATGGATGAAAGAACCTTGAAAGAGCTTGCTGCACCTAATGTTACATATCAGTCTTTATGCATTCGGTATCCTGATGTTGATGCTCCTTTTGAACTTAAATCTAGATTAATTCATTTACTGCCTAAGTTCAATGGTCATGCAGGTGAGGACCCTCATAAGCATCTTAAGAAGTTCCACATTGCGTGTTCGACTATGAAGCCTCAAGGCATTCCAGAAGATCACATTAAACTTTGAGCATTTCCTTTCTCCTTACAGGATGCTGCTAAGGACTGGCTGTACTATTTGCATCCAAGTTCTGTCACTTGCTGGAATGATCTTAAGAGGCTGTTTTTGGAGAAATTCTTTCCTGCATCAAGAGCTACCTCCATTAGAAAAGAAATATGTGGCATTAGGTAATTTGATAGAGAGACATTATATGAATATTGGGAGAGGTTTAAGAAGATGTGTGCAAGTTGTCCTCACCATTAGATCAGTGACCAGTTACTCATCCACTATTTTTATGAAGGTCTGCTTCCTATGAATAGGAGTATGGTTGATGCTGCTAGTGGAGGGGCATTGGTAGACAAGACTCCTATGACTACAAGGAATCTAATTAAGAATATGGCCACTAATTCCCAGCAATTTGGCACTAGAAGTAACTTAGTGGTATTAACTAGAGGTGTCCACGAAATTGAAGCTGCCTATTCTGCAGATCACAGGAAATTGGAAAACAAAATCGACGATCTTGCATCCTTGGTGCGATAATTGGATGTGAATCAGCACTAGCAGCCTGCTGCAGTAGTTCCTGCCAGAGTTTGTGGCATCTGCACTTCTGCTAATCATCCCACAGATGCTTGTCCTACTCTACAAGAGGGTGACACTGATGGTACCCCACAGGCCTATGCAGCAAACATCTATAACAAATAGGCCTCGGAAGAAGAAGAAGCGGCCAGCCCGATGAGTTATGATCCGTCCTCCACAGATATAACTCGGTGGAGAAATTATCCCAATCGAGGTGGGGAATAACTCTTCATCATCGCCCTACTCAATTTAGGCAAAGCATAGCCTCCCTTTCCAGTCCACTGCAGGATCCAGTAGGCCGTATCAGCTACCTTTTATGCAGCAGCAGAATATGCAGCAGCTTACTACAGCACCTCCTAAATCTGAGCCAACCTTGGAGGAACTGATGAAGCAAATGATAGTGAACAACTTGCAGTTCCAGCAGAGAACAGAAGCTACCATTCAGAATTTGGAGAACTAGATTGGACAGCTTGCTAGTTCAATGAACTAATTACAGACACAAAATTTTGACAAGTTGCCTGCACAAACTGTGGTGAATCCAAGAAATATGAGTGCCATCACTCTCAGATCTGGTAAGACTGTTGATGCATCAGATTGTCAGTTGCAACGTGGATTAGATAAGGAGAGTAAGGAGCAGCAAGCCATACCAGAAATTTCATGTAGCAACAAAATAAAGAAAATAGATTCTGAGAGTGAGAAGACAGATTCTAGTGTAGTTACTGATGAGCAGGAGCAATCCATCCCACTACCATTTCCTCAGAGGGTTGTGCAGCTTAAGAAGACTTTTGAGATTGACACAGATAGGGAGATCTTGGAGACTTTTAGGAAGGTTGAGGTGGACATTCCTCTCATTGAAGCAATCAAACAAATTCCAACATATGCCAAGTTTCTTAAGGACTTGTGCACTCACAGAAGGACGTTAAAGAGAAATGAGAATATCAATATGGGGAGAAATGTGTCTGCACTTATTCAGCCTACAATGCCTCAAAAATGCAAGGATCTAGGGATTTTTACTATTCCATGCACCATAGGAAATAGCAAATTCGAAAATGCCATGTTAGATTTAGGTGCTTCAATTAATGGTATACCTATGTCTGTGTTTAACTCTCTTGCCCTTGGACCCTTACAGAATACAGGAGTTATCATTCTGTTGGCAAATAGGAGTAATGCATACCCTGCTGGACTCATTGAAGATGTCCTTGTTAGAGTTAATGATTTGATCTTTCCAGCAGACTTCTATATTTTGGATATGAATGGAGAATATGAATCCAGCAAGGCTCCCATCATTCTTGGAAGACCTTTCCTCAAAACTACCAGAACCAAGATTGATGTCCATGCAGGCACTCTTTCCATGGAGTTTGGAGATAGTGTGGTTATATTTAACATTTGGGATGCCATGAAGCACCCCATGGAGGAGCATTCTGTTTTCCATATAGATTTGCTAGCTGATATAGTTGATGATAACCTGCCTGAGTTCTTTGCTGTTAATTTCCCAGATTTTGATGATTTTGATGATATTTACACTTATTCTACTTGTATTGAGTCTGAAATGTGCAGTGTTTGTACTGAGATTGCATCCTGTTTACATGATGATTTTGATGCAGATTTTATAGGTTCTGAACAGTTTAATGGTGGTGTAGCTGCGAATTCCATGGAGTCAGAATGCAGCAGTTTGGATTGTGTAGGGTTACAGGTTGTAGACACAGTTCCTACCACCAAGATACTTCCATCTATAGTTCAGCCACCTACACTGGAGCTTAAGCAACTTCCATAGCACCTTAAGTATGCATACTTAGGGGATGGTAAGAAGCTGCCAGTGATTATTTCTCCGCCTCCATGCCGAGCGAGGAGGAGAGGTTGCTGCAAATACTGAGGAAGCATAAGAGAGCTATCGGGTGGACCTTGGCTGACATTCTTAGCATTAGTCCTTCCATGTGCATGCATAGGATACTACTTAAGGATGGAGCTAAGCCAGTGAGACAACCACAGAGGCGACTCAACCCTTTGATCCTGGATGTGATAAAGAAAGAGGTGACCAAGCTTCTACAAGCTGGCATCATCTATCCGATATCAGATAGTGCTTGGGTGAGTCCAGTTCAAGTGGTTCCAAAGAAGTTAGGAATCACAGTAGTGAAAAATGATCGCGATGAGCTGATTCCTACTAGAGTGCAGAGTAGCTGGAGAGTTTGTATTGATTACAGGTGGCTCAACCAAGCGACCAGAAAGGATCATTTTCCTTTGCCCTTTATTGATCAGATGCTTGAGCGCTTGGCTGGAAAATCTTACTACTATTTTCTTGATGGCTTTTCAGGTTATTTCCAGATCCACATAGCACCAGAAGACTAGGAGAAGACCACATTCACTTGCCCCTTTAGCACTTTTGCCTATAGGAGGATGCCTTTCGACCTTTGCAATTGTAACACCCTAGCTCTGATTACCAACTAATGTAACACCCTAGCTAAGGCATCACATTTCTGACTTCCGACTCATAATCTGAAAATAAGTTTGCACAAAGTTTGAGTTATAAAAAAATATGGGTTTCAAAATTTCTTTTCGCGGAAATATAAACTTACTAAAATTTATAGGTCATACTGCAAACAATATATTTAAAGAGCTTAATATACAATATCTTGACTTGATTAATAATTTGAAATTTCACAATTTAAAGAGAAATATAAAATTAACAGACTTTTTTTTTTTACAGTAGCAAACCCCATGACGGGTCCTACTTAATAGCACGGTACAACACTAACGAGAAACTTTAACATACTTATTCCTTTTTCTGTCCATCTTGATGCATCAGTCATCTGTTCCTTTATCAACACTGCACATCTTCGAGTCCTGAATGTCCACTCTTTATTGTTGTCACCAATCTCAGTGTATCCATCGCCCGTTATGTCTAAGACAACTCGATCCTTCTATTGTTTGATTTAAACAATACAGACACAACAAAACAATATAACGAAGAGGTGAGATCACCTACACCAATACCAACATGGCAGCACAGAGATAACACACAGCCAACAATTCATACAGATAGATCATATCATAATCATGCTATCAGCATTAATCAACAATAATCATGAACAATGCTCTCACCATTATCATCATCATCATCCAAGTATTCATAACAATCGTCATAACCAATATTCCTCAATTAATATATCACACAGATATAAATGTTCAGATTATGCATGTGCATAAAGACTCAGTTTTTCAAAAACAACTCCATGGAGGTTTTCCAAATTTCGACAAGAATGCTGGTCAATTCAGCCTTATTCCAAAGACAATCTTCCAGTAGTAGAAAAGAATCGTGTTCTTGTCGGGTATCGTCAATGCGTTGCAATGGATCGCATCGCGATGCACAGTGTACTCGCCGGATGTCCACTAGTCGACCGCCGCGCCTCGACGCACCTCGACGCACCCCAAGATCCATCATAGATCTCACTATCAATTCTCATTCCCTCTTCAACCACAAGGGCCATAATAGCTTTTAGCTATCTTTTATACAATGCACGAATTTATCAGTGCAAGTCCAACCCCAACGGGCCAAATCTTTTCAATGCATATATAATGCATCAATTTCAAATACAAGCATCTCTTTCCAATGCATATAAAATGCACCAAATACCAATCATAGGCAAAACACGTCATTCTCTCATACAGTGTCCATACACTGATTAAACAGTAATTATACTGTATTTTCAACACAAAATCATGTTATCATGTTTTCATAGTTATAAAACACTTTCACCGTGTTTTTCACAAAATTGTGCAACATTTCTATTTCGTTCTCACAATTTCCAAAACATTTATGTTACGTTTTCACAATTCCACAACACTTCTTTTACATTTTCTCAACACCGTAACACTCTTGTTACGTTTTTAAAACTCCAAAACATTTTTATTACATTTTCAAAATACTGCAACTTTTCTGTTGCACCTTTTAATCACGTACTAATTTTTCAACATTTTTCTTAATCGCATAAAAATATACGTTTCTCAAATCGCGTAATGATTTTTCATCATTTTCAAAATCGCGTAACTAAAAAAATCATTCTTTTAAGTTACGTAAATCATTTTCTATCATTCTCAAAATATTTAAAACACTTTCCAAATCTCATAACAATTTTCCACCATTTTTTTCATAATCGCGTAAAAATATTTAATCACTTAGTGATTTTTCAACAGTAGTTCAAAATATTTCTCAATGTTCTAAACATTTTTTTTTTGAACTTTCAAATAAATCAATATCCTTTTCAATACGTTTTTAAGATACGTAAATAATTTTTCACCATAATTCTATTACGAAAATATTTCTCAATCTTCAAAAATTTCATTTCATCCTTTCTCAAAATATTATGACTTTGTATTTCATTTTTCACATTTTCTTACTCAAGAAAAGCTTTTTCCACGTTTCTTTACTTAAGAAATTCTTTTTCATCATCATTTCAAAACTTAATATTTTCTAACGTACTTCCAAACTTGAAAATAAGTCATATGTTAGTAAATTTTCAAAATACCATTATATTCTCCATTTTTCCAAATCATTTCCAATTAATCCTTTCTTCAAAATAAATTGAAGTTTGAAAATATTTTTGTTTACAAAATTTAATTACTCAAGTGAGTAAAATACTCGATTCCCTTTTCAAACTTCTTGTATTAAATCAATTATATTTCGTTGGTTATAAAACCAAATCCATTTGTTCAAATTCTTTTTCACTTTCTTTGCAAATCCTTAAAATCAACATTGCTATTTTTATTTAAAACTCATGTTTAGTAAAACACTTAGAAACTTTTTACACAAAATAAATTAATAGAAATTCCTTAATATATTTTTCTCAAAAATCACTTTTTATTGATCTAGTCTTACACAATCACATTTAGTTGATTTAATTATTGTTTCTAACTTTAAATTTCCTAACGTTTTCCAAAATCCACTAAATAAATTCTACGTTAGTAAATTTAAGTTACAAACATTTTCTTTTATATTTCTAAATCACTTCTAAAATTAATTCTCTTTAAAATAATTTGAAGTTCAAACACCTTCAATCTACCTTTTTCCTTTATTTATAAAAATTCCACTTGATAACACTTTAATTCCCTTTTTAAAAATCCTTATTGAAAAAATTCTTATATTTCATCGCATCAAAACATGTTTCTAAATTATCAAAACGTTATAGATGGTCATTGGAACCATGAAATATTTTTCTTCTAACTTAATTAAATTCCATTCTTGTTTCTCTTGAAAAACAAACCATTTGTTTATTTTCCATACTCCTCAAATCAATCCAATTTTATTCTTCCATAAACATATTAATTTGTAAACACCTATTTTGAGGTGTCTTGGCCAAAATTCTCATTGTTCTAAGAATCAAAATTTAATTTCCTTGTTCTTGAAAAATTTCAACATGGAACCCTAACCTTGGGTGCCAAAACCGTAGTCATCTCTTTGGTCATTGGAACCAAAAATTGATTTTCTTTCCATCATCAAGTCATGACATACATATATATATAATCATATATATATCACAAGCATGCCATAATTAAAAGCAATAAATCATACATAGTATAAGCATACCATCGAAATCATAAACTCATGCAAAGCATACCAAGCATAGGCAAATAATTAAAACACATAAACAACCACAAATTAATTACAAGACCATGGATATGAATCCTCACATGGATTCAACATCCATCAAATATATAACCATCTCTCACCACCATACTTGGTTGGTGAGATGGATCTCCCTCTTACCTCTTGAAGATCCTCAAAGCTTCTTGATTTTGCTTCTCTTTCCAAGTCCTTCACCACCAAGGGCTTCTCAAATTCAAAACAAAATACATAGAAATTAGTATACTAAGCTTGATTAAGAGGAACCATGGATCAAACATGGTTTAAAACTTTGAAAATCAAAAGAAAAGTGAAGATTAGTAAACTTCACCATAAATACCCAAGAACTTTGACCTTGAAGAAAATCCATGAAGATGGAGGATTTAGAGAAAATCTCCAACATGAAAGTTGTTTAGAATATCATGTAGATTCAAGATCTATGGTTGGATGAAATTAAAAGAGATTGGAGAGTGGTTTTTGGTAGGTTGACCGAATAGTTTCTCTTGTAGCACAAAGGTTGAATTTTTGATTTTTGATAGAAACTTGAAGCTTGGATTTGAAGCTCAAGATGAATGATTTTGGAAAAACTTATAACTAGAGATGTTCTTAGAATGGTTTTTAGGTTTAGAAAATCAAGTTGGATGAAATTAAAAGTGATGGATGGTGTTTTTGGGCTGCTTGACCGAATCTATGGAGAGAAAAGGAAGAAAATGGTTGTTTTGTGTTCTTGGCTTGGTTAAGTGATGAAGATGAATGATTTAGAGAAAATCCCCAACATGAAAGTGTTTTGGATTGATGAGAGGATTCAAGATATGTAGCTAGATAAAATTATGGTAGATTAGAAATGGTTCCATGGGTGGTGACCGAATGGTTCAAGGAAGGAAAGAAAATGGTGTTGTTCTTGGTGTTCTTGGTGTTCTTGACAAATTGGAAGAGAGAGAAGAGAGAAAATGAGTTAAGTGTGATAAAATGAAAAGAAGGATGCTGCATTTTGGAGTGGAAACCGTAGCCTTGCATGGAGAGAAAGGAAGGAATAATTTGGTTTTAGAAAAAATGACTAATAATTGGTCAAGGCATCCAATTAAAGTCTTCAAACTTTTTCTTTGGCCTAAAAAGGCTACTCCAACATGTCTTGAACATGTCTCCCCTCCTTCCTTGCTTCCAAAACCGCCCCCCTCCTAATCATGCATGCATGAAGTTTGTCATCTTTTCATGCATTATTTGAAGCATTACTAATCAATCTTAACTAATTTTCTAATTATATAACTAATTAATTAGACATATTATTTCATATATTATAATCTCTAATTAAAATTAGGATATCTAATTAAGAATTAGATTATAACAATTTAACATTTAATTTAGTTTACTTAACTTGTTAATTAGGCCATTAGATTAATTAAATTAGGCTTAAATAGTTTAAGGAGTTATTGTGTTTGAAGAAAACAAAGGAAAACAATAATAGAAATAATATAGTCATCAAACCTTTTTTTTTTCTATGTCCACCACCGTAGCCTCTCCCTTCCATGCATTCTAAGTGTGCAAATAATTCCATGTAGTACATAATTGATCAAGACTTTTTAATAATGACATAAAGTAACTATTATTAGTCATCAAAACTTTTTCTTTTGTCTCCTAACAAGCCAAAACCGTCCCCCCCATTATGCATGCAATAATATGGTCATCTTATATCATCAATTTTACACCATTGATTAAATCTACGATTGATATTGAAGTTTGCCTAATTTTATTCTAACACCATTAATTAAATTAATGATGATTATCTTATACTTCTTTATTAAATTTATTTCTTAACTATTAATTAAATTAATGGTGGATATCTAAACCACTAATGTTGACTTAACAATATAATTTCTATTGTTATCTACTAAAAATCCCACGAAAGATGTATTTTTATCTTTCGATAAATAAATACAAGTACAAAACAAATTTTCTAAAACTGTTTCGGATTCGGGTTTAGTAAGATCCCTGTCTCCGTCTAAACAAGACAAATTTTTTCATACGTAGAAAATTTTTTCACTTTGCGGGACCCACTGGGCCCACGTATGGCCACCAGGCCCACATACCCCTCGTGGGGCCCACAAATAGAAAGAAATTCAAAATCACACATAAAATCACAAAAATTAGAAAACGTATGAAAATCAAGTCAGATTGTTAAAAATAATTAACAATCAAGAGAAATAAATACAGAAAGATTTTTCCCGGCCCAAAAATTATCATTTTCCTGACACGGAGTAAATCACTCAAAACGATTAAATACGCTGATGGGATATTCAAAATAATTTTACAGCGCTCAGAATTTACTAAACAAGAAATTTCGTTAACTATCAAAATTACTGTTTAAGATATAGAAAATTTGGGGTGTTACAGCAATGCCCCTGGAACTTTTCAGCGATGCATGGTAAGTATCTTTTCAAACATTTTACAGGATTGCATTGAGGTGTTTATGGATGATTTTACTATTTATGGTTCCTCATTTGATGCCTGTTTGGACAGTCTGGATAGAGTTTTGCATCGCTGCTTTGAGACTAACCTTGTTCTTAATTATGAGAAGTGTCATTTTATGGTAGAACAGGGTATAGTCTTAGGCCATGTGATCTCTCAGAAGGGTATAGAGGTAGATCCTGCTAAAATTGATGTCATTTCCCAGTTGCCTTACCCCTCTTGCGTGCGAGAGGTTCGTTCTTTTCTTGGCCATGTAGGTTTTTACAAGAGGTTCATTAAAGATTTCAGTAAAAAGGCCCTTCCAATGTCCAACTTGTTGCAGAAAGCTGTTGTCTTTGATTTTGATGACAGGTGTAGAGAGGCTTATGATTGCCTCAAAATAGCTCTGACCACCACTCCCATCATTCAGCCACCCAAGTGGACACTCCCTTTTGAACTCATGTGTGATGCATCTAATTATGCAGTGGGAGCTGTCCTAGCCCAGAGAGTTGGCAGGCTGCCTCATGTCATCTCTTACGCTTCTAGAACTTTAGATGCTGCCCAGGCTAACTATACTACCACTGAGAAAGAGTTGCTTGCTATTGTATTTGCACTTGATAAGTTTAGATCATATTTGCTTGGCTCTAAAGTGGTTATTTTTACTGATCATGTAGCCTTAAAGTTCCTGTTGAAGAAGGCAGATTCGAAGCCTCGATTGATTAGATGGATGCTGCTTCTCCAGGAGTTTGATATGGAGATTAGAGATAGGAATGGAGCAGAGAATTTGGTGGTGGATCATTTGAGTAGGATTGAAGGAGTTGTTGACCCTTCTCCTATTAGAGATGATTTTCCAGATGAGCAGTTTATGCAGCTGCATGACACCTCACTTTCCCCTTGGTTTGCTGATTTAGTTAATTACTTGGTTGCATCTATTTTTCCTCCTCATGCATCTAGATCATAGAGAGCTAAGCTTAAGAGTGATGCTAAATATTTAGGATGATCCATATTTGTGGAAATTTTGTAGTGACCAAGTGATTCGCAGATGCATACCTGACCATGAGATCCAGTCAGTTCTTCATTTTTGCTATGCCTCTCCAGTCGGAGGACACTTTGGACCACAGCGAACAGCTAGGAAGGTGCTTGATTCTGGATTCGACTGGCCTACCATCTTCAGAGATGCGCATCAGGTTTTCACTACTTGTGAGCAGTGCCAGAGAGCAGGAGTGGCTATTACTCGCAGGTAGGAAATGCCCCAGCAGCCCATTCTTTTCTGCGAGGTCTTTGATGTTTGGGGTATCAATTTTATGGGCCCTTTCCCTGTTTCTTTTGGTTTTGCTTATATCGTGCTTGCAGTTGATTATGTTTCTAAATGGGTGGAACCTAAGGCCACTAGGACTAATGATGCTCGAGTTGTTTTGGATTTTGTCAAGTCTAACATATTTTACAGGTTTGGAGTGCCTCGCGCTATCATTAGTGACCAAGGGACTCATTTTTGTAACCGGACTATGGAGGCCTTGTTTCGGAAGTATGAGGTCGTGCATAGAGTGTCTACAGCATATCATCCCCAAAACTAATGGGCAGGCTGAGGTTTCTAACCGAGAGATAAAGCAGATTTTGGAGAAGATGGTTCAGCCGAATAGGAAGGATTGGAGCCGCCGGTTAGAGGATGCTCTTTGGGCTCATCGTACTGCTTACAAGATGCCTATAGGGATGTCTCCCTTTAGGGTTGTCTTTGGTAAAAGTTGCCACCTTCCAGTGGAGATAGAGCATCGTGCATACTGGGCAGTGAAGAGTTACAACTTAGCTTTTGACCAAGCGAGTTCAGAGAGGAAGCTTCAATTGCAACAACTTGAGGAACTTCATTTGGAGGCTTATGAGAATTGAAAGATCTATAAGGAAAAGACTAAGCATTTCCATGACAAGATGATTTCCCGAAAGGAGTTCTCCATTGGCCAAAAAATGCTTTTGTTCAACTCTCGCCTTAAACTCATGCTCGGTAAGCTCCGTTCTAGGTGGGATGGTCCTTTTGTTGTCACTAACATTTTTTCTTATGGTGCAGTGGAGATTTCAAATGAAGCTACCAGCAAGAGTTTCAAGGTTAATGGGCACCATCTTAAGCCTTTTCTTGAGAGCCCCGCGCACTCTGCACTTGTGGAGGAGCTTTCCTTGGACAAGCCCACCTTTCCCCAAGTGTAAATCTTTCCACCTTGATGATGGTGTTCTCTTCCCTTGCTCTTTTATTTCACTTGTCTACTTGTCTTTTGATTTGTGTTGCCATTGAGGACCATGTGTGATTTAAGTGTGGGGGAGGGAATTTTGCTATTTTTGTTTTCTTATTTGTTTTTGTTTTTCTATTTTACTATTTTCTATTCTGCTTTCTATTTTCATTTTCGTTTTCTATTTCTGTTTTCTATTTTTGTATTTTGTGTTATTTTGCTATTTTTGTTTTTGTTTTCTGCTTTTAATTCAGTCTTTTGTTAAAAATTAGAAAAAAAGGGCACAAGTGTGTTTTGAGTTGCTTTCCAATGATGTTTTGAGGTTTGTAAAGTTGATAATTGGAATTCAAGGTTCATACACATGATTGAATAAATTTTCTTTCTTCTTGAATTTAATTTGCTTGGTGGTGAATGTTTGAATTAGTGGATCAAGTTTGATAGATGCATACTTTGTGAGATTTTGAGCCTATTGGTGAATTTAATGTTTGCACCATTCTCTTCTTTCTTGTGTGATTGTCGCTCATGTCATTTGATCACTTTAGAACTTGCTTAAATTCTTTTTGAGGCTACATTTTTCACTTGTATACATGAACATGATTGAGGCATTCTTTCTTGATTAACTACTTTGGCCAAATAGCTAACCTTGCATCACTTTCCCTTATTTAACCCCCTTGAGCCTACTTGCCTATTCTTTGTTTTAGCTCATTTTGTGCCTTATGTGAAAAAACTATGTTTTTATCTTTACCTTAGGGAATAAGAGAGCATTGGTTCATTTTCATTGGAGGAGCTCTTTTGATGTTCAAGTGTGGGGGTTGTGTACTTTGATGAGCAATGTGCAAGATGTCTGGTTGTGAAATTAAAAAAAATTGAATTAAGAAAAAAAAAGCCAAAAAAAAGGAAAAAGAAAAGAAAAAGAATAAATTCAAGAAAGGTTGAGAAAGAAAAAGAAGAAAAGGAAATTTGTAAAGGAGAATGTGCATTATTTGGAGTTAGGGGATAAAATTTTATGTTTGTTACTTGTCATTCATTTGAGTTCCTTCACAATGCTCTTTCATTCTCTTTGGTATTTATTTTGCCATATCCATATTGTTTTCTTCCCTTACCTTGACCTCATTACAACCTTGAACAAAGTCCTCTTGATTTTTGTGTGCATGTGTTTTGAGTAGTGGAGAAGTAGAAGATAAGCAAGCTTATAGTAGTGCAATCATTCATGAGTTGAATTGAGTAAAATACTTACCTTGTAAACACTTGAGGGATTGAGAGTGTATCTTGTAGGGATCTTTCATTCTTGATTCATGATTTTCAAGTTGAAGCTACCTTGCTTGTTGGTTTGAGATGTGAAGAAATTTTAATTCATGGATGTTTTGTTCTCTTGAATCTTCTATTGCTCCTCTTGCTTGTAAGCTTTTGCATACTTGAATGTCATTGGAATTTGAGTCGTTTAGAGTTTTTAGTTTATGAGTTTTTACTTTTCTTGCATTCTTGCATTTGTTTTTTTTTATTCCCTAGTTTTGGTCTCTTGTATTTTGCCCGGGAGTGCAAAAGTTCAAGTGTGGGGGAATTTGATCAATCAATTTTGAGGCATTCATTATTGCTTTATATTTGGCCTAATTGATGATAATTGTATCCAATATTATGTTTGTGGGTGAGTTTTAGATGATTGGGCCTCATTGAACTTAGTTGTAAAAGCTATATTAATTTTTAGAATTTAACTCATTTTGACCTTTCTATCTTGTACAGGCCATATCTTGGACTACAAATGTCACATTTGGATGATCTTAGTTTTCCCTGAAAGCTGAAACGAAGATACACAAATTTATGTCTAATGCAATTTTTCTAATTCAGCTAGATTCAAAGCGAAATTGAGCCTCAAAGTTAGGACACTGTTGTTGTCATAAAGCTTGGACCTTCCCTCACTAATATGGGCTTAACTCTCTCAATTTAAGTCCAAATAAGGCAAATTATATGTCTCTAAAAAGCTTATTCAGAGGGCTACAGTTTAGGCTAGGGGTAGATTCAGAATTACAGAATAATTTTTAGTTACAAATAGGTTAAGGCAGAATACGAAAAGTATCTCTTTTTTTTGAATCCTTATTTTTGAGTTTTACGATTTGAATCAAGAAACCCTTTTCTCTCTTTTCGTTTTCTCTATTTCATTTTCCTCTTTTCTATAATCTGTATCTTTTCAATGGTGATGGCCATGGAAGGCTAAAGATCTAATCAATCCAAGGAATTCAATGATTGTGGTTAGAGTTTTGAGTTCTTTTGTTTAATTGTGATTTCTGATTGTGTTCTCTCCTCTTCTCCTTATTCAATTGATTTATGATTATATTTTCAAAATTGAAGATAGATTTGGATTGATTAATCTGAATTTAATGGAGAATAGATCATCGATTGGTAATCTATGTTAATTCGAAATTGTGTTTAATTCAATCTTAATCAAGAATTGCGATTGTGATTCTGTTTTAGTTGATCAAATTCTAGGTGATTATCTAGTTGAATTCGAATTAACAGAGGTAAATGCATAAAGAATTCTACCCTCTTTGAACTATGATTAACTCTGCCACTTGAATTGAAGACCTTGGATTGGTGTTTCCAGTTTTGAATTTATTCCTAATTACTGTTGAATTTGTACTCTTTTACTTGACGAACAAAACCCCCTACTTATTGATAACTTCCAATATGCTTGAGAAATCCGAATTGATCCTTGGGAGATGACCTAGGTTATGCACTATGCTATATTCCATTTAAATCGTAGTCTATTTTGAGGTGAGTACGACATCGCTCATCAACGATTTCCACTTAAATTCATTAACCTTTCTATTATTCCTCCTTTAGAACTTAGGCAGTCCAGAGTTTCCCCAAAATTGACTTTCTTCCAACAAATTCTGAACCTCGACTTCCAATTCCTACTGCTGTGTGGCCCTCTGATCCTGGTGTGTTGTTACATCACCCATTCTTTGCATTACTTCTGCTGTCACAGTCGTATCATCATCATCACTCCCTGCATTCACACGCTTACATCTACATCGAGCCATTGCCTCCCTTTAAAGACAAACGAATCGAAGCATAAGAAAAATCAAAGGCAATCATTTCAAACATTATTGTCTCCTTTCGGAAACCAAACACAAAGAGTCATACAACACAGCAAGAAAAACCTAACCACCAAACCCCAAAAGACTCTAACTTGAGCTCCTCGATCCATACTTACGCTAGATATTCTTTTCCCAAGAAAATTAGTTCTCCAAAACCTCTTGGACGCCTTAGTCTACAAACCTTGCGAGTCCTATTTAACTACCCTTTTTCTAACTCGTTGGCTCAAACAATTCTAGAGGTAACACAACAAGGGTGTAAATGTAAATAAACCCTAAACAAGTTCAGTCATACCAGCTGAGCTTCTTACTAAAAGAACTCTTATTCCCTTAATATGCCTAGGTGAAGTCACAGTTTCCCGTCCACACAGAACATTACACATTGAGTGGGCCAATACTTAATATCTTGTAACTATGCAATAGTAGTTACTAACATTCAACCTATGGCAAGCCATGCCTTCCCTTCCCAAACATCTCAATTAAGAGACAAGGAAGTGCACAACATACAAAGAAACTTCTAGCATGTCTAAGCATAGTCAGTCCATATCCCGGCTCGACAAGATGAACTACTCTGATACCACCTAATGGAACACCCCCCGATTTTGTTGGTGTATGCCCTAGAGGCCAATATATTTTCTGTATTTACATACATTCTATTATGCTATTTTATATATGAGGCATTTCATTTATTGTGTTCTTTTTGATAAACATAATAAAGTCCTTAGAATAGTAAGTTTGATGCCATAGGACATCAAGTGGATGACTTGATTGTGAGATCCTTTTGGTTACAACACTATTCTTAAATATGCTTAGTCAAGTATTATTGTTAATTAGGACAACAATAATACATTGAGACTAGTATGTGCATAGACTGATGACCACATCTCATAGGTCATGGATATGAGATATCAAGTCTTCACATGGGTACACATTAGAGTAATGATATACTGGACTGACCCACCATGAGAACGCTACATGGATCGTTACGTGAGTATCAAAAGCTATTCTCATAGTGACAATGGTGTTTGTGGTCCTTTGACTTGAAATCACTACGATTCCTACATGACGAGTTGTGTGTTTTAATACCATCAAACGTCATCTGTAACAATATGGTTATAAAGTTGGTTATTGGACATACTGCAAATTATGCAGAGGGATGTGAGTGACCTAGATAGGATTTGTCACTCCTACATAACAGGAGCTTCGGGCCCCCTGATTGAGTGAGAATGCGAAATGCATGGCCATGCTCAAATGAGTCAATATGAGATATTGATTTCATTTGTTGTTATAAAGTCTACTCGAGTATCAGGAAATGAATGATTAGACTATACAAGGGTGACGCATTCCATGCCTTGTGTTCAATCTAGATATATTGACGAAGGGACTAAACGACACAGAAACATTGGTCACAGAAAGGTTATGTCAAATTACTGACATTCTTATTACTTAGGTAGCAGCGATGTATTGCTAGATACCACTCACTGCTTGTAATATTAAAATAAGTATTTTAATATTACTGCCAACGTAATAATAACCTGCAGGGTCACACACATAGAGCAGACTAAAATTAGAGCAATGGATCCAAGTTGGACTCGGATTCAAATATGGGTCAGACTCATAACAAATGGGTCTAGGGTTGCACAGCTTACCTTGCTGCTGCTCACACTCACTTAAGGCAGTCACTATTATAAATAGTACTGCTAAGGGGCTGCTAAGATAACGAAATTTCAGAACCCTAGCCACACCTACAGAAAAGTGAGTGAGAGAACAACAAGTTTCTTCTCTTCTTTTCGCAGCTAGCACTGTGTGAGAGACGTGAGGCTCCTCTTTGCGAATGTTGGACATTCATGAGTTTGTTCGTGTGGATACCACAGAGATATCATTTCTATTACGGTGTTGGTGATTCACGCCCTTCCTTTTGATCACGCTTCAAGAGGTAAATCATTTAAAAACTTGGATTATGGCTTTTTCGCATAGATCGTCGATGGGAATCCCTATTTTCCACTACGTGATGTATCCACAATTCCCAACAGTCGTATCAGAGAGTCTTGCAAAACCATGATTCGGTTTTCTATTTTTGGTTACATGAGATAACATGTTTTCTGTTCTTGTTTTTGACAAAAGATATGATCTTTAATATATTATTTCAGAAAACTGTATGAAACCCTTTGCGAAAACATATTATGTTTTATGTGTTGTATGCAAAACCGTGATGTTGTTTTCAAAAACCCATGAAGATGTTCATATGTTATGTGAAAACCGTTTTGTATTAAGATGTATATTTTTGTGAAGATTTCTGGTATGTATGTGATACGTACAGTGTTATGGAATCCTTATTCTCAATGCGCAGCGCAAGGGTTTAGGAAACCTTGTTCTTGGTTTGCCGCAGCAGGGGTTATGGAATCCTTGTTTCTGCATAAGAGGCGTAGCGCATGGGGTTTTGGAAACCCTATTCTTGTTTTGCGGCAGCAGCATAAAGTATTGATGTCAAGCTGTCAAGGAGGCGCCTAAGGTTCAAGTGTTGACCGGGCAGCGGGACCCCCGTGGTCGGGGCGCTGCCCCGAACCCCGTTGCATAGCGTGTGTTATTCGAAAACACATTTTTCTATCCCCTTTTATGACTTGTGAAAATAATAATGTATTATTTTTATGAGTTTATATGTTTTTGTGATGCATGGTGCATGGTTATGGCCTTAGTCCTCTTTTTATGCCTTTTGGTTTTAATAAATACGACCTGCGTGTCGTGTCTTTCTCTTTACATTCTGATTGTACATTCTCTTCTCACCTAACTCCCTTCGAATGTAAAAGAGGTTTCTATATAATATAATTATGATGTGGAGGCAAGAAGACGGCATCAAGTGAGGACGTTGATGGGAGATGCTTGGTGAAGCTGGCTTAGTTAATGCTACTTTCTTAAGGGGCCATAACCATGTCATTTTTATTATATGCTTTTTATGTATGAGATGCATGGATAATGTTTATGGTATAATAAACAGTTTAATAAATGGTGAGATCTAGTAATAATAATAATAAAAATTCCCTCAAAGCAAATATTAAGTCATTATATGATGCCTTCCAATGTGTGGCACTTGTCAAGACTAGTATCGATCAAGTGCAGGTCTGCCAAAGCAGGATGACTTTATCTATATTAGTAAGACGCGATGGGATAAAGGTAATATCCAACTGCCAACCATTAGGTCTGACTTAACTAGGCCATTTCAATAGGATTGAAGGCTTAGAGGCATAAAGTTGGGTTTTGGTCCATTAGATGGACTTGAATAAGTGTTATTCACCTAACTATCCAAGAGTTACATGTGATGTAATTGGAAAGTGTTTCCCACCTAAATAACTGAATTTTGGGTGATCAGCCAAAACTGACTCAAAACTAGGTTAAATATGGATCTTGGCCCACTAAGAAATCTTACAATGGGATTTTTCGAGTCAATGCTGAGGGTCATTGACTTGAATAAAATAGTGGGAGCCATATTTAATTAAAAGACCTCATTAAATATGTTTATGGCATGATACTTATATTTTGTATATTTCAGTTAATAGATTACCGTGGCAACAAACACATCGGGTACTTTATCATTGCGATCCGTCCTTGAGAAGGACAAGTTATCTAGAATGAATTTTCTAGACTAGTACAGGAATTTGAGGATTGTCCTCAAGCAAGAGAAAAAGCTGTATGTTTTGGAACAGCCTATTCCCGAGCCACCTGCTGCTAATGCCCCTAGAACTGAAAGAGATACTTATAAGAAGCATCAAGATGATGCCTTGGACATCGGATATCTAATGTTGGCCACCATGAACTCTGAGCTCCAAAAGCAACATGAGAACATGGATGCATATGATATGATCGTACACCTTAAGAAGCTCTATCAAGAGCAGGCCAGGTATGAGAGATTCGAGGTCTCTAAAGCACTATTTCAGTGCAAGCTGGTAGAAGGAAGCCTTGTTGGTGCTCATGTACTCAAGATGATTGGGTACATTGAAAACCTAGAGAGACTCGATTTTCTTTTGGGCCAAGAATTGGCCACTGACTTAGTCCTGCAATCATTGCTGGAAAGTTTTAGTCAATTTATCATGAACTACAACATGAATAAGATTGACAAATCACTACCAGAGCTGCTAGGCAAGTTGAGAACTACTGAGAAGATCATTAACAAAGGCAAGGGGAAGGCCATAATGATGGTCCAAAAGAATAAGGGCAAGAAACAGCAGAAAAAGCCTAAGGACAACTGGAAGGGCAAGGGCAAGGATAAGTCCAAGCCCAACACTTCTGGCTTGAAACCAGTGGGTGAAGTGGCTAAGGAAGGTACATGCTTTTATTATGGTCAGACCAGACATTAGAAGATGAACTATGCCAAGTTCCTGGAGGAGCTCAAAAAGAAGAAGGGAAGTGAGACTTCCGCTTCATGTATTTTTGTTATTGAAGTCAATTTATCAACTTCTGCATCATGGGTATTAGATACTGGATGTGGATCTCACATTTGTGTAAATGTGCAAGATCTAAAGAGCAGTAGACCATTGACGAAGGGTGAAGTCAACCTATGAGTGGGAAATGGAGCAAAGGTTGCTACATTAGCTATAGGGACTTATTTATTATCTTTGCCTACTGGGCTTGTAATAGAGTTAGAGAACTGTTATTTTGGTCCTGCTATTAGTACGAATATCATTTCTGTTTCTTGTTTGGACAAGAAAGGTTTTTCTTTTATTATAAAGGATAAGTGTTAATCCATTTATATGAATGATATTTTTTATGGTAGTGCACAATTGAGTAATGGACTTTATGTACTTGATCTCAAAACGCCCGTCTATAACATAAATACAAAGAGTTTTAAATCAAACGATCTGAACCCAACTTTTCTCTGGCATTGTCGTTTGGGCCACATAAATGAGAAACGCATCTCCAAACTCCATAAAGATGGATTCTTGGACTCATTTGATTTCGAATCATATGAGACATGTGAATCTTATTTATTGGGGAAGATGACAAAGGCCCCATTTACCAGACAAGGTGAAAGGGCTAGTGATCTTTAAGGCCTTATACATAGTGATGTATGTGGGCCACTAAATACACTCGCTAGAGGCAGTTTTCAATACTTCATTACATTTACTGATGATTTCAGTATATATAGATTTGTATATCTTATAAAGCACAAATCAGAATCCTTTGAAAAGTTTGATGATTAAAATCCTTCGATTAGATCGAGGAGGAGAATACTTAAGCTAACAGTTTGATGATCATCTGAAAGAGTGTGGGATAATATCTCAACTCACTCTACCAGGAACACCACAATGGAATGGTGTCTCTGAAAGGAGGAACCAGACCTTGTTGGACATGGTCCGATCCATGATGAGTCATACAAAAACTTCCAGGCTCCTTCTGGGGACATGTTATGTTAACAACAACTTTCACACTTAGCTGTGTTCCATCTAAGACGGTTCAAAAGACACCATATGAGATATAGACTGGGAGACGGCCCAGTATATCTTTCTTGAAGATTTGGGGCTGCGCAGCTTATGTGAAACGTCAAGTTTCTGATAAGCTTGGACCTAAATCAGATAAATACTTCTTTGTGGGGTATCTAAAGGAAACCAAGGGATACTTTTTCTATAATCCTACCGAGGGCAAAGTGTTTGTCACATGGACAGCTGTGTTTCTAGAAAGGGAGTTTATCTCCAAAGGAACCAGTGGGAGAAAAGTAGAACTTGAAGAAGTTCAAGTTTCACAAAGCAGCAATGAACCAATGGTGGAAATAGAGCAACCTCCACAAAATGTTGTGGAATGAAAGAACTGCTCTAGTAGCACAAGACCTGCATAGGTCTAACAGGATACGTCATCAACCAGAGAGATATGGATTTATCATGACCCAACAAGGTGACATATTGCTCATGGATCAAGATGAGCCTGTGACTTACCAAGAAGCCATTATTAGCCCAGAATTTGAGAAATGGCTTGAGGCCATAAGATCTGAAATGGATTCCATGTATGCCAACCAGGTATGGACCTTGGTTGACCCACCTGAAGGTGTAAAACCCATTGGGTGTAAGTGGGCTTTCAAGAAGAAAATCAACATGGATGGTAATGTGCATACCTTTAAGGCGCAATTGGTGACTAAAGGTTTCAAACAAATTCATGGTGTAGACTATGATGAGACTTTTTCCCTAGTTACGATGCTTAAATTCGTTCAGATCTTGCTTGCTGTTGCAGCATACCATGATTATGAAATCTGAAAAATGGATGTCAAAACTGCTTTCCTTAATGGAAATCTTCTCGAAGATGTGTACATGACATAACCTTAGGGTTTTACCACTCTAGAGGATGCTATAAAAGTATGCAAGTTGCAACAATCTATTTATGGATTGAAGCAAGCTTCCAGAGGCTGGAATCTTCATTTTGATGATACAATAAAATAGTTTGGTTTCATCAAGAATGAAGAAGAATCTTGTGTCTACAAGAAGGTTAATGGGAGCACTATTGTCTTTCTGGTATTGTATGTAGATGACATACTACTTATTGGAAATGACATTCCTACCCTACAGTCCGTAAAGACTTGGTTAGGGAACTGCTTCTTTATGACTTGGGCGAAGCCACCTATGTATTAGGTATCAGGATCTATAGAGATAGATCACTGAGACTGCTTGGCCTAAGTCAGAGTACATACATAGACAAAGTGTTAAGACGATTTAACATGCATGAATCTAAGAAAAGACTCTTGCCTATGTCACATGGTGTAAGCCTATCTAAGGCTCAATCCCCTTCTACCCAAGATGAGAGGGATCGCACGGGCAAGATTCCATATGCATCTGCAATTGGATCTATCATGTATGCCATGTTATGTACTCGACTAGACATCTCGTATGCTTTGAGCATGACGAGTAGGTACCAGTCTGATCCCGGTGAAAGTCACTAGGCTGCTATCAAGAACATCCTTAAGTACTTAAGAAGGACTAAGGATTCGTTCTTGGTATATGGAGGCGAGGAAGAGCTAGTTGTAAAAGGTTACACTGATGCTAGCTTTCAAACTGATAAGGACGACTCCAGATCGCAATTGGGTTATGTTTTTTGCCTAAATAGTGGGGCTGTGAGCTGGAAAAGTTCAAAGCAGGAGACAGTCACCAATTCTACCACAAAGGCTGAGTATATTGCTGCCTCCAATGCAGCAAAGGAGGTCGTTTGGATCAGGAAGTTCATTACTGAACTTGGCACTATTCCTAGCATTGTGGACCCAGTGGACCTCTATTATGATAATAATGGAGCCATTACACAAGCTAAGGAGCCTAGATCTCCCCAGCGATCCAAATATATACTTAGGTGCTTCCATCTCATTCGAGAGATCATCGATAGAGGAGACTTGAAGATATGCAGAGTACCAATAGATGATAACATTGCTGATCCACTGACGACGCCTCTTGCACAGCAGAAGCATGAGGGTCACACTAGGTCTTTAGGCATTAGATATATGCCTTATTGGCTCTAGTGCAAGTGAGAGATTGTTGGTGTATGCCCTAGAGGCCAATACATTTTCTGTATTTACATACATTCTATTATGCTATTTTATATATGAGGCATTTCATTTATTGTGTTCTTTTTTGATAAACATAATAAAGTCCTTAGAATAGTAAGTTTGTTGCCATAGGACATCAAGTGGATGACTTGATTGTGAGATCCTTTTGGTTACAACACTATTCTTAAATGTTCCTAGTCAAGTATTATTGTTAATTAGGATAACAATAATACATTGAGACTAGTATGTGCATAGACTGATGACCACATCTCATAGGTCATGGATATGAGATATCAAGTCTTCACATGGGTACACATTAGAGTAATGATGTACTAGACTGACCCACCATGAGAACGCTACATGGATCGTTACGTGAGTGTCATAAGCGATTCTCATAGTGACAATGGTGTCTGTGGTCCTTTGACCTGAAATCACTACGATTCCTACATGAGGAGTTATGTGTTTTAATACCATCAAACGTCATCTGTAACAAGGTGATTATAAAGTTGGTTATTGGACATACCACAAATCATGCAGAGGGATATGAGTGACCTAGATGGGATTTGTCACTTCTACATAACAAGAGCGATATCTTCGAGCCCCCTGATTGAGTGAGACTGCAAAATACATGATCATGCTCAAATGAGTCAATATGAGATATTGATTTCATTTGTTATTACAAAGTCTACTCGAGTATCAGGAAATGAATGATTGGACTATACAAGGGTGACGCATTCCATGCCTTGTGTTCAATCTAGATATCTTGACAAAGGGACTAAACGACATGGAAACATTGGTCACGGAAAGGTTATGTCAAATCACTGACATTCTTATTACTTGGGTAACAGTGATGTGTTGCTAGATACCGCTCACTGCTTGTAATATTAAAATAAGTATTTTAATATTACTGCCAACGTAATAAGAACCTGCAGTGTCACACACATAGAGCAGACTAAAATTGGACCAATAGATCCAAGTTGGACTCGGATTCAAATATGGGCCAGACTCATAACAAATAGGTCTAGGGTTGCACAGCTTACCTTGCTGCTACTCACACTCACTTAAGGCAGTCACTATTATAAATAGTACTGCTAAGGGGCTACTAAGATAACGAAATTTCAGAACCCTAGTCGCACCTACAGAAAATTAAGTGAGAGAGCGACAGGTTTCTTCTCTTCTCTTCGCAGCTAGCACTGTGTGAGAGACGTGAGGCTCCTCTTTGTGGACGTTGGACGTTCGTGAGTTTGTTCGTGTGGATACCGCAGAGATATCGTTTCTGTTACGGTGTTGGTGATTCACGCCCTTCCTTTTGATCATACTTCAAGAGGTAAATCATTTAAAAACTCGGATTATGGCTTTTTCGCATGGATCCTTGGTGGGAATCCCTGTTTTTCGCTGCGTGATGTATCCGCAATTCCCAACATCATTATACCACGGTCACTAAATTTTTGGCGTGCTACAACTCAAATAACATTTTTTTAAATTTTAATCATTATGCATATAAAGAAAATATGAGCCACGAATGAATAGATACATATGCTATCATTTTTGAAAATGTAATTCAACAAGATATACTTAGAATACAGTACATAAGACTGGATAATTACCTTAAAACATACATAGTACGGCGCATTGCTCATATTGCTCAAAACAAAATACACCCAGTTGTACTTCAAAAAGCAGTTATACTCAAAAGAACCTTTATACAGGTAACGCAAAAGAAACATAAGCTACCTATAACGACACCCACGACTAAGGAGTTGGGCACTCCATCAGATCCACCTCGGGATCCTCCCCCGGTTCATCTGAAGATACAAGGACAGGACAGAGTGCGGTCTCACAGGCAGGTGCCCTAGCAGTTGATGCCATAGAATCCTCGTCCTCTCTTGGGGTATGAATCGAATCACCCCATAGCTCCCGAATGGGTAAGGCAAACTCTAGATGCACTGATATAGATAGAGTCAGAATAGGATCTCCATCACAAGTCCTCCTCACGGTCAAGATCAGATTCCCAACATACCGTATACGCTCGCCAGCCTAGTCGACTCGCCAAGCATTGGCACCCCTGGTGAACACAATCCTGAAGAAACCAATAGAACCCCTTCTTGTCGCTATCACCGAACGCAGGAGATCAAACTAAATAAAATCTAGGAGATTCAACCTCGTCCCCTTTATAGTCTTGAACCAAAATCACATAGAACAAAAATAGTACAAGCAAGAGGTGATGTAACACCCTGAAAATTATTTGTTTCATCATAAATAATTATTTTATAATATTTGTGATTTTTTAGAATTTTTCTAGATTTTTCTGGAAACGTCAAATATTTTAATATATTTTTCATTTTACGTACACACTGAGCAGAGTCAGTGTAACACCCCAAAAATTGTTTATTTCATGATGAATAGTCATTTTATAATATTTTTGATTTTTAAAAATTTTTGTGAATTTTTTCGTGAATGTTGAATATTTTAATATATTTCTCGTTTTGCATGCACTAAGCGGAGTCGGGAAAATAAAATATTTTTTCTAAGGTTGGTAAACTTTGAACTGTGGAAACGTTGATGGGAGATCTTACTAAACCCAAGACTGGGAACAATTTACGAGATTTATGTTTTTTGAGATTTTATCTGATAAATAAAATCTCTGTACGTACTGTTAAATAAAATTTTGCAGCACGCGCTATTATCCGTTAGATAATAGATACTGACTTTGTAAACTGCAACCATTATCCATTAGGTAATAACTTGCAATTAAAATCCTAATCACCTTATTATTTTAATTACTTTATTACCTAATCATATTATTTAAATGCAATCCATTTTATGTCTAATCAAATCTACTTTTGAAAAAAACTATTAAGCTAACCCTAATTTTTGGTGACAATTTTCCTTCCTTTTTCTCCCCACACTACACAGCCATGAGGCCTTCTTGGAGCCAAAAATGTGTTTTCACATAATTAGTTTCTATTCTAATTTCAAAACCCTAAAAGTCGTCATTATTTCTACTATCACTTTCTCTCTCTACACTCATCTTCTCTTCACAATTTCTCTTCCTTCTCTCTACATCTCCAAATGGTCCTACCTCTTCCATGCCCTCTATTGTTACAAAAATTTTAAGTAACCATATTTTCCTAACCTCCATCATATTCTAAACACTTTTCTAGTTTGAATCTACTTGAAAAGCTACCATCTTCATCATCTTTTTCAAGCCTCAAAGTTTGAAGCTTTACGGTAAGATTCTTGATATTTCATCTTTTCTTCTTCATTTTCATTTTCATGGCCATCACCATCACCATTGATCTATTCTTTTTTAAGCCTTGGTGTTGATTTGTTGAGTAGTGATTCTTAGGGTTTTTGGTGAGCTTGGCCGAAATTCATCAAGGAGCTCCAAGGAAGTTCTTTTCTTGTTTTCCCCTTAGGTAGGAGGGAGATGGTCTACTTCAACCTCTCTTGGTAGTGAGAGACTTGATTTTGTGTTGGTCGTGAGTAACCCTTGTTAGGGTTACTCTCTTTGATGCATGATTTTTAAGACCATGTGTTGATTTTACCTTGTTTAATCTATTTGGTTGTATGTATATATATATTGATGATCTTGAATTGGCTTGGATGGGTTGGAAAAATGGAATGGAAGCAAGAGTTCCTTGCTCTCCTTCATGAGGCTCATGACCTCACCCTTGAAATAGGATGTTCATGGTTGAAAATTTGTATAATCAAGTGATTAAAATATAATGAAGTAAAGGAAAATTTAGGGTTTCTACCCTTGTGAGGCCCACGACCTCTAGGCTATTTTAGGATCCAATTATGTAGCTCTAGGCAACCTTGAAATGTAATTAATCAAGTGGTTAAGTAGTTAACAATGTGATGAAGAGAAACTAATTTGATAACCTAAAGTGATTCTTTAGACCTAAGAAAAGAATGAGAGTGTGTGAGACTTGGAAAACCTTAGAATAATTCTCTAGGCGAGTTTGAATAAACTTAAAGTAAGGAACTTAACAATCAAGAGAATTCCTCTAGAGAAGAATTTTATAAGAAATATTAAATTGAAGTAAAACTTAATTAATTGGATAATTGAGAATTAATTAGGGATCTATAAAATGGAAAGAACCAAGAATGAAGTTTTTCCAAAAACTTAGAATAATTTTTAATTAAAGGAAGACCATGAGTGTAAGTAAGAATGTTGAATAACTCAATTTAAATCATTCTAAGGGAATTTGGTTTAAAATTTAGTGATGGACTTGTTTAATTACAATAATAACGATTAAATGAATAATGTGAGAGAATTTCTCTAAAAGAGAAACTTAGTAAGAAGAATGTAGAAATTTAGGCATAATTTCATAATGTACCTTAAAAGTTTAATGTATTATATAAGGACTTGATAATATTTATTGTGGGTCCATGAGTGAGACCAAGAATGTGTTGATGCTTATCTTAGCCAAATTGTGGCATGTTATGGAAAGTATATTTTTATTTAATATACATAATATATGTATTGAGTCATCATGCATTGTGAAAGTCCGATGGATTGTTATTAAGGCCATGCTACCTAGGAGATTGAACACACCTTAGTGCGGGTGCGAGTAGACTAGTGTAGGTCATAATGTTGACCTTGGGGGCGTCGGGGTGCGGGTACCTCACAATGGACAGTTGGTAGCTCTTCTGTCTGTGGGACAGACCGATGCAAATGCACTGACGATTCAGACTGAGACACAATCCTATATCACGATCTAGTGAAGAATGTCTTGTACAATGCCTGGATGTGCACGTGGATAAACTGATGAATTATAGCACTTTGGTCACGACAGTCGAGTTACTAACATGTGTCCTGATCTTTCTCTCCAAATGTTTGTGTCTAGCTCCATGGAGTAGGATTTGATATCGTATGCATGTGCATAATGAGTCAGTATATTAGTTGGCATTTAATTCATATGATGATTGGAATTTGTTATCTTATTGATGTATAACTGCTTGGAACTGTTAAGCTGTTTAATATCTATTTTTGATACTGTTTATCATTCTTATAATGCTATGTGGGTGTCCTACGCCATTCTGTTTCTTTACTGCCATAATTGGTAATGATTGTAGGATGTCTCACCTCTTTTCTATATTTCTACTTTTCTGCCTATCTGTATGTTTCTCCAAAGACATCGGTGAGGAAGGTGAAATACACGAGTTTCCTTGTTTCTGGCCTGACTTCGACTAGTACCTGTTTGATCTTAACGACCTGTCCGCAAGGCTTTTTAGGGTATGTGGGACTGACTTTCCTCGGAGGCCCAGACTACTGGTATATCAACCTGGCTCCGGATCACTATGTTTTTTTGGGAGACGTGACGGTGTCTCTAGCTTGGGGACGTTATGATCCGCCCATCTTTACCTGCAGTGTTCGTTTACATTTAAAATTTTATTTCCCCATATGAGACATGTTAGGTGTGCGTTACTACTCCCCACAAGAGGATTCATTCCTTTTTACCGCCCGAACCCCCACCCATAATTAAGCGGCTTCGATGAGGGTTTCCTCCGATGAGGAAGACCTTGAGGAGGAGGACTTGTTGATGGCTACTGATGGCCATCTATTTTCTTTTTGGGGCTTGATGCCTTATCTTTTGGTGGGCTATATAAGTGTAACTATTTTGGGTAGGTAAAGCTTTTTGCCTTTTTGTATATCTGATGATGTAACTAAACAACTCTGATATAAATCATATATATACATATATATATATATATATTTTTTAATATGCATGTTGTTCGAATGTATGTTTTACTTTTATTCTACTCTTTGTGGTAACTACGTCTTGTCACTATATTTTATTATATTATCGTAACAAAAAAAAGAATTCACCATTTTATCTATACAACTATAACCAAACAAGTTTATTTATAATATAATGAACCAGGTCTTATTTATTCTTGTTATTTTTGCTTTGTATTTGATGGTGTGACATTCCCTCCTGAAAAGGGGCGTTATATTAAGTTGGCATCAGAGCCCTGATTTATGTTTTCTTTGGGTCTTTGTGGTTAAGTCTGACTTGTTTATGTTGTGTGATTCTCTGTGCTTAGTGTTCCGAAAGGATACATCTAATTCTTCTTTGTATATTTCAGTTAGTCTAACTTGAAAAAGTAAAATGGCACGCGGTGAAGATATGGCTGCAGCAATAGAAGCAATACAAAGAATGGCAGAGGTTATCACGCAACAAACTAAGAGAGCTACTCAACAGTAGGAAAGAGCTGCTCAACAGCTAAAAGCTTCAGTTGACACTCATAATCTAGCCGAGTTCTGTCATAACAACCCTCCTCAGTTTAAGGGAGAATTTGATCCAGAGAAAACTAGTCTGTGGATCAAAGAGTTGGAGAAAATTTTCAGAGGCATGAACTGTGCCAATGACAAGAAGGTAACTTATACTATTTTGTATGCTAATTAGAGATGCTTAAGAATGTTGTAAAGGGGCACAGAGATTGTTAGAAGTTGAAGGTCGCGCAATCACTTGGGAAGTATTTAAGAATAAATTCTTAGAGAAATATTTCCCCACAAGCGCAAGGCATGCAAAAGAGATGGAGTTCCTTAGCTTAAGGCAAGGGAACTTAACTGTCAGTGAGTATACCGCAAGGTTTGAAAGCTTGTCAAAATTTTCAACATATTTCCAGCACCAGCCGGATGAGGTGTGGAAGTGTCAAAATTTTGAGGAAGGACTGAGGCACGAGGTTAAAAGAGCAGTTATCACCTTAAGGATCAACCAGTTTGCAGAGTTGTTAGATACGTGTCATTGGGTGGAAGACCCGGATCAAGCTCGGGACACGAGAAATCGTAACTTTGGACTTACTAGGTTCCAAAGAGGAGGTGGCAACAATGCAAATCATTTCCAGAAGAAATCTTATTCCCAACCACCAGGAAATCAGCAACAAACATCTGGTGGAGGTTCCAGTGGAGGTTCTGGCTAGAACTGAGTCGGACGAAATGTGGCATTTCCTTTGAAATATTTGTAGTGCGGGAAGGATCACGCAACGAGAGACTGCACCATAAAAGGAATTATCTATTTTCGATGTGGGAAACCTGGACACGTCTTCAAAGATTGCAACCAAGGTAAGGCTGAGCCTTCAGTCAACACTGCACAAGCTGCAAAGCCATAAGTAGGAGGCCAAGTCTATACTTTGAGTGGAGTTGAAGCCTCCTAATTTGAAGATCTTATACAAGGAGAGGGTACCATAGGTGGTAAAATTTTGATTGTACTGTATGACTCTAGGGTAACCCACTCTTTCATTTCTTATGACTGTGTGTGACGACTTAGTTTACCTGTGTCTTCCTTACCTTTTGACTTGACTATTTCTACTCCCACTGATAAACCTGTTGTTACCACCAAAGTTTGTTTAGATTATCTTTAATTGTTGAGGGTCGAATCTTTTCTGTTGATTTGATCTGCTTAATTAGACATAATTTTAGGGATAGATTGGTTGTTTTCTAACCATATCCTGTTAGATTATTCTAGTAAAACCATAGTTTTCCATATGGATAAGGTTTCTAGATTTTTTATGGCCAACCAAGTTTGAGCTTTCTTGAAAGAAGGAGCTCAAGGATACATGCTATTGTCTTCCTTAAAGGTCGAGAGCGAGGCAGATGTGAATACAATTGCAGTGGTTAACGAGTTCCCCAAAATCTTTCCTGATAATGTACCTGGTCTACTGCCGGAGCGGGAGATAGAGTTCGTTATTGATCTTGTACCTGGATCTGGTCCTATATCTATAGCGCCTTACAGAATGTCACCATCAGAGTTAGCAGAGCTTAAGAAGCAGTTGGAAGAACTCTTTGAAAAGTAGTTCGTTAGACCCAGTGTGTCACCATGAGGAGCACCAGCGTTGCTAGTCCGAAAGAAGGATGGTACTTCGCGATTGTGTATGGACTATCGCCAACTGAATAAGGTCACAATCAAGAATAAGTATCCACTCCCAAGAATAGATGATTTAATGGATCAACTGAAAGGAGTAGCAGTGTTCTCTAAGATCGATCTGTGATCGGGCTACCATCAGATTCGAGTAAAGGTGGAGGATATTCCCAAGACAGCTTTTCGTACCCGTTACGGTCATTACGAATACCTTGTGATGTCGTTTGGTGTAACAAATGCACCTGCCATATTCATAGACTACATGAACAAAATCTTTCGTCCTTACTTGGACAGATTCGTTATTGTCTTCATTAATGGCATTTTGATCTACTCTCAAAATCAGGAGGATCATGCTGAACACCTCAGTATAGTTCTTCAGATTTTGAAGGAGAAGAAGCTGTACACCAAATTGTCAAAGTGTGAGTTTTGGCTGGATACTATCGGAGGTTTATTGAAGGATTCTCTAAAATAGTAGGGCCTCTCACTCAGCTCACGAGAAAGAATTAAGCCTTTGAGTGGACCAATGCTTGCGAAGAAAGTTTCCAGGAACTAAAAAGATGACTAACTACTTCACCAGTGTTAATTCTACCTGATCCAAGTGAACCATTTGAAGTGTATTGTGATGCTTCATATCAAGGATTAGGATGTGTGCTTATTCAAAATGGAAAAGTGGTGGCTTACGCTTCAAGGCAATTGCGAGTGCGTGAGAAAAACTATCCAACGCACGACTTAGAGTTAGAAGCTGTGGTATTCACTTTGAAGATATTGAGGCATGATAGCTACATAGAATGCAGTTATTTGTGCCCTATCCTTGTGCTAGAATGAATGCTTTGTCCTTGTTTTAAATGCATGTTTGGAAGGTTTTGTGCTTATATTTGATATATTCTGAATTTAAGCCTTTCTGATGTGTTATTGTGCAAAACTGAGCTTTAATGATCATGGATTGAGTAGATTTATATATGTTATTGATTTGGTGTTTTCTTTATGATAGGAGGGGCTCCAAACAAGGTTAAATATGGAGCAATTGAGCTTAAAGAGGAAGAGGAAGCCAAATTAACATTCCAGCAAGCAACGCCGTGGCGCAAGGCAGATCACGCCGCGGCGCACAGAGGATTTTCAGCCTGGTCATACTTGGACCCGGGGCAAGAGCGCCGCGGCGTAATTAAGTGAACGTTGCGGCGGTACATAGACCGACCCATTGTGCGCCGTGGCGCGCATATGTGGCCACCGCGGCGTGAAGGCGGCTGCTGAGCCTATAAATAGATTTTTACATGTTTTTCTCTCAGACTCTCCCATCTCTCTCCGTTTTCTCTCTATTTTTCTGAGTTTTGACCATTTGGCCATCTCTCTCTTTTTAGGTTTTGTTAGTTTAGTTAGTTTAGGTTAGTTTTAGGTTAGATAGCTTGGCTAGATCTTCATTGCTGGTGGATTGGAGGCCAGGATCAAAGGATTGAAGGAGGATTCAAGCTTTAGAGACAAATCAATGAGCTTCTTTCTCTCTTTTCCCTTTCTCTTTTCTCTTCCTTATCTTTTGTATAGCTAAGCTTTGTTTAGGAATACTTTGAATCCTTTGATATATATTAATGATGTGTTTTTCTCTAAGTTTGTATGGATGTTTGATTATGGTTCAATCATTATCTGTGTTTAATGCTTGTTCTTGGTTGGCCTCAATTACATGATCCTAATATTGGCAAATGAACTAGACATAGGGATTTGTTGATATGGATATGGTATGGTTGATACATGTTCGGTGAGTTCAATTGGCTTGGATGAGTTGATTCATTAATAGGATAGAAATATACCTATTAACCATGTATAGTGTGTGATTGAGAATAGATCGTTCATGAGTGGAAGTTGCGCTGGCTCTCAAGGAAACTTAGTGAGTTGGGCAATTGAAACCAGGGTTGATTGACTTAGACATAGGCTTTTGACTAATGAAGATTCTCAAGCTAATCTAATCAATGCATTTGTGTTTATGAGGGGAATTGCATGTTGTTGATAGATGTAGGAGGTGAAGGAGGATTTCCTAAAACCTAACCGCTTTTAGGTTTATTACTTTTGTAGGTTAGATAGTTTGTATATTATTTTCTTATTTTTATGTCCTTATCTAGAATTGATTAAGCTATTGGTTGGTATTTAGCTTTATATCGTAATATCCTCGTGGGAACAAACTTTTACTCTGTATCTGTATTACTTGTGCGACCCGTGCACTTGCGGTTAGCAAATGGCAACACGTTTTGACCCTTAACAAGTTTTTGGCGCCGTTGCCGGGGATAGTTTTTATATTGCTAATATCAACAATGAGTTTGATTAGTTCTATTTCAAGTTGTATATAAGTTGTATATAATCTATGTTTCGTTTATGTTTTGTTTTAGTTTTAAATAAGAAGTTGGGTGATTTCATTCATACGAGGCCCTTGAGGGAATTCGCGACTCTTGAAAGGATTACCCTTGGATCAAGTTCTTGAAGACTACTTATCCGCAATACTTTAATTTTGGTGACAAAGTCCTGCTGGGACTATAACTCAAGCCCTTCGTGGGAGGGTACCCCATGTTTATGTTTTATTCATGCTTTTACTTTATGCATAAATAGTTAGTATGTTATGTTTTGTATTTGTGTATTAATATGTTAATATGCTTATGTTAGTTGTTAATGTGTTTTTGTTAGTTTGTTCGTGTATATAAGAGTTAGTATGTTAGTTTAGTAGTTTATAGTTTTTTAGTTATTACGTGTTAGTTGTTATGTGTTAGTTGTGTTAGTTCTTGTTTGTGTACGTTTTAAGTGTTGTTTGTGTTAGTTAGTATATAGGTTAATATGTTCATTAGGTTAGTTTAATGTTTTTGTTTGTTTTTAAAGTTTTAAGTTTGTTTAGGTGTGTATATATGTTAGTAAGTTATTTATATGTGTTATTACGTGTGTGTTGTACATTTCTGTAATTTAGCTTTTTGAACAAGTTTTGTTGCAGCTAGAGACCCATAAGAGTCAAACCCAGCAGCAAAACTGTGTTTGCTGCTAAATTTAGCAGTTTGTGTAGTCACGCCGCGGCGTAGGGTAGTAATGCGCGCCATGATGTGCAAAGGCGTTCGCATAATTGCAGCTTTTTGTGGGCGCCGCGACCTAAGCATGGGTGCGCCGCGGCGTTGATCCCCTGTTTTTGCTTTTATTTTTGTTATTTTCTCTGTTTTTAAATATTTAGTAATGCTCAGTACTTGTCTCAGGTTCCCTATAGGCCATGTTCATTAATGATACATTTCATTTTAGGTTTGGGAGAATATCTTTACATGTTTAATTCTTTTATGCTTAATGTTAACATGTATTGGTATTTTGAGTATGCAGTGATTTTAGTCAACATTTTTTTCATGATTATATTTTATTTTGACTATCACTGATGTGCTGATGACAAGATTTTTAATTTTCACTTTATGCGAAAGATGTTATGCATGCTTGAACTTAGAAAGTGAATCCATTTGAATGCATGACATGTTGCGAGAATGCTGGTGTTGTTTTTGGTTGTCCATGATGTGAAAGGTTGCTATTTGCTCCCTTTTCAGTGAAACCTTATGTGATCTGATGCATGTGAAACAATTTAGTTGCTTTTGATGCATGATTTATAACTTAGATCAAGTGTAACTTTGAAAATGATAAATGCATATTTTAAGAATGTTTATGAATGTACATGTGAGTTTTGATTATCCTAGAAAAATGAGGCGAAATCCTAGGGCATGATTGAGGAAATGATTAGGGCATTGTTTGGACCGATTGAGCCTTAAAAAGCTTTCCCTGATATGATGATATCCTTAGGTCCCTTTTTGAAGCCTTAAATTGTTTGGCCTTATTTGTTCTTCATAACCATTGTGTTCATTAACCTGTTATCCGTTCTAATGCATGTGAAAGTATGTCATTTTGTTCCTACCCTTATTGTTTGTTGAGTATATGATGTGTTATTTCTTGAAATGAGTCTGATGATTAGGGGTATGAATATTCAATTCAAAATGAGTCTGAAGGAACCAGATGCAAATCAAAGAAAAGAAAAAGCATTGCTTTGCAAAAATAGAGAAAAGAAAGAGAAAATAAAAAAATGAAAATGAAAAGAAAAGCAAAAGCTTAAGAAAAGTAAAGTTCAAAAAGCATCGAAAATGGTTCTGGCAAGTTTTATGATCTCACAATTGAATACCCTGCTAGTATCAGTTTGTGGCTCATGTCTTGAAGTAGTATATTATGTGTCTCAATATTTGTATTGTATCTTTCCCTTTCATTTCTTTCGCCCATACCATTGGCCTTACATTATAAGCTGATTAAGTCCCTTTTGATCCTCAATCTTGTGTGATTTACATTAGTGGAGAGAGAGTTAATTTACAATCTTGTGGATTCTGTGAATCATATGCATGTATGCTTATAAACTTATCTGAATGTGTATAACTTGATTAGAAGAAGTTTATCTTGCATATTTGTGACAAATGTGAATTGCATTAAGAGTTTTCTGGCTTGTTAGCATGTTTAGGATTGTATTTGTGTGGAACTGTTTATGGGGCATTTGCACTTTTTTTTTTTGAGGATTGATGCAATCAATACACACTAGTCTTTGTTTTTGATTGAAAATAAGAAGATTGAAATATATTTGCTGAATGAAAATTTGATTTGAATGTTTAAGTGATTTACTTAGTTCTATTTTGTTTTGCTCGAGGACTAGCAAAATGTAGGTTTGGGGGTGTGATAGCTACATAGAATGCAGTTATTTGTGCCCTATCCTTGTGCTAGAATGAATGCTTTGTCCTTGTTTTAAATGCATGTTTGGAAGGTTTTGTGCTTATATTTGATATATTCTGAATCTAAGCCTTTCTGATGTGTTATTGTGCAAAACTGAGCTTTAATGATCATGGATTGAGTAGATTTATATATGTTATTGATTTGGTGTTTTCTCTATGATAGGAGGGGCTCCAAACAAGGTTAAATATGGAGCAATTGAGCTTAAAGAGGAAGAGGAAGCCAAATTGGCATTCCAGCAAGCAACGCCGCGGCGCAAGGCAGATCACGCCGCGGTGCAAAGAGGATTTTCAGCCTGGTCATACTTGGACCCGGGGCAAGAGCGCCGCGGCGTAGTGAAGTGAACGTTGCGGCGGTACATAGACCGACCCATTGTGCGCCGCGGCGCGCATATGTGGCCGCCATGGCGTAAAAAAGGCGGTTCTTGAGCCTATAAATAGATTTTTACACGTTTTTCTCTTGGACTCTCCCATCTCTCTCCATTTTCTCTCTGTTTTTCTGAGTTTTGGCCATTTGGCCATCTATCTCTTTTTAGGTTTTGTTAGTTTAGTTAGTCTAGGTTAGTTTTAGGTTGGATAGCTTGGCTAGATCTTCATTGCTGGTGGATTGGAGACCAGGATCAAAGGATTGAAGGAGGATTCAAGCTTCAGAGACAAATCAATGAGCTTCTTTCTCTCTTTTCCCTTTCTCTCTTCTCTTCCTTATCTTTTGTATAGCTAAGCTTTGTTTAGGAATACTTTGAATCCTTTGATATATATTAATGATGTGTTTTTCTCTAAGTTTGTATGGATGTTTGATTATGGTTCAATCATTATCTGTGTTTAATGTTTGTTCTTGGTTGGCCTCAATTACATGATGCTAATATTGGCAAATGAACTAGACATAGGGATTTGTTGATATGAATATGGTATGGTTGATATATGTTCGGCGAGTTCAATTGGCTTGGATGAGTTGATTTGTTAATAGGATAGAAATATACCTATTAACCATGTATAGTGTGTGATTGAGAATAGATCGTTCATGAGTGGAAGTTGCGCTGGCTCTCAAGGAAACTTAGCGAGTTGGGCAATTGAAACCTGGGTTGATTGACCTAGACATAGGCTTTTGACTAATAAAGATTCTCAAGCTAACCTAATCAATACATTTGTGTTTATGAGGGGAATTGCATGTTGTTGATAGATGTAGGAGGTGAAGGAGGATTTCCTAAAACCTAATCGCTTTTAAGTTTATTGCTTTTGTAGGTTAGATAGTTTGTATATTATTTTCCTATTTTTATGTCCTTGTCTAGAATTGATTAAGCTATTGGTTGGTATTTAGCTTTATATCGTAATATCCTCGTGGGAATGAACTTTTACTCTGTATCTGTATTACTTGTGCGACCCGTGCACTTGCGGTTAGCAAATAGGCAACACGTTTTGACCCTTAACAAGGCATTTCCTTTATGGGGCAACGTTCAATGTCTTTAGCGACCACAAGAGCTTGAAGTACTTGTATGACCAAAAGGAGTTGAATATGAGACAACGAAGGTGTTTGGAATTTCTCAAATACTATGATTTTTTACTTTTGTATCACTCTGGAAAGGCAAACGTCGTGGCAGACGCTTTGAGTAGGAAAATGCTCAGTAATCTGCCATGATGATCAAGGAAAATGATTTAATAGAGCAATTCAGGGATGTATGGTCTTTTGTGGAATTGGCACCAGGGAAGATTTGTATGAACATGGTCACTATTTCAAGGGAGTTAATGGAAGATATCTGAGAGAAGCAGAAAGTTGATCAGTTTTTGGAAGAACAAAGGAAGCTAATGAAGCAAGGTGGTGTGACAACATTTGAGGAAGGAACTGATGGAATCCTGAGGTTCCAAGGTAGAGTTTGTATACCCCAAGATCAAGAACTTAGAAAGTATACTCTTGAACACGCTCACATGAGCCAATTGAGTATGCATCTAGGAATCACCAAGATGTACCAAGACTTGAAACGATTATTTTGGTGGCATGGAATGAAAAGTGATATTGCCAAATGTGTGTCGTATTGTCTGGTTTGCCAGAAAACGAAGGTTAAACACCAAAGACCATCAGGAATGTTACAACCGCTATCTATTCCCGAATGGAAGTGGGATGATATTGCGATGGACTTTGTGGTTGGATTGCCGAAGACCAGAAAGGGTTATGATTCAATATGGGTAATTGTTGATCGACTCACGAAGTCAGCACATTTCCTCTTAATCAACATAAGGTACAACATGGAGAAGTTGACTCAGCTGTATATTGGTGAGATTGTTAGGCTACATGGTGTGCCTACCACTATTATTTCTGACAGAGATCCAAGGTTCACATTGAGGTTTTGGCAGAGCTTACAAGGAGCGTTAGGAACAAAGCTACATTTGAGTTCTGCTTATCATCCATAAACCGATGGGCAATCGGAAAGGACGATTCAATCATTAGAGGATTTGCTCAGAGCTTGTGCTTTGGAACAAACTGGAAGTTGGGATGAAGTTTTACCATTGGTAGAGTTCACCTACAACAATAGTTTTCATTCAAGCATAGGGATGGCACCCTATGAAGCTCTGTATGGACGACGGTGTCGAACACCTTTGTGTTGGTACCAAGACGGAGAGCGCCTTACCGTTGGACCTGATATTATACAGCAAATGACTGAGAAAGTCAAGATGATTTAGGAAAAGATGAGGACGGCTCAAAGTCGACAAAAGAGCTATGCGAACAAAAGGAGAAAGCCTCTTAAGTTTGAGGAAGGTGAGCATGTGTTTTGAAAATCACGCCAACGACTGGGGTCGGCCGAGTTCTGAAATCTAGAAAACTTGCTCCCAAATTCCTTGGACCTTACCAAATTCTTCGCCGGATAGGTCTAGTAGCTCACCAGATAGCCTTACCACATTTTCTTTCAAACCTTCACAATGTCTTTCATGTGTCATAACTACGAAAATATATTCCTGACTCGAACCATGTCATAGCACCGGACACAGTATAATTGAAAGAGAACTTAACCTATGAGGCACCTCCTATAAGGATTGAAGATAGGAGAGTAAAACAACTCAGAAGAAAGGAAATCTCATAGGTGAAAGTGATCTGGAATGAAATGACTGGAGATGCGACATGGGAGTTGGAAGACAAGATGAATGAGCAACTATTCTAAGGTATAAAAATTTTGAGGATGAAATTTCTTTTTAGAATGGGAGAATCGTAACACCTCGAAAATTATTTATTTCATCATAAATAATCATTTTATAAAATTTGTGATTTTTTAGTTTTTGGATTTTTTTTCAGAAACGTCGAATATTTTAATATATTCCTCGTTTTGCATGCACACTGAGCAGAGTCAGTGTAACACCCCAGAAATTATTTGTTTCATGATGCATAGTCATTTTATAATATTTGTGATTTTTGAGAATTTTTGTGAATTTTTCCGGGAACGTTGAATATTTTAATATATTCCTCGTTTTGCATGCGCTGAGCGGAGTCGGGAAAATGAAATATTTTCCCCGAGGCTGGTAAACTTTGAACTATGGAAACGTCGACGGGGGATCTTACAAAACCTGAGGCTGGACACAGTTTACGAGGTTTATGTTTTTTGAGATTTTGTCTGATAAATAAAATCTCTGTATATACTGTTAAATAAAATTTTACAATATGTGCTATTATTCGTTAGACAATAGATACTGACTTTGTAAACTGCAGCCATTATCCATTGGGTAATAACTTGTAGTTAAAATCCTAATCACCTTATTATTTTAATCACTTTATCACCTAATCATCTTATCTAAATGCAATCCACTTTATGTCTAATCAAATCTACTTTTGAAAAAATTATCAAGCTAACCCTAATTTTTTGTGACAATTTTCCCTCCCTTTTCTCCCCACACTACATGGCCATGAGGCCTCCTTGGAGCCAAAAATGTGTTTCCACTTAATTAGTTTCTATTCTAATTTCAAAACCCTAAAAGTCATCATCATTTCTACTATCACTTTCTCTCTCTACACTCATCTTCTCTTCACATTTTCTCCTCCTTCTCTCTACCTCTCCACACGGCCTCACCTCTTCCATGCCCTCCATTGTTACAAAAATTTTAAGTAACCATATTTTCCTAACCTCCATCATATTCTAAACACTTTTCCAGTTTGAATCTACTTGAAAAGCTACCATCTTCATCATCTTCTTCAAGCCTCAAAGTTTGAAGCTTTACGGTAAAATTCTTGATATTTCATCTTTTCTTCTTCATTTTTCATTTTCATGGCCATCACCATAACCATTGATCCATTCTTTTTTAAGCCTTGGTGTTGATTTGTTGAGTTGTGATTCTTAGGGTTTTTGGTGAGCTTGGCCGAAATTCATCAAGGAGCTCCAAGGAAGTTCTTTTCTTGTTTTCCCCTAAGGTAAGAGGGAGATAGTCTACTTCAACATCTCTTGGTAGTGAGAGACTTGATTTTGTGTTAGTTGTGAGTAACCCTTGTTAGGGTTACTCTCTTTGATGTATGATTTTTAAGACTATGTGTTGATTTTACCTTGTTTAATCTATTTGGTTGTATGTATATGTATATTGATGATCTTGAATTGGTTTGAATGGGTTGGAAAAATGGAATGGAAGCAAGAGTTCCTTGCTCTCCTTCATGAGGCTCACGGCCTCACCCTTGAAATAGGGTGTTCATGGTTGAAAATTTGTATAATCAAGTGATTAAAATATAATGAAGTAAAGGAAAATTTAGGGTTTCTACCCTTGTGAGGCCCACGACCTCTAGGCTATTTTAGGATCCAATTATGTAGCTCTAGGCAACCTTGAAATGTAATTAATCAAGTGGTTAAGTAGTTAACAATGTGATGAAGAGAAACTAATTTGATAACCTAAAGTGATTCTTTAGACCTAAGAAAAGAATGAGAGTGTGTGAGACTTGGAAAACCTTAGAATAATTCTCTAAGTGAGTTTGAATAAACTTAAAGTAAGGAACTTAACAATCAAGAGAATTCTTCTAGAGAAGAATTTCACAAGAAATATTAAATTGAAGTGAAACTTAATTAATTGGATAATTAGGAATTAATTAGGGATCCATAAAATGGAAAGAACCAAGAATGAAGTTTTATCCAAAAACTTAGAATAATTTTTAATTAAAGGAAGATTATGAGTGTAAGTAAGAATGTTGAATAACTCAATTTAAATCATTCTACGGGAATTAAGTTTAAAATTTAGTGATAGACTTGTTTAATTACAATAATAAAGATTAATAAATAATGTGAGAGAATTTCTCTAAAAGAGAAACTTATTTAGAAGAATGTAGAAATTTAGGCATAATTTCATAATGTATCCTAAAAGTGTAATGTATTATTTAAGGACTTGATAATATTTATTGTGGGTCCATGAGTGAGACTAAAAATGTGTTGATGCTTATATTAGCCAAATTGTGGCATGTTATGAAAAATATATTAATATTAAATATACATGGTATATGCATTGAGTCATCATGTATTATAAAAGTTCGATGGACTGTTGTTAAGGCCATGTTGCCTAAGAGATTGAACACACCTTAGTGCGGGTGCGAGTAGACTAGTGTAGGTCATAATGTTGACCTTGGGGGCATCGGGGTGCAGGTACCTCGCAATGGACAGTTGGTAACTCTTCTGTCCTTGGGGCAGATTGATGCAAACTCATCGATGATCCGAACTAAGACATTGTTCTATATCGTGATCTAGTGAAGAATGTCTTGTACAATGCCTTGATGTGCACGTGGATAAACTGATGAATTATAGCACTTTAGTTGTGGCAGCCGAGTTACAGACATGTCTCCTGATCTTTCTCTCTGAATGTTTGTGTCTAGCTCCATGGAGTAGGATTTGATATCGTATGCATGTGCCTAGTGAGTTAGTATATTATTTGGTATTTAATTCATATGATGATTGGAATCTATTATCTTATTGATGTATAACTGCCTGGAACTGTTAAGCTATTTAATATCTATTTCTAATACTGTTTATCATTCTTATAATGCTATGTAGGCGTCCTACGCCGTTTTGTTTCTTTACTGCCATAATTGGTAATGAATGTAGGATGTCTCACCTCTTTTTTGTATTTCTACTTTTTTGCCTATCTATATGTTTCTATGAAGACTTCAGCGAGGAAGGTGAAATACACGAGTTTCCTGGCTTCTAGCCTGACTTCGACTAGTACCTGTCTGATCATGACGACCCGTTCGCAAGGCTTTTTGGGGTATGTGTGACTGACTTTCCTCGGAGGTCCGGACTGCTGGCATATCAAATTGATCACTGTGTTTATTTGGGAGACATGACGGTGTCTCTAGCTTGGGGGCATTATGATCCGCCCATCTTTACCTGTAGTTTTCGTTTACATTTAGAATTTTATTTACCCATACGAGACATATGGGGTGAGCGTTACTACTCCCCACAGGAGGATTCATTCCTCTCTACTGCCCGAGCCCCCGCCTGTACTTCGGTGGCTCCAATGAGGAAGACCTGAGGAGGACCCAGCTATAGTTTATTCTCTTTCTTATTAGGGGCTGATACTGTTGATGGCTACTGATGGCCATCTATTTTCTTTTTGGGGCTTAATGCCTTATCTTTTGGTGGGCTATATAAGTGTAACTATTTTGGGCAGGTAAAGCTTTTTACTTTTTTTTGTATATTTGATGATGTAACTAAACAACTCTGATATAATCATATATATATATATATATATATATATGCATGTGGTTTGAATGTATGTTTTACTTTTATTATACTCTTTGTGGTAACTACGTCTTGTCACTATATTTTATTATATTATCGTAACAAAAAAAAAGAATTCACCATTTTATCTATACAACTATAACCAAACAAGTTTATTTATAATATAATGAACCGGGTCTTGTTTATTCTTGTTATTTCTGCTTTGTATTTGATGGTGTGACGTTCCCTCCTAAAAAGGAGCATTACAGGTGAGATATCCTACATCATTACCAACATGGCAGCAAAGGAAAAATAATACAAGTGACGAAGTCATTTTATACATACAGATATTACAGATATATTCAAGTTATCGATTTCGTAGATATCATCAGAAAGCATATCCCACAATAATATAAATATTAACAGCACTATAACGACAAATATCTAACATAGATATATAAATAATAAATATGCCACCACAATATGTATGTTGACCATGCCATGACAATATGTGAACTGACTATGCATATGCTCAATGTGTATGCTGACCATCTTTATGCACAACGTACTCAATTCTTACTCCATGGAGCTAAACACATAATCAGAGATGAGCATTTAAGAAGATCTGTCCCCCCTCAAAAGACAGTCTACGCCGGACCACGAAAAGCAATAGTGTTTATCGGGTCTTCGTCGTGCATTGCAATGGATCACCACGACTAAGGGTATAAAATATGATAACATAATCACTAAGTGGATCACCATACACAGATGGCCCCTGAGATCCATCATGGCTCACACTATCCTGTAAGTTCTCGCTCACTCCTTAGGCATAAAACGCCATAACTGTATGATGCTCAAATGCACATTCAAGAATCATGCATTTTATAATCATAAGCCAAAATAGTCATCAATAGATTTAGGTCCCACTCGTAGGCCCGATAACAAAGTTGTCATTCATATATAATTTTGGGCATACTATTGTCTCATAAGGTTTTATTATTGTTCTTTAATCGGGTAAAACTTCTATTGTCATTTTAAAATAAATGTTGAATCTTAAAAATTAGTATAAGAGTTTCACCTCAATTTTAACACTTTTCCTATTGAGCTTCACTAGAGAATATATCCTCCTATCTTTCACTGAATCCATCTTACTCTAATTCAAAAAGTTCTTTTCTTTGTCCTTAATAAAATTCAACTAAAATAAGTATTTTATATTTCTCAAATCCTCCCTTACACTCCAAATTCTTGTTTCTCTAATTCAATTAGTCCTTCTCTTTATCGTTAATAAAGCTTATTTAATTAAATGTCTTATGATTCTCAAAGTCTCACTTACACTCATTTTCCTTTGAAGGTCAAGATCTACTCATTGTTTTATGGTAAAATTTCATTTCCTTTCTCTTTCCATCTTATGAATCCCTAATTGAATGTCTAATCACTTAAGTATTCAAAGTTCCATTTTAATACAAATTTTCCTCTAGGTTACCCTAATTGGCCGTGAACCCTAAGTTTCATGGAATTCAATATTCATCTTCTTAATCCATTGTTTTAATTCCTCAATTAATCCATTTCCCACTTAAACTTCTAAGTTCCATTTCATCACAATTCTAATCACAAGTTTTCTTAATTTGCCTCCTCTTGGCTGAGACACTCAACCATGGTCTCTAGACCCAAGATTTCCATCAACTCATTAATTAATTGCTTAAGTCTCATTTTAACACAAGGTTTGGTTCTTAATTCATCATTTAAGGCCACAAGGCCGTGAGCTCCCCTTCAACATAGGCAACGTTTTCCTTATCTTCCACACATGATTTCAAGCACACAAAATATCATAATTTATCCATGTAACATAATAAAACAACATAAAGTAACAACATCATACAAGCACATAATTACAAATTATCAAAATCAAGTAATCCAATAATTAATCCATAGCCATCAAGATGCACAATGAAAATCAATATATTCATACAAGCCAAAATAGCTACAAAATCATGAAGAACAACACAACAAAGAGAGCAATCCCACATGGATTCCTCATCAACAACACCAAAAACGTTTCCTCACCTCCAAGATTGGTTGAAGAGAATCATCTCCCTCTTACATATAGAAGACAACATAAGAAAGCAAGCCTCTTGTTGTAATTTTCATCCTTCACCTTCAAGAGAACCCCAAGGTGAGCAAATTTTTACAATCCTTACTCAAACCATGAAAAGAGGAGTTATTGGTCACATAGGTGACCAAGAAAACGAAAAAGAGAAGTAAAAGAAATAAAAGCCAAGAACTTTTCCTTAGAGCTTCAAGTTAGGGCTCTAATGGTGGGAGATGAAAAAGGAAGATTTTGGAAATGATCATCAAAGAGAAAAGTCTTAGGATGATGAGAGGATTTAAGAAACGTGATTAGTTGGAGCAAACACAAATGGAGAAATGATGGTGGTGTGTGTGTGTGGCTGGCGGTTTGGAGAGAAAAGAAGAGAAAAGTGAAGAGAAGAAAATGAGAGAAAAGTGTAGAGAGAGAAAGTGATAGATTTTGTGATGAAAAGTGGAGTGATGACTTTTAGTGAAAAGATGACAATATTGTCATCTTTTCTTCTCTCTAACCGTGGAGTCCAAAAGAGAGGAGAGATAGTATGAAGCTTCCTTGAGAAGCTTGATAGGAAGCTTCCATGAGAAGTTTTGCACGTTTTTTGATAAAGTGAAGGGTGATGTCATTAAAGTGTTTTTCTAGAAAAGATAACTAGCACTCTACTAGAACTATTATCTAGTGGACAAAAGTTACAGTTAGCAGAGATATATTTATTATCCCACAGATAATAAAACATACTGCGATTTTATTTATCAGATAAATTTTTGAAAAATATAAATCTCATAAACTGTGCCCGGCCTCGGGTTTAGTAAGATCCCCCTTCGACGTTTCTATAGTTCAAGGTTTACCAGCCTCAGGAGAAATATTTTATTTCCCTGGCTCCACTCAGTGCACACGTAAACTAAGAAATATATTAAAATATTCAACAGTTCTGAAAAAATTCAGAAAAATTCACAAAAATAAAAAATATTATAAAAATGAGTGTTTGTCATGAAATAAGAAATTTTCGGGTGTTATACGCAACATGGATTATACAAGGCATTCTTCACAAGATCGCGATATAGGACAGTCTCTCGGTCTGAATTGTCGGTGCGTTTGCATTGGTCTATCCCACAGCACAAAGGAGCTACTAACTATCTATTGTGAGATATCTGCGCCCCGACGCCCCCAAGGTCAACAAGTGACCTACATTAGTCTATTCGCACCTGCACGTAGGTGTGATTCATCTCCTAGGCACAATGCATGATGACTTGATGCATATATATATACAGATATTCAATAAGAATGACTTATCCATGATTACACGCGACATTAGGCCCAATCAATTATCAACAATCTTTGGTCCCACTTATGGACCCACAACAAGTCATTGTCCAAACCTTAAGGGTGAAAACATGCTTTTCCTATTAAACCTCTCTCTAGGGAAATTCTCTTGTATTTTTCATTTAGTCTTTATTAACCTTAATTAGATAAGTCCTTTCCTTTGTTTTAGATCAAACTCACTCAAATTAATTATTTTAAGCTCCTCACAACCTCACCCACACTCATGTTCTTTCTTTGTCCAAAAATCACTCTAGGTTATAGGATAAAGTTTTGTTCTTTATTCATTCCATATTATGAATTCCTAATTAATTATCGAATCACCTAATTACCTAAGTTTTAATTGACACAAAAATTTTGTCAATGGGTGCCCTAGATGACCGTGACCTCCCAAGGGCTAAGAACATAAAATTCTCATCACATTATTAATTACTTATTGTTTGATTTCTTAAGTCCCCAAAGTAGTACAAAAATTCCATCATGGACCCATCAATGGCCTCATGGCCGTGAGCCTCCAAGCAAAAGGGGTAAGAATCCCTTGCTTTCCATATACACATCCAAGCATTCAAAACAATTCCAATCTATCAAGTTATACCATAGCAAGTATTAAAGTCATACAACATAACCAATCACAACATTACCAAAGAAAATCATACAATAAAGTGAGCAACCCACACATGGATTCCTCACCATCACCACAAAAACGTGTTCCTTACCACCATGATAGGTTAAAGAGGATGATCTCTCTCTTACATAAAGAGACAACAAAAGAAAGCAAGCTCCTTGATGCCTCCTTGTAATTTTTCATCCACCACCACCAAGAAAATCCTAGGATAGTCAAACTCACACAATCAACAACCAAAGCTTGAAAGGAGGAGTCCTTGATCACAAAGGTGACCAAGGATCATGAAAATGAGAAGAGAAAAGATAAAAGTCAAGAACTTTACCTTAAAGCTTCAAGTTTTAGGGCTTGGTAGAAAGTGATGAAGATGGAAGAATCAAGGGATGATCACCAAAGAGAAAAACTTCAAGAATCTAGATTGGATTGAACAAGCAAGCTTGGGTGGCCAACAATGGTGTTGGGGCCAAGAGAGTGGAGAGAAAATGGAGAAGAGAAAGTGTGAGAGAGAAAGGAAAAAGTGAAACTTTGTTTTGAAATAAAAAAAAGTGAAAAGTGAATGTGTGGTAAAGAGAAAATATGACAATTTTTGGTCATCTTTTCCCCCCAATGGTCGTGGGTTTCACAAAGGGAGGAGAGAGAGAAGTGGCTTCCATGAGAAGCTTGATACAAAGCTTCCTTGAGAAGCTTCACACACTTTTTGAAAAAGTCAAGTGTAACATCCCTTGATTTAATAATCACGGCACAATCGTCATTATACCACAGATACTAAGTTTTGGCGTGCTACAACTTTCAAATAATATTTATCCAAAATAAACCATTGTGCATATACAGAAAATATGAGCCACGAATGAAATAATACATAAGCCGTCATTAGCACATATAATTCAACAAGCCAAAATCAAAATACAGTTCACAGGACTAGATAATTAATTTAAAACATACATAGCGCTACGCATTTCACATACCGCTCAAATAAAATACATCAAGTTGGACTTCAAAATGCAGGTATACTCAAATTACACCTTAATATAAGTAATGCAGAAGCAAACATAAACTACCCATAAAGACATCCACGTCTAAGGAGTTGAGCACTCCATCGAACCCACCTCGGGATCCTCCCCTGGTTCACCTGAAGACACAAAGGCAAGACAGAGTGCGGTTCCACGAGTAGGTGCCCTAGCAGCTGATGCCATCGAATCCTCATCCTCTATAGGAGTGTGAATCGGGTCACCCCATAGCTCTTGAATAGGCAGAGCGAACTCCAAATGCACCGACGTAGTAAGAGTCAGGATAGGGTCTCCATCACGAGTCCTCCTCACAGTCAAGATTAGGTCTCCAACGTACCGTACACGCTCTCCAACCCAGTCGACTCGCCACGCATTGGTGCCACCAGTGAACACAATCCTAACGAACCTAATAGAACCCCTTCTTGACGACATCACCGAATATAAGAGATCAAATCAAGTAAAATCTGGAAGGAATCAATCGCGTCCCCTCAACAGTCTTTAACCAAGAGTTACATAGGACAAGAATAATATAAACAAGAGGTGAGATATCCAACTCCATTATCAATTATGGCAGTAAGAAACACAACGAAAGACAATAATGCCTTTCACATATAACAATATTAAGTACTGGCAGATAACATCATGTTAATACAAGAATATTACAGAATAATAAACATAATCATATTATCACGGAGACATCACAAGTCAACAAGCATAATTACATTTTCAATCGGTAAGCGATTCAACAAAGCACATCACAATATATGAATATTAACTATGCCATGACAGTATGTATGATGACCATGCATATGCACAATGCGTATGCTGACCATTCTCATGTACAATGTACTCATTTCCTACTCTATGGAGCTAGACACAAGATTCGGAGATGAACATCCCAGAAGATCTGTCCCCCCTAAATAGACAGTCTACGCCAGGCCACGAAAAGTAATAGTGTTTGTCGGAAAAGTAATAGTGTTTGTCGGGTCCTCGTTATGCGTTGCAATGGATCACCACGGCCAGGGGTATACAATGTGATAACATAATCACTAAGTGGATCACCACACACAAATGCCCCTTGAGATAATAAAGCGTATCGCAAAATTTTAATTAACGGTACGTACCGAGATTTTATTTATCAGATAAAACCTCAAAAAACGTAAACTTCGTAAACTGTGCCCGGCCTTGAGTTTAGTAAGATTCCCCGTTGACACTTCCACAGTTCAAAGTTTACCAGCCTCAGGGAAAACATTTCGTTTTTCCCAGCTCCACTCAACGCGCACGTAAAATGAGAAATATATTAAAATATTCAACGTTTCCAAAAAAATTCACAAAAAATCTCAAAAATCAAAAATATTAGAAAATGACTATTCATCATGAAACAAACAATTTCTAAGGTGTTACATTGACTCTGCTCTGTGTGTATGCAAAACGATGAATATATTAAAATATTCGACGTTTCCGAAAAAATTCACAAAAATTCTTAAAAATCATAAATATTGAAAAATGACTATTCATCACAAAATAAACAATTTCTAAGGTGTTACACTGACTCTGCTCAGTGTGTACGTAAAACGAGAAATACATTAAAATATTCAATATTTTCAAAAAAATGCAAATTTTTTTTCAAAAATCACAAATATTATAAAATGACTATTTATGATGAAACAAATAATTTTTGGGATGTTACATAAAAGGTGATGTCATTACAGTGCTCTTTAAAAAAGATGACTAACACTCTACTAAAATTATTATCCATTGGACAAAAGTTATAGTTAGCAAAAATAGTATTTATCATCCAACGGATAATAAAACGTACCGCAATTTTATTTATCATCTAAGATCTCGAAAAACAAAAACTTCGTAAACTGTATCTGGCCTCGGGTTTAGTAAGATCCCCCTTCGACGTTTCCACAGTCCAAAGTTTTCTGGCCTCGGAGAAAATATTTTATTTTTCGGCCTCGCTCAGTGCTCACGCAAATCAAAAAATATATTAAAATAATCAAATAATTCAAATAATTCTTGAAAAATTCACAAAAATCACAAATATTATAAAATGAATATATATCATGAAACAAGTAATTTTTGAGGTATTACAAATGGTATCAGAGTGGGACCTCTCCCAGTACAGTGTGGTTCGGGGACAAACCATGCAGAAGCTGGTGGGCATGTGACACCCGAGGCCGATGAGGGCGGAGAGTGGTCGCTGGTGCAAAAGATGAAGCACGGACAAGGAGCGGCTCCTAGCAGGCTTCTAGGCAGAGGGACACATGAATGAACTGAATACACACCAGAATGAGAGAGATCCAGAGACTGTGCAGGTATGAGACTGCATAATTGAGAATGACTTAAAGAAATTGATTGGCATCACCTATATCAACAAGATGCATCTTCTTTTCGGGAGCCAAGAACATAAGTACTCCATAGTTAAGCGTGCTTGACTTGGAGCACTTGTAGGATGGGTGACCTCCTGTGAAGTTTCCTAGAATGCGTGTGAGTGAGGAAAAAGCACGCTGGAAAGACCCGTGTTTGTTTGTGGGGACACTCATCGATCCTGCAGGCAGTCTCGGGATGTTACAGTAGTCACTTAGCTAGTATTTCTCATCTCTTGTATAAATTGACCAAGAGTCTCCTCTAGTAATGATTGTTGCTTAGATTGACCTGCTCTTTGATTTGGGAAATATGATGGCTATTGGTAACCTTGGTTTGGCTGCTAGAACTGAGTCTGACTCTCCATAAGTTGACCACCTAAGTTACCTAAAAAGTTATTTTACTTCCAAGAAAAATTAGGGTGATTTCGCCAATTAGGATTATAAGTATTTGAAAAAAGTATTAGCAAAAGATCTTCCTATTACGTTTCCCTGCTCAACAAAACAATCATTATTAGGTGTAGAATAAGAACATATAAAAGAAGCATGCATATTACTCTCATAAAATGCACAATTTTTCTATTGGACACTATTAGCCTGACCAACTTCTTTATTGAGTGATAGGGACTTAACTTCACATGCAATAACATCTAGTCTTCTTTTTATATACTTACCTCATATAAACCTCCCTTCTTAGGTTGGGTTGATCTATCCCTACGATTAGCAAAGTCTCACTGTTGAGAATTTTTAGCCAAATCCTCAAAAAGCTGATAACCTTCTTGTGCATTCAAATTCAAAAATGTGTCATCATTCATAGACTCAACCAAGCCCCTATTAGATTATGTCAACTCATTATAAAAAAATTGTACAAGGTACCATTTTTCAAAACCATAGTGAGGACACTTCAAAAGAAAATCTTTAAACCTTTCTTGGCTTTCAAAGAATTTTTCATGGTCTTCTTGACAAAAATCAAAAATTTCCCTTCTCAAATAATTTATTTTGGACATAGGAAAATATTTAAATAAAAACTTTTGACTCAACATTTCCCATGACATAATAGAGTTAGAAGGTAAAGAGTTTAACCAAATTTTTGCTTTATCTTTCAATAAAAAGGAAAGAGATACAAACACACAGATTCTGTAGAAAAATTTTGAAATTGAAATGTTTCACAAATTTCTAAAAAATCCTTGACATGCAAGTATGAGTCTTCTCTATGTAAGCCACGAAAAATTGGAAGTAGATTGATAACTTAAGGTTTTATCTCAAAATATGTAGCAATAGTAGCAGGTAAAATAATGCATGATGGTGGATTCACAGTTATTAGGCAAAATAATTCCTTAAGTGGTCTAAAATCATCTCCTTGCACAACTACATCCATCTTTACTATGGGTTCTATATCAACTTTCACTAATTTATGTATATGATCACGAATCCAAACTGTCATGCAATGCTTAAACAAAAAATAAAATTAAATTAAAGAAAATAGAACAATTAAATTAAAAAATAAGATAAGGCAAATAAAAAAATTAAATAAAAAAATCAACTAGTAGAAGAGAAAAATTTAATAAATACTTAACTTTTAACTAATTAACTCCTTGACAACGGCATCAAAAACTTGTTGTGACCTTCATTTAAAAAGCCTTTAATTACTCACAAGTGCACGAGTCTTACCAAAGTACAGTTGAGCAAATACGATGTCGATCCGATAAAAACTTATAGTTAATTTTAAGTAATGAGAATTTTTTCCTAATCTAGTTGCGCAAATTAATGAGCCAAAGATGCAAAAAATAAAATTAAATAAACAACTAAAATAAAAAATAAATTAAAAGAAAGTAAGTATATATATGAGATTTCTATCAGATGTAAAAGGATTAAGAGTCGAGAATCCACCAATATTAATTTTAACATTAACTATGTTAATTTATTATACCCAAATAAATTATCTCATGAACATCTAGAGGCAAAACATGTGTGCTCACGAAAAATTTATCAATAAAGTATTAAAAATAATAATCAAGTGTATGATAAAATTTTCTTAATTAATAGTAAATTATCAAATTATCAAATGTATTTCTAAAATAAAATTATAATTATATCCAACAATTACTACCAACACTTAGATAATACAAATAAATTATAAAGCATGAAAAAAATATGAATAAACTCATTTAAAAAGTAATTCATATAATCTAATAAAAAATAGAATCAATAAATATTAAATCATAAAATTAAATAAAAATAATTTACATAATAATACTAAAACAATCAAGATTTCATGATCTCCTTAATATAGAGAATTTAACAAAACATAATAAAATTAGAACATAATAAAATCATCTCACTAATATTTTTCATTGATACTACTCTTCTTCTTTCCTATTTCTATTCCACACTGCCGCGTTGCTTCTTCTCAATTTCACGCTCTCCCGTATGACACTAAACGTTCTGCCTCGCTCCAATCTTTTCTCTCGAGTGACGACGCTGTATTTGTTTTTTCGAGCAACAAAAATGTTCACCGCCTCAATCTTTCCAATTCGTGTAGCGTTTCACTAAGCACACTGTAACCTTGGACTTCACTGCTCCAAGTCTCTTTACTGTGAGGCCCAGCTCCAATTATGTCAACTTCTCATGCCAGCAACTTCACCTAAGTCTCAATTTTTTTTTTTTTAACTTCTTGCCTAAACCGTGAGTCCTCTTTAATTGTTGCAAATTACACTTATTAATAGAAAAGCAAATAAATTTACAAATTTTTTCTTAAAATTTATCACAATAATTAAATTAATAATATTTTTAAATAAATTAATTAATAATATCATAAATTATTAAAATCACATATAATGAGATATAATTATATTTATATTTTATAAAAATATATAAAAATTAAGTTATTATCAATGATCTATGTTCGTTATTTATTATTAATTTTGAATTCAGAAGACTTTGCTATGTTAGATAATCTAACGAATTTGTTATGTTGCAAGATCATTTTCTTGACTTTTGTAACACCCCAAATTCTGACTATGTTAATAGTAATAGCAGAATTACACTGTTTTATATTTTTTGTGTGTTATAAAAATAATTTGATTGTTCAAATACTATTTTTGATTATTTTTTGGGATTTGCTCCGAGTCAGGAAAATAATAATTTTCAGACCGAAAAAATTCTTATTTGATTTATTCGGAGGTGAGGGATCTTACTAAACCCAAATCTGAGTGACACAGAAAAGAATCTTTTAATTTTTAGAATTTATCTGTGAAATAAAAATATTTCACTGATAAATATCTGCTATTTTATTTATAGCAGTTTCTGCTATAATTTATTTGACCCGATACATTTTAATTGACAGTAACATAAATGTGATACCCTACAGTGGGTGTTACATTAGTTGGTATCAGAGCCCAAGTTAGAGTCTTTTTGGGTTTGTGGTTAGGTCTGTCTTGTTTAAGTTGTGTGATTCTCTGTGTTTGTTTTCTGAAAGAAGACAATATTGTTTGGAAATTTGACTTCAGCTCTTCTTTGTGTTGTTCAGTCTATTTGAGAAAACGAAATGACTGGACGAGGAATAGGACGCGTGAATACGAGGGCAGGAGCTGGAAATAGTGGCAACGACAATCAAAACATGGCTGCAGCTGTAGCAGCAATACAACAAATGGCTGAGGTTGTTGCACAACAAAACCAAAGAGCAACTGAGGATGCTCACAGCTTGTTGGAATTCCGTAGAAACAATCCACCGAAGTTTCATGGAGAGTTTGATCCAGAGAAAGTTGATCTGTGGATCAAAGAACTGGAAAAGATATTTGACGGTATGGGTTGTACTGATGAGCGGAAGCTTACTTTCGCAACATTTGTGTTAGTCGGTGATGGAGAAGCTTGGTGGGTAGGAGCCCAAATATTAATTCAAGCCGAAGGGAGAGTTGTGACGTGGCAGCTCTTTAAGCAAAAATTTTTGGGAAAGTATTTTCCAGCCAGTGTTTGTCATGCTAAGGAGATGAAATTTCTTAGTTTGAGACAAGGAGCGATGACCGTAAGTGAGTATGCTGCAAAATTCGAAAGCTTGTCTAAGTTTTCGAGGCATTTCCAAATACACCCAGATGAGGAGTGGAAGTGTAGGAAATTTGAAGAGGGGTTGAGGCTTGACATCAAGCGAGCTTTAGCAACTGTGGATATTGATCAGTTTCTAGTATTGTTGGATAAGTGCCGAAAGGAGGAAGAAATTGATCATCTCCGAGAAGCGAGGAATAAGAACTTTGGACCTACACGGTTCCAAAGAGGAAAGAGTAGCGGTGGAAACCGTTATCAACAGAAACCATACACCAAACCAACAGGAAGTCAGAATCGGCAACAATCATTTGGAGGAAGTTCTAGTGGCAGTAGGGCAATTTCAACTGGAACTTCTACACTGAAATGCTTCAAGTGTGGGAAAGGACATCTCACCAATGATTGTCAGCATAAGGGGGTGATTTGTTATCGATGTGGAAAGCCTGGACATTTTTCCAAAGAATGTGATCAACCGAAGGCAGAACCATCAGTGGGCAGTGTTCGTACTGCGAGGCCACAGGCGGATGGTCGTGTGTATACAATGAGCGGGGAAGAAACCGCTAGATCTGAGGACTTGATTATGAAGGAGTGTGCTATTGAAGGTAATCCTTTAACAGTATTATATGATTCAGGAGCAACGAATTCTTTCATTGCATGTGATTGTGTAGAGCATTTGGGATTGACTATGACTACATTGCCATATGATTTGAGTGTTGTTACTCCTACTGATAAGCCTGTGATAACTACAAAAGTATGTTTGAAATTCCCTGTATGTGTTAGGGATAGAATCATTGATGTGGATTTGATCTGTTTGCCTCTTTCCAAGATTAATGTAATCTTAGGAATGGATTGGTTGTCTTCTAACCATATCTTGATAGATTGCTCAAGTAAGACGTTAGTCTTTCCTGAGGTTAAGGATTCTAGATTCCTAATGGCTACTCAAGTAGAAGCTTGTTTGAAGGAAGGAGAACAAGGGTACTTGTTGATGTCTTCTTTGGAGGTTCAGTGTGAAGATGTTTTGAAGGATATTTTCATAGTTAATGAATTTCCTGAGGTATTTCCTGAAGATATACCTGGACTATTGCCGAAAAGAGAAATTGAGTTCTCTATTGATTTAGTACCTGGAGCTGGACCTATATCTATGGTGCCTTACAGAATGTCGCCAGTAGAGTTGGCGAAGCTTAAGAAACAGCTAGAGGATTTATTGGAGAAACAATTTGTGAGACCAAGTGTATCACCTTGGGGAGCTCCGGTATTGTTGGTAAAGAAGAAGGATGGAACTTCTCGTTTATGTGTAGACTACCGACAGTTGAACAAGATTACAATCAAGAATAAATATCCTCTTCCAAGAATCGATGATTTGATGGACCAATTGCGAGGAGCCGCAATATTTTCCAAGATTAACTTACATTATGGTTATCACCAGATACGTGTGAAGGCGGAGGATATTCCCAAAACTGCGTTTCGAACACGTTATGGGCATTACGAATATCAAGTGATGCCTTTTAGTGTGACTAATGCACCTGCGATATTCATGGACTTTATGAATAAGATTTTCCATTTATACTTGGACAAGTTTATTGTTTTCTTTATTGATGACATTTTGACTTATTCTCAAAGTCAGGAGGAACATGCTAAACATCTCAGAGTGGTTCTCCAGATTCTGAATGAGAATAAGTTGTATGCCAAGTTGTCCAAATGTGAATTTTGGTTAAGCGAAGTTCAATTTTTGGGGCACATTATATCAGAGGATGGAATTGAAGTTAATGCTGCAAAGGTGGAGACAGTTGTTGAATGGGAAAGACCGAAGACTGTATCAGAGATTTGTAGTTTCATCGAATTGGCCGATTATTATCGATGATTTATCGATGGGTTTTCAAAGATAGCAGGACCTCTTACCCAACTTACACAAAAGAATTAACCGTTTGTATGGACTGAAGCATGCGAAGAAAGTTTCCAGGAGTTGAAAAGATGACTGACTACTTCACCAGTTTTGATTCTGCCTGATCTGAATGAATCTTTTGAGGTGTATTGTAATGCTTTGTATCAAGGATTGGGTTTTGTACTTATGCAGAACCATAAGGTTGTGGCATACGCATCGAGACAATTGAAAGTACATGAGAGGAATTATCCGACTCATGATTGGAGTTAGCAGCTGTAGTGTTTGCATTGAAGGTGTGGAGACATTTTCTCTATGGGACAACGTTCACTGTTTTTAGTGATCATAAAAGTTTGAAGTATCTGTTTGACTAGAAAGAGTTGAACATGAGACAAAAGCGTTGGCTAGAGTTTCTGAAGGATTATGACTTTCAGTTACAGTATCATCCCAGAAAAGCGAATGTTATAGCAGATGCTTTAAGTAGGAAAACGCTTAATGCTTCTGTTATGATGATTAAAGAGAAAGAACTAATAGAAGAATTTTGGGATATACAATTATCTGTGAAGTTGACACTGGGGAAGATGTGTTTGAACATGATCACTATTTTGAATGATTTGATGGATAGAATACGAGTAGGACAAAACAGTGATCAGTATTTGCAAGAAGCAAAGGAAGCAAGAAGTCAAGGGGCAGAGTTGGAATTTAGCGAAAGTGCTGATGGAATTTTGAAGTTTAAAGGTAGAGTATGTGTGCCAAACGATTCAGAACTTAGAAGATCGATTTTGGATGAAGCACATAGAAGTAAGTTGAGTATGCATCCAGGAGCCACGAAGATGTATCAAGATTTAAAACAGCTGTATTGGTGGCAAGGAATGAAGAAGGATGTCGCTGAATATGTATCATCCTGTTCGATTTGTCAGAAGGCCAAAGTGGAACATCAAATACCATCGGGAATGTTGCAACCTTTGCCTATTCCTGAGTGGAAATGAGATGACATAGCAATGGATTTCGTAACTAGACTACCAAGAACTCGGAAAGGTCACGATTCTATATGGGTAATTATTGACCGGCTTACAAAGTCGGTGCACTTTTTGCCGATTAATATTAAGTACTCAATGGAAAAGTTGGCTTAAGTGTACATCAATGAAATTGTTAGACTTCATGGTATACCATCCAGTATTATCTCTGATCAATATCCGCGATTCACATCAAGGTTTTGGAATAGTTTGCAAGAAGTGATGGGAACAAAGCTACGTTTAAGTTATGCTTACCATCCACAAACAGATGGTCAGTCAGAAAGGACGATGCAGTCATTGGAAGACTTGTTGAGAGCTTGTGTTCTAGAGCAAACTAGTAGTTGGGATGAATTTCTATCATTGATAGAGTTCACATACAACAATAGTTTTCATTCGAGCATAGGGATGGCACCCTATGAGGCATTGTATGGGAGACGATGCAGAACACCGTTGTGTTGGTATCATGATGGTGAAAGTACTGTGGTAGGACCCGAATTTGTACAGCAGACAACTGAGAAAGTGAAGATGATTCAAGACAAGATGAGGGCAACTCAGACGCGACAAAAGAGTTATGATGATAAAAGACGAAGACCGCTTGAGTTTGAAGAAGGTGACCATGTGTTTCTACGTGTGACACCTATGACTGGAGTTGGACGAATGATCAAGTCAAGGAAGCTCACTCCGAAGTTTATCGGACCATATCAGATACTTCGTCGGGTAGGTTCGGTGGCTTATCAGATTGCACTACCACCTTTTCTATCAAATCTTTATAATGTATTTCACGTATCACAACTACGGAAATATATTTCTGATCCGACTCATGTTATCGAACCAGACACCGTACAACTGAAGGAGAATTTAACTTACGAGACGTTTCCAGTCAAGATTGAAGATCGAAGGACAAAGTAACTTCGCGGTAAAGAAATTACATTAGTTAAAGTGATTTGGAACGATGTAAGCAGCGAAGCTACATGGGAGTTGGAGGATAAGATAAGAGAGCAGTATCCATATTTATTTTAAGTGTGTATCAAGTTTCGAGGACAAAACTTATTTTTAGAGGGGGAGAGTTGTAACACCCTAAATTCTGACTATGTTAACAGTAATAGCAGAATTACACTGTTTTGTATTTTTTGTGTGTTATAAAAATAATTTGACTGTTCTGATACTGTTTTTGATTGTTTTGTGGGATTTGCTCTAGGTCAAAAAAATAATAATTTTTGGGTCAGGAAAATTCTTATCTGATTTATTCGGAGGCAGGGGATCATACTAAACCCAAATCTGAGTGACACAGAAAAGAATCTTTTAATTTTTAGAATTTATCTGTGAAATAAAAATATTTCACTAATAAATATTTACTATTTTATTTATAACAATTTCTGCTATAATTTATTTGACCCGATATGTTTTAGTTGATAGTAACATAAATGTGATATTCTACGGTAGGTGTTACAACTTTCATGTATTACGTGCATTGAACGCTGTTAGTGGTATAGTTTATTTGCTTTTACTTTTTTTTTTTTGGCTTTGACTGAGAGCAGGGGTGGAGCTTAGGACAAAATTCTTCGGAGGGTCAAAGTGTTTAATATGTAAATTAAATTACGATAATGACATATACTTTAAAGCAAATCATTAACATCACATATATATACTTGAAAGCAAATCCTTAACATAAATTTAACTAAGATAAAGTGAAAATGTAAATTTACCAAATTTTATTGAGCTTAAAAAAGACTCCACATCGCTAATAATAAGAGAAGAAACAAATGTAATTAAAAGAAGTTTTAACTAACACACAAATCTCATGTTACTGTACAATAACTGTAAGAAAATAAAATAAAAATTACTTGAAAGTGAGAATAAAATAGAAACAAAAAATGAGTTAAGGAATAGAAAAATAAATGAAGAAGAGGGCCCATATACCAACACCATCGCACCAGGACGATTAGACAACATGACAAGCAAGTTACGAAGTGAGAAAGGAGAGTAAAGTTTGCAATTTCTTAATCTTCGGTATTCTCTTTTTAGAGGTTAAAACACTTCCACTTTATGGAAGAGAAAAAGCCAATGAGTTTAAGTGTAGAATGCCCATCTTGTCTATATATATATATATATATATATATATATATATATATATATATATATATATATATAATATAAGAAGAGTTTTTATTGTGAGAGAAGTAAATTTTGAATGTGATCACTTAAAAAAATCACATATATTTATTTTTTAATATTGACTATTTATAAAAAATCTAATGGTTAAGATTCACCCCTCTCACTTCTCATAATAAATACTCATATCAGATATATATATATATACACACACACACACTATGTGTGCGTGCACGCTATTTAAAAAAATAAATAAATTAACTTTTGAGGGACCATGGCCCTCCTCTGTCTGACTTAAGCTCCGCCTATGACAAAGAGCTATTCTGTTAATAACGATCTCTTGTCAAATTGTCAATCATTAGCATCTATGAAGTTGTAATGCTTATTTCTATATCTAAAATTGAAGGTTCTTCTTTTAGCGTGCTTGTAGAAATTATTTGTCTGATTTTAGTTTTAATGTTAGCGAGATTAATTATAAATAAAATTATAATTAATCATGATTATTTTTAGAGATAATTATAATTGATATTTAATACATAATTAGTTTAATTTAGTATATAATTATAATTTATTATTTTTCGTTTATGTATAACAACATTTTTGTATAAATAAAGGCTAATCCTCATGTATTCATTAATTTAGAAATATATACAAATTATCAATATTTGTTTTCCTATTTTTATTTCTAACATGGTATCAAAGTCATGGTATTTACCTTGAGGAGAGTTTCTCCTTTTCACTATGTAGAGTTTGTGGAACTCGTTCGAATCGTTACTAATCACCATCAAACCCAAACTTTTTTTATTGTCCGCTCCGTTCAGAAACTGCTCCGGACCTCCGTTCAGACTCCGTTCTAGATACTGCTCCAGACCACCGTTGTCCGCTCCATTCAGACACAACTTCAGTCCTCTGTTTTAGACTCCGTCCTAGATTCTAGGCATCATTCTGATGACAGGACTCTGTTTTAGACTCCGTCTTAGATTTCGGACTTCGTTCTGATGACAGGACTTCGTTTCAGACTCCGTACTAGATTCCAAACTCCATACTCTAGACTCCATAGTCCAGACTTCGTTCTAGTTTCCAGACTCCAGACTTCAGATTTCAAACTTCGTCCTAGATTCCAGACTCAATCATCATTTTGACCGATTCTGCACTCTAGTTTCCAAACTCAAGTTGGTTTCTTCTATATTTACTTGAGTTTGAGGGGGGGTGTTAGCGTGATTAATTATAATTGAGATTATGATTGATCACGATTGTTTTTAGAGATGATTGTAATTGATTTAGTATATAATTAGTTTGATTTAGTATAAAATTATAATTTATTATTTTCTTTTTATATACAGCAGCCTTCTTGTACAAATAAAGGCTAATCCTCTTATATTCATTAATTCAGAAATATACACAAATTATCAATATTCGTTTTCCTATTTCTGTTTCTAACAGTTATCATGCAGCAAGGACATTCATCAGCACCAAGTTTACGAACAACTTCATTACGTTATCCCATTCTTTTGATATCTTACCACGTTATGTTAGAATTTTTTATTCATGGACTAGCATAAATCATATTGTATTTTGTAGAATCCATATTAATTGGATGTCAAAATTATTAGAGCATTTTGTTTATCCCAAATTGTGATCAATATTGTTAATGGACCTATTATTGTTAAAGCACTGCTCATATACGTGAGTTTTGTTTTACGGGTCTTGTATATGGGTTTGCCATAGTGGGTAGGTTTAACCCATTTTATTTGTTTTATATATACAGGGAGAGGCCTCTATTCCTAACCACTCTAGTGCGTACAGTTGTCCCATTGATACTGACACGTGAATGACTATTGTGGATAAGAATACTATCTCTCCCTCATCATGTTTTGTTTTTCAGGGTTTCAACAATGACTTCCTCATTGGCGCTATTTCAAGGTAACCCTAAAACCTTTTATATGTATTGATATGTCATAAATCGTTAGGATTAATAGATCTGATACATTCTATCAATTGGTATCAAAGCCAATGTTTTAATCCTGATTATGACTATTAATATTTTGTTTTATCGAGATATCATATGAGGTTTGAAAATTTAATAAACTCAAAATCTTAACGTATGTGATGTTTAATTTATTTTTTAAATCGATTTCAAAAATAAAGTTAGGGCTTTTGTATATTGGGTTGTTCTGAGTTCAGAGACATGTTTACTGCATTATGATATTGTAAATTTACAAAGAATTTTATACAAACCCGTGGAACCCTAAAGGTGTAATCTTTTATGATTCATTTTCTTTTGGAGATTATTTCAAGAAATTGACTAAGGGATATTGTAGATCATATTTTTCTGAGATTAACAACACCAAGATCGTATTTTTTGGTTATGAAACAACCTAAAATTCCTTAAAATGCAGCATGCGGCTAGCTCTTCAATCTCCTTCAAAACCCAATCTTTTGTGTTCTGTTTTTTCGGAAATTAACTTAGGGAAATTGTAGAGCCCATTTTTCTGAATCTTTAGACACCAAGAACTCGAATTGTGGTGTGAAATTAAAGGATAAAATCAACGTGACCCGTTCCTGGTTGAACTGGATCGCACGACCCGTTTTCAGATAAACAGGTGAGGAAGATGAATCTTCCTCCCATGCAATGCCCTCTCGCATTCCAAGCGCGTGGGGGCGCATGATACACACAAAAAATTATTTTTGAAATTCTATTTTTTGGGTTGTTCTCCACGCGCCATTTCCTATTTTTTGGTAATTTTTATTTACTTTTTCATGCCCATTTACAATTTATTTCAAAATTTCTAGAGATTAAAATTATTAAAAATATATGGTACTCCTTTTTTTTTGCCTCTAGAATTTTTCGGTATTATTATGATGTTGTTGGGCATGATATATACTACACACTCTCAGAGTTGATGTTGCTTAGTCACTTAAATATTTTTTGGTGTTATTTTGTGCATAAATTAATATATAATGTTTTGAAAACTATATGTTTTGTTTTTATTTATGCGATTTAATTCTAAGAGTTGCTGTTTAAAGTATTGTTGTAATGTTTTGAGGCACTTTTCATGATTGTGAGCTCGCCTTCGCGACACCAATAATGTTGAGGTGTCAATTTTTTTTATATTTTGTTAATAATGTTACATTGGGAATTATATTGATAATGCGCTTACCCTATCGGTTTGCCTTTATTAATGTAATTTCTGATGATTTGTTAAGTGGTGCAATTTTGGGCACTTTTCATAATTATGAGCTCGCCTTCGTGGGACCAATTGTTGTAAGGTGCTATTTTGTTGATAAAATATTGTTATGTTGTGGTTTTGGGGATTATATTGATAATGTGCTTACCCTATCAGTTTGCCTTTATTAATGTGATTCCTGATGATTTGTTAAAGGCATTGAGGTTTTGACCATAGAGTTCTCAATACCCTTTCTGTACTAGCTTTAGGGACATGATTTTGATGTCTGTGAGAGTCTACTAATGTGTTGTAATTCGGGACCCCTAGGCGGGATTGCAACTGCATGGGAAAACTCAGTTATGGTTTTGCTCAAATATTGTACATGTTGATATGCTTGACAAAATCTCCCTTTAATGTATCGTTCTTTCAGCTTCATCGATGCAAATGAGTGCCATAATGAAATTGAATGAGACTAATTTTGAGGATTAGGTGGATTCTGTGAAATTGTTCCTTAATGTCTCCAATGTTGATGCTGCTCTCACTGAGGATAAAACTCAGAGACCCACAAATGCATCTTCTGCTGTAGATAAGAAGAAGCATGAAATGTGGGTTCAATCCAATAAAGTTTGTTTGATGACCATGAAGTATAGTATGGAAAAGACTATTAAAGAGAGCATTCCTGAAACAAATAATGCTAAAGAGTTTCTCAAGTATGTTGGTGAGAAATTCAAGAAGTTTGATAAAACTGAAAAAGCCTATTACCTCTCCTTATTGACAAAGACTACATATGATGGTATGAGTGGTGTTTGTGAACATGTTTTGAAGCTTGTGACCTGGTACAACAAGTTGAGCTCCATGAAAGTGGAGTTGGGATAGGATTTCCTAGTCTGACAGTTGTTTGAGTCTCTTCTGGCTGGTTTTGATGTCCTGAGAACCACCTACAATGCTCAAAAGGAGGAGTGGACTATTGATGAACTTATATCTGTCCTTACTCAAGAGGAGCATACCATGAAAAAAGCAAGGCCCATAGTGCTCAGTTTGTTTCACACAAGAATGGTGAAAAGAATAAGAAATTTGCTAAAGGGAAGAATAATGAGCCTCAGTTTAAGAAAAAATGGAATGATAAGCCTGGATATTCTTCTAAGCCATCTTCTGGTCCTGGTGAGTCTTCTGGTGTTAAGCCCAGATATCGATTTAATGGAAATTGTAAGTTCTGTGATATATATGGGCATAAGCAGTCTGATTGTTTGAAGTTTAAGAGTTCGCTTGAGAAAAAGAAAGGTAATCACTTGGCTCTAGTATGTTTGAATCAAATCTAATTGATGTTCCTTGAAATACTTGGTGGTTAGATACTGGTGCAACTATTCATGTTACAAATTCATTGCAAGAATTCAGAAGCAGGAGGAAACCAAGTGAAGGAGAGTTGATGAACACAGTAGAAAATGGGGCTAAAGTCAAAGTAGAACATATAGGAGTGGTTTCATTAAAATTGTGTACTGGACATGATTTAGTTTTGAAAGATACAGTTTATGTGCCTTCTATGAGGAGGAATTTGATTTCAATTTTCTGTTTTGGATGGATGTGGCTACTTTTTCTATTTTAATAATGCAAAAGTTTCTTTATATTTTGATTTTGTTCTTGTTGGTTCAGGAGTCTTGTCTAATGGTTTATACATGTTGAATGTTGATTCTCTTTCTGTTGATCAACGGGATTCAGATATCAATAATGTTGTTGGGAATAAGCGTGGTAGAGTTGCCGGAAACTCTTCTATGTTGTGGCACAAACGTTTAAGACACATCTCTAGGGAGAGAATGGAGAGGTTAATCAAGGAGAATATTCTTTATGATATGAACTTCTCTGATTTTGATACCTATGTTGATTGTATAAGAGGGAAACTTACAGTTGGAGCCAGAAAGAGTAGGGTTACCAGGAGTGAAGGAATACTACAGTTGATTCATATAGATATTTGTGGGCCTATTACTCCTACTGCTATAGGTGGTTTTAGGTACTTTATCACCTTTATTAATGACTTCTCTAGATACGGGTGGATTGATTTCCTGGGTGAGAAATCTAATTTTTTAGATGCCTTTAAAGAATTCAAAGCCACTATTGAATTGAAATTTAGTAAGCAGATCAAATGTGTGAGGTCTGATAGAGGTGGTGAATACTATGGCAGGTATGATGAAACTGGTAGAAATCCTAGACCTTTTGCTAGGTTCTTACAAGACTGTGGTATTGAGGCACAGTACACTATGCCTGGCACTCCACAACAAAATGGAATTATAGAGAGACGAAATCATACTTTTATGGATATGGTGAGATATATGCTTAGTCATTCTACTCTTCCAGAATTATTGTGGGAAGATGCCTTGAAGACTGCTGCTTATATATTGAATCATATGCCAAGTAAATATGTGCTAAAGACTCTATATGAGCTTATGATAGGCAAACGGCCTACCTTGAGGCATTTTCGTGTTTGGGGTTGTAGGGCAGAGGTGAGACCTTATAACCCACATTTAAAGAAGCTTGATCCCAAAACCATTAGTGGTTTCTTCATTGGCTATTGTATTGGCTCAAGAGGTTCTAGGTTTTATTGTCCTTCTCATACTACTAGAATTATTGAATCTGATCGGGCTGTCTATTTTGAATGGGACTGAGAACATGGTAGAACTCTGGAGCCGCGTATTGTTAATTTCAGTGAAGAGCATGTTGTTGTTCCTATTCTTGTTGATCCCTTTCTAGGTATAATGCCATCTCCTCTGATCTATAATGATGATGTTGTTGATCCTGTTGATGATGTCGATATCCCTCAACAAGTCAAAAATAATAAACAAATTTCAGATGTTGTTATGACTCCACTGAGAAGATCTGAGCGGGTTCCTATATCCACGGAGTCTACTAGATTCAGGGATTATGTTGTGTACCTGTAGGAGCATGAATTTAATTCAGTTGAGGATTCTAATCCTATTTCTTTTCAAGAGGCCATGGCTAGTCTTGATAGTGCACAATGGCTAGTGGCTATGGAGGATGAGTTGGCTTCTATGAGAAAAAATAATGTTTGGGAATTGGTAGAATTGCCTACTGGTTATAAAACTGTTGGTTTTAAATGGGTCTTTAAGACCAAACATGATGCTAGAGGTGAAATTGAGATGTATAAGGCCAGACTTGTTGCTAAGGGATATAACTAGAGGGAAGACATTGATTATAAGGAGACTTTCTCACTGGTTTCCACTAAAGACTCTTTTCGTGTTTTGATGGCCTTGGTTGCTCATTTTGATTTGGAGCTTCATCAAATGGATGTTAAGACTACCTTTCTAAATGGTGATTTATATGAGGATGTGTATATGGATCAACCTGATGGTTTTGTTGAAGATGGTAATGATCATATGGTATGCAAATTGAGAAGATCCATTTATGGATTGAAATAGACTTCCAAGCAATGATATTTGAAATTTGATTATATTGTTAGTTCTCTTGGTTTTAAAGAGAATACTATTGACCAATGCATTTATATGAAGTTTAGTGGGAGTAGATTCATCATGCTTGTTTTATATGTTGATGATGTATTGTTGGCTAATAATGATATTATTTTTCTGAATGAGACTAAGCAGATGTTGACAACACATTTTGATATGAAAGATCTTGGTGATGCCTCTTTTGTATTAGGTATTGAGATCCACCGTGACAGATCTCATGGTATTCTTGGCTTGTCTTAGAAAGCTTATATTGAAAGGATTCTGAATAGATTTAATATGAAATCTTGTAATCCTTATACTGCACCTATTTAAAAGGGTGAAAGACTCTCTAATACCCAGTGTCCTCAAAGTGATAAAGATGTTGCTGAAATGGAGAAAGTCCCATATGCTTTCGCTGTTGGCAGCCTTATGTATGCTCTAGTTTGTACACGTCCTGATATTGCTTTTGTTGCTAGTATACTTGGGAGACACTTGAGCAAACCTGGTGTGACTCATTGGCAGGCTGCAAAACGAGTTATGAGGTATCTACAGGATACCAAAGATTATATGCTCACCTATAGGAGGTCTGATCGCCTTGAGGTGATAGGCTATACTGATTCTGATTATGGTGGTTGTCCAAATGACTACAAGTCCACATCAGGATATATCTTTATGTTAGCAGGAGGAGCTGTTCCTTAGAAGAGTGTTAAACAGACATGGAGGCAGAGTATATAGCTTGTTATGAGGCTATGCGTCAAGCGATATGGTTGAAAAATTTGATTACTGAAATTCTTATTATGAATAGTATTTTCAGGCCTTTTACTATTTATTGTGATAACTCTGCCGTAGTGTGCTTCTCTCAAATTAATAAAAGCTCAAAGCGTTCAAAACATTTTGATACAAAATTCATGTTTGTTAGAGAGAAGATTCAGGAGTTTCAGACTCGTGTCAACCATATTCCTATAGAACTTATAGTTGCAAACCCACTAACCAAAGGTTTAGCTGTTAAAGTTTTTGTTGATCATATGACCCGTATGGGTATAGTGAGATCTTTTGATGTTTTAGGTTAGTGGGAGTTTGTTTTGTAATTTTATTATGACCTCATTTTATTATGTCTCGAGACAATTATATTGTTATTATTATTATCGTTGCCATATAATATTGTTATTGTTATCATCTGCGTAGTTTTGTTTATTCATGATATGACATTTTGTGGAGACATTTTGGACCCAGTCTCATTTTGTTGTTGTGCTGAGATTTAGTTAAACCTCAGAAAGCATCTTGGGCGGATGCTTGGGGCTATTTTGTTAAGAAATGTACTTTGATCACATATTGGCATGCAAATTTTGGATGTGTTTTCCCATTACCCATTTTCCACATTTTGATGGGTTACCGAGATATGAGTATGTTGCATGTATAATATCAGTACTCCTTCGAGTATGATTTTCTGCATTGTTGAGATACTTGTAGTCTCATTTTGGACCAGTTGTTGAGAGTGCTGGCTTGATTTTGACATCATGTTGTGGCCACATATTATTTGATTAATCTGGAGAATTGATTTCTTATTAAAGTGATATAATATGACTTATGTTGTCCAAGTAGGAGAATGTTAGAATTTTTTATTCATGGACTAGCATAAATCATATTGTATTTTGTAGAATCTAGATTAATTAGATTTCAAAATTATTAAAGCATTTTGTTTATCCCAAATTGTGATCAGTATTGTTAATAGGCCTACTGTTGTTAAAGTACTGCTTATATATGTGAGTTTTGTTTTATGAGTCCTGTATATGGGTTTGCCATAGTGGGTAAGTTTAACCCATTTTATTTGTTTTATATATACAGGGAGAGACCCCTATTCCTAACCACTCTAGTGCGTACAATTGTCTCATTGATACTGATACGTGAGCGACTATTGTTGGATAAGAATAGTATCTCTCCCTCATCGTATTTTGTTTTTTAGGGTTTCAACAATGACTTCCTCATCGATGCTATTTCAAGGTAACCCTAAAACCTTTTATATGTATTGATATGTTATAAATCGTTGGAATTAATAGATCCAAAAAATTTCTTTCATGTTAAACTTCAATAATTGACGTGGAAAACCTCCCAGTTGTGAGCTTTAAAACCTACTTCTTTCTAAACATCGTACTAATTCAGAGGGGACCCACATGAACTAAGACTGTGTCTCAAAAACTGGTATCTTAGTCACACTAGCTGATACTAAATTGTTCTCATTCTTGTTTCAGACTATGTTTTTCTTCTAGGAACTGTCATATGTAACACATCAACTGAAACCAACTTTAAAGAATAAGGAAAACATAAAAGAAAATAAAAAGAAAAATAATTCATATTGAATGACATTCAACATAAAATGGTCCAAATGATGACAGCATAATCAACATGATACTCCATCCTAGTAACACCACCTAGCTTTAAGAATTGGAATTACCATCTTAAGTTCCCATGTAATTTGTGAACGTGAAGTGCGCCAACGAAGATAGCATGACACTTATTTGCAACATTACCGCTGAAGAAAACTTCAAATTTTCAGATTCAGTCAAACCAATACACCAGTTATTTATTCCAAAATTCTATTCAAAAGTCTAAGCATATGCATAAATAACATTAAAAAAAAGCCTATATCATGTAATGCTAAGATTCTACAAACAATAACATGCTGCACATCTTTACTACAAAGCATTTCATACCTTCTTCCTCCACTACCACAGTGCTCTTCGTACTGGATTGAATTAAATTTTCAATCTACACAATCTCTTTTTCTATTGTCACAAACCTCTCAGACTTCTAGAGTGCTTACAATCTAACAAATCTGTTGAAAAGGAATTGAAATAAATAAGTAAGCCCATGCATCTTACAAAACAATATATGAGCAGCTTTGAGTTACCAATATTGGTTTTATGGAATAATTATCTGACAAGCTACACGATAAAGGTAGAGACTTCACCAGTCATAAATGGTGGGTAATCATTGTTCTGATATAAAATTCACATTTCTCCACAATTAGAACACTTGTAGTCCAACTTATCAAAATTCAACGTTATTGCTTTGAGAAGTAGAAATATAATCAAAATTTTTACATGCCAAAAACACATAATCAAGAGGAAGAAGGGGTAAAAAAGTTACCTTTGAAGGGTGGATTTGGTGAACCAAGGAACATATGCACCAGCTGGGCGTAGCGTAATGCAATAGCCAATCGAGCACTCAAGTTTTCTCAAATTTACTCACTAATCCAAAACTAGCTTCTAGTGATGCACAAGAGAGGATACATGACCATCGACTTGACGATAAGAGGAAAAAAAGATCGATAATAGACTAGAACAATCAAGACCAAACAAGAAAAGTAATCATGTTATCTAGCATAAACAATTCCAATTTTAAAATCTGAGTGTGAATAGAAGCAATCACAATAACCAACCTACATATGAGGAATCAATCTTGTCAAAGTTTCAATTACAGCACGTCTTATATCTACTACGACATCCACTTTAAACAAACGTATAATATCCCTAATATTGTAAGTAGTATGCTTATAACATATAACTAAGAAAGGCTGCGCCATACTTTTAATTTTAGATATAGAATGTTAAGAGTCCCACATCACCTAACTTAATATTGAATGCGGTTTATATATTTGTTGAGTCACTTCACTTAATGTCAATTAGTTTTAAGTTGGAATCTCACATGGTATCAGAGACAAAATCCCTTATTTGTCGTCTACTTCGTTAGGCTTGTTTCTACCTAATTCGCTAGGCTTGTTTCTGCCTGTTTCGTTCAGGCATATGTGAAGGGGGGGTGTTAAGAGTCCCACATCACCTGCCTTAATATTGGGTGTGATTTAGGTTGAAATCTCACAACCTCGAGTTGTAAGAAGTGCACTGACTCACCTATAAATGCAAGGAGATCATTGAGTGGTAGCAACCAAGAAGATTCGAGAATGCAGCCCCTAATTAATTAGTGTTAAGTTGTACTTGAGACACATATTTTTGGTTTTGATTTTTCTATTATGTTTTTGTTATTCATGTTTCAAGTTGTAGTGATGCACACCACATTTGGTTTTTTTTATTTGAATGGCTTGCCTTTCCTTTGTTACAGGATCTTATATTTTTTTAGTATTTGTTTTAAAGACTTTCCTTTCTCTAAGGAATAGCTAATAGTTTCTTGTAGTTTAGCATTAGTTACGGTGAACCATGCAAGGAGAGTTGAAGGTTCTCTATAAAAGCCATCATTCGTAAACATTCAAGATCATTTCAAGCATTATCTCTTGCAAAAGAGTTTTGGTTTTTTAATTACTTCTCTTTGTATATTTGTTAAGAGTTGAGTGTACACACCGATGAGGAAATACAGTGAGGTATTTGAGTGTACTTGGGATTTGGGTTTGAATAAAGTGAGATCACTCTTTTGTATTCTCCATCATATTTCATTATCAGAATATATGGTTATCACCTTTGCATGTGGACATAGGCTCTAAATTGAATCACATTTGTTCTTACACTTTTGCTTTATTTGCGTTAATTCTATTTTATACCCACCATTTAACAACAAATTGGTATTAGAGTGCTTTAGCGTTCTAAGCAGACCTAGTAAAATATCTCTAGTACAAAATTTAATATTTAGCAATTTGATGGGCACATCAACTTTGGAATGTGGAAGGTCTGTATGATAGCCGTTTTGACATAACAAAATTTGTAGGTTGCAATTTTTGGCAATGACAAGAAGCCTGAAACAATTAAGGACTATGAGTGGAATGAGATTGATGATAAAGCTCTTTTACACATTCAGTTATGCATTACAGATGATGTCTTGCAAGAGGTCCATTCGGAGAAAACAACAATGACACTACGGACCAAGTTGGAGAAATTATACATGACGAAAATGGTGGCCAACAATCTCGGTGTATTGCAACATTTGTACATGCTTCACATGGCTGAGAGGATGTCCATAAGAACTTACATTTTTGTGCTTTTCTCGTCATGCAATTAAAATTTATGGATGAGCCATTCTTTAGTGAGCAACAAGCAATGATGTTGCTTAGCTCTTTACTTCCTTCTATAAGCATTTCATGGAAACTCTCATATATGGGCATGAACGTATTGATATAGATAAGGCTAAATCCCACACTTTTGAGTCATGAAAGGATGGATCATGATAGTGGCAGATGTGATGATCCCATAACTAGCTTGTTTGTCAGAGGGAGATCAAAGGAGATTGGTTTGAGTAGTAGAGGCAACTTTAGATCGAAATCTAGACATCGTAAAGACAGATGTCAATGCTACAAGAAAGAAGGGCATTGGAAAGCAGAATGTCCAAAGCTCAAAGAAAAGACAAATTCAAGTAATGCAACAAGTGTAGCATCCTCCTTAACTAATTAGTCTTAATCATAGTTATAGAAGTTCAATAACACTTATATGAATTACCTGTTAATTCTGGTGACCTTATGAGTTAGTTTGGATATATTGCTATAACACTAAATGTGAAAAATAACTTATAATAGCTTAGAGTTTAGCATAAACTGCATAGGTGATGGAAATAAATATGAAAAATTTATTTCTAGGTCACAAATAAATAGAATGAGATGTGGTAAATTTTGGAGCATTAACTTAGTTAGTTTGACATTTTTAATAACACATGATGAATGTTTAAAAGCCAAATTAAATAGGCAGGTAGCTTAGGAAATTATGAGATTTTGTGGAAATATCAAGTAGAGAATAGAGAGTTTTCTAGAAATGATTACAAGTTAAGGTAGGTACCTGTAAGCTTACTAACTTAATTCATTAGGTTTAACTTAACTTAAGGAAGAGTAATAGAGCTTAAATGATAATTAATAGTGTGTAGAAAGTCATTGAAAAATGACTATAAGGACTAAATGAAGTCCTAGAATTTTTTATAACACCTATGAAGGTTAGAAAATGTATTAATGGAAGATCAAAGTATTACTAAGAGATATAACATTTCTAGTTAACACAAAAAGGATTCAACCTTATCTCTCTAGCTACTCCACCACCCTCTATCTTCTCTTTCTTTGAATTTTCTCTCATTTTCACTCTCTCTCTCTCACACGGCTATCGCAAGGAACAAAGAGAAAAGAGACAAGGGAAAAAGAGGAAAAGAAAGAAAGAAAAGAAAGAAGAAGAAGAGGAAGAAGGAACCAAGGAAAACACGAAGAAAACTAGAATACCATCCACAAGAGAGTTGAGGTAAGGGTTGTTGTGTAAAGGTGTTATGCTTTATCCATCTTGTTTTCTTGGAGTTTGCATGGATGGTTTGCATGAAACTTTCTTATAAAACTCTATGAGGATATGGTTGTATATATATAGGTGTGGTTGATGAGATTTAATCATGAATATGTGTAACACCCTCAATAACATGTTAGATTTATATAAGGTTGCAGAGGTAGCATAATACTTACTTAACATGTCTGTTTAATTTTGTAACAAATGGAGTTAGTTTAGGAACTTTGCTGTAACACAGAAGGTGAAAAATAATTTAAAATGACTCAAATAATGGCATAAGTTGCTTAGTTAAGGGAAACATATATGGACAATTTGTTTTTAAGTCTCAAATGAACTAAGTATGATGTAGTTAAAGTTTGAAGATAAACTAAGTCAATTTGGTATTTTTAAGTATACTGGTTGAGTGTTTTAATACCAAATTGATGAGTCATAGATATGGAAACTTATGTAAATGATGAAATGAGTATTTAGATGAATCTTAGGATTTATTCTAATACCTATGGGAGTTAGGAAACTTGATTTGGTAAGATTAAAGCATTCCTAATCGATATAAAGTTCCAGTTTATGGTCTAAGTGGCCTTAGTCCTATCTTATTACTTGACTTTTGATCCTTCTTTTCTTCACTCACTCACGGCTCTTGGGCAGAAACAGAAATAGAAAACAAAAGAAAGAAGAGAAGAGGAAGAAGAAGAAGGAAGAAGAGGAAAAGAAAAGGAAGGAGAAAAGCAAACCCAAAGCTTGATCATCTTCTACACCAAGTGAGGTAGGGGATTTGTTTCGTAACTCCATCTTTCCCTTTGTTTCAACTTGCTGCATAATGGTTGCTTGTTGAATAGAAATAAGTTTGGTTATTAGTTAAGGTTTTTCATGCTTGATTCTTGTTGTTGAACTTGATGATGACTTGTTTTTAGTATGTTTGATGCCTAGTTATGAGTTAGGACTCGGTTATGTCCATGTTCCTCCATGATCTTGGAAGTTAGAAATTGAGTTTTGATGATTGAATCTTTGCTCATTAAACTATGTTAGATGGGTTAAGTTAGTGTTTGATGATTCTATCATGTTCATAGATCATGTTTAGGATTGAAAATCACTTAGAATCCATTAGTTTGATAAATGAATTGGTTTGGAGAACTAATTATGCAGAAAACCAGTTTTGCAAAATCATTTCTAGTGCTAAGCACCAAAGTTAGGTGCCTAGTCACCCAATGCCCAGAAAAATAGCGGACATATTCTGGGGCGCTGGCACCAGAGTTGGGTGCTTGGGTGCCCAATGCCTAGAGAATTTCTGGCCTGATGCACACCCAAGGTGCCTAAGCGCCAGTAATAGGTGCCTAGGCGCCAAGTCCAGATTTTGATAGGACCTTTATTTTGATGAAACGAAGTTTTCTACTTGCTTGGACCCCAAATACATGCTTTTCAGAGCGAGTTAAGATACTACTAGAGGTATTTTGGTAAGGGAATGACCCTTTGGTATGTATATGAAGTGTATGAACCTTGGTGCAATCAAGAGTTATGGATTGCCCTAGGTAAGTGTCTAGCAACTTAAGCAACTTAATGTTGCATAGATATCACTTAAGATGTGATGATGTGGTGTATTAGATGCATGTATGCTAGGATGAATTGGTAGTATTATTCCTACGTGTGTAGCCTTACATGATGTGCATAATCATTTGGTTAGAGGTAGGGAATTAAATATTCCTAACCATAGTGCCAAGGTTACGAGTATTATGAGGATAAGCTTTCCCTCTCTGCTACAAGATAATACAATAAACCATAGTTCTTAGTAAAACACGTTGGTTCTTAATTGAGCTAAGTATGTATGTATGTATGTATGTATGTATGTATGTATGTATGTATGTATGTATGTATTTATGTATGTTTGTATATTAACTTGGTTTCTTTAGTTACTAAACTTTAACCTTGTTAAGATTTAAACATATCTTATTTAGCATGTGTTAAGATTATGTTTATTATGTTATGCATGACTGGTTTTGGTTTACTTATACTGAGAATTGTTGATTCTCACCCATTGTGTTTCCATGTAAATCTAGGTGAAGGCTCTCTATAATGGCTACCAGTGGTGATTATGGATATATTTATATGTTATTACGTAGTTAGTGATGCTTTTAGTACTGTTTATCTTTATATATGTATGATATATTGAGATATCTGTACTAGGACATTATATTATGGTATCAAAGCAATTCGTCCCATTGAGTCGGGGTATGGACTGATTATGCTTAGATATGTTTTGGAGTTCTTATTAAGAGTTGTGCTTTTCTTGTCTCATATGTGAGATACTTTGATGGAATTGCATGATTGTCTTAGGTTGGAATGTTAGCTACTATTGTACAGTTACATGATATTGAGACTGATTAACTCAATATATATTATTCTGTGTGTACAGGAAACTATGACACCTTATATGGAAGGAATTGTAGATTGCCATTGTGTTGGTATGAGGAAGGTGAGAGAACCATACTAGGTCTTGAGTTAGTCTAACAGACTACAGAGCATATCAAGATGATTAAGGATACATTGGTTACTGCTCAAAGTCAACAAAAGAACTATGCTCACAAGAGAAGGGGACGTCTTAAGTTTGATGAAGGAGAGTGTGTCTTCGTAAAAGTTATTCTTGCAATAGGAATTTGTAGAGTATTGAAAACCTGAAAGTTAAATCATCATTTTCTTAGTCCTTACCAAATTCTAAAGAGAGTAGGACCCATAGCTTACCATATAGCCCTTCCTCCCAGTTTGTCTAACCTTCATGATTTATTCTATGTGTCTCAATTAAGAAAATATAATCCAGATCCTTCAAATATAATAGAACATGAATCTATATAATTAAGAGATGATTTGTCTTATGATATACAACTAGTAAGGATTGTGGACAAAGGGGTCAAAGAGCTTAGAGGTAAGCAAATTCCTCTGGTGAAGGTTATATGAGGTAGCTTTGACACCGAGGAGGCTACTTGGGAGCTGGAGTCCCATATGCAGCAAGGTTACCCATAGTTGTTTGTTCTAGGTAAGAATTTTGGGGTCAAAATTTTAAAAAGGAGGGGAGAAATGTAATACCCTTAATAGTATGTTAGACTTGTATAGGATTACACAGGTAGCGTAATACTTGCTTAACATGCCTGTGTAATTTTGTGACAAATGGGTTAGTTTAGGCACTTTGCTACAACACAGAAGGTGAAAAGTAGCTTAAAATTGCTCAAATAATGGCATAAGTTGCTTAGTTAAGGGAACAAATATGGAGAATTTATTTCTAGGTCACAAATGAACTAAGTATGACGTGGTTAAAGTTTGAAGATAAACTGAGCCAGTTTGGTATTTTTAAGTACATTGGTTGAGTGTTTTAATACCGAATTGATGAGTCATAGATATGAAAACTTGTGTAAATGATGAAATGAGTATTTTGATGAATCTTAGGATTTATTCTAATACCTATGGGAGTTGGGAAACTTGATTTGGTAAGATCAAAGTATTCCTAATAGATATAAAGTTCTAGCGTACGGTATAAGTGGCCTTAGTCCTATCCTATTACGTGACTTTTGATCCTTCTTTTCTCTACTCACTCATGGATCTTTGGGCAAAAATAGAAACATAAAATGAAAGAAAGAAGAGAGAAGAAGAGAAGAGGAAGAAGAATGAAGAAGAGGAAAGGAAGAGGAAGGAGAAAGGCAAGGCCAAAGCTTGATCATCTTCTACACAAAATGAGGTAGGGGATTTGTTTCATAATTCCATCCTTCCTTTTGTTTCAACTTGCTGCATAATGATTGCTTGTTGAATAGAAATGGGTTTGATTATTGGTTATGGTTTTTCATGCTTGATTCTTGTTGTTGAACTTGATGATGACTTGTTTTTAGTATGTTTGATGCCTAGTTGTGAGTTAGGACTTGGTTATATCCATGTTCCTCCATTATGTTGGAAGTTAGATAATGGGTTTTGATTATTGAATATTTGCTCATTAATCTATGTTAGATGGGTTAAGTTAGTTTTCGATGATTCTATCATGTTTATAGATTATGTATAGGATGGAAATCACTTAGAATCCATAAGTTGATGATTAAATTGGTTTGTAGAACCAATTATGCAGAAACTAGTTATGCGAAATAAGTTTTGGCACATTGGCACCTAGGCGCCCAATACCCAAAAAAATGGGGGAAATGTTCTGGGGTGTTGGCGCTTAGGCGCTAGAGCTAAGCACTTGGGCGCCCAATGCCTAGAGAATTTCTAGCCTAATGCACGCCTAGAGCGCCTAATTAGGGTGCTTGAGCGCTAGCCATGGGCGCCTGGGCGCCAAGTCCAGATTTTGATAGGACCTTTATTTTGATGAAATGAAGTTTCCTACTTGCTTGGACTCCTAATATATGTTTTTTAGATTGTGTTAAGATACTACTAGAGGTATTTCGATAAGGGAATGAACCTTTGGTATGTATATGAAATGTATGAACCTTAGTACAACCAAGAGTTATGGATTGTCCTAGGTAAGTGTCTAGCACCTTAAGCAACATATTGTTGCATAAATATCACTTAAGATATGATGATGTGGTGTATTAGATGCATGTATGCTAGGATGAATTGGTAGTATTATTCCTATGTGTGTAGCCTTACCTGATGTGCACAATCATTTGGTCAGAGGTAGGGAATTAAATATTCCTAACCATTGTGCCAAGATTGTGAGTATTATGAGGATGAGCTTTCCCTCTCTACTATAGGATAATATAATAAACCAGAGTTCCTAGTAAAACACCTTGGTTCTTAATTGAGCTAAGTATGTATTTATGTATTAATGTATGTTAACTTGGTTTCTTTAGTTACTAAAGTTTAACCTTGTAAAGATTTAAACATATGTTATTTAGCATGTGTTAAGATTATATTTATTATGCTATGTATGACTGGTTTTGGTATACTTATACTGAGAATTGTTGATTCTCACCCCGTTATGTTGCTATGTAGATCCAGGTAAAGGCTCTCTATATGTTACTTTTTCTTAACTGGAAGGTACATAATGCCTGATGTTGAATCTATTCCGTGGGACTGTAGCAGTAAGTCTTGGGGAGGCTGTAAGTCTAATTTGACGATGTTGCCACAGGTAGTGAAGGATGAGGCATGGTGGTGATCATGGTTAAGAACTGGTAAATAAATGCGGTAGCTAAAGATCATGATATGATATAATAATATTAAAATCTTAATGTATAGTTCAGAAAATAAAACTTAAACTAGACATAAATCAAAGTGTGGAATATAATGAATAATTTTAAGATCTAGTTCAGAGGATAAAATTTGACTTAGATTTTCCTTACAAATCTATGGAACCAAATGAGGGTAATGATATCAGGGGTTAAGATCATGTCTGTTATCTGCTAGTATTATTTCTGTCTCTGTATATTTCCCCTTTATTCTACTTCTTTAAATATGTTGCACTCTCTATCTTTCAAGTTTTCTTTTAAATCTTCTCAATCTTTTTCATTATTGCTTATTGAGCAACAAATTAATCCATTTTCAACAAATAACTTTAATGAAGAAATTTGTTTTGAAAATATAAATCAAGACATGGATGAGTGGAAGATCCCCAGAATCCCAATAAATGAACTTTATAAACCTGAAGAAAGATTCTTCAAAAGTTTTGAATACATTATCAGGGCTGTAGAAAAATAAATTACAATTGAGGGCGAAGATGAAGAATTTCATCCTCTTTGTCAAGAGACCTTAAAAGCTCAAGCCCAGAAATATAACTATCTACATATTGGATATGTGGAGGTGGCTGTCAAACCTTTAATCAAGCAAGGACTAAACGCATCTGTTCTCCTCTGTCTAAGAGACATGAGACATAATCAATTCCATGATTCACTTTTAGGAACTGTAGAAACCAGTCTTGGTCATGGTCCAATCTATTTTAATTGTTATCCTAATAGGATAATTAGTCTAAAAGATAAAAATATTCAAGACACGTTATTCTTAAACATCAAAGTCTATGGCTTAGACATGAAGCCCGAATCAATCCCTTTAGCCTTGATCTATAGGATTCAGTACAAGGTTATGAATTCTTTTCACTAAGGCGCTAAAACTAAAAGACAAGGGAGTAACAATGTTATTCCTCACAGACATTGTAACGCCCCTTTTTGGGAGGGAACGTCACATTGTCAATCACAATGCGGAAATAAAATTATATAAGTTAAGACCCGATTCTTTAGAACACAATATAAATTTACTTGATTATAGACAGGTAATTAAATTGGCGAATATTTTTTTTTGTTACAATAATTAATAAACACAGTGAAGGAACATAAATGGAAATAAAGAGTAAAAAAAAGAGGTAAAGCATACATTGGAATTAACATTGCATATTCATATATATATTTATCAAACTGTTTGGTTACAAAGCTTGGTATACCCAAAAAGCAAAACTATACATGCCCCAAATGGATCATACATATACATCCCTAAGATATCAGAAATATACAGCCCACTACAACAGACATCAGGCCCCCAAAATAAAAACACTAGCAGCCATCAGTAGCTACCAGCAATATCAGTCCCTCAGATGAGGAGGAATCATATCAGAATCCTTTTCAGGATCCTCTGCGAGGTCATCCTCGGCAACCTCCTTGGGGTCTTCCTCATCCTAGGAAACCTCCATAGGAGCCACAGAGCTACGGGACGGGGCTCGAGTTGTGGAATCAAAAGAGTCTTCCTGTGGGGTGTAGTAGCGGTCACCCCACATCTCCCATATGGGTAGATAAAACTCTAGACGCATGTTGATGCAGCAGGTAAAGGTCGGTGGCTCATGACGCCTTCAAGCCAAAGTAATTGACACGTCTCCCAAGTAGACGCAGCACTCAGAGTTAAAGTTGATGTGCCAGTATTTCGACCCTCCAAGGAAAGTCAGCCGCACATTGCCTAGAAATCCGCACATGCGTGCCTCCATGATTCACAATAGATGCTAGTCGCGAGCAGGCCAGAAGCCGGGGAAATTAGGAGCTTCGCCTTCTTTGCCGTCGTCTTCGATGGAACACAATATACAGATGGGAAATAATAGAAAGACAGGGAAGAGGTAAGAAATCCTACCATCATTACCAATTATAGCAATAAGAAACAAAACGGCGCAAAGCACCCACATAGCATTTTTTACAACAATAATGATAATAAACATTAAGTAGCAGTAATAATCAACCAAGCAGTTCCCGACAGTTATATATATCAGTAATACAACAGTTCCAATTATAATAATAATAAATGTCAGATAATTCATGGACCCACTATGCATATGCATACAAAGTCAAAATCCTACTCCATGGAGCTAGACATAAACAATCGGAGAGAAAGATCAGGAGACATGTCTGCAACTCAGCTATCGCGGCCAAAGTGCTATAATTCATCAGTTTATCCACGTGCACATCATGGCACTGTACAGACAGTCTACACTAGATCACGATATAGGACAGTGCCCAGTCAGGATCGTTGGTGCGTTTGCATCGTTCTGCCCCACGGACAGAAGAGCTACAAAATGTCCATTGCAGGGTACCCGCACCCCAATGCCCCCATGGTCAACAATAGACCTACACTAGTCTACTCGCACCCGCACAAATGTGTGTTCAACTCCTAGGCAACTCGGCCTTAACACAGTCCAAACAGACATTTATGATGCATACAGACTCCATGCATAATTGGGTATTATCATCATCACATACTCTTTCACAATACGCCAAAGTAAGCATTAACAAGAATATTGGTCGCTCACATGGACCCACAATATCATAATATTGAAATTAAATATATTAATACATTTTTAAGGTTTATTATGAATTCTTACTTAAAATTAGTCTTTCTTTCAAGGTTCATCTCTAATTGAATTCTCATAATTAATTAAATTTTCTAATGTAATTTATTCTCATACACTTAGGAGGTTATTTTAAGATCTCAAAGTCTCACACTCTCTTGTTCTTGCCCTAATTAAAATTTTCCTAAGTCTTATGAAAATTCCATTCTTGGTTCTTTAAAATTTATAAATCTCAAAGTATAATTAAATTTTCCAATTTACTAATCCTTGCATCCTATTACCATTAATTTAATCACTAGGTGCTAGGTGATAAATTTTAATTTTGGATTCGACGAAGAAAATGCCTCTAGTGTACAAATGTGAGGCTACCTTTCGACGAAAAATAATATGGTAGAATGATGAAAGATGTCATCCATAATGTGATTTGGTGACGAAAATGACTAAGTTACAATTTGACAGAATCAATGTTGATAGGAAAACATTATTTGACAAGAATGACTAAAAGTCAAGTTCTGTCGAATGAAGATCAATTCTGTCGAATGATGCATAAAGCTGTCAAATATGCTAGAAGGTTAGTTCTGTCGAATGATGTATAAAACTGTCGAATGATGTATAAAGCTGTTGAATATACTAGAAGGTCAGTTCTGTCGAATGATGTATAAAGCTGTCGAATATACTAGAAGGTCAGTTCTGTCAAATGATGCATAAAGCTATCGAATATGCTAGAAGGTCAGTTCTGTCGAATGATATATAAAGCTGTCGAATATACTAAAAGATCAGCAGAAATCCTAATTCGACGGATGGGTGTTGACGTTGGAGAAATCTTCTAAGTGTTGAACTGACGAAAGTACTAAATGGTCAGAAATTCTAATTCGACGGATATTGACATTAGATAAGTTTCTCTCGTGTTGAACTGATAAAAGTGCTAAATGGTTAGAAGTTGGTTTTGTCAAAAGTTGGGCAAGGTACTAGTGTCGAATATGTGACATACAACTGTCGTATACGTGTCTAATTTTTTTAGGAGTCAGTTATTTTCATAGTTTACCTATAAATATTAGGATTCACGATGTACAAAGGTTGGATACTTGATTGAAATCCTAAACATCTCACTCAAGCAGATACACGGATACATATCAAATTTTTCTCTTCGTTAATTATATAATGTACACTTGATTAATTATGAATTCCAATTGTTACAATTGTTCACAAAGAACCCCAAATTTTGGGCCTCAAAACTGTGGCCATCCAAGGGAAAATCCAACATCAATTTCTTTCATTTCATGCATTCTAATCCAATCCGATCCAATATATCAATATACATAAACAAACAATCTAATAGCATAAACACATTATAAATAACATGCAAACATACTAATCATGCAAACAAAGAATAACCCTCAATAGGATTTTCTCATAATCAATCACAAACAAGGTTTCTAAATGCTAGCAGAGGTTGAGGAGGAGTGTCTTCCTCTTACCTAAGTGAAGAACAAACAAAGAACTCCCTTGAAGCCCTTTGGATTTTCGGATTTGGTTCCTCCAAGAACGCTAAAATTTCAAACTCATTAGAATAGCACCATTGCTTGAAAAATAAAGCATGGGTGGTCACAAGGAAGACCATAGAAACGAAAATAAGGAAAGGGAAGTAAAGAATCAAGAACTTACCCAAAGAACCCTAAGCTTGAAACTTGAAGAAAATGGTGAAAATGATGGATTTTCAAAGAACCACCAACTAGAAAAGTGTTTAGGAGAGGGAGAGGATTAAGAAAATGGGGTTGGATGAAAATTTTGTGATGGATGAGGGCATTATGGAGTGGTGGCCATGAGCCTTGGTAGAGAGAAAGAGGAGAAAAAACTTGAAAAAGATGAAGGTAGAGAGAGAAAATGCATAGGAAATAAAGGTGGTAGCTTTTGGGTGTTTGAATTTGGTGTAGTATAATTAATTAAGTGAAAAGCACAAATTTCCCCCCATTTGGGTGCTGCTGCCATGACCATGGAGAGAGGAGAGAGGGAGTGATTAGCTTCCTTTGGAAGCTTGGAGGAAATTTCCAAGAAGCTTCCTTGATAAGCTTTGCACAATTCTCAATAAAGTGCATATTAAGCTTGTCTCCTTAATTAAATACACTTGATAGATGATTAATTACACTGTTAGAATTATTTTCCCAGTGAATAAAATTTACAGTTGATGAAAATAATATTTTATTGTTCATCGAATAATTTTATGATACAATGATTTTTTATTTATCAAATAAAACCTCAAAAAATATAAACCTCGCAAACTGTGCCCGACCTTGGGTTTAGTAAGATCCCCCGTTGACAGGTCGATAGTCCAAGGTTTACTAGCCTTAGGGAAAACATTTCGTTATCCCGGCTCCGCTCAGCGCGCACGTAAAATAAGGAATATACTATAATATTTGACATTTTTAAAAAAATCCACAAAAATTCCTAAAAATCACAAATATGGAAAAATGACTATTCATCACAAAACAAATAATTTTTCGGAGCGTTTGACTGACTCTGTTCAGTGCGCACGTAAAATAAGAAATATATTAAAATATTCAATATTTCTGAAAAATTTCACAAAAATTTCCAAAATTTATAAATATTATAAAATGATGGTAAATGATAAAATAAACAATTTTTGGGGTGTTACAGACATAACCAAAGCCAACGAAGTTGTCCCTAAACAAATTCATTGGGAAGATGTTGTCCTCCCGACAAAATGGGTTATAGATGAAGCTACTCCAGCTTTAACTAGAGAATCACCTGAAATTCAGGAGATCACACAACACCAATTAGGTAGAGTTGAATTAACCTTCAACAAAAGAAATTCGTTCAGCTCTTCTAGATCTTTTAGATCTACTTCCTCCAGATTTGAAGATTTTAGATTTGCAGTTTCTAGAAAATCTTTCTTCACCATCCAATCTACTCCATCAACAATTAATCTTTAAGGGCTGGATACATCGTCAACTCTCCCAAGACCTACGTACAAACGTGAAGATGAAGATGAACAAAAATCCATTCAATCTCTAACCTATTCTTCCCTTAATGATGATGTCCATGTTATTTGAGTTCATCATTGATAAGAAAACCCTTATGAAAGACTTTTATTCCGTGTAATGGACTTCGTAAAGGGAATGATTTTTCAAGAATTATAAGGGTTCAAATAGAAAACAAATTCAAGAGAAGTTCTATGAATTTCTCAACAAAGTCAAACAACATGTTTCATTCTTCAATTGGTTTCATGCTTACATGATTAAGAATGAAATCAAATATCCTTGGAGCATTGGTATGATTGAAGATAAATTAGCTAATGTTCTTATTGTCTGGCATTGTAAAGATGGCGAGTTAATCAAATCTGAATTACCTCCCTCCAGTTAATATTTTATTCCAAACTTAAAAGGCAAAGATAACATTCTTGTATTAGCTTCTCCTTTTAAGATGAAAGTAGAAGATGAACTAGTCAATTCCAAAGATATTAAAAGTCTTATGGAACAAAATAATTATACAAACAAATACCTTCAAGTTTTAGGTGAGAAATTAATTAATAAGCCTTTAGGTAAAGCTTCAAATTCAGGAGCTAAAACTGATAAATCAAAACCTCCCAAATCAATAAAGAAACCTCTCTTTAAACTAATCAAAGTAAGCAAACAACTTAAAGAAAGCATAAAACTTTTAAATCCAAAACCATCTAACCATGAACTTATTAATGAATTCATTAAAAGACTAAACTTAGTTGCCCAGATACACCACAAACCTAAGAATAAAAAATAACAAGTAAAACCAAAGATAAAAATCTGATTATTAATACAATTAAACAATCAAATTCACAATCGAGTTATGATTGCCTAGAAACTGAAACCGAAATAAGTTCTATCATCAAGATAAATCTTATAATCAGTCAAACACTTAATTGGAAAAAATCCATCAAAATTTTACTATCAAAGAGCGACAACTCTAGATCAATTGCTTGAAGAAAGAAATCCAAACTTCATAAGCTTTAGTGCAAACAATATCTACGAGTGGAACGTAGATGGTATGATTGAGCATGCCATCCTCAACACTCTTCAGCACATGACCTTGGTGTCAACTGCCTATCAATCTTCCTATGATTGTCCAAAAGAAGTTATTGTCAGAATCCTTGTATCAGGATTTTTTAGCCAACCCAAAGGTTGGTGGGATAATTATATTTCTTCTAACCAAAATATTAAGATTGCAGAAGCAGTCAAAACTGATGCTGATAGTAATTTAATCCTCCGTGATGAGAAGCCAATTCCTGATGCTATGAACACTCTAATCTTCACAATCGCTCAACATTTCATAGAAGATCCATCTTTATGAAAAGATAGATCTGCTAAACTTCTTTCAAACCTAAAATGCAAAACTCTAGCTGACTTTAGGTAGTATAGAGACACCTTCTTGACTAGGGTTTATACCAGAGAGGATAGTCAACAGCTTTTCTAGAAAGAAAAATTTCTAGCTGGTCTTCTGAAGTCCTTAGGAGATAAGGTCAGTGACAAGATTAGAAGTCAATCCCCAAATAGAGAAATTCCATACAAGCAATTGAGTTATGGATAACTCATTGCCTTCATCCAAAAAGTAGCCCTGAAAATCTGTCAGGACGACAAGATTCAAGCCCAACTTGCCAGAGAAAAAGGCTCAAATTAGGCGGGACTTAGGAACGTTTTGCGAACAATTTGGTCTTCCTAGTGCTAGGAAGAAAACAAAACCAAAACCAAGATATGATCGAATCCAAAAAACCAAATATTACAAACATAAAGCAAGCACAAACTAAGAAGATTTAAACAAGAATTTAAGTCCAAACCTCTGATCGATAAAATCAAAGTCCCAAAGAAACCTATAATTTGCTATAATTGTGGCAAACCTAGACACATTAGTAAATATTATAGGTTAAAAAAGAAGATAAAATCTTTAAATCTTGAACCATCTATCGAAGAAGAAATTAATAATTTGTTAGTTGAATCTTCTGAAAAAGAATCTGAAAATGAATTTTTTGAAGATTTAAACAAAATCCAGAATGATGATATATCATATGAAGGAGAATTAGATTCTCCTGAAGTCAATGTTTTAACAAAAGAGAAAGATCTATTGTTCGAAGTTATTAACTCAATTGAAGATCCTCAAGATAGGAAAATCTATTTAGAAAAAATAAAATCTTTAATGGAAGCAAGTTCTTCTAAACCTTTTAAAGAACCAATTATTCAAAACAAATATAATCTTACAGAAACACTTAGAAAACTTTAAAAAAAGGCTTCTAAGAAAACTGTAACAATCCAAGACTTCCAATATGAAATTAATAATCTTAAAATAGAAGTTAAACAACTAAAAGAACAACAAAGCTTGCATCAAATCACAATATCCCAACTCCAGGATATTCAAACTGATTCTTCAGATCCTAAAAAGGGTATAGTTCCAAATAAATAGAGTCAAAAGAGTCAAAAAACTGAAAATCAAGAAGATGAAGTATTTTTTGTACAAATAATTAATCAAAAGAAAATCCAAAAATTCTTTATTAACATAAACATCAAGATTCATGATTTTGTCCTTAATATTGTCGTATTATTCGACACAGGAGCAAATTGAAACTACATCCTAGAAGGATTAATTCCAACAAAATATTTTGAGAAAACTTTCGAACAACTTAGCACAGCTAGCGTTCAAAGTTAAAAATAAAATTCAAACTTTCTTTAGCAATCATTGAATATCAAGGTTTCCAAGTTGGAACTTCCTTCTTATTAGTCAAAAATCTCAAAAATTAAGTGATCTTAGGAACACTGTTCATCAGATCGCTCTTCTCTTTGCAACTCATAGATGAAGGGATTACCACCCAACATCTAGGACAAACAATTATTTTCAAATTTCATAGGAAACCGATTCTAAGAAACATCAACTTAATCCAATATAAACAAAATCAAATTAATTATCTTAAAGAAGAAATTTCTTTTAAGAATATTGATTTCAATCTTAGCCAACCTCAAATCTAGAAAAAGATTCAATCTCTTCTTGAACAGATTCAAGGTTCAATTTGTTCGGATCTTCCTAATGCTTTCTGGGAGAGGAAGAAACATATGGTGGATCTTCTATACGAAAAAGATTTCAATGAAAAACAAATCTACACAAAAGCTAAACTAATTCAGATGAGTCAAGAGCTTGTCCATTATTGTCAGCAAGAGATCAAAGATCTTCTAGCAAAAGGACTCATCAGGAAAAGTAAGAGTCCATGGTCTTTTTCAGCCTTCTATGTCAACACACAAGCTGAAATCGAAAGAGGTACTCCTCGATTGGTCATCAACTACAAATCGCTTAATCAAGCACTCCAGTGGGTTCGATATCCAATTCCAAATAAAAAAGGATCTTCTCAAAGGGCTGCATCTAGCCAAAATATTTTCAAAATTTCATATGAAATCTGAATTTTGGCAAATCCAGATAAAAGAAAGTGATCACTACAGGACAACTTTCACTGTACCTTTTGGGCAATACGAATGGAATGTAATGCCCTTTGGTTTAAAACATGCTCCTTCAGAATTCCATAGGATTATGAACAAAATCTTCAATCCATACTCAAGCTTTACCATTGTCTGTATTAATGATGTGCTAGTCTTTTCTCAATCCATAGACCAACACTTCAAACATATTAATATCTTCATTGGAGTCATTAAAAGAAATGGTCTTACGGTCTCCAAATCAAAGATTAAGATGTTCCAAACTAAAATTAGATTTCTTTGTGATAACATTCACCAAGGAACTATCAATCCAATTAATCGAGTTATTGAGTTTGCAGACAAATTTCTAAACCAAATTATTGACAAAAATCAATTACAAAGATTTCTTGGTTATTTAAATTATGTCATTGACTTCTTCCCTCAGCTAAGTAATCTCATCAAACCACTACATGATCATCTAAAAAAGTGTCATCCTCCTTGGTCAGATACTCATAAAAATATTGTCAAACAGGTGAAATCCCAAGAAAAAGATCTTCCATGCCTTTATCTTCCAAATCCTCAATCGTTTAAAATAGTTGAAATTAATGCCTCTGACATTGGTTACGGTGGCATTCTCAAACAGCATGTCATAGACAAAGAGCATGTCATTGCATATACATCAAAAACTTAGAATCCTGCACAACAAAATTATTCAATTGTGAAAAAAAAAATTAGCAATTATTTTTTGTATTTCTAAATTTCAATATGATTTATTAAACCAAAATTTTTTAGTCAAAATTGATTGCAAATCTGCAAAACATATTTTACAAAAAGGTGTAAAAAATCTTGCTTCAAAATAAACTTTTGTTGAAGAAATGAATGAAGAAGTTGACATCCAAACAATGATTCAAAACCACAAGGGTAAAGCCATTGTAAGAAACTCTCCTAAAAAAGAAACAGTCGTATAACCTCAACCTATTGCTTCGAAGAATCCTCTTAAACCACATTACATACCAAAAGAAAACTTTTGGCCTATGATCCAAATGGAACCAGAATTCTGGGATTCTAACCCAAACAAAGTTCCTCCCAAAATCTTCTAAACAACTTTTGCTTCAAACCATTATCCCCCAACAAAACATGACAATTTTATGAGTTTATACTTGTTGACTCTGACTCTGTCTTTATTAAATAGTACAGGGAACAGTAACCATTCGCAGACCGCTATAGTGAATAGTAGTAAGCAGTAGTCTTCCTCAAGTTGATACAGTGATTCAAATAGTAACTTGACTATTCATCATCTCCAAGATTGATTCTGTTGCAGTCATCTTCATTCTAATAAGGAGATGACGGGGTTATGGATGGAGAAGGAGATCCAGGAGCTTTAGAAGAGGAAGCTATAGGAACCCTGTAAAGATTGAGAATGTCTTCCAAATTTTTTAAAAGACTTTCATTACTTGTTGATGCAGCAATTGCAGTAGCTACATGCGCTTTCTGATTGAGAAATTGGCAGATCATAGGATCAGCTACCTTACGAAATTTGGGATTCTATTGAAACCATAGTTTGATGTTATTAATAGTTGCTTTGGAGGGGTCAAACTCAGCCCACCATTTAGCAAAAGCTTATCTTTTCAAAGTAGGCAGCTGCTTAGAAAAACCATCATGGGTCTTATATTTGTATTACTATGAGAAAATCTCGGCGAGAGAAAGTTTGGAGAAGAAGTGCAAATCTACTGAGAAAGGGTCATAAAAAAGATCAAGCTTCTTCTGAAAATATTGAAATCCTTCTATAACTTCAGTTGGAAAGATCTGTTGGATTGGTCCAAAATAATGCCACCACTGGAGAAACCAATGAGGGAACTTGTATTATACATTCTGTTTGAAGTAGATGAGCCATGAGTGGCGATTGGATAAGTTCTGAAGCCAAAACATGTTGCTTCAAGCTTGGATATGCTCCTAATAGTTATAACCAGCTGGGTCAAAATGTTGAGAAGATTTCTTCAACGAGTTTGGATTTTTGCTAAATTCTGCTAATGTCATCACCTTCAAAATCTGGATGGTTGAATGAGTTAAATACAAATCATCTTTGGGGTCCTTATAATGTTTAATAGAGACAAAGTCAAAGTCAACAAGTATAAACTCATAAAATTGTCATGTTTTGTTGGGGGATAATGGTTTGAAGTGAAAGTTGTTTGAGAAGATTTTGGGAGGAACTTTGTTTGGGTTAGAATCCCAGAATTCTAGTTCCATTTGGATCACAAGACAAAAGTTTTCTTTTGGTATGTAATGTGGTTTAAGAGGATTCTTGGAAGCAATAGGTTGAGGTTGTACGACTATTTCCTTTTGGGGAGAGTTTATTATAATAGTTTTTCCCTTGAGGTTTGAAATCATTGTTTGGATGACAACTTCTTCATTCATTTCTTCAGTGAAGATTTGTTTCCAGGATTTATCTGGGAGTTTGGTTAAGCCTTGATCTTGCAGGGCTAACAGGGTTGTGATAGGCATGACATAGTCTGCTTTTGATTATTTTTTCTAAGTGGATGACTGAGCTTTAACTTGGGTGGATGACCTAGATGGAACGGTAGAAGACCCAGTTTGCTATTGTGATGATTTAGCTAGCTGTGCTAAGTTTTGATAAGCTTTTCCCCTTCCTCTAGAAGAGGATGATTTTGTTGATCTAGGCATGCAGTTATTTTCCCTGTAAATATTGATGGGTAAGGTAGTCAGGTAATGTGTTTGAGGTGCCTTTGATATAATCAATTTCAAAATAAAAAACGCTTAAGATTGCTTGCCATCTAGCAAAAATTTGTGTAGAAGCAAGAGTTTTTACATCCTTTTGTAAAATGTCTTTTGCAGATTTGCAATCAATTCTGACTAAATTTTTTTGGTTTAATAAATTAGATTCAAATTTAGAAATACAAAGAACGATTGCTAAAATTTCTTTTTACACTGTTGAATAATTTTGCTGTGCAGAATTCTAATGTTTTGATGCATATGCAATGACATGCTCTTTGTCTGTGACAAATGTTTGAGAATGCCACCATAACCAATATCAGAAGCATCATTTTCAAGTATTTTAAATGATTGAGGATTTGGAAGATAAAGGCATGAAAGATCCTTTACCTTGGATTTCACTTGTTTGACAATGTTTGTATGAGTGTCCGACCAAGGACGAGGACACTTTTTTAGATGATCATGTAGTGCTTTGATGAGATTACTTAGCTGAGGGAAGAAGTGAACGACATAATTTAAACAAACAAAAAATCTTTGTAGTTGATTTTTGTCAATAATTTGGTTTGGGAACTTGTTTGCAAACTCAATAACTCGATTAATTGGATTGATAGTTCCTTGGTGAATGTTATGACCAAGAAATCTAATTTTAGTTTGGAATATATTAATCTTTGATTAGGAGACTGCAAGACCATTTCTTTTAATCACTCCAATGAAGATATTAATATGTTTGAAGTATTGGTCTATGGATTGAGAAAAGACTAGCACATCATCAATATAGATAATGGTAAAACTTGGGTATGGATTGAAGATTTTGTTCATGATCCTTTGGAATTCTGAAGGAGCATTTTTTAAACCAAAGGGCATTACATTCCGTTCGTATTGCCAAAAGGTACAGTGAAAGCCGTCTTATAGCGATCACTTTCTTTGATTTGGATCTGCTAAAATCCAGATTTCATATCAAATTTTGAAAATATTTTCGCTGAATGCAACCATTTTTAGAATATCCTTTTTATTTGGAATTGGATATCAAATCCACTGGAGTGCTTGATTGAGCAATTTATAGTTGATGACCAGTCGAGGAGTACCTCTTTTGATTTCAGCTTGTGTGTTGACATAGAAGGCTGAAAAAGACCATGGACTCTTACTTTTCCTGATGAATCCTTTTGCTAGAAGATCTTTGATCTCTTGCTGACAATAATGGACAAGTTCTTGACTCATCTGAAGTGGTTTAGCTTTTGTGGGAATTTGTCTTTCATTGAAATCTTTTTTGTAAGGAAGATCCACCATATGTTTCTTCCTCTCCCAAAAAGCATTAAGAAGATCCGAACAAATTGAACCTTGAATCTATTCAAGAAGAGATTGAATCTTTTTCTAGATTTGAGGTTGGCTATGAGTGAAATCAATATTCTTAAAAGAAATTTATTCTTTAAGATAAATAATTTGATTTTATTTATATTGGATTAAGTTGATGTTTCTTAGAATTGGTTTCCTAAGAAATTTGAAAATAATTGTTTGTCCTAGATGTTGGGTGGTAATCCCTTCGTCTGTGATTTGCAAAGGGAAGAGCGATCTGATGAACAATGTTCCTAAGATCATTTCATTTTTGAGATTTTTGACTAATAAGAAGGAAGTTCCAACTTAGAAACCTTGATTTTCAATGATTGCTGAAGAAAGTTTGAATTTGATTTTTAACTTTGAATTGCTAGCTATGCTAAGTTGTTCAGAAGTTTTCTCAAAATATTTTGTTGGAATTAATCCTTCTAAGATGCAGTTTGAATCTGCCCCGGTGTCGAATAATGCTACAGTGTTAAGGACAAAATCATGAATTTTGATGTTTATGTTAATAAAGAATTTTTGGATTTTCATTTGATTGATTATTTGTGTAAAAAATTCTTCATCTTCTTGATTTTCATTCTTCTGACTCTTTTGACTCTGTTTATCTGGAATTGTATCCTTTTCAAGATTTGAAGAATTGGTTTGAATATCCTGAAGTTGGGATACTATGATTTAATGCGAGCTTTGTTGTTCTTCGAGTTGTTTAACTTCTATTTTAAAATTATTAATTTCATATTGGAGGTCTTAGATTGTTACAGTTTTCTTAGAAGCTTTCTTTTCAAGTTTTCTAAGTGTTTCTATAAGATTATATTTGTTTTGAATAATTAGTTCTTTAAAAGGTTTTGAAGAACTTGCTTCCATTAAAGATTTTATTTTTTCTAAATAGATTTTCCTATCTTGAGGATCTTGAATTGAGTTGATAACTTCGAACAAGAGATCTTTCTCTTTTGTTAAAACATTGACTTCAGGAGAATCTGATTCTTCTTCAGATGATATATCATCATTCTAGATTTGGTTTAAATATTCAAAAAATTCCTTTTCAGATTCATCTTTAGATGATTCGACTAACAAATTATTAATTTGTTCTCCAATAGATGGTTTAAGATTTAAATATTTTATCTTCTTTTTTAACCTACAATATTTACTAATGAGTCCAGGTTTACCATAATTATAGCAAATTATAGGTTTCTTTGGGACTTTGATTTTATCGATTGGAGGTTTGGACTTAAATTCTTGTTTAAGTCTTCTTAGTTTGGTGCTCGCTTTATGTTCATAATATTTGGTTATTTGGATTCGATCATATATTGGCTTTGGTTTTGTTTTCTTCCTAGAACAAGGAAGACCAAATTGTTCGCAGAACGTTCCTAAGTCCCGCTTGTGTTGAGCCTTTTCTCTGGCCAAGTTTAGCTTGAATCTTGTCGTCCTAACAGATTGTTAGGGCTACTTTTTGGGTGAAGGTAATGAGTTGTCCATAACTCAATTGTTCATATGGAATTTCTCCATTTGGGGATTGACTTCTGATCTTGTCACGAACCTTATCTCCTAAGGACTTCGGAAGACTAGCTAGAAATTTTTCTTTCCAAAAAGGCTGTTGACTGTCCTCTCTGGTATAAACCCTAGTCAAGAAGGTGTCTTTATACTGATGTATGTGAAACAATATCATGTTTTTTCTTGTTTTGCATGCATTCTTGAGCATTTTAGGCATTTTAGTTTCCCTTTTTGGTTTGTTTTTCCCTTAGTTCGAATAACTGCTGTGTTTTTGGTGTTCTTGTGCAGGATTAATGTTGAATTGGCCTTGGATTGAATGGAATGCTTGCATGTTTGAAGTTGGAGCTTAATGGATAGCAATAAAGGTGCAAGAAAGGCCATTCCAGAGGGATCCACGGCCTGCCCGTGGTTTCTACCACGGCCATGGTTCGAGGGAATCAAGAAAATGAAGAAAACTGAAACAGACTCCAATAATGAATGAGGAACCCGAGAAAATAATATCCAAGCAATAGGCTAAGACAAACAAAGAATCTGAGAAGTAATCAAAATCAAGTCCAATTAGAGGCTAAGTTCTCAGAAATCATGCATCCTCACTGATTGAATTAAGTTCACTCCACTAACCACACTCAGAGTGTTTAAGGGTGAAAACCATACGCTCAAAATCCTTCAAAGAAATTGCACTTCCATATGCTTGATAAGAAACCAAATTTCCACTAATAATCAGCATGCATACAAGAATCAAAAGGTCTTTCAAGGGTTGTAATGGGGCCATGGGAATGATGTTAGGTAAGGTAGAGAAAGGAAGGTATGGCAAAGGGCTAATCAAGATTTTCAATAAACACTAGTAATCCAATAGAACATAAATGAAGTAAAGACAATTTTTTTCAATCTAAAACATAACTCCACATTTCCAAGTATTTTCTTCCTTTCTTTTCTTTCTTCTTTTCCTCCTCTTTTTCAAGCTTTCATCTTATGATTTTCTTTTATTTTCTTTTTTTTTTTCTTTTTTTTTTCATTTGAGAAAGAAAAAGCTCATATAAATATAATTTCCAACACAACTTTCAAACATCTTTTCAATCCAAATTGCTCCATTTAATATTCTAAATGATTGCCAACAATGTATCATCATAGGCGTCAAGAAAAATAATTATGCAATAGGCTCAAAATAGGCAACTAGTAGATGAAAGTGTAACAATTTCAGAAGGCCAGAAAAATACCTAAGATGCCTTAATCACATTCAAGCATGCAACCAAAAATTTCGCCTCAAAATGGTTTCAAATCAAGTCCTAGAGCATAAGATTAATAAGGAATATCACTCAACACAAAGAATGGGAACAAAAATCATATAATGCATAAGTCCCATATAAGCTCAAAACTCACATTTAGAGGTTTAAAAATTCAAAGAGAAGCACAAATTCAGAGAACATATGCTAATTATCAACTATCAAAAGATCACCTCTACTATCAATTGAAACAATGCCTGTAGCCAATCACAAGAATCAACAAATTGGGTTCCAAATCAATACCATCTCAAAATCCTCAAAAGAGAAAGGCACAAGTTCAACAAAAAACCCAAGAGATATGATGGTGTGAAAATGCAACATGAAAATGTAATGCAAAACAAGACATGAAAATGCATGAAACTAATGAAAATGAAAATATGAAAATACAAAAATACCCCCCCAAGCTTAGAACTTACATTGTCCCCAATGTAAAAATCTAAAACAAGAGAATGGATAAAAGAAAAGAACTCACTGCAGTGGTGGGAAAACTTCTAGTGGTCAATCCATGGGCTGGGTGTGGAACTTTCTGACTTCACATTTCACTCGCTTTCTAAATTTAGCTTCAAAAGGGGTCAAACCTAGACAAAATCCATAAGATAAAGATTAATCCAACAAAACAACACACAAAATCAAAAGAAAAAGAAGAAATTAAAAGGAAAAACAAAAACAAAGAAACTTGGGTTGCCTCCCAAGAAGCGCTTGTTTAAAGTCATTAGCTCGACTCTGGTCTAGTTTTTGTGCTTAGGTGATGTCAATGGAGTAGTGCTCAGTCCCCACTCCTTCAAAGTGTTTCACTCTCTGGCTATTTATCATGAAAGGCTTATGACCTTCTTTCTGCACCTCAAGCACACCGTAAGATAAAACTCGAACAATCTCATATGGTCTAGACCATTTCAACCATAACTTACTAGGACAGAAATGTAGAAGCGAGTTATTGACAAGAATTTTATCCCCAAGTTTAAATTCACGCTTCTCGACACACTTGTCACTCTGCTTCTTAGGTCCTTTCTTGCAGGGCTTAGACTCCTCAACTTTGTGGTACCCTTGGGCAAGGTCTTTTCTAGCATAGCATCAGCCACGGATTCCTGAATACCTGAAAGCACAACATTATCCACAACATCAGTAGCATCTATGCGATTACATGAATTTAAGGAATTAGAATTATTTTCAGATTTAAAAACATCAAAAACTACTTCCTCATCATTCAATCACAAAGTCAATTTTCCTTCATGGACATCAATGATCGCCCTTCCAGTGGCAAGGAATGGATGCCCAAGTATGATCGGCATTGTAGCATCAGCTTCCATGTCAAGCACAACAAAATCCACTGGCATGTAAAACTTACGAACCTTAATGGGAACATCCTCCAAGATGTCTATGGGGTACTTGACAGACTGATCCGCCAATTGAAGGGAGATAGTTGTGGGTTTTAGTTCACCCACCTCCAACTTCTTACACACAAAAAGGGGCATAAGACTAACACTAGCCCCCAAGTCACACAGAGCTTTATCAAAATTCGTGTTACCAATCAAACAGGGAATAGAGAAGCTACCTGGATCCTTTAACTTAGGAGGCAATTTATTTTGAATTAAAGCACTACACTCCTCAGTTAAAGCTACTGTCTCATATTCTTCTAGCTTCCTCTTATTAGATAAGATGTCCTTAAGAAACATAGCATATGTAGGCATTTGTTTTAACGCCTCAGTGAAGGGTACATTAATGTACAATTCCTTAAGAACCTCTAAGAACTTTCCAAATTGCCTATCTAACTTGGCCTTAGCAAGTCTTTGAGGGAAAGGAACTGGGGGTACATACTTAAACACTTTCTCATTAGTTTCCTCCTCTTCTAAGGGTTATGCCTTAGTCTCTTTTTCCTCATTCCCCTCATCTTTGTTACTCTCCCCATTACCCTTAAGATCCTCTAACTTCTTTCCACTCCTCAAACTCACAGCCTTATAATGTTCATTGCCTGGGTTGACTTCAGGTTGACCAGGAAACTTACCTTGCTGCCTAAGAGAAGTGCTTGCTTGTTGGGCAATCTGGGTTTCCAACATCTTATTATGAATAGCTAAATTGTCAACCTTAGCTGACAACTCTCTAATGGCCTCAGAAACAACTTGCCCATGGCGCCTAAACTCCTCATTCTGCTTAGACTGGCTCTCAACAAAATTCTTAAGAAGAGACTCAAGTCTAGATTTTTGTACCTGTTGAGATCCAGAAGAGGGTTGAGCACTACCATGCCCAGCTTGATATTGACTATTTCGGTAAGAGAAGTTAGGATGTGACCTCCAATCGGGGTTGTAAGTTTGGGAATACGGATCATTCCGCCCCTTTTGATTGAAGTCATGGAAATTGTGGCATGATTCCACTTGCTCCATCGGTGCACCATGTGAGGATCCTATTTCAACTTGGCATTCAGCACCAATATGTCCCTGTGCTCCACAAATCTCACAAAAATTGTTAGAGGCACCTATGGCATTAACATGAGCTTTCTCAAGCATATCAAAATGTTTATTCAAAGAATCAAACTTTGACATAATTAAATCAACACCATCTACCTCAAACTTACCTCCTGAGAGCTTTCACTGGTTATGGCCTCTTTCATTGGCCCATTGGTGATGATTTGAAGCAACACTCTTAATTATCTCATAAGCCTCTGTGAGCCTCCTATTCATCAGAGCTCCACCAGCTGCGGAGTCAAGAGACACCTTCGAAGAATATTCTAAACCATTGTAGAAGGTGTGGACGATCAACCACTTCTCTAATCCATGGTGTGGGCAAGCTTCCAGTAAAACCTTATATCTATCCCAAGCTTCTGACAGTGACTCGCCATCTTTCTGAACAAAGCTTGTAATTTGGGTCCTTAGGTGAGCAGTCTTGGAAGGTGGAAAGAATTTGTCCAAAAAGGCTTGCTCCAATTAGTCCCAAGTAGTTATCGTCTCAGCCGAAACGGACTTCAACCAAGCTCTAGCTCGATCTCTCAATGATAGAGAAAACAGGTGGAGACGAATAGCATCAACAGAGGCGCCTTCAATCTTGAGGGTCTCACAGAACTCCAAGAACATATCCACATGATCATTAGGATCCTCTGACGGTAATCCTCCAAACTGGTTTTGCCTTATCATAGACAGTAAGGTAGGAGGTATGGTGAAGTGCCTGGCTTCAATGTCTGGCCGAGCAATTCCAGATCGCAAACCCCGAGCATTAGGGGCTGCATACTCTTTTAACGATTTGTTATCCTCAGCTGCTGCCATGACAAGTGGTGGTTTAGATATTTCTCTTACTCTTTGCCTTGGTTGCCTTCTCCTTCTATGTAAAGTTCTTTCAATTTCTGGATCTGCTTCAACAAGAGTCCCAGAACGTCTAGTACTTTGCATAAACCAGAGAAATTACCTATAGAGAGTCAAAGAGAAAACAAGAACGTAATAATATGGTAACAATTAAAAGGTTTAAAATAATTAAATTAAAAATTAAACTGATATTCAAGAAAAACACAATCCCCGGTAACGGTGCCAAAAACTTGATGCGTGACATCTGCAAGTGTACGGTTTCGTCGTCAAGTAATAAAAAGATTGAATCCACAGAGACTGTGTCTATAAATACCAATTAATTAATTAATTCAATTAAATTAAACAAAAGGGAATATGATTGTTGATTAAGAAGAACATAGTAACAAAGCAATTAAATAAAAATCAAAGTGCAGAATTTAGAACAAAAATAGCAAGTTATCAAGAAAGGTATTTAGATTCAAGAAAGCTTCCAAGATTGGGATACCACAATGATACAAGATAAATCCTAATTGGCAACCCTTTTATTAAATCTGAAATTCAATTGAAGGTGAATTACCCTAAATTAGTTAATGTTCTTTCTCAAGATACAAGATCCGTGCCCAATTAAACTAATTCCTACTCTCATGGTAATTGAATTTAAATTGAACCCATTACGCTTTGTGGTAATTCATTGAATCCTCGAAAGGCTAAAACTACTCTTGTGATTTAGACCTTAAGTTTAATTCTTATAGTTCCAACACCTAGGTTCACCTCTCAGTACGTCCCTAAATGCCTATGAGATGCAAATAAGTGGCCAGCAAATTCACATGAATAAAAGTAATAAGAATTGAATCAAAGAATATTCAAGATCAATAAAAGGGGAAACAACGTCAAATAATCATTATCAAAGTATCAAAAGGCATTGCCTAATCCTAGAAACAAAAGAAACTACTCAGATATAGAGAAGAAGAGACAAGAAATCAAACTTAAAAACATCCCAAACCCGTAACAATGGAAGAAGAAGGGAGAAAGATGAAGATCAAGAGCCAAAGCCTCCAATGTGCCTCCTCCAAAACCAAATTAGAACCCCCTAATTGTATTCAGAACATCTATTTATAACCTAGGGTTTTAATTGGCTAAAAAATCTCCAAAAGAAATAAAAAAAAACTTAAAAACTGCTGCGCATTGCGATCCACACTGCCGTGGAATGATCCACGGCCTGGCCATGGAATGATCCATGGCCATGGAATTCTGACAGCAAGATCCACGGCCAGCCAGTGGAATGATCCACGGCCGTGGATCGCAATGCGCAGCAGTTTTTAAGTTTTTATTTTTATTTCTTTTGGGGCCTTTTTAGCCAATTAAAACCCTAGGTTATGAATAGATGTTCTGAATACAATTAGGAGATTCTAATTTGGTTTTGGAGGAGGCACATTGGAGGCTTTGGCTCTTGATCTTCATCTTTCTCCCTTCTTCTTCCATTGTTACAGGTTTGGGATGTTTTTAAGTTTGATTTCTTGTCTCTTCTTCTCTATGTTTGAGTACTTTCTTTTGCTTCTAGGATTGAGCAATGTCCTTTGATACTTTGATAATGATTTATTGACGTTGTTTTCCCTTTTATTGATCTTGAATATTCTTTGATTCAATTCTTATTACTTTTATTCATGTGAATTTGTTGGCCACTTATTTGCATCTCATAGGCATTTAGGGACGTACTGAGAGGTGAACCTAGGTGTTGGAACTATAAGAATTGAACTTAATGTCTAAATCACGAGAGTAGTTTTAGCCTTTTGAGGATTCAATGAATTACCACAAAGCGTAATGGGTTCAATTTAAATTCAATTACCACGAGAGTAGGAATTTATTTAATTAGGCACGGATCTTGTATCTTGAGAAAGAACATTAACTAATTTAGGGTAATTCACCTTTAATTGAATTTCAGATTTAATAAAAGGGTTGTCAATTAGGATTTATCTTGTATCATTGTGGTATCCCAATCTTGGAAGCTTTCTTGAATCTGAATACCTTTCTTGATAACTTGCTATTTTTGTTCTAAATTCTGCACTTTGATTTTTATTTAATTGCTTTGTTACTACGTTCTTCTTAATCAACAATCATATTCCCTTTTGTTTAATTGAATTGAATTAATTAATTAATTGGTATTCATAGACACAGTCCCTGTGGATTCGATCTTTTTATTACTTGACGATGAAACCGTACACTTGCGGATGTCACGCATCATATACCACCTAAAGTCTGCTAGAGTTTTACATTTTAGGTTTGAAAGAAGTTCAGCATATCTATCTTTCTATAAAGATGGATCTCCTATGAAATGTTGAATGATTTTGAAGATTAGAGTGTTGATAGCATTGGGAATTGGCCTCTCGTCGTTGAGGATTAAATTGCTGTCAGTATTAGTTTTGACTGCTTATGCAATCTCAATATTTAGCTTGGCAGAAATATAATTATCCCTCCAACCTTTGAGTTGGCTGAAAAATCCTGATACAAGGATTCCGACAATGACTTCTTCTGGACAATCATAGGAAGTTTGATAGGCAGTTGACACCATGGTCATGTGCTGAAGAGTGTTGAGGATGGTATACTTAGTCTTACAATCTATGTTCCACTCATAGATATTGTTTGCACTAAAACTTCTGAAGTTTGGATTTCTTTCTTCAAGGAATAGGTCTGGAGCTATCGCTCTTTGATAGTAAAGTTTCAATGGATTTTTTCAGTTAAGTGTTTGACTGATTACAGGATTTATCTTGATGACAGAACTTGTTCCGATTTTAGTTTCTAGGCAACAGAACCCGATTGTGAATTTGATTATTTAATTGTATTAACAATTAGATTTTTATCTTTGGTTTTACTTGTTATTTTTGATTCTTAGGTTTTTGGTGCATCTGGGGCAACTAAGTTTAGTCTTTCAATGAATTCATTAATAAGTTCTTAGTTAGATGGTTTTGTATTTAAAAGTTTTATGCTTTTTTAAGTTGTTTGCTTACTTTGAATGTTTCTTTATTGATTTGGGAGGTTTTGATTTATCAGTTTTAGTTCCAGAAGTTGAAGCTTTATCTAATGGCTTATTAATTAATTTCTCACCTAAAACTTGAAGGTATTTGTTTATATAATTATTTTGTTCCATAAGACTTTTAATATATTTAGAATTGACTAGTTCATCTTCTATTTTTGTCTTAAAAGGAGAAGCTAATACTGGATTGTTATCTTTGTCTTTAAGTTTGGAATAAAATACTGACCAAAGGGAGGTAATTCAGATTTGATTAACTCGCCATCTTTACAATGCCAGACAGTAAGAACATTAGCTGATTTATCTTGAATCAAACCAATGCTCTAAGGATATTCGATTTTATTCTTAATCATGTAAGCATGAAACCAATTGAAGAATGGAGCATGTTGTTTGACTTTGTTGAGAAATTCATAGAACTTATTTTCTATTTGACCCCTTATAATTCTTGAAAAACCATTCCCTATATGGAGTCCATTCCGCTGAATAAAAGACTTTCGTAAGGGTTTCCTTATCAATGATGAACTCAGATAACATGGACATCATCATTAAGGGAAGAATAGGTTAGAGATTGAATGTATTTTTGTTCATCTTCGTCTTCACATGGGTACATAAGTCAAGGGAGAGTTGACTGTGTATCCAGCCCTCGAAGATTAATTGTTGATGGAATAGATTGGATGGTGGAGAAAGATTTTCTAGAAACTACAGATCTGAAATCTTCAGATTTGGAGGAAGTAGATCTAAAAGATCTAGAAGACCTAAATGAATTTCTTCTGTTGAAGGTTAATTCAACTCTACCTAATTGGTGTTGTGTGATCTCCTAAATTTTAGGTGATTCTCTGTGTAAAGTTAGAGTAGCTTCATCCATAATCCATTTTGCCGGGAGGACAACATCTTCCCAATGACTTTATTTAGGGACAACTACGTTGGCTTTGGTTATGTCTGTAAGGAATAACATTATTATTCCCTTGTCTTTTGATTTTAGTGCCTTAAGGTGAAAAGAATTCATAACCTTGTATTGAATCCTATACATCAAGGCTAAAGGGATTGATTCAGGCTTCATGTCTAAGCCACAGACTTTGATGTTTAAGAATAACGTGTCTTGAATATTTTTATTTGTTAGACTAACTATCCTATTAGGATAACAATTAAAATAGATTGGACCATGACCAAGACTAGTTTCTATAGTTCCTAAAAGTGAATCATGGAATTGATTATGTCTTATGTCACTTAGGTAAAGGAAAACAAATGCGTTTAGTCCTTCTCTGATTAAAGGTTTGATAGCCACCTGCACATATCCAATATGCAGATAGTTATATTTCTGGGCTTGACCTTTTAAGGTCTCTTGACAAAGAGGATGAAATTCTTCATCTTCGCCCTCAATTGTAATTTGTTTTTCTACAGTCCTGATAATGTATTTAGAACTTTTGAAGAATCTTCCTTCAGGTTTATAAAGTTTGTTTATTGGGATTCTAGGGATCTCCCAGTCATCCATGTCTTGATTTATATTTTCAAAACAAATTTCTTTATTAAAGATATTTGTTGAACATGGATTAATTTGTTGTTCAGTAAGCGATGATGAAGTAGATTGAGAAGATTTAAAAGAAAACTTGGAAGATAGAGAGCATAATATATTTGAAGAAATAGAATAAATAGGAAATATATAGAGATAGAAATAATACTAGTAGATAACAGATATGATCTTAACCCCTGATATCTTTACCCTCATCTGGTTCCATAGATTTGTAAGGAAATCAAAGTCGAATTTTATCCTCTGAACTAGATCTTAAAATTATTCATTATGTTCCACACTTTGATTATGTCTAGTTTAAGTTTTATCTTCTAAACTATACATTGAGATTTTAATATTACTATATCATATCATGATCTTTAGCCACCGCGTTTATTTACCTGTTCTTAACCATGGTCACCACCATGCCTCATCCTTCACTACTTGTGGCAACATCGTCAAATTAGACTTACAGCCTCCCCAGGACTTACTGCTACAGTCCCACAGAATAGATTCAACATCAGACATTATGTACCTTCCAGTTAAGGAAAAGTAACATATAGATGCATACTATCCAGATCTAGATATAATGGCAATATTAACACATTATTATACAGCACAATAAGATAATAAATAATTTAGATAAAATCAAAAGTAGAATAACAACATTAATATCTAGTTCAATAAAACAATGAATAACTTAGATCCGACCATACATTCCTACTTCCCTATCAGGTTCTGATACTAGAGCGTATGAGTAGATGATCATGGGAAAAGGTAGAAGAGCAGGATGAAAGAAAGTAGGATAGCAGATAGACTGCTTTAGATGATATGCAGATGCAGTGCAATAAAATAAATAAAGAAAAGAAAAGTGAAAACCAGAGAAGTTGCTTGCCACTTTTTTACTCCAGTGAAGGAGAAGGGATTAAAAAAGATTGATTTATTAAAGATTGAAGAAAAGATTATAGAGGGAGACGGGAGAGTTTCTCACACTAACCTCTCTCAAAGAAAAGAGTGAAAATTTTTGAATGCGTAACATCATGGGTAGACACTCCTTAAAAAGACTAGAAAATTACTATTATAATAGTAGACGCTACAGTTTACCATTATAGTGAACAGTAACCATTCGTAGACCGCTATAGTGAACAATAGTAAACAGTAGTCTTTCGTAGGTTGATATAGTGATTCAAACAGTAACTTGACTATTGATCATCTCCAAGATTGATTCTGTAGCAGTCATCTTCATTCTACTCAGGAGATGATAGGGTTATGGGTAGAGAAGGAGATCCAGGTGCTTTAGATGAGGAAGCTATGGGAACCTTGTAAAGATTGAGAATGTCTTGCAAATTTTTTAAAAGACTTTCATTACTTGTTGATGCAACAAGTGCAACAGCTACATGAGCCTTCTGATTGAGAAATTGGCAGGTCATAGGATCAGCTATTAATAGCAATATATTTTATTCATTTAATAATCATTTTATTGGGCTTCTAAAGGTTCAATTGGGCTAAATTAAGTTGGTTTTGTCATATTTTATGATATTGAGCTTAATTGGATCATTGATGGAATTATTGCATGAATTGACCTTAATTTGTCTATTTGGCAGCATTCAGTAAATTGGCTATAATCTGAGTTACAAATATTTGATTGATGTGATAAGACAATTTTCTACAACTTTCATGAAGACTTCAAGAGCATAATCACACGTTTGGATAATTTAAATTGAAGTGGAAGCAAGATCCAGAATGCTGATCCTAACAGCTTGACCTCTGCGCACTCATCAGCCTATTTCTTGAGCTATAAGAGTCAATTGACACCAAACTAAGCCCAAATGAAATCTAAGACCCAAATCTACAACTTTCATGAAGAACACAAGAGTAGATTCGGGTGTCTAGTGGGTTAGATTAGGATTAGAAGTCAAAACACAAGTGCTATTACTAGAACCTGAACAATGTGCACAGATTTGGCTATAAGTTAGGCTATAGGAGTTAATTTGGATTAAAGCTGGTGGCATTAAAAATCTAAGACAAAACCATTCAACTCTTATGAAGACCATTTTTGAAGATGATGACGTTATGACAGAGTGATAGTCATGTGAAGACAATTGAATTGGTTGGTGCAAGTGGAAAGACAAGCATGACAATAATTTTTCATCATCGTCCACTTAACCACCCATCATCCACCCACTCATTAAACAAATCCATTGTCATCTTCCACTCATCCACCCTTCATCCATCCACTCATTAAACAACTCTATTGTTATTTTTCACTCATCCACCCACTCATTAAACAACTCTATTGTTATTTTTCACTCATCTACCCACTCATCCAACCACTCATTAAACAAGTCTATTGTCATTTTGAACTTTTCATGTTCTATAAAAAGCTACCATTAGTTGCTCATTAAAATCATCTTGGTTTAGAGATCAAAGTCATTTCCTTATATTAGTTGTTTCTCTTGTTGTAGTTTTCTGTTGTCCTAAATTGAAGTTATGTTCATCATCTTGTTCTTCTCTCTTTCTTTCTTCTTGTTCAAGGGTAACTAATTCTAATTTTACTTGGGTGAAAGTATGAAGCTTTTGATAATGAAATAAGGTTAGACTAATCTATTTCTTGTGCTTGAATGTTATATTATCAAATGGTCATTATATTTGTTGTATTTTATTTCCAATTAATTTAGAAACCCTCCTTGTAAAGTGAAGATCTTGATTTGTTGTAGACAAGAGATTGACACAATGAATGCTTGAACTCATTTACAAGTGTTGGCGTCAGTGTATAATTAAAGGAATAATAATATAACTAATATAACTTTTAAAGAACTTTGAATGTTGTATACTCCAATTAGAACTTCTGTTATGCGTGGATTCTAATTGAGTTATACAAGAATTAATCTTGTCCTTAATTTATTTATCAAGAGTGAATCTCCTAACCCAAGTGATTCCCTTTTTTTTTTTTAATTTGTGAACAAATTTCATCACTTTTATTTTTGTGACAAATCTTTTCCTTACCTCAAAGAATTTTTCTTCATCAATTCCATGTGGATCGACCTCGAACTCCTGAGAATTTATTACTTGAGGCAACCTACACTTAGGTTTGCAACACATCATTCATGTCAAGTTTTTGGCACCATTGCCGAAGACTTGATTTGAAGAACAAGTTTACTGAGGTTTTCTTTCTTTAAGTAAACTTCACCATTTGATATATTCTTTCCCTACTCTTTTAATTTTCTAGTTGTATCATATTTGATGGCTGGTTTACCGCTTACTTGTTAATATTTTTGTTATCATGGCAGGTTTACCGCCTACTTGTTAATATATTTTTATTATGGAAGGTTGAGCTTTTTATATATTTTTATTTTTTTTCCTATTTTAAGTCACTTATTTATGCTTAATTGGTATCGTGATTCAAATTCTGGTCATTGGTTAAAACTAATCTTGGTATTTGATATATTGATCTGTTTGAATCACAATCACACACTTGACAAGACACAACTATGCAGTAGCCGTCAAAGAGGCACAAACCCTAAAGTGGTGTGAGCGCAACTAGGTTTAAAGATTAAGAATTCTCTTCAACCTTTCCACCTATCTACAAATGATGTTTGTCGTATTCTTCCATTTGTTTTCTTTTTTTCCTATGTGTAACTAAGTTCCCCTCATTAGGGGGACGGTGGATCTTGTTCTTTGACGATGTGAATTAATTTATGTGTTTAATTTAAGTTTCTATTTTATGATCTATGTGTTTATCTCTATTTTTAATGTTTTCCTAAATTTGATCAATTTGGGAATGGTTTCTTAGGTTTATGTATGATTTAGAAAAATTTGCATGAACTTAATTGCTAGGAATAGATGTTGTGGGTTGTATAATCCTTCTTTTAATTCCCTTATTTATTATAAAGCCTTCTTTAGTTGGGATTATGCTAAGGGATTAGTTAATTCTAAATAATATGAAAAGGATTGATATACTAAGGAATTGGATATTAATTAAAATTGGGAAATGATCTTAAATCATGAAATAAAACTTAATTAAATTAATATTTTAATTTGCATTAGAAAAAGTTCAAGTAAAGTTTGAACCCTAACACTTTCTCATCATCGTTTTTCAACCTTTGTTTAATTGCTTTGGTTTACTTTATTTTATTATAATTATTTAGTTTTTATTATTACTTTTGTCAAACTCTCATTTTTCTGTAGCTTAGACGGTGTTTAATTAACAAAATTAGCAATTGGCATTATAATCCTTATAGGATGATACTCTTTTCACTACTTTATTACTTTTACGATTTAGTGCACTTACTGATTTTCAAAACAAGTTTTTGTTAAACCTAGGTTGATAAGGTGGATTTTGTTGCTGTAAGAATTCAACATCACAATAAAAGACAAGAAAGGAGACAAAAATGTTGCTGTAAATAATTTGTTTAGACTTACAACAAGCTCACCTTTTGATATCACATCTATCAATGATTCTTTTCCTGATAAATTTTTATTTTCTGTCAATTTCATGCTTTGGTTTGCTAACATAGTCAATTTTCTTGTAACAGGAAAGATGCCGCCTCAATGGACGCACCAAGACAGAAGGAAGTTTTTGACTGAGGTTAAAAAATTTTATTGGGATGACCCATATTTATTCAAATATTATCCTGATCAAATCATTCGGAGATGTGTACCTGACAATAAGTAGGTAATGTTATTAAATTTTGTCACTCAGAAGCATGTGGAGATCATTTTTCTTCAAAGAATACAACTTTAAAAGTCTTGCAGTGTGGATTTTATTGGCCTACTTTATTTAAAGGTAGCTATATATTTTGTAAAAGTTATGAACACTGTCAAAAATTGGGTTCCATTTCAAAGCAAAACATGATACCTCTGAACCCTATCCTTGTCATTGAAATTTTTGATTGTTTGGGAATTGATTTCATGAGCCCATTTCCACTATCATTTGGATTTGTGTATATTTTAGTTGCAGTTGATTATGTCTCAAAATGGATTGAGGGGATTCTATGTCGACACAATGATTATAAATTTGTTCTTAAAATTTTTAAAAGAAAATGTCTTAAGTTGATTTGGAATCTCTTGAGCTATCATCAGTGATGGGGGAATACATTTTTTCAATAAACCATTTGAATCCTTAATGAAAAAATATGGCATTACCCACAAAATTGCCATCCTTTATCACCCTCAAACAAGTGGACAAGTAAAATTAGCAAATAGGGAGATTAAACAAATTTTGAAAAAAATGGTTAACCCAAATGGTAAGGTTGGTCTTTAAGACTAAATGATGCACTTTGGGCCTACTGCACTACTTTCAAAACATCTTTAGGCATGCCACCCTATCAGTTAGTATATGAAAAACCTTGTTACTTGCCTGTAGAACTTGAGCATAAAGCATTTTGGGCCATTAAAGTTTTCAACTTAAGCCTTGATGATGCTTGCAAGGTACACAAATTGTAATTAAATGAACTTGAGGAATTAAGAAATGATGCATATGAAAACTCAAAGATTTATAAAGTTAGAGTAAAAGCTTTTCATGACAAATCAATTTTGAGGAAATCTTTTGACATTAGTCAAAAGTTCTTCTTTATAATTCTCGTCTTCACATATTCCCTGAAAAATTGAGATCTAGGTGGAGTGGCCTTTTTGTTGTCAAACATGTGTATCCTCATGGGGCTATAGACATTGAGAACCCCAGGAATGGTAATGTGTTTAAGGTCAATGAACGAAGACTCCAACCATTTCTAGAAACCTAAGTTGTTGAGGTAGAATCCATCTCTCTTTCTAATCTTTGTTATGAGAAGAATTTATTTTAATTTTGTTGCTTTCTTTTTATAGTTCTTTGTGACACCGGTTAAGTGACAGATAACAGTACTCCATGGCTCTCAAGTAAGTTTTTTTTCCAGTTTCCCATAATAACTGATTCCTTCTCCTTTAAAATGGATGTCATTCTCTTGAATTTAAGAAAGCATTTTCCTTCTCTTCCTCAAAATGCTCTAACAAAAATCTACGAAGCTAGTGTGAAAGATTGAGAATGTTAATGCACAAGGGCGTCCCAAAAGATATATGCTAGATAATCGAAGCAAAGATCCATTTAGCAGGTGAATTTTCAAATTTATTTACCTCATACATGCCAGGTCTTAGTAAGAGTTCGTATTCTAAAAGAAGAAGAGTGAAAAAAATACAAGTTTTTCATAAATGTGGGCGATGGAATTGTAATAAGCAATGCCATTCTTTGGGGATGGTTTCTGCAAATCGAGAAAATAAAATATACTTTATTAAGAATGGACTAATTAAGGAGTCATTAGATGATATCTTATTAACAGTTGAGACACATTCTTGTGGAGTTATGCAGTGTAAACTTCTTAATTTTTGGAATCTCTTCAGGGACGAACATAAACATTACAGTATTGGGAATCTGATTCTAAAAGATACCGTTTGCCAATTTCTAAGAAAATTGGATAGGAAGCTTATCCTTGACTCATAGAAGGCATTTAAGCCGTTACTAGACATAAAACTAGAGGAAGATGTGAGACACAATCACAACAACATGTATGTTATTATCTTGTTCATCTCAAAAAAAAGGGGGGGAGGGTGAAACTTTGGTTGTACTTGGTCTTTAATTAGATCAGGAGCCCCAAGTGGATGCCTATACAATCATAGACTTAGGAGAAGACCTTCGCACGTCGATTTGTAAATAAGGTTCACATGCTATGCTCTATAAAGAGCCACATGCTACATTCCCAGTTCTTGGAACCTAGTCTCTGTAGTGTTGTTGGACCGAAAGAGGAGTCCCGTCTTTGTTGTGAAATATAAATAGCTACTGAGCATTATCTTGTACTTAACTATATGAGCTCTGATGCGCCAGGTCATGCTGAAGGTGTCGAGCACTCACGAATGCCAGATTTTGTGCTCTAATGAGTATACGACTTCCTAGGATGGAACTCTATCCTAGGCAAAGTTCTGAAGCCATGCCTTGTGAGGATGGACTACACTCATAATGCACAGTATAAAGATATGCCATAACAATTATACTACTGACATACAGTATAAAGATATGTAATCTTTGTTGAATAAATGGGCATGAGAGCCTAGCCTCAAGTTTTGGACTGGTTCCAACTCTCGTTTTCTTTCAAAAAATAAAAATAAAAATAAAAAAAGAAAAAAAAAGAAAAAAATGTGTTTCTTAATTTCAAATTTTTCTAACAATAGCCAACCTACCCATATAGGTGCTATCATTACATTTTCCATTCTTTTCCTTATTTAAGCACTCTATTTTCTTCATTTTCATCCAACTCATAATCATTCAAAGGGAGGTGAGTGTAGAAATGGAGGGAGCTTCTATTCGTTGATTTACAAATATCTGTGTATTTTGTAAAGTTTTGGGAATGATATAGAGTTTGTAGAAGCACCAAGCACTCTTGGTCGAGCGCTTGCTGCGAGGAAAATTCGTGTAGTATATGGGGGAGGTAGCATTGGGTTAATGGGGGTTGTATCAATCACTACACATCTAGGAGGCAGTTCGGTTTTAGGTATCATTCCTATAGCTTAAAATCAGAGGAACATCACTAGCAAGATAATTGGGGAGGAACTACAAGTATCAACTATGCATGGACGAATAGCTAAAAAGCTTGACAATTCTGATGCATTCATTGCCTTACCAAGTGGCTATAGTACTTCGACAGAAGTTTTTTCAGATTGTCTCTTAGGCCTAACTAAACATCCACCATAAACCCATAGGTTTGTTGAATGTTAATAATTTCTTTGATGGTTTGTTATCTTTTTTTGACCATGCTGTGGAATAGAACTTTATCACACCATCGGCAAGACGACTCGTTGTCTCTGCTTTCACTATCGATGAGTTAATTGATAAATTACAAGCTTTTATTTATGATAACTAAGAGTATCAACTATGTATGGACGAATGGCTAAAATGCTTGACAATTTTGATGCATTCATTACCTTACCAAGCGACTATGGTACTTTGACAGAAGTTTTTCAGATTGTCTATTGGGCCCAATTGAACATCCACCATAAACCCATAGGTTTGTTGAATGTTAATAATTTCTTTGATGGTTTGTTATTTTTTCTTGACCATACTGTGGAACATAACTTTATCACACCTTCGGCAAGACGACTCATTATCTTTGCTTCCACTATCGATGAGTTAATTGATAAATTACAAGCTTTTATTTATGAAACTAACCCAATAATAGCTCAGATAGATTGGTCAGAATGAAGCAGCAAGGAATGTGAGTTTGATCTGACACTCCATCTATAACTTCCCTTTACCTTTGGTTTTATTCATTGTACTTTGTTTATGTTTAAATTTGTGTCAGGTTTCTCTTTTCAATAATTACCACAACAGGTAATATCTCCTTTCCTTTACTCATCTGTATTTAGACATTGGGGACAATATTGTAATTTGGTTTGGGGGAAGGATAGTTGACACACAAAAAAAATTGGGGAAGTATGTTTATTAATATGATTATCAGTAATTTATTAACAGCAAAACCAGTTAAGTATGGCAGGGTAAGGAGTAAATTCTACTCTTGAAGTAATTTTGCTCTTAAGACGCATCTTAAGTATGGCAGAGGAAGGAGCAAATTTTGCTTTTGAAGTAATTTTACTCTTGAGACACATCTAAATTAGGGAAGTAACTATTTTGTGTTGAAGTAGCAAATCAAATTCAGGGAACATAGCATGACTGAATAAATTGTCTTCTTTCTTAAAATTCATATGCTTGGTTATGGATGTTAAATTGGTGGATTAATAATGATAGATGTATGTCTTGTGAGATTTTGAGCCCGATGATAAATGGATTGAACATTTGTACCATTCTCTTATTTCTTGTGTGATTTTCACTCATGGAATTGTTACTCTAAAACTTGCTTTGACTCTATTTGAGGCTACATTTTCACATGCATACATAAACATAATTGAAATATTTTTTTTCAAATAGCTACTTTAACCAAATAGCCAACCTTGTATATTTTCCCTTGTTTAACCCCTTTAAGCTTATTTGACCATTCCTTATTTTTAGCTCATTACATGCCTTAAAAAAACATGTTCTTACCCAATCTTAGGAAATAAGAGAGCATTGACATTGGATGAGTTCTTGAACAAGTGGGGGTATATGTGCAAAATGGTTGATGAAAAAGGAAAGAGTAGCCATCTTCAAAAAAAAAAAAAAAACAAAGTGTAAAGAAAGGTTAACAAGGTAAAAAAAGGGAAGCGAAAAGAATATGTAAAGCGAATTTGCATTAGGTAAAGTTGGGATGAACTTTCATTCTTTTTATTTGAACTCAACCCTAATGCTCATTTATTCTTTTTAGTATTTAACCTGTCATATCCATATTACCCCCTCCTTTACCTTGATCCCATTACAACCTTGAATAAAGTCATCTTGATTTGTGTGTGCATGTGTTTTGAGTAGTGAAAAAGTAGAAGATAAGCAAGCTTATGGTAGTGCAATTTTTCATGCATTTAATTGAGTGAAATACCTACTTTTCAAACACATGAGGGATTGAGAGTGAATCTTGTGAGGATCTATCATTCTTGACTCATGCTTTTCATTTGAAGCTTCCTTGTGTGTTGATTTGAGATGTGAAGTAACGCTACCTCATAAATGTTTTGATCCCTTGAATCTTTAGTTTCTCTTCTTGTTTATAAACTTTTGTATTCTTGAATATCATTGGAAATTGAATCTTTTAGAATTTTTAGCTTTTGAGTTTGTGTTATTTTTCCTTGATCCCAAGCTTCGGTCTTATGTGTTTTGCCCAGGAGTCCAAAAGCTAAGTGTGGGAGAATTTGATAGTAATATATTTTATTCATTTAATAATCCTTTCACTAGGCTTCTTAAGATTCAATTGGGCTTAATTAAGATGATTTTGTCACATTTTATGATATTGTGCTTAATTGGATCATTGAAGGAATTATTGCATGAATTGACCTTAATTTATCTATTTGACAGCGTTTAGTAAATTAGCTATAATCTGAGTTGAAAATATTTGATTGATGTGATTATGGTCTTGTAGGAAATCTAAGACAATTTTATACAACTTTCATGAATACCTCAAGAGCATAATCACACGTTTGGATAATTTAAATTGAAGTGGAAGCAAGATCCAGAATGCTGATCTTGACAGCTTGACCTCTGCGCACTCATCAGCCTATTTCTTGAGCTATAGGAGTTCAATTGACACCAACCTAAATCCAAATGAAAGCTAAGACCCAAATCTACAACTTTCATGAAGAATACAAGAGTAGATTCGGATGTCTAGTAGGTCAGATTAGGATTGGAATTAAGAACACATGTGCCATTGCTGGAACCTGAATAATGTGTACAAATTGGGCTATAAGTGGGGCTGTAGAAGTTGGATTGGCTGAAAGTAGTGGCGTTAGAAAGCTAAGACAAAACCCTTCAGCTCTTATGAAGACCACTTTTCAAGATGATGACATTATGACAGAGTTATAGTCATATGAAGACAGTTGAATTAGTTAGTGTAAGTGGAAAGACAAGCATGACAATAATTTTCCATCATCTTCCACTCAAGCACCCATCATCCACCCACTCATTAAAAAACTGTATTGTCATTTTCCACTCAACCACCCATCATCCACCCACTCATTAAACAACTCTATTGTCATTTTACACTTATCCACCCACTCATCAAACCGCTCATTAAACAAGTCTATTGTTATTTTTTACTTTTCATGCTCTATAAAAAGCTATCATTGGTTGCTCATTAAAATCCTATTGGTTTAGAGATCAAGATCATTTCCTTGTATTAGTTGTTTCTCTTGTTGTAGTTTTCTTTTGTTCTAAATTGAAGTTATGTTCATCATCTTCTTTTTCTCTCTTTCTTTCTTCTTGTTCATGGGTAACTAATTTTTATTTTGCTTGGGTAAAAGGATGAAGCTTTTGGTAATGAAATAAGGTTAGATTAATCTATTTCTTATGCTTGAATGTTGTATTATCAAGTGATCATTATATTTATTGTATTTTGTTTCCAATAAATTTAGAAACCCTCATTATAAAGTGGAGATCTTGATTTGTTGTAGATAAGAGATTGACACAATGAATGCTTGAACCCATTTACAAGTGTTGGCGTTAGAAACCCTTATTGTAAAGTGGAGATCTTGATTTGTTGTAGACAAGAGATTGGCACAATGAACGCTTGAACCCATAATATAACTAATATAACTTTTAAAGAACTTTGAATGTTGTATTCTCTGATTGGAACCTCCGTTATGCGTGGATTCTAATTGAGTTATAAAAGAGTTAATGTTGTCTTTAATTTATATACTAAGAGTGGATCTCCTAACCCAAGTAATTCCCTTTTTTTTATTTGTGAACAATTTTTATCACCTTTATTTTTGTGACAAATTTTTCCTTACCTCAGAATTTTTCTTCATCAATTCCTTGTGGATTGACCTCAGACTCCCGAGAATTTATTACTTGAGACAACCTACACTTGGGTTTGCAACACATCATTCATGTCAGCTACCTTAAGAAATTTAGGATTCTATTGAAACCATAGTTTGATGTTGTCAATAGTTGCTCTGGAGGTGTCAAACTCAGCTCACCATTTAACAAATTCTTGTCTTTTCAAAGCAGGCAGCAGACTAGAAAAACCATCATGGGTCTTGTATTTGTACTGTCATAAGAAAATCTAGGCGAGAGAAAGTTTGGAGAAAAAGTGTAGATCTACTGGGAAAGGGTCATCAGAAAGATCAAGCTTCTTTTAAAAATATTAAAATCCTTCCATAACTTTAGTCGAAAAGATCTGTTGGATTAGTTCAAAATAATGCCACCACTGGAGGAACCATTGAGGGAACTTGTATTGTACATTCTGTTTGAAGTAAATGAGCCATGAGTGGCGATTGGATAAGTTCTGAAGCCAAAACGTGTTGCTCCATGGTTGGATGTAGTCCCAATAGTTATAACCAATTAGGTCAAAATGTTAATAAAAGTTTTTCAACGAGTTTGGATTTTTGCCAAATTCTGCTGGTGTCATCACCTTCAAAATCTAGATGGTTGAATGAGTTAAATATAACTTATCTTTGGGGTCCCTATACTGTTTAATAGAGATAGAGTCAGAGTCAACAAATATAAACTCATAAAATTATCGTGTTTTGTTGGGGGATAATGGTTTGAAGTGAAAGTTGTTTGGGAATATTTTAGGAGGAACTTTGTTTGGGTTAGAATCCCAGAATTCTGGTTCCATTAGGATCACAGGCCAAAAGTTTTCTTTTGGTATGTAATGTGGTTTAAGAGGATTCTTGGAAGCAATAGGTTGAGGTTGTATGACTATTTCCTTTTGTGGAGAGTTTATTACAATGGCTTTGCCCTTGAGGTTTTGAATCATTGTTTGGATGTCAACTTCTTCAGTGAAGATTTGTTTCTAGGATTTATCTGGGAGTTTGGTTAAGCCTTGATCTTGCAGGGCTAACAGGGTTGTGATAGGCATGGCATAGTCTGCTTTCATTTATTTTCTCTGAGTGGTTGACTCAGCTTTAACTTGGGTGGATGACCCAGATGGAAGGGTAGAAGACCTAGTTTGCTTTTGTGATGATTCAGGTGGCTGTGCTAGGATTTGATAAGCTTTTCCCCTTTCTCTAGAAGAGGATGATTTTGTTGATCTAGGCATGCAGTTATTTTCCCTGTAAATATTCACGGGTAAGGTAGTCAGGTATCGTGTTTGAGGTGCTTTTGATATAATCAATTTCAAAATAAAAAATACTTAAGATTGCTTGCCATCTTGCAAAAATTTGTTTTGAAGCAAACTTTTTTACATCCTTTTATAAAATAACTTTTGCAGATTTGTAATCAAATCTGACAAAAAATTATTGGTTTAATAAATCTAATTGAAATTTAGAAATCCAAAGAACGATTGCTAAAATTTCTTTTTTCACAGTTGAATAATTTTCCTGTGCAGGATTCCAACATTTTGATGCATATGCAATAACATGCTCTTTGTCTGCGACAAGCTGTTTGAGAATTCCACCATAACCAATGTCAGAGGCATTAATTTCAACTATTTTAAATAATTGAGGATTTGGAAGATAAAGGCATGGAAGATCCTTTACCTGGGATTTCACCTGTTTGACAATGTTTGTATGAGTGTTTGACCAAGGCGGAGGACACTTTTTTAGACGATCATGTAGTGGTTTGATTAGATTACTTAGCTGAGGGAAGAAGTCAATGACATAATTTAAACAACCAAGAAATCTTTGTAATTGATTTTTATCAATAACTTGGTTTGGAAATTTGTCTGCAAACTTAATAACTCGATTAATTGGATTGATAGTTCCTTGGTGAATGTTATGACCAAGAAATCTAATTTTAGTTTAGGATAGATTAATCTTTGATTTAGAGACTGCAAGACCATTTCTTTTAATGACTCCAATAAAGATATTCATATGTTTGAAGTGTTGGTCTATGGATTGAGAAAAGACTAGCACATCATCAATATAGATAATGGTAAAGCTTGAGTATGGATTGAAGATTTCATTTATAATCCTCTGGAATTCCAAAAGAGCATTTTTTAAACCAAAAGGCATTACATTCTATTCGTATAGCCCAAAAGTTACAGTGAAAGTCATCTTGTAGTGATCACTTTCTTTGATTTGGATCTGCCAAAATCCAGATTTCATATCAAATTTTGAAAATATTTTGGCTGAATGCAGCCGTTTGAGAAGATCCTTTTTATTTGGAATTGGATACCCAATCCACCGGAGTGCTCGATTAAGCGGTTTGTAGTTAATGATCAATCGAGGAGTACCTCGTTCGATTTCAGCTTGTTTGTTGACATAGAAGGCTGAACAAGATCATAGACTCTTACTTTTCCTGATGAGTCCTTTTGCTAGAAGATGTTTGATCTTTTACTGATAATAATGGACAAGTTCTTGACTTATCAGAATTGGTCTAACTTTTGTGGGGATTTGTCTTTCATTGAAAACTTTTTTGTGAGGAAGATCCACCATATGTTTCTTCTTCTCCTAGAAAGCATTAGGAAGATCCGAACAAATTGAACCTTGAATCTGTTCAAGAAGAGATTAAATCTTTTTCTGGATTTGAGGTTGGCTAAGATTGAAATCAATATTCTTAAAAGAAATTTCTTCTTTAAGATAATTAATTTGATTTTGTTTATATTGGATTAAGTTGATGTTTCTTAGAATCGGTTTCCTAAGAAATTTAAAAATAATTGTTTGTCCTAGATGTTGGGTGGTAATCCCTTCATCTATGATTTGTAAAGGGAAGAGCAATATGATGAATGGTGTTCCTAAGATCACTTCATTTTTGTGATTTTTGACTAATAAGAAGGAAGTTCCAACTTGGAAACCTTGATTTTCAATGATTGCTGAAGAAAGTTTCAATTTGATTTTTAACTTTGAACCACTAGCTATGCTAAGTTGTTCAGAAGTTTTCTCAAAATATTTTGTTGGAATTAATCCTTCTAAGATGCAGTTTGAATCTGCCCTGGTGCCGAATAATGCAACAGTATAAGGACAAAATCATGAATTTTGATGTTTATGTTAATAAAGAATTTTTGGATTTTCGTTTGATTGATTATTTGTGCAAAAAATTCTTCATCTTCTTGATTTTTAGTCTTCTGACTCTTTTGACTCTATTTATCTAGAACTGTATCCTTTTCAATATCTGAAGAATCAGTTTGAATATCTTGAAGTTGGGATATTATGATTTGATGCAAGCTTTGTTGTTCTTTGAGTTATTTAACTTCTATTTTAAATTATTAATTTCATATTGGAGCTCTTTGATTGTTATAGTTTTCTTAGAAGCCTTCTTTTCAAGTTTTCTAAGTGTTTTTGTAAGATTATATTTGTTTTGAATAATTAGTTTTTTAAGAGGTTTAGAAGAACTTGCTTCCATTAAAGATTTTATTTTTTCTAAATAGATTTTCCTATCTTGAGGATCTTCAATTGAGTTAATAAGTTTGAACAAGAGATCTTCCTCTTTTGTTAAAACATTGACTTTAGGAGAATCTGATTCTCCTTCAGATGATATATCATCATTCTGGATTTAGTTTAAATCTTCAAAAAATTCCTATTCAGATTCTTCTTTAGATGATTCAACTAACAAATTATAAATTTGTTCTTCGATAGATGGTTCAAGATTTAAAGATTTTATCTTCTTTTCTAACCTACAATATTTACTGATGTGTCCAAGCTTGCCACAATTATAGCAAATTATAGGTTTCTTTGGGACTTTGATATTATCGATTGGAGGTTTGGACATAAATTCTTGTTTAAGTATTCTTGGTTTGGTGTTTGCTTTATGTTTGTAATATTTGGTTTTTTGGATTTGATCAGATCTTGGTTTTGGTTTTGTTTTCTTCCTAGTACAAGGAAGACTAAATTAATTGCAAAACATTCCTAAGTCTCGCCTGGTTTGAGCCTTTTGTCTAGCATGTTAGGCTTGAATCTTGTCATCCTGATAGATTTTAAAGGTTACTTTTTGGATGACGACAATGAGTTGTCCATAACTCAATTCCTCGTATAGAATTTCTCCATTTGGGGATTGACTTCTGATCTTGTCACAGACTTTATCTCCTAAGGACTTCGAAAGACTAGCTAGAAATTTTATCTTTGGTTTTGCTTGTTTTTTATTCTTGGGTTTGTGGTGTATCTAGGGCAACTAAGTTTAGTGTAACATCCCGATTTTTTTGTTTTCCTTGAAATAAATACGTTTTATAATATTTATGAGTTTTTGTGAATTTTTGAAATTTTTAATTATTTTTAATATTTTAATAATATTTTGATTATTTTAATATTATTTTGATTATTTTAATATTATTTTTGAAATATATGTTTGAATTTAGTTTTTTCGAAAATATATGAATTTTATAATTTTTATGATTTTTAAAAATTTTTGTGAAATTTTCTGAGTTTGTTATTATTTTAATATTATTTTAAGCTGTATATATGTTTGAGGCGGGTCCAAAAAAATAAAAAATTTTCCTGAATCAGAAAGTTCCGGACTGTCAAGGAGGGATCGAGGGATCTTACTAAACTTGAAACTGGGAACAGTTGACAGGAATTTTCTATATCTGAGTTTTCTATTACCCATTGTGTGATAATAGCAGTAGCTATTGTCCATTAGGTGATATCTGTCAGAAAATATCTTGAGCAAGCTTAGAGGGGAAGCCTTTGGATCTCTACCCTTGATCTAACCAATGGTGGTGATGAGTCCAACTTAGTGGCTTGGACTTTCCAAGAACTAATAAGAATTTAGTCTTCCTTGATGAACCAATTAGAAGGCTAGTCAACAAAGATGGCTTCTCCTTATTGTATGCCACGAATAAGCAAGATTTTGTGAGACAAAATATTACAATTCAATTCTTATCATCTTTTATAAATTGAACAAAGTAAGACAAGTCAATATTAGTGACTTCTCTTCATGTATTCCTACAGTTATGCATGCCTTTAGGAAGGCAATTTCTACACTTGAATTCATTTCTATTCTTATCATCTTTCTAACAATTCACAAAGAAGTAAATTGAGATATTTCATCCTTTCTTCTAATGATTCCTACGGTCAAACTTTATTAGAGAGCTTTGGATATTTTCTTTTAATTGATAATTATCTTCTCATGTTTATCCAAATGAAACTAAATATTTAGGGAATTAAATTTAGTTAGTCTTTATGATTAGTAAATTATAATTATAAGAAGACTAATAACCTTAACTAATTACTTTTAGTTTCTGTAAATGATAATTATATTTAAATAATAGTTTGTTAAAGATTTATATTTTGTTAGATATTTCTATTTTTTTTCCTATCTAAGAAAGCTAAAGGCTATTGTGAACTAGCTATCTCTTATTTCTCTCCTAAAGTTCCACGGCCAACTTGGCTTTCTAGCCAAATCTTGAACCATCTAAATGACCAAATGATAACTCCTACATGACCTAGTCCATGTGAAAGCCATGTAAGGCTATGTGAGTAGAAATTTTATCTTGTTAAGTTTCCTATCCATGCATTGCACGGCCATGCACTTGGATATTAGGAAATTTCATTTCATTTCCTATCATTTTTGTAGCTTAACCGTCCTCTCCATTCTCTTTCATTCAAAGAAAACCAAAGAACTATATTCTCTTTCTCTAGTGAAGCTCACAGCCTCCATCACCAAAGCCATCATCTACATTTCTATAATTTCATCTAACCTTACTTTCTAAACCCAAATATCATTCTAAACACTTTTCCTTTAGTGAGTTTTGTCTAAATCTCTCTCTAAGTGCTTCAAAAATCAAGCTTTGATTTCCTACATCAAAGGTAATTTCTTGAATTTTTTATTCTAAGTTGGATTTCTAATTTTCTAGACCATGATTGATCCATGGTTTGTTGTTTTCAAGCTTTGTTTATGACTTTTAGATTTGTTTAAGATTGCTTTGGATTTTTCTTGGTGTCACACGAATTCAAGAGGAAGGAGAGGCTTGAAGTTTGTTGTCTTCCTTAAGTTAAGAGGGAGATTAACCTCATCGGCCACATGTGGTGGTGAGGAAATGGATTATTTATGGTGAAAAATCCATAAGGATTTATTCACTTGATTATCTATGCTTTCTTTGTTTGTGTTTGATAAGTCTTTGGTTTTGAGAATATGCTTGCATGTGCGTTTAATATGCTTATAGCTTTGATAGTATACTTGTCTATATGAATTTGAAAGCATGATGATACATATGTAATTTAGGATGTGAATCACATCAAGGAAATGTGTATGAAGGTTCCAAAGAACCTATGAGGCATTCGGCCTCCACACCACAAAAGGGGATCAAGGATCCTAAATTGTTTTCCTAATCAAGGATTAATTGGCTTTGTGACAAATAACTAAATCAAGAGTTTTTATAAAGAATAAATGATAGAAAGCAAATAAAGAATGAATTATGAAACATATATATATGAATTTCGACCAAGATGCCAAAATTAATAAATTAGATCCAAACTTATTTTGTTAAGTGTAGATTTAGGTGTTTTATATGGTAAGAAATTGATTTACTAGACTTTGAACTTAAAATTAAAGTAATATACTTTTTAGAATTAAATTAGCATAATTAAGTTATATAGTAAAATAAATATTGATACTTGAAATTTACTGACGTATAGCTCACCCTATGGGTTTTGAAGCGCGTTAGGAAATTTTGAGCTATAATATCCCAAGTAAACTAAAGAAACACAATTTTTGGGAAACAATAGAAATAGTGATTTTTAGAGGGACTATATTGAAAATATTCTTTTAAAAATGGACTATTTTAGAAATATTATTTAAAGAGGGACTATTATGTAAATATTACTTTATAGAAGGATTATTATGCAAATAATGAAAATAAAGTCAATTTTTAGTATTAATAGAGAAAAATCTTATTTTGGACTTAAAATATGTTAGAATTACTTTACTCAATTGAAAATACGTAAAAAAACTCTTACATGATTTAAAAATAGTAATTTTTAGCTACGCGATTGAGAAAATATTTTAAAATCTTTACGCGATTTAGAAAACTTTGGAAAATCTTTACGTGATTTAAAAACATAACAAAAGTGTTACGCGATTGTGAAAATGCAATAATATTACTATGCGATTGAAAGAAACAGCAAGTTTTCAATAGGGCCAACGTATTGAACTAAGTAATTTGTGAAACTGAAGTATTGGACCTAAGTGGATCTTTGGTATTATGTAGTTGTATGGGCGGTTACAGAATATCATAAATACTAATAATATTAGACAATTGCTTGTGCGGTTGCGTTAATATCATTGGGAACAGTACAACGATACTTTCTTTCGATTAAAGAAGCTTTTCAGCATTATACTGTGATATCGCCATGTGACGGTGTGTAAATAAGAAATACTGTGTGATCAATGACAGTATATGATTGAATCATTTATCATGCATAGAAAAGCATAATCGCTTGATTTGTCGTGGCATTTTATGCCTAAGGAGTGGACGAGAACTTACTGGATAGTAGGAGGGATCTTGGGGAAGTCAGGGCACGGTGATTCACTCATTGACATTGAGTCAATTGACATTGAGTCATATATATATATAAACCCCTGGCCGTGAACACCGATTGCAACGCATTGACATCCCGACAAACACTATTACTTTTCATTATCCAGTATAGACTGTCTTTTTAGGGGGGACAGATCTTCTAGGCATTCATCTCTGAATTTGAGTAAACTCCATGGAGTAGGAACTGGTTGCATTTAGCATATGCATAGTCAGCATTTACACTGTTGTGATATAATATTATTGAGGTGTGATATTATAGTGATATTATCTTTATTCCTGATATTATGCTACAAGTGAATTGGATTATTTAGTTGTTAACTATCATGAACATATTTGCTGATTAAATAGATTGTATGCTGTATTGTATTGAGATGTCTATCATTTCTTTGCTGCCATATTGGTATGTGATGTAGGGGATCTCACCGCTTTGCTATTTTGTTCTGTTTGTTTCTATTCTATGTTTACAATGGTGAAGACTATGATGGCGGCAAGGAGGGGTCAACTAAGTTTCTTTAGACTATAGTTTCTTGAAGGCACTACTGCTTGGCTTGTCCATTGGGACATAGGGCACATAGAGTATTGTGGTGACATTACTCTATCAGTAAGTAGGACTCGCCATGGGATCGTTACTTTATTTTATACGGTTGCTTATGTAGAGGTTATTTTTCCTATTAGGGAGTTGTGCAATGAATTTCACTATACTCCTAGAGAGAACTTCGATATATCTTTGGGTCGAATTTCTATCCGTCGAGACATTCCCAGCTAGGGAATTTGTCTTCTGTCAAGGGCTCATGTCTTAGGTGTTATGTTTTTGGGTATGTAAAGATAATGAATGTATAGTTGTTGTAAACTCTATTTATATGAAAAGTATGTTATTCAGTTGTTACATTTTGAGTTACTTTAATTTGATTAATTGATGTTTTCTGTGAGAAAGAAATTTTGAAACCTGTATTTAAATAAGATTAAATATTTTATAACTTGGGAAATTAATTAATTATATGGAGTTGGTATGAATGTGACACCCTTCGGAGGGGGTGTTACATTAGTTGGTATGAGAGCCCAAGTTAGAGTCTTTTGGGTTTGTGGGTAGGTTTGTCTTGATTATGCTGTGTGTTTCTCTGACATCGAACACAGAGATATATTGTTTGGTTCTGAAAGAAGACAATGTTGATTTAAATGGTTACGTTTGGTTTCTTTGTGTTTTGATTTATTTGTCTTTGAAGAAAGACAATGGATTGCGGTAGACATAAGCAATTGGACGCAAGATGTGATGATGATCGTATAGTCGCAGCTAGAAGTGTGATGCAAAAGATGTCTGACTTAGCAGTACAACAGAGTCAGAAGATCGCTCAACAATAGGAACTAATAGCTAAACTTCAAAGCTTGTTAGGGTTGGAGCAGTCACTGGATGCAAGAAGCTGTAACTTTGAACCTTTGATAATCCAAAAAGGAAGGAAATGTAAGGTTAACCGATTTCAGCAAAAGTCGTATACAAGATCACCAGGGAAACAACAACGAATAAATAGAGGAAGTAATAGTGGCAACGAATTTGGTCAAACTGAGGCACCGCCAATGAAGTGTTGGAAGTGTGGAAAGAGCCATATGACGAGATTGCACGATCAAGGGTATAATTTGTTTTAGATACGAAAAACCTGGTTATGTCTCGAAGGACTGTGATCAACTGAAGACGGAATCTTCTGTTACTAATAAACCTGCGACAAGATCTCAAGTAGGAGAAGGAGTTAATATAAAGAGTGGAATGGGAATGTTCAAATACAAAGACTTAACAAAAAAGGAAGCTGTATTGTAGAGAGTAATCTTAAAACTGTGCTATATAACTTGTAAGGTAACCCATTCTCTTATAGTCTGTGACTATGTGAACCTTTTGGGGTTATCAGTGTTTTTGTTTTCTTTTATAGTGCTACTTCAACTTCTAAACTTGTTATCATTACTCAGCCTGTTTAAAACTATCTTATTATTACTTGAGATTAGAACTTTTCTATTGATTTGGTTTGTCTATTTTTTTTTACAAATAGACTAAGTAAGTCGATTTGAGTTATCCATGTCTTTATTATCATTTGATCTGAGTATTTCTACTCTTTTTGTTAAACTTGTTGTTTATCCTCAAGTTTTCTAAATTTACCCTGTTTCTGTTAAAGGTCAAATCTTTTCTATTGATTTGATTTGCTTATCTAAAATCACATCTTTTGAGAGCTTGACTTTACAAATGGATTGGTTATTTTCCAACCATATCCTACTATATTATTTCAATGAAACTTTAGTGTTTCCTTGAACTGAGATTTTTTTATTTGAATCTAGAAATTGAATCCAGAAAGTTCATTTCTAAATTTATTAGACCATGTTCATTTTGAAATCTATTAGATCATCTCAAATTCCTTGTTGGATAAATCGATTCTCTTATCCTGCATCTTGTAATGTTGGACATAATGCATGAAAACATGAACATCCATAAATCTACCGAATAGCCTTATCACTTTTCTTTCTAACATTCATTGTGGCTTCCATGTATCTCAATTGAAACTATATTCTTGATTCAACCCATATCATGGTATCAAATACAGTACAATTAGAAGAGAACTTGATCTATGAGACATTTTCTATTAAGATTAAAGATAGGCAAGTGAAGCAACTTACCTTGATAAAGAAAATCTAGAACAGTGTGACGAGAGATACAACATGGAAACTAGAAGATCAAATGAAGAAAGCCATTATCTCCAAGATCGATTTATGTTCTGATTATCATTAAATTTATGTGAAAGAAGAAAATGTTCCAAGGCAGATTTGTCGTTGTCCTTGTTGGTGATATCTTGATCTATTCTCGAAGTCCGAAGGAGCATGCTGAACATCTAGATGCAGTTCTTCAAATTTATGAAGTAGAAGAAGTTATACGTGAAGCTGGTCAAGCGCAAATTTTGATTTAAGGAATGACAGTGATGTATGTTTCAAGACAGGGAAAGCGCATGAGAAGAATTATCCAATTCACGTTTAAGATTATGCGATGGTTGTTTTACGTTGAAGATCTAAAGATGTTTCTTTTCTATAATGTCTACGGGGATCACATGAGCTTGGAGTACTTGTTCAATCAGGAAGAGTTTGACACGAGAAAGATACGATAGTTAGAATTTTTGGAAGGGCGAATATTATGGCGAATGCCTTAAGTAGAATGGGTACTTAGTGTATTTGTTACGATAATTAAGGAGAATGAATGATTAGATCAATTCAAGATTATGTGATTGTCTATGAATCTGTTTGACTACGATTAATATTCGAATAATCAAAAGGAGGAAATCCAAAAAAAGTAAGGGAATCAACTGAAATGACGTAACTAGAAATGCTACGTGGAAGCTGGTAGACCAGATAAAGACGTAATATCCATTGTGTTTTTCTATATGTAAGAGAAATTTTGAGTACGAAATTATTTTTTAGAGGGGGAGAGTTGTAACATCCCAATTTTTCGTTTTCCTTGAAATAAATACGTTTTATAATATTTATGAGTTTTTGTGAATTTTTGAAAATTTTTAATTATTTTTAATATTTTAATATTATTTTTGAAATATATGTCCGAATTTAGTTTTTTTTTTAAATATATGAATTTTATAATTTTTATAATTTTGAGAATTTTTTGAAATTTTTTGAGTTTGTTATTATTTTAATATTATTTTAAGCTGTATGTGTGTTTGAGGCGGACTCGGACAAATAAAATTTTTTCCTAAACCAGAAAGTTCCGGACTGTTAAGGCGAGATCGGGGGATTTTACTAAACCCAAAACCGGGAACAGTAGACAGGGATTTTCTATATCTGAGTTTTCTATTACCCATTGTGTGATAATAGCAGTAGCTATTGTCCATTGGATAATATCTGTCAGAAAATATCTTGAGCAAGCTGAGAGGGGAAGCCTTTGGATCTTCACCCTTGATCTAACCAATGGTGGTGATGACTCCAACTTAGTGGCTTGGACTTTCCAAGAACCAATAGGAATTTAGTCTTCCTTGATGAACCAATTAGAAGGCTAGTCAACAAAGACGGCTTCTCCTTATTGTATCCCACAGCTAAGCAAGATTTTGTGAGACAAAATATTACAATTCAATTCCTATCATCTTTTATTAATTGAACAAAGTAAGACAAGTCAATATTGGTGGCTTTTCTTCATGTATTCCTACGGCTATGCATGCCTTTAGGAAGGCAATTTCTACACTTGAATTCATTTATATTCTTATCATCTTTCTAACAATTCACAAAGAAGTAAATTGAGATATTTCATCCTTTCTTCTAATGATTCCTACGATCAAACTTTATTAGAGAACTTTGGATATTTTCTTTTAATTGATAATTATCTTCTTATGTTTATCCAAATGAAACTAGATATTTAGGGAATTAAATTTAGTTAGTCTTTATGATTAGTAAATTATAATTATAAGAAGACTAATAACCTTAACTAATTACTTTTAGTTTCTGTAAATGATAATTAGATTTAAATAATAGTTTGTTAAAGATTTATATTTTGTTAGATATTTCTATTTTTTTCCTATCTAAGAAAGCTAAAGGCTATTGTGAACTAGCTATCTCTTATTTCTCTCCTAAAGTTCCATGGCCAACTTGGCTTTCTAGCCAATTCTTGAACCATCTAAATGACTAAATGATGACTCCTACATGACCCAGTCCATGTGAAAGCCATGTGAAGCTATGTGAGTAGAAATTTTATCTTGTTAAGTTTCCTTTCCATGCATTGCACGACCATGGACTTGGATATTAGGCAATTTCATTTCATTTCCTATCATTTTTACAGCTTAACCGTCCTCTCCATTCTCTCTCATCCAAAGAAAACCAAAGAACTCTATTCTCTTTCTCTAGTGAAGCTCACGGCCTCCATCACCAAAACCATCATCTACACTTCTATAATTTCATCTAACCTTACTTTCTGAACCCAAACATCATTCTAAACACTTTTACTTTGGTGAGTTTTGTCTAAATCTCTCTCTAAGTGCTTCAAAAATCAAGCTTTGATTTCCTACATCAAAGGTAATTTCTTGAATTTTTTATTCTAAGTTGGATTTCTAATTTTCTAGACCATGATTGATCCATGGTTTGTTGTTTTCAAGCCTTGTTTATGACTTTTAGATTTGTTTAAGATTGCTTAGGATTTTTCTTGGTGCCACACAAATTCAAGAGGAAGGAGATGCTTGAAGTTTGTTGTCTTCCTTAAGGTAAGAGGGAGATTAACCTCATCAACCACATGTGGTGGTGAGAAAATGGATTATTTGTGGTGAAAAATCCATAAAGATTTATTCACTGGTTATCTATGCTTTCTTTGTTTGTGTTTGATAAGTCTTTGGTTTTGAGAATATGCTTGCATGTGCGTTTAATATGCTTATAGCTTTGATAGTATACTTGTCTATATGAATTTGAAAGCTTGATGATACTTGTGTAATTTAGGATGTGAATCACATGAAGGAAATGTGTATGAAGGTTCCAAAGAACCTATGAGGCATTCGGCCTCCACACCACAAAAGGGGATCAAGGATCCTAAATTGTTTTCCTAATCAAGGATTAATTGGCTTTGTGACAAATAATTAAATCAAGAGTTTTTATAAAGAATAAATGATAGAAAGAAAATAAAGAATGAATTATGAAACATATATATATATGAATTTCGGCCAAGATGCCAAAATTAATAAATTAGATCCAAACTTATTTTGTTAAGTGTAGATTTAGGTGTTTTATATGGTAAGAAATTGATTTACTAGACTTTGAACTTAAAATTAAAGTAATATACTTTTTAGAATTAAATTGGCATAATTAAGTTATATAGTAAAATAAATATTGATACTTGAAATTTACTGACATATAGCTCACCCTATAGGTTTTGAAGCACGTTAGGAAATTTTGAGCTGTAATATCCCAAGTAAACTAAAGAAATACAATTTTCTAGAAAATAGTAGAAATAGTGATTTTTAGAGGGACTATATTGAAAATATTCTTTAAAATTTGACTATTTTAGAAATATTATTTAAAGAGGGACTATTATGTAAATATTACTTTATAGAAGGATTATTATGCAAATATTGAAAATAAAGTAAATTTTTTGTATTAATAGAGAAAAATCTTATTTTGGACTTAAAATATGTTAGAATTACTTTACGCAATTAAAAATACGTAGAAAAACTCTTACGCAATTTTAAAAATAGTAATTTTTAGCTACGCGATTGAGAAAATGTTTTAAAATCTTTACGTGATTCAGGAAACATTGGAAAATCTTTATATGATTTTAAAACGTAACAGAAGTGTAACACGATTGTGAAAATGCGATAATATTACTACGCCATTGAAAGAGACAGCGAGTGTTGCTGTAGGGCCAACATATTGAACTAAGTAATTTGTGAAACTGAAGTATTGGACCCTAGTGGATCTTTGGTATTATGTAGTTGTATGGGCGGTTACATAATATCATAGATACTAATGGTATTAGACAATTGTATGGGCGGTTGCGTTAATATCATTGGGAACAGTACAACGGTACTTTGTTTTGATTAAAGATGCTTTTGAGCATTATACTGTGATACCGCCATGTGGCGGCATGTAAATAAGATATACTGTGTGATCAATGACAGTATATGATTGAATCATTTATCATGCATAGAAAAGTGTAATCGCTTGATTTATCGTGGCGTTTTATGCCAAAGGAGTGGATGAGAACTTACAGGATAGTGGGAGGGATCTTGGGGACATCAGGGCGCAGTGATTCACTTATTGACATTGAGTCAATTGACATTGAGTCATATATATGTATATAAACCCCTGGCCGTGAACACCGATTGCAACGCACTGACATCCCAACAAACACTATTGATTTTCATTATCCAGTATAGACTGGCTTTTTAGGGGGGACAGATCTTCTGGGCATTCATATTTGAATTTGAGTAAACTCCATGGAGTAGGAACTGGTTGCATTGAGCATATGCATAGTCAACATTTACACTGTTGTGATATAATATTATTGAGGTGTGATATTATAGCGATATTATCTTTATTCCTGATATTATGCTGCAAGTTTATTGGATTATTTAGTTGTTAACTATCATGAACATATTTGTTGATTAAATAGATTGTATGTTGTATTGTATTGAGATGTCTGTCGTTTCTTTACTGCCATATTGGTATGCGATGTAGGGGATCTCACCTCTTTGCTATTTTTTTCTGTTTGTTTCTATTTTATGTTTACAATGGTGAAGACTATGATGGCGGCAAGGAGGGGTCAACTAAGCTTCTTTAGACTATAGTTTCTTGAAGGCGCTACTGCTTGACGTGTCCATTGGGACACAAGGAACATAGAGTATTGTGGTGACATTACTCTATCAGTAAGTAGGACTCGCCATGGGATCATTACTTCATTTTATACGGTTGCTTATGTAGAGGTTATTTTTCCTATTAGGGAATTGTGCAATGAATTTGGTGTGTGAAATCCGCAAGTGTACGGTTTCGTCATCAAGTAATAAAAAGATCGAATCCACAGGGACTGTGTCTATGAATATCAATTAATTAATTAATTCAATTAAATTAAACAAAAGGGAATATGATTGTTGATTAAGAAGAACATAGTAACAAAGCAATTAAATAAAAATCAAAGTGCAGAATTTAGAACAAAAATAACAAGTTATCAAGAAAGGTATTCAGATTCAAGAAAACTTCCAAGATTGGGATAATACAATGATACAAGGCAAATCCTAATTGATAACCCTTTTTATTAAATCTGAAATTCAATTGAAGGTGAATTACCCTAAATTAGTTAATGTTCTTTCTCAAGATACAAGATCCGTGCCTAATCAAACCAATTGCTACTCTCGTGGTAATTGAATTTAAATTGAACCCATTACGCTTTGTGGTAATTCATTGAATCCTCGAAAGGCTAAAACTACTCTCGTGATTTAGACCTTAAGTTTAATTCTTATGGTTCCAACACCTAGGTTCACCTCTTAGTACGTCCCTAAATGTTTATGAGATACAAATAAGTGACCAGCAAATTCACATGAATAAGAGCAATAAGGATTGAATTAATGAACATTCAAGATTAATAAAAGGGGAAACAAAGTCAATTAATCATTATCAAGATATCAAAGGGCATTGCCCAATCCTAGAAACAAAAGAAACTACTCAGACATGGAGAAGAAAGAATCAGAAAACATGTTCAAGAACATCCAAACCCGTAACAATGGAAAAAGAAGGGAGAAAGATGAAGATCAAGAGCCTCCAATGTGCCTCCTCCAAAACCAAATTAGAACACCCCAACTGTATTCAGAACATCTATATATAACCTAGGATTTTAATTGGCTAAAAAGCCCCAAAAGAAATAAAAATTAAAAATTAAAAATTGCTGCGCACTGTGATACACGGCCATGGATAATTCCACGGCCAGGCCGTGGATCATTCTGCCAACAAGCCATCTCTAGCTCCCGAATCACACAGAGCCTTATCAAAATTCGTGTTGCCAATCAAATAGGGAATAGAGAAGCTACCTGGATCTTTTAGCTTAGGAGGCAATTTATTTTGAATTAAAGCACTACATTCCTCAGTTAAAGCTACTGTCTCATATTCCTCTAGCTTCCTCTTATTAGACAAAATGTCCTTAAGAAATTTAGCATAGGTAGGCATTTGTTGCAACGCCTCAGTGAAGGGTACATTAATGTACAATTTCTTAAGAACCTCTAGGATCTTCCCAAACTGCTTATCTAACTTCGCCTTAGCCAATCTTTAAGGGAAGGGAACCGGGGGTTGGTAAGGTTCAGGGGATACATATTTAGACACATTCTCAGTAGTGTCCTCCTCTTATAAGGGCTGTGTCTTAGTCTCTTTATCCTCAATTCCCTTATCTTTTTCACTCTCCCCCTTACCCAAGGAATCCTCTAATTTCTTTCCACTCCTCAAACTCACAACTTTACAATGTTCATTGCCTGGGTTGACTTCAGGTTGACCAGGAAACTTACCTAGCTGCCTAAGAGAAGTGCTTGCTTGTTGGGCAATCTGGGTTTCCAACATCTTATTATGAATAGCTAAATTGTCAACCTTAACTGAAAACTCTTTAATTGCCTCAGTCACAACTTGCCCATGGTCCCTAAACTCCTCATTTTGCTTAGACTGGCTCTCAACAAAATTCTCAAGAAGAGACACAAGTTTAGATTTCTGTACCTGTGGGATTCTAGAAGAGGGTTTAGCATTACCTTGCCCAGCTTGGTACTGACTATTCCGGTAAGAGAAGTTAGGATGTGACCTCCAACCAGGGTTGTAAGTTTGAGAATACGGATCATTCCTCCCATTTTGGTTGAAGTCATGGAAATTATGGCATGATTCCACCTGCTCCACCAGTGCACCTTGTGAGGATCCAATTCCAACTTGGCATTCAGCACCTATGTGTCCCTGCGCTCCACAAATCTCACAAAAATTGTTAGAAGCACCTATGGAATTAACATAAGCTTTCTCAAGTATGTCAAAACGTTTATTCAAAGAATCAAATTTTGACATAATTAAATCAACACCATCTACCTCACACTTATCTCCCGAGAGTTTTCTCGGGTTATGACCTCTTTCATTGGCCCATTGGTGATGATTTGAAGCTACACTCTCAATTATCTCATAAGCTTCTATGAGCCTTCTATTCATCAAAGCTGCACCAGCTGCAGAGTCAAGAGACACCTTCGAAGAATATTCTAAACTATTGTAGAAGGTATGGACGATCAACCATTTTTCTAACCCATGGTGTGGGCTGGCTTCCAGCAAAGCCTTATATCTATCCTAAGCTTCTGACAATAACTCGCCATCTTTCTTAACAAAGCTTGTGATTTGGGTCCTTAGGTGAGCAGTCTTAGAAGGTGGAAAGAATTTATCCAAAAAGGCTTGCTCCAATTGGTCCCAAGTAGTTATCGTCTCAGTCGGAACGGACTTCAACCAAGCTCTAGCTCAATCTCTCAAAGATAATGGAAAAATGCAGAGACGAATAGCATCAACAGAGGCGCCTTCGATCTTGAGGGTCTCACAGAACTCCAAGAACATATCCATATGATCATTAGGATCCTCTGACGGCAATGCTCCAAACTGGTTCTGCCTTATCATAGACAGTAAGGCAGGAGGTATGGTGAAGTGCTTAGCTTCGATGTCTGGCCGAGCAATTCCAGATCGCAAACCCTGAGCATTAGGGGTTGCATACTCTTTTAGTGGTTTATTATCCTCAGCTGCAGCCATGACAAGTATTGGTTCAGGTATTTCTCTCACTCTTTGCCTTTGTTGCCTTCTCCTACTACGAATAGTTCTTTCAATTTCAGGATCTGCTTCAAGAAGAGTCCCAGAATGTCTAGTACTTCGCATACACAAGAGAAATTACCTACAGAGAGTCAAAGAGAAAAACAAGAATGTAAGAATATGATAAAAAGAAAAAGGTTGGAAATTATTAAATTAAAAATTAAATTAATATTCAAGAAAATCACAGTCCTCGGCAACGGTGCCAAAAACTTGGTGTGTGAAATTCGCAATTGGACGGTTTCGTTGTCAAGTAATAAAAAGATCGAATTCATAGGGACTGTGTCTATGAATACCAATTAATTAATTAATTCAATTAAATTAAACAAAAGGGAATATAATTGTTGATTAAGAAGAATGTAGTAATAAAACAATTAAATAAAAATCAAAGTGCATAATTTAGAATAAAAATAGCAAGTTATCAAGAAAAGTATTCAGATTCAAGAAAGCTTCCAAGATTGGGGTACCACAATGATACAAGACAAATCCTAATTGACAACCCTTTTTATTAAATCTAAAATTCAATTGAAGGTGAATTACCCTAAATTAGTTAATGTTCTTTCTCAAGATACAAGATTCGTTCCCAATTAAACCAATTCCTACTCTCGTGGTAATTGAATTTAAATTGAACCCATTACGCTTTGTGGTAATTCATTGAATCCTCGAAATGCTAAAACTACTCTCGTTATTTAGACCTTAAGTTCAATTCTTATGGTTCCAACACCTAGGTTCACCTCTCAGTACGTCCTTAAATGTCTATGAGATGTAATAAGTGGCCAGCAAATTCACATGAATAAGAGCAATAAGGATTGAATCATTGAACATTCAAGATTAATAAAAGGGGAAACAAAGTCAATTAATCATTATCAAGATATCAAAGGGCATTGCCCAATCCTAGAAACAAAAGAAACTAGTCAGACATGGAGAAGAAAGAATCAGAAAACATGTTCAAGAACATCCAAACCCGTAACAATGGAAGAAGAAGGGAAAAAGATGAAGATCAAGAGCCTCCAATGTGCCTCCTCCAAAACCAAATTAGAACCCCTCAATTGTATTCAGAACATCTATTTATACCCTAGGATTTTAATTGGCTAAAAGGCCCCAAAAGAAATGAAAAATAAAACTTAAAAACTGATGCGCACTGTGATCCATGGCCATGGATCATTCCATGGGCTGGCCGTGGATCTTGCTGTCAGAATTCCATTGCCATGGATCATTCCACGGCCCGGCCGTGGATCATTACACGGTCGTGGATCATTCCACGGCCAGGCCGTGGAATTCTCTGGAATTTCTCTTTTGCTTCTTTAAGCTGCTGCTCGATCCATGGCCGTGGGGAATTCCACAGGCAGGCCGTGGATCCCTCTAGAGTGGTCTTTTTGCACCTTTTTACTATCCATAAAGTTCTAACTTCAATCATGCAAGCTTTCCACCCATTTGGAGGCCAATTGAGCACCAATCCTGCACAACAACACCACAAATACCGCAGTTATCTGAACTAAAAGAAAAACAAATAGAAAGAGAAACTAAAATGCTTAAAATGCCTACAAATGCATGCAAAACAAGAACAAAATATGATGTTGTTTCACACACATCAAATCCCCCCAAGCTTAAGATTTTGCTTGTCTCCAAGCAATAACTAATGTCAAACCAAGATGTGAGATCAAGAGACAATAATGAATGAGGAGCCTGAGAAAACATCCAACTAAGCAATAGGCAAAGGCAAACCAAGAATTAGAGAGGTAAACAAAATCAAGTCCAATTAGAGGCTAAGTTCTCAGAAATCATGCATCCTCACTGATTGAATTAAGTTCACATGATGCACCGGTTTCGTCGTCAAGTAATAAAAAGATCGAATCCACAAGGACTGTGTCTATGAATACCAATTAATTAATTAATTCAATTCAATTAAACAAAAGGGAATATGATTGTTGATTAAGAAGAACGTAGTAACAAAGTAATTAAATAAAAATCAAAGTGCAGAATTTAGAACAAAAATAGCAAGTTATCAAGAAAGGTATTCAGATTTAAAAAAGATTCCAAGATTGGGGTACCACAATGATACAAGACAAATCCTAATTGACAACTCTTTTTATTAAATCTGAAATTCAATTGAAGGTGAATTACCCTAAATTAGTTAATGTTCTTTCTTAAGATACAAGATCCGTGCCCAATTAAACCAATTCCTACTCTCGTGGTAATTAAATTTAAATTGAACCTATTACACTTTGTGGTAATTCATTGAATCCTCGAAAGGCTAAAACTACTCTTGTGATTTAGACCTTAAGTTCAATTCTTATGGTTCCAACACCTAGGTTCACCTCTCAGTACGTCCCTAAATGTCTATGAGATGCAAAAAGTGACTAGCAAATTCACATGAATAAGAGCAATAAGGATTGAATCAATTAACATTCAAGATTAATAAAAGGAGAAACAAAGTCAATTAATCATTATCAAGGTATCAAAGGGCATTGCCCAATCCTAGAAACAAAAGAAACTACTCAGACATGGAGAAGAAAGAATCAGAAAACATGTTCAAGAACATCCAAACCCATAACAATGGAAGAAGAAGGGAGAAAGATGAAGATCAAGAGCCTCCAATGTGCCTCCTCCAAAACTAAATTAGAACACCCCAATTGTATTCAGAACATCTATATATAACCTAGGGTTTTAATTGGCTAAAAAGCCCCCAAAAGAAACAAAAATAAAAACTTAAAAATTATTGCGCACTGCGATACATGGTCGTGGATAATTCCATGGCCAAGCTGTGGATCATTCTGCCAACAAGCCATCTCTGGGTCATTTGAGTTCCACGGTCGTGGAACTCTCTGCAAATTCCCTTATTCTTCTTCAAGTTGCCCCACGATCCATGGCCGTGGTTTGATCCACGGGCAGGCCGTGAATCCCTCTGGAATGGTCTTTTTGCGCCTTTTTGCTATCCTTTAAACTCCAACTTCAATCATGCAAGCATTCCATTCAATCCAAGGCTAATTCAGCATTAATCCTGCACAAAAACACCTAAAACACTGCAGTTATCCGAACCAAAGGAAAATCAAATACAAAAAGAAACTAAAATACTTAAAATGCCTACAAATGCATGCAAAATAAGAACAAAATATGATGTTTGTAACACCCTCCTTAGGGCATCACATTTCTAACTCCCGACTCATAATCTGAAAAGAAGATCGCACAAAGTTTGAGTTATAAAAGATGGGTTTCAAAATTTCTTCTTTACTGAAACGTAAATTTACTGAAAATATTAGGTAATATTGAAAATCATATTTCAACTATTCATTATGCAATATTGACACCAATTAATATCACAATTTAAAGAGAAATATAAAATTAACAGACTTATTTTTTTTAACAGTAGAAAACTCCATGACAGGTCCTACTTAATAGCACGGTACAACACTAACGAGAAACTTTAACATACTTATTCCTTTTTCTGTCCATCTTGATGCACCAGACTTTACTCCTTGTCTACCTGGCACATCTTCGAACTTAAGACAGCCACTTTTCAATGTTTCCATCAATCTCTGAGTATCTACCACCCGTTATGTCTAAGACAACTCATTCCTTCTATTGTATAATTTTAATAATACAGACAAAGTAAAACAATATAACAAAGAGGTGAGATCACCTACACCAATACCAACATGGCAGCACAGAGATAACACAAACACCAATATCATACAGATAGATCATACCACAATTATGATCATGCCATCAACATTAATCAACTATCATCATCCAATCATTTATCAATTCAATTATCATAAACAATAATTATGATAATTCTGTCAGCATTATCATCATCATCATCTTCCAAGTATTCAAAACAATTGTCATAACCAATAACCAATATTCCTCAATTAATATATCACACAGATATAAATACTCAAATTTATGCATATGCACAAAGACTCAGTTTATCAAAAACAACTCCATGGAGGTTTTCACAATTTCGATAAGAATGCTCTGGTTAATTGTCAGCCTTAGCCCAAAGACAATCTCCCAGTCGTTGAAAAGAATCGTGTTCTTGTCGGGTATTGTCAATGCGTTGCAACGGACTGCATCGCCAAGTGGCACAAGGTACTCGCTAACTGTCCCCTTTGGTCGACCGCCAGCGCTACTCGACGCCCCAAGATCCATCATAGACCTCACTATCAATTCTCATTTTCTCTTCAACCACAAGGGCCATAATAGCTATTAGCTATATTTTATATAATGCACGAATATATCAGTGCAAGTCTAACCCCAAAGGGCCAAATCATTTCAATTTCATTTGTTCAATGTAATCATATGCTTCAACGCATATTTTTCCAATGCACGTATAATGCACCAAATCCAATCACAGACATATCTTTTCAATGCATGTATAATGCACCAAATGCCAATCACAGGCAAAACATGTCATTTTCTCACAAACATCCATATCTTGGTTCTACAAGTATTTATACTATATTTTTAACAGAAAATCATATTATCACATTTTCATAGTTATAAAACTCTTTTTCGTCGTGTTTTCACAAAATTGCTTAATATTTCCATTTATTTTCACAATTCCAAAATGTTTTACATTACGTTTTCACAATACTGCAAATCTTCTGTTGCACCTTTAAATCACGTATTAAATTTTTTTAACATTTTTCTCAATCGCATAAAAATATACATTTCTCAAATCAAATAATGATTTTCCATCATTTTCAAAATCGCGTAACTTAAAAATCATTTTTTAAGTCGCATAAAACATTTTCCATCATTCTCAAAATATTTAAAACACTTTCCAAATCACATAATGATTTTTCATCATTTTCACAATTACATAAAAATATTCTATCACTTTTAAATCACATAGTGATTTTTTAACAATAGTTCAAATCACGTAAAAATATTCTCTCATTATTTAATCACGTAGTGATTTTTCAATAATATTTTTAATAGTGTAAAATATTTAAACGCTTTCCAAATGCATAGAAATATTTTAACATTTTTCAAATCGCATAGAAATACGTTAACATTTTTCAAATCTTGTAGAAATATTTTACTGTATTTTAAATCATTTTTAAGATACGTAAAATATTTTTAACATTTTACAATTACGTAAAATATTCCTCAATATTCCAAACATTATTTTGGACTTAAATAAATCAATATTAATTTCAACACATTCTTCAAATTGCGTAGCTTAAAAATCACATTTTTAAGATACATAAAACATTTTTCATCACAATTTCATTACGTAAAATATTTCTTAGCCTTCAAAAATTTCTTTTTAACTTTTCTCAAAATAATATAACTTTGTATTTTATTTTTCATATTTCCCTTATTCAAGAAAATCTTTTTCCACATTTCTTAATTTAAGAAATCCTTTTCCAAAATATAATTCACAAAATCACTTTTCCATTGATATAAATCAACGTTTCAAAACTTAACATTTTCTAACGTACTTCAAAACTCAAAATAAGTTATACGTTAGTAGATTTTTATAATACCACTATATTCTTCATTTTTTCCAAATCATTTCCAAATACAACCTTCTTCAAACTAAATTGAAGTTCGAAAACATTTTCGTTTACAAAAACTTAATTTCTCAAGTGATTAAAATGCTCTGATTCCCTTTTCAAATTCCTTGTATTAAATCAATTATATTTCCACTTGGAAAATTACTTTGTTTCATCAAAATCTAGGCATTATAAGCCTTCAAAAATGTGGACATGACTATTGAAAATTATCAAAACATTTTTCCTTCTAAATTGATATGGTTTTACACAAACAAAACTATTAAAATTTTATTTTCAAAACCGAAATACCGATGGTTATAAAAACCAAACCCATTTGTTCAAATCCTTTTTCACTTTCTTTACAAATCCTTTTTCACTTTCTTTGCAAATCCTTATTCACTTTCTTTGCAAATCCTTAAAATCAATGTTTGCCCGTTTCATTCAAAACTCATATTTAGAAAAACACTTAGGATCTTTTTACACAAAATAAATCAATAAAAATTCCTCAAAGACCGTATTCTTGTTTTCTTGAAAAATAAACCCTTTGTTTATTTTTCATACTCTTCAAATCATCCATTTTCATTTTTCATGAAAATATTAATTTGTGAACACCTATTTTGAGGTGTCTTGGCCGAAATTCACTAAGTTCTAGGGACCAAAAATTAATTTCCTTATTCTTGAAAATTTTTAACATGAACTCAAATCAAGGGCATAAAAAACTGAACCCTCTCCTTTGGCTATTGGAGCCAAAAATTGAATTCCTTTTCATCACCACATCATGGCATACACATATATATATTTCATCATAAATACTATAAGCATGCCATACACTTATCATGCATAATATAAGCATATCATCAAAGCCATAAAATCATACAAAGCATATCAAGCATAAGCAAATAAATCAAAGCTCATAAACACACATAAATTATTACATGACCATGGATTGGAATCCTCACATGGATTCACCATCCATCAAATATAAGACCATCTCTCACCACCATACTTGGTTGGTGAGATGGATCTCCCTCTTACCTCTTGAAGATCCTCAAAAACTCTTTGTTTTGCTTCTCTTTCCAAGTCCTTCACCACCAAGGGCTTCTCAAATACAAAACAAAATACATAGAAATTAGTATACTAATCTTGATTAAGAGGAACCATGGATCAAACATGGTTTAGATCATGAAAAAGAGAAAAGAAATGAAGTTTCCTTACACTTCACCTCAAAAATCCAATAACTTTGATCTTGAAGAAAGTCCATGAAGATGAATGACTTAGAGGAAATCTTCAACATGAAAGTTGCTTAGAATATCATATAAATTCAAGATCTATGGTTGGATGAAATTAAAAGAGATTGGATGGTGGTTTTGAATGTCTTGACCGAATGGTTTCTCTTGAAGCACAAAGATGAAATTTTTGATTTTTGATAGAAACTTGAAGCTTGGATTTGAAGCCCAAGATGAATGATTTTGGAAAAACTCATAACTAGAGATGTTCTTAGAATGGTATTTAGGTTTAAAAAATCAAGTTGGATGAAATGATAGAAATTTGGATGATGGTTCTAAGGTGCTTGACCGAAACTTGCTTGGAGAAGAGAAAATAAGAGAATTTCTTGTATTGGTTCTTGGTTCTTTGAATAGAATGATGAGCAATTGAATAAGTGAAATCAATAAATGAGTATTGTCTCCTACTTTTGAGTGTATGACCGTGGGATATCAAGAAGAGAGAAAGTGAGAATTATTTGATAGCTTTAATAGATATTGAGTAGGATGATGACTATAGGGTACATGTGCAAAGTCACTAAAATTGACTAAGCTTTGCATTAAAAGATGATAGCTTCCTTTTGTCACAAAGTGAAGACAATGAAATGAAATGTCTTCTTTCTCAAGTGTATGGCCGTAGAGTGTGATGAAAAATGAAGGTGATAATGCATGAAATAATTTTGGCCTCCCTCCAAGAAATTTCCTAAGGATGCAAACAAAGAAATCATAATCAAGGATGATGTAATATTGACCATGACATGTAATAATGGTCATAAAGTTTTTTTTTCTTTGTCTTCTAAACAATCCAAAACCGTCCCATTCCTCCATTTTGCATGCAATAATTTGTCATCTTTTTCAAGCCATTATTTGAAGCCTTTCTAGCCATTGATTAATTCAATAGTTAGGATTTAGGTAAACTTTTGATTTAGAAGACTTAATCTAGGCCATTGGATCTTTCTCCTTTAAATTCTAGCCATTAGATGTGTCTCCAAAATAAAGGGTCAAGATTGCTCCTTCAAACTTTAAATCCAATGGTCATAATTAGTCTTTGTCACTTTTTAAGACTAAATCTTCACTATTGATTAAATATTCATCCAATGGTCATAAATGGTCCTTGTTACTTTACAAGACCAAATCTCCACCCTTGATCACTTCTAAATCCAATGGTAAATGGTCATAGCCATTATATAAAACTAAATCTCTATCCTTGATTTAATCTCCATCTAATGGTTATAAATGATCTTATTCACTTTTAAGATCAAATCTCCTCTGTTGATTAAATCAAGATCAAGTCTCCATCGTTAATTAAATCAATGGTGGATATCCAAACCACCAATGTTAATTTAACAGTATAGAATTTTATTTTTATCTGTTATAACCCCACGAAAGAATATATTTACTGTATTTTTATCGTCTGATAAATAAATACAGTACAAAACATAGTAAAAGAAAATTATAAAAACTATTTTCAGATTCAGGTTTAGTAAGATCCCCTGTCTCTGTCTAAATAGTATAAATTTTTCTATGCGTAGAAAATTTTTTTACTTTGCGGGACCCACCTAGGCCCACGTATGGCCACCTAGGCCCACGTACACCCCCGGGGCCCACAAACAGTAAACATTTTCATAATCACACATAAAATCACAAAAATTAGAAAATTCACAAATATCAAATCAGATCACGTAAAATAATTAAAACCTAACGGTAAAAATTAAATAACGTAAAGTTTTCCCCGACCCAAAAATTTTTATTTTCCTGACACGGAGTAAATCACTCAAAACAATCAAATACGCTGATGGAATAATCAAAATAATTTTACAGTATCCAGAAATTACTAAACAGTAAAATTCTGTTAACTGTCAAAATTACTGTTTAAGAGATAGAAAATTTTGGGGTGTTACAATGTTGTTTCACACACATCAGAATTTCACTATACTCCTAGAGAGAACTTCGATATATCTTTGGGTCGAATTTCTATCCGTCGAGATATTCCCAGCTAGGGAATTTGTCTTCTAACAAGGGCTCATGTCTTAGGTGTTATGTTTTTGGGTATGTAAAGATAATGAATGTATAGTTGTTGTAAACTCCGTTTATATGAAAATTATGTTATTCAGTTATTACATTTTGAGTTACTTTAATTTGATTAATTGATATTTTCTACGAGAAAGAAATTTTGAAACCCGTATTTAAATAAGATTAAATATTTTATAACTTGGGAAATTAATTAATTATATAGAGTTGGTATGAATGTGACACCCTTCGGAGGGGGTGTTACATTTAGTCTTTCAATGAATTCATTAATAAGTTCATGGTTAGATGGTTTCAGATTTAAAAGTTTTATGCTTTCTTTAAGCTATTTGCTTACTTTGAATTGTTTAAAGATAGGTTTCTCTATTGATTTGGGAGGTTTTGATTTATCAGTTTTAGTTCTTGAAGTTGAAGCTTTATCTAATGGCTTACTAATTAATTTCTCACCTAAAACTTGAAGGTATTTGTTTGTATAATTATTTTGTTCCATAAGACTTTTAATATCTTTGGAATTGACTAGTTCATCTTGTACTGTCATCTTAAAAGGAGAAGCTAATACTGGATTGTTATCTTTGTCTTTTAAGTTTGGAATAAAATACTGACTGGAGGGAGGTAATTCAGATTTGATGAACTCGCCATCTTTACGATGCCAGACAGTAAGAACATTAGCTGATTTATCTTCAATCAAACCAATGCTCCAAGGTTATTCGATTTCATTCTTAATCATGGAAGCATGAAACCAATTGAAGAATAGAACATGTTGTTTGACTTTGTTAAAAAATTCATAGAACTTCTCTTGAATTTCTTTTCTGTTTGACCCTTTATAATTCTTGAAAAATCATTCCCTTTGCGGAGTCCATTCTGCAGAATAAAAGTCTTTCCTAAGGGTTTCCTTATCAATGATGAACTCAGATAACATGGACATCATCATTAAGGGAAGAATAGGTTAGAGATTGAATGAATTTTTGTTTATCTTCATCTTTACGTTGGTACGTAGGTCTTGGGAGAGTTAATGATGTATCCAACCCTCGAAATTATTGATAGAGCAGATTGGATGGTGCAGAAAGATTTTTTGGAAACTGCAGATTTGAAATCTTCAGATATGGAGGAAGTAGATCTAAAAGATCTAGAAAAGCTAAACAAATTTATTCTGTTGAAGGTTAATTCAACTCTACTTGATTGGTGTTGTGTGACCTCCTGAATTTCAGGTGGTTCTCTGGGTAAAGCTGGAGCAGCTTCATCCATAATCCATTTTGTCGGGAGGATAACATCTTCCCAACGAATTTGTTTAGGGACAACTACGTTGGCTTTGGTTATGTCTGTAAGGAATAACATTGTTACTCCCTTGTCTTTTGATTTTATCACCTTAAAGTGAAAAGAATTCATAACCTTGTACTGAATCCTATAGATCAAGGCTAAAAGGATTGATCCGGGCTTCATGTCTAAGCCACAGACTTTGATGTTTAAGAATAACATATCTTGAATATTTTTATCTTTTAGACTAACTGTCCTATTAGGATAACAATTAAAATAGATTGGGCCATGACCAAGATTAGTTTCTATAGTTCTTAAAAGTGAATCATGGAATTAATTATGTCTTATGTCTCTTGGATAGAGGAGAATATATGCGTTTAGTCCTTCTCTGATTAAAGTTTTGACAGTCACTTGCACTCATCCAATATGCATATAGTTATATTTCTGGGCTTGACGTTTTAAGGTCTCTTGACAAAGAAGATGAAATTCTTCATCTTCGCCCTTAATTGTAATTTGCTTTTCTACAGTCCTGATAATGTAATCAAAACTTCTTAAGAATCTTCCTTCATGTTTATAAAGTTCATTTATTGGGATTCTGGGGATCTCCCAGTCATCCATGCCTTGATTTATATTTTCATAACAAATTTTTTCAATAAAGATATTTGTTGAAGATGGATTAATTTGTTGCTCAGTAAGCGATGATGAAGAATATTGAGAAGATATAAAAGAAAACTTGGAAGGCAGAAAGTGCAACATATTTAAAGAAACAGAATAAATAGGAAATATACAAAGACAGAAATAATACTAGCAAATAACAGATATGATCTTAGCACCTGATATCATTACCCTTATCTGGTTCAATAGATTTGTAAGGAAAATCTAAGTCAAATTTTATCCTCTGAACTAGATCTTAAAATTATTCATTATGTTCCACACTTTGATTTATGTCTGGTATCAGAGCCTGATATCAATATATATATATACACACACACACATATATGAACACAACCATTTGAGTTTAGTATTGATAAATTCTAATGGTTTACTACCTGGTTTATAGTATGAATAGATGTATGTAGTAAGTTTGAAGACATGGTAATGGAAAGATAGTAGGAAATGGCAATTTTTGATGCTTCTATTGCATTGTTGCATGTGCTATTCAAATATACCATGATGACTATTCATATAGAAAACTCTAGAATACACCAGAATGCAATTTCGTGGTTTCTATTCGAATAGACCAGGGTTCGAATCGATTGGGCTTTTCTAGAATGCATCATAATGTAATTTTTTTTGAATGCTATTCAAATAGACCAAGAGGTCTAATCAAACAGGCTTTCTCAAAAGCCATATTTTAAGTGCTATTCGAATAGACTTGAGGTGCTATTTGAATAGACTTTTATAGAATGCCATGTTACTATGCACTAATCGAATAGCAGGAAGTGTTATTCGAATAACAGTACTCTATTTTAAGGAATTAGAGATTCCATATTGTACAAGATGATGAGATTTGAAGGTTCTCACTAAGTAAAGTGACTTAACCTAGGAATGAGCACTTTGTGTACTTATGCAACGATGATTGTGTGCATTAGTTACTTATGGGGTAGCCCTCTAATGCACTTAAAATATGATGTATTGATTAGTACCTTATGCACTTAGTTCACTTGAGAAGTGATAGTACTATGTATTTGGTACATTTGTGAGATTATGATTTTGTGTACTGAGTTCACTTGAGAAGTGGAGCATTGTGCACTAGACAAATACATAATGAGATGAATTTGACTTGTATGCTTGTCATGTTTATAAAGTGTACTACAAACTTTGATATCTCATTTAATTGCTAAAGTTGAGCCAGTATTATATGTTTATTATTTTTTACTCCTTTACATTGTTGAAGTTGAGCATGTATTATATGGATATAATATGTGATCAAGTTATAAATACATTAGATATGAACCTTGATTAGAGGTGATCCATACTTTCTATTCCCTATCAAGGTAGTGTGAGAAGGTAACATTCCCTCCCTATCAAAAGATATAAGGAACTGGGTTCCTGGGAATATGCATAGAAAGATGGCACTAAACGGGCTTTGGCCTGATGGCACTAAACGGGCTTTGGCTTGATGGCACTAAACAGGAATTGGCCTAACGACACTGAACAAACATTGGCATAATGGCACTAAACAAGCATTAGTGTAACATCCTAATGCCAGTATCCTAATATATATAATATACAAGGAGATACTTAGCATTACAACGTCACTACATATGTACTGATGTGATAGATATATCCTTAATGTTCATTGGAAACATTACAGAGAGCCATATAAAATGTGAAAAACATAAAACATTTATAGCATAATGCATCAATATACATATACAACATTAGCTTTAGCAAAGACTTGAATGAAGTATTACATAAGTCTATACATTTCAAAAGAAGTACTAAAAGATACAACATTTGAAATATAAACCATAAGGCTAATCTATTCTTTAGCTTCTTTCTTCTTCTTACTCTTGGAAGAAGTTTCACGTGGAATTACATGGTACACAACGGGGTGAGAAACAACATTTCCCAGTATAAGTAAACCAAAACCATCATACATAGCATAAATAAACATAATCTTAATACATGCTAAAAGATATGTTTAAAGCATCTACAAGGTCTAACTCTAGCATTTAGATAAACTAAGTTAACATACATCTCATGCATACACTTAGTCCAACTTAGAACCAGATGTAAGACTTAAGAATATTGGTTTAATGTATTATCCTGTGGTAAATAGAGGAAAAGCTCATCCTCACATTACACATATCCTAGCACGCTGAGAAGTTCAAGCTGAATCCTTGTTCAAAAGAAACTTACAGAATCCTCACTTATCTCCCTTGGCCTTGGCACTATAAAAATATCAGGGTTATGTCCTTACTCAAAAGAGTCTTTCGAACACCAATCTATCTCCCTTAGCCTTCATGAATGGGCATCAAAGGATACTCACAAAGATCAACACTACCAATCCTTCCCATCATACATATATCTAAACACTAGCTCACCACTCATTGCTCTTAAGTGACATACATTACCACTAAAGTGGCCTAAGGTGCTAGATACTAACCTAAGCAAACCATAACTATTGAATGCTCAAAGGTTTAAACTTTCTCATATATGCTAGGTGATAATTTTTCTCTTGAAAATATCCCTATTTATGCCTTAACACAATTTAGGAAACATATACTAATGATCCCATCTAGTCAAGAACTTCAATAAAAAATGATATTTTTGGAGTTCCCAATGCTCACGCCGCAGCACGACATTCTTCACGCCGCGACGCCCTAGCCTCGGGTCTCAATACTGGGTGCAATAGCACTCTCATGCCGCGGCATAACATTTTCATGTCGTGGCGTAAGCAGCACATTCAACCCCACGCTGCGACACAATGTACTCATGCTGCGACGTTCATAACAGAACCCTGATTTTGCAAAATTTTGCAGAACTGTGGTATTATTCCATTAGTGCTTTTCATGGATTTTGGTTATTCCAAATTAGTTTCTAAGTGATTCTAAGTCCCTGATTAGTTCTTAAACACATAGGAATCATTAATCACAAACTTAAACCTCTTAATTTAATTTTAATGTAATTGACATTGACTAAAGCAATGGTTTTGATGATAACAAACAAGAAAGGAATGGAAGTGCAAAGATCCCAAGACTCTTCAAGTTTAGCTTATAGGACTTAGATATTGTGTAAAGGTAAATGAGAATCACACTAAGCTCAAATAAGTTTTAAACATCTTTACAAGTGTTTCTAAAATGCTTAAATGCCCAACAAAATGTTTTTGGAAAGCTAGCCTTGGTGGTATTTCAAATCTGTGAAAATTAGTCAAGTTTGTGTTTTGTAAAACTGACATTTAGTTACTATTTTGATCATAACTTTCAAATTACTTTGAGTTTTGTTGTAAAACTTCTTTCATATGAAAATAGACTCAAAGATCTTTTCGATGAGTCATTTGTTTTAAACGGATAAGAAATGAAGAAGTTATGACCATTTAAAGTTAGTTTCAAAAACAGTCAAGTTTGAGTTTTGCAAAACTGACCTTTAGTTACTAATTTGATCATATCTTTCAAAATACTTTGAGTTTTGTTCTAAAATATCTATATGAAAATAAACTCAAAGATCTTACCAATGAGTGGTCATTCGTTTTAATCAGACAAAAAATGAAGAAATTATGACCTTTTAATTTCAGTTTTCAAAACCAGAAATGCTGTAATCGATTACACAAAACATGTAATCGATTACAACATTGACAGAAGCCGTGTAATCGATTACAGGAAGTGTATAATCAATTATAAAGTACCCAGAAAGCTTGTAATCGATTACATGAAGCTTGTAATTGATTACCAAGTGCCCAAGAATGTTTCTAACAGCTATAAACGGCTAGTTTTCATAAAAAATCATTTCTAAACACTACCAACAGCTATTTTATTACTTGGGCTATATATATAAGTGTTGTATGAAGTTTATACACCTTAAGAACACTAGAATTGATCCTTGAAACATCAAAATCATATTTTGAGCTTTAAAGTGTGAATCCTTGATACTCATAGAGTTTCAATTTGTATTATCCACTCTTGAGAGAGTTTTCTATCATCTATACTTTGTTTTCAAGTTGTATATCTACTCTTGTGAGAGTTTATATTCTTTCTCTTCATCTTAATCTTTGTTTTGAGAGGGTAAGGTATTCCTCTTGAGTAAAGGGTGAGGTATCCCAAGGTGTGTTGAGTGCTCTCAATTGTAAAAGTTGTCAAGCACCTATTGAAACTTGAAGATATAGTGGAAAATCTCTAGCGGTTGCTTAAGGACTAGACGTAGGTCACAAGTGGATTGGTGGATGAACCAGGATAAACCTTGTATTTACTTCTCTCAACTCTATCTTTTTTAAATTTGTGCTTTAATTATATATAATTAAGTTGAACTTGATATTTAGCTTATTTGCTTGATTTACCATATACTTCAAGTTGTAGTTGAGTAATCTATAATAGCTATACCTTTGCTGTGTATATTTCACTGTATTTATTAATTGAATGATTCAAAATACATAATTTGTCAAAGTTGCATTAAAATTAGTCATCACCCAATTCACCCTCCCTCTTGGGTAATGGTTTCCATGGCTAACAAGTAGTATCAAAGCTTCGTGCTTTGGTAAAAGCTTAATAGCTTGGAGTTAAAGATCTTTGTTTGTTGGCAACCATTAAAAGCTTTTCAAAATAAATGGTTTTGAAATTGATAAACCACCATTCTTTGATGGAGTGAATTTTGTTTGTTGAAAAGTTAGAATGGAAATTTATATGCAATCTATTGATATTAATTTGTGGGATATTATGCTTAATGGATTTACATACAAATCAAAATAAACTTGGAATGACTATGATAAGAAATGCTTTTCATTGAACATTAGAGTAATGCAAGTATTGACAAGTGGTTTAAATGATGATGCTTATGCTAAAATTAAGAATTGCTTTAGTGCTAAAGATATATGGGTTGCTCTTGATTCTATTTATCTTGCTAATAATAATTTTGTGCATAAAGTTGTATATAGAGAGCAAGAAGAGGAAAAGTCATTGAAGGAATCTTGTTGTGCAAAATATTCTCAAAATGATGCTCAATTTGAAGAGGTGGCAAAGCAAGACAATAATGAGGAAGATGATGATTTCCTTAAAGAGCCAAGTATACTAGGAATGAAGACTACTTCATATATGGCTAAAAAGGACTTTGAGGTAAATAATGCTAAACTAGATTGCAGTCCTTCCTATGATGAGCTACAATGTGCATATGATGAATTATATGATGGTTTGTTGAATTTAGAAAATAAAAAATTATCTTGTTTGGAAAACATTTCCTCCATTGAAAATGAAATTGAGATTTTAAAAAATGATTATGTTTTTCTTGATGAGAAAATGCCTTTGAAATATGAAACCTCAACTTCTTGTAAAAAATGCATTAATTTAGAAAATCATGTTGAGAACTTATATTGTGAATTTGCCAAAGCTAATGATTCTGATTGCTTATAATCCATAATTGTTAATAAGAATGAAATTGATGTTATTTCATATGAAAATTCAAGTAAGGCTTGTGGCAAAAATGACATAGAATATAAAAACAACAAAAGGCTTATGTTTTTCAAAAATGATCTTCAAAGGACTAAGTCATCATTAAATTCAATTGTTTACAATTTTTGTGGTCATCTAGGACATATTTCTCTTTTATGCAATTATAGAAGAAATCCTTATATGATAAATAACTTAGTTTGGGTTCTGAAAAGTCTTAAAGGTTCTAGTACTAACATTCAAGGACCCAAGATGAAGTGGGTACCAAAAAGTCCCCCTAGTGTTTCAATTATGCAGAAAACTTCTCAAAAGGATAGACTAATTGGTCAAAGGAAAAATGAATCATCAAAGGGAATGCTTCTAAAGCCCATTGGTAGAAGTTTTGATCAAAGAAGGAAGATGACTTCAACTGAAGCTTCTCAAGTACAAAATGTGGAACTTTCAAAGGTCAAAACACCAAAAGAGAAGCAATGGGTAAAGAAAAGAGTTTACTTGATTACCAAGACTAAGGTATCAAATGTTTTTACCTCTTATGCACATTCACTTAAAAAGATAATGAATATGAGGTATATTCCTTGTAGGCCTTACGTAAATGATAGAATCATGTGCACTTGGTAAAATATGAATATTTTGTTTAGCACATAATTATATTAATTCTTGTTGTACCATAGCTCATTAATTTGTTATATATCTTGGTACATGAGATTCTACAATGCCTAGGTATGTTCGCTATGATTTAAATTATCTATATATCATGAAAGTAAGCTTGCTTTTGGTTATGTGCTTAATGGTAATTGATTATTTAATTTGTTGTGCTCAAATTATATACTATGAAAAATTTGATATCTATAAGAGCATAATGGATTAATGATCAATGACTAACCCCTACGGATCCAAAATTAGTGGATACCAAAGAAATTGCTTTGAATTATGTTGTAGGGTGACTATTAGCTCAAGTATGCACTAAAGTGAAGTGAAAACTTGAAATGGTCCAAGTTCTCCAAGAGTCATGAAGACTTGAAGCTTGGAAGTTGGAATCACCTACAAAAACTCAAAGAACACACTTTTGGTGACATCATTTTCTTATTCTTATTTACGTTTTAATTTGAAAATCATGTTATACTTGGAAAAGCTATATTTTTTGCATAATGCCATTAATTTTGCTGCATAATGTGACATTTTTGCTGCATAATTGAAGTTTTACTGCATTATTTGAAATGGATGTTTTGCAATGGATATTCTAGTTATATAATGTAGATTTGACTAAATTCCTTATTGAATATTCATTGTTTAGCAATGGGTTTGCTCTATCACTTCTCTCTTTGTCAAAATCTATATCTTGTATATCTTTTTGATCATGACAAAAGGGGAAGAAGTTTATGAGTCATTGAGAAAAGATAAATAACAAGGTACGAATTCAATGATACAAATCCAATGATCTTGGAATTTCAAAATTAAGGGGGAGCTGTGCAATCTCTGATCTAATCACCTCTTGAAAAATAGAGGGGAAGTAAGTCTCTAATACACCTTTTGTGAATTCTAATTTATTTGAACTAACTCTTTTCTTAATGGATGTTTGTCATCATCAAAAAGGGGGAGAATGTAATTGACATTGATTAAAGCAATAGTTTTGATGATAACAAACAAGAAAGGAATGGAAGTGCAAAGATCAAGTCCCAAGACTCTTTAAGTTTAGCTTACAGGACTTAGATCTTGTGTAAAGGTAAATGGGAATCACACTAAACTCAAATAAGTTTTAAACATCTTCACAAGTGTTTCTAAAATGCTTAAATGCCCAACAAAATGTTTTTGGAAAGCTAACCTTGGTGGTATTTCAAATCTGTGAAAATTAGTCAAGTTTGTGTTTTGTAAAACTGACATTTAGATACTCTTTTGATCATAACTTTCAAACTACTTTGAGTTTTGTTATGAAAATTCTTTCATATGAAAATAGACTTAAAGATATTTCCGATGAGTGATCATTTGTTTTAAACAGATAAGAAATGAAAAAGTTATGACCATTTAAAGTTAGTTTTCAAAAACAGTCAAGTTTGAGTTTTGCAAAACTGACCTTTAGTTACTAATTTGATCATATCTTTCAAAATACTTTGAGTTTTATTCTAAAACTTATATGAAAATAGAATCAGAGATCTTTCCAATGAGTGGTCATTCGCTTTAATCGGATAAGAAATGAAGAAGTTATGACTCTTTAAAGTCAGTTTTCAAAACCAGAAATGCTGTAATCGATTACACAAGTCATGTAATCGATTACAACATTGACAGAAGCCGTGTAATCGATTACAAGAAGTGTGTAATCAATTACAAAGTGCCCAGAAAGCTTGTAATCGATTACCAAGTGCCCAGGAATGTTTCTAACGGCTATAAACGGCTAGTTTTCATAAAAAAATCATTTCTAAACACTACCAATGGCTATTTTATCACTTGGGCTATATATATAAGTGTTGTATGAAACTTATACACCTTAAGAACAGTAGAATTGATCCTTAAAACATCAAAATCATATTTTGAGCTTTAAAATGTGAATCCTTGATACCAATAGAGTTTCAATTTGTTTTATCCACTATTGAGAGAGTTTTCTATCATCTATACTTTGTTCTTCAAGTTGTATATCTACTCTTGTGAGAGTTTATATTCTTTCTCTTCATCTTAATCTTTGTTTTGAGAGGGTGAGGTATTCTTCTTGAGTAAAGGGTGAGGTATCCCTTAAAGAGTGAGGCATCTCTCAAAGTTGGTAAAGGGTGAGGAATCCCTTGAGGGTGAGACATCCCTCAAAAGTTATAAAGGGTGAGGTATCCCTGTTTGACGCTCAAGTACAAGGGTGAGATATCCCAAGGTGTGTTGAGTGCTCTCAATTGTAAAGGTTGTCAAGCACCTATTGAAACTTGAAAATATAGTGAAAAATCTCAAGCGGTTGCTTGAGGACTGAACGTAGGTCACAAGTGGATTGGTGGCTGAACCAGGATAAACCTTGTGTTTGCTTCTCTTAACTCTATCTTTTTTCCATTTGCGCTTTAATTATATGTAATTGAGTTGAACTTGATATTTGTCTTATTTGCTTGATTTACCATATACTTCAAGTTGTAGTTGAGTAATCTATAATAACTATACATTTATTGTGCATATTCCACTGTATTTATTAATTGAATGATTCAAAATGCATAATTTGCCAAAGTTGCATTAAAACTAGTCATCACCCAATTCACCCCCCATCTTAGGTAATGGTTGCCATGGCTATCATGAATCAAAATTACATATAGGTTGACCTAACCCCCTTTTTGGGAATCAAAGGTCCAAATGAGATATTCAAAGCTTCTAACTTCAACTTGTGCTATGAACAAGTCATAAATGACCAAAGAAACTCAATCATGCAAGCAAAACACATCAAACATCTCTAGAACTCAATCTGGCCTATTAAGCACCTTAAGTGCATAAATGGTGAAAAGAGAAAAAAGAAGTGAAGATGATTATAAAACCCCTACCTTTGGCAGCTGTGAAGAGATTCAAGCTTGGTTAAATCTTAAGCCTTGGCTTTTCCTTTAGATTTCCTATTTCTCTCTTCCTCCTCCTTGGTCTTTGCTTCCTCTTTCTTTCTTTCTCCTTGCAAGTTTTCTATTTCTATTTTGTGAAGCAAAGAGGCCGTGAGTGAGGCTTATAAAGAGGGAACTAATGACTCAAATGGCCTTTAGGCCATAACTGGTAAATCCTGATCTTCTAAAAATACTAAGATTTAGCTAAATCAAGATTTTTAGGTTCCAACAACTTTAAAATAAATACTAAGATTCATACAAAAATTCGTTTCACCATTATCTAATATTTTCATATTTGTTGCTAGTCAAATCGGCTATAATTAGATAACCAATATGCCTAAAAATGCCAAACTAGCTCAGTTTACCTTGAAACTTTAACTGTAACTTGTTTCATATATTTGTGACCTAGAAATAAATTATCCATATTTATTTTTCATGTCTAAGCAATTTATGCTATTATCTGAGTCGTTTGAAGCTACTTTTCACAATCTAAGTTGTAACTAAGTGCCTAAACTAACTCAGATTGTCACAAAATTAAATATGCATGCCAAGCAAGTCATATGCTACATTTGGAACACATCAACAAGTCTAACATGTCATTTCATGGTATTACATTTCTTCCCTCCTTTTTAAAATTTTGACCCCAAAATTGGTCACCTGAAAAGAACAAATTCGGGTAGTCCTGCTGCAAGTGGGACTCTAACTACCAAGTAGCCTCCTTGGTGTCATTGCCATCGCATAAAACCTTCATCAGAGGAATCTTTGACCCTTCTGTCTATGATCCTTATCGGATGTACATCATAAGACAAATCATCCCTTAATTGTACAGATTCAAGTTCTATGATATGCATAGGATCTGGATTATACTTTCTCAACTGAGATACATGAAAAACATTATAAATGTTAGACAAATTGGGACGAAGGGCTATTTGGTAAGCTATGGGTCCAACTTTCTTTAGAATTTGGTAGGGACTAAGAAAAAAAGGACTTAACTTTCAGGTTTTCAATGCTCTACTAATCCCTGTTGTAGGAGTAACTCTTAAGAATACATGATCCCTCTCACTAAACTCAAGAGGTTTCTTTCTCTTGTCAGTATAGCTCTTTTGCCGACTCTGAGTAGTAACCAACCAATCCTTAATCATCTTGATTTGCTATGTCGTCTGTTGGACTAACTCTGGACCTAGGATGGTTCTCTCATCTACTTCATACCAACATAGAGGTGATCTACACTTTTTTCTATACAAAGCCTCATAGAGTACCATACTTATGTTGGAATGATAGCTATTATTATAGGCAAACTCCATTAATAGTAAGAACTCGTCCAAATAACCCTGTTGTTCTAAAATATATGCTCTAAGCATATCCTCAAGGGTTTGGATAGTCCTCTCTATTTGCCCATCTGTCTGCGGGTGATAAGCTGTACTAAGGCTTAACTTATTCCCAAAAGCCTCTTGTAAGGCTCCCCAAAATCTAGATATGAATCTAGGATCTTTATTTGAAATTATGCTTACGGAGATTCTGTGCAACCTAACTATCTCCTTTAGATATAGCTGAGCTAATTTCTCTAGAGGATAGCTGTAACACCCTAGAAATTCCTTGTTTTATGTTTTGTATGCTTTTTATAATATTTATGATTTTTGTGAATTGTTGTGAATTATTTGGGTGACTTTGATTATTTTATTATATTTCTCATTTTGCGTGACACGTTAAGCGGGGTAGGAAGAATAAAATATTTTTCCTAGCCTGGAAAGTTTTGGACTGTGGAAGCCTACCAGAGGATCTTACTAAACCCGAGGCTGGACACAATTTACGAAGTTTTATTTTTTGAGATTTTATCTGACGGATAAAATTTGGATACACTCTATTATCCATTGGACAATAGATACCGATTTTACTAACTGTAACTTTTGTCTATTAGATAATAACTTTTAGTAAAGTGCTAATTATCTTTTCTAGAGTGTTCTCTTTATGTGAAATCACCTAAGTGACATCATCTTTGACTTTTGGAGGAAGCTTCTTGAAGAAGCTTTAGGAGAAGCTTGCAAGAGAAGCTTGGCTCATTTCTCCTAGGAGGTGCACGGTTTTGGAGGAGAAAAGAAGACCACTTTGTCATCTTTTCACTCAAGTCTTATTTTCCTTTTCATTTGAAAAGTTTCCACCTTTTTCTCTCACTTTTCTCATCTCTTATTTTCTCTCTAGTGGCTCACGGCCACACTCCCTTCCACCACCCATTCATCTTCTTTAATTTCAACCATTTACATTCTTGAATCCAAACCACCTATCTAAGGCATTTTGGTGTAGAGATCTCGACTTTACTATTCTTTTTCCAAGTGTTTCTTCAATCTAGGGCTTGAAAGCCTCTAAGGTAAAGTTCTTATTTCTCCCAAGTTTTTCTTGTTTTGTTTGTGAATAACCATCTCTCAAACACTCTCTTCAATTTCTTTCTCCCAAAGCTCATGGCTATAGGTCCTTGGAAGACCAAAAATTTGATTTTTTTGTTATCACTTGTGTTTGATGCCCTGGAGTCTTCCAGTGGCGTAGTTTTCTTCTTTTATGCTTCTTAGTGAGTAATAGGACTCTAGTAGGAGTATTAAATGAAGATGTGAATGGTTTGAATCATAATGATTTGTAATGCTAATTATGAGTGTTTAATTAGTAATGATGATATACTTTATTGTATGTGTTGCCCTATTGAAAAGTGTGTGCCCCGTAGATGTGGGTGATTACTTTTTGATAGGTGTAAGTCCCGTAGATGTGGGTGATCTATATTTAGGCAATGTGGATTGTATCCTTCCTATTATAGAGTTTTTGAGGATGGATTTTCTTGTTCATTATCGATAACTATGTAGTTGATGGACTTCACTACCCAGGGAAAAATGGATTTTCTCTGTGATAATGATGTTGCTGGATGGACTTCCAGTGCTTGTTCAAGGTTATGGATGGACTTCCATTATTTTGTTCAAGTTTCATGCATTCAACACATTTTATCATGGAATTGTAGGTTCCTGGATATGGTATCATACATTATTCATTTCCATACTTAGGAATAATGCATAGGCATAAACACTAGACATAACTTGGTATGTATGGCGATTGTATGAGCAGTTACTTTCATAACATTAATCATGCATTGCAATTGTATGGGCAATTGCGTGTCTTTGAGATGGAGATGTTGTCGTTGCTTCTGTGATTAAAGTGTTAACATGATAATTATAAATATTATCTGTTTGTATATATAACTGCATAAATGCTGGTATTGGAATGCTTCTACTGAGATATGTTTTCTCACCCCGATTGTGTTGCCATGAAAATCCAGGTGTGAGTTCTTCGAAAGGAAAGAAGATGTATGAGGACTAGCATAGTATAGATGTTGTTTTGAGCTGAGTATATACGTGTTTTATATTTACTTAGTTGTTTTGAGTTATGTATAATAGTATGCCCTTTGAGGCTGTAATGTATATATATAACTTTTGCTATCGTGACTCTCCATATTTACTCATTGTGTATGAATGATATGGATTAGATGTTGATGTATATTAGTAGTAGCAGGACCAATGTTGGATTATTCATTTATATGATGATATATTTTAGGTAGCAAATATTGGGCTATTACAACTCACCTCAAATATGTTCCACAATCATATCATGCAAAATAATTACTAATTACTTACAATAAATAGCACCACAAATCAAATTGATTCATCACGTTCGCACTTCATTAAATACTCCTATTAGAGTCTCATTACTCATTAAGAAATATAAAAGAAAGAACTACACAAGTTAGACACTTCATTTCAACCAAAACAAAGTCCTCTAAAAAACTGGACTAGGCGCTCCTGGCCTGGCTCTCTAGTGCTCATCATGCACTTAGGCGCTCCTCCATGGGCTCTTAAGCACTGGTCGCATAGCATAAATGTGCTCTCTGTCTGCCCTGCTGGCACCAGACACCTAGCACTTCAGAGCTAACTGGGCAGAACGAAATCTGCAGAATTCTACAGATGGTGTTACTATTCCATTGAGGAACAATGGTGCTCCAATCACTCCAACTTCAATTCCACATGATTTCTCACATCAAATAAGATCCATTAACATATTACAACTCCTATACCACTTTAATTTCACTTAATCATACAATTTGTGAATCATTCATCAACATAACACCTAAACTCCTAATTCTTGGCCTAAAGGGGAACAAGGGTTTTCAAATGATGAAAAATTCATCCTTATGCATCCAACAAACCAAATTTCACACAACTAAGACATCCTCAAGTTCCTCATCAAGATTTAACTCAAAAATGACAAAACTATACTTCAAAACCCATGTTCCTCATCAAGGCCCTCATGAGCTAAATGAAGAAGATGAAAGCAAGAAGTCAAAATAAGTTTCCCTCTACCTCAATGACCAGAAATGAAGTCAATGAGCAACTCCTCTCCACCACTAAATTCTTCCTCCTCTTTGGTTATTGATCCTTCTCCTTTGGCTTCCTTGTTTGCTCTCTTTTTTTGCTTCCCTGCTAGCAGTCGTGAGAAAGGTGAGAAATGAGAGAAATTATCTCATTTTGAGCCTTTAAGTCAAGGCTACACATGGGAACCATGTGATATTTTGGTCGCTTAAGTGACCATGCTAAAACTCTTGATCTACTAAGAACGCTTGGATTTCACCAAATCAAGTTTCCTAACTTCCAAAAAACTTAAAATAAATGCTAAGATTCATAAAAAAATATTATTTCACCATTTTTATATTCTTCCATATCTGCTGGTAGTCAATCCAGTATCAAAATACATAACCAATATGCTTAAAGATACCAAACTAACTCTGATTAACCTTAAAACTTAACTACATGTTCAACTACACATTTGTGACCTAGAAACAAATTATCCATATTTATTTCCATTAGCTAAGCCATTTTAGCTAATATTTGAGTCAATTTAAGCTACTTTTCACCTTCCAGGTTGCAGTAAAGTGCCTAAACTAACCCAAGTTGTCACAAAATTAAACAGATATGTTAAGCAAGTATTAATTGGTTTTGGTTTTGTTTTCTTCCTAGTACAAGGAAGACTAAATTAATTGCAAAATGTTCCTAAGTCTCGCCTAGTTTGAGCCTTTTGTCTAGCATGTTAGGCTTGAATCTTGTCATCTTGATAGATTTTCAAGCTTACTTTTTGGATGACGGCAATGAGTTGTCCATAACTCAATTCCTCGTATGGAATTTCTCCATTTGGGGATTGACTTCTGATCTTGTCAAAGACTTCATCTCCTAAGGACTTCAGAAGACTAGCTAGAAATTTTATCTTTGGTTTTGCTTGTTAGTTTTTATTCTTAGGTTTGTGGTGTATCTAGGGCAACTAAGTTTAGTGTAATATCCTAATTTTTTCGTTTTCCTTGGAATAAATATGTTTTATAATATTTATGAGTTTTTGTAAATATTTAAATTTTTTTAATTATTTTGAATATTTTAATATTATTTTTGAAATATATGTCCAAATTTAGTTTTTTCTGAAAATATATGAATTTTATAAATTTTGGAAATTTTTGTGAAATTTTTTGAGTTTATGATTATTTTAATATTATTTTAAGTTGTATGTGTGTTTGAGGCAGGTCCAGAAAAATAAAAACTTTTCCTGGACCAGAAATTTCTGGACTATCAAGGAAGGATCGAGGGATCTTACTAAACTCGAAACTGGGAACAGTTGACAGAGATTTTCTATATCTGAGTTTTCTATTACGCATTGTGTGATAATAGCAGTAGCTATTGTCCATTGGGTAATATCTGTCAGAAAATATCTTGAGCAAGCTTAGAGGGGAAGCCTTTGGATCTTTACCCTTGATCTAACCAATGGTGGTGATGAGTCCAACTTAGTGGCTTGGACTTTCCAAGAACTAATAGGAATTTAGTCTTCCTTAATGAACCAATTAGAAGGCTAGTCAACAAAGATGGCTTCTCCTTATTGTATCCCACGGCTAAGCAAGATTTTGTGAGACAAAATATTACAATTCAATTCCTATCATCTTTTATTAATTGAACAAAGTAAGACAAGTCAATATTAGTGGCTTTTCTTCATGTATTCCTACGGTTATGCATGCCTTTAGGAAGGCAATTTCTACACTTGAATTCATTTATATTCTTATCATCTTTCTAACAATTCACAAAGAAGTAAATTGAGATATTTCATCCTTTCTTCTAATGATTCCTACGGTCAAACTTTATTAGAGAGCTTTGGATATTTTCTTTTAATTGATAATTATCTTCTCATGTTTATCCAAATGAAACTAGATATTTAGGAAATTAAATTTAGTTAGTCTTTATGATTAGTAAATTATAATTATAAGAAGACTAATAACCTTAACTAATTACTTTTAGTTTCTGTAAATGATAATTAGATTTAAATAATAGTTTGTTAAAGATTTATATTTTGTTAGATATTTCTATTTTTTTCCTATCTAAGAAAGCTAAAGAATATTGTGAACTAGCTATCTCTTATTTCTCTCCTAAAGTTCCACGGCCAACTTGGCTTTCTAGCCAATTCTTGAACTATCTAAATGACTAAATGATGACTCCTACATGACCTAGTCCATGTGAAAGCCATGTAAGGCTATGTGAGTAGAAATTTTATCTTGTTAAGTTTCCTATCCATGCATTGCATGGCCATGCACTTGGATATTAGGAAATTTCATTTCATTTCCTATCATTTTTGTAGCTTAACCGTCCTCTCCATTCTCTTTCATTCAAAGAAAACCAAAGAACTCTATTCTCTTTCTCTAGTGAAGCTCATGACCTCCATCACCAAAGCCATCATCTACACATCATCTAACCTTACTTTCTAAACCCAAACATCATTCTAAACACTTTCCCTTTAGTGAGTTTTGTCTAAATCTCTCTCTAAGTGCTTCAAAAATCAAGCTTTGATTTCCTACATCAAAGGTAATTTCTTGAATTTTTTATTCTAAGTTGGATTTCTAATTTTCTAGACCATGATTGATCCATGGTTTGCTGTTTTCAAGCTTTGTTTAGGACTTTTAGATTTGTTTAAGATTGCTTTGGATTTTTCTTGGTGTCACACGAATTCATGAGGAAGGAGAGGCTTGAAGTTTGTTGTCTTCCTTAAGGTAAGAGGGAGATTAACCTCAACGGCCACATGTGGTGGTGAGGAAATTGATTATTTGTGGTAAAAAATCCATAAGGATTTATTCACTTGATTATCTATGCTTTCTTTGTTTGTGTTTGATAAGTCTTTGGTTTTGAGAATATGCTTGCATGTGCGTTTAATATCCTTATAGCTTTGATAGTATACTTGTCTATATGAATTTGAAACTATGATGATACTTGTGTAATTTAGGATGTGAATCACATGAAGGAAATGTGTATGAAGGTTCCAAAGAACCTATGAGGCATTCGGCCTCCACACCACAAAAGGGGATCAAGGATCCTAAATTGGTTTCCTAATCAAGGATTAATTGGCTTTGTGACAAATAATTAAATCAAGAGTTTTTATAAAGAATAAATGATAGAAAGAAAATAAAGAATGAATTATGAAATATATAAATATGAATTTCGGCCAAGATGCCAAAATTAATAAATTAGATCCAAACTTATTTTGTTAAGTGTAGATTTAGGTGTTTTATATGGTAAGAAATTGATTTACTAGACTTTGAACTTTAAATTAAAGTAATATACTTTTTAGAATTAAATTGGCATAATTAAGTTATATAGTAAAATAAATATTGATACATGAAATTTATTGACGTATAGCTCACCCTATGGGTTTTGAAGTGCGTTAGGAAATTTTGAGCTGTAATATCCCAAGTAAACTAAAGAAATACAATTTTTTGAGAAATAGTAGAAATAATGATTTTTAGAGGGACTATATTGAAAATATTCTTTAAAAATGGACTATTTGGGAAATATTATTTAAAGAGGGACTATTATGTAAATATTACTTTATAGAAGGATTATTATGCAAATAATGAAAATAAAGTCAATTTATTGTATTAATAGAGAAAAATCTTATTTTGGACTTAAAATATGTTAGAATTACTTTACGCAATTGAAAATACGTTGAAAAACTCTTACGCGATTTAAAAATAGTAATTTTTAGCTACGCGATTGAGAAAATATTTTAAAATCTTTACGCGATTTAGAAAATATTGGAAAATCTTTACGTGATTTAAAAACGTAACAAAAGTGTTACGCGATTATGAAAATGCGATAATATTACTATGCGATTGAACGAAACAGCGAGTTTTGCTGTAGGGCCAACGTATTGAACCAAGTAATTTGTGAAACTGAAGTATTGGACCTAAGTGGATCTTTGGTATTATGTAGTTGTATGGGCGGTTACATAATATCATAGATACTAATGGTATTAGACAATTGTATGTGCGGTTGCGTTAATATCATTGGGAACAGTACAATGATACTTTCTTTTGATTAAAGATGCTTTTGAGCATTATACTGTGATACCGCCATGTGACGGCGTGTGAATAAGAAATACTGTGTGATCAATGACAGTATATGATTGAATCATTTATCATGCATAGAAAAGTGTAATCGCTTGATTTGTCGTGGCGTTTTATGCCTAAGGAGTGGATGAGAACTTACAAGATAGTGGGAGGGATCCTGGGGACGTCAGGGCACGGTGATTCACTTATTGACATTGAGTCATATATATATATAAACCCTTAGTCGTGAACACCAATTGCAACGCACTGACATCCCGACAAACACTATTGCTTTTCATTATCTAGTATAGACTGTCTTTTTAGGAGGGACAGATCTACTAGGCATTCATCTCTGAATTTGAGTAAACTTCATGGAGTAGGAACTAGTTGCATTGAGCATATGCATAGTCAGCATTTACGCTGTTGTGATATAATATTATTGAGGTGTGATATTATAGCGATATTATCTTTTTTCCTGATATTATGCTGCAAGTTTATTGGATTATTTAGTTGTTAACTATCATGAACATATTTGATGATTAAATAGATTGTATGCTGTATTGTATTGAGATGTCTGTCGTTTCTTTGCTGCCATATTGGTATGCGATGTAGGGGATCTCACCACTTTGCTATTTTGTTCTGTTTGTTTCTATTTTATGTTTACAATGGTGAAGACTATGATGGCGGCAAGGAGGGGTCAATTAAGTTTCTTTAGACTATAGTTTCTTGAAGGCGCTACTGCTTGGCGTGTCCATTGGGACACAGGGCACATAGAGTATTGTGGTGACATTACTCTATCAGGAAGTAGGACTTGTCATAGGATCGTTACTTCATTTTATATTGTTGCTTATGTAGAGGTTATTTTTTCTATTAGGGAGTTGTGCAATGAATTTCACTATACTCCTAAAGAGAACTTTGATATATCTTTAGGTCGAATTTCTATCCGTCGAGACATTCCCAGCTAGGGAATTTGTCTTCTAACAAGGGCTCATGTCTTAGGTGTTATGTTTTTGGGTATGTAAAGGTAGTGAATGTATTGTTGTTGTAAACTCTATTTATATGAAAAGTATCTTATTTAGTTATTACATTTTGAGTTACTTTAATTTGATTAATTGATGTTTTTTGCAAGAAAGAAATTTTAAAACTTGTATTTAAATAAGATTAAATATTTTATAACTTGAGAAATTAATTAATTATATGGAGTTGGTATGAATGTGACACCCTTCGGAGGGGGTGTTACATTAGTTGGTATGAGAGCCCAAGTTAGAGTTTTTTGGGTTTGTGGGTAGGTTTGTCTTGATTATGCTGTGTGTTTCTCTGACACTGAACACAGAGATATATTGTTTGGTTTATGAAAGGAGACAATGTTGATTTAAATGGTTACGTTTGGTTTCTTCGTGTTTTGATTTATTTGTCTTTGAAGAAAGACAATGGATTGCGGTAGACGTAAGCAATTGGACGCAAGATGTGATGATGATCGTATAGTCACAGCTAGAAGTGTGATGCAAAAGATGACTAACTTAGCAGTACAACAGAGTCAAAAGATCACTCAGCAATAGGAACTGATAGCTGAACTTCAAAGCTTGTTAGGGTTGGAGCAGTCACCGAATGCAAGAAGCTGTAACTTTGAACCTTTGATAATCCAAAAGGGAAGGAAATGTAAGGTTAACCGATTTCAGCAAAAGCCGTATACACGATCACCAGGAAAACAACAATGAATAAATAGAGGAAGTAATAGTGGCAACGAATTTGGTCAGACTGAGGCACCGCCAATGAAGTGTTGGAAGTGTGGAAAGAGCCATATGACAAGAGATTGCACGATCAAGGGTATAATTTGTTTTAGATGTGGAAAACCTAGTCATGTCTCGAAGGACTGTGATCAACTGAAGATGAAATCTTCTGTTACTAATGAACTTGCGACAAGATCTCAAGTAGGAGAAGGAGATAATACAAAGAGTGGAATGGGAATGTTCAAATACAAAGACTTAAGAAACAAGGAAGCTGTATTGTAGAGAGTAATCTTAAAACTGTGTTGTATAACTTGTAAGGTAACCCATTCTCTTATAGTCTGTGACTATGTGAACCTTTTGGGGTTATCCGTGTTTTTGTTTCCTTTTATAGTGCTACTTTAACTTCTAAACTTGTTATCATTACTCAGCCTGTTTAAAATTATCTTTTTATTACTTGAGATTAGAACTTTTCTATTGATTTGGTTTGTCTATTTTTTTTTTACAAATAGACTAAGTAAGTTAATTTGAGTTATCCGTGTCTTTATTATCATTTGATCTGAGTATTTCTACTCTTTTTGTTAAACTTGTTGTTTATCCTCAAGTTTTCTAAATTTACCCTATTTCTGTTAAATATCAAATCTTTTCTGTTGATTTGATTTGCTTATCTAAAATCACATCTTTTGAGAGCTTGACTTTATAAATGGATTGGTTATTTTCCAACCATATCCTACTATATTATATCAATGAAACTTTAATGTTTCCTTGAACTGAGATTTTTGGATTTGAATCTAGAAATTGAATCTAGAAAGTTCATTTCTAAATTTATTAGACTATGTTCATTTCGAAATCTATTAGATCATCTCAAATTCTTTGTTGGATAAATCCAGTAATCTACCGAATAGCCTTATTACTTTTCTTTCTAACCTTTATTGTACCTTCCATGTATCTCAATTGAAACTAAATTCTTGATTCAACCTATATCATGGTATCAAATACAATACAATTAGAAGAGAACTTGATCTATGAGATATTTTCTATTAAGATTAAAGATAGGCAAGTGAAGCAACTTACCTTGATGAAGAAAATCTAGAACAGTGTGACGAGAGATACAACATGGAAACTAGACGATCAAATGAAGAAAGCCGTTGTCTACGAAATCAATTTATGTTCTGATTATCATTAGATTTGTGTGAAAGAAGAAAATGTTCCAAGGCAGATTTGTCATTGTCCTTGTTGGTGATATCTTGATCTATTCTCGATTTCCGAAGGAGCATGTTGAACATCTAGATGCAGTTCTTCAAATTTCTGAAGAAGAAGTTATACGCGAAGCTGGTCAAGCGCAAATTTTGATTTAAGGAATGGCAGTGATGTATGCTTCAAGACAACGAAAGCGCATGGGAAGAATTATTCGATTCACGTTTAAGATTATGCGATGGCTATTTTACGTTGAAGATCTAAAGACGTTTCTTTTCTATAATGTCTACAGTGATCTTATGAGCTTGGAGTACTTGTTCGATCAGGAAGAGTTTGACACGAGAAAGAGACGATAGTTAGAATTTTTGGAAGGGCAATTATTATGGCGAAGGCCTTAAGTAGAAAGGGTAATTAGTGTATTTGTTAAGATGATTAAGGAGAGCGAATGATTAGATCAATTCAAGATTATGCGATTGTCTATGAATCTGTTTGACTACGATTACTATTCGAATAATCAGAAGGAGGAAATCCAAAAAAAGTAAGGGAATCAACTGAAATGACGTACCTAGAAATGCTACGTGGAAGTTGGTAGACCAAATAAAGACGTAATATCCTTTGTGTTTTTCTATATATAAGAGAAATTTCGAGGACAAAATTTTTGTTTAGAGGGGGAGAGTTGTAACATCTCAATTTTTCGTTTTCCTTAAAATAAATACATTTTATAATATTTATGAGTTTTTGTGAATTTTTGGAAATTTTTAATTATTTTTAATATTTTTATATTATTTTGATTATTTTAATATTATTTTTTAAATATATGTCCGAATTTAGTTTTTTCTGAAAATATATGAATTTTATAATTTTTATGATTTTTGAGAATTTTTCTGAATTTTTCTGAGTTTGTTATTATTTTAAGCTATATGTGTGTTTGAGGCGGGCCCGAAAAAATAAAAATTTTTCCTAGACCAGAAAGTTCCGGACTGTCAAGGCGGGATCAGGGGATCTTACTAAACTCGAAATCGAGAACAGTTGACAGGGATTTTCTATATCTGAGTTTTCTATTACCCATTGTGTGATAATAGCAGTAGCTATTGTCCATTAGGTAATATCTGTCAGAAAATATCTTGAGTAAGGTTAGAGGGGAAGCCTTTGGATCTTCAACCTTGATCTAACCAATGGTGGTGATGAGTCCAACTTAGTGGCTTGGACTTTCCAAGAACCAATAGGAATTTAGTCTTCCTTGATGAACCAGTTAGAAGGCTAGTCAACAAAGATGGCTTCTCCTTATTGTATCCCACGGCTAAGCAAGATTTTGTGAGACAAAATATTACAATTCAATTCCTACCATCTTTTATTAATTGAACAAAGTAAGACAAATCAATATTGGTGGCTTCTCTTCATGTATTCCTACGGCTATGCATGCCTTTAGGAAGGCAATTTCTACACTTGAATTCATTTCTATTCTTATCATCTTTCTAACAATTCACAAAGAAGTAAATTGAGATATTTCATCCTTTCTTCTAATGATTCCTACGGTCAAACTTTATTAGAGAGCTTTGGATATTTTCTTTTAATTGATAATTATCTTCTCATGGTTATCCAAATGAAACTAGATATTTAGGGAATTAAATTTAGTTAGTCTTTATGATTAGTAAATTATAATTATAAGAAGACTAATAACCTTAAGTAATTACTTTTAGTTTCGTAAATGATAATTAGATTTAAATAATAGTTTGTTAAAGATTTATATTTGTTAGATATTTCTATTTTTTTTTCTATCTAAGAAAGCTAAAGACTATTGTGAACTAGCTATCTCTTATTTCTCTCCTAAAGTTCGATGACCAACTTGGCTTTCTAGCCAATTCTTGAACTATCTAAATGACCAAATGATGACTCCTACATGACCTAGTCCATGTGAAAGCCATGTGAAGCTATGTGAGTAGAAATTTTATCTTGTTAAGTTTCCTATCCATGCATTGCATGGCCATGCACTTGGATATTAGGTAATTTCATTTCATTTCCTATCATTTTTGTAGCTTAACTGTCCTCTCCATTCTCTCTCATCTAAAGAAAACCAAAGAACTCTATTCTCTTTCTCTAGTGAAGCTCACGGCCTCCATCACCAAAGCCATCATCTACACTTCTATAATTTCATCTAACCTTACTTTCTGAACCCAAACATCATTCTAAACACTTTTACTTTGGTGAGTTTGTCTAAATCTCTCTGTAAGTGCTTCAAAAATCAAGCTTTGATTTCCTACATTAAAGGTAATTTCTTGAATCTTTTATTCTAAGTTGGATTTCTAATTTTCTAGACCATGATTGGTCCATGATTTGTTGTTTTCAAGCCTTGTTTATGACTTTTAGATTTGTTTAAGAATGCTTAAGGTTTTTCTTGGTACCACACAAATTTAAGAGGAAGGAGAGGCTTGAAGTTTGTTGTCTTCCTTAAGGTAAGAGGGAGATTAACCTCATTGGCCACATGTGGTGGTGAGGAAATGGATTATTTGTGGTGAAAAATCCATAAGGATTTATTCACTGATTATCTATGCTTTCTTTGTTTGTGTTTGATAAGTCTTTGGTTTTGAGAATATGCTTGCATGTGCGTTTAATATGCTTATAGCTTTGATAGTATACTTGTCTATATGCATTTGAAAGCATGATGATACTTGTGTAATCACATGAAGGAAATGTGTATGAAGGTTCCAAAGAACCTATGAGGCATTCGGCCTCCACACCACAAAAGGGGATCAAGGATCCTAAATTGTTTTCCTAATCAAGGAATAATTGGCTTTGTGACAAATAATTAAATCAAGAGTTTTTATAAAGAATAAATGATAGAAAGAAAATAAAGAATGAATTATGAAACATGTATATATGAATTTCGGCCAAGATGCCAAAATTAATAAATTAGATCCAAACTTATTTTGTTAAGTGTAGATTTAGGTGTTTTATATGGTAAGAAATTGATTTACTAGACTTTGAACTTTAAATTAAAGTAATATACTTTTTAGAATTAAATTGGCATAATTAGGTTATACAGTAAAATAAATATTGATACTTGAAATTTACTGACGTATAGCTCACCCTATGGGTTTTGAAGCGCATTAGGAAATTTTAAGTTGTAACATCCCAAGTAAACTAAAGAAATACAATTTTCTAGGAAACAGTAGAAATAGTGATTTTTAGAGGGACTATATTGAAAATATTCTTTAAAAATGGTCTATTTTAGAAATATTATTTAAAGAGGGACTATTATGTAAATATTACTTTATAGAAGGATTATTATGCAAATAATGAAAATAAAGTCAATTTTGAGTATTAATAGAGAAAAATCTTATTTTGGACTTAAAATATGTTAGAATTACTTTATGCAATTGAAAATACGTAGAAAACTCTTACGCGATTTAAAAATAGTAATTTTTAGCTACGCGATTGAGAAAATATTTTAAAATCTTTACGCGATTTAGAAAACATTGGAAAATCTTTACGTGATTTAAAAACGTAACAGAAGTGTTACATGATTGTGAAAATGTGATAATATTACTATACGATTGAAAGAAATAGCAAGTTTTGCTGTAGGGCCAACGTATTGAACCAAGTAATTTGTGAAACTGAAGTATTGAACCTAAGTGGATCTTTGGTATTATGTAGTTGTATAGGCGGTTACATAATATCATAGATACTAATGGTATTAGACAATTACATTTGCGGTTGCGTTAATATCATTGAGAACCGTACAACGATACTTTCTTTTGATTAAAGATGCTTTTGAGCATTATACTGTGATACTGCCATATGATGGCATGTGAATAAGAAATGCTGTGTGATCAATGACAGTATATGATTGAATCATTTATCATGCATAGAAAAGCATAATTGTTTGATTTGTCGTGGCATTTTATGCCTAAGGAGCGGATGAGAACTTTCAAGATAGTGGGAGGGATCCTGGGGACATCAGGGCATGGTGATTCACTCATTGACATTGAGTCAATTGACATTGAGTCATATATATATATATATATATATAAACCCCTGGCTGTGAACACCGATTGCAACGCACTGACATCCCGACAAACACTATTGCTTTTCATTATCTAGTATAGACTGTCTTTTTAGGGAGGACAGATCTTCTAGGCATTAATCTCTGAATTTAAGTAAACTCCATGGAGTAGGAACTGGTTGCATTGAGCATATGCATAGTCAGCATTTACGCTGTTGTGATATAATATTATTGAGGTGTGATATTATAGCGATATTATCTTTTTTCCTGATATTATGCTGCAAGTTTATTGGATTATTTAGTTATTAACTATAATGAACATATTTGCTGATTAAATAGATTGTATGCTATATTGTATTGAGATGTCTGTCGTTTCTTTGCTGCCATATTGGTATGCGATGTAGGGGATCTCACCTCTTTGCTATTTTGTTATGTTTGTTTCTATTTTATGTTTACAATGGTGAAGACTATGATGGCGGCAAGGAGGGGTCAACTAAGTTTCTTTAGACTATAGTTTCTTGAAGGCGCTACTGCTTGGTGTGTCTATTGGGACACAGGGCACATAAAGTATTGTGGTGACATTACTCTATCAGTAAGTAGGACTTGCCATGGGATCGTTATTTCATTTTATACGATTGCTTATGTAGAGGTTATTTTTCCTATTAGGGAGTTGTGCAATGAATTTCACTATACTCCTAGAGAGAACTTCGATATATCTTTGGGTCGAATTTCTATCCATTGAGACATTCCCAGCTAGGGAATTTGTCTTCTGACAAGGGCTCATGTCTTAGGTGTTATATTTTTGGGTATGTAAAGATAATGAATGTATAGTTGTTGTAAACTCTGTTTATATGAAAAATATGTTATTCAGTTATTACATTTTGAGTTACTTTAATTTGATTAATTGATGTTTTCTGCAAGAAAGAAATTTTGAAACCCGTATTTAAATAAGATTAAATATTTTATAACTTGGGAAATTAATTAATTATATAGAGTTGGTATGAATGTGACACCCTTTAGAGGGGGTGTTACATTTAGTCTTTCAATGAATTCATTAATAAGTTCATGGTTAGATGGTTTCAGATTTAAACGTTTTATGCTTTCTTTAAGCTATTTGCTTACTTTGAATTGTTTAAAGAGAGGTTTCTCTATTGATTTGGGAGATTTTGGTTTATCAGTTTTAGTTCTTGAAGTTGAAGCTTTATCTAATGGCTTATTAATTAATTTCTCACCTAAAACTTGAAGGTATTTGTTTGTATAATTATTTTGTTCCATAAGACTTTTAATATCTTTGGAATTGACTAGTTCATCTTGTATTGTCATCTTAAAAGGAGAAGCTAATACTGGATTGTTATCTTTGTCTTTTAAGTTTGGAATAAAATACTGACTGGAGGGAGGTAATTCAGATTTGATTAACTTGCCATCTTTACGATGCCAGACAGTAAGAACATTAGCTGATTTATCTTCAATCAAACCAATGCTCCAAGGATATTCGATTTCATTCTTAATCATGGAAGCATGAAACCAATTGAAGAATAGAACATGTTGTTTGACTTTGTTGAAAAATTCATAGAACTTCTCTTGAATTTCTTTTCTGTTTGACCCCTTATAATTCTTGAAAAACCATTCCCTTTGCGGAGTCCATTCTGCAGAATAAAAGTCTTTCCTAAGGGTTTCCTTATCAATGATGAACTCAGATAACATGGACATCATCATTAAGGGAAGAATAAGTTAGAGATTGAATGAATTTTTGTTCATCTTCATCTTTACATTGGTACATAGGTCTTGGGAGAGGTAATGATGTATCCAACCCTCGAAATTGTTGATGGAGTAGATTGGATGGTGCAAAAAGATTTTTTGGAAACTGCAGATTTGAAATCTTCAGATATGGAGGAAGTAGATCTAAAAGATCTAGAAGAGCTTAACAAATTTATTCTGTTGAAGGTTAATTCAACTCTACTTGATTGGTGTTGTATGACCTCCTGAATTTCAGGTGGTTCTCTGGGTAAAGCTGGAGCAGCTTCATCCATAATCCATTTTGTCGGGAGGACAACATCTTCCCAACGAATTTGTTTAGGGACAACTACGTTGGCTTTGGTTATGTCTGTAAGGAATAATATTGTTACTCCCTTGTCTTTTGGTTTTATCACCTTAGAGTGAAAAGAATTCATAACCTTGTACTGAATCCTATAGATCAAGGCTAAAGGGATTGATCCGGGTTTCATGTATAAACCACAGACTTTGATGTTTAAGAAAAACGTGTCTTGAATATTTTTATCTGTTAGACTAACTGTCCTATTAGGATAACAATTAAAATAGATTTGACCATGACCAAGATTGGTTTCTATAGTTCTTAAAAGTGAATCATAGAATTAATTATGTCTTATGTCTCTTGGATAGAGAAGAATATATGCGTTTAGTCCTTGTCTGATTAAAGTTTTGACAGTCACTTGCACTCATCCAATATGCATATAGTTATATTTATGGGCTTGACGTTTTAAGGTCTCTTAACAAAGAAGATGAAATTGTTCATCTTCGCCCTTAATTGTAATTTGCTTTTCTACAGTCCTGATAATGTAATCAAAACTTCTGAAGAATCTTCCTTCATGTTTATAAAGTTTATTTATTGGGATTCTGGGGATCTCCCAGTCATCCATATCTTGATTTATATTTTCATAACAAATTTTTTCAATAAAGATATTTGTTGAAGATGGATTAATTTATTGCTCAGTAACCGATGATGAAGAAGATTGAGAAGATTTAAAAGAAAACTTGGAAGATAGAAAGTGCAACATATTTAAAGAAACAAAATAAACAGGAAATATACAAAGACAGAAACAATACTAGCAAATAACAGATATGATCTTAGCCCCTGATATCATTACCCTTATCTGGTTCCATAGATTTGTAAGTAAAATCTAAGTCAAATTTTATCCTCTGAACTAGATCTTAAAATTATTCATTATGTTCCACACTTTGATTTATGTCTGGTATCAGAGCTTGATATATATATATATATATATATACACACACACACACACATACATGAACACAACCATTTGAGTTTAGTATTGATGAATTCTAATGGTTTACTACCTGGTTTATAGTATGAATAGATGTATGTAGTAAGTTTGAAGACATGGTAATGGAAAGATAGCAGGAAATGGCAATTTTTTATGCTTCTATTGCATTGTTGCATGTGCTATTCAAATATACCATGATGACTATTCAAATAGAAAACTCTAGAATGCACCAGAATGCAATTTTGTGGTTTCTATTCGAATAGACCAGGGGTCAAATCGATTGGGCTTTTCTAGAATGCATCATAATGTAATTTTTTTGAATGCTATTCAAATAGACCAGGAGGTCTAATCAAACAGGCTTTTCTCAAAAGCCATATTTTAAGTGCTATTCGAAAAGACTTGAGGTGCTATTTGAATAGACTTTTATAGAATGCCATGTTACTATGCACTAATCGAATAGCAGGAAGTGTTATTCGAATAACAATACTCTATTTTAAGGAATTAGAGATTCCATATTGTACAAGATGATGAGATTTGAAGGTTCTCACTAAGTAAAGGGACTTAACCTAGGAATGAGCACTTTGTGTACTTATGCAACGATGATTGTGTGCATTAGTTACTTATGGGGTAGCCCTCTAATGCACTTAAAATATGATGTATTGATTAGTACCTTATGCACTTAGTTCACTTGAGAAGTGATAGTACTATGTATTTAGTACATTTGTGAGATTATGATTTTGTGTACTGAGTTCACTTGAGAAGTGGAGCATTGTGCACTAGACAAATACATAATGAGATGAATTTGACTTGTATGCTTGTCATGTTCATAAAGTGTACTAGAAACTTTGATATCTTATTTAATTGCTAAAGTTGAGCTAGTATTGCATGTTTATTATTTTTTACTCCTTTACATTGTTGAAGTTGAGCTTGTATTATATGTATATAATATGTGCTCAAGTTATAAATACATTAGATATGAACCTTGATTAGAGGTGATCCATACTTTCTATTCCCTATCAAGGTAGTGTGAGAAGGTAACATTCTCTCCCTATCAAAAGATATAAGGAACTAGGTTCCTGGGAATATGCATAGAAAGATGGCACTAAACGGGCTTTGGCCTGATGGCACTAAACAGGTATTGGCCTAAAGACACAAAACATACATTGGCATAATGGCACTAAACGAGCATTAGTGTAACATCCTAATACCAGTATCCCAATATATATAATATACAAGGAGATACTTAGTATTACAACATCTACTACATACGTACTGATCTGATGGATATATCCTTAATGTTCATTGGAAACATTACAGAGAGCCATATGAAATGCGAAAAATATAAAACATTTACAGCGTAATGCATCAATATACATAAACAACATTAGCCTTAGCAAAGACTTGAATGAAGTATTACATAAGTCTATACGTTTCAAAAGAAGTACTAAAAGATACAACATTTGAAATATAAACCATAAGGCTAATTTATTCTTTAGCCTCCTTCTTCTTCTTACTCTTGGAAGAAGTTTTACCTGGAATTATATGGTACACAACGGGGTGAGAAACAACATTTCCCAATATAAGTAAACCAAAACCATCATACATAGCATAAATAAACATAATCTTAATACATGCTAAAAGATATGTTTAAAGTATCTACAAGGTCTAACTCTAGCATTTAGATAAACTAAGTTAACATACATCTCATGCATACACTTAGTCCAACTTAGAACCAAGATGTAAGACTTAAGAATATTAGTTTAATGTATTATCTTGTGGTAAATAGAGGAAAATCTCATCCTCACATTACACATATCCTGGCACGCTGAGAAGTTTAGGCTGAATCCTTGATCAAAAGAAACTTACAGAATCCTCACTTATCTCCCTTGGCCTTGGCACTATAGAAATATCAAGGTTATGTCCTTACTCAAAAGAGTCTTTCGAACACCCATCTATCTCCCTTGGCCTTCATGAACGGGCATCAAAGGATACTCACAAAGATCAACACTACTAATCCTTCCCATCATACATATATCTAAACACTAACTCACCACTCATTACTCTTAAGTGACATACATTACCACTAAAGTGGCCTAAGGTGCTAGATACTAACCTAAGCAAACCATAACTATTGAATGCTCAAAGATTTAAACTTTCTCATACATGCTAGGTGATAATTTTCCTCTTAAAAATATCCTTATTTGTGCCTTAACACAATTTAGGAAACATATACTAATGATCCTATCTAGTCAAGAACTTCAATAAAAAATGATATTTTTTGAGTTCCTGGTGCTCACGCCGCAGCACGACATTCTTCATGCCGCGACGCCCTAGCCTCGGATCTCAATATTGGGTGCAATAGCACTCTCACGCCACAGCACAACGTTTTCATGTCATGGCTCAAGCAACACATTCAACCCCACGCTGTGACACAGTGTACTCACGCTGCGACGTTGATAACAGAACCCAAATTCTGTAGAATTTTGCAAAACCTTGGTATTATTCCATTAGTGCTTTTCATGGATTTTGGTCATTCCAAATTAGTTTCTAAGTGATTCTAAGTCCCTGATCAGTTCTTAAACACATAGGAATCATTAATCATAAACTTAAACCTCTTAATTTAGATTATGAATCAAAATCATATATAGGTTGACCTAACCCCTCTTTTGGGAATCAAAGGTCCAAATGAGATATTCAAAGCTTCTAAATTCAACTTGTGCGATGAACAAGTCATAAATGACCAAAGAAACTCAATCATGCAAGCAAAACACATCAAACACCTCTAGAACTCAATTTGGCCTATTAAGCACCTTAAGTGCATAGATGGTGAAAAGAGAAAAAAGAAGTGAAGATGATTATAAGATTTAGATAAAAATACTAAGATTTAGCTAAATCAAGATTTCTAGGTTCCAACAACTTTAAAATAAATACTAAGATTCAAACAAAAATTCGTTTCACCATTATCTGATATTTTCATATTTGTTGCTAGTCAAATCGGCTATAATTAGACAACCAATATGCCTAAAAATGCCAAACTAGCTCAGTTTACCTTGAAACTTTAACTGTAACTTGTTTCATATATTTATGACCTAGAAATAAATTATCCATATTTATTTCCCACGTCTAAGCAATTTATGCTATTATCTGAGTCGTTTTAAGCTACTTTTCACAATCCAAGTTGTAACTAAGTGCCTAAACTAACTCATATTGTCCCAAAATTAAATATGCATGTCAAGCAAGTCATAGGCTACCTTTGGAACACATCAACAAGTCTAACATGTTATTTCAGGGTATTACATTTCTTCCCTCCTTTTTAAAATTTTGACCCCAAAATTGGTCACCTGAAAAGAACAAATTCGGGTAGTCCTACTGCAAGTGGGACTCTAACTACCAAGTAGCCTCCTTGGTGTCATTGTCATCGCATAAAACCTTCTTCAGAGGAATCTGCTTACCTTTAAGCTCTTTGACCCCTCTGTCTATGATCCTTATCGGATGTACATCATAAGACAAATCATCCTTTAACTGTACAGATTCATGTTCTATGATATGCATAGGATCTGGATTATACTTTCTCAACTGAGATACATGAAAAACATTATGAAAGTTAGACAAATTGGGAAGAAGGGCTATTTGGTAAGTTATGGGTCCAACTTTCTTTAGAATTTGGTAGGGACTAAGAAAACGATGACTTAACTTTTGGGTTTTCAATGCTCTACTAATCCCCGTTGTAGGAGTAACTCTTAAGAATACATGATCTCCCTTACTAAACTCAAGAGGTTTCTTTCTCTTGTCAGCATAGGTCTTTTGCCGACTCTGAGCAGTAACCAACCTATCCTTAATCATCTTGATTTGCTATATCGTCTGTTGGACTAACTCTGGACCTAGGATGGTTCTCTCACCTATTTCATACCAACATAGAGGCGATCTGCACTTTTTTCCATACAAAGCCTCATAGGGTGCCATACTTATGTTGGAATGGTAGCTATTGTTATAGGCAAACTCCGTTAACAGTAAGAACTCGTCCCAATAACCCTGTTGTTCTAAAATATATGCTCTAAGCATATCCTCAAGGGTTTGGATAGTCTTCTCTATTTGCCCATTTGTCTGCGGGTGATAAGTTGTACTAAAGCTTAACTTATTCCCAAAAGCCTCTTGCAAGGCTCCCCAGAATCTAGATATGAATCTAGGATCTCTATTTGAAATTATGCTTACTGGGATTCTATGCAACCTAACTATCTCCTTTAGATATAGCTGAGCTAATTTCTCTAGAGGATAGCTGTAACACCCTAGAAATTTCATGTTTTATGTTTTGTATGCTTTTTATAATATTTATGATTTTTGTGAATTTTTGTGAATTATTTGCGTGACTTTGATTATTTTATTATATTTTTCATTTTGCGTGACACGTTAAGCGGGGTAGGAAGAATAAAATATTTTTCCTAGGCTGGAAAGTTTTGGACTGTGGAAGCCTACCAGAGGATCTTACTAAACCCGAGACTAGACACAATTTACGAAGTTTGTTTTTCGAGATTTTATCTAACGGATAAAATTTGGGTACACTCTATTGTCCATTGGACAATAGATACTGATTTTACTAACTGTAACTTTTGTCTATTAGATAATAACTTTAGTAAAGTGCTAATTATCTTTTCTAGAGTGTTCTCTTTATGTGAAATCACCTAAGTGACATCATCTTTGACTTTTAGAGGAAGTTTCTTAAAGAAGCTTTAGGAGAAGCTTGACTCATTTCTCCTAGGAGGTGCACGGTTTTGGAGGAGAAAAGATGACCACTTTGTCATCTTTTCACTCAAGTCTCATTTTCGTTTTCATCTGAAAAGTTTTCACCTTTTTCTCTTACTTTTCTCTTCTCTTATTTTCTCTCCAGTGGCTCACGGCCATACTCCCTTCCATCACCCATTCATCTTCTTTAATTTCAACCATTTACATTCTTGAATCCAAACCACCTATCTAAGGCATTTTGGTGTAAAGATCTCGAATTTACTATTCTTTTTCCAAGTGTTTCTTCAATCTAAGGCTTGAAAGCCTCTAAGGTAAAGTTCTTATTTCTCCTAAGTTTTTCTTGTTTTGTTTGTGAATAACCATCTCTCAAACACTCTCTTCAATTTCTTTCTCCCAAAGCTCATGGCTATAGGTCCTTGGAAGACCAAAAATTTGATTTTTTTTTGTTATCACTTGGTTTAATTCTATCTTTCTACCAAGAATAAGGAAGTCAAAATACAAAACTCTCTTCTTTTTCTCTTGGAAAGCCTCACGGCCACACCACTTAACCCATTCTTTAATCCTCTTTAATTTCATCTATCCACATTTCTTGAATCAAAATCCCATCCTAAAGCACTTTGTTGTTGTAGATTTCTCCTAAATCATCTTGTTTCCATGCCCTAAATGTTGATGCTTGTGTGTTGATTTGTTTTAAAGATCTTTTTGGAAGGAGAATCCACGTGAGGAACGAAATAGTTGTGTTATGAGTGGAGAATCCACGTGAGGATTTATCCACTCGATTATGTGACTTTCGATTTATGTTTGTTTGACTTTGTATGATTATGTAATGTTGTTGTTTGCAAGAAATAGTTATGGTGGCTTAATGGTTATATTTGATGATATGCTTTTGATAGTATGCATGAACTTAATAAATTGTGTCGATTAAAGTGTGTGGCATGCTATGATTATGTTGTAAAGGAATGAGTTTTTTGGGTTCCATTGATCACTTGAGGCTCACGGCCTTTTGGCCTAAGAGGAGATATACATAAGGAAAATATTTTATTGATTAAGAACTTAGATGATTACGTGACAAGAACATGACTTGTGAGGTTACAAGTTGAAAGAGGAAAGGAACAAAGTTTTGACCATTGAAAGGAATTGATTCTTGGCCATGATATTTGATAATTAGATGAAAGAGTGAATTTGGAGACCTAAAATAATTGATAATCGGATGGAAGTGTAATTAGGATGAAAATGATTTTATTTAGAATTTGAATAATGGAAGTTTTAGAAAGAATATTAGAAAATATTACTTAGATGATTTGCGGGACTAATTAGGATCAAAGGATCTATAAGTGAAAAGAAAAGATAATCACAATGTTATGATTTGAGGAGTAATGTCTCTTAGCTATATCAATGGAAATAGTTTTGGGGGATTGTTAGAATAATGAAAATAATTTATTAGTGGTGAATCTAGTTGGTTAATAATAAGGAAATAAGTATTTGTAAGATAAGGATGGAAAGGAATAAATTTTTATTATTAAGCAAAAAGAGTGATTTTCGGTTATGATATTGAGGGATAGGATTGCGAATTGAGTTGAATATTAAGGTAATTCATTTAAGAGGATATTAATAAGGATGATGGGAAATGTTTCATTAGATTAAAAAATAATGTAAGTTTTGGAAAGAAGATTAGCAGATGATAATTTGAGGAATTTCGATAATAAAAACTTGGGGCATTTTAGGGTTTTGGGAAAAGAAAATGAATTTATGAAATCAAGATGACGAATGATGATTTTCTGAATTATGTGACAAAGATATCTTGTACCTAAAAATAACAGTAAAGTTACTACGGGACCGACGTACTGGACCCGTGTGGATCATTGGTATTATGTAATTGTATGAACGATTATATAATATCATTGATACTAATGGTATTAGACAATTGTATGGGCGGTTGCTTTAATACCATTGGGAACAGTACAATGGTGGTTTGATTTCATTCTTCATGCATTTAAGCATTATACAGTCGGCTTTTGTTGCCTAGGAGTGAACGAGAAGTTGGATAGTGTGATCCCTGATGGATCTTAGGGGGTGTCATGGCGAGATGATTCACTTAGTGACCTGTTGTCACCTTGTATACCCCTGGCCGTGAAAAACCATTGCAACGCACTAATGAGGACCCGATAAACACTATCCTTTTTGTGGTCCGACGTAGACTGTCATTGAAGGGGGCAGATCTTCTGGAACGTTTATCTCTGATTTTGAGTTAGCTCGATGGAGTAGGAACTGGTTCATTTGGCATGCACATAGTCAGCGCACATATTGTTGTGCCATGGTCAAGATACATATTATCGTAGCATGGTCAAAGTACACATTGTGGTGACATAGTCACTGTGCATACATTATTGATATATGTTGTCACGGTATTGTGAATGATTATGTTATTGTGAGATATGTTTATTGTTGAATTATTTATAAATCCATAACATTGAATATACTTGCGATATCTGTATGTATAGAATGACTTTGTTGTTTGTAATTGTTCTTTGCTGCCAAAATAGTATTTGATGTAGGGGATCTCACCTTTTTTATTGTATTATTTTGTCTATTTCTGTTTTATGCTTATGCCTGTAAAGATTGTGATGGCGGCAAGGCAAGATCCGTGAGGTTTCACTAGACTACAGTTTCAGGAAGGCATCAAAGCGTGGAATGTCCATTAGGACACGGGGCACATTCAATACATTGGAGATGTCACCTTACTTTGGAGTAGGACCCAGCATAATGCTGCTATGTTTACCATGGATGCAGCTGTTCACTTAGAGTTTTGTATACCTCTTGGGGAGTTTTGGGATGATCATAGAGCTACTTCTAGGGAGGACTCTCTAGAGTCGACTGCTTGGACTCCCGCCTGTAGTGAGATGCCCTGACTGGGATTTTGTCTAATAGGGATCCCGAAGGGGATTTGGTGGAAGATCAGGTGCAGGACTCTACTCTTCAAGTGTTTGGACTTGGACTAGGCTCAATCTTTATATGGTAGTTAGATGTGTTCTTTGGAATATGTAAGTTTTATGTTTTTGGAACAAGTATAATGTATTCATGGATATAGTAAACTTTGTTTTATGAAAAGTCTTTTATTCAGTTCTTAAAACTCGAGTTTCTCTATTTTGGTAATTTTATGTCATTTATTTAAAAAGGGATTTTGAAACTCATATTTTATAATGCCAATTATTTCATAGTTTGAGTAAGGTTTTAATTCCATTGGAAAACAGAGTTAGTCTGAAAAGTAACACCCTTTTTCTTATAGAAGGGGGTGTTACAATAGCTAGTTCTCATTAGCAGAAAGTGGAAAGATTTGGTTAATCTATCTATTATGACCCAAACTGCATCAAAACCTTGTTGAGTTCTGGGTAGACCCATTACAAAGTCCATAGAAATCTTCTCCTATTTCCACTCTAGGATCCCTAAAGACTATAAAGGTCCTGTCGGCTTCTGGTGTTCAATCTTCACCTTTTGACAAACTAAACACCTTGTGACATACTCTGCTATGTCCCTTTTCATTCCAGGCCACCAAAACATTTTCTTTAGATCTTGATACATCTTAGTGGTTCTGGGATGGATGGTATACTTACTGCTATGAGCTTATTCTAGAATCCTTCCTTTGATCTTTGACTCTTTTGGAACTCAAAGTCTGTCTCTAAACTTTATCATTCCATCATCAGCCATATCAAAATCCTCTAGGGTTCCTAAAAAGATATGCTCACTAATGTCCATTATAGCTTTATCCTCCTTTTTAGCTTGTAAAATCTGAGTTCTTAAGTCATTTACTATGTCCACTCTACTCACAAAGAGACTTTGTAGCATCACACTCACCGCTAGACTCAAATCTCAGAAACTCTCGAGAAGTTCACTCTCTTGGACCATCATTCAAGACACATGTAGGGATTTCTTATTTAGTGTATCTGCCACTACATTGGCCTTACCCGAATGATACTTTAACTCAAAGTCACAATCTTTTAAGAATTCCTTTCATCTTCTTTGCCTCATGTTCAGCTCCTTCTGATCAAACAAGTACTTTAAACTTTTATGATCACTAAACACCTCAAGCTGGACTCCGTAGAGATAATTCCTCCAAATCTTTAAGGCAAACACTATAGCTGCCAACTCCAAATTATGTGTAGGATAGTTTTCCTCATGTAGCGTTAACTGCCTTGATGCATAGGCAACTACTCTCCTATTCTGCATTAGAACACACCTTAATCCCATCTTTGAAGCGTCACAAAAGACTTCAAAGTTCTCATGGGGATCTAGAATCACTAACACTGGCATAGTAGTCAACCTTTTCTTTAAGTCTTGAAAGAAATTCTCATAGTCCTGAGTCCACTCAAAAGTACTACCCTTTCTTGTCAACCTAGTCAAAGGCAGCGCCTAATTGAGAAAAACCCTTGATGAACCTTCTATAGTACTTAGCTAGGCCTATAAAGCTCCTGATCTCGATTATAGTGGTGGGCCTTTCCCACTGTAACACTGCTTCCACTTTGCTAGGGTCTACTATAATTCCTCCTTTATAAAGAACATGGCCCAAAAACTGAACTTCCGTTAGCCAAAACTTATATTTAGACAATTTGGAAAATAATTTCTTTTCCTTTAGGATATCTAAAACAATGCTTACATGTTGCTCATACTTTTCCCTTGTCTTTGAGTAGATAAGGATGTCATCAATAAATACTACCATAAACTTATCTAGGTAAGGTCTAAAAACTCTGTTCATGTAATCCATAAGCACTGCTGGAGCATTCATTAACCCAAAGGACATCACAAGATACTCATAATGCCCATACCTAGTTCTAAAAGAGGTCTTAGGGATACCCTCTCCCTTAACTCTGATTTGATGATACCCAGATCTTAGATAAATCTTGAAAAACACTGAAGCTCCTCTTAATTGATCCATCAGATCATCTATTATAGGCAACAAATACTTGTTCTTGATGGTTACCTTGTTCAATTGCCTATAGTCAACTCACAACCTCATGGTACCATATTTCTTCTTCACTAGTAGCATTGGTGCTCTCCACGGAGAAACACTAGGCCTAATGAATTGCTTGTCCAACAACTCCTCTAATTACTTCTTGAGTTCAGCTAACTCTAGGGGTGCCATCCTATAGGGTGCTATAGATATAGGTCCTGTACCCAGCACTAAATCTATAATAAACTCCATTTCTCTCTCCAATGGTAACTCTGCTGTCACTCAGAAACACCTCAGGGTATTCCCTCACCACAAGTATACTATTTAAGATCTGCTCAACCTCTACATCTAATGAGAAAAGAAGAACATATCCTAGGGCTCCTTCTACCAAACAATGATTGACTTTATTAGCATTAAGATAGACAGACTCTGAAAAAACAACTCTGGTAGGAACATTAGACAGAAAAACTAAAGTTTTATCTAAACAGTTCAAAACCACATGATTAGACGACAACCAATCTATACCAAGAATAACATGTATGTCCACAAGGGGTAAACAAATAAGGTTTATAAAGAAGACTCTATTCTCAATCCTTATACCACAGTCAAGATATACCTTTGAAGTTATGACTAGCTTACCGGTGGGTGTGGAAACAAATAAGTCATATGGTAACTCTGACTTAGGCAAATCCAACATCCTTACACAATCATAAGAAACAAAGGAGTGAGATACTCCTGAATCATACATGACATTTAAAAGATGATTACGAATTATGCCTTTACCTTGGATGAGGTCAGAAGATTAGGCCACCTCTGTTCCTCCTAGAGTATAAACTCGTCCTTTAGCTAGCGGCTTTGGAGTAGGTCCATTTTCCTTGTTCCGTGGACAATCCTAGGAGAAATATCTTGGTTGTGCACACATATAACACACAGATTGGCCTGCCAAGCACTTGCCTCTATGTGCCTTCCCACATTTAGCGCATTGAAGTACCTTGGACCCCTTCCTTCCTTTTCCTTTAGGGTTGCTCTCTTTAAAAGTACCCTGCTTATTCCTGTCATCCCTTCACTTTCTGTTTAGGACGTCTTGTACCCTTTTCTCTAATGGAGGGCTGTCAACACTTGACTCCACAATCCTACATTTGTTGACCAAAGCAGGAAAATCCCTAATCTTCATAGGTCTCACCATGCTCTTGATCTCACTTCTCAAGCCTGTCTCGAATTTCAAGCATCGCCATTTCTTGTCCGGATGATAATGGTAATGGGAAAAGAACTTTGACAACTCATCAGACTTGGCCACATATTGGCCTACTAACATGCTTCCTTGTTTTAACTGCATAAACTCCACTTCCTTAGCATCATCTAGAATTTGCGGGAAAAACTTCTCCAGAAAAGTTATCTTGAAAATTTCCCATGACATTAGGTTTTCTGCGGCTTCAAGTACCCATTTGGTACCTTTCCCCCAATGCTCTGCTTCTCTCTTCAATATATAGAAGGCGAAGGCCACTTTCTGTTCCCCCAAACATACCATCACATCGAAGATCTTCTCCATCTCACTGAGTCACTACTCAACCTTAGCGGGATTAAATTCACCTCTGAACGGTAGAGGGTTCATCTGACGAAAAGCTATCAAGTTCAAGAAATTCTGATTCCTTCCAACTTGCGGTACATCTTACACTGGGTGCTCAGGTGGTGGAGGCTGCTAAGGTGGATTTGATTCCATCTTGTCAAGCACCCTTGCCATAACATTGGCATAGCCATAAAGGCTTCAACAATATCTAGACCTTGTGGGGTTGAATTCTCTGCTTCTCTAGATCGCCTTATTGGTGCCATAGTTTTTTGTACACAAAAAAACAACATATATTGAGCAATAGCCTCAATATCATGCAACCGTGCAACAGAAGCTAATCATAAACCAATCTAAGGCAAATCATGTAATTCTATCATCACATCTAGCATATGAAATAAGAAAAGCACAATTTCTAAGAAGGAACTCCTAATATGCCTAAGCATAGTTAGTCCATAACCCGGCTCAACAGGATGAACTGATTTGATACTATAATGTAACATCCTAATATCAGTATCCTAATATATATAACATACAAGGAGATACTTAGCATTACAACATCACTACATACGTATTGATCAAATAGATATATCCATAATGTTCATTGGAAACATTACAGAGAGCCATATGAAATGTGAAAAACATAAAACATTTATAACATAATGCATCAATATACATATATAACATTAGCCTTAGCAAAGGCTTGAAGTATTACATAAGGCTATACATTTCAAAAGAAGTACTAAAAGATACAACATTTAAAATATAAACCATAAGGCTAATCTATTATTTAGCTTCCTTCTTCTTCTTACTCTTGGAAGAAGTTTCACCTAGAATTACATAGTACACAACAGGGTGAGAAACAACATTTCTCAGTATGAGTAAATAAAAACCACCATACATAGCATAAATAAACATAATCTTAATACATGCTAAAAGATATGTTTAAAGCATCTACAAGGTCTAACTCTAGCATTTAGATAAACCAAATTAACGTACATCTCATGCATACACTTAGTCGACCTTAGAACTAAGATGTAAGATTTAGGAATATAGGTTTAATGTATTATCTTGTGGTAAATAGAGGGAAAGCTCATCCTCACATTACACATATCCTAGCACATTGAGAAGTTTGACCTGAATCCTTGTTCAAAAGAAACTTATGGAATCCCCACTTATCTCCCTTGGCCTTAGCACTATGAAAATATCAGAGTTATGTCCTTACTCAAAAGAGTCTTTCGAACACCCATCTATCTCCCTTGGCATTCATGAATGGGCATCAAAGGATACTCACAAAGATCAATATTACCAATCCTTCCCAAATTAGTTTCTAAGTGATTCTAAGTGCCTAATTAGTTCTTAAACATATAGGAATCATTGATGCGTATTACGGGTTATGATTAAAATTCAGATCAAAATCAGCTGTTAGGCCTACCAGAAAATAAAAACCTTACAACTAGTTGTAGTTAGTAAGGGTCGATCCACAGAGAACCAATTCAATCAACATTATCAAACAATTCCCAATTTAAACCCTGATTAACAATAAATAGTAAAAAGGGAGGTTTTGGAGTTTTGATGAACAATGAACAGTTTCAAAAACAATAACAATAAATAAACTATAATTAACAATATAAAAGAATTAGTTAAGAGATTGAATCCACCACTAGATTTATATGAAAATGTGAACCCACATATCCTTTTATTTCAATATGCTCAACTATGTTTTTATGCAATTGTGAGATTAAATCTCTATTTTCCTTACGTGTTCGCTAATTCAGCAACCGCTCAAATCAACTCCTAATCACTGATTAGTTATAAAGAAATCGCTCTTATAACTACTCAACAATTGCATTAAGATTTAGAAAACTAATCACACTAAGATCTAATCACACACTAGGATTAAATTACTTAGAACATATATGCCTTTAGATCTATTACCGCAACCGTGCATAATAAACTCAGATCTACCACTTTTGTAACTGGCAAATAGCACAAAGATAACATCATTCATTCCTCTAGTTTTACTACCATAGCCACGCATAATAATCTTAGTTCTACCACTTTGAAAATGGGAACAAGTATAAAACCTTCATACCAACAATAGATTCAGAAATATATGAATAAAAACATAATTGTGTTGAAATAAACAAATATGCAGGATTAACAATATTACAACTAGGGTTTCATCTTCCCTTAACTAAATGAGAAACTTAGCTACACATGGATAAAACAAATCAAGAGAAAAACAAAAAAAAAATAACATCTGAAATGAAATGCTGAAGAAAAACTAAAGAGCAAAGGATTGAGGATGATGGATCTTCAATTGCTCGAACCCGAGAATCCAATCTTTGATCCAAGCGTCCCCTCTTCATTTCCTAGGGTTTCCCAGCTGCTCCCCCATTCAGAACTCTCTCTAAATGGTCTAAGGATGCGGATATATAGGTCTCAAGACCTAGCTTCTCGTAGAAGCTTGAAAATAAGTTTCTGGTGCGAATACACGGTCGTGTATGGCTCTGCCAGCAGGAATCCAAGGAGCTTCATAAGTCAGAGAAGGACACGGCCCTGGCCGTGTATGGGGACACGACTGTGTCATTTTGTTCCTTCATTTTCGGCCCCAAATCTTCACAAAAACTCTTCTTTCATTGCTTCAAGAGGTGATCTTGATATTCATGAATCTTTGGCTCCTTCTTCAAGTGGATATCAAGCCTAGTTTAAGGCTAATAGACTCCGTCATCCAAACGTTTCGTGAAAAGTTCAATTTAATTATCAGCGTCTAAGAATACATTTAAGCAAAGTTTCACAATAAGGTTCTAATTAAGGTTTGATATCAGAAACTTAACTAAATGATGACATTTAAGCAGAAATGGAGTCCAATGAATCAATTAAAAGGCATTTAAGATATATGACTAGCCGACAGATCAAATACCCCCACACTTAGCCTTTTGCACTTCTGGGCAAAAATATACAGTTAAACACAGTTTCCCAATAAGCTATGTAAATGCAGAACAATGAGCAAGGACCTTCATGCATTAGTTTCTTCAAAGAATTTCAGTAATCAAGAATTCTCTCTCTTAGCAATCCAAATTCGCAAGCAAAATCAATCAAAAATTAGGGTTAAATCAGTATGATAAGCCTCACTAATATACTCTCACACTCAAGTGTTTCAGGCTTGTGTTTACTCTCAACCAATTCATGAAAACATGCCTTACCATAGGCTTGTCAAGCCTCTACTTCTCCACCACTTAGACCACATGCATACAAAGATCAAAAGGTCTTTATTTAGGTTGTAATGGGCTTAGAGACAAGGTAGGATACACCAAGGACAGGCAAAACAAAACCATAGGAATAAGAAGAGCAAAAGGGAAGGATATTCAATCATTTCAAAAATAATTTCCTAACAATCTTCAAATTCCAATTTCTTTTCCGTATCTTTTTCCTTTTTTTGACCTTGCTTCATTTAATACTCAACCTTTACATTTTTGGCCTCATTTCTTTTTTTTCTTATATATATACACCTTGCATCCTAATCAACATAATGCTTTGCTAACATAAATCTTTTCATATACATGTATAGTTAGGCAAACATATCATTATTCCCCCCACACTTATTCAAAAATCAATTCCTAACATAATCATTAAGCTCTTCTACTCCTTAAGGTAGGGTAGCAAAATGGTTTTTCACTTTTTGGCTTAAATTGAGCTTTGATAGATGGGAAAATGGGTTAATTAGGCTCAAAAGGGGTAATCAATGGATAAAAATGCAAAGACGACTATTTGGCCAGTAGTTATTTAAAAGAAATGCCTTTTTCATTTCAATTGCATGCAGTAGTCATTAGCAGCTTAAAAGAGAGTCAAGACAAGTTCTGAAAAACACATAATCACGAGTGGAATCACACAATCAAAGAATCAAAATGGCCTAAAATTAGCCATTCAAAATAAGGCCCAAAAACTCACCAGGTCTCGATTCATCATTTTGATTTAAACCCTTCAATGTTTAAAAATCTCACTCGACAAATTGAAAGCTAGAAAGTTTATTCCATTAAGCCTAAGGTTTTATTAAATTCATCTCAAAAATTTAGGTCAATTGCTCACCATTCACATCAATTAGAAGATCATCAAAAACTTAAAAATCTGTAGAAGAAATATCCACAAGAAAAACAACAAAACAATTAAGATCATCACATACACCCCAAGAAAAACAATACAGCTCAGAACAAGAGTATCACACCCCCACACTTGAAATAGGCATTGTCCTCAATGTCTAAACACAAACAGAAGGGAAAATTTGTACACTAAAAGCAACAATGTAATAACACAAACACTCAAAAATGAAATCAAAAATAGCCACCATTACTTAAACACCCAAACATACGGTTTAATCTAAATCCAAAAATATACAATGATAGTAAAAATAGAATTACAAAATAAACACTCGGATACATCAATAGGGATACAGAAAGTGGGAGAATGGGGGATGCTAGTGCTCTAGTCGGAGTAACTCATCCATTTTACTGTGGAGGTAGATTATGGTGGGGGGAGTGGGTGCTAGGGTGGTGGCTGCATTTTGGGAGGTGGTGTGGTGATTTTGGGTAGAGCTGTCAATATGGGCTATAGCCCATGGTACAGCCCATTAAACCCTTTATTTTTAACCTATTTTTTTAAACCCACTATATGATGGGGCCTTTTTTAACCCCAACCCATTAAACCCACTAAATTAGTGGCTTAAGTTAGGGCTAACCCATAAAACCCCCATAACCCACAACACCCACCTATCAGAAAACCCTAATCCCAATTTGAAACAAAATCAGAACCCATTTCGACAATTTCACCCTTCTTGCTCCGTTGCTCGTTCTCGCTCTTCTCTCGTTCAGAGACTCAACTCTCGATCTCGGAGCTCGATCTTGGAGCTCGCTTAATCTAGCTCTTTTAACTCTATCTCGAAGCTCGATCGATCTCAGCTCTCGATCTCTCATCTCTCAATCTTATAGCTCTATTTTGCAACTACTGCTCAGGTTCTTCAATTGTTCTTCAATTGTTTCAATTTGTTTAGCTATTGTTATGGTTGTTTATTCCAATTTCTATTTGCTTTTCTCTTCTTCCATTTCTATTCAATTTTCACCTTATTATTCCTATCTGCTAAACTGCTATCTGCTATCTAAGCATGTAGTACCAAGCAAAACCTCAGCAACATACTTGATTATTTGATCATGAATGATATTTTTGGTTAAATGATGACCAGAATTCTCTGGTTTTAGCCGTCAGCTTGGCATTGTAGTTAAACAAACAATAAAATTTGATGTAACAATTTTTATTTTTTATTTTTTACATGAAAGTTTTCATGTTATTATTAATAGAGTCAGAGCATTACAGAGCATTTAAAATTTTAATTTCCCAATTCTGCTTAGAGAATCAAATACAATATTAAGAAATGGTTTCAGTTGCCTAGCTTATGGTTTGCTAATAATGTAGCGTATTTGTAATCCTGTTATGCTATGTGAATCTGAGTAATATGTTAGAATTGTTAAAGATTTTATTTTTTCCATTTTTTGATGGAACATTGGACTTCTGTGTTGGCTTCTGGTAAGTTGTGTTATTATCTATTATTTTTGTGGGATGTGAGTGAAGTGGTGCCTTGACAGCATCAATTGTCTATTTTTTATGGCAGAAACCGTGGTGTTAACTGGGACTCTATTATGGTCTGGTTATAGGGACCTTGGATATTGGAAATGTTGCATTACCTGAAAGAGCAACTGATTAGGAGGTGTTGTGAATTGTGGTGGAGTTTAGCAGTGGTAGCACCTTTTGTGGAAGTGTACGATGGTTTTAATTTTTGTTGAGTACTTAAATATTTAAATATAGAGGGTGACCCTTGGCACTGTGATAAGGTTGCTGCCTCATGAGTTCTAGTCGCAGGAAACAACCTCATGAGTTTTCTGAGTGAGGTTTTGAACACAATCATACGTAAATTTGAAAGCTGAAGAAGTGTAAATTTGTTGAGTACTTATTTTAGGTTTGATATCTTTCATCCTTTTTTTTCATAATAACTATTGTATTATTCTTGTTTGAGTAAAAATTGCAGTTGAAATCTGATTTTGAGAAGGAATTAGAGGAACTTCGCAGGAAGTATGAAATTAAATTTCAAGAGATTGAGGTTGAATTTCAGAAAACAAGGAAGAACCTGGATACACGCCATAACGCTATTCTTGTAAATAAGATCTTGGCAGAGGCTTTTAGGTCTAAATGCCTCGATTTTAAAGTATCTGGTGCATCAAGAATACAGCAAGGTATATTGATTTTATAGTCCAGATTGATCATATCATAAGAAATCCTAATCTCACTTCAGTTCTCTTCCAATTATGCTGACAGTAGTAATGGTGGTAATTTTCAAGCCATGTATTATTCTCTTTTTGACTGAACAAGTTTCTACTGAAGTACTAAGCCTGAGACTACATTTGCTACTTGTAAACATATCTAAATGGCTGATGACATTAAGATCTTTGTGGAGAGTTCTTAACAGGGATAATATTGTGCTTCTTCTATTGTTTTTTTACGCCCCAAAAAAGGAAAAAAATGAATGTGCAACCCAAAAAAAAAAGTAGATGGACCCCTGCAGGATAGAAGCAGGGGGTTTTCCCTTTTGGTGGTGTGTGGAGGGCATTTGCAATCAAGTTCTCAAGCAAACATTGCATATCAGCAAGACAGCAACTTAATTACCAATACATTTGTCGTTGCAGTTGTTTTTAAGGTTGGTTGTTTGGATTTTTGTAAACATCAGGAAAAGGTGATGATTTTTTTTTCATTTAAATATGTAATTGTTTGCATATCTCTCGTTGTGTGTGTATGCATTGATATCATCTTTTTCATATTCTACTCCTTTGTGGCCATCCGCTCTGCTTTTTCTATTTGTATTTTCTAACCACTATCTTAATGTCAGATGCAAGTTTTGCACAGCAATTATTTCAGCTTTCAAGACAGCAAAATGCTACTTGGCTTTTCTCTAGTTGCTGCTCCATCTTCCTGTGGGCCTCCTGCACCTGGTAACATAACTGTAACTTCTCCCTCATTTTCTCACCTGCTACCCCAACCGACGCCAACAACCTTCCAGTCTGATCCTCATAGGGGACATTGACCTGTGAATGTAGGTGTGTTACCCACTCTTAACTTACCTGCCATGAATTTACGTATAGATGCTAACAGTCAATCTGGTATAAGCTGCCAAATGTTCTGTCAATGATGACCGTTACATGATTAAGACAATGAAGAAAGCTGAAGCAAAAGTGAGTGTCATACTTGTCTTGCCCCCATTTGAAATTTCATAGAAATCAAGGCAGGTTCTTATTAATTTTGCTGCTCTGGATTTTTGTTTTATTGCAGGCTCTTTTGAGAATGCTTCCAGCTTATTACAATCATTTTCGAGCATTTGAAAATGCTCTATTGACAAAGTTTTACGGCCTGCATTGTGTAAAGTTAAGCTTGGACACCTTTCGAGAAGAAGGTATACTTATAGGATCATAGAAATTTCTAGTTTTATGACTATTTTGAATTTTCAAGTGTTTGACATTTACTAGTGTTTATCCTTATAGAATCATAAAACTGCTAGTTTGATAGAAGTAAGAAATATGAATTAATAATAATTTAAGTATTGTAATCTTTATAACATGTTTGGATTTGCAGGTTCGATTTATTATAATGGGTAACCTCTTTTGTTTTACAATCTCTCTTTATTTCTAATATTTGTAACCTGTTCCTGTAGCTGGTCCTATGTTGAACGCCCTGGATTGCTATTAGTTGGTGCTTTCATTATTGCTCAGCTGGTAAGAATGATGCTCCATTTAATCTCCCAGAGTTGTAGGCATGCAACTGAAATTAGGTCCAAATAGGATGTAACTTTTCTTTCTACAGCTCATATGAGAAAAGGGTGGAATATTATTTTGAGCTTATTGTCTTACAGATTGCTACAATCATAGCAGTATATGCTAACTTGGGCTTTGCAAAGGTCAAAGGAATTGGTAAGGAGGAGAGGGAAGCTCAGTGGACTCATATCTCGAATTCGGTTAAAATGAAATTTCTGAATGTTGTTGTCACTACATTGTTTAGATCCATTATTTAGCCAACTTGTTTTTATGTTCATATCTTGTGTGTATCAGGAGAAAGTGTTATGCAGAATTTGTTTTGAATCTTTGGAGGTAAGAAAACTTCCCTCTACCCTCACTAATAATATTCCTGTTAATTTTTGTAAACACCTTTTGAGAATTTTTGTGTTCTGTCCAATTGTCATGCAATAATTTTGTTTATGAATAAGCAGTAATTTCTCAAGCAATTTTTTAAAAGTATGAAATAATTTTGGAAATAATTTAGGGTCAGCCCATAAATGAGGTGGGTCAAATTTTGTTTTTAGTGGGCCAAGGTCAGCCCATTAAATAAGTGGGCTAAATTTAAAACAAAAATTATTATTAGCCCAAGTCCACTTGGCCCTAGGGCTTGATGGGCTGGGCTGGGCCATATTGATAGCTCTAATTTTGGGTTGAGATTTTACGAAAAAAATTAAAGAGAAAGGGGGAAAGATGAAAGATTTGAGAGATTTGAGGTGAAAATTAGTTGAAATGGTGAATTTGGGTGGTGGAAGAAGAAGATTTGGAGGAGCAGAAGGTGGGAAATGGTGGTGGCTGCATTGGGGAGAAAAGAAATGGGGAAGAAAAAGAAGGAATGAACCCTAAATGGGGGTTTAAGTGGGGTTGTCAAGAGTACACGACCGTGTTAAAGGACACGACCTAGGCCATGTACTTCTTTGCCAACAAGGATTTTTTTTGCGCACGAATACATGGCCGTGTCATATTATAAGGTCCAGGTCGTGTTTGCCTCTAACCTGGGGGAATTTTTTTTTTGGCTAAGCACGAATACACGGCCGTGTCATATTACACGGCCCAGGCCATGTACTTCTCTGTCAAGGGGGATTCGAGGATTCAATTTTGAGATAAGGGCTGTGTCAAATCACATGGCCTCCTCTATTTTTTCTTTGCCAAAAATTCATAAAATTGCTCAATCAAATGGCTCGTTTTGCATTGAAATGATAGGGAAATCCTATTATAACATTATGAATGGTGTTATGCTTTGAAATACACTTAAGAAATCAATTCTAAAACACAGCTCAGGGTCTTTTAAAGTCAAATTCCCAAGACTATAATACATCATTGATCTTAAAGGGATTCCGCAAATGACGAAGTTCATAATGCACAAATTCATAAGAATGCGTGTCAAAAGTATGACTCTTTACTCAGTCCATTCATCATGAAATAAAATTTAACTTCTCAGTTTAAGGAAATCATCCCTAAAGAACTTGACTTAGAATTCAGAAAAGCACAACAACACACAAAAGAGCCAATTCTCAAAGTCTCGCTTGTATTCCACCGTAACTTTTACAATTAGTCCACACAATCATTAAACAATCAATGAATGCATTCAAGCACAAACTTAATAATCCAAAACATAAGGATTTCCAAAGATTCGCAGGCTAACATCCAAGAAACAAATCAAAATCTATTCTTCCTAAGAAACCAAGCAAGAAAATAGTAACACATAAAATAAAAAAGGATAGAAAAGTAAATTTGGTTTTCTTGATGATGGGTTGCCTCCCATTAAACACTTAGTTTATTGTCCTCAGCCCGACATTGTGATACCCTTAGTGATCTTTATAATATGGATGGTAAAAGGTCATCACTTTTACTTCCATACTTTTCGAAAGTTCATGGTACGACTTGAGACAGTGTTTATTGGCCTTAACAAGTGAGGTAGGTGCAAAGACTCCTCTAGGATCCCATTGGTTGAAACACGATGACCAAGTTATGATTGAGAAAACATCATAGCTTTCACTGGGGTCCCATTGGTTAAATTGTAATGACCAAGTTAAGGTTGAAGCATGAGGGCTTCCACCGGGGTCTTATTGGCCTTCCTTAATTTCCTTGGCTTCACCACTGTGATGTAATATGTGTAATTTAATCATTTTACTGTCATTGTTTAGGTTGAACCAAGGTCCAAAAATAAAATCCACAGTAGTGACCGTCATCCGATGCTTTTCTCCCTTCTCTAAAAACTCTTCAATTGCCTGTAATTCCACCTCCCTTTGGGTCTTAGATTCTGCTTTGTAAACAGAATCATCAACTTTCAAGTCTGCAGAAATCTCAGCACGACTAGCACATATCATATCAGCACATGAGTGACAATGAATATAATTATTGAAACCAATAAAATTAGGAAATTCATCACACAACTCATCGTGTTGCTCTTCCACTACATTAGGAAGGGGTTCAGGAATATTTACCTTGGGGGCCTTAGAGTTTCCCCCCTCCTCACTTACCTCTTCAGGCTTTGGTTCTTTCTTTTTAATGGCTTATGGAGGAGAGGTGGGTTCATCTAACGTCTTCCTACTTTGTAGTGTGACAGTACTAGCATCTTCCTTCACATTCTCTTCAGGTTGTGAGGGAAGTCCTTCCGAAATTAGGCTCTGGAACTTGCTGAGGTTTGTGGCTAACTGCCTCAAAAAGTTTTGCAGGTTATCGCAAATGACCTTTGTTTCTTATTTAAAACTCTATATGATGGCATTTGTTTCTTGTTGGAATTGCACATTGTTAGTGGCCATTTGTCTTACTAGCTCCTCCACTGAAGGCTCAGGTTGCCAAGGAGCTGGAGCTTGTTGCTGCATTAGAAGGAGAAATGTTTACCTTTGCTAAAATTCTGGAAGTTCATAATCTGGAGGTTGATTCTGAGGCTGCTGTCCATAACTCCAATTAGGATAGTCCCACCATTCTGGATAATATGTGTTGGAGTAGGGGTTGTAGTTGTTGGAAGGTTCAGAATATCCCCATACTACCTCTATCTCCTCATTTGTGTCTACTAGGAAAGTGGGACACAAAGCAGTGGAATGTCTAGGTGATAAGCAAATCTCACAAGCATAAACTGGTGTTTCCCCATTGTCCATTAACTGCTGAACTATGATCAATGGACATCAACACCTACAAGAAACTTAGAAAGAAAGAATAAAAAATTAAAAATAAAAACAAAAACAAAGTAAAAATAGGAAATAAATCAATAGCGCAATTGGAAAATTGGTTCCCTGGCAACGACGCCAAAATTCTGATGCATATTACTGGTTGTGATTAAAATTCAGATCAAAAACAGTTGTCAGGCCACCAGAAAATAAAAACCATATAACTAGTTATAGTTAGTAAGGGTCGATCCACAGAGAATCAATTCAATCAACACTATCAAACAATTCCTAATTTAAACTTTGATTAACAATAAACAGTAAAAATGGGGGTTTTGGAGTTTTTATGAATAATGAACAGTTTCAAAAACAATAATAATAAATAAACTAGAATTAACAATATAAGAAAATTGGTTAAGAGATTGAATCCACCACTAGATTTATATGAAAATGCAAACCCATATATCCTTTTATTTCAACATGCTCAATTATGTTTTTACGCAATTATGAGATTAAATCTCTGTTTTCCTTACGTGTTGGCTAATTCAGCAACCGCTCAAATCAACTCCTAATTACTGATTAGTTATAAAGCAATTGCTCTTACAACTACTCAACAACTGCATTAAGATTTAGAAAACCAATCACACTAAGATCTAATCACACATCGGGATTAAATTATTTAGAACATATATTCCTCTAGATCTATTACCACAACCACATATAATAAACCCAAATCTATTACTTTTGTAACTAGCAAATAGCACAAAGATCCATATACCCATATTAACATCATACATTCCTCTAGTTTTACTACCACAACCGCACATAATAATCCTAGATCTACCACTTTGGAAATGGGAACAAGTATAAAAACCTTCATACCAACAATAGATTCAGAAATATATGAATAAAAACATAATTGTGTTGAAATAAACAAATATGCAGGATTAACAAGATTACAACTAGGGTTTTATCTTCCCTTAACCAAATGAGAAACTTAGCTACACATAGGTAAAATGAAATCAAGAGAAAAATAGAAAAAGAACAACATCTGAAATGAAATGCTGAAGAAAAACCAAAGAGCAAATAGGTTTCCAAGGATTAAGGATGATGGATCTTCGATTGCTCGAACCCGAGACTCCAATCTTCGATCCAAGCCTCCCCTCTCCATTTCTTAGGGTTTCCCAGCTGCTCCCCCATTCAGAACTCTCTCCAAAGGGTATAAGGATGCGTATATATAGGTCTTAAGACCTAGCTTCTCATAGAAGCTTGAAGTTATGTTTCTGGTGCGAATACACAACCATGTATGGCTCTGCCAGCAGGAATCCAATGAGCTTCATAAGTTAGAGAAGGACACGACCCTAGCCGTGTATGGGGACACGACCGTGTCATTTAGTTCCTTCATTTTCAGTTCCGAATCTTCACAAAAACTCTTCTTTCATTGCTTTAAGAGGTGATCTTGATCTTCATGAATCTTTGGCTCCTTCTTCAAGTGGATATCAAGCCTGGTTTGAGGCTAATGGACTCCATCATCCAAAAGTTTCTTCAAAAGTTCAATTCATTTATCAGCGTCTAAGAATACATTTAAGCAAAGTTTCACAATAAGGTTCCAATTAAGGTTTAATATCAAAAACTTAGCTAAATGATGACAATTAAGCACAGATGGAGTCCAAGGAATTAATTAAAAGGCATTCAAGATATATGAATAGCTGACAGATCAATCATTATTCACAAACTTAAACCTCTTAATTTGGATTATGAATTAAAATCACATATAGGTTGACCTAACCTCTCTTTTGGGAATCAAAGGTCCAAATGAGATATTCAAAGCTTCTAACTTCAACTTATGCTATGAACAAGTCATCAATGACCAAAGAAATTCAATTATGCAAGCAAAACACATCAAACACATCTAGAACTCAATTTGACCTATTAAGCACCTTAAGTGCATAAATGGTGAAAAGAGTAAAAAAAAGTGAAGATGATCATAAAACCCCTACCTTTGGCAGTTGTGAAGAGATTCAAGCTTGATTGGATCTCAAGCCTTGGCTTTTCCTTTAACTTTCCTCTTTCTTTTTTCCTCCTCCTTGGTCTTTGCTTCCTCTTTCTTTCTTTCTCCTTGCAAGTTTTCTGTTTCTGTTTTGTGAAGCAAAGAGGCCGTGAGTAAGGCTTATAAAAAGGGAACTAAAGACTCAAATTGTAACACCCTAAAAATTGCTCATTTCATGACATATGATCATTTTATAATATTTGTGAATTTTATGAATTTTTCTAAAATTATTTGAAATTGTTTGATTATTTTAATATATTTTTTAGTTTGCGTGCTGTAACACCATTGTGGGGATGTCACATTTATGATGTAATAAAATATAATAAAATAAAATTCTTGCCCAAGTGGTAAAACATTTGATACATAAATAATATTAGTGGTAAAATTTTTTCCTTTTATACTTATAACGTTAAATAAAATAACACAGAGCACAAAATAAAATAAAACACAATCACACCTTAATATACATATAAATCTTGTCTGAAGTATACAATTAATTTACAACTATTAATATTTTAATAGAAACAGTAAAAGACAGCATACTACTCAAATATAATACCTAAGACATGAGCCCTCGTCATACGACAAATTCCCTAGTTAGGAATGTCTTGACCGATAGAAATTCGACCCAAAAGTATATCGAAGTTCTCTCTAAGAGTATAGTGAAACTCATCCCACAACTCCCTAATAGGTAAAATAATCTCTACGAAAGCAACCGTGTAACGTGTAGTAACGAACCTATGACGAGTCCTACTTACTAATAAAGTCACGTTACCACGGTACTCTATGTGTCCTGTGTCCCAGTGGACATACCAAGCCTCTGCGCCTTCGAGAAATTGTAGTCTAAAGAAACCTAATTGACGTCCTTTTACTGCCATTGTAGTCTTCGATGATATAAACATAAAATAGAAACAAGCAGAACAATACAATAAAGAGGTGAGACAATCTACATTATTACCCATATGGCAATAAAGAAAACGACAATACAAATAATCATCACAATAATATATACCAACATATCATGCATAATATAATAGAGCAATGCATATCATTATATCACACATAGTATAGGAAAACAATATATCATGCATAATATATTAAAGCAATAGATCATAAATTTTATCACAGATTATGGTAAATAGTAAAATGCAGACAATGCATGAACAGGAAAATATAGGTAATGCATGAACAGTAAAATGGAGGTAATGCATAAACAATAAAATGCAGGTAATGCATGAACACACACCGACTCGTTCCTACTCCATGGAGCTAAACACGAATATCTGAGAGAATGATCCGAATAGAAACCAATAATACTTTATGGCTGCCCAACCAAACTATTGCACTGTCAAACATCGTGTCTATAGTCCACAGTCCAAACATTGTGTAGTAGTACACAGTCAATACACCGTGCACTACAGGCATAGTACGTAATAGTCTCCCCAAGATCTCGATTAAGAATAGTGCTTGTCAAGATCATTAGTGTGTTGCCCGTTACCACGGCCCAGAGGTGCTACCACTGTCCACATATGGGATTCTCCGCACACTAATACCTCCAAGTTCATAAATGAACCACACTACGCTTATCACACCAAAACACGGTGTAATTCGCCTCATTAATCAATCGCCAATTATCAACCAAATTGACATAATACTCTACATGATCTAAAAATTATAAAAATACCCTTATTATCCAAATTTTACCATAATTACAAAAATACCCTTAGTCACAAAAATACCAAAGTATAGTATGTCCTACCTGATAGTACTACACCACAGCATGTCCAGGTCCACCACTTTGGCCCGACAGCAAAACTCACAGCATCGTTCAATCGCGTAGGAATTTTATCACGTTTTCACAATCTCATCATTTTCACAAACATTTTTAAATCGCGTAAGTATATTTTGACATTTTTGAACATCGCGTAATGTTTTTAAATCATGTTCTCAATCGCTTAACATTTTTAATTCATTTCCTTAACCGAATAACTTAAAATTATCATTTTAAATATGTGTAGACTATATCTAATACTTTTAAAATATGTAGAGTATTTTCCTTGTGTTATAAATATAGTATGGAATCGTTTTATTTTATTCGCCTGATTTTAGTAAATTTCGGTAGCATTTTACTTATAAAATCAGTATAAGGTACTTTTGACGTTTTCTACTAAATATAATTCATTTTATTTTTACCCAATAATTACACTTTGAAACTTGCTAACGCGCTTCAAAATTAATAAAATGAGCTTTACGTTAGTATTTTTCAAGCGGTTGATTTATTTCTTACTTTAAAATAAATTCTGCTAAGTTAGGTTTCTAGAACCAAATTTATTCCTTTTGTTTTCACAAAGATTTATTGGAATCAGTTTATTTTGTAAATTTATTACCTAACCTATCTTAGAAAATAAAATGGCATGTTGGCCAAAATTAAAAATAAAATGATATTCAATTAAACACTAAATGGCATGTTGGCCATAATTAAATCAAAATCATTCTTAAATCCATTATCTTACCTAAATCCTTTAAATCAATGATTTAGAAAATTACTGAGAACATTTTGGTTCTCTGTTTGGTGTAAGGTCGTGAGCCTCATTCGGTGTTCTTTGGGACATTCATGTAAATCGTTACATGTTATTCACATCCTACTTTAATAATTATACAATTATAAACACATACAATTATATAATCGCATACAATATACATACAATATATTTTAAAACTATAAACATGCATAGCAATTAAAATTAATAATTAAAAACTATAAGTATGCATGGCAATTAAATCAATCACAATTAGGAAAGCATTTAAACCATCACAAAAATAATAAAAACAATAAAACAAACACACAAATGAATCCTTATGGATTCTTCACACACATACAAATCCATTTTCCCATCACCACTTAGGGTTGATGAGATTAAATCTCCCTTTTACCTCTTGAAGACAATTAATCGGTTAGTTTCCTCCTTTCTTTGAAATTTCGTGTGACTCCCAAACAAATCCCTAAAATTTTTAAACAATTAGTAAAAACACATACAAGTATTAAGATTGAAAAACTATGGAACAATCATGGTTAGAAAAATTAGAAATCAAATTATGAACCATAGAATCAAGACTTTACCCTTAAGAAAGTAAGTAAAAGGTTTGATTTTGGACTATATTGAGTAGGTTTTTGAAAAAACTTTATGAATGAAAAGTGTTTAGAATAGGATTTGGGTTTAAGAAAAGTTAAGAGATAAAATTATAGAAGTTGGTTGGTGTATTTGGGATGCTTGGCCAAATTAGAGAGAAAGAAAAGGAAGAAAAAGTGTGCATGGGTTCTTGGTATTTTTGGAGAGAAAATGAATAGCTTAGATTTAGGATAAGTGTGAAAATAAAAGTGATGAGTGTAAATTTAGGGGGCTGCTGCCGTGAGTGAGTTTTGGGTGAGATTGAGTGTTCAATTTTGCATGGTAAATATCCTAGTGTGTTCACATGGTGGTGCACATGGCTTATGTCATGTTGGAGGGTTCAAGAACCTAGTAGAACTTAGCCATCCAAGCCTCCCAAGGCTGCTGCCCAAACCGTGTGGCCTCCTTGGATTTTAGGTGTTTAATTGTTTTTCATTTACACCTAATTTAATTAATTAGGCAATTAGTTAGGTTAATTATCCTATTAAAACTAAATCAACATTCTAATCATATAACCAATTAGTTTAATATATTTTAGCATATATTATAACCTCTAATCAATATTAAGATATTTAATTAGTATTTAGATTATAATTAATTAATAACTAAGCTAGTTCACTTAGTCTACTAATTAGGTAATTAGATTAACCAAATTAGGATTAATTAGCTACTAATCAATTTCAAGCCTACTATTTTTGACTTAATTCTAACCATTGATTTCATCTTTAATTCCTAGCCATAGATTACATCTAAGGTAGATATTGATTAGTCATAAAATTTGAATTCTAATCTCACTATTGATTTAATCAACGGTTGAAATCAAAGGCTTCCTAACTAAGTCTTCATCCAATGGTCCTAATTAAAGTCTATGCTCCCATCGTTGAGCCATTCTTATTAGTTTAAAAAGTCAAGCCACTTTCATTGACTTGCTCTCATTGGCTAGAATTTGTCCAGTCAGCATAGTTGACTGCTTTTCCTAAACGCGGGTCCCACAGACTTTTAAAGATCCGTGGTCAATTCAAAACAGATTTCTACTATTTTTGAGACAGTAGGTACTGTAATATAAAATAATATTATAATAATATAAAATTATTTTATTACACGATTAAATCCTAAAAATTACGATATTAATATATATATCAATCAGAATTGGGTTTAGTAAGATCCCCTAGCTCCAATTAATTAAAATAAGATTTTTTCGGCCAGAAAATTATTATTTCCCTGGCTCGGAACAAATCACACACAACAATCAAATACACTCATGAAACAGTCAAATTTAATTTACTGCTCACAGAATTCACAAAACAGTACATTTCAGGATGATATTGTAATTAACCCAAAAGTTGGGGTGTTACACGTGCGCACTGAGCGGAGCCAGAAAAATGAGATATTTTTTCTAAGGCCAGAAAAATTTGGACTGTGGAGACGTCGACGGGGGATCTTACAAAACTTGAGGTCGGACACAGTTTACGAAATTTTTATTTTTTGAGATTTTATTTGATAAATAAAATCACAATATATTTTATTATCTGTCGAATAATAAATACTGTTGTGCTAACTGTAACTTTTGTCTATTGGATAATAAATCTAGTAGAGTGCTAGTCATCTTTTCTAAGAGAGCACTTTAATGACATCACCAAGATGACATCATCACTATGACATCATCCTTTTTCTTTCTCAAAAGATGTGTGAAACTTCTCAAGGAAGTTTCCTACCAAGCTTCTCAAGGAAGCTTCACTTTTCTCTCTCCTCTTTGGGTTCCACGGTTGAAAAGGAAAAAGATGACCAAAGTCATCATCTTTTCACTTCCTTCACTTTTCCATTTCAAAAGGTTTCTATCACTTTCTCTCTCTACCTTTCTCTCTTCTCTCTCACGTTCTCTCGTCTCTCTCACATTTTCCTCTTCCCCATTCCCTCTCCACCCACACAGCTCCACCTCTATTTAGGACCACCCAAGCTTGTTTGCTCAAGCCAATCTAGGATCTTGACTCCTCTCATCATCTTGATGCTTTTCTCTTTGGTGATCTTCTTTTGATTCCTCCATCTTCATCATTTTCTACCAAGCTCTAAAGCTTGAAACTTTGAGGTAAAGTTCTTGACTTTCTTCCTTTCTCTTCTCATTTTCGTGACCCTTGGTCACCATTGTGATCAAGGACTCTTCTTTTCAAGCTTTGGTTATTGATTTCTTAAGTTCACTATCGTAGGATTTTGTTGGTGGTGGTGGATGAAAATCATAAGGAGGTTTCAAGAAGCTTGCTTTCTTTTGTTGTCTCTTGAGGTAAGAGGGAGATTAACCTCATCAACCACTTATGGTTATGAGGAACACGTTTTTGTGTTAATGGTGAAGAATCCATGAGTGGGTTACTCACTTTTGTTGTGTGATTTTCGGTAATGTTGTGATTGGTTGTGTTGTATGACTTTTAATGCTTATTATTATGTAACTTGATGGGTTTGGAAATGCTTAAATGCTTGGATGTGTATATGGAAAGCAAGGGATTCTCACCCCTTTGGTTTGGAGGCTTGTGGAAGTGTATGTTCAGGGTTCTGGTGCAAAATACACGGGTCGTGTGGTTTGACATGGCCCAGGTTGGGTTTCTTGGTGGAAACACAACTTCACACATCATAGGGCAGAGGAGTACACAGCCCAGGTCATGTAATATGACAGGACCGTGTTGGGTAGGCCGTGTAATGGGACACGACCGTGTATCAGAGATGATGAAAAATGGCTGGGTTTCTAGTCCCTTGGAGACCCACGGCCTCATTGGGCACTCAACAAGAGGCTTTGTATCAAGTTAGAACTTAGTTAATTAAATGAGTAGACACTTAATTAGAAGGTCATAACGTGGAAAGAATAAAGAACAGAACTTTATCCTATAGCCTAGAGTAAAGTTTGGACAAAGAAAGAACATGAGTGTGGGTGAGGTAGTAAGGAACTTAAAATAATTAATTTAAGTGGATTATGTTTAGAACTAAGAGGAGATGACCATAAGGTTATGATTTGAGGAGTAATAACTCTTAAGAATACCAATGGAAATAATTTTGGGGATAATTAGAATAAGGGAAGGTGATTTATTAGTGGTGAATATAGTTAACCTGATAATCGAGAAATTTAATGGAGAATTTACAAGAGAAGAATGGAAAAGAATTTGTGAGGGTAAGATAATGTGTTTTCTCTTAAGATTTTCATAAACGATACGAGGAAAGGTTATTCGAGGAACTTAGTTATAAGGATCTGTTGATTAGGATTAATGTCTATCTTTATTCTTGCAACGTGTTTCAATTAAAGCCTAAAGATGACATAATGGTTCTATATGCTAAAGAAAATTATATGGACGCTTCATGCCAATTGATAGTGATGATACTTGAATTCGTACGATTGAGATATTTTGTGCAAGCATGCATGATTCTTAAATTTGCACAACTGAGATACTCTATGAAAGCATGCATTAGCATCATGTTATTGGGCCGACGTACTGGACCCAAGTGGATTATGAATTTAACCTTGTGCTTTTGGGCCGAAGTGCTGGACCCGAGTGGATCATTGGTATTATGTAGTTGTATGGGAGGCTACATAATATCATTAATACTAATGGTATTGGACAATTGTATGGGCAGTTGCCTTAATATTGTTGGGAACAATACAACGTTGGTTTGATTTCTTGAGCATGCACTTGAGTATTAGACCGTCGGCTTGTGATACCTAAGAGTAAGCGAGAATTTGGATAAGTATGATCTCGGATGAATCTCAGGGGGCGTTAAGGTGAGGTGATCCACCTAGTGACCACTATCACATTGTATACCCCTGGCTGTGGAAAACTGTTGCAACGCACGATGAGGACCCGACAAGCACTATCCTTTTCGTGATTCAGCGTAGACTGTCTTTTGAGGGGGGGCAAATCTTCTGGAATGTTCATCTCTGAACCTTAACTCAATGAAGTATGAACTAGTTGCATTGTGTATAAGGATGGTTAGTATACACATCATGCATATGCATAATCAGCATATCTGTTATTGTGACATGATCCATACATATATATGTCTTGATGTACATTGCTGATTTACTTATCAGTTGATAACATGATTATATTTGTTATTCTATGAATGTTCTCGTATTGACATGATTATATCTGCTATTACTTGATGTTGTTGTGTATGAAAGGCACTATTGTCTTTCGTTGTGTTTCTTGTTGCTATGATGGCATTGATGTAGGGGATCTCACCTCTTCTATTGTATTATTTTGTCTACTTCTATTTTGTATTTATGATGGAAAAGTCCATGATGGCTGCAAGGCAAGATCCGCGAGGTTTCACTAGGCTACGGTTTCATGGAGGCACCGGAGCATGGAGTGTTCAGTGGGACACGAGACGTGATCGGTATGATGGAGATGTTCACTTGGAGTTCTATATGCCCCTTGGGGAGCTTTGGGGTGATCGATAAGATTCCTCTAGGGAGGACTTTGTGGAGTCGCCTGCTCGAATTCCCGTCCGTAGTGATATGTCCCGACTGGGGGTCGTGTCTGCTAGGTATTCCGAATGGGATCCAGATGGAGATCTAGTACAGGACACTGTTCTTTAGGTGTTTGGACTTAATCTAGGCTTATTTTTCATATGGTAATTATATAATGATATTTTGAGTATGTAAGTTTCATGCTTTTGAAATGTAAGTATAATGTAATTAAGGGAGTAGTCAACTTTGTTTTATGAAAAACTTTTTGTTCAGATCTTATAACTTGAGTCTTTTATCTATTTCTGTAAGCTTATGTCATTCGTTAAAAGAAATTTTGAAACTTGTGTTTTTACAATATCAACGTATTTTTATGACTTGGTTAAAGTTTTCCCAAAACGAAAAAAGGAGTCGATCTAAAATGTAATGCTCCTCGGAGGGGGTGTTACACAAATGGCCTTTAGGCCATAATTGATAAATCTTGATCTACTAAAAATACTAAGATTTAGCTAAATCAACATTTTTAGCTTCCAACAACTTTAAAATAAATACTAAGATTCATACAAAAAGTTATTTTACCATTATATAATATTTTCATATTTGTTGCTAGTCAAATCAGCTATAATTAGACAATTAGTATGCATAAAAATGTCAAACTAGTTCAGTTTACCTTGAAACTTTAACTGTAACTTGTTTCATATATTTGTAACCTAGAAATAAATTATCCATATTTATTTCCCTCATCTAAGCAATTTATGCTATTATCTGAGTCATTTTAAGCTACTCTTCACAGTCTGGGTTGCAATTAAGTACCTAAACTAACTCAGATTATCACAAAATTAAACATGCATGTTAAGCAAGTCATATGTTTCATTTTAAACACATAAACAAGTTTAACATGTCATTTTAGGGTGTTACAATTAGCAAATGGCATAACAGGAGCATTAGCATATAACATTACATGAGCATTAGCATATGACATTACATGAACATTAGAATGAGACTTACACTTGTGTGAGTATTTTTATATCATTATAGAGATGTTAGTTACATATATAGATCATGCATCTGCATTGTGAATGTTTACATAAAGAGAGTATATGATTGTTGAGTGATAGTGAGTTGTGACTCATATTTCACTCATATACTAGTAATTTCTATGATCTATTAATATCGTGATGATTTAATATGAATGGTTGATTATTAGATAATTGAGCCATAGTAATAATTGAATTATCTGCCTCGGGAAGAGAAAGTAATAGTTTTTGGCTTATGTCACCTTTTTATATTGTATTTATAATACTGATTTGATTTCCTTGAAGCAACTAGAGTTATTATGATGACATTACATGTACTAGAACTATGAGGATTTTAGAATTCTCACTCCTTTGCTTGTTTTCATGATAAATCGAGCACGAGATCCTTTCAAGGAGAAGAAGTGACGTTGATGACAAAGTAAACTTATTACTCTTTTGACCATTGCGTTGTATTTTATAGTGGTTTCAATGACTTGTATAAGTTGTATTATACGTATGCCTTTGAGGCTGAGTTTATATATACTTAAACACTAATGTACTAGTTGGTTGAACTTGTTATATCAGAGAGAAATAGACTTTTCAGATGTATATTTATTCATGTATAGGTTACATTTTCCTCTCTCAAGGCTCTATAAAATAACATGTATAGTTATTATCAAGATAGTATGATGTTAGAAGTGGCGTGTTTAATCCTGTTTACTTTTATATTCCGAATATACTATAGTATTAGTATTGTAGCATTACAACAAGTGTTGCTAAAAGTGCTAAAAATGTTATCTCTATATCAACTAGCTTAATTGGTGATGCTTAGGTTATTGATTCTGGTTACTCTTACCACATGTATCTAAACCAGGATTTCTTTACAAATTACTAGTCAATTGATGGTGGTATTGTTCTTATGGGGAATAATATATCCTGTAAGGTCATTGGCATTGGAATAGTTCAAATCAAGATGCATGATGGAATTGTGAGAACTTTGATTGATGTTCAGCACATACCAGACTTGAAGAAAAATCTAATTTCTTTGGGCACTCTCGATTCTTAGGGGTGTAAGTATTCTACTGAAGGTGGAGTTTTAAAGATCTCTAGAGGTGCTCTTGTTGTGATTAGAGGAAAAATGGGCAATGGTTTATACCTGCTTCAAAGTAGTATAGTTGTTGGAGCAACATCTGTATCATCTTCCGTCGATTCAGATTTAGATACTACTCGTTTGTGGCATATGTGGTTAGGGCATATGAACGGAGTAGGAAAGTTTATTTTAAGCAAGCGTGGCTTGCTATGTGATCATAAACTTGGAAATTAAGCTTGACTTTTGTGAACATTGTGTTTTTGGGAAGAAAACATGATTCAAGTTTTGCACTACCATTCATAGGACTAAGGGCATAATAATTGACTAAATTCACTCTAATTTATAGGGCCCTACACCTGTTTCGCCAAAGGGTGGTGTCAAATACATGTTAACTTTCATCAATAATTTTTCAAGGAAATTAAAGTTTGGGTATATTTTCTAAAACGCAAGCATAATGTCTTCCCCACTTTCAAGAAATGTAAAATGCTTATAGAAAATTAGTCTAACAAGAAAATTAAACATCATAGAAATGACAATTTTTGGAATTTTGTGAAGGTCAGTTCAATGAGTTCTGTGAAAATGAAGACATTGTGCGACATCACATTGTGGGGAAGACACCACAGCAAAATGGAGTGGCTAAACGAATGAACAAAACTCTTTTGGAGAGAGCTCATTGTATGCTCTCTAATAAATACAATTTTCATATATTAGTTAACCCTCATATTTAGTCTCTTAGATCTTTTATATGCTTAATTGATTAGTCTTGGCCATATTTTATAAGTTTAGATTCAAATTGGGTTAAATTGTATTTTTTATCATTATTGAGAATTTTACATTATTTTTGTATTTTAGGCATAACTTGAGTTCTAGACGTCTAAAAGTTATGAATTTTACATTTTAGGAAATCTAAGAGAAAGCTCTACAACTTTGATGAAGAGCTTGAGGGATGAATCGGATGTCTAGTAGGTCAGATTGGACCTAGAAATCAGAACACAGATGTTATTGCTGGAACCTGGACAATATGTAGAGATTGAGCCATAATTTGGGCTATAGGAGTCATATGGAGCTGAGACTGCCATTGGAAATTTGAGACACAGATCTTCAACTTTATGAAGACCACTTATCAAAACTGTGATGTTTTGATAGTGTTTTTACCCTTTGAAGTCGGTTGACGGGTCTAGAAAGTTGTTAAGAATGTTTTGGGCATAACTCTCTCATCCTAAGCCCAAATTATGCAAATGAAACCTCCAATTAAAGATAAGAGGAAGAGGATTAACCCTAAGCTAAGGGGAAACTTAGGTTTTTAATTTTAGATATAATTATTTAAGCAGCAGCAGAAACCACAAACCAAAACCCTAATTTTCTCTTAGACGCTCTTGCTTGCACTTTCTCTCTTCATTTCTCTTCCTCTCGCTTCCCTCTAGTTTTCTTGTTTTTCTGTTCTTCTTCCCTTCCATCCATGGAGGGCTAGACTGTAACATCCCAATACTGATATCCCAATAGATTTGACCAATATAAGGATATTCAGCACTGGCCATGTTACTTTTAACAATAACTAAACCCATAACATTCACATAAATAAATCATTATGGAGAGCCACGTAACCAACGGATATATATATATATATATATATATATATATATATATATATATATATATATATATACATCGTTGCCTCAAAGGGGCATATTGTTAAACATAACTCAAAACAAGCTAAGCAAATATAAATTATATACAAGCTTAGTCTAAAATAGCATCCATGTTATGCTAGACTTCATATATCTTCTTTCTTTTTGAAGAACTTGCACCTGGATTTACATGGCAACATAATTAGGTAAGAAATCACAATTCTCAATAGAAGTATTCCAAAAACAACATTTTATACATTTATAAAGAATACATAACTATTTAGTTAACACTTCACTCACAGAAGTACACAACACTCCAATCTCTGAAGTACGTAATCGTCCATACAATTGCAATGTCATAAGTTCATGTCACGGTGGCAACCACCCATACAATTTCCATGCTATGCCAAATTATGTCTATTATTTATGTCTATGTAAAACCTATGAGTGAATGAAATTTAAGAGTGTCATGAGTCCTCAAACGTATTGAAGATATTACCCACCTTAACTACTTTGGGATATGTTATGATATGTCATGAATTCTCAAGTGTAGTGAGGATGTTACTCACCTCCACACCTCATCCAAACGTAGAGAGAATATTACTCACCTTAACTACTCAACAAACATAGAGAGGATATTACTCATGTAACACCTTGTATAGTCATGGTAAACTTGTATATGGTTACGGGGGTAGCCTAACACTAGTTTGTTATGCCTGTAAAGTTTTGTGACCATCTGAGCACGTTTAGTCTTTTTGCTGCAACTCTGTGTAGAATATAGCTGTTTTCAGCCTTGTTTTTGGTTTAAACTGTTCAGTTAATGGGGATAAGTGTGGAGAACTTGTTTCTAGGCCCAAAATGTGTGGAAGTAGATGTGGTTAAAGTTTGAGAATTTTTGGAGTTAGTTTGACATTTTTAAGCATACTGGTTGTGTGTTTTAGTGCCAGATTGACCCCTAACAGATATGGAAATTTGTGAAAATGGTGAAACAAGATTTTTAATGAATTTTAGAATTTATTTTAAATCTTGTTGAAAGTTAGGAAACTTGGTTTGGTGATATCCAAGCGTTCTTAACTGTTCGGGTGAATAGTGGTTCAATGAGTGACCAAAATAGAGGGGCACAATTGTGTTCCTATTTTAGGGCCTATTTAAGGCCAAAATGTGAGTCTTAACTCACTTTCTTTTTTAGTCTCATGGTTGCTTAGGGAAAACAAGGGAGAAAGGAATTTAGGGCTTTAAGGAAGGAGGATCTTCATCAAAGCAAAGGAAGAAGCTTAGCTTTTCAGAGGAACGACTAATCAATTTCATTTTTGGAAATTGAGGTAGGGGAAATCTATTTTTACTTGCTTGTATTCATTCTTTTCTTTTGGTTCAAGAAAAGCTTGAAGAGAAAATGATGGTTTGAGAAGTGTTTTCATGATTTATGAGTTAAATCTTGGTGTGGATAGATTGGTTAAGTTAGGAATTGATTTATAGATGTGTTAGGATGAAGTTTTCATCATTTGGAGCCTTAATTCTCATTTTAGGTCATTTTTGGGGGGTTTAGGTCATGGTTGGGATTTTGATTCATAAGTGTTAAATCAAGTGAAATTGAAGTGTTTAAGATTTGTTATGTGTAGTTGGACCTTATTAGAGGTTGGAAATCACTTGAAGATGGATTTTGAGTGGTTGGAAGAGGGTTTAGTTCTAATGGAATAGTAACCCATATCTACAGAATTATGCAGATTATGTTTTCTGCATAGGACACTGATAACTGCACAGAGTGTAGTTATTTGTGCCCTATATCTGTGCTTCATGGCATGGTTAGTCCTTATTTGTAAGCATTAGTGGAAGATTTTAGCATCATTTATATCTTATTTCATTCTGATGACTTCCATTGTGATCCTGAGTAAATACTTTCAAAACTATGATCAAATTGAGTACATTTGCATGATTTAATGAGTTGATTCTTTCTTTGTTATAGGCAGGTCTCAAATGAAGCATGGAAATGAAAAATTTGAAGTAGCTTTGGACTAGGAAGCCTAAGAGAAGGTTAAAAGTGAAGATTAGCACCCAACGCCGCAACGTGAGATTGGTTGCACCGCGGCGCTCCTTTGCTTCAGTATATAAAACCTGAGGCTGGAGCACTGCAATGTTGAAGAGTGGGTACCTCAGGCGCCTGTGACCTAATTGCACGTGCACCGTGGCGTGACATGTTGGACGCTGCAACGTGACCCTATTTTATTCAGCCTATAAATACGTTTGTACCCATTTTCTACGTGAGTTTTTTATCATTTTTGGAGAGCAGCTACTGGTTTTAGGTTTTTAGACCTAGAGGAAGTGAAAGAGGCTAAGGTTGGAGGCCATCCTTCCTATAGAGGGATCAAGCTTAGAGGACAAAATCTAATGAGCTTCCTTCCTTTCCTTTATTCTTTTCTCTCTTTATTGATTCATGAACATGATTTATTTGTTTGTACTTTCATGTTTCATGGCTAGCTAGACTGTATATAGGTTTTTCTTAGTAGTTTTCTATAGATACTGATGATTTTGTAATCTTTGGAGTATATATTGAAGTTTAGTTATTTTCAATCATATGGATCTTAATGCTTTTAAGGGTTTGATCAATCTTTGATTGATCTGATGAAATTTGATGAACCTAGACATAGGAATTTAGATTTTAGATTATACATATGGTTGATACATGTTCGGTGAGTTCAATTAGCTTGGATGAGTTGATTCATTAATAGGATAGAAATATACCTATTAGCCATGTATAGTGTGTGATTGAGAATAGATTATTCATGAGTAGAGTTTGCACTGGTTCTCAAGGAAACTTAGTGAGCTAGGTGAATGAAACCAGGGTTGATTGACCTAGACATAGGCTTTTGACTAAATCAGATTCTCAAACTAACTTAACAATTCGTTGATGTTGCTTGTAAGGATTGCATGTCATTAGTTGAAGTAGGGGATGAAAAGGAATTTCTTATTTCTCTATTTATCTATTTATCTTAGATTTATTGCTTTTCAGTCTTTGTATTCTTTAAAACATTCTTTTATAAATTCAATGTCTTTGGATAGCATTAATTAGACTATTGGTTAATACTTGGCTCTTATATGAAATATATATTCCTCGTGGAAACGATATCTGACTCCTAGCGATACTACAAGTGCGACCCATGCACTTGCGATAAGCAAAGGAGCGAACAGACACCGCGATGTTGGGAAGAACCAGATGCGTGCCCCAACGTTGGCCTTGGAATGCCGCGACGTTGGCAGTTTTACCTGCCAGTACTTGAACCCGAGGCTTGGGCACCGTGACTTAGAATAGGGCAACGTCACGACGCGAGTGCCAGAAAGCAACTATGAGTTGTGTTTGATGCCCTGGATTCTTCCAGTGGCGTAGTTTTCTTCTTTTATACTTCTTAGTGAGTAATGAGACTCTAGTAGGAGTATTAAATGAAGATGTGAATGATTTGAATCATAATGATTTGTAATGCTAATTATGAGTGTTTAATTAGTAATGATGATATACTTGATTATATGTGTTGCCCTATTGAAAAGTGTGTGCCCCGTAGATGTGGGTGATTTCTTTTTGATAGGTGTGAGCCCCGTAGATGTGGGTGTGCGCCGTAGATGTGGGTGATCTATATTTAGGCAAGGTGGATTGTATACTTCCTATTATAGAGTTTTTGAGGATGGATTTCCTTGTTCATTATCGATAACTGTGTAGTTGATGGACTTCACTACCCAGGGGGAAATGAATTTTCTCTATGATAATGATGTTGCTGGATGGACCACTAGTGCTTAGTCAAGGTGATGGATGGACTTCCATTATTTTGTTTAAGTTTCATGCATTCATGACATTACTATGGAATTGTAGGTTCCTGGATATGGTATCATACCTTATTCATTTCCATACTTAGGAATAATGCATAGGTATAAACACTAGACATAACTTGGCATGCATAGCGATTGTATGGGTGGTTGCTTTCATAACATTAATCATGCATTGCAATTGTATGGGTGATTGCGTGTCTCTGAGATAGAGATGTTGTCGTTGCTTCTGTGATTGAAGTGTTAACATGATAATTGTAAATATTATCTATTTGTACATATAACTGTATATATACTGGTATTAGAATACTTTTACTGAGATATATTTTCTCACCCAATTGGGTTTCCATGTAAATCCAGGTGCAAGTTCTTCGAAAAGAAAGAAGAAGATGTATAAGGACTAGCATAGTATAGATGCTGTTTTGAGCTGAGTATATATGTGTTTTATATTTGCTTAGTTATTTTGACTTATGTATAACAATATGCCCTTTGAGGCTGTGATGTATATATATAACTTTTGGCTATCGTGACTCTTCATATTGACTCATTGTGTATGAATGATATGGATTAGATGTTGATGTATATTAGTAGTAGCAAGACTAATTTTGGGTTATTCATTTATATGACGATATATTTTAGGTAGCAAATATTAGGCTGTTACATTTTGGTATCAGAGCAGTTCATCTTATTGAGTCAGGGTATGGACTAACTATGCTTGTGCATGTGAAATGATGGTTATGCATTTCTTATCTCTTACATGTGATTGTTTAAGTTGAATTGCATGTTTTACCTTTGAGATGTTTGCTTTAGCTATTGTGATACGGTTACATGATATTGAGCCTAGCTAACTCAATATGGATTGTTCTGTATTTTTAGAAGACTATAGAAGCACGAAGCCTACCGGCAACACGAGGGTGACCACATGGGAGCTGGAATAGAGACTCTGGTAATGAAGGTACAGAGATGGTTGCAGCTATGATGGCGATGGCTAATGCCATGAGGTAGTAGACTGAGCAAGCAGCAGCGACTGCTAGAGTGGTAGAGAGGTTAGTACCTCAGCAGCAAGTACCACCGGTACCACCACCAGTACAAGAGGTAAGAGTTGGGAGAAATCATAATTTTCTCGACATTTCAGAGTTTAGAAAGATGAGTCCTTCAATATTCAGGGGTAACTATGATCCAATTAAAGTGGAAGAGTGGTTGACCGAATTAGAAAAGATCTATGAGGTCATGGTTTGCTCTGAAGAGTAAAAAGTTTCCTTTGCTTCCTTCATGTTGAGAGGGGCAGCGAAGCAATGGTGGCAAAGCACCAGGAGGCTGCTGGAGACAGTAGGGACTTTGATAACATGGGATGTGTTCAAAGGGACCTTTTTGGAGAAACATTTTCCAAAGAGTTTACAAGATGATAAAGAGAACGAGTTTTTGGGTCTTCAACAAGAGGACATGACGGTTAGACAATATGAAGCAAAATTTCATAATTGTCCAAGTTTTCTTCTCAGTTTAGGCATAATCCAGATGAGAACTGGAGGTATGTCAAGTTTGAGTCCAGGCTGAGAGGAAATGTAAGAAGGGTTGTGAGACCTTTTGAAATTAGGGATTTTCCATTCTTGGTGAACAAGTGCAGAATTGTGGAGTCTGAAAATCTCCAAGTTCAGGCAGAGCAAAATTTACAAAATCTTTAGAAGAAGAAGAAAGTGGATGGTGGATATGGGAAGATTACTTCTAAATCTAGCTACCCACAAGGGAAAGATGAGCAAGTTCAGAAAGGTGATCAAGCTCAGAGGTGTGCTAAGTGTGATAGGCACCATGGAAACAAAATGTGTATAGTGGACTAGATAACTTGTTTCAAATGTGGTGAGAAGGGACACTACGCCAAGAGTTATTCTAAAAAGGAGGAAGACAGAATAGATGCTAGATCTATCGCTGGGGGTAGAGTCTACAATGTACGAGGCGAGGAGACATCACAATCTCCTAGTTTGGGAAAAGGCGAGTATATAGTTGTACATGTTTAGTAACTTTGTTTTCTTAAAATTTGGTTATATCTGTGGTTGTATGTCAGTTGTTAGAACTCTATACATAAGGTAAATCAAATTTTGGGGATAAAATTCTAAAAAGCTAGGGAGAATGTAACACCCTGTATAGTCATGGTAAACTTGTATATGGTTACGGGGCTAGCCTAACACTAGTTTGTCATGCTTGTAAAGTTTTGTGACCATATGAGCACGTTTAGTCACTTTGCTGCAACTCTGTGTAGAATATAGCTGTTTTCAGCCCTGTTTTTGGCTTAAACTGCTCAGTTAATGGAGATAAGTGTGGAGAACTTGCTTCTAGATCCAAGATGTGTGGAAGTGTATGTGATTAAGGTTTGAGAATTTTTGGAGTTAGTTTGACATTTTTAAGTGTACTGGTTGTGTGTTTTAGTGCTAGATTGACCCCTAGCAGATATGTAAATTTATGGAAATGGTGAAACAAGATTTTTAATGAATCTTAGAATTTATTTTAAATCTTATTGAAAGTTAGGAAACTTGGTTTGATGATATCCAAGTGTTCTTAACTGTTTGGGTGAATAGTGGTTCAATGAGTGACCAAAATAGAGGGGCACAGTTGTGTTTCTGTTTTGGGGCCTATTTAAGGCCAAAATGTGAGTCTTAACTCACTTTTCTTTTCTTCTCTCATGGTTGCTTAGGGAAAACATGGGAGAAAGGAACTCAAGGCTTTAAAGAAGGAGGATCTTCATCAAAGCAAGGGAAGGAGCTTAGCTTTTCAAAGGAACGACTAATCAATTTCATTTCTGGAAATTGAGGTAGGGGAAATCTATTTTTACTTGCTTGTATTCATTTTTTTCTTTTGGTTCAAGAAAAGCTTGAACAGGAAATGAAGGTTTGAGAAGTGTTTTCATGATTTATGAGTTAAATCTTGGTGTGGATAGATTGGTTGAGTTAGGAACTGATTTATAGATGTGTTAAGATAAAGTTTTCATCATTTGGAGCCTTAATTCCCACTTTAGGTCATTTTTGGGGGTTTAGGTCATGGTTGGAATTTTGATTCATAAGTGTTGAATCAAGTGAAATTGAAGTGGTTTAAAAGTTGTTATGTGTAGTTGGACCTTGTTAGAGGTTGGAAATCACTTGAAGACAGATTTTGAGCGGTTGGAAGAAGGTTTAGTTCCAATGGAATAGTAGCCCATATCTGCAGAATTATGCAGATTCTATTTTCTGCATAGGATGCCGTAGCGTTGGGCTTTGAATGTCGCGACGTTGGAAAGAACCTAACGCGCGCTGCGACGTTAGACATGGAATGCCGCGACATTAGCTGTTTTAGTTGCCAGTACTTGAACCTAAGGTGTTGGTGCCGCGACTTGGAATAGGGCAACGTCAGAACGTGAGTGCCAGAAAGCAACTATGAGTTGTGTTTGATGCCCTGGAGTCTTCCAGTGGCATAGTTTTCTTCTTTTATGCTTCTTAGTGAGTAATGAGACTCTAATAGGAGTATTAAATGAAGATGTGAATTGTTTGAATCATAATGATTTGTAATGCTAATTATGAGTGTTTAATTAGTAATGATGATATACTTGATTGTGTGTGTTGCCCTATTGAAAAGTGTGTGCCCCGTAGATGTGGGTGATTACTTTTTGATAGGTGTAAGCCCCGTAGATGTGGGTGTGCCATATAGAAATGGGTGATCTATATTTAGGTAAGGTGGATTGTATCTTTCCTATTATAGAGTTTTTGAGGATGGATTTTCTTGTTCATTATCGATAACTATGTAGTTGATGGACTTCACTACCCAGGGGGAAATGAATTTTCTCTGTGATAATGATGTTGCTGGATGGACTTCCAGTGCTTGTTCAAGGTTATGGATGGACTTCCATTATTTTGTTCTAGTTTCATGCATTCATCACATTACCATGGAATTGTAGGTTCCTGGATATGGTATCATACATTATTCATTTCCATACTTAGGAATAGTGCATAGGCCTAAACGCTAGACATAACTTAGTATGTATGGCGATTGTATGAGCAGTTGCTTTCATAATATTAATCATGCATTGCAATTGTATGGACAATTGCGTGTCTCTGAGATGGAGATGTTATCATTGCTTCTGTGATTAAAGTGTTAAAATGATAATTGTAAATATTATCTGTTTGTACATATAACTGTATAAATGCTGGTATTGGAATGCTTCTACTGAGATATGTTTTCTCACCCCGATTGTGTTGCCATGAAAATCCAGGTGCAAGTTCTTCGAAAGGAAAGAAGATGTATGAGGACTAGCATAGTATAGATGTTGTTTTGAGCTGAACATATATGTGTTTTATATTTACTTAGTTATTTTGAGTTATGTATAATAGTGTACCCTTTGAGGCTATAATGTATATATATAACTTTTGCTATCGTGACTCTCTATATTTACTCATTGTGTATGAATGATATTGATTAGATGTTGATGTATATTAGTAGTAGCAGGACCAATATTGGATTATTCATTTATATGACGATATATTTTGGGTAGCAAATATTGGGCTGTTATAACTCACCTCAAATATGTTCTGCAATCATATCATGTAAAATAATTACTAATTACTTACAATAAATAGCACCACAAATCAAATTGATTCATCACGTTCACATTTCATTAAATACTCCTATTAGAGTCTCATTACTCATTAAGAAATATAAAAGAAGGAACTACACAAGTTAGACACTTCATTTCAACCAAAACAAAGTCCTCTCAAAAACTGGACTAGGCGCTCCTTGCCTGGCTCTCAAGTGCTCATCACACGCTTAGGCGCTCCTCCATGGGCTCTTAAGCACTAGTCGTGTAGCATAAATGTGCTCTTTGTCTACCCTGCTGGCACCAGACACCTAGCACTTCAGAGCTAATTGGGCAGAACGAAATCTGCAGAATTCTACAGATGGTGTTACTATTCCATTGAGGAACAATGGTGCTCCAATCACTCCAACTTCAATTCCACATGATTTCTCACATCAAATAAGATCCATTAACATATTACAACTCCTATACCACTTTAATTTCACTTAATCATACAATTTGTGAATCATTTATCAACATAACACCTAAACTCCTAATTCTTGGCCTAAAAGGGAACAAGGGTGTTTAAGTAATGAAAAATTCATCCTTATGCATCCAACAAACCAAATTTCACACAACTAAGCCATCCTCAAGTTCTTCATCAAGATTCAACTCAAAAACAACAAAACCATACTTCAAAACCCATGTTCCTCATCAAGGCCCTCATGAACTAAATGAAGAAGATGAAAGCAAGAAGTCAAAACAAGTTTCCCTCTACCTCAATGACCAGAAATGAAGTCAGTGAGCAACTCCTCTCCACCACTAAATTCTTCCTCCTCTTTGGTTATTGATCCTTCTCCTTTGGCTTCCTTGTTTGCTCTCCTTTTTTGCTTCCCTGCTAGAAGCCATGAGACAGGTGAGAAATGAGAGAAATTATCTCATTTTGAGCTTTTAAGTCAAGGCTACACATGGGAACCATGTGATATTTTGGTCGCTTAAGTGACCATGCTAAAACTCCTGATCTACTAAGAACACTTGGATTTCACCAAATCAAGTTTCCTAACTTCCAAAAAAATTAAAATAAATGCTAAGATTCATAAAAAATATTGTTTCACCATTTCTATATTTTTCCATATCTGCTGGTAGTCAATCCAGTATCAAAATACATAACTAATATGCTTAAAGATACCAAACTAACTCCGATTAACCTTAAAACTTAACTATATGTTCAACTACACATTAGTGACCTAGAAACAAATTATCCATATTTATTTTCATTAGCTAAGCCATTTTAGCTAATATTTGAGTCAATTTAAGCTACTTTTCACCTTCCAAGTTGCAGTAAAGTGCCTAAACTAACCTAGATTGTCACAAAATTAAACAGACATGTTAAGCAAGTATTAAGCTACCTCTATAACCATATACAAGTCTAACATATTTTTCTAGGGTATTACATTTCTCCCCTCCTTTTTAGAATTTTGCCCCCAAAATTTGGTTTACCTATGGTAAGAAGTCCTAACAGCTGACATACAAAAACAAGTACAACCAAATCTTAAGAAAACAAAATTACTCAACATGTACAACCATGCACTCACCTTTTCTTGAACTAGGAGATTGTGTTGTCTCCTTGCCTTGCAGAATGTAGACTCTCCCCTGAACAGTAGGTCTAGCATCCATCCTAGCTTCTTGCTTCTGAAGATAACTCTTGGTGTAGTGTCCTAAATTGCAACACTGAAAACATTTTATCTAGTTAATTGAGCAGGCTTTGTCGCCATGGTACTACCATACTTGGTACACTTCTCCTAACGATCGTCCAACTGAACTTGCTCGTCTTTTCTTTTGGATAATTAGATTTAGAAACATCTTTCCCATATCCACCATCCACCTTTCTCCTTTTCTAAAGATTTTGTAATCTTTGCTCTGATTGAAATTGGAGATTATCTGACTCCACAATTCTACAGTTATTCACCAAAGATGGGAAATCTCTAATCTCCAAAGGCTTTACTGCCCTTTTAACATTTCCCCTCAGTCTGGATTCAAACCTAACACACTTCTAGTTCTCATTCGGATTGATCTAAAATGTGAAGAGAACTTGGACAACTTTTGAAACTTAGCCTCATATTGCCCAATTGTCATGTCCCCTTGTTGAAGACTAAGAAACTCCATCTCCTTGTCCTTTTGTAAGCTTCTTGGAAAGTATTTCTCCAAAAAGGTATCATTGAATAATTCCCATGTGATCAGTGTCCCCGCTTCTTCCAACAGTCTCCTAGCACTTCGCCATCACTGCTCCGCTTCCCCTCCCAACATAAAGGAAGTGAACGAAACTCTTTGCTCATCAGAGCAAACCATTACCTCAAAGATCTTTTCTGACTTGGCCAACCACACTTCAACTTTGACTAGATCGTAGTCGCCCCTGAACATCGAAGGGTTCATCATTCTGAACTCCGAAATATCAAGAAAACTTTAGTTTCTCCAAATTGGTACCTCCTGTGCTGGTGGTGGTACTAATGGTGGTACTAGTTGTTGAGGTCCCAACCTCTCTAGCACCCTAGCAGTTAATATTGCCTACTCTCTCATTACGTTAGAGGAGCAAATGCCTACTCTATCAACTGCCTCATGGCATTGGCTATTGCCACAATAGTTACGACCATATCGGTGCCTTCACTAGGTGTGTTCTTGGTTTCTCTAGTTCGCCTATTGGGTGCCATAGTTTCCTATACACACAGAACAATCCATATTGAGTTGATTAGTCTCAATATCATGTAACCGTGCAACAGTAGCTAACAACACACAACACAAGGCAAGTCATGCAATTTCACTCAAACATCACATGTATGACATAGGAAATGCATAACCAACTCTGAACATGCCTAGGCATAGTCAGTCCAAACCCCGACTCAATAGGATGAGCTACTCTGATACCATAATGTAACATCCTAATACTGATATCCTAATATATCTGACCTATACAAGGATATTCAGCACTAGCCATGATACTTCTAACAACAACTAAACCCACAAGATTCACATAAATAAATCATTATGGAGAGCCATATTACCAACAGTTATATATATACGTTGTTGCCTCAATGGGGCATATTGTCATACATAACTCAAAACAAACTAAGCAAATATAAAATATATACAAGCTCAGTCTAAAACTGCATCTATACTATGCTAGTCTTCATACATCTTTTTCTTCTTTTTTGAAGAACTTGCACTTGGATTTATATGGCAACATAATCGGGGTGAGAAATCACAATTCTCAGTATAAGTATTCCAAAACCAACATTTTATACATTCATAAAGAATAAGCAACTATTTAGTTAACACTTTAATCATAGAACTACACAACACTCCAATCTCTAAAGTACGCAATCGCCCTTACAATTACAATGTCATGATTTCATGTCATGGTGACAACCTCCTATACAATTGCCATGCAATGCCAAATTATGTCGAATGTTTATGTGTGTGCAAAGCCTATGAGTGAATGAAATTTAAGAGTGTCATGAGTCCTCGAACGTATTGAGGATATTACACACCTCAACTACGCTAGGATATGTTATGATATGACATAAATTCTCAAGTGTAGTGAGAACATTACTCACCTCCACTACTCTTTCAAACGTAGAGAGGATATTACTCACCTCAACTACTCAACAAACATGGAGAGAATATTACTCACCTCAAATATGTTCCACAATCACGTCATGCAAAACAATTACTAATTACTTACAATAATTAGCACCATAAATAAAATTAATTCATCATGTTCACACTTTAGTAAATACTCCTATTAGGGCCTGTTTGGCATGTCGTATTAGGCCTGATAGGATAAAATAATACAATACATTATGATCTTATCAGCTATTTGGTGTAAACATTGTATTGTATAAGCTTATCCATCAAACCCCTCTTATAGATTAAAATGATGGATAACTTAATCAAGCCTTAGGGGATAGGAGTAGGCCTGATTAGATTTTGACGTATAAGCTTCTATAAAGACTTTTTCATTATAATTTTAAACATTCTGATATCCCTAACCCTTACGTATTAGGCCTTATACTATCAAGCCTAATACTATCAAGTCTAATACTATTAGGTCATATCCTATCCTTCATACTAAACGGACCCTTAGATCCTCATTCTTATTAAGAAGCATAAAAGAAGGAACTACACAAGTTAGGCACTTCATTTTAACCAAAACAAAGTCCTCTAAAAAACTGGACTGGGCACTCAGGTGCTCCCTGTTGGGCACTTAGGCACTCGGGTGGCAGAGCGCCTCCTCTGTTCTTCCCAGCGATGGGCACTCCTTGCTTGGAGCTCAAGCGCTCGTCACATGCTTAGGCGCTTCTCCATGGGCACTTAAGCGTTGGTCGCGTAGCACAAATGTGCTCTCTGTCTGCCTTGCTAGTGCTTAGGAGCCAGACACCTAGTGCTTGGGCACTGACTGGACAAAACGAAATCTGTAGAATTCTGCAGATGGTGTTATTGTTCCTTTGAGGAATAATGGTGCTCCAATCAGTCCAACTTTAATTCCACATGATTTTTCACATCAAATAAGACCTATTAACACATTACAACTCCTATACCACTTTAATTTCACTCAATCATACAATTTATGAATCTTTCATCAACATAACACCTAAACTCCCAATTCTTGACCTAAAAGGGAACAAGGGTGTTCAAGTGATGAAAAATTCATCCTTATGCATCCAATAAACCAAATTTCACACAACTAAGCCATCCTCAAGTTCCTCATCAAGATTCAAGTCAAAAACAACAAAGCCACACTTCAAAACCCATTATCCTCATCAAGCCCCTCATGAACTAAATGAAGAAGATGAAAGTAAGAAGTCAAAATAAGTTTGCCCCTACCTCAATGGCCAGAAATGAAGTCAGTGAGCAGCTCCTCTCCACCACTACAATTCTTCCTCCTCTTCGGTTGTTTATCCTCCTCCTTTGGCTTCCTTGTTTGCTCTCCCTTTTTGCTTCCCTGCTAGCAGTCGTGAGAAAGGTGAGAAATAAGAAAAATTATCTCATTTTGAGCCTTTAAGTCAAGGCAGCAGCACATGGGAACCGTGTGATATTTTGGTCACTTTAGTGACCATACTAAAACTCTCGATCTACTAAGAACACTTAGATTTCACAAAATCAAGTTTCCTAACTTCCAACAAACTTAAAATAAATCCTAAGATTTATCAAAAATCTTGTTTCACCATTTTCATATTTTTCTATATTTGCTGGTAGTCAATCTAGTATCAAAACACACAACTAGTATGCTTAAAAATAGCAAACTAACTCTGATTAACCTCAAAACTTAACTACATGTTCAACTACACATTTTTAACCTTGAAACAAATTATCCATATTTATTTCCATTAGCTAAGCCATTTTAGCTAATATATGGGTCAATTTAAGCTACTTTTCACTTTCTATGTTGCAACAAAGTACCTAAACTAACTCAGATTATCACAAAATTAAACAGACATATTAAGCAAGTATTAAGTTACCTTTGTAATCATATACAACTCTAACATGTTTTTCTAGGGTGTTACATAGACTATTTTTAATCAATCCTAGGGATTGGCAATCTTGATATTTAATTCTGAGATTTTGTTTTGATTATTTTACATCTAATAGTTAATCAAGTTTCTCTTTTACTTGTTAATCAAGGTTCTCTTTTACCTCTTTTGATTTTATTAAATCTAGATTGAATTGCTTAATTTGATTTGGATGTTGATGTGATAATTGCATAATTACCACGTGTTTAATGAGGATTTCAGAGACTAAACAATGCATCAAAGGTGTCTAATGTATTGTTAAGCTTGGTTGAATTTTGGATTTTAGGTTAATTTAGGATTAGTTGAGTGCTTGATTTATTTAACCTTAATTAATTAAATTATGGATGCCTATCTAGTAGAGAATTCATAGATTATCTTAAGGCTTCTTGATGTGATCTAAGACCAAGAATATGATTAACAGTTGAATGGATTCCTATTGATCAATGATGGATAAATTCAAGATTAGTTGATTTCCTTGGATTGGTTGTTTACTTAATTCTGCTTATAGTTTTTAATTGCTTATGTTTAATTAATTCTATAACTTTTCCCCCTTTTGTTAACTTCTTAATCTGGCTGCTTAATTAGACTGATTCAAGGGCTCGACTCGGTTGTACCTTATACTACAAGTAATTTGGTAAATCAGCTTACAATGAGGTCCACTCTATCTCAACCAAATTCCATCATTTAGACCACTTTTCTATTTTTTGAAGATTTTCTTATTACATTTTTGGGTGCCATTTTTGAGTAGTTTTCACCCTATGGTGGTCCCATAATTTTAAAAATTGTGTAGATAGAGTAACTAGAATTATTTTTGAAGAATTTTAGTGTTGTGTAGTCTATTTTGCATATCCTGTGTTTCTATACTTTTGCATGTTGTATGAGTAGGTCTTCTAGTAATCATTTGCTTGACATTGCCCCTGATATTGAGAGGAACTTGCATACACTTAATAGAGCTTGCAGGCTTAGTGAAATGATAGTTTCTGAAATTGAAAATGACATTAAAATTGAAACTGAACTTCAGAATACAAATAACATCGCAAACATGGCTGATAATATGCATATTAGGACTCTTAAGGAACTAGCAACACTTGGTGTGAATTACCAGTCTTTGTGCATTCAATATCCTGATTTAAATGCTAATTTTGAATGGAAATCTAGATTGTTACACTTGCTGCCAAAGTTCCATGAACTTGCAGGTGAAGACCTTCATAAGCACTTGAAGGAGTTCCATGTGATTTGTTCGACCATGAAGCCTTAGGGATTTCCAAAAGAACATATCAAATTGAGAGTCATCCCATTCTCATTAGATGGAGCAGCCAAGGATTGGCTATATTACTTGCAGCCAGTTGCCATAACATGCTCGAATGATATGAAGAGGTTGTTCCTAGAGAAGTTCTTCCCTGCTTTTAGAGCTGCTGCCATTAGGAAAAATATATGTGGCATAAGGCAAATATCAAGAAAAACTCTGCATGAGTATTGGGAGAAATTCAAGAAATTGTGTGAAAGTTATCCTCATCATTAGATCAGTGACCAGTTGCTAATCTAGTATTTCTATGAAGGATTTTTAGCCATGGATAGAAGCATGGTAGATGCTGCCTCTGGAAGAGCTTTAGTGGACAAAACCCCTAATGCAGCAAGAGATTTAATAGCAAACATAGTAATAAATGCATAACAATTTGGCACACGAGTCATTACCTCAACTAGAGGAGTCAATGAAGTAAAGGTTTATGATGCTAATTAAAAGAGAATTGAGAATAGATTGGAGGAGCTCACTTCCTTGGTTAGGCAAGTAGCATTGGGACAAAAGCAAATCCAGTCCCTAGTAAAACTTTGTTGAATCTGTTCCTTGCCAGATCACCTAACAAACCAATGTCCTACACTCTAAGAAAGTAGTGAAGTAGTGGCTAGCATCTTTCCTAGCAGACCATACCAGCAACAGCCAAAGTATGACCCTTATTCTAGCACATATATCCCTGGATAGAGAGATCATCCAAATATGTGATATGGCAACAATTTTGACCAATTTCAACAATAACAACAAGCCAGATGTAATGCAGTAGGCCCGAGTAACCAACAGTTTCAACAACTAGTGAAACAACCCATATAGCAAAGTAGCAATTCAAAATCTAGCTTGGCAAACTTGGTGCAACAATTAGCAACCAATAACCTTCATATTTCAATAGAGATCCGAGACCACTATTTAGAACTTGGAGACTCAAATCGGTCAACTTGAAACTTCTATCAATGAGTTGAAGACTCAAGGTTCCGGTCAATTGCCCTCCCAAACAATTAACAATCCAAGAGGCAATGTGAGTGCCATAACCTTGAGAAGTGACAAAGAAGTAAGTGGTCCAACCCAATTCCAACCAGAGATTGTGTAGTAGGATTGTATAGAAAAATCAGATCCAGTAAACCAGAAATTTGCAGAAGATTCAAACAGTAAAATATAGAACATGCAAAGAATTTGAAGAAAAATCAGAAGTTAATGAAAAATTCTACAAAAAAATCAATTATCCGCATTCCTCTTCCTTTTCCCAGCAGAATGACTCAATCGAAAAAAATAGCTAAAACTAAATTGGACAGGGAGATTACGGAGACCTTTCGGAAGGTAGAAGTCAATATGCCTCTCTTGGAAGTAATAAAGCAAATTCTGAAGTATACAAAGTTTTTAAAGGAATTGTGTACTCACAAGAGGAGGTTAAAAGGAAATAAGAAAGTGAGCATGCGAATAAATGTTTTTGCCTTGATCCAACCAAACATGCCTCCTAAATGCAAGGATCCTAGAACATTCACCATTCCTTGCACAATAGGCAACAAGTAGTTTACACATGCAATATTGGATTCGGGTGCCTCAATTAATGTGATGCCAAAATTAGTTTATGAATCTCTACAGACTGGAAAGTTGAAGCCAACTAGACTTGTCATTCATAAAGCCAAGACCACTTTCTCTTGCCCTTCATTAATCAGATGTTAGGGAGGTTGGCTAGCAAGTCACACTATTGCTTCCTAGATGGATTTTTAGGCTACTTTTAGATTCATATAGCCTTGGAGGACTAAGAGAAGACAACATTCACCTTCTTATTTGGCACGTTTGCTTACAAGAGGATGCCATTCAGGCTTTGTAATGCCCCTGGTACATTTCAACAATATATGGTGAGCATTTTCTCTGACTTGTTAGAACACTACATGGAAGTTTTTATAGATGACTTCACAGTTTATGGATCTTCTTTTGATGCATGTTTAGACAGGCTTACTAGGGTGCTTGATAAGTGCATTAAGACATATCTTATTTTTAATCTTGTGAAATGTCATTTCATGGTAGAACAAGGCATAGTTGTAGGACATGTAATTTCTAGCAAAGGCATTGAAGTAGGTAGGGCAAAGATCGATGTTATTGCCTCTTTACCTTACCCCACTTATATATGAGAAGTGCATTCCTTTCTTTGTCATGCAGGGTTTGTAACATCCCAAATTTAATAATCATAGTATAATTGGTGTTATAGCACAATCATTAGATCTAAGAATGCTACTTACTGCAACTAAACATTTTCAAAATATAATAGTTATGTATATATATAGAAAATATGAGCCTCAAATGTATAAATAATACACAATATCTGTATTTATCACTAATACAATACGTACATCATCAAAAGAATCTACAGAGCTACTCTAAGCTAAGCACTCCAAGCTCCTGCTTGTCTTCACTTTCCATAAGTTTTCCTCCTTGGAATCATCAGGGAAACACACACAAGGGGTGAGAATCGTATATTCTCGGTAGTTAAAATCCATAAACTATGTCATGATAATCATTCTAGTCATTTCGAGGAAAAACACATTTCTAAACTCATATCTCATTCATAACAAGCTAGAAAGGTGGCGAAAGCCAAAACCATGTCTTTTCTTTTCCCGAAATAGATTCTCATTTTATAAGTTTATATAAAAACTCATACATCACAAACAGTTTTCAAATGAACACCACACTCATGAAAACATCATCTCTATCTCAGAGATACGAAAGCATTGTCTCTATCTTAGAGACATAATAACAACAACAACAACATCTCCACCTCAGAGATACAAACCAACACCTCCATCTTAGAGATACAAAAACAACATCTCCATCTCAGAGATACACAATCTCCCATACAACTGCAGTGTCATGAGTTCATGTCATGGTGGCAACCACCCACACAATTGTCATGCTACGCCCAATTATGTCTAATGTTTATGCCTATCCAAGTCCTAAGAGTAAATGAAATTCAAGAATGTCATGAGTCCTCAGACGTATTGAGGATATTACCCACCTCAACTACTTTGAGATATGTTATAATATGTCATGGATTATCAGGCGTAGTAAGGATATGACTTATCTCCACTACTCATCACGCCTAGAGAGGATATTACTCACCTCAGCTATCCAACAAACATAATGAGGAATTATTCACCTCAAATACTCAACAACATAGTGAGGAATTACTCACCTTATTGCTCAACAAACATAGAGAGGATATTACTCACCTCACTACATTCCACAATCTTATCATGCAAAATAATTACTAATTACCTATAATAATTAGCACCACAATTGATTTACATGCATCTTAAATTCATTTCACAAAAACTTAATTTAATACTCCTATTAGAGTCTCAACACTCACTAAGAAGCATAAAAGAATAAACTACACCAATAAAAGGCTCTATTGAATTACACAGTAATTTTTGTCCAAATTCTAGAGCACATGCCGTGGCACAACACGATCACTTCGTGGTCCCTACTCTCTGGTCACTCATATCACGACTCCAAACTCAGGGAAGCCGCAACGCCCAACTCTTGGGTTCATAAACTGGAACTGGCATCACACTCATGCCACAGCGCTGCACATCCACACGCGGCACAAGCAGCATTTTGTAGGTGTGGGTACTGTTCCATTGGAACATACCCCTCCTACAATCACTCAAAACTCACTTTTAAGTGATTTCCAACCTTACACAAGGTCCAAAAGCTCAATGTAACTCTTATACAATTTTAATTTCACAAAATCATGGATTGATGAATCCATCATTTACCTTAAAACCTAAACCCCTAATTTTAACTCAAATGGGAACAAAGGTGTCCAAGTGATGAAAAGTTCATCCTCATGCATCCAACAACCCAATTTTCACATAATCAAGCCATCCTCAAGTTCCTTACCAAGATTCAAGCCATAAGCAACAAAACCACACTTCAAAGCCTATTTCCCTCATCAAGCCCTTCATGAACCAAATGAAGAAGATGAAAGCAAGAAGTCAACATAAGGTTTCCCCCCACCTCAAGGTCTTGTAGATGACCAAGGATGGATCCAAGCTCTCCAATCCTCACTTGCCTCTTGGTTTTCTTATTCTTCTCTTGCTCTTTCTCCTTCTTCCTTCCTTTCTATCTTTTCTCTTTTCTTTCTTCTATTTTTTTCTCTTCTCTGGCATGGGAAATATCTAAGAGAAAAAGTCTAATTTGACTTCTTATAGGTAGCCATTAAAGTCGTACCTAAACTCTCGATCTACCAAGAACATTTTACCAAATCCAATTTTCTAACTTCCAACAAGTTTCAAATAAATCCTAAGATTCATAAAAAATCTTGTTTCACCATTTCCATATTTGCTGGTAGCCAATCCGACATTAAAACACACAACCAGTATGCTTAAAAATGTCAAGCTAACTCCAATTAATCTCAAACTTTAACCACATCATCTTCCACATTTTTGTGACCTAGAAAAAACTCACCATATGTATTTCCATTAACTAAGTAGTTTAAGCCAATTCCGGGGCTAATAACAACTATATTTCATAATAGTGTTACAGTAAAGTGACTGAACTGGCTCAGATTGCCATAAAATTTAACAGACATGACAAACAAGTATTAGGATACGTTTGTAACTATATACAAGTCTATCATGTTTTCATGAGTGTTACAGTTCTCCCCTCCTTTCTAGAAATTTGTCCCCAAAATTCACTCACCATCAATACTTAGTCTCTCACAACTAAGGTTCCAAGTTCTCCATCAGATATCACTCTCGAAGGATTTCCACCTCCCCGAGTTGTATCAAACTCATCATTCTCTACTCTAGACAATCTTGTCTTGTGCGAGCTTCTAGCTCTCAAGTAGCTTCTCAAGCAAACCTTATGCGAGATATTCTTCACCTAACAAACCTACTTTCCATAACACTCTTGGACTCCCCTGTGCATAATCCTTACAAACCTTATCTAATAGCTTTTTGTCTAACCCATGAGCTCTACTAACTCTAGAGGTACCACTCCAAAGGGTGTAAATGCAAAAAATTCCTAAACGAGTTTAGTCATACTGAATGGACCCTCACTAGAAGAACTCCTAACTCCCCTAATTCGCCTAGGTGAAGTCATAGTTTCCTATCCATACATAATATTACATGTTGAGTAGGCCAGTCTTCAATATCATGTAATTGTGTAACAGTGACTACTAACAACTAACCTAAAGCAATTTATGCAATTCTTTTTCCAACATCTCCAATAAGAGACAAAGAAATACACAATGCACAAAGAAACTTCTAATATGCCTAAGTATAGTCAGTCCATACCCCAACTCAATAGGATGAATCTGGCTTTGATACCATAATGTAACATCCCAAATTTAATAACCATAGTATAACCGGTGTTATGGCATAATCATTAGATCTAAGAATGCTACTTACAACAACTAAGCATTTTTAAATATAACAGTTATGTATATATATAGAAAATATGAGCCTTGAATGTATAAATAATACACAATATCTATATTCATCACTAATACAATACGTACATCATCAAAAGAATCTACAAAGCTACTCTAAGCTAAGCACTCCAAGCTCCTACTTGTCTTCACTTTCCATAAGTCTTCCTCTTTGGAATCATCATGGAAACACACACTAGGGGTGAGAATCATATATTCTTAGTAGTTAAAATCCATAAACCATGCCATCACAATCATTCTAACCATTTTAGGGGAAAAACACATTTCTAAACTCATGTCTCATTCATAACAAGCTAGAAAGGTGGCAAAAGTCAAAACCATGTCCTTCCTTTTATAAGTTTATGTAAAAACTCATATATCACAAACAGTTTTCAAATGAACACCACACTCATGAAAACATCATCTCCATCTCAGAGATACCAAAGCATCGTCTCTATCTCAGAGACATAACAACAACAACAATAACAACAACAATGACATCTCTATCTCAGAGACATAAACCAACATCTCCATCTCAGAGATACAAAAATAATATCTCCATCTCAGAGATACGCAATCGCCCATACAATTGCAAGGTCATGAGTTCATGTCATGGTGGCAACCACCCATACAATGGCCATGTTATGCCATATTTTGTCTAATGTTTATATCTATGCAAGTCCTTAGAGTGAATGAAATTCAAGAATGTCATGAGTCCTCAGACGTATTTAGGATTTTACCCACCTCAGCTACTCTGAGATATGCTATAATATGTCATGAATTATTAGGCATAGTGAGGATATGACTCTCCTCCACTACTCATCAACACCTAGAGAGCATATTACTCACCTTAGGTACCCAACAAACATAATGAGGAATTATTCACCTCAAATACTTAGCAACATGGTGAGGAATTACTCACCTCACTGCTCAACAAACATAGAGAGGATATTACTCACCTCACTATGTTCCACAATCTCATCATGCCAAATAATTATTAATTACTTATAATAATTAACACCACAATTGATTTACATGCATCTCAAATTCATTTCATAAACACTTCATTTAATACTCTTGTTAGAGTCTCAACACTCATTAAGAAGCATAAAAGAAGAAACTACACCATTAAAAGGTTCTATTGCATCACACAACAATTTTTTTCCAAATTCTAGAGCTTAAGCTGCGACACCCTGCTTTCTTGTCACTCACTCCATGGCTCCAAAATCATGCATGCAGCGACACCTAGCTCTTGGGTTCCAAAATTGGAACTGGCATCACACTTACGTCACAGCGCAGCACACCCACGCTGCGGCGCAAACAGCATTTTACAGAATTCTATAGAATTCTGCATGTGTGGGTACTGTTCCATTGGAACATACCCTCCTCTAATCACTCAAAACTCTCTTTTAAGTTATTTCTAATAATACACAAGGTCCAAAAACTCAATGTAACTCTTATACAGCTTCAATTTCAAAAAATCATGGATTGATGAACCCATCATCCACCTTAAAACCTAAACCCCCAATTTTAACTTAAATGGGAACAAAGGTGTTCAAGTGATTAAACATTCATCCTCATGCATCCAACAATCCAATTTTCACACAATCAAGCCATCCTTAAGTTCTTCATCAAGATTCAAGCCATAAACAACAAATCCACACTTCAAAGACTATTTCTCTCATCAAGCCCCTCTTGAACCAAATGAAGGAGATGAAAGCAAGAAGTCAACATAAGGTTTCTCCCTACCTTAAGGTCATGTAGATGGCCAAGGATGGATTCAAGCTCTCCAATCTTTGCTTGCCTCTTGGTTTCCTTATTCTTCTCTTTCTCTTTTTCCTTCTTCTTTCCTTTCTCTCGTTTCTCTTTTCTTTTTTCTCTTTTTTTCTTTTCTCTGCCGTAGGAAATATTTAAGATAAGAAGTCCAATTTGACTTCTTATAGGCAGCCGCTAAAGTGGTACCTAAACTCCCGATCTGCTAAGAATAACTAGATTTCACCAAATTTAGTTTTTTAACTTCCAACAAATGTCAAATAAATCCCAAGTTTCATAAAAAATATTGTTTCACCATTTCCATAATTTTTCATATCTGCTGGTAGCCAATCCAGCATTAAAACACACAACTAATATGCTTAAAAATGCCAAACTGCCTCCGATTAACCTCAAACTTTAACCACATCACCTTCCATACTTTTGTGACTAAGAAATAAACTCACCACATTTATTTCCATTAACTAAGCAGTTTAAGCAAATTCTGAGACAAATAACAGCTATATTTCACACATAGTATCAACAAAGTGACTAAACTTGCTTAGATGGTGACAAAAGTTAACAGACATGACAAACAAGTATTAAGCTACCTCCATAATTATATACATGTCTATCATGTTTTCACGGGTGTTACATGTTTCTACAGGCGTTTCATCAGGGATTTTAGCAAAATTGCCCTTCCATTATCCAAGCTTCTTCAAAAAAAAGTAGAGTTCAAATTTGATGAGCATTGCAAGAAGGTATTTGCTTAGTTGAATAAAAACTTGACCTCTTCTCCTATTATTCAGCCGCCAAATTAGGAGCTTTTTTTTAGCTGATGTGTAACGCCTTTAACTTTGCAATTGGCGTCATCATTTCATAGCAAGTTGGCAAGTAGCCTCATGTGATATCTTATGCCTCCCATACTTTGGATTCTGCCCAAGCCAATAGCACCACCACTAAAATTGAGCTTTTAACCATTGTTTTCACTTTAGATAAATTTCATTCCTATTTGTCGGCACTAAAGTGATTGTTTTCTCTAACCATGTAGCTTTGAAGTTCTTGCTGAAGAAGCCCGAGGTGAAGTCTAGACTTGTAACACCTCGAAAATCACTTATTTCTTGATAAATACTTATTTTATAATATTTGTGATTTTTGTGAATTTTTTTGAAATTATTTGAATTATTTAATTATTTTAATATATTTCTCGATTTACGTATATACTGAGTGGAGCTAGGAAAATGAAATATTTTTCCCGAGGTCGAAAAATCTTGGACTGTGGAAACGGTGACGAGATATCTTACTAAACCCGAGGCCAGACATAGTTTACGAAGTTTTCATTTTTCAAGATTTTATCTGACGGATAAAATTTGGGTGCGCCCTATTGTCCATTGGACAATAGATACTGGCATTGTTAACCGTAACTTTTATCTACTAGATAATAGCTTGTAATAAAAATCTAATAGATTAATTCTATATAATCACGTTTATGATATCATCTAAGTGACATCGTCACATCATTACATGACAATATGATTTGATATTTTTGGAAAACGTGCGAAGCTTCTCAAAAAAACTTTAGGAGAAGCTTGCAAAAGAAGCTTTGCTCTATTCTCCTAGGGGCACGACTTCTGAAGGAGGAGAAAGATGACAAGTTGTCATTTTTTCACAAGTTTTCACATGTCACTAAAAAGCTACCATTTTTTCATTTTCAAAATTTCTATCACTTTCTCTCTCTACCCTAAAGCCTTTCTCTCATTTTCTCTTTTCTTCCTCCCTCTCCAACCACACGGCCACATCTCTTTCTCCACTCTCCATGTTTGCTAAATTACAAGTAATCACATTACTTGAAACTACATATTGTTTGAAGATGTTTTCTTGTTGAAATTACCCCTAAAGTTTCTATCTCATTTTCTCTCATCATTTTCTCTCCTCCACTATCTCTCAATCTCACAGGTAGCACCCTTCATCTTCCTCTCCTATTTTTGTTTTCTCCATTCAATCACATGTCTAGGATCTACACATTTCATGGATGATTTTCTATGTTGAGATCATCTTCAAGTTCTCTCATCTTCATCATCTTCTTTCAAAAACCATAACTTGAAGCTCTTAAGATGAGACTTTGATTTCTATTTTTTTCTCTTATTTTCCTCTACACCTCACCGCCATTGACCCATTTGGAGGACCCAAGATTTGATTTATCTTCCATTGTTTAGTTCCTCTTCATCTTTTTCTCCATAGACTCATGGCCAACCCCCAAAACACATCACCAAATCCTCAATAATTCAAGATAACCTTGAATCTTGAGTCTCTACAACATTCTAAGACACTCTTGCGTGGAAATCGATCTCTAGTTCATCCATCTTCAAGCATTTCCTTAAGCTTTGCTTCAAATCTCAAGTTCAAGAATCTTAAGGTAAAGTTATTAAATCTTCCTTCTTGTTTCAATTTAAAGAATGTAAAGCCATGCTTTGACCTATGGTAATCTTATTCAAGACCTAGGTACTAATTCTTGCATGTTTACTTTCATTCTAAGAATCTCTTGGTGGAGAAAGTTTGCTACACAAGGACTTACAAGGAGCTAGGAGGATACACTTGAGGTAAGAGGAAGATTAACCTCATTGACCATGATATGGTGGTGAGGAACGAATGGTTGTGTTAGGATTGGAGAGTCCATGTGAGGATTCATCCACCCGAATGTGTGACTTTGATTTATGCCTATTGATCTTGTGTGATTATATGATGTTGTTGTATGCAAAGATGATTGTGATGACTTAATGGATATTATGCGATTTTGATAGTGAGCACGAATTTAATGGATTGTGATGATTAAAGTAAGTGGCATGCTATGACTGTGTTGAGAAAGAATGATTTATTTGGTTTCCTTTGGCCCTTGAGGCTCACGGCCAATTTAGCCCAAGAAGAGACATCCATGAGAAAAATATTTAGATACCAAGGACTTAGATGAGTTGGTGATAAAGACATGATCTATAAGGCTACAAGTTGAATGAGAGAGGAAAAAAATCTACCATTGAAAAGAAATTGATTTTTGGCCATGATACTTGATAATTAGAAGTAAGAGTGAATTGGAGACCTAAAATATTTGATGATGAGGTGGAAGAGTAATTAGGATGGAAATAATTTTACTTAGAAGTTGAATAATGGAAGTTTTAGAAAGAATATTAGGAAATATTATTTGGGTGATTTGGAAGACAAATTAGGGTTTAGGGATTATGAGTAAGATTGAAGATAATTATAATGTCATAATTTAGAGATAATCGGAATCATGGAAAATGATCTAATAGTGGTAAATCTAAGTAACTTGATAATCGGGGAAAATTAATTAAGAATTTATAAGATAAGAATGGAAAAGAATAGTGAGGTAAGGATAATGTGCTATAGGTTTTCATAAATGATATGAGGATAGGTCATTCGAGGAATTTAGTTAGAGAAAGGTGGTGATTTGGATTAAATTCTACCTTCATTCTTGAGAGTATGGTAATTAAAGACTAAAGAAGACATAATGTTTCTATATACTAGAGGAATTGTGAAAATGTTCCATGAGATTTGATAATAATGATTCTTGAATTTGCACGACTGAAATCCTTTGTGATAGCATGCATCAACATTGTGCCTTGGGCCTACATACTTGACCCAAGTGGAATTATGAACCCAACATTGTGCCTTGGGCCGATGTTCTGGACCCAAGTGGAATTATGAATTTGACATTGTGCCTTGGGCTGGCGTACTGGACCCAAGTGGATTATGAATTTAGCCTTGTGCTTTTGGGCCGAAGCGCTGGATCCGAGTAGATCATTAGTATTATGTAGTTGTATGGGCAGCTATATAATATCATTGATACTAATGGTATTGGACAATCGTATGGGTGGTTGCCTTAATACTTTTGGGAATGGTACACTGGTGGTTGAATTTCTTTGAGCATGCATATGAGTATTTAGACTGTCGGCTTTGAATTCCTAGGAGTGAGCATGAAATTGGATAAGTGTAATCCCGGATGGATCTCAAGGGGCGTCCAGGTGAGGTGATCCACCTAGTGATCACTGTCACATTGTATACCCCTAGGCGTGGACACTTTTGCAACGCACGACGTGGACGACATGGTTTGCGGTAGACCCGTCTACCCCGGACGAAGTTCTCAATCTTCCCGGAAGGGAAAAGGCATAGACAAGCACTATCTTTTTCGTGATCCGGTGTAGACTGTCTTTTGAGGGGGGACAGATCTTCTGGAACGCACATCTCTAAACCTTGACTCCATGGAGTCGGAACTGGTTGCATTGTGTATAGGGATGGTCAGCATAAACATCGTGCATATGCATAGTTAGCATATTTGTTATTGTGACATGATCGATACATATACATATATATGTCTTGATGTATATTGCTGAGTTACTTATCAATTGATAATATGATTATATTTATTACTCTATGAATATTCTTGTATTGATATGATCATTTTTGCTATTACTTGAGGTTCTTGTGTATGAAAGGTGTTACTGCCTTTCATTTTGTTTATTGCTGCCATGATGGTATTGATGTAAGGGATCTCACCTCTTCTATTGTATTATTCTTTCTACTTCTATTTTGCCTTTACGATGGAAAAGTCGATGATGGTGGCAAGGCAGGATCCGCGAGGTTTTACTAAGCTACGGTTCCATGGAGGCATCGAAGCATTGAGTGTCCAATGGGACATAAGAAGCGTCCAGTATGATGAATATGTCACTTTGAGTTAGAGCAGGACCCGGCATGATGCTATTACCTTTACTATAGACGCTGATGTTCACTTGGAGTTCTACATGCCTCTTGGGGAGCTTTGGGATGATCGGAGAGCTTCCTATAGGGAGGGTTCTGTGGAGTCAACTGCTCGGACTCCCATCCGTAGTGACATGCCCCAGCTGGGGGCTTTGTCTATTGGGGATCCCGATGGGGTTTTGGTCGAAGATGGGGTACCGAAACCCATTCTTCAGGTGTTTGGACTTGGTCAAGGCTCAATTTTCATTTAGTAGTTATATGTATAGATATGTTTATTTTGGAGTACTTAAGTTTTATGTTTTTAGAATATGCAAATGATGTACTTAAAGATGTAGTAAACTTTGCTTTATGAAAAGTCTTTTTAGTTCCTACGACTAGAATCATTTATTTATTCTATGGTTCTTATGTTTTGTGTTCCCAAAGTGTAACTAGTTTATGTTATCCACGAAAAAAAGCTTTTGAAACTCATATCTTACACTATTTACTTTTATAGCTTGAGTAAAGAATTTCAAAATGTAAGAGTTGGTCTTAAATGTAATGCCTTCCGGAAGGGGGTGTTACAATAGGTGGTATTAGAGTAGTTCATCATGTTGAGTCGGGGTATAGATTGACTATACTCAAACATGTAGAAATTTCATGTGTGTGTTGTGCATTTTCTTGTCTCTTGTTAAGATGTTGAAAGAGGATTGCATAAGTTGCTTTAGGTTGGATGTTAGTAGTTACTATTACATAGCTACATGATATTGAAGACTGGTCAACTCAATATGTAATGTTCTGTGTGGACAGGAAATTATGACTTCAACCAGGCGAACTAGGAGAAATTGGAGTTCTTCTAGTGAGAGTCCAATTGGATAACTGAACTCGTGCAGAATTGTTTGTACTAACACCTTTGGAGTAGTACTTCTAGTGTGAATAAAGTCCAAGTCTGAGTCTTTTGGGTTTATGGGAAGGTTGTCTTGTTTGTGCTGTGTGTTTCTCTGAAGCAAAACACAAGGATGTATTGCTGGGTCTTCGAAAGGAGACAATATTATTTGAAATGGTTACTTCTTGTTTCCATTATGTTTTGATTCGTCTATTTTTGAAGGATAGGCAATGGCTCGCAGTAGACGTACGCGTGGAAATGAGGAATGCAACAGCGTAGGGATGGCTGCGACTGCAGAAGCAATGCAAGGAATGGCGGGCATAACAGTGCAACAGAATCAAATAATTGTTCAGCAGTAGGAATTGATAACCGAGGCTCAGATTTTGTTAAAGATGAATCAGTCTCAGGACATTGAACCCCATAAAGGTGGACCGTATTAGTTCCGAAAAAGGAGAAGTTATAAGGTCGAGCGATTCTAGTAGAAATTGTGTTCGTGACCACCAAGAAATCAATAACAACAACAATCGTATGGAGGAAATGCTAGTGATAGCAGATTCGATTAGACCGTGAAGTTTTTACAACAATGTAAGAAGTGTGGGAGGAATCACTTAACGAGGGATTGTATAAGCAAGGAAAGGATCTGTTTCAAGTGCAGAAAGCCAAGACATGTGTCTAAGAATTGTACTTCTCAAAGGATGAAGTCTTCCGTTAGCAATAAGCATACGATAAGGGCTCAAGTCGGAGGAGGAATTAGTACATTGTGTGGAGCAGAAGCCTCCCAATCTGAAGATCTACTCAAATGAGATTGTACCATAGGAAGTATGCCTTAAAAATTATACTGTTTGATCCTGTGGTGACCCATTCTTTTGTTATCTATAACTATACGAACCAATTTGGGTTGTCTGTGTGTTTATTTTCTTCTGACTTGAGTATTGTCATTCTCATTTCTAAGCCTGTTGTTATTACACGAGTTGTTTAAACTATCCTATTATTGTTAGAAATGTAAAACCTTTCTACTAATTTTATTGTTTGCCTTTTTCACCAATAGACTTGATCTTAGAGAGAGATTGGTTATTTTCTAACCATATCTTGTTAGTTTATTCCGATAGAACTTTAGTGTCTATTAAGACAGAAATTTCTAGATTTAAATCCATGGAACTCATTCCTACATTGTATTGGACCATATAATAATCTTCATCGGATGGGTACGATAGTATACCAAATGGCTTCACTACCTTTTCTTTCAAATCTTCATAACATTCCCCTATATTTCGATTAAGAAGATATGTTCCTGATCCAAACCATGCCATAATGTTGAATGCAGTACAATTAGATGAGAACTTGCCTTGTGAGACACTTCTTATTAAGATCGATGATAGGTGGTTTGATGGATCAATTGAAGGAAGCCGTTGTTTTCTCCAAGATCAGTTTGCATTCTACTTATCGTTAAGTTCATTTGAAAGTAGAAAATGCTTCCAAGATGACCTTTCTGACGCGTTATTTGCACTACGAGTACTTAGTAATATCGTTCCATGTAACGAACGCTTCAGTAATATTTATTGACTACATGAATGAGATCTTTCTTCCCTATTGAGATAGATTTGTCGTTGTCCTTGTTGACGACATTCTGATCTATTCTTAATGTCCAGAGGAACATGCTGAACATCTCAGCATGGTTCTTCAAATTCTAAAGAAGGAGAAGAAGTTATGCATGAAGTTGTCCAAGTGCGAATTCTGGTTGGAGGCAATTCAATTTTTGGGTCATATGATCTCAAAAGAAGGAATTATTATGGATCCGTCGAAAGTTGGAGCAGTTCTTCAAAGGGAAAGATCGAAGACTGTATTGGAGATTCGTCATTGTATGGGATTAGCTGGCTGGGATCGGGGATTCATCGCAGGATTCTCCAAGATGACAAGACCTCTCATCCAGCTCACATGAAAGAGTCAAGTTTTTGCATGAACTGATGTATGTAGGAAAATTTTTTAGAATTGGAGAGACACTCGACTACTTCGCCAATGTTGGTTCTATCCTGCCCCAACAAACTTTTGAGATGTCTCGTGATATTCCACATTAGAGCTTAGGCGTGTGTCTGTGAGAATAAAAGTAATAGTAATGTATGTTTCAAGACAACTGAGGGCACATGAGAAGAGCTACTCTACATAAACTCGGAGTTAGCCGTTATGGTTGTATTGAAGATTTAGAGACATTTTACAAGGAACAGTATCCCCGTGTATTCTAAGATAGAACAAATTTCAAGGACAAAATTTTTTTTTAGAAGGGGAGAGTTGTAATACCCTGAAAATCACTTGTTTCCTGATAAATACTTATTTTATAATATTTGTGATTTTTGTGAATTTTTCTAGAATTATTTAAATTATTTGATTATTTTAATATATTTTTCGATTTGTGTGCACACTGAGCGGAGCCAAAAAAATGAAATATTTTTCTCGAGGCTGAAAAACCTTGGACTGTGGAAATGGTGATGAAGGATCTTACTAAACCTGAGGTCGGACATAGTTTACGAAGTTTTCATTTTTTGATATTTTATTTGATGGATAAAATTTGGGTGCACCCTATTGTCCTTTGGATAATAGATACTGGCATTGTCAATTGTAACTTTTATCCACTGGATAATAGCTTGTAGTAAAAATCTAAATAGATTAATTCTATCTAGTAACCTTTATGATATCATCCAAGTGACATCGTCATATCACTACATGACAACAAGATTTGATATTTTTGGGAAACGTGTGAAGCTTCTCAAAGAAGCTTTGGAAGAAGCCTGGAAAGGAAGCTTTGCTCCATTCTTTTAGGGGGGCACGACTTTTGAAGGAGGAGAAAGATGACAAGTTGTCATATTTTCACAAGCTTTCACATGTCACCAAAAAGCTACCATCTTTTCATTTTCAAAATTTTTATCACTTTCTTTCTCTACCCTGAAGCCTTTCTCTCATTTTCTCTTTTCTTCCAGCCCTCTCCAACCACACGGCCACATCTCTTTCTCCACTCTCTATGTTTGCTAAATTACAAGCAATCACATTGCTTAAAACTACATATTGTTTGAAGATGTTTTCTTATTGAAATCACCCTTAAAGTTTCTATCTCATTTTCTCTCATCATTTTCTCTCCTCCATTTTCTCTCAAGCTCACGGCTAGCACCCTTCATCTTCCTCTCCCATTTTTGTTTTCTCCATTCAATCATATTTCTAGGATCTACACATTTCATGGATGATTTTCTATGTTGAGATCATTTTCAAGTTCTCTCATCTTCATCATATTCTTTCAAAAACCCTAACTTGAAGAAACTCTTAAGGTAAGACTTTGATTTCTATTTTCTCCTCTCATTTTCCTCTACAACTCATGGCCATGGACCCATTTGGAGGACCCAAGATTTGATTTTTCTTCCATTGTTTAGTTCATCTTCATCTCTATAGACTCACGGCCAACCCCCAAAACACATCACCAAATCCTCAATAATTCAAGATAACCTTGAATCTTGAGTCTCTACAACATTCTAAGACCCTCTTGTGTGGAAATCGATCTCTAGCTCATCCATCTTCAAGCATTTCCTTAAGCTTTGCTTCAAATCTCATTTTCAAGAATCTTAAGGTAAAGTTCTTGAATCTTCCTTCTTGTTTCATTTTAAAGGATGTAAAGCCATTCTTTGACCTTTGGTAATCTTATTCAAGCCCTAGGTACTAATTCTTGTATGTTTTCTTTGATTTTAAGAATCTCTTGGTGGAGAAAGTTTGCTACACAAGGACTTACAAGGAACTAGGAGGCTACACTCGAGGCAAGAGGGAGATTAACCTCATCGACCATGCTATGGTGGTGAGGAACGAATGGTTGTGTTGTGATTGGAGAGTCCATGTGAGGATTCATCAACCCGAATATGTGACTTTGATTTATGCTTGTTGATCTTGTATGATTATATGATGTTGTTATATGCAAAGATGATTGTGATGACTTAATGGATATTATATGATTTTGATAGTGAGCATGAATTTAATGGATTGTGACGATTAAAGTAAGTGGCATGCTATGATTGTGTTGAGAAAGAATGATTTATTTGGTTTCCTTTGGCCCTTGAGGCTCATGGTCAATTTAGCCCAAGAAAAGACATCCATGAGAAAAATATTTGGTTACCAAGGACTTTGATGAGTAGGTGATAAAGATGTAATCTATAAGGTTACAAGTTGAATGAGAGAGGAAATGAAATTCTACCATTGAAAAGAAATTGATTTTTGGCCATGATACTTGATAATTAGAAGTAAGAGTGAATTGGAGACCTAAAATATTTGATGATGAGGTGGAAGAGTAATTAGGATGGAAAGAATTTTAATTAGAAGTTGAATAATGGAAGTTTTAGAAAGAATGTTAAGAAATATTGCTTGGCTGATTTGGAAGACAAATTAGGGTTTAGGGATTATAAGTAAGATTGAAGATGATTCTAATGTCATAATTTAGAGATAATCAGAATCATGGAAAATGATCTATTAGTGATAAATCTAAGTAACTTGACAATCGAGGAAAATTAATTAAGAATTTATAAGATAAGAATGGAAAAGAATGGTGCGGTAAGGACATTGTGCTTTAGGTTTTCATAAATGATATGAGGATGGGTCATTCGAGGAATTTTGTTAGAAGAAGCTGGTGATTTAGATTAAATTATACCTTCACTCTTGAGAGTATGGTAATTAAAGACTAAAGAAGACATAATGTTTCTATATACTAGAGGAATTGTGAAAATGTTCCATGAGATTTGATAATAATAATTCTTGAATTTGCACGACTGAAATCTTTTGTGATAGCATGCATCAACATTGTGCCTTGGGCCGACATACTAGACCCAAGTTGAATTATGAACTTGACATTGTGCCTTGGGCCGACGTACTGGACCCAAGTGAAATTATGAATTTAATATTGTGCCTTGGGCCGATGTACTGGACCAAAGTGGATTATGAATTTAGCCTTGTGCTTTTGGGCTGAAGCGCTGGACCTGAGTGGATCATTGGTATTTTGCAGTTGTATGGGCGGCTATATAATATCATTGATACTAATGGTATTGGATAATTGTATGGGCAGTTGCCTTAATACTTTTGGGAACGGTACACCGGTGGTTGAATTTCTTTGAGTATGCACATGAGTATTTAGATTGTCGGCTTTGAATGCCTAAGAGTGAGCGTGAAATTGGATAAATGTGATCCCGGATAGATCTCAGGGGGTGTCAAGGCAAGGTAATCCACTTTGTGACACCCTGAAAATTTCTAATTTCATGACAAACACTCATTTTATAATATTTGTGATTTTTGTAAATTTTTTTGGATTTTTTTCAGAACTATTGAATATTTTAATATATTTCTCGATTTGTATGGGCGCTGAGTGGAGCCGGAAAAATAAAATATTTTTCTCAAGGCTGGTAAACCTTGAACTGTGAAAACGTTGACGGGGGATCTTACTAAACTTGAGGTCGGACACGATTTACGAGATTTATATTTTTTGAAATTTTATCTGATAAATAAAATCGTAATATGTTTTATTATCTATGGGACAATAAAAATATTATTTCTACTAATTGTAACTTTTGTCCACTGGATAATAGTTCTAGTAGAATGCTAGTCATCTTTTGTAGAAGAGCACTTTAATGTCATCACCTTTCACTTTATTGAAAAGCGCACAAAGCCTCTCAAGGAAGATTCAAAGAAACTTCAAGGAAGCTTCCTACCAAGCTTCTCAAGGAAGCTTCACACTCTCTCTCCTCTCTTTTGGACTCCACGGTTAGAGAGAAGAAAAGATGACAATATTGTCATCTTTTCACTAAAAGCCATCGCTCCACTTTTCATCACAAAATCTATCACTTTCTCTCTCTACACTTTTCTTTCATTTTCTTCTCTTCACTTTTCTGTTCTTCTTTTCTCTCCAAACCGCTGGCCACACACACACACCACCATCACCTCTCCATTTTTGTTTGCTCTAACTAATCACATTTCTTAAATCCCCTCATCATCCTAAGACTTTTCTCTTTGATGATCATCTCCAAAATCTTCCTTTTTCATCTCCCACCATTGGAGCCCTAACTTGAAGCTCTAAGGTAAAGTTCTTGGCTTTTCTTTATTTTTCTTCTCTTTTTCATTTTCTTGGTCACCTATGTGACCAAAAACTCCTCTTTTCATGGTTTGAGTGAGGATTGTAAAAGTTTGCTCACCTTGGGGTTCTCTTGAAGGTGGAGGACGAAAATTGCAACAAGAGGATCAAGAGGCTTGCTTTCTTGTGTTGTCTTTTATAGGTAAGTGATAGATGATTCTCTTCAACCAATCTTAGTAGTGAGGAAACATTTTTTATGTTGTTGATGAGGAATCCATGTGGATTGCTCTCTTTGTTGTGTTGTTCTTCATGATTTTGTAGCTATTTTGGCATGTATGAATATATTGATTTTCATTGTGCAGCTTGATGGCTATGGATTAATTATTAGATTGCTTGATTTTTGATAATTTGTAATTATGTGCTTGTATAATGTTGTTACTTGATATTGTTTTATTATGTTGCATGGATAAATTATGATATTTTGTGTACTTGAAATCATGTGTGGAAGATAAGGAAAACGTTGCCTATGTTGAAGGGGAGCTCACGACCTTGTGGCCTTAAATGATGAATCAAGAATCAAACCTTGTGTTAAAATGAAACTTAAGCAATTAATTGATGAGTTGATGAAAATCTTAGGTCTAGAGAACATGGTTGAGTGCCTCGGCCAAGAGGAGGCAAATTAGGAAAACTTGTGATTAGAATTGTGATGAATTGGAACTTAGAAGTTTAAGTGGGAAATAGATTGATTGAGGAATTAAAACAATGGATTAAGAAGATGAATATTGAATTCCATGAAACTTAGGGCTCACAGCCAATTAGGGTAACCTAGAGGAAATTTTGTATTAAAAAGGAACTTTGAATACTTAAGTGATTAGACATTCAATTAGAGTGTGTTTGGAATGTAAAAAAATGGGAAATGATTTCATTTGCAAATCAAACGTAATTAAATCTTGTGTTTGGAATCTTAAAAAATAAGAAATGATTTGATTTTTAAAATCTCATGGATTTCATTCCTTTTGTTTTTAAATTCTATCAAATTTGATAGGATTTGTTAGGATTTGATTTGATTTGAAATATATATACTATTTTACCCTTAATAACTACCTCTAACAACTTTTCATAAGGGTTAAAATGTAAAATAATAAAATTAAATCAAATCAATTCTTATTTTAATGAATTCCAAATACAAAATTTGATTTTTAAATCAATTCAAATCCTATTTTTTTTAAAAGTTTCAAACACAAAATTTGATTTCTAAATCAAATCAAATCAATTCAAATCAAATCAAATGAAATCATTTCTTATTTTTGTTCATTCCAAACACACTCTTAGGGATTCATAAGATGGAAAGAGAAAGGAAATGAAATTTTATCATAAAACTATGAGTAAATCTAAACCTTCAAAGGAAAATGAGTGTAAGTGAGACTTTAAGAATCATAAGACATTTAATTAAATAAGCTTTATTAAGGATAAAGAGAAAGACTAATTGAATTAGAGAAACAAGAATTTGGAGTGTAAGGGAGGATTTGAGAAATATAAAATACTTATTTTAGTTGAATTTTATTAAGGACAAAGAGAAGAACTTTTTGAATTAGAGTAAGATGGATTCAATGAAAGATAGGAGGATATATTCTCTAGTGAAGCTCAATAGGAAAAGTGTTGAAATTGAGGTGAAACTCTTATACTAATTTTTAAGATTCAACTTTTATTTTAAAATGACAATAGAAGTTTTACCCAATTGAAGAACAATAATAAAACCTTATGAGACAATGGTATGCCCAAAATTATATATGAATGACAATTTTGGCTTATGATTATAAAATGCATGATTCTTGAATGTGCATTTCAGCATCGTACAGTTGTGGCATTTTATGCCTCAGGAGTGAGCGAGAACTTACAGGATAGTGCAATCCATGATGGATCTCAAGGGGCATCCATGTGTGGTGATCCACTTAGTGATTATGTTATCACATTGTATACTCCTGGCCGTAGTGATCCGTTGTAACGTACGACGAGGACCCGACAAACACTATTGCTTTTCGTGGTCTGACGTAGACTATCTTTTGAGGGGGGATAGATTACCTGGAACACTCATATCTGATTATGTGTTTAGCTCCATGGAGTAGGAATTGAGTACATTGTGTACAAAGATGGTCAGCATACGCATTGTGCATATGCATAGTCAATTCACATATTGTCATGGCATGGTCAACATACGTATTATGGTGATATAATTATTATTTATATATCTATGTTGGATATCTGTCGTTATAGTGTTGTTAATATTTATATTATTGTGGGATATGCTTTCTGATGATATCTACGAAATTAATAACTTGAATATATCTGCAATATCTATATGTATGGAATGACTTCGTCATTCATATCATTTTTCCTTCGCTGCCATGTTGGTAATGATGTAGGATATCTCACCTCTTGCTTGTACTATTTTTATTCTATGTGATTTTGGTTAAAGACTATAAAGGGGACGAGGTTGAATCTCCTAGATTTTATTTGGTTTGATCTCCTGCGTTTGGTGGTGGTGACAAGAAGGGGTTCTATTGGTTTCATCAGGATTGTGTTCACCAGGGGTGCCAATGCTTGGCGAGTCAACTAGGCCAGCGAGCGTATACGGTATATTGGGGATCTGATCTTGACCGTGATGAGGACTCGCGATGGAGATCCTATTCTAACTCTCACTACATCAGTGCATCTAGAGTTTGCCTTACCCATTCGGGAGCTATGGGGTGATCCGATTCATACCCCTAGAGAGGACGAGGATTCTATGGCATCAGCTGCTAGGGCACCTACCTGTGAGACCACACTCTGTCCTGTCCTTGTATCTTTAGATGAACCGGGGGAGGATCCCGAGGTGGATCCGATGGAGTGCCCAACTCCTTAGTCGTGGGCGTCGTTATGGGTAGCTTATGTTTCTTTTGCATTACCTGTATAAAGGTTCTTTTGAGTATAACTGCTTTTTGAAGTACAACTGGGTGTATTTTGTTTTGAGCAGTATGAGCAATGCGCCGCGCTATATATGTTTTAAGGTAATTATCCAGTCTTATGTACTGTATTTTGAGTATATCTTGTTGAATTACATTTTCAAAAATAACAGCATGTGTATCTATTCATTCGTGGCTCATATTTTCTTTATATGCATAATGATTAAAATTTGAAAACTTGTTATTTCAGTTGTAGCACACCAAAAATTTAGTGACCATGGTATAATGATGATTGTGCCGTGGTTACTAGATTAAGGGGCATTACACACCTAGTGACCACTGTCACATTGTATACCCCTAGCCGTGGACACTGTTGCAACACACGACGAAGACCCGACAAGAATTATCCTTTTCGTGATCCATCGTAGACTATCTTTTGAGTGGGGACAGATCTTCTAGAACACTCATATCTGAACCTTGACTCCATGGAGTAGGAACTGGTTGCATTGTTTATAAGGATGGTCAATATACACATCATGCATATGCATAGTCAGCATATCTATTATTATGACACGATCCATACATATACATATGTATGCCTTGTTGTACATTGCTAAGTTACTTATCAGTTGATAACATGATTATATTTATTACTCTATGAATATTCCTGTATTGATATGATCATATCTACTATTACTTGAGGTTGTTGTGTATGAAAGGCGTTACTACCTTTCGTTTTTTTTCTTGCTGCCATGATGGTATTGATGTAGGGGATTTCACCTCTTCTATTGTATTATTCTGTCTACTTCTGTTTCGCCTTTATGGTGAAAAATTCGGTAATGGCGGTAAGGCAAGATCTGCAAGGTTTTACTAGGCTACGGTTCCATGGAGGCATCGGAGAATGGAGTGTCCAGTGGGACATGGGACGCGTCTTGCGACGCCCCTTTTTCCTAAGGGAACGTCTCATTTTCAATTACAATGCGGAAATAAAATTATGTGAGTTAAGACCCAGTTCATTTTAATAATATGTATATTTACTTGATTATAGTTGGGTAATTACATTGGCGAGTATATTTATTTTTTTTTCTGTTACATTAACGTTAACGATAATCAATATCCACGGTGACGAAACATACATGGGAAATCAACATTTCATTTATATATATATAATTATCAAATTGTTTAGTTACAAAGCCTGGTACATCCAAAAAGCAAAACTATACCTGCCCCCAAAGGATTATACATACATATCCCTACGATATCAGAATATACAGCCCACTACAGACAAAACATCAGGTCCCCAAAATAAAATACTGGTAGCCCTCAGTAGCTACAAGTAAGGTCAGTCCCTCAAGTGAGGAGGAAACGAGTCAGGATCCATTTCAGGATCCTCTTCGGGGTCGTCCTCAGGAACTTCTTTGGGATCTTCCTCAAGATCTTCTTCGTCAGAGGAAATCACCATGGGAATTGCAGAGTTACGGGACGGGGCCCGAGCTGTGGAACAAAAAGAGTCTTCCCGCGGAGTGAAATAATAGTCACCCCACATCTCGCGTATCGGTAGTTGAAACTCCAACATAAACTAATACAGCAGGTGAAGACAGGCGGCTCGTGACGTCTCCAGGCTAGAGATATCGACACATCCCGTATAGACGCAACACTCAGAACCATAGTTAATGTGCCAGCACTCTGGCCCTCCCCAGAAAGTCAAGTGCACATCTCCCAAGAATCTCTGCGTGCGTGGCTCCATATTCTTCTGCAGTAACTCAATCGAAATGAGGCCAAAAACCAGGGAAGTCGGGAGCTTCCGGTTCCTGGCAGTTATCTTCTATGGAACGCAGTATGCTGACAAAATAGAAATGGAGAGACAGAGAAGAGGTAAGACATCCTACCATCATTACCAATTATAGCATCGAGAAACCAAACGGTGCAAAGTGCCCACATAACATTTATGATAGCAATAATGGTAGTAAACATTCAATAGCAATTATGATCAACCAAACAGTTCCAGGCAGTCGTATTCATATAGATATATCAGAAGTACAACAGTTCCAATTATAATAACAATGCATGCCAGATAATTCATGGACTCACTATGCACACGTGCCCTCAATAACCAAAATCCTACTCCATGGAGCTAGACACAAAACAGTCGGAGAGAACGATCAGGAGGTATGTCTGTATTCCTTGGCTGCCCAGGCCCTCAAGTGCTATAATTCTCAAATTATCATCGTGCACATCATGGCATTTTACAATACATTCTACACAGATTTCGATATAGGACAGCGTCTCGGTCTGGATCGTCAGTGTGTTTGCATCGGTCTGCCCCACGGACAGAGAGCTACCAGCTGCCCATTGTGAGGTACCCGCACCCTGACGCCCCCAAGGTCAATGAGTAACCTACACTTGTCTATTCGCACCCGCACAAAGGTGTAAGTTCAACTCCTAGGCTACCGGCCTTAACCAAGTTTAATGGACAATCTCTTTCTTTTTTTTTTTGTTCAATACATGACTCAATCATACTCTTCATGACCAACTAGGTCCATCATGCTTCAAATGCATGTCATATCATTTAAGAACAAGAATTGATCCCATTCACAGATCCACAACAAGCCAATAGTACATTTTAAGGATAACCACAATTTCCATTCATAGTCATGATAGAAGTCAACCATTAAATTCATTATGTGCCTCACAAGCTCGCTCATACTCATGTTCTTCCCTATTTATGAATCCCTAATTAATTTCTAGTCATCCAATTATTTATGATTTATGTGCTTTTATTAATCCAAAGGTTTTGAGTCCAGGAAGATACATGGCCAGAATCACCAACAAAGTCACAGATTTAATTGCTAGGTATTGGGTGATAAACCATACTTGTGAATTCGATGGAGACAATGTATTTTGTGGAGGATTGAGGCTGCCATTTGACGAAACATGACATGGCAGAAGGATGAAAGATGGGGGAACATTTTATAACAAGATTGGCTAAAAATCAATTTCCGTCGGATGGAGGTTCTATCGAACGGATATCAAAATTGTCGAATTATTCCAGAAGATCAGCAGAAGTCCTAATTTGACGAACATGGGTGTCGACAGTGGAGAAATCTCCCAAGTGTCGAACCGACGAAGAACACTATGGTCAGAAACTCTAATTCGATGGATTTTGACATTCTACTCGACGAATATTAACTTTGGGAAGCTTCTGTTAAATGGACAGAAAATCTACTCGATGGGTATGTCTCTCGATGGGTATTGGCATTCTAACTCGACGAATATGTCACTCGATGGATGTGGTCATTCCAATTCGATGGATTTAGCATTGGAGGAGTTTCTCTCCTAAGTGGTCATAAACTCTAATTCGACGGGTTAGGCCTGAAGATGAATTTCGACGGACATGATCAGGAGTTCCTACTCGATGGATTTTAATATTTCACTAGATGTTAAGGATATGATATTCGACGGGTTTGGCCAGGAGTTCATACTCGACAGATTTTAACATTTTACTAAGTGATCAAGACATCAAATTCGACGGGTTTGGCCAGGAGTTCATACTCGGCGGATTTTAACATTTTACTAAGTGATCAAGACATCAAAATTTGACGGGTTTGGCCAGGTTCATACACGACAGATTTTGACATTACACTCAATGGTCAGAAACTCAAGTTATTACCATTTCTCACCCAGAATCCCAAAATTTTAATCTCAAAGCGTGGCCATCTGAGAGCCAGCCCGACGGCATTCCTTCCAGATTATACGTTCCAGCACATACAGATATATCAAAACACACAAAATAATCAACTAGCATATGTACATCACCAACAGCATACAAACAAAGATGACTCTCAGTACCAATCATAAACAACGTCCCTAAATGCTAAAAGAGGTTGAGGAGGAGTGTCTTCCTCTTACCTTGAAGAAGCACAAAGAATGATTGCTCCTTTTTGGTTCGGATTTCGTTTTCAGCTTCCAGGAAATCCTTAAACATTTAGACTTGCAAAATCAGAACCCAAATATTGAAATGAATACCCATGATCATCAAAATGATAGTGGGTTACAAAAATGAGAAGAGAGGAAGAAAAAACTAAGAGCTTTACCTTAAAGCTCCAACCTTTAAGCTTCAAAGTAGAAGAAAATGAAGATGGAGAAAATGGCAGAACTTTGAAGATGATTTCCTCAATGATGGTGGTTTTCCAACACAAAATGGTGCTAGGATTGTGACGGTTTGAAGAACAAAATAGAGGTGTGGGTGGATGGTATTGCTGCTGCAGGGTGAAAGATAAGAGAGAAAGATGAGTGAATAGTAGCTGCGTATTGGGAGGAGGGGAAAATGTGAGAAAGAAATTGAATTAGACCCCTTAATTCAAACATGCTGCACATAATGGGAGGAGAGAGAAATAATAAAAATAATGGTTGGAGGAAGCTTCCTTGAGAAGCTTCGTGCGCTCCTCGATAAAGTGCATAGTAAGCTTGTCTCCAAATTAAATACATCAGACAGATGATTAATTACACTGTGGAATTATTTTCTCGGTGAATAAAATTTACAATTGATGAAAATAATATTTTATTATTCATCAGATAATTTTTTGATACCGCGATTTTATTTAATAAATAAAACCTTAAAAAATGCATACCTCGCAAACTGTTCCTGACCTCGGGTTTAGTAAGATTCCCCGTTGACACGTTGATAGTTTTCAAGGTTTACCAGCCTCAGGGAAAATATTCTATTTTCCCAGCTTTGCTCAGTGTACACGTAAAATGAAGAATATATTAAAATATTCATCATTTTCTAGAAAAATCCACAAAAATTCCTAAATATCATAAATATTATAAAATGATCGTTTACAATGAAATAAAGAATTTTCGGGATGTTACAACACTCCCCTTCTAAAAAGGAATTTCATCCTCGAAATTTGCATACCTTAGAATAACTGTGGCTGTTGCTCCTTCATCTTGTCTTCCAGCTCCCAGGTTGCATCTCCTGTCACTTCGTTCCAGCTTACTTTCACCAGTGCGATCTCCTTGCCTCTTAATTGCTTTATCTTCCTATCCTCGATTCTTACAGGAGACGTCTCATAAGTTAAGTTTTCTTTTAATTGTACTGCATCTGGTGCTATGACATGACTTAGGTCAGGAATGTATTTTCGAAGTTGTGACACATGGAAAACATTATGAATGTTTGAAAAGAAAGGAGGTAAGGATATTTGGTACGCTACAGGACCTACACGACGAATGATTTGGTGTGGCCCAAGGAATTTAGGAGTGAGTTTTCTAGATTTTAAAGCCCGGCCTACCCCAGTCGTAGGTGTGACTTTCAGGAATACATGCTCGTCTTCCTCAAACTCAAGAGGTTTTCTCCTTCGGTCTGCATAACTCTTTTGCCGACTTTGAGCCATTCTCATCTTTTCCCGAATTATCTTAACCTTCTCAGTTGTCTGCTGTATAATCTCTGGTCTAACAGTAAGGCGCTCGCCGTCTTGGTACCAACACAGAGGTGTTCGACACCGTCGTCCATACAGAGCTTCATAGGATGCCATCCCTATGCTCGAATGATAACTGTTGTTGTAGGTGAATTCTATCAAGGGTAGAATGTCATCCCAACATCCAGTTTGCTCTATGGTACAGGCTCTAAGCAAATCCTCCAAAGATTGGATCGTTCTTTCTGATTGACCGTCGGTCTGCGGATGATAAGCAGAACTCAAATGTAGTTTCGTCCCCAACGCTTCTTGCAAACTCTCCCAGAGATTTGAAGTAAATCTCGGATCTCTATCTGAAACAATACTCGTAGGCACACCGTGTAGTCTAACAATTTCTCCAATATAGATCTGAGTCAATCTCTCCAGTTTATATTTTATGTCAATTGGGAGAAAGTGTGCCGACTTCGTGAGTCGGTCCACAATTACCCAAATTGAATCATGACCTTTTCTTGTCCTTGGCAATCCGACTACAAAATCCATTGCAATACTGTCCCACTTCCATTCCGGAATAGACAACGGTTGCAGCAAACCCGTTGGTCTCTGATGTTCCACCTTAGCTTTTTGACAAACTAGACAAGTCGATACACGTCTAGTGACGTCACTCTTCATTCCATGCCACCAGAACAACTTCTTCAAGTCTTGGTACATCTTTGTTATGCCAGGATGCATACTCAGCTGGCTTGCATGAGCATGGTTAATGATGTATTCTCTAAGCTCTTTGTCACGAGGAATACAAACTCTTCCACGAAACCTCAAAATTCCATCCGTTCCTTCCGCAAACTCTGTTTCATCTCCTTGCTCCACTTGCTCTCTCACTTCTTGTAAGAACTTGTCAATCTTCTGCTTTTCCTTTATGTCATCCAGTAACTCACTTGTGATGGTAACCATATTCATGCAAATCTTTCCAGGTTCTAACTCCACAAAAGACCACACATCTCTAAACTGCTCTAGCATATCCTTTTCCTTGATCATCAGGGCAGAGACACTGATCATCTTCCTACTTAGAGCATCTGCCACAACATTTGCCTTGCCAGGGTGATATAGAAGTTGGAAATCGTAATCCTTCAGGAATTCTAACCACCTTCGTTGCCTCATGTTCAACTCTTTCTGATCATACAAATACTTCAGACTCTTGTGATCACTGAAAATGGTGAACGTTGCTCCGTAAAGAAAATGCCTCTATATCTTCAGAGCAAAAACTACAGCCGCTAACTCCAAGTCGTGCGTCGGGTAATTCTTCTCGTGCACTCGCAACTGCCTTGAAGCATAAGCCACTACTCTTCCATGCTGCATAAGTACAGATCCTAGCCCTTGGTATGAAGCATCGCAGTACACTTCAAACTGCTCATTCGGATCGGGTAGCACTAACACCGGTGAGGTAGTCAGTCGATTCTTCAACTCTTGGAAACTTTGCTCACAGCTGTCGGTCCACTCAAAAGCTTGGTTTTTCCTCGTGAGTTGTGTAAGTGGTCCAGCAATCTTGGAGAATCCCTCAATGAACCTCCGGTAATATCCAGCTAAACCCACGAAGCTTCGAATCTCCGTCACGGACGTTGGTCTTTCCCATTGCAGCACTGCCTCCACCTTCGATGGATCCACTAAAATCCCATCCTTCGAGATCACGTGACCCAGAAACTTAACTTCTTCCAACCAAAACTCATATTTTGACAGTTTGGCATACAATTCCTTCTCCTTCAGAATCTGAAGAACTATACTGAGGTGTTCAGCATGGTCCTCCTGATTTTGACAGTATACCAAAATGTCATCAATGAAGACCACAACGAATCTGTCCAAGTAAGGATGAAAGATTCGGTTCATGTAGTCCATAAAGATAGCTGGTGCGTTCGTCACACCAAATGGCATCACGAGGTATTCGTAATGACTGTATTGGGTACGAAAAGCTATCTTGGGTATATCCTCTGTCTTCACTCGTATCTGATGATACCCAGACCGCAAATTGATCTTTGAAAACACCGCTGCTTCCTTCAGTTGGTCCATTAAGTCATCAATTCTCGGGAGTGGATACTTGTTCTTAATCGTTACCTTGTTCAGTTACCGATAGTCCACACATAATCTTGAGGTGCCATCCTTCTTGCGAACTAACAGCACTGGTGCTCCCCATGGTGATACACTTGGCCTGACAAATTCCTTTTCCAAAAGTTCTTCTAGCTATTTCTTGAGTTCAGCTAACTCTGTCGGTGCCATCCTATACGGTGTTATAGACACTGGACCAGCCCCCGGTACTAGGTTGATAGCAAACTCTATCTCTCGAGCCGGTGATAAACGAGGTACATCATCAGGAAATACTTCTGGAAACTCATTCACCACTGGAATTGTGTTCACATCAACCTCGTTCTCGACTTTCAAAGAAGACAGTAGCATGTATCCATGAGCTCCTTCTTTCAAGAGAGCTTGAACTCGGTTGGCCGTAAAAAATCTAGAATTCTCCTCTATGGGAAAAACTATGGTCTTTCTAGAATAGTCTAACAGAACATGGTTGGAAGACAACCAGTCCATCCCTAAGATAATATCTAGTTGGGAAAGGGGTAAACAGATCAGATCGACCAAAAAGGTTCGACCTTCAACAACCAATGGACAATTTAGACAGACTTTGGTAGTAACTACCGGTTTATCAGTGGGGGTAGAAATAGTTAAGTCAAAAGGTAAAGATGACACAGATAGACCCAGTCTTTGCACACAGTCATATGATATAAAAGAATGGGTTGCCCCAGAGTCATACAGCACATTTAAAAGATTACCTTCTATGGTACCTTCCCTCTGTATCAAATCTTCAAATTCAGAGGCCTCAGCTCCGCTCATAGTGTAGACTCGCCCTCCAGCTTGTGGTTTCTTGGCTCTTGCAGCATTCACTAAAGGTTCGGCCTTCGTTTGATTGCAATCTCGGGACACGTGGCCAGGTTTGCCACATTTGAAGCAGATGAATCCTTTCATGGTACAGTCCCTTGTGAGATGGTCTTTCCCACACTTCAGACATCTGGAAGGATACGCCGTGTTCTGGCCAGTCCGGTTCCCAGTAGAACCTCTACCAGAACTTCCACCCATGGCTTGTTGCCAATTCCCCGTGGGTCGAGAGTACGGCTTCTTCTGGAAACGATTAGCACTGTTACTGCCGCCTCTCTGGAATCTCGTAGGCCCAAAGTTTCTACTCCTCATGTCTCTAGATTGCTCCAGAGTCTCTACATCACAGCAAGTATCCAGTAGTCGTGAGAATTCATTGATCCTCAAGGTGATCACAGCCTTCTTCACTTCATACCTCAGTCCTTCCGTAAATCTTCGGCATTTCCATGCTTCATCTGGTTGGTTCTGAAAGTACGTCAAAAACTGTGACAAGTTTTCAAATTTCGTTGCGTACTCGCTAACAATCATATTTCCTTGTGTCAGGTTGAGGAATTCTGACTCCTTCGCATGCCTTGCGCTCGCAGGAAAATACTTATCCAAGAACTGTTCCTTGAATAAGCCCCAAGTAATCTCTCGGTTCGTAGCTTCCAGTATTTGCTTCACTCCATTCCACTAATTTTTAGCATTGCCTACCAGCATAAATGTAGCATAGTTCACCTTCTTGTCCTCGGTGTAGCTCATTCCTCGAAAGACTTTCTCCAATTCCTTGATCCACAGACTAGCCTTGTCCGGATCAAATTCTCCTTTGAATTGAGGAGGGTTATGGCGTCGAAACTCTGCTAAATTCTGAGCATCAGCAGTGGCCTCTAGCTGTTGAGTAGCTCGCTCTTGTTGTTGTGCAACTCTCTCTTGCTGCTGAGCAGCTTGCTCGATTTGCTGTGCGACGGCCTCAGCCATCCTCTGCATCGCTGTAATAGTAGCTGCTATATCTTCCCTTCGTGCCATCTTACTTTCTTAGATCAGATTAACTGAAAACATAGAAAAGTCAGTTGCATTCACTAGGAACACCAAACAATGCACCTTTACGTATACTACTCAGAGAACACACAGCACAAACAAGATAGACTCAATCACAAGACCCAAAGAAACATAAACCGGGGCTCTGATACCAACTTAGTGCGACGCCCCTTTGTCCCAAGGGAACGTCTCATTTTCAATTACAATGCGGAAATAAAATTATGTGAGTTAAGACCCGGTTCATTTTAATAATATGTATATTTACTTGATTATAGTTGGGTAATTACATTGGCGAGTATATTTTTTTTTTCTGTTACATTAACGTTAACGATAATCAATATCCACGGTGACGAAACATACATGGGAAATCAACATTTCATTTATATATATATATATATATATATATATATATATATATATATATAGTGATCAAATTGTTTAGTAACAAAGCCTGGTACATCCAAAAAGTAAAACTATACCTGCCCCCAAAGGATTATACATATATATCCCTACGATATCAGAATATGCAGCCCACTACAGACAAAACATCAGGCCCCCAAAATAAAATACTGGTAGCCCTCAGTAGCTACAAGTAAGGTCAGTCCCTCAAGTGAGGAGGAAACGAGTCAGGATCCATTTCAGGATCCTCTTCGGGGTCGTCCTCAGGAACTTCTTCGGGATCTTCCTCAGGATCTTCTTCGTCAGAGGAAATCACCATGGGAATTACAGAGTTACGGGACAGGGCCCGAGCTGTGGAACAAAAAGAGTCTTCCCGCGGAGTGAAATAATGGTAACCCCACATCTCGCGTATCGGTAGTTGAAACTCCAAACGTAAACTAATACAGCAGGTGAAGACAGGCGGCTCGTGACGTCTCCAGGCTAGAGATATCGACACATCCCCCGTATAGACGCAACGCTCAGAACCATAGTTGATGTGCCAGCACTCTGGCCCTCCTAAGAAAGTCAGGCGCACATCTCCCAAGAATCTCTGCGTGCGTGGCTCCATATTCTTCTGCAGTCGCTCAGTCGAGATGAGGCCAAAAACCAGGGAAGTCGGGAGCTTCCGGTTCCTTGCAGTTATCTTCTATGGAACGCAGTATGCGGACAAAACAGAAATGGAGAGACAGAGAAGAGGTAAGACATCCTACCATCATTACCAATTATAGCATCGAGAAACCAAACGGCGCAAAGTGCCCACATAACATTTATGACAGCAATAATGGTAGTAAACATTCAATAATAATTATGATCAACCAAATAGTTCCAGGCAGTCGTATTCATATAGATATATCAGAAGTACAACAGTTCCAATTATGATAACAATGCATGCCAGATAATTCATGGACTCACTATGCACACGTGCCCTCAATAACCAAAATCCTACTCCATGGAGCTAGACACAAAACAGTCGGAGAGAACGATCAGGAGGTATGTCTGTATTCCTTGGCTGCCCAGGCCCTCAAGTGCTATAATTCTCAAATTATCATCATGCACATCATGGCATTTTATAATACATTCTACATAGATCTCGATATAGGACAGTGTCTCGGTCCGGATCGTCAGTATGTTTACATCGGTCTGCCCCACGGACAGAGAGCTACCAGCTACCTATTGTGAGGTACCCGCACCCTGACGCCCCCAAGGTCAACGAGTAACCTACACTTGTCTATTCGCACCCGCACAAAGGTGTAAGTTCAACTCCTAGGCTACCGGCCTTAACCAAGTTCAATGGATAATCTCTTTCTTTTTTTTTTTTTTTTTTGTTCAATGCATGACTCAATCATACTCTTCATGACCAACTAGGTCCATCATGCTTCAAATGCATGTCATATCATTTAAGAACAAGAATTGATCCCATTCACGGATCCACAACAAGCCAATAGTACATTTTAAGGATAACCACAATTTCCATTCATAGTCATGATAGAAGTCAACCATTAAATTCATTATATGCCTCACAAGCTCGCTTATACTCATATTCTTCCCTGTTTATGAATCCCTAATTAATTTTTAGTCATCCAATTATTTATGATTTATGTGCTTTTATTAATCCAAAGGTTTTGAGTCCAGGAAGATACATGGCCAGAATCACCAACAAAGTCACAGATTTAATTTCTAGGTATTGGGTGATAAACCATACTTGTGAATTCGACGGAGATAATGTATTTAGTGGAGGATTGTGGCTGCTATTCGACGAAACATGACATGGCAGAAGGATGAAAGATGGGGGAACATTTTATAACAAGATTGGCTAAAAATCAATTTCTGTCGGATGGAGGTTCTATCGAACGGAGATCAAAATTGTCGAATTATTCCAGAAGATCAGCAGAAGTCCTAATTCGACAAACATGGGTGTCTACAGTGGAGAAATCTCCCAAGTGTCGAACCGACGAAGAACACTATGGTCAGAAACTCTAATTCAACGGATCTTGACATTCTACTCGACGAATATAAAATTTGGGAAGCTTCTGTTAAATGGACAGAAAACCTACTCGACGGGTATGTCTCTTGATGGGTATTGGCATTCTAACTCGACAAATATGTTACTCGACGGATGTGGTCATTCCAATTTGACGGATTTAGCATTGGAGGAGTTTCTCTCCTAAGTGGTCAGAAACTCTAATTCGATGGGTTAGGCCTGAAGATGAATTTCGACGGACATGATCAGGAGTTCCTACTCGACGGATTTTGACATTGCACTAAATGACTTGGAATCAAATTCGACGGGCACGGCCAGGGTTCATAATCGTCGGATTTTAATATTTCACTAGATGAAAAGGATATCATATTCGACGGGTTTGGCCAGGAGTTCATACTCGACAGATTTTAACATTTTACTAAGTGATCAAGACATCAAATTCGACGGGTTTGGCCAGGAGTTCATACTCGACGGATTTTAACATTTTACTAAGTGATCAAGACATCAAATTCGACAGATTTGGCCAGGTTCATACACGACAGATTTTGACATTACACTCAATGGTCAGAAACTCAAGTTATTACCATTTCTCACCCAGAATCCCAAAATTTTAGTCTCAAAGTGTGACCATCCGAGAGCCAGCCCGACGACATTCCTTCCAGATTATACGTTCCAGCACATACAGATATATCAAAACACACAAAACAATCAACTAGCATATGTACATCACCAACAACATACAAACAAAGATGACTCTCAGTACCAATCACAAACGACGTCCCTAAATGCTAAAAGAGGTTGAGGAGGAGCGTCTTCCTCTTACCTTGGAGAAGCACAAAGAAAGGTTGCTCCTTTTTGGTCAGGATTTCATTTTCAGCTTCCAGGAAATCCTTAAACATTTAGACTTGCAAAATCAGAACCCAAATATTGAAATGAATACCCATGGTCATCAAAATGACAGTGGGTTACAAAAATGAGAAGAGAGGAAGAAAAAGCTAAGAGCTTTACCTTAAAACTCCAACTTTTAAGCTTCAAAGTAGAAGAAAATGAAGATGGAGAAAATGATAGAACTTTGAAGATGATTTCCTCAATGATGGTGGTCCTCCAACACAAAATGGTGCTAGGATTGTGACGGTTTGAAGAACAAAATGGAGGTGTGGGTGGATGGTATTGCTGCTGTAGGGTGAAAGAGAATAGAGAAAGATGAGTGAATAGTAGCTGCGTATTGGGAGGAGGGGAAAATGTGAGAAAGAAATTGAATTAGACCCCTTAATTCAAACGTGCTGCACATAATGGGAGGAGAGAAAAATAATAAAAATAATGGTTGGAGGATGCTTTCTTGAGAAGCTTCGTGCGCTCCTCGATAAAGTGTATAGTAAGCTTGTCTCCAAATTAAATACATCTGACAGATGATTAATTACACTGTGGAATTATTTTCTCAGTGAATAAAATTTACAATTGATGAAAATAATATTTTATTATTCATCAGATAATTTTTCGATACCGCGATTTTATTTAACAGATAAAACCTTCAAAAATGTAAACCTCGCAAACTGTGCCTAGCCTCGGGTTTAGTAAGATCCCCCGTTAACACGTTGACAGTTTTCAAGGTTTACTAGCCTCAGGGAAAATATTCTATTTTCCCAGCTCCACTCAGTGTACACGTAAAACGAAGAATATATTAAAATATTTATTATTTTCCAAAAAAATTCACAAAAATTTCTAAAAATCATAAATATTATAAAATGATCGTTTACAATGAAATAAAGAATTTTTGGGATGTTACACGTCTGGTACGACGGATATGTCACTTTGAGTTGGAGCAGGACCCGGCATGATGTAGTTACCTTTACTATAGACGCCAATGTTCACTTGGAGTTCTACATGCCTTTTGGGGAGCTTTGGGATGATCGGAGAGCTTCCTATAAGGAGGGTTCTATGGAGTCTACTGCTCGGAGTCCCATCCGTAGTGACATGCCCCAGCTGGGGGCTTTGTCTATTGGGGATCCCGATATGGTTTTGGATGAATATCGGGTGCAAGAGCTCGTTCTTCAATTGTTTGGACTTGGTCAAGGCTCAATTTTCATTTGGTAGTTATATGTATAGGTATGTTTATTTTGGAGTACTTAAGTTTTATGTTTTTGGAATATGCAAATAATGTACTTAAAGATGTAGTAAACTTTGCTTTATGAAAGGTCTTTTTAGTTCCTACGATTGGAATCTTTTATTTATTCTATAGTTTTTATGTTTTGTGTTCCTAAAATGTAACTAGTTTATGTTATCCACGAAAGGAAGCTTTTGAAACTCATATCTTACACTATTTACTTTTATAACTTGAGCAAAGAATTTCAAAATGTAAGAGTCGGTCTTAAATGTAATGCCTCCCGGAAGGGGGTGTTACAAGACTCATTCAGTAGATGTTGCTCTTGTAGAAGTTTGACATTGTGATCTAAGATAAGAGCAGAGTTGAGAACTTGGTTGTAGATCTTCAGAGCCGAATCCCATAGGCAGTGGACACTCTTCCTATCAGAGAGACCTTCCCAAATGAGTAGCTTTTTCAGCTGCAAGGTAAAGACCATTAGTATGTTGATTTAGTGAATTATTTAGTTGCATCTGAGTTAGATACTTATTTTAAGAAACATCAGATTGATAAGCTTAAGAGTGAGGCTACATATTACTTATAGGAAGATCCTTATCTGTGGAGAGTGTGTACTGACTAAGTGATTACACGTTGTGTGCCTTATTATAAGTTTCAGTTTATTTTGTATTTTTGTCATACCCTTGCATATGGTGGTCACTTTGGACCGCAATGCACTACAAGGAAGATTTTAGACTCTGGATTGTACTAGCCCATCTTGTTTCATGATGCTTACAATTATTGTAAGAATTGTGAACAATGCCAATGGATAGGTAATATTTCTCGTAGGAATGAGATGCCTCAATAACCATTATTGTTTTGTGAAATATTTGATGTGTGGGGCATTGATTTCATGGGTTCCTTTCCTAATTCCTTTGGTTTTGTTTACATTATATTAGTTGTTGATTATGTATGTAAGTGGGTGGAGTTGAAACCACAAACCAATGGGCAAGTCAAAGTTTTGAATAGCGAGTTGAAATAAATCTTGGAAAAAATAGTCCAACCGAATAGAAAAGATTAGAGCAAGAGGCTTGAGGACACATTGTGGGTGTATAAGACTGCCTTCAAGACTTTTTTAGGCATGTATCCTTATAGGATAGTCTTTGGTAAGGCATGCTACCTTCCACTGGAGATTGAGCACAAGGCCTATTGGGCAATAAAGAAGTGCAACCTTGACCTAAACTAAGTCGGATCCTAAAGAAAACTCCAACTCCAAGAACTTGAAGAGATCCGGTTGGAAGCTTATGAGAACTCCTAGATTTACAAAGAAAAGATTAAGATTCTTCATGACAAGATGTTGACAAGAAAAGAGTTCTCTATTGGCCAAAAAGTTTTCATTTACAATTCCTGCCTCAAGCTTATGATCGACAAGCTCCATTCTTGGTGGCTAGGTCCTTTTATAGTCACTAAGTTACTTCCTTATGATGCAGTGGAGATCACAAGTAAGGAACTAATAAAGAAGTCAAAGTCAGTGGACATCACATCAAGTAATTCTATGAGGGAGCTCAAGAGGGCACAAAGGAGGAGGTCCACTTGCAAGCGGCTATTTACATCACTTGATAAGGATGTTTCTTCCTTCTCTCCTTTATTTTACTTGTCCTAAATTTGTTGATGATATTTATAGGATATTGATGATTTGATGTATTATAAGCTTTACATTGAGGACAATGTAAAATTTAAATGTAGGGGGGGAGAATTTACATTTTGTTTACTATTTCTATTTTTCCATTTTTTTGTTTTATTCTTTTACTATTTCTATTTTTGTTTTAATTCTGCTGCTATTTCTTTGCATTCTATTTTGCATGTTGTTTTTGTTTTACTATTTTACTATTTTTATTTTTTATTTTCTATTTTAATTTTACTATTACTATTTTTATTTTTAATCTGTTGCTGTTTTTAAAAAAAATAAAAATTAAAAAAATATAAGAAAGTGTTTTTAATTGCTTTCTAATGGAATTTTGAGATTTATGAAAATTCTGAGTATGCTTCAATTGAGGTTAAAGGTTCATAACATAAGTGAATAAATTATCTTTCATCTTGAGATTAACTAGTTTGGTAATGGAAATTGAATTGGTAGATTGAGTTTGAAAGAAGCATACCTTGTGAGACTTTGAGCCTCTTAATGAATGGATTGAGCATTTATTCCATTCTCTTCTTTTTGTGAGATTTTCACTCATGGAATTTGTTACTCTAGAACTTGCTTTGATTCTTTTTTAGGCTACATTTTCACATGCATACATGAACATGATTGAGATATTTTTCTTGAATTAGCTACTTTAGCCAAATAGTGAACATTACTTATTTTTCCTTGATTAATTCCCTTGAGCTTATTTGATCATTCCTTATTTTTAGCTCATTACATGCCTTAAATGAAAAATCATGTTTTTACCTAACCATAGGGAAGAGGAAACCATTGGCGTTGTCATTGGAAATTTTCTTGAACAAGTGTGGGGGTGTACTAATTAATGTGTGAAATGTTCGGTGATAAAAGGAAAGAGTGGTCAATTGAAAAAAAATTAGAAAAAAAAGAGAAAGAAAAAAAAAAGAAAAAAGGGAGAAAATATGTAAAGAAAATTTGTATTACATGGATTTAGGTTAAACTTTCATGCTTGTTATTTGAACTCACTCCCAATGTTCTTTTATTCTCTTTGATTTTTAACTTGTCATCTCCATATTATTCTCCTCTCTTACCTTGACCTCTTTACAACCTTGCATAAAGTCTTCTTGATTTGTGTGTGCATGTGTTTTGAGTAGTGGAGAAGTAGAAGATAAGCAAGCTTATGATAGTGCAAATTTTTATGGGTTGAATTGAGTGAAACACTTACCTACTAAACACTTGAGGGATTGAGAGTGTATCTTGTGAGGTTCTATCATTCTTGATTTATGCTTTTCAATTAAAGTTACCTTCCCTGTTGGTTTGAGATGTAAAGAAATGTTACTTCATGAATATTTTGATTCCTGGAAGCTTTGGTTACTCTTTTTGCGCATAGACTTTTGCATTCTTGAACATTATTGGAAAGTGAGTCTTTTAGAGTTTTTAACTTTTGAGTTTGTGTTGTTGTTCCTTGTTCCATAGTGTTGAGTTTCTAGTTTTTCCCGGGAGTACAAAAGCTAAGTGTGGGCGAACTCGATAAACATAATTTTCATATATTAGTTAACCCTCATATTAAGTCTCTTAGACCTCTTATATGCTTAATTAATTGGTCTTGACCACATTTTATAAGTTTGGGTTCAAATTGGGTTTAATTGTATTTTTCAGCATTATTGGAAATTTTTCACTATTTCTGTATTTTGGGCATAACTTAAGTTCTTGACATCTAAAAATTATAAATTTTACCTTGTAGGAAATTTAAGAGAAATCTCTACAACTCTGGTGAAGATTGCAAAGGCTGAATCAGATGTCTAGTGGGTCAGATTGGGCCTAAAATTCAGAACAGAGATGTTGTCATTGGAACCTAGACAATATACACAGATTGAACCATAATTTGGGCTATAGGAGTCATATGGAGCTGACACAGGTTTCATTGGAAATATGAGACACATATCTTCAACTCTTATGAGATTACTTATCAAAACTATGATGTTTTGATGGTGTTTTCACCCTTTGAAGTTGACTGACAGGTCTAGAGAGCTGTTAAGAATATTTTAGGCATAACTCTCTCATCCTAAGCTCAAAATTATGCAAATTAGGTATCTAATTAAAGCTAAGAGGAAGAGGATTAATGATAACACTGTATTTTATACATTTTGTAATCCTCTCACTAGGCTGCTTAAGGTTCAATTAGGCTTAATTAAGTTGATTTTGACACATTTTATGATTTTGAGCCGAATTGGACAATTAAATAAATTATTGCATAAATTAACCTTAATTATCTCTTTAGAAGTGTTTAGTAAACTAGCTATAATTTGAGTTTCAAATATCTGATTGATGTGATTTTGGTCTTGTAGGAAAGCTTAGACAATTCTCTACAACTTTGATGTTGAACACTTTTCCAGAATCGGACTCCTTGGAGGTGATATTGGGCTTTAAAGTCAAAATAGGGGAGCTGAAATCGGGTCTAAACACTCTATAGTAATTGGACCATATCTTGAGTTCTAGGAATAATTTTGGGCTCAAACTAAAGCCACTTTAAAGCAAATATCCAGGCCTACAACTTTCATGAAGACCACTTCTCTCAAAAATGAAAAAATGACTGGACGCACGGCTGTGCATTTGCTCAATTATTAATTAGAAAAAAAAAGAAAAAGAAAAAAAGAAAATACGTCACAAACTTAGCCACTAAGTTTCCACTGTAGCTACAGTGGCCAAATTTGCCTATATAAAGGCAATTGAAGAATTGAATTAGACATTTGGGGGAGGGAGAAACTCTGGGCATATTTCCAGAGGAGGAGAGGAGGAATTCCCTCCTCTCCTCAGTCTCCCTTCACTTTTCTTTTCTCTCTCTTTTTCTCTTTTTCTTTCTTTTAGTCTATGTGTAAATAAGTTCCAGTCTACTTGGGTTAAAGTGTGAAGCTCTTGGTAATAAAATAAAGTTAGATTTATTCCTCTGTTGTGCTTTAATGATTTATTTTTCTAGTATTCTTTATACGTATTATATTTTGATTCTGATAATTTAAAATCCCAGGTGACAGACGGGAATACTCCATCCTTGTAAAGAAGAGTTCTTGATTTATTGTAGATAAAATATTGGCATAGTGAATGCTTTAACCCATTTACAAGTGGTGGTGTTAGAAACTCTTCTTATAAAGTGGAGATCTTGATTTATTGTAGACAAAATATTAGCACAGTGAATGCTTGATCCCATTTATGAGTGATGATATTAATGATTAAAGGAAACATAATATAATTACGTATATTATTTTAATGGACTTTTAACGTTGTATTTTCTGATTGTAACCTCCATGTTGCGAGGATTCTAATTGAGTTATAAAAGGAATTAATCTTACTTTTCTTTTATTTACCAAGAGTGGATCTTTTTACCCAAGTAAATAATTTTTACCATAATAACAAAATATTTACTTCACCTTAATCTTCAACAATTCCCTGTGGATCGACCTCGGACTCACCGAGAAAATTATTACTTGAGACAACCTGCACTTGGGTTTGCAATGTAACAATTAAAAAGTGTGCATCAATTAACCCTAAGCTAAGGGAAAGCTTGGATTTTTAATTTTAGTGATAGTTATTTAAGTAGCAGCAGCAACTATAAACCAAAACCCTAATTTTCTCTTAGCCACTCTTACTTGCACTTTCTCTCTTCCTCTCCCTTCTCTCTAGCTTTGTTTCTTTTCTATATTTATTCCCCTCCATCCATGGAGGGCTAGACCTTTCCTAATAAATCCTAGGAATTAACAATCTTGATGTTTAATTATGAGATCTTGTTTTAATTATTTTACATTTAATTGTTAATCAAGTTTCTCATTTACTTGTTAATCAAGTTTCTCTTTTACATATTTTGATTTTTTTAAATCTGGTTTGAATTGCTTAATTTGATTTGGATGTTGATGTGATAATTGCATAATTACCATATGTTTAATGAGGATTACAGACACTAAAGAATGCATCAAAGGTGTTTGATGGATTGTTAAGCTTGGTTGAATTCTACGTTTTAGGTTAATTTAGGATTAGATGAGTGCTTAATTCATTTAACCTTGATTAATTAAATTATGAATGCTTATCTAGTAGAGAATTCATGGATCATCTTAAGGTTTCTTGATGTGATTTAAGACCAAGAATTTGATTAGTAATTGAATGGATTCCTAGTGATCAATGATGGATTAAATTCAAGATTAATTAATTTCCTTGGATTGGTTGTTTACTTAATTATGTTTACAATTTTTAAATGCTTACATTTAATTAATTCTATAACTTCACCTCCCTTTGTTAACTTCTGAATTTGATTACTTAATTAGAGTGATCTAAGGGCTCGACCGAATTGTGCCTTACAATATAAGTAATTTGGTGACTCAACTTATAGATTGATATAATCTGATAGTCTTGGTAGCTATCATTCTCTAATGCAGGTTTGTCAAAAGACTTTTAGGCTAAAGCTATTAATATGGCTTGTTATTTAGTAAATCGTTCTCCATCTACTGTAATTGAGTTGAAAACTCCTATAGAAGTATAGTCTGGTAGTCCAACTGATTATTCAGAATTAAGAATATTTGGGTGTCTTGCATATGCTCATGTAGACAATGGAAAACTTGAACGAAGGGCACAAAAATGCATATTTCTTGGTTATGCATCCGGGGTGAAAGTTTAATTATTTTGGTGTACTAAGCCTAAATCACCCAAATTTATAATTAGCAAGGATTTTAAGTTCAATGAATCATCCATGCTTCATCCGACAAGAGAGATTGGTGATATTAAGAAGGAGCATGATGTCCGAAAGCAGGTGGAGCTTGAGTTTGAATAACTAAATAAAGTACAAGAAATTACTTTTGACCAGGCCATTCAGGAAGAAGAGCAAGAGGTTATTAAAGAGGTGGATATTCCACAAGAATGACGACTATATAGAATTGCAAGAGATAGAGAAATGAGGCAAATAAAATTGCCTCAAAGATATGGTTACGCAGACATAGTCTCTTTTGCATTATCTATTGTAGAGGATATTGAAACTCAAGACCCTATAACATATCATGAGGCTATTTTGAGTCGTGATTCTACATAGTAGATTATTGCTATGAGTGGAGAGATGGAGTCTCTTCACAAGAACCAAACTTAGGAGTTAGTGAAACTGCCAAAAGGTCATAAGATTGTTAGTTGCAAATGGGTCTTTAAGAAAAAGGAAGGATCTCCTGGAGTAAAATCAGATCGATATAAAGCACATTTAGTTGCAAAATGTTTCAACCAAAGGGAAGGAATAGACTTCAATGAATTATTCTCTCTTGTTACGAAACATAACTCCATTCTTTTGTTACTCACCTTGTTTGCTCTGTTTAATCTAGAGCTTGAGCAGCTTGATGTCAAGATAACTTTTCTTCATGGTGAGCTTAAAGAACAAATTTACATGCAATAATCAGAAGGTTTCATAGTCCAAGGTAAGGAAGACCATGTTTGTCTTTTAAAGAAGTCTTTATATAGCTTAAAGCAATTTATTCGCTAGTGGTATAAAAGATTTGGCACTTTCATGTTGAGTCATGGTTACTCAAGAAGTGATTATGATAATTGTGTATACCACAAGAAGATCCTATATAGTTTATTTGTCTATTTATTGTTCTATGTTGGTGACATACTCATTGCAACTAGGAGTATATCTAAAATCGACAAGCTGAAATCTTAACTCAACGGTGAATTTGAAATAAAAGATTTAGGGGCAAATAAGAAAATTTTGGAAATGGAAATTCATAGAGATCGATGTGTCGGCAAATTATATTCGTCACAAAAGAAATACATTGAAAAATTACTAGAGCGCTTTGGAATGCAAAATTTAAAGTCTGTGAGTACTGCATTAGTTGCCCATTTCAGACTATCAACTGCAATGTCACCACAGTTTGTTAAAGAAGAAGAACAGATGTCACGTGTTCCTTATGCTAATGTAGATAGAAGTGTAACACCCCAAAACTATTACTACTAGTACATTCAGATTTATACAAAAGTAATCAGGTTTAGGCATGTCACTACCATACTGACATCATTCTTTGATACTCAACAAACTATATAAATATGATCCTTATGAACAAAAGTAATATATGTACATATAAATGGAAAATTTGTTCCACACAAACTAGTACATCAGTGTAAAAATAATACAAACTAAGCCTTGTCAGGCATAAGTACATAGAAAATATTTATAAAATCACTACATATCTATAGGATCCAAGCAATGGTCATAACTAGTAAATAACCCTACGCTATATCAGTTTCTACACTTCTACTATTTGGATTGCTCCTGTTCTAGAATTATCATGGAAATAAGAGTACAAGGGGTGAGAATTTTAAAATCCTCAGTGGGTATACATATAATATATAAACTCTAGCAACTTCGAGGAAATAAAGTCATAATTGTCAAAATCATATAGAAAGGTGGCTAAAGCCAAAAGAGTTTCCTTTTTCTTCCCGAGGTAGAAATTTCATTTTTATCATTGAACAATAAGTCACAACCAACTATTATATCTAAAATCAACACATCATCAATAGATCATAAATTACATCATCAATATATCAAACATGAGTCATAACTTACTATCTCTAGAATGTTCACATTCTCTCATAATGCAAACATTCATTAACAATTCCACGATCCATACAATTATTATATTCATGATGGGGTGATAGTGTTCATTCATATGTATATCTCTTTCTAGTGCTTATTTATCATCATCTTTCAAAGTATATTGTTAGGAACCTGGTTCTTTATATGCCTTAAAAGGGAGGGAATGTTACCTCCTCACACTACCGGTAACCCTGGCCACACCTAATAAGGAAACAAATAAGAAGTCTCATACTAGAAATTTAGGATCACCTTCCCCATCGAGGTTCATCTCCTGAAATTCACATCTGATAAAGAAACTAATGAGAAATTTTATACTAAGAATTTAGGATCACCTTCCTTATCGAGGTTCATATCTTGAAATTCACTGGCCAAAAGATTGTACACATCTTATTAAGGTTACAATACTATACGAATAGCAAGTATGGATCACCTCTATTCAATTATCTTTCCAATGTTTTTTAGTTTGAGCACATTCATATCAATTCAATTCTAGCTCAACTTTAGCAATTTAAAAGAGAAAATCATCATTCAGTATCCAATATTAGCTCAACTTTACTTTTATAAAGGTGCAAACCATTTTCTAGAACACCTCACAAGCATAGCAAGTGTACAATCTCAACTATTCCATCGCATAGACATCTAGTGCACTACATTTAGTGTACTCAATCAATTCTCTTCATATTGTACAATATGGAACTCCATTTACTTAAAACAGGGGTCTGATAATCGAGTATCATGGTTTGGTAATCGATTATTAACCACCAATGTTCTTATTTTGTAACTGGATAATCGATTAGCATTCCACTCTAATCGATTATCACTATCTAATAGTGGCATTTTGCAAGTCCATAATCGATTACTAACCCTCGCTAATCAATTATGACTAACTAACATTGCATTCTAGAAAGGAATAATCGATTAGTACCCTTGGTCTAATTGATTATGACTCAAAACAAAGCATTCTAGAAGTGCATAATCGATTAACACACTTGGTCTAATTGATTATCACTCAAAATCCTGGTATTCTGGAAGTTGATAATTGATTAGCTCTTAGCTCTAATCGATTATCACTTGCGAATACAGAGATTTTGGGTGTGGATAATCGATTAGCACCTTGCTCTAATCAATTACCTAATGCATTTCAAACTAGGAAACAGAGAAAAAACACAGCAACTGCTATTTCTCTCTACCATACTATCAATATATCATCAAAACCTCATCATGCATCATTCAAACTATAATCCAAGTGATATTCCAAAAATAAATCAATATCATGGAATGCTATTTATATCATAAATCCTAAACTCATAAGGTTATTTATATATATATATCTATGCTTTAAGTTCATCCATTCCATAAACATACAACCAAATCATTATAGAAAATCACAAGGAATTCTCTATCAATTCAACCATGCAGAATTTATGAAGCAAGGAAAGATAGAGAGGATAGTAAAGACACAACAACTCCTACCTATACTCATTTGTTAATGGTGAAGCTTCTTGTTCTTTCTTCATTTCTTCCTTCTTCCTTCTTTATTTCTTTTCTTTCTTTCTTCTCTATTTTCTCTTTTCTTTCCTATCTCTATCTTTTGTCTTCTTTCCTTTCTATTGTTAGCCCTCTATCTTTTCTCTTGTCTCCTTTCAGCTGTTAGCCCACGTGAGTGAAGAGAAAATGAAAGATGAGCATGTAGAAAAGTCAAAGATGGTGGAGAAGAAAGTTGGAGGGATAAGGTCATTTGACTTTCTTAGCTAATTGAAAGTTTTGAATCTCTTAAGGATACATTGATCTTCCTTTAATGAGTTTTCTATTTTCCAAAAGTGATAGGAAAAATTCTAGGACTTCATTCAATTTTTATATTCATCATTTAATGATTATTTTTATACACCATTAACAACCACTAAGTAATATTACTCTTCTTGTGTTATTAAAAATACCAAACTAATTTAGTTGATTCTCCAAAATTTACCATTCTCATTCTAAGTATTTGTAACCTAGAAATAAAGTTTCCTTATTTATTTCTATCATCTAAGAAAATATGCTAAGTTCTGAGTTAATATGAGCTATTTTTCAAATCTAGTATTATAAAATTATACTTAAACTAGCTAAAAAAATCACCAAAAATTAACAGGTAACTCATATAAGTTTTATTGAGCTTTTATAACAATAATTAACTCTAATAGATTGTGAATAAAATTAAGATCAAAATCAGTTGTCAAGTTCCACCAAAAATATAAAAACCTTACAACCAGTTGTAGTTAGCAAGGGTTAATTTACAGAGAACTAATTCAATTAACACTATAAACTGGTTCCTAAATTAAACTCCAAAGAACAATAAACAGAAAAAAGGGATTTTGTTTGTTAAAACTAAGAATAGAAATTAAGTCTAAAGCAACAACAGTAAACACGATTTGAATTACCAATTGAAAGGTATTGGTTAAGAGATGAATCCACCACTAGATTTATATGATAATGCTAACCTATATATCGTTTATCCCTATATGATCAATTATGTCTTTATGCGGCTGTGAGATTAATTCTCTATTTTCCTTAGGTTTTGGTTAATTTATCAACCGCTCAAATTAAGCCCTAATCACTAGTTAGCTATAAAGTAACAAGTCTTATATCTACCTAATAATTGCATTATGATTTAGAAAACCAATCACGCTAAGGTACAATCACACATCGAGATTGAATTACTTTGATAATATGTCTCACCAGTCCTACCACCGCAATCGCGCGTAGCAATCCTGGTTTTGCACTTTTGAAATTGATAAAGCGTATAAAAACCTTTATACTAAATTAAGATCAGAAACATATGAATAAAAACACAACTGTATTGAAATAAAGAACTATGTATGATTCACATGATCAAAACTAAGTTTTCATATTTCCTTAACCAAATAAGAAACTTAACCACGCATGGCGAATTCAAAATCAAAAGAAAAATGAAAGAAAGACATCGTTAAGAATACAAGGATGAAAGAAAACTAAAGATCAAACTAGTTTTCAATTATCGAGGTTGATTGATCTCTGATGGCTCGAACTCGAATCTCCAATCTTTGATCAAATCTCCCCCTCTCCTCTTCTTTGAATTCTCTTCAGTTGCTTGGCGGCTTCTATCCTAGACGACCCCCCTTTGGAACCCTAAACAATCCTATTTATACCTTTAGGCCCATAGCTCATCATTCAGATTTGAAATTGATTTTTTGGGCCATAGACACGGGCCATGTCTGATGACACGATCCCCGTGTCTTAGTCTGTTAACATAATTTTTGTGGGATTGAGCAGGCAAAGAGGTACACGACCCCCCTCCGTGTCTAGGGACACGGGTCATGTCTTCGGTCGTGCTCAACATTGGCTCCAATTAAGGCGCCAGAGAAGGACATGAGCCCTCTGTGTCTGAGGACACGGCTCGTGTCACTTGGTTTCTTCATGTTCAGTCCTGATTCTTCACATATGATCTTCTCTCCTTGCTTTTAGAGGTGATGTTGATCTCCTTGAGTCTTTAGCTTTCTCCTCAAGTGCATAGCAAGCTTGGTTTGATGCTAATAGACTCCATCACTCAAAGATCTCCTGAAAAGCACAACTTAGTTATGAACGCTTATAATCACACTTAAGCATAGTTTCACAATAAGGATCCGATTAAGCTTCATATCTAGAAACTTAGATAAATGTTAACAACTAAGAACACATGGAGTCTAATTAGATCAAACATAAGACACTTAAAATGTAGAAATAATTAACAGATCACAATTCTTCCCTCCTTTTAAAAAAAATTATCCTCAAAATTTAGTTAACTGATATGAAAAATTCATAATAGTCTTGCATTATGATGGACTCTAGCTCCCAAGTGGCCTCCTCTGAGTCAATCCCATCCCATACCACCTCCATGTTGGGAATTGCAGATACATCACACAATGGAAAAACAAAAATTCCCACTAGGGATCCATGCGAAAAGAGACCATAATCTGTGTTTTTGAGTTTACCTTTTGAAGCGAGATGAAAAACAAATGACATGAACCACTAACTCCGTAACAGCGATGGTGTATCTGTGGTATCCACATGAACAGACTCACGAATGTCTGACGTCCACAAAAAGGAGTCCCACGTCTCTGATATAGTGCTAGCTGCGAAGAGAAGAGAAACCTGTCACTCTCTCACTCACTATTTCTGTAGGTGCGGCTAGGGTTCTGTTATGCATGTTTAGTAACCCCTTTAGCAGTACTATTTATAATAGTGACTACTTTAAGTGAGTGTGAGCAGCAGCAGGGTTAGCTGTGTAGCCTTTGGACTCATCTGTTATGAGTGAGGCCCATGATGGAATTCAAGTCCAACTTGAATTCTCATTGCTCCAATTTAGTCTGTTCTATGTGTGTGACCTTGCAAATTCTCATAACGTTGGTAGTAATATTAAAATCTGATTTTAATATTACAAGTAGTGAGCGGTATCTAGCAGCATATCACTACTACTAAGTAATAAGAATGTCAGTGATTTGACATAACCTTTCTGTGACCAATGTTTTTGTGTAGTTTAGTCCCTTTGTCAAGATATTTAGATTGAACACAAGGCATGGAATGTGTCACCCTTGTACAGTTCAATAATTTATTTCCTGATACTCGAGTAAACTTTGTAATAACAAATGAGATCAATATCTCATATTGACTCATTTGAGCATGGCCATGCATTTCGCAGTCTCACTCAATCAGGGCCCTGGAAGATATTGTTGCTGTTATGTAGCAGTGACAAATCCCATCTAGGTCACTCACATTCCTCTATATGATTCACGGTATGTCCAATAACAAACTTTATAATCACCTTGTTATAGATGACATTTGATGGCATTAAAAGCACAACTTCTTATGTAGGAATCGTAGTTATTTCAGGTCAAAGGACCACGTACACCATTATCACTATGAGAATCGCTTATGACATTCACATAACGATCCATGTAGTGTTCTCATAGTGAGTCAATCCAATACATCATTACTCTAATATGTACCTATGTGAAGACTTGATATCTCATATCCATGACCTGTGAGATGTGGTCATCAGTCTATGCACATACTAGTCTCAATGCATTATTATTGTCCTAAGTAACAATAATACTTGACTAGGGACATTTAAGAATAATGTTCTAATTTTATCCGATAGGATCTCACGATCAAGTCATCCACTTGATGTCCTATGACATCAAACTTACTATTCTAAGGACTTTATTTTGTTTATCATAAATAACATAATAAATGAAATGCCTTATATATTAAAAAATACCATAATACAATGTATGTATGTACTATCAAAATATATCAACCTCTAGGGCATACACCAACACTTCACCAGTGGAATTTGCTTCCCTATAAGTTCTTTGACTCCTCTATCCATGATCCTTACAAGTTTTATCATATAAGTTAAATAATTTCTTAATTGTATTGATTCATTTTCCAAGATGTGTAAAGGATCTAGACTATATTTTCTGACTTACAAAACATGAAAAACATTGTGAAGGTTGGACAAATTAGGTGGAAGGGCTATTTGATAAACAACTAGTCCAATTCTTTTTAGGATTTGATAAGGACCAATAAATCGAGGGTTTAACTTTCGAGTTTTCAAAGCATTACCAACTCCTGTAGTAGGAGTGACTCTCAGGAATACATGTTCTCCTTCCTTAGATTCTAAAGGTCTCGTTCTTTTATCCGTATAACTATTTTGCCTACTTTGACCAGTCATCAACCTATCCTTCATCATTTAATTTGTTCTATGGTTTGTTGCACTAGTTTTGGACCTAGGATAGTTCTTTCTCTTATCTCATGTCAACGTAGAGGCGATCTGCATTTTCTACCATATAATGCCTCATACTGTGCCATTCTTATGCTAATGTGATAAGTGTTGTTGTAAGCAAATTCTACTAAAGGTAGAAATATATCCCAACTACCTTGTTGTTCAAGTACACATGCTCTAAGCATATCCTTTAAGGTTTGGATAGTTCTCTCATTTATCCACCAGTTTGCGGATGGTAAGCTGTGCTAAAGCTCAACTTAGTCCCAAATGATTTTTTCAAAACTCTCCAAAATCTAAAAGTGAACCTAGGGTCTCTATCAGATACTATGCTTGAAGGGATTCCATGCAATCTAATAATATCTTGTAGATGCAACTGAGCTAATTTATCTAAAGAATAGTTATCTCTTATTGTCCAAAAGTGGGTAAATTTAGTTAATCTATCTACTATGACCCATATGGCATCATATCCTGATTGGGTTCTAGGTAATCCCATTATAAGATCCATTGAGATACTTTCCTATTTCTATTCTGGGATTTCTAATGGTTGTAAAGGTCCAGAAAGTTCCTAATTTTTATCTTAACCTTTTGGAAAATCAAACACTTAGACATATATTCAACTATGTCTGCCTTCATCTTAGGTCACCAAAATAATTTCCTAAAGTGCTGATACATTTTTGTTGCGCTAGGATGTATTATGTATTTACTTTTATGGGCTTCTTCCAAAATTCTCTCTTTGATTCCAATTTCCTTTTGGGATGCAAAGTTTATTCCTAAACTTAATTATTCCATCATTTGCTCTACTAAATTCTTTTTGTTTTGCCAACAAGATTTGTTCACTTATTTCTTTTAAGGCCTCATCTCTTTCTTGAGCTTCTCGAATTTGAGTCTTCAAATCACTAGTTATGTCTAATTTACTCATACAGAGACTATGTGGTAACACATTTATTGCTAGACTCTAGTTCTTAAAACTCTCAAGAAGCTCCATCTCTTGAACCATCATTCGGGACACATGTAGAAGTTTTCTATAACATTCTCCTTTACTTAATAGTCCTAATCAAGATTATAGAAGCTTAGTAATATTGGTATAAGTTATCAGTTAAATTTTGGATCATTTTGAGTGTAATTCTATAACACAAAATATGAAAAATTAGCTAACGTTTCTGCATAAACAACTGATATGATGGAAGTAAATGTGATTTTATTTTCTAGCTATAAACAGTTTGTAAGAGTTGTAACACATTTTGTAGAAATCGATGAATTGATCTGGTATTTTTAACAATACTAAATAAGAGTTTAGAAGAATGATTAGGCAGTTAAGTAGCTTAGAATAAAGTTGTGCTTTGAAATGTATTAGATGCTATGTTGCTTGTAACACCCCGAAATTCCTTTTTCCTGTTATCTATGTTTTTATATGTGTTTTTGTGATTTTTGTGAATTGTTTGATTTATTTTGATTATTTTATTATTTTTCTTGAGCTTCTGTATGTTTGAGACGGTGCCGGAAAATTAAAAATTTTTCAGGGATGAACAATTTTGGACTGTTCACGCGTGGCTGAGGGAGCTTACTAAACCCGAAACTGGGAATGAATTTTGAAATTTTTCTTTTCTGAAATTTTATCTGACTAATAAAATCTAGGTACGTTCTATTATCCATTAGACAATAAATACTAGTTTTGCTAGCAGAAGCCTTTGTCCATTGGATAATAACTACCGATAAATATCTGGTTAGCAGAAGCCTTTCTCCATTGGATAATAATTACCAATAAATATCTGGTTAGATGTTTAATCTTGAGCCAATTGGGAAGCAAGCTTCCTAACCAAGCTTGGAGTGAATCTTGTTGGAGAAGCTTTGCCCAAAAAGCCTTTGTGACCCCACGGCCAAAGGAGCTTCTTGGAGAAGCTTGGTGACCAAAATTAGTTCTTCTCTCTCCTAAGCCTTTCTTGTCTTGTTTTTGAGCAACAATCTATCAAACTCTTTTTTGTTTCTCTCCTTTGTTCTCACAGCCAACACCTCTCCTTCACCCATCAATCTTGCTCAATTCTAACCAACCTCATTTCTTGAATCTAAACACCTTTTTGAGACAATTTGTTGTTGTAAATTTCTCCAAAATCATCCATCTTCAACCTTTTTCTCAAGGCTTCACGTTTGGAGGCTCTAGGCGAAGTTTCTCATCTTTATTTCTAAGTTTTCTTCGCAAGTTATTGGCCATAATCTTGATTCATGGCCATCTTGTTTCAAGCCCTAGATGTTGATGCTTGTATGTTTATTTTGTTTTAAGGATCTTTTCAGAAGGAGAAGCTTTTTCAAGAGGACAATAAGAAGCTTTGATCATTATCTAAGGTAAGAGGCAGATTAACCTTATCAACCATCTTGGTGGTGAGGAACGAATTTAGTATTTTGTTGGGTGAATAATCCACGTGAGGATTTATTCACTTGGTTGTGTGTTTTGTGATTTATGGATGTTTGGCTATATGTGATTATGTGATTTTTATGGTATATATGAAATTGCTATGACATGAATTGATGATTGAAATGCCTTGTATGCTTTGATTCATGTGTGAAAGGCAAGTTTTTTGGTTCCAAAGAATGCTTATGGCTCATGGCCATGAAGCCCAAAATAGGGTTTCCAAGATAAAATTGCTTTATTAATTGAAAACTTAGAAGATTAGGGGACTAGAATAGGATTCAAGGATTCATAAATTTAAAAGAGGATGAACAAGGTTTTGTTGTTTTAAAAGAAATTAATTTTGATAATGGAAATCAGTTTTGAAGGATGTTTTAAAAATTAAAGTGTTTTGTTTAAGTGAGTTTGTAGTAAAAGTGAAGGAAAATGCTTCAAAATGTTTATACGATTAAGAAAATGTCTTAAAATGTTTATGCATTTGAAAATCAATGTAAAGATGTTTCGTGGTCTTGTAACATGACAAAAAGTGTTGCACGCTTGTGAAAATTCAGTGAAAATGTTCCACGTTTGAGAAAAATAGCAGTTTACTGTCGGGCCGATGAACTGGACCCGAAGATGTCAGTTGTTTACTTAAGCCCTGTTGTGGCTCGTTTTGGTGGAATTTATATTGTTATTGAGTATTGTTTTATCTATGTCATATGATCATACATTGTGAAAGTCGGAATGACTTGTTACTAAGGTTGTATGCCTAGGAGATGAATTACACCTTTGTGCGGGTGTGAATTGCATTGTGAAGATCTATGAATGACCTAAGAGGTGTCGGGGCACGGGTATCCCACAAGTGGCCAGTTAGTAGCTCTACTGGGCCATGGTGACTGTGCAATATACCGACGATCTCAACGAGATACTATTCCTATTCCTGATTCGGTGTAGAATGTCTTGTATAAGTCATGTTGCGCATATTGTGAATATATTGAAAGCACTTGAATTGAGGCTAATGATATACAGACATGACTCCCCGATCATTCTCTCCGATGTTTCGTTTTAGCTCCATGGAGTAGGTGTCAATTCATTATGCATTCGCATAGTCATTGAACATTTTGTTGTGATATGTTTATACTATTAAATTATCTGCTGATAAATATCATGACTATAAATGTTAATTCTATACTCTGTGACTTTATTGTTATTATTGTTTCTTGCTGCCATGCTGGTACGTGATGTAGGGGATCTCTCCTCTTTATGTTTTGTTCTGCCTATTCTGTTTTATGTTTATGCTCTTTGAAGACTGTGATGACAGCGAGGAGAGATCTGCTGGGTTATGTGAGAGCCCAATTTCTTGGAGGCACTGATGCCTGGCATATCCATCTGGATACGGAGCGAATAGAGTACTATGGAGATATTACTCTATCCCTAAGTAGGAGCCGTTATGAGGTTACTACTTTTTCTTTTTCTGCTACAGTTTATCTAGAGTTTCATATGCCTTTAAGGGATTTGTGGGGTGACCTTCACTATTCTCCTAAGGAGGATTCTGAGATATCTTTTGCTCGGACTCCCTTTCGTCGAGACATTCCCTGGCTAGGGAATTTGTCTAGTGAGGATCCTGAGGAGGATCCTGAGGAGGATCCGAAGGAGGACCCAGTCGAAGACCCTTCCCTTAGGTGTAATGAACTTGGGCCAGTTTAAGTATGTTGTTAAGTTGTATTTATGTCTTTTTGGTATGTAAATCTTAAGTACTTATGTTTTATTCAGTTTCTTATGTTATATATATATATATATGTGTATGTGTGTGTGTGTGTGTGTGTGTGTGTGTGTGTGTGGAATGTTTTATTCAGTTCCCTATATCTTGAGTTTATTTATGTTCTGATAAGTTTATGTTATCCGCAAAAAGGAATTTTAAAACCCGTATATTATAATATAAATCTTAATTATGGCTTGGGTAAAATTTTAAAATAAATTAAAGTGTTGGTTCGAAATGTAATACCCAAGCGAGGGTGCTATATTGCTCCTTGGTAAATCAAGTTGAGCTAGAATTGGAATTGGAAATTGCATTGCTCCCTTCATGCTTTAAGGTTGAGTTAGAAAGTGTGATTGAATGATCAATGCTCATGAGAATTGAAATTTAAATTGTATATGAGAATTGTGGATATTTATCCTTGAATATACTCCGGGTAGGGAGCAATCATGAATATACTCCAGGTAGGGAGTAATCTTGAGCATACTCCGAGTAGGGAGTAATCTTGAATATACTCTGGTAGAGAGTAATCTTGAATATACTACAGAAAGGAAGTAATCTAGATTAAACTCTGGGGAGGGAGTATTCTTGAATACTTGAGATTGTGATATAGTAGATAGAGGTACCACACTTACTTGTGATGTAGTAAACTAAGGTTGAAATATTCCCTCTCTACTTGCGACATGATTTATGAGATATATGTGAATGCTTATGTCTTAAAGCATATCAAATGAATTTTTGATGATAACAAAAGCAAAAGAGAAGATCAAGATCAAAAGAGAATACCAAGATCAAAAGAAGGAAACCAAGAGGTATATAGATATAGGTCTTATAATATCAATGTAAAATGCTCTCAAGGTATCTCAGTTATCTTCAAATGGTTTTTCAAGATCCTTTTAAATCAACTTATAATTCAAAGTTCATCTTTTTGAAGTTATGTTGATTTCAATCTTGGATTTCGTAATTCAAATGTAAATCTTGTCAAACTCCAAGTTTCTATAAGTAACAATTGACCAATACACTTAATTGGGCTTGAAAAATATGTTCAAAGGATATGGTAATCGATTACATATGTGTTGTAATCGATTACAAGCTAAACAGAGGCTTTGTAATCGATTACATTGAGCATGTAATTGATTACAAGCATGGCAGAAGCCTTGTAATAGATTACACTAAGGCTGTAATTGATTACAAGTCTGGCAGAGGCCATGCAATCGATTACACAAGGTTGGTAATCGATTACTTCCTCCTCAGAAAGCCAAGAACACATTCAAACAACCATGTAATCAATTACCAATAGTGTGTAATCGATTACCACTGGTCTGACATTGCCCAATGGCTATATTAGGAGCATTAAATAGTGGGCATTAAAGCCCCCAACGGCTCCTTTGATCAAAAACTGATTATATACTTGTGTTGGGGGATCATTAATGATTGACCTTGAACTTGAAACATCTTTCTAACACTTTAATGCGTGAATCAATCCTTGAAATCATTCTTGCCTTGTTTTTCTAAAAATCCTTAAGATATCTTTGAAGAGCATTCTAGAGCTTCAATTTGTATCAATTACTCTTTTAAGAGTTTCATTCTATCAACCTTGTTTATTCTATAGAAGAAGGTGAGGTATCTCTTCAAATTGTAAAAGGTAAGACATCCCTTGATTGAAGAGGCTCAATGTAATGCCCTTTTTTGAGGAAGGATCGTCACACCATAACTACGATACAGAAAAATAAAATTCATGAAATAAGACCCGATTCATTATAATATAGATAAGTCTATTTAGTTGTAATCGTACAAATGATTAGGTGAATTATTTTTTTTTTACAAAATAATAAAATAAAATGATAAGACATAGTTACAGCAGAAAGTAACATGGGAAGTAAACCGTACATTCGTACATCATACTTATATATATATTTATGTCACACTTGATTAGCTACATCAGTAGATATACAAAAAGCAAAAACTTTACATGCCCCAAAATGATTACACATATATAGTCCACCAAAAAGACAAAACATCAGGCCTCTAAAAGATTTACCGATAGCCATTAGCGGCTACCAACAGCAACAGCCCCTGAGGTGAATGAGAAGAAACCATAATTGGATCCTCCTCAGGGCCTTCCTCATTAGAGGAAACCCTCATCAGAGTAATCGAGTTACGAGCGGTGACTCGTGCAGAGGATAAGAAAGAATCCTCTTGTGGGGAGTAATAATGCTCACCCCACATATCACGTATGGGCAAGTATAACTCTAAATATAAGCGAGCATGAAAAGTAAAGATAGGCGGATCATAACGTCCCCAAACAAGAGACACAGTCACATCCCTGAGGTAGACACATCTATCCGTACCCAGGTTAATGTGTCAGCAGTCTGAACCTCCATGAAAAGTCAACCTCGTATAAACCAAGAAACCTTGCAGATGGGACACCATATCCAAACAAAAAGCTAACCAAAATCAGGCTAGAAGCCAGGGAATTCGTATACTTCCCCTTCTTCACCGACGTCTTCGGAGACACACATAAATAAACAGAATAGTAGAAATATAAAAAAGAGGTAAGACATCCTACATTCATTACCAATTATGGCAGTAAAGAAACAGAATGACGCAAAATGCCCACATAGTATATCAAAAATAATAATCAGCATCAAGAAGCAAATAGTAAACAACTAAAAAATTTTAGGCAGTTATAACATCAATAAGACAACAGTTCCAATCATCATATGAATAAATGTCAAATAATATGTTGACTCCCTATGCACGTGCACATGATATCGAAATCCTACTCTATGGAGCTAGACACAAACATCAGAGAGAATGATCAGGAGACATGTCTGTAACTTAGCTTCTGCAGACAACAAGTGCTATAATTTCTCAATTTATCAACGTGCACATCATGGCATTGTACAAGATATTCTACACTAGATCACAATATAGGATAGTGTCTCAGTCCAGATCGTCGGTGCATTTGCATCGGTCTATCCCACGGCCTAGAGAAGCTACCAACTGACCATTGTGAGACACCCGCACCCTGACGCCCCCAAGGTCAACATTATGACCTACACTAGTCTATTCGCACCCACACAAAGGTGTGATTCAATCTCCTAGGAAATATGGCTTTAACAATAGTCCATCGGACTTTCACAATGCATGATGAATCAATGCATATTCATATATATTCAATAATGATATACTTTTCCATAGCATGCCACAATTTGGTCAAGTTAAACATCAACAAAATTTTGGTCTCACTCATGGACCTATATTAACATATTAATCAAATTCTCAAATATGACAATACATTTTTAAGGTTCATTATGGAGTTTCACTTTAATCTAACATTTCTTATAAAAGCTTTCTCTAGAGGAATTCTCTTGTAATTCTTATTAAATCTTTATTTCTCTTAGTTAGCCAAGTCTTTTAATCAAATTGAATCATACTTACTTAGAAAATTATCTAAGGTTCTCCAAGTCTCTCACACACTCTTGTTCTTTGCTTGAGTTTAAAAGAATCACACTAGGTCATCGAATAAGTTTCTTTCCATCTTATGAATCCTTAATAAGTTCTTACTTTACCTAATCACCTAAGCCATAGCTTAATGCATAATTTTTAGCCAACATGGCCCTTGAGGCCGTGACCTCCGAAGGACAAGAGTCCAACTAATTTTTCTATCACATTATTAATTACTTAATACTTAATTACTTAAGTTCCAAGGTTACCCAAAAATTACATATTTAGACCCAAAAGGCCCTAGAGGCCGTGAGCCTCCCAAAGGGGTAAAAACATAATTTTTCATTGCTCTATTAATTGTTATTCACTTGATTAATTATCTTTCCAACTTATTACAAAATTTTTAACCATGAACACCCTATGGAAGGGGTATGGCCGCGAGCCTCACTAAGGAGAGCAAGGAACCCTTGCTTCCAATTCATGTTTCTAATCCATCAAAATCAATTCAAGATCATCAATATACACAAATACAACCAATAAACCACATAGAGGAAAATTAATACAAGGACATTAGAAAAACACATAACTAAGAGAGTAACCCTAACATGGGTTTCTCACAACCAACACACATACAAGTTTCCCACTACCAATAGAGGTTGAAGTGGATAATCTTCTTCTGACTAAGAGAAACAACAATGAAAGCAAACCCTTTTTCCTTGGAAATTCGTCCTCCACCACCTTAAAGTCCTAGAAAATTCAAACTCACAAAAATCACAACCAAAACTTGAAAACGGTACCCATGATCACCAAGGTGACCATGGATCAAGGAAATGAGATGGAAAAATGAAAAAGGTATGAACTTTTACCTCAAAGTTTCAAGCTTTTAGAGCTTGTGGAAGAAGATGAAAATGGTAGCTTCAAGATATAGTCACAAAAGAGAAAGTGTTCTAAATGATGAGAAGATGTAAGAAATAAGGTTGGTTGAGTTAGAAAATGTGGGTGGCCAAAAATGGTGTCTTGGCTGTGGAAGAGAAGAGAAAATGGAAAGGGAAGTTGAGTTCTTAGTAGGTGATTTCAATAAGAGAAGAAAAGCCTCAAGGGAAAAAAGGATTCAAGCAAGATGGTTGCTTGAAATCAAGCAACAATGGGGGAGGAAGGATGTGGTGCTCCCGTGAGAAGAAGAAGAGAGAATGAGGAGAAACGGTTGAGAGAAAAATGAGAGAAGAGAAGTGTAGAGAGAGAAAGTGATAGTAAAGTGTTTTAGGGTCTTTGAAAAGTGAAAGGATGGATGGCATAAGTGGAAATATGACAAAATTTAGTCACATTTCCCCCTCATTACCATGGCCACATGGGAGAGAATGGAGGGAAATCAAAGCTTCCTTGATAAGCTTTGTTAGTTTTTTGCAAAAGTCAACTTGATTGGACATAAAGTAGATTTCTAGATAATGCGATAAGGATTTTTATTACAAGCTATTACCCAATGGACAATTGTTACAGTTTACTAAGTCAGTATGTATTGTCCAACGGATAATAGAGTGTACTACAAAATTTTTATCTAACAGAAAGTACCGTGATTTTATTTATTAGATAAAATCTCAAAAAAGGTAAACCTCGTAAATTGTATTCAGTCTCGGGTTTAGTAAGATCCCCCGTCGTCGTTTCCATAGTTCAAAATTTACCAGCCTTGGGGAAAATATTTCATTTTTTTGGCTCCGCTTAGTGCGCACGTAACATGAAAAATATATTATAATATTCAACGTTTCTAGAAAAAATCCAGAAAAATTCACTAAAATCACAAATATTATAAAACGAATATTTATGATGGAACAAATAATTTTTGGGGTGTTACAACTCTCCTCTTCTAAAAAGAAATTTCGTCCTCGAAATTTTTATACCTTAGAATAGATGTGGATGTTGTTCCTTCATCTCAGGTCACGTTATTCCAGATTACTTTTACCAATGGGATTTCTTTCCCTCTGAGTTACTTTACTCTCCTATCTTCAATCCTTACAAGAGGTGCCTCATAGGTTAAGTTCTCTTTCAATTGTACTGTATCTGGTGCTATGACTTGGCTCGGGTCAGGAATATATTTTCGTAATTGCGACACATGAAAGACATTGTGAAGGTTAGAAAGAAAAGGTGGTAGGGTTATTTGGTAAGCTACTGGACCTATCCGACAAAGAATTTGGTAAGGTCCAAGGAATTTGGGAGTAAGTTTTCTAGATTTTAGAACTCGGTTGACTCCAGTCATAGGCGTGACTTTCAAAAACACATGCTCGCCTTCCTCAAACTCAAGAGGCTTTCTCCTTTTGTCCGCATAGCTTTTTATGTTGACTCTGAGTTGTCCTCATCTTTTCCTGAATCATCTTGACTTTCTCAGTCGTTTGTTGTATAAGATCAGGTCTAATAGTAAAGCGCTCTCCGTCTTGGTACCAACACAAAGGTGTTCTGCACCGTCGTCCATATAGAGCTTCATAGGGTGTCATCCCTATGCTCGAATAAAAACTATTGTTGTAGGTGAACTCTACCATTGGTAAAACTTCGTCCCAACTCCCAGTTTGTTCCAAAGCAGAAGCTCTGAGCAAATGCTCCAATAATTGAATCGTCATTTTCGATTGACCATCGGTTTGAGGATGATAAGTAGAACTCAAATGTAGCTTCGTTCTCACCAATATACAGCCTAACGATGGTAGGCACACTATGTAGCTTCTTGCAAACTTTGCCAAAACTTTGATTTGAATCTTGGATCTCTATCAGAAATAATGCTGGTAGGCACACTATGCAGCCTAACGATCTCACTAATATACAGCTGGGTCAACTTCTCCATGTTGTACCTTATGTTAATTGGTAAGATATGTGTCGATTCGTGAGTTAATCAACGATTACCCATATTGAATCGTAACATTTTCTGGTCTTTGGTAATCTAACCATAAAGTCCATCGCAATACTATCCCACTTCTATTCGGGAATAGCTAGGGGTTGCAACATCCTTGACGGTCTCTAGTGTTCAGCCTTCACTTTTTGACAAACCAGACAAGACGACACACATCTGGCAATATCACTCTTCATTCCGTGCCACCAAAATAATCATTTCAGGTCTTGATACATCTTGGTTATTCCCGGATGCATACTCAACTTGCTCGTGTGAGCATGTTCGAGAATATACTTTCTAAGTTCTTGATCCCTGGGTATACAAACTCTACCTGTGAACCTTAGGATCCCATCAGTTCCTTCCTCAAATGTTGTCACCCCGTCTTACTTCATTAACTCATTTTCTTCTTGCAAAAACTTATCTACTTTCTGTTTCTCTCAGATGTCTTCCATTAACTCACTTGAAATAATGACCATGATCATACAAATCTTCCTCGGTGCCAATTCCATAAAGGACCATACATCCCTGAATTGCTCTATCAAATCTTTTTCCTTGATCATCATAGTAGAGATACTGAGCATCTTCCTACTCAAAGCGTCTGCCACGACATTTGCCTTCTCGGGGTGATACAAAAGTTGAAAATCATAATCTTTCAGAAATTCCAACCACCTTCGTTGTCTCATATTCAACTCCTTTTGGTCATACAAGTACTTCAAGCTCTTGTGGTCGCTAAATACGTTGAATGTCGCCCCATAAAGAAAATGCCTCCATATCTTCAAAGCGAATACCACAGCTGCTAACTCTAGGTCATGAGTTGGGTAGTTCTTTTCATGCACTCGCAACTGTCTTAAAGCATAAGCCACCACTTTTCCATTTTGCATAAGCACACATCCTAATCCTTGGTATGAAGTATCATAATACACTTCGAAGAGTTCACTTGGATCAGGTAGAACTAACACTGGTGAAGTAGTTAATTGTCTCTTTAATTCTTGGAAACTTTCTTCACAAGCATTAGTCCACTCAAAGGCTTAATTCTTTCTCGTGAGCTGAGTAAGAGGCCCTGCTATCTTAGAGAATCCCTCAATGAATCTCTGATAGTATCCAACTAATCCCACAAAGCTCTGAATTTTTGTCACTGTCTTCGGCCTTTCCCATTGCAGAATTGCTTCCACTTTTGACGGATCCACTGTAATCCCTTCCTTTGAGATCACATGACCCAAAAACTTAACTTCTTTCAGCCAGAATTCACATTTCAACAATTTGGCGTACAACTTCTTCTCCTTTAGAATCTGGAGAACTATACTGAGGTGTTCAGTATGATCCTCTTGATTTTGAGAATAGATCAGAATGTCATTAATGAAGACAACAACAAATCTGTCCAAGTAAGGATGAAAGATTCTGTTCATGTAGTCCATGAATATGGCAGGTGCATTCGTTACACTAAACGGTATTACAAGATATTCGTAATGACCGTAACAGGTACGAAAAGCTATTTTAAGAATATCCTCGACCTTCACTCGGATTTGATGATAGCCCGATCGCAGATCGATCTTAGAGAATACTGCTGCTCATTTCAGTTGATCCATCAGGTCATCTATCCTCAGAAGTGGATACCTATTCTTGATTATGACCTTATTCAGCTGGCGATAGTCCACACATAATCACGGAGTCCCATCCTTCTTTCTAACTAGCAACACTGGTGCTCCTTATGGTGACACACTAGGTCTAATAAACTACTTTTCCAAGAGTTCTTCTAACTGCTTCTTAAGCTCAACTAACTCTGATGGTGACATCTTGTAGAGCGCTATAGATACAGGACCAGATCCAGGCACAAGATCAATGGTGAACTCTATCTCTCGCTCCAGCGGTAAACCAGGTACGTCATCAGGAAAGACTTTGAGAAACTCATTAACCACTGGAATTGCATTCACATCTGCCTCGCTCTTGACTTTTAAGGAAGACAATAGCATGTATCCCTGAGCTCTTTCTTTCAAGAAAGCTCGAACTTGGTTGGCCATTAAAAATATAGAAACTTTATCCATAAGGAAAACTATGGTTTTACTAGAACAGTTTAACAAGATATAGTTAGAAGACAACCAATCAATTCCTAAAATTACCTCTAATTGGGAAAGAGGTAAATAGATCAAATCAACAAAAAAGATTCGACCCTCAATAATTAAAGGACAATTTAAACAAACTTTGGTGGTAACAACAGGTTTAGCAGTAGGGGTAGAAACAGTTAAGTCAAAAGGTAAGGAAGGCACAGGTAAACCAAGTCATCGCATACAGTCATAAGAAATAAAAGAGTGGGTTGCCCCAGAATCATACAGTATAGTCAAAAGATTACCTCCTATGGTACCCACTCCTTGTATTAGATCTTCAGATTCAGAGGTTTCCGCGCTGCTCATAGTGTAGACTCGGCCTCCTGCCTACAGTTTTGCAACTCATGCAGTGTTGACTGAAGGCTCTGCCTTAGCTTGATTATAGTCCCAAGAGACGTGTCTGGGTTTTCCATATCGAAAATAGATTATTCCTTTGATGGTGCAGTCCCTCGTTAGGTGGTCTTTCCTGCACTTCAAACAGTTTGGCGAAAATGGCACATTCTGACTAGTTTGATTTCCACCAGAACCTCCGCTGGAACCTCCACCAGATGACTGTTCCTGACTTCTCGGTGGTCGGGAATAGGGTTTCTTCTAAAAGCGGTTTGCATTGTTGCCACCCCTCTTTGGAACCTAGTAGGTCCAAAGTTACAATTCCTCATGTCCCGCACCTGATCCAAATCTTCCACTCGGTGATACGTGTCCAATAGCTCTGAAAACTAGTTGATCCTCAAGGTTATGATAGCCCTTTTCAAGTCATGCATCAATCCTACCTCAAATTTCTGACACTTCCATACCTCATCCGACTGGTGTTGGAAATAAGTTAAAAATTTGGACAAGCTCTCGAACCTCGCGGCAGATTCACTGACAGTCAAGTTCCCTTGCCTTAAACACAGGAACTCCATCTCTTTGGCATGTATTGCGCTTGCTGGGAAATACTTTTCCAAGAATTTATCCTTGAATACCCCCAAGTGATTACTTGACCTTTACCTTCTAGTAATCTCTGCACTTTATTCCACTAATCTTCTGCATCTCCGATCAGTATAAAAGCAATATAGGTTACCTTCTTGTCATCGGTTCAGTTCATGTCTCTGAAAATTTTCTCCAACTCTTTGATCCAAAGACTAGCCTTCTTTGGATGAAATTCTCCCCTAAACTGAGTAGGGTTTTTACGATAGAACTCTGACAGATTTTGAGCATCGACTGATGCTTCATGTTGTTGTGCAGCCCTTTCCTGCTGTTGGGTAGCTCTCTCAATTTGTTATGCAATGACGTCCGCCATTCGTTGCATTGCTTCGATTGCTGCGGCCATGCCTCCGCCGCGTGCCATTTCGCTCTTTCAAGGTAGACTGAATGAAAAACACAAGGAAAAATTAGATGTATCCTTTCGGAATACTAAACCCAGAGAATCACACAGCATAAAATGATAGACCTAACCACAAAGACCCAAAAGAAAACTCAAACCGAGGCTCTAATACCAAACTAGTGTAATGCCCATTTTTAAGGAGGGATCATCACACCATAACTACGATACAGAAAAATAAAATTCATAAACTAAGACCCGGTTCATTATAATATAGATAAGTCTATTTAGTTGTAATCGTACAAATGATTAGGTGAATTTTTTTTTTTTACAAAATAATAAAATAAGATGATAAGACGTAGTTACAGTAGAAAGTAACATGGAAAGTAAATCGTACATTCGTACATCATACTTATATATATATTTATGTCACACTTGATTAGATACATCAGTAGATATACAAAATGCAAAAACTTTACATGCCTCAAAATGATTACACATATACAACCCACCAAAAAGACAAAACATCAAGCTCCAAAAGATTTACCGATAGCCATTAGCGGCTACTAACAGCATCACCCCCTAAGGCGAATGAGAAGAAACCATAATTGGATCCTCCTCAGGGTCTTCCTCGTTAAAGGAAACCCTCATTGGAGCAATCGAGTTATGAGCAGGGGCTCGTGCAGAGGATAAGAAAGAATCCTCTTGTGGGGAGTAATAACACTTACCCCACATATCATGTATGGACAAGTAAAACTCTAAATACAAGTGAGTATGAAAAGTAAAGATAAGCAGATCATAATGTCCACAAATAAGAGACACAGTCACGTCCCTGAGGTAGACACAACAATTCGTACCTAGGTTGATGTGCCAGCAGTTCGGACCTCCAAGAAAAGTCAACCTCGTATAACCTAAGAAGCCTTGCAGACGGGACACCATATCCAAACAGGAAGCTAATCAAAATTAGGCCAGAAGCCAGGGAATTCATGCATTTCCCCTTCTTCACTGACATCTTCGGAGACACACATAAATAAACAGAATAGCAAAGATACAGAAAAAAGGTAAAACATTCTACATTCATTACCAATTATGGCAGTAAAGAAACAGAATGGCGCAAAATGCCCACATAGCATATCAGAAATAATCATCGGTATTAGGAAACAAATAGTGAACAACATAACAATTTCAGGCAGTTATAACATCAATAAGACAACAGTTCCAATCATCATATGAATAAATGCCAAATAATATGTTGACTCCCTATGCACGTGCACATGATATCGAAATCCTACTCCATGGAGCTAGACACAAACATCAGAGAGAATGATCAGGAGACATGTCTATAACTCGACTACTGCAGCCAATAAGTGCTATAATTTCACAATTTATCAACATGCACATCATGGCATTGTACAAGACATTCTACACTAGATCGCGATATAGGACAGTGTCTCAGTCCGGATCATTGGTGCGTTTGCATCGGTCAATCCCACGGCTTAGAGGAGCTACCAACTGACCATTGTGAGACACTCGCACCCCGACGCCCCCAAGGTCAACATTATGACCTACATTAATCTATTCACACATGCACAAAGGTGTGATTCAATCTCCTAAGAAATATGGCCTTAACAATAGTCCATCGGACTTTCACAATGCATGATGAATCAATGCATATTCATATATATTCAATAATGATATACTTTTCCATAGCATGCCACAATTTGGTCAAGTTAAACATCAACAAAATTTTGGTCTCACTCATGGACCTATATTAACATATTAATCAAATTCTCAAATATGACAATACATTTTTAAGGTTCATTATGGAGTTTCACTTTAATCTAACATTTCTTATAAAAGCTTTCTCTAGAGAAATTCTTTTGTAATTCTCATTAAATCTTTATTTCTCTTAGTTAGCCAAGTCTTTTACTCAAAATGAATCAAACTTAGAAAATTATCTAAAGTTCTCCAAGTCACACACACACCTCTTGTTCTTCCCTTGAGTTCAAAAGAATCACACTAGGTCATCGAATAAGTTTCTTTCCATCTTATGAATCCTTAATAAATTCTTACTTTACCTAATCAGCTAAGCCGTAGCTTAATGCATAATTTTTAGCCAACATGGCCCTTGAGGCCGTGACCTCCGAAGGACAAGAGTCCAACTAATTTTTCCATCACATTGTTAATTACTTAATACTTAATTTCTTAAGTTCCAAGATTACCCAAAAATTACATATTTAGACCCAAAAGGCCCTAGAGGCCGTGAGCCTCCCAAAGGGGTAAAAACATAATTTTTCATTGCTCTATTAATTGTTATTCACTTGATTAATTATCTCTCCAACTTATTACAAAATTTTTAACCATGAACACCCTATGGAAGGGGTATGGCTGCGAGCCTCACTAAGGAGAGCAAGGAACCCTTGCTTCCAATTCATGTTTCCAATCCATCAAAATCAATTCAAGATCATCAATATACACAAATACAACCAATAAATCACATAGAGGAAAATTAATACAAGGACATTAGAAAAACACATAACTAAGAGAGTAACCCTAACATGGGTTTCTCACAACCAACACACATACAAGTTTCCCACTACCAATAGAGGTTGAAGTGGATAATCTTCTTCTGACTAAGAGAAACAACAATGAAAGCAAACCCTTTTTCCTTGGAAATTCGTCCTCCACCACCTCAAAGTCCTAGAATATTCAAACTCACAAACATCATAACCAAAACTTGAAAAAGGTACCCATGATCACCAAGGTGACCATGGATCATGGAAATGAGATGGAAAAATGAAAAAGCTATGAACTTTTACCTCAAAGTTTCAAGCTTTTAGAGCTTGTGGAAGAAGATGAAAATGGTGGATTCAAGAGATGGTCACAAAAGAGAAAGTGTTCTAAATGATGAGAAGATGTAAGAAACAAGGTTGGTTGAGCAAGAAAATGTGGGTGGCCAAAAATGGTGTCTTGGTCATGGAAGAGAAGAGAAAATAGAGAGGAAAATTGAGTTCTTGATAGGTTATTTCAACAAGAGAAGAAAAGCTTCAAGGGAGAAAGGGATTCAAGCAAGATGGTTGCTTGAAATCAAGCAACAACGGGGGAGGAAGGATGTGGTGCTGCCGTGGGAAGAAGAAGAGAGAAGGAGGAGAAAAGGTAGAGAGTAATATGAGAGAAGAGAAGTGCAGAGAGAGTGAGTGATAGTAAAGTGTTTTAGGGTTTTTGAAAAGTGAAAGGATGGATGGCAATAGTGGAAATGTGACAAAATTTAGTCACATTTCCCCCTCATTGCCATGGCCACATGGGAGAGAAGTGAGGGAAATCAAAGCTTCCTTAAGAAGCTTTGTTAGCTTTTTGCAAAAGTCAACTTCATTATACATAAAGTAGATTTCTAGATAAGGTGATAAGGATTTTTACTACAAGCAATTACCCAATGGATAATTTTTACAGTTTTCCAAGTCAGTATGTATTGTCCAACGGATAATAGAGCGTACTGTAAAATTTTTATCTAACAGAACGTACCGTGATTTTGTTTATCAGATAAAATCTTGAAAAATATAAACCTCGTAAATTGTGCCTAACCTCAGGTTTAGTAAGATTGCTCGTCGATGTTTCCACAGTTCAAAGTTTACTAACCTCAGGGATAATATTTTATTTTCCTAGCTCCGCTCAGCGCGTATGCAAAATAAGGAATATATTATAATATTCAACATTTTCAAAAAAATCCAAAAAAATTTACAAAAATTACAAATATTATAAAACGACTATTTATGTTGGAACAAATAATTTTCGGGGTGTTACACTCAAGCTACAAAGGGTGAGGTATCCCAAGGTGGTGTTGAGTGCCCAAATTTATAAATGTTACAAGCACTTGATTCAAGCTTCGAATTTAGTGAAAAATCTTGAATGATTGCTTAAAGACTGGACGTAGGTCATAAGGGATGGCTGAACTAGGATAAACCATTGTGTTTGATTCTCTAAACCCTTCTCTTTACATTTATATCTTGGTTTAGTTGCTTGATTGAATATTTCTCTCTTGAATTGGTTCATTGTTATGCATTATCTTCCTATCTGATTGATTCATTCATTTTCATCAATTAATAGCTTCAATGAAAATTAACAATCAATATTTTTTTGAAAGAATTGCGAAAAAATTTTATAAACTCAATTCACTACCCCTCTTGAGTTTTGAGGCCACTTGGTAACAATATGTTGATTGATATTTAATATTTGAGATATAATAAATTATAATATATGATGAATAAATATTTTTAATTAATCATGATATATGATGAATGACGATATTTGATGATTATGAAATATGATGAACGAGTACTGAGTTGAATATGAATGTGATATTCATATTATGACTTAGTTTTGATATAAGAATCATTGAATGAATTTGAGATCATGGTTCTTGTTTGGAAATTGTTACTGAAAGTGTTTATGGATATAATTTCTAATGTTTAACAATAATGTTTTCAGAAATTATTAGTAAATGAAATTCTGTATCGGGAAGATGAAGGACTTGATTTGGCTTTTGCCACCTTCTTACTTTATAAAATGAATTTTGAAATGTATTTTTCCTTGAAGCAGCTGGAAGTAATATGATGACATATATTTTTAATAGTACTGTTGAGAATTCTTAGAATTCTCACCTCTTTCTGTTTAATTTCCATAATATTTCCAAGAACATGTACTTCAGCAAGGAGGCAGAAAATTTTGATGTAGAATAGGTTTTGGTGACATTATATATCGTATGTTGTATAATTAATACTATGTAACATATTATGTAATTTTGTACACTATTGTATATTATTTATATAATGTCTTGTATGTTATTCGTATAATTCCAACCACAACAGGCTCATATTTTGTATATTACTTATATTTATTTTGAAACATATTATGTTAATTACTACGTGACATGCTTAATTTAAATTGCTAATGTATACTTCCAAATACGTTATTAGTAATTGTATTAAGGATGTTATATTATGGTATCAGAGCAGTTCATCCTGTTGAGCCAGGAAATGGACTAGTTATGCTTTGTTATGCATTTGTCTTGTCTTGATGATGAGATGTATAGGTAGACTTGCATAACGGAGTTAAGTTTCTATGTTGTGGTTAACTGTCACACTATTACATAATATTGATCCTGATCAACTCAATATATAATGTACGGTATGCGTAGGAGACTTTGGCATTGACCAGGAGAACCCGAGGTGATAAAGCCCCTGCTGGAAATAATGTGAAAGACAAGTTAGAGGTCTTGAGAAACATAGAGTAGCTATGACCATTAGAATATTAGAGGAAGGTATGACCCAGTAAAAGCAGAGATATAGATAAGGAAGTTAGAGAAGAAAATTATAGTGATGCGATACGCGGATGACCAAAACGTGTCATTTACTATTTATATGTTAAGAAGAAGTTGAGTATTGGTGGGCTAATGCCAAAAGTTTAAAGGAAACTTCCAGGACTCAGATAATTTGGAAGATATTCAAGACTGCTTTCCTTGATAAGTATTTTTCGAAGAAGTAGTAGGAAGAAAAAGAGTTGGAGTTCTTGGAAAGGAAATGTGACTGTGGGGTAATATGAAACAAATAGAAGGATGGTAGTATGAGAATGTATATGGAATATAGACAACTAAAAAAGGTCACTATTAAGAATAAATACTCATTGCCTATGATTGATGGTTTGATGGATTAGTTGAGAAGTGTAGTTTCTAGGATAGGTAATATTCAAAGAAGAGATATTTGTTGATTCTAGTAATTTAAAGGCAGCATTGTAGTAAAAGAGTTCAAAAGGAAATAAATACCTCCAGTGAAGGTTTATGGAATGGTGGTGACTTGGAGGAAGTTACATAGGAGCACGAATTCAATATGATGCTAAGTTATCTGGTGTGTTTTTTTTATTAAGGTAAGCAAATTTTGAGGACAAAATTTATAAAAAAGGGGAAAAATTATAACATTCTCCTTAACTTAATAGTCCTAATCAGAATTATAGATGGTATAAGTTATCAGTTAAATTTTGGATCAGTTTGAATGTAATTTTATAACATCGAATGTGAAAATTAGCTAAAATTTCTACATAAACAGCTGATATGATGGAAATAAATGTGAAAAAATTATTTCCTAGCTATAAATAGTTGGTAAGAATTATAGTAAATTTTGGAGAAATCGATGAATTGATCTGGTATTTTTAACGATATTAAATGAGAATTTAGAAGACTGACTAGACAATTAAGTAGCTTGAAAAATTATGAAATTATATGGAAATGACAAGTAAAATATGGAATATATTTTGGTATAAAATGCCAATTAAGATAAGTATCAATAAGCAAATTTACTTAATTCCTGAATTTAATTTAACTTAGGACTGTAACATCCCGAAAAATCATGTTAGGCTTGTATAATGTTACATAGGTAGTCTGATACTTGTTTAGCATGTCAGTTAAGTTTCGTGACAAACTGAGTTAGTTTAGGTACTTTGCTACAACACAAAATGTGGTAAATAGCCTAAAATGACTCAGAAAATAGTATAAACTGCTATTTTGAGGGAAACATGTGTGGATAACTTGTTTCTAAGTTACAAATGAGCTATGTGACACCCCGAAAATTAATTGTTTTCTCATAAATAGTCATTTTATAATATTTATATTTTTGAGAATTTTTTTGAATTTTTTTTTTGAAAATGTTGAATATTTTAATATATTCCTCGTTTTGCATGTGCACTGAGCAGAATCAGTGTAACTCCCCAAAACCTATTTGTTTCATGATAAATAGTCATTTTATAATATTTGTGATTTTTGAGAATTTTTGTGGATTTTTTCAGAAAAGTTGAATATTTTAATATATTTCTCGTTTTGCATGCGCACTGAGCGGAGCCGGGAAAATGAAATATTTTTCCCGAGGCTGGTAAACTTTGAGCTGTGGAAACATCGATGGGGGATCTTACTAAACCCGAGGCCGAGCACAATTTATGAGCTTTACGTTTTTTGAGATTTTATCTGATAAATAAAATCGCAATACGTTCTGTTGAATAAAATTCTGTAAAAACGCTCTATTATCCGTTGCATAATAGATACTGGCTTTGTGGACTGTAGCAATTATCCATTAGGTAATAGCTATAGTTAAAACCCTAATCACCTTATTATCTTATTATTTTATCATCTTATCACCTAATCACCTTATCTAAAGAAAATTCATTTTATGTCTAATCAAATTTGCTTTTGAAAAAGCTAACAAGATTAACCTTAGTTTCTAGAAGCAATTTTCCATCCCTTCTCTCCCATGTGCCCACGGCAATGAGGGGGAAAATGTGACTAAATTTTGTCACATTTTCACTTAAGCCATCCATCCTTTCATTTTCAAAAACCGTAAAACACTTTACTATCACTTTCTCTCTCTACACTTTTCTTCTCTCAAGTTTTCTCCTCCTTCTCTCATCTCCCACACTTCACGGCCTCACTCCCTCTCTAAGCCTCCATGTTTTCAAAAATTCAAAGTAACCATACTTTCTTAATCTCCGTCACATTCTAAACATTTTTCTAGTTTGAATCTACTTGAAAAACTTTCATCTTCATCATCTTCTTCAAGCTTCAAACTTTGAAACTTTAGCGTAAGATTCTTGATTTCTCATCTTTTTTTCTTCATTTTCGTTTTCAATGGCCATCATCATTACCATTTATCTTTTTTTTCTCAAGTCATGGTGTTGATTTGATGAAGTTGTGATTTCTAGGGTTTTGAAGGTGGTTAGCCAAAATTATCAAGGAGCAAAAAAGGAGATTTCTTTTCTTGATTTCTCTTGGGTAAGAGGAGATTGTCCACTTCAACCTCTATTGGTAGTGGGAGACTTGATTGTGTGTTGGTTGTGAGAAACCCTTGTTAGGGTTACTCTTTTTGATGTGTGATTTTGATGACTATGTATTGATTTTACCTTGTATAATCTAATTGGTTGACTGTATATATGTATTGATGATCTTAGATTAGTTTTGATGGATTGGAAAAATGAAATGGAAGCAAGGGTTCCTTGCCCTCCTTATTGTGGCTCATGGCTATACCCATTGGATAGGGTGACCATGGTTGAAATTTTGTAATCAAGTTGGAGACATAACTAATCAAGTGAATAACATGTAATGAAGTAAAGGAAAATTTAGGGTTTTTACCCTTGGGAGGCTCACAGCCTCTAGAGCCATTTTAGGATCCAATCATCTAACTTTATGCAACATTGGAATTTAAATAATCAAGTGATTAAGTAGTTAATAATGTGATGGAAAGAAATCTATTTGATAACCTAAAGTAATTTTTTTGACTTAAGAAAAGAATAAGAATGTGTGAGACTTAGAAAACCTTAGAATAATTTTTTAAGTGAGTATGAATAAACTTAAAATAAGGAACTTAACAATCAAGAGAATTCCTCTAGAAATGGATTTCATAAGAAATGCTAAATTAAAGTGAAACTTAGTTAATTGGATAATTAGGAATTAATTAGGGATTCATAAAATGGAAAGAATCAAGAATGAGATCTTATCTTAAAACTTAGAATAATTCTAAATTAAAGGAAGGGCATGAGTGTAAGTAAGATGTTAAATAACTCAGATTAAATTATCTTAAGAGAAACTTAATGAGAATAATGTAGAAATTTAAGGCATAATTCCATAATGAACCCTAAAAGTGTAACGTCTTATTTGAAGACTTGATGATAATTATTATGGGTCCATAAGTGGGACCAAGAATGTGTTGATGCTTATCTTGGCCAAATTATGGCATGTTGTGAAAAAGTATATTATTGTTAAATATACATGAATATGCATTAAGTCATCATGCATTGTGAAAGTTCGATGGACTGTTGTTAAGGCCATGTTGCCTAGGAGATTGAAACACACCTTAGTGCGGGTGCGAGTAGATTAGTGTAGGTCATAATGTTGACCTTGGGGGCATTGGGGTGCGGGTGTCTCACAAATGGACAGTGGGTAGCTCCTTTGGGCCGTGAGATAGACCGATGCAAATGCATCGATGATCCAGAACGAGACACTGTCCTATATCGCGATCTAGTGATGAATGTCTTGTACAATGCCTTGATGTGCACGTTGATAAATTGATAATTTATAACACTTTGGCCGCGGCAGTCGAGTTACAGACATGTCTCCTGATCCTTTTTCTCCGATGATTGTGTCTAGCTCCATGGAGTAGGATTTTGATATCATATGCATGTGCATAGCAAGTCAATATACTATTTGGCATTTAATTCATATGGTGAAAGGAATTGTTATATTATTAATGTTATATTTTCCTGAATTTATTGAGTTGTTTAATAATTATTTCTTGATACTGTTTATTGCTCTTGTAATGCTATGTGGGTGTCCTACGCCGTTCTGTTTCTTTACTGCAATAATTGGTACTGAATGTAGGATGTCTCACCTCTTTTCTGTATTTCTACCATTTTCTGTCTATATTTATGTTTTTACGAAGACGTCGGCGAAAAGGGAGGAGTACACGAGTTCCCTGTCTTTTGGCCTGACTTTGACTAGTACCTGCTTGATCATGGCGTCCCACCCGCAAGGCTTTTTTGGGTTAAGTGAGGCTGACTTTTCTCGGAGGTCCGGACTATTGGTATATTAACCTGGCTACGGATCGTTGCGTTTACCTCGGAGATGTGACAGTGTCACTAGCCTAGGGGCGATATGATCCGTCTATCTTTACCTGTAGCGTTCGTTTACATTTAGAATTTTATTTGCCCATTCGAGATATGTGGGGTGAGCATTACTACTCTCCACAGGAGGACTCATTCCTATCTACTACACGAGCCCCTGCTCGTCACTCGGTGGCTCCGATGAGGGTTTCCTCCGATGAGGAAGATCCTGAGGAGGACCTAGCTACAGTTCCTTCTATTTCTCTGTAGGGGCTGATACTGTTGATGGTCACTGATGGCTATCTGCTTTTCTTTTTGGGGCTTGATGTTTTATCTTTTGGTGGGCTATATGTGTAACTATTTTGGGGCAGGTAAAGCTTTTTGCTTTTTGTATATCTGATGATGTAACTAAACGAACATGATATGTATATATATATATATATATATATATAGCATGATGTATGGATGTATGTTTCATTTCTCATGTTACTTTCTGTTGAAACCAAATATTATTACCTTATCGGAACAAAAAAATCATTAATTTAATTATACAATTACAACCAAGCAAGTTTATTTATATTAAAACGCACCGGGTCTTATTTTATTCAGTATTGTTTCCATTTCTTGATCATGGTGTGACGTTCCCTCCTGAAAAAGGGGCGTTACAAGCTAAGTAAGGTGTGGTTAAAGTTTTAGGATAATTAGAGTTAATTTAGTATTTTTAGGCATATTGGTTGTGCTTTTAATGCCGAATTGACCCCCAACAGATATGGAAAATTAGAGAAAAAGTGCAACATGATTTTTAATGAATCTTAGGATTTATTTTGAGTCTGTTAGAAGTTAGGAACTTGGATTTGGAGGAATCTAAGTGTTCACAGTAGATCGGGATTTTCAGTACCATATTAGTGGTTATCTTATAATAAGCAAAATATGAATTTGCTTCTTATATTTGTAATCTTTCCCACGGCAGAGAGCTAAAAAAAATAGAAAAGAGAGAAAGAGAGGGAGAAGGGGCAACAACCATAGGAGAGAAAGAGGAAGGGGAGAAGTTTAAGGACAAAGGCCAAGCTCGAAGATCTCCATCCAAGACAAAAGGCTTATTCATCTATTTTCCTTTATGTTCATCTAGTATGAACTTGGTTTTTGTGAATAGAAATAGGGGATTGGTTGTGCCAAATTGAGTTCTTAGCTTGATTCTTGAATTCTAAGGATTAGGTTAGAATAGTTTTAGCCTAGTAAGATCAAAGTGACCATTTATGGCTTAAGGAAATCAATTTAGGTTCATTGAGGAGCTTGGAATTGATTTTGGGATAAAAGTGATTTTGGATCCAATAATATGCCTAGATGTTTTTAATGAGTTGCAAAGGTTTGCAATAAGATTAGGGCCTATTTTTGGTGTTAGAAATCATAAGGAAGTTGATCTAGATTGATTAGAGGTGAGTGATCCTTCAAAAGAATCACTCCCGGATTCTGCAGAATTCTGTAGAATCCATTTTGGTGTACGAGCGCTCAAGCGCTCGTTGTAGCGCGCCTAGGCACTCAAGCACCAGAGAAACACGTGATGTTGAGCGCTGAGCACTCAGGTGCTCAGTGCATACTGCTTAGGCACCCATCGCATAGCAGAATAGAGCATAGAGCGCTTAAGCACACAAGAAAGAGGCATTCAAGCACCCAAGCACCAGAAAACATGTTTATTAGTGATGTTTTGAGATATCCTACTTGTTGGGACTCCCTTTTTATGCCTAGTAGAGTGCCTTTATACACTAATAAGGGTAATTCCTAGAGAGATAGATGATTAACCATATAAGGGAAAGTGAGTTAAGCTTGTGCATCCATTGGACATGCATTGCCATAGACCAAGAGTTAGTCTCTTAAGCAACCTTGTGTTGCATAGATATCACATCAGAGGTGATTAAAGAGTTAAGGAGCTAGATGGCATGAACTGAGTGCCTTAGACCCTAGTTAGCAAGTGTCGGCACAGTGTGTGAAAGCTCTTAAAGAGTGAAATAGAGTTAGTAATGCAAGGATGGTAGTGTACTAAGTCTAGTTGGCATTGGATAAGTGTCGTAGTGCATGAACTATGCTTACAGAGAAGAGGTAGTCTTAGTAGTGTAAGATGGACTTAGTATAGGATTATGTGGTAGTTATGTTAGAGTTAAGACATAACTCTACATTTTCACACACACACTTCACTTCACATATAACACCCTCCTTATGGTGCCACATTTACTTATTAAAACATCATTAAATTAACAAAATGGCGGAAAATGGTTTAATCTTGGAAAATATGGATTATAAATTTTCCTTTCAAAACATAAACTTAAAAGAACATAAATAGCACAAGATATAACTTACTAAATATTACACACAAAAAAAGATATACACATTAGTAGCAAAGATCATAGTCCACCCAAAATTACAAGTTTATACACAAAAGACATAAACAACAGATTATAAAAATGTAGACTAGCCCAAGTCTAGAAACCTAGGGAGCAGGATCATCCCCTGGACCCTCCATTGGATCCTCCTCAGACTCTTCCCCAACAAAGCCTCTCAACTGTGGCAAAAGCTCGCAGATAGGAGTCCTAGCGGATGATACCATAGTGTCCGAATCCTCCATAGGGGTGTAATGCAAGTCACCCCATAGCTCCCTAATTGGCATAAAGAACTCTAGACGCACAAAAACACTAAGAGAGAAGAAAGGAACTCCATCATAGGTCCTACTAATAGATATAGTCAACTCTCCTACACATCTAATCCTTTTTAAGCCCCAGTCGATTTGCTATGCATTTGAACCTCCATGGAAAAGAACTCTGACATAACCAAGAGGGTCCCTACGAGTAGCCATCCAAAAGCAAATCAACAAAAATTATAAATTCCTTCTGCCTTCCTCAATCTTTATCAACAGAGACACATAAAACAAAAAGCAAATAGAATAGCAATACAAAGAGGTGAGATTCTCTACATTAATACCAATATGGCAGCAAGAAACAGTAATATCATTCAAATTAAGAAAATACAGAGATAACCATCACAATCATAAAATTCTCAGTATGCATTATAATAATATATCAACAGATAGTCTCACAGGATAATGCATCACAATGAAATGTTAATGCAAAATGGACTGACATCTACTCCATGGAGTTCAAACCAACATCGGAGAGAATGACCTAGAACACTTGTCTATATCTCGTCAGCTTTAAGCCAAGTGCCATAATTTCTCAATTTCTCAATTTGTGCAACACGACTTATACAAGATAGTTTACGCCAGATCGTGAGTAGGGATAGTGTCTCCATCTGAATAGTAGGTGTGTTTGCATCGGTCTGATCCACTGCACAGGGGAGCTACTAGCTTGCCATTGTGGAAAACCCTCACCCCAAAACCCCCAAGGTCAACACATGACCTACACGACGCCTATCGCACCCGCACTAAGGTGTAATTCATCTCCTAGGCATACAGCCTTAACAACAAAGTCACCAAGACTTTCAAAATGCATGATTTCATGATAATGTGCAACAATATTCACAAACAACAAAAGTCTCACCAAGAGGAGCCACAACAGGTCTTAAATCAACACTGATATTCTTGGGTCCAATACGTCGGCCCATCAACACACTGCTATTATATTACTTCACAGGGTATCTCAAAGCACAAGTTCAAGAACCATCGTTTTCCAAAACACATGAAGCATTCTCACTAATTTCCTTAACATGTAGGACCATCACCTTACTTTCAACTTTAATTAGGATACTTTCAAGAATTAATATGGAACTTAGCTCTAATCCTAAATTTCCTTTGTTAGGTTCCTCTAGGTAACATTTCATCACATTTTTCATTAAACCCCTAAAAAGAAAACTACATTATTTTAATTTCACAAATTCATTTCCTTTTTCTCCTAATCCTATAAAAAACTTTAACTTTTTATGATCTCCCTTTCCAACTTATTTTTCCCTTTCAAGGCCAAAACCCCTCTCTAACTAAGTAGTCAAGATTTTGTTTTTCCACTATTTCATTTTTTTTCCTTTTTGAAATTCCTAATCCAATTTCATTTTTATTTAAGCTTCCAAGTTCCAAATCAATACAAAATTTTCTCTTGAATCCCCTTTTTGGGTCTCTTGGCCGTGAGCTCTCAAGGGTTCTTGGGCGCTAAAGATTTTCAACTTGCACAAGAAATTCAAGCAAGTAATATACATATATCAAGCATCAAACTTTCCATTCCATCAAGATCATGGACAACATCAAACCACAAAATCACATAGGTTACAAAAAAAATCACACAAACACCAAGAACCAAATACAATCAAGTGAAGAATCCTCACATGGATTCTCCACTTTCAACAAAACAAAATGTCTCTCACCACCATGAAAGGTTGATGAGAGTAATCTCCCTCTTACCTAGGAGAATATCCCACCACTTCTTGAATATCTCCTTGAAACAAGGTTCCTCTTCCAAGAGCTTCTTGAAAAATGAAAATGACAACAAGGAATCAACATCAAAGAGCTTGGAAGGAATGTCATGGATCAAAGTCATGATCTTAGAAAGAAGAAAAGGAAGAAGAAAAGAAAGAAGAATGAAAATAGAGAACTTTTCACCTTAAGAGTCTTTAAGCCCTATCTTGAAGAAATACTTGAAAAAAGTGATGAAGAAGCCAAGATCTTCACACCATATAGTCTTAGAAGGAGATGTTGACTCAAGAAATGTGATTGATTAGAATTAAAGAAGAAGAAATGGTGGGTCTTGGGTGGTGGCCGTGAGGTAGGGAGAGAAAATAAGAGAAGAGAAAAAGCGAAAGAGAAAGGTGAAAACCTTTTAAGATGAAAAGTGAAATGAACTTAGGTGAAAAGATGACAAGATGGTCATCTTTTTTTCTTCCCTCCAAAACCATGTGGCTATCCCAAGGAAAGAGAAAAGAAGCTTCTCCAATAAGCTTTGATGAAGCTTCTTTAGGAAGCTTGGTTTCACCTTTGAAAAAGTTAACAAGTGATGTCATCTAGTGATGTCACATAAAGAGAACACTCTAGAAATGATGACTAGCACTTTTCTAAAAAAGTTATTATCCAATGAACAAAAGTTATAGTTAACCAAGCCAGTATCTATTGTCCAATGGATAATAGAGTGTGCCCAAATTTTATCTGCCAGATAAAATTTCAAACGGTGAAAAATCTGAAAACTGTCTCCAGATTCGGGTTTAGTAAAATCCTTGGCCCCGGTTTAATAGTCTAAATTTTTTTAAAAATAATATTAAAATAATCTATGTATACATATTAATTCATAAAAATTCACAGAAATTCACAACAACACAAATAACACCAATAAACCAAAAGCAAGAGAAAGTTGGGGTGTTAAAACTCTCCCCTTCTAAAAAGAATTTCGTCCCCGAAATTCATCATACCTTAAAACAAGTGCGGATATTGTTCTCTCATTTTGTCCTCCAGCTCCCATGTTGCATCTTCAGTCGCATCATTCTAGATTACTTTTACTAAAATAATCTCCTTGCCTCAGAGTTGCTTCACTCTCTTATCCTCAATCTTGACAGGAAGTGTTTTATAGTTCAAATTCTCTTTTAGTTGTACTGTATCCAGTTCAATGACATGGGCTGGATTAGGAATTTAATTTCGTAATTGCGACAGATGGAATACATCATGAAGATTGGAAAGAAAAGGTGGTAAGGTTATTTGGTAGGCTACTGGACCTATCTGACAAAGAATTTGATACGGTTCAATGAATTTAGGGGTGAGTTTTCTAGATTTAATGACCCTTCTAACACCAGTCGTAAGTGTCACTCTAAAAAATACATGCTCACCTTCCTCAAATTCAAGAGGTCGTCATCTCTTGTCAGCATAGCTTTTCTGTCGGCTCTGAGTTGCTCTCATTCTTTCCTGGATCATCTTAACTTTCTTAGTCATTTATTGCACAAGCTCAGGTCCTACCGCAAAGTTTTCACCATCCTGGTACTAACACAAGGGTATTCTACACCGTCGCCCATATAACACCTCGTAGGGTTCCATCCCAATACTCGTATGGTAACTATTATTGTAGGTGAACTCTATCAAAGGCAAGAACTCATCACAACTTCCAGTCTGTTCCAAGACATAAGCTCTTAGCAGATCCTCCAACGACTAGATTATTCTCTCTGACTAACCATTCATTTATAAGTGGTACGTAGAACTTAGATGAAGCTTCGTTCCCATTGCTTTTTGCAAACTCTACCAAAACCTCGATGTAAAACCTTGGGTCTCTGTTAGAAATAATACTCGAAGGCACACCATGTAGTCTAACGATCTCATCGACATACACTTGAGCCAACCTCTCCATTGAATACCTCATATTGATTGGCAAGAAGTGTACTGACTTCGTAAGTCGATCCATAATCACCCAGATTGAATCATGTCCCTTCCTAGTCCTTGGTAGCCCGCTTATAAAATTCATCGCAATGTTATCCCATTTCTATTCTGGAATAGTCAAGGGTTGCAGTATTTAAGAAAGTCTTTGATGTTCCACTTTAGCCTTTTGGCAAACTAGGCATGATGACACATACTTGCCAATATCCCTCTTCATTCCTTGCCACCATTAAAACCATTTCAGATCCTGGTACATCTTAGTAGTTCCGAGGTGCATGCTTCTTAAGCTCGGAATCATTTGGTACACAAACTTTATCTCTGAACCTTAGGATTCCATCATGTCCCTCCGTGAATTCATATATAGCACCCTGCTTCACTAGCTCCCTCTCCTCTTGTAAGTATGGGTCACTTCCCTACTTCTCTCGGATCTCTTCCATTAATCTGTTCGAGATAGTGATCATACTTAAGCACATTCTTCCCAGTGTCAACTCCATAGACAAATGCATATCCCTGAACTATTCTATTAGTTCACTCTCTTTGAGCATCATAGCAGAAATGTTAAGCATCTTCCTACTCATAGCATCAGCTATGACGTTTGCCTTTCTAGGATGATATTGAACCTGGAAGTCATAGTCTTTCAAAAGCTCTAGCCATCGCCTTTGCCTCATATTTAGCTCTTTCTGATCAAATAGGTATTTCAAACTCTTGTGGTCACTATAGACGTTAAAGGTTGCTCCATAGAGGAAGTGTCTCCAAATCTTCAATGCAAACACAACAGCATCTAACTCTAAGTCATGTGTAGGGTATTTCTTCTCATGTACCTTCAATTGCCTTGAAGCATATGCTACCACCCTTCCATTCTGCATAAGGACATATCCTAGGCCTTGATATAAAGCATCACAATACACTTCAAAAGGTTCATGGGGATCAAGAAGGATCACCACCGGTGAAGTAGTCAATTGTCTCTTCAACTCTTGGAAACTTTCTTCACATGCATCAGTCCATATGAAAGCTTGATTCTTCCTTATAAGCTGAGTGAGAGGCCCTGCTATCTTGGAGAATCCTTTGATAAATCTTTGATAATAGCCAGCTAATCCCATGAAGCTACAAATTTCTGTTATAATTCTAGCCTTTCCCATTGAAGAACCGCTTCAACTTTTGATGGGTCTACTGCGATTCCCTCCTTTGAAATCACATGACCTAGAAACTGAACCTCCTCTAACCAAAACTCATATTTAGATAGCTTGGCGTATAACTTCTTTTCCTTCTGAATATGAAGAACCACACTAAGGTGTTCGACATGTTCCTCCTGACTTCATGAATAGACCAAAATTTTGTCAATAAAGACAACAATGAATCTATCCAGATAAGGGCGAAAGATTCGATTCATGTAATCCATGAATATAGCAGGAGCATTGGTTACTTCGAATGGTATAACTAGATACTCATAATGTCCATAATGCATCTGGAAAGCCGTCTTGGGTACATCCTCTACTTTCACACGAATCTGATGATGGCCAGAGCGTAGATCAATCTTGGAGAAAACGGCAGCTCCCTTCAGTTGATCCATCAAATCATCTATCCTCGGGAGTGGGTACTTGTTTATAATTTTGTTCAGTTGATAGTAATCCATACATAACCGTGAAGTCCCATCCTTTTTCTTGACCAAAAGAACTGGAGCTCCCCATAGCGAAACACTAGGTCTCATAAACCTCTTCTCCAATAGCTCCTTCAACTGCTTCTTGAGTTCGGCTAACTCTGATGGCGATATCCGATATGGCGCCATGGATATAGGACCAGATCCAGGCATAAGATTGATAGAAAATTCTACCTCTCTTGCAAGTGGCAAACTAGGTATATCGTCATAAAAGACTTCAGGAAACTCATTAGCCACAGGAACAGCATTCGATCTCATTCTTGACTTCCAAGGAAGAAAAAAACATGTATCCTTGAGCTCCTTCTCTCAAGAAAGTTTTGACTTGGTTGGCAGATATAAATCCAGAAATCTTAGAATTAGGAAATACTAAGGTTTTATTGGAATAGTCAAGAAGGATATGGTTAGAAGATAACTAATCCATTCCTAGGATAACATCTACTTGAGAAAGAGGTAAACAAATCAAATTAACTAAAAAAATTTGACCTTCTAAAGAAAGAGGACAATTCAAACAAACTTGAGCAGTAATAATAGGTTTAGCAGTGGGAGTAGAAATAATCAAATCAAAAGGTAAAGAAGACATAGATAACCCTAGTCTGTGCACACAATCATAGGCAATAAAAGAATGGGTCGCCCCTAAGTCATACAGTATAGTTAAAAGGTTACCTCCTATGACACAATCTCCCTTGATCAGATCTTCGGATTGAGAGGCCTCTGCTCCACTTAAAGTGTAAACTCTTCCTTCTACTTGCGGTCTTACGACACGTACATTGTTAACTGTGGGCTCTACCTTGGGTTGATTGTAGTCTTTTGCAATGTGCCCGGGCTTCCTGCATTTGAAGCAAAGGATCCCTTTGATTGTACAGTCTCTCGTCAGGTGGTCCTTTCCACACTTGAATCATGTTGGCATTGATGGCATGGTCTGACCAAACTTTTGGCCACTAGAACCTTCTCCATGTGATTGTGGTTGAGCTTGATTTCCCTGTGGTCTCGAATATGGCTTCTGCTGAAAACAATTGCCACCACCATTCCTCCCCCTTTGGAACTGAGAGGGTCCAAAGTTATGGTTCCTTGTTTCACGTGACTGGTCCAATTCTTCAAGTCTGCGGCACTTGTCCAAAAATGCTGGGAACTGATCAATTCTTAAGGGCAACATTGCTCTTTTCAAATCATGCCTCAAACCCTCTTCGAACTTACGGCATTTCCATTCCTCATCTTGTTGTAGCTGAAAGTAGCTCGAGAACTTAGACAAACTTTCAAACTTGGCAGCATACTCACTGACAGACATGCTCCCTTGCTTTAAGCTTAGAAACTCCATTTCCTTCGCGTGTCTCGCACTAGCTGGAAAGTACTTCTCCAGGAACTTGTTCTTGAAGGTTCCCAAAGTGATCACTGCTCCTTCAGCTTCCAACAGTTGATGGGCTCCTGCCCACTAATCTTTAGCATTTCCAACAAGCATGAAGGTAGCATAGGTCACCTTCTAGGCATCAGTGCATCCCATTCCTCTAAATATCTTCTCCAGTTCTTTGATCCAAAGGCTTGCTTTCTCCGGATCGAACTCCCCTCTGAATTATGTTGGATTGTTACGGCAAAACTCTGACAAATTCTGAGTTTCAGCGGTAACTTCCTATTGTTGGGTGGCTCTTTGATTCTGCTGCATCATAGCCTCTACCATCCTCTGCATTGCTTCCGCTGTTGTGGCCATACTATAGTTGTCTCGTTCAGAGTTCACACGTACAGCTCCACCTCCGGCCATCACGTTCCTTTGAAATCAAACTAAACAACAATACACAAGGGAAGTCAGATGAAGTCATATCAAATAACTTTGTCTCCTTTCAAAAACCAAACACAGAGAATCACACAACACAAGCAAGACAGACCTAACCACAAACCCCAAAAGACTCAAACTTGAGCTCTGATACCAACTAATGTAACACCTTCCCTAAGGTGCCACATTTACTTATTAAAACATCATTAACTTAACAAAATCATAGAAAATGGTTTAATCTTGAAAAATACGGATTATAAATTTTATTTTCAAAACATAAAGTTAAAAGAACATAAACAACATAGGATATAACTTACTAAATATTACACACCAAAAAGGATATACACAATAGTGGCATGGATCACAGTCCACCCAAAATTATAAGTTTATACACAAAAGATATAAATAACAAATTACAAAATGAAGACTAGCCAAAGTCTAAAGACCTAGGGAGCAGGATCATCCCCTGGACCCTCCATTGGATCCTTCTCAGACTCCTCTGTTGGGTCCTCTTCCTCGGACTCTTCCCCAACTAAGCCTCTCAACTGTGGAAGAAGCTTGCGAATAAGAGTTCTAGCCGATGATACCACAGGGTCCAAATCCTCCATAGGGGTGTAATGCAAGTCACCCTATAGCTCCCTAATTGGCATGAAGAACTCTAGACGCACAAAAACACTAAGAGAGAAGAAAGGAACTCCATCATAAGTCCTACTAATAGATAAAGTCAACTCTCCTACATATCTAATCCTTTCTAAGCCCCAGTCGATTCTCCACGCATTTGAACCTCCGTGGAAAAGAACTCTGACATAACTAAGAGAGTCCTTACGAGCAGCCATCCAAAAGCAAAACAACAAAAACTGTAAATTTCGTCTTCTTTCCTTAGTCTTTATCAACAGAGACACATAAAACAGAAAACAAACATAATAGCAATACAAAATGTGAGATTCTCTACATCAATACCAGTATGGCAGTAAGAAATAGTAATATCAGCCAAATCAAGAAAATACAGAGATAACCATCACAATCATAAAATTCTCAGTAGGCATAATAATAATATATCAATAGATAGTCTCATAGGATAATGCATCATAATGAAATGTTCAATGTCCATGCGAATGCAAAATGGACTGACATCTACTCCATGGAGTTCAAACCAATATTGGAGAGAATGATCAAGAAGACCTGTCTACATCTCTCAACCTCAAGTCAAGTGCCATAATTTCTTAATTTGCGCAACATGACTTATACAAGACAGTCTACTCTATATTGTGAGTAGTGATAGTGTCTCGGTCCAGATCGTCGGTGTGTTTACATCGATCTGATCCACGGCACAAGGGACCTACCAGCTAACCATTGTGGAAAACCAACACCCCGACGCCACCAAGGTCAACACATGACCTACACTACGCCTATCGCACCCGCACTAAGGTGTAATTCATCTCTTAGGCATACAGCCTTAACAACAAAGTCACCAAGACTTTCAAAATGCATGATTTCATGATAATGCGCAACAATATTCACGAATTACAAAAGTCTCACCTAGAGGAGCCACAACAGGTCTTAAATCAACACTGACATTCCTGGGTCCCGTACGTCAGCCTGTCAGCACAAAGCTATTATATTACTTCACAAGGTATCTTAAAGCACAAGTTCAAGAACCATCGTTTTTCAAAACACATAAAGCATTCACACTAATTTCCTTAACATGTAGGACCATCACCTTACTTTCAACTTTAATTAGGATACTTTCAAGAATTAATATGGAACTTTGCCCTAATCCTAAACTTCCTTTGTTAGGTTCCTCTAGGTAACATTTCATCACATTTTTCATTAAAACCCTAAAAAGAAAACTACATTATTTTAATTTCACAAATTCATTTCCTTTTTCTCCTAAGCCTTTAAAAAGCTATAACTTTTTATGATATCTCTTTCCAACTTATTTTTCCCTTTCAAGGACGAAACCCCTCTCTAACTAAATAGTCAAGAATTTGTTTTTCCACTCTTTCATTTTTTTCCTTTTTCAAATTCCTAATCTAATTCCATTTTTATTTAAGCTTCCAAGATCCAAATCAACATAAAATTTTCTCTTGAATCCCCTTGTGGGTCTCTTGGTTGTGAGCTCTCTAGGGTTCTTGGGCTCCAGAGACTTTTAATTTCCACAAGAATTTCAAGCAAGCAATATACATATATCAAGCATTAAACTTTCCATTCCATCAAGATCATGGACAACATCAAACCACAAAATCATATAGGTTAAAAAAAAATTCACACAAACACCAAGAGCCAAATACAATCAAGTGAAGAATTCTCACATGGATTCTCCACTCTCAACACAACAAAGTTTAGTGATGTTTTGAGATATCCTACTTGTTGGGACTCCCTTTTTATGCCTAGTAGAGTGTCTTTAGACACTAGTAAGGGTAATTTCTAGAGAGATAGATGATTAAGCATATAAGGGAAAGTGAGTTAAGCTTGTGCATCCATTGGACATGGATTGCCATAGACCAAGAGTTAGTCTCTTAAGCAACCTAGTGTTGTAGAGATATCGCATCAGAGGTGATTAAAGAGTTAAGGAGGTAGATGGCATGAACTGAGTGCCTTAGACCCTAGTTAACAAGGGTGAATAGCACAGTGTGTGAAAGCTCTTAAAGAGTGAAATAGAGTTAGTAATGCAAGAATGGTACTGTACCAAGTCTAGTTGGCATTGGATAAGTGTCGTAGTGCATGAACTAGTCTTACAGAGAAGAGGTAGTCCTAGTAGTGTAAGATGGACTTAGTATAGGATTATGTGGTAGTTATGTTAGAGTTAAGACATAACTCTACATTTTCACACACACACTTCACTTCACATGTAACACCCTCCTTACGGTGCCACATTTACTTATTAAAATATCATTAACTTAACAAAATTGCAGAAAATGCTTTAATCTTGGAAAATACGTATTATAAATTTTTTTTCAAAACATAATCTTAAAAGAACATAAACAGCATAGGATATAACTTACTAAATATTACACACAAAAAAGGATATACACATTAGTGGCATGGATCACAGTCCACCCAAAATTACAAGTTTATACATAAAAGGCATAAACAACAGATTAGCAAAACGTAGACTAGCCCAAGTCTAGAGACCTAGGGGGCAGGATCATCCCCTGGACCCTTTGTTGGATCCTCCTCAAACTCCTCTGTTAGGTCCTCTTCCTCGGACTCTTCCCTAACCAAGCCTCTCAACTGTGGCAGAAGCTCACACATAGGAGTCCTAGCGGATAATACCATAGGGTCCAAATCCTCCACAGGGGTGTAATGCAAGTCACTCCACAACTCCCTAATTAGCATGAAGAACTCTAGACACACAAAAACATTAAGAGAGAAGAAAGGAAATCCATCACGAGTCCTACCAATAGATAAAGTCAACTCTCCTACATATCTAATCCTTTCTAAGCTTCAGTCGATCCGCCACACGTCTAAACCTCCATGGAAAAGAACTCTGCCATAACCAGGAGGGTCCTTACGAGCAGCCATCCAAAAGCAAAACAACAAAAACTATAAATTTCTTCTGCCTTCCTTAGTTCTTATCAATAGAGACACATAAAACAGAAAGCAAACAGAATAGCAATACAATGAGGTGAGATTCTCTACATCAATACCAGTATGGCAGTAAGAAACAGTAATATCAGTCAAATCAAGCAAATACAGAGACAACCATCACAGTCATAAAATTCTCAGTAGGCATAATAATAATATATCAACAGATAGTCTCACAGGATAATGCATCACAATGAAATGTTTAATGTCCATGCGAATGCAAAATGGACTGACATTTACTCCATTGAGTTCAAACCAACATCGGAGAGAATGATCTAGAAGACCTGTCTGTATCTCGTCAGCCTCAAGTGAAGTGCAATAATTTCTCAGTTTCTCAATTTGCGTAACACGGCTTATACAAGATAGCCTATTCCAGATCGTGAGTAGGGATAGTGTCTCGGTCCAGATTGTAGATGTGTTTGCATCGGTCTAATCCACAGCACAGGGGAGCTTCCAGCTGGCCATTGTGGAAAACCCACACGCCGATGCCCCCAAGGTCAACACATGATCTACACTATGCCTATCGCACCCGTACTAAGGTGTAATTCATCTCCTAGGCATACAGCCTTAATAACAAAGTCACCAAGACTTTCAAAATGCATGATTTCATGATAATGTGCAACAATATTCACAAACAACAAAAGTCTCACTAAGAGGAGCCACAACAGGGCTTAAATCGACATTGACATTCCTGGGTCCAGTACATCGGCCCGTCAGCACAAAGCTATTATATTCCTTCACAGGGTATCTCAAAGCACAAGTTCAAGAACCAACGTTTTCCAAAACAGATGAAGCATTCACACCAATTTCCATAACATGTAGGACCATCACCTTACTTTCAACTTTAATTTGGATACTTTCAAGAATTAATGTGGAACTTAGCTCTAATCCTAAACTTCCTTTGTTAGGTTCCTCTAGGTAACATTTCATCACATTTTTCATTAGAACCCTAAAAAGAAAACTACATTATTTTAATTTCACAAATTCATTTCCTTTTTCTCCTAAGCCCTTAAAAATACTCTAACTTTTTATGATCTCTCTTTCCAACTTATTTTTCTTTCCCAAGGTCGAAACCCCTCTCTAACTAAGTAGTCAAGAATTTGTTTTTCCACTCTTTCTTTTTTTTTCCTTTTTGAAATTCCTAATCTAATTTCATTTTTATTTAAGTTTCCAAGTTCCAAATTAACACAAAATTTTCTCTTGAATCCCCTTTTTGGGTCTCTTAAGCTCTCAAGGGTTCTTGGGCTCTAAAGATTTTCAACTTCCACAAGAATTTCAAGCAAGCAATATACAAATATCAAGCATCAAACTTTCCATTCCATCAAGATCATGGACAACATTAAACCACAAAATCACATAGGTTACAAAAAAAATCACACAAACACCAAGAACCAAATACAATTAAGTGAAGAATCCTCATATGGATTCTCCACTCTCAACATAACAAAGTGTCTCTCACCACCATGAAAGGTTGATGAGAGTGATTTCCCTCTTACCTAGGAGAATATCCCACCACTTCTTGAATATCTCCTTGAAACAAGCTTCCTCTTCCAAGAGCTTCTTGAAAAATGAAAATGACACCAAGGAATCAACTTCAAAGAGCTTGGAAGGAATGTCATGGATCAAAGTCATGATCTTAGAAAGAAGAAAAGGAATAAGAAAAGAAAGAAGAATGAAAATAGAGAACTTTTCACCTTAAGAGTCTTCAAGCCCTATCTTGAAGAAATACTTGAAAAAAGTGATGAACAAGCCAAGATCTTCACACCAAATGGTCTTAGAAGGAGATGTTGATTCAAGATATGTGATTGATTAGACTTAAAGAAGAAATGGTGGGTTTTGGGTGGTGGCCATGAGGTAGGGAGAGAAAATGAGAGAAGAGAAAAAGTGAAAGAGAAAGGTGAAAACCTTTTGAGATGAAAAGTGAAATGAACTTTGGTAAAAAGATGACAAGGTGGTCATCTTTTTTTCTTCCCTAAAAAACCATGTGGCTATCCCATAGAGGGAGAAAAGAAGCTTCTCTAATAAGCTTTGATGAAGCTTCTTTAGGAAGCTTGGTTTCACCTTTTGGAAAAGTTAATAAGTGATGTCATCTAGTGATGTCACATAAAGAGAACACTCTAGAAAAAATGACTAGCACTTTTCTAAAAACTATTATCCAATAGACAAAAGTTACAGTTAACCAAGCTAGTATCTATTGTCCAATGGATAATAGAGCGTACCCAAAATTTTATCTGCCAAATAAATTTTTAAACAGTGAAAACTCTGAAAATTGTCTCCTGATTCGGGTTTAGTAAGATCCCCCGGCCCCGATTTAACAATCCAATTTTTTTTTAAAATAATATTAAAATTATCCATGTACACCAATTAATTCATAAAAATTCACAAAAATTCACAGCAACACAAAATAACACAGATAAACCAAAAGCAAGAGAAAGTTAGAGTGTTACATCACATATACTTGCTATCCCTAGAGATCAGTGAGTGGAGGCATCCACTCAGTTTGGTGGCGATATCCACCCAGTTTATGGTAGAGTTCTTTGTAGACTACTTAGTAGGGGAAGGAGGATATATGTTATAATAACAGACTTTGCCCCTACTAGATAGGCTATAAGAGGTCACATGTTATTATGGCAGAATACCTCCTTACATAGGGGGAATAGTTAAGTATCACGACACTACACCTACACTGCATACACTTTTCTTTGAGCGTACATAATCTCATCATTTCATAATTTAATATTTGTTTTGATTTGAATTTGTATTCTTGTTGTGTATGTTTTGTTATTGCATTGTGCCTTCGGTGACAGCGGTATGGGCGGTTGTCTAGTAGATGATTCCAAATGATTATATGAGCAGTTATTTGTTATCATCGTGGTTTCAGTCATTAGATCAGAAGTATAGATTGCTTAGGAACGTTACATAGAGAGAGAAGGCATTGTGTTGGTTCTTATGCAATGATTTTTTAGTATATTTATCAGTTTAAGTTAGGTTTATTCATTTCGAATGTTTAAACTGCTAGTTTTGGTTACTTATACTGAGAAATGTGATTTCTCATCCTGGTTGTTGCCATGTAAATCCAGGTGGAAGCTCTCCAAAGACAAGAAGAAAAGTATGAAGATTAGAGTAGTTTAGTTTTTATGCCTAGTTGTAAAGCTTTGTATTTATTTACTTTGCTTTTAGTTTGTAGAAAAGTTTATGTATATAATGAGCCCTTTTGTGGCAATATGTATGTATATGACTTTTAGTTTTTCGCTAGGCTCTCCATTATTATTTGCTAAAATGATATGGATTAGTATGATATTAAGTTAGAAGTAACATAACTGATACTATTTATCCTAGAGTATGCATGATATACTAGGTTATCTGTAACATCCTAACACAGATATCTAGATATATCCTAGAAATATCAAGATTTATAATGATAAACAATACTAGAGACGTCACTTCTACATACTAACTAATACATATATCCATAATCACAATGAGTAATTATAGAAAGCCTTGAGAGAATGCAGAAAACTTAAACTCATACATATATATATATATATATAACACTTGCTATAAAAGGGCATATTGTAATACATACTACTTAAAACATACAAAATAAATATAAACTTAAACATCAGTTTTATCTACTAAAACATATAAAAACTATACTAGTCTTCATACTTCACCTTCATTCCCTTAACATGGTCTGCACCTCTGTACTTGGATTTACATGGAAGAACAACTGGGGTGGGAATTACAATTCTCAGTAAAAGCAATTCCAATATTAGCTAGCTATAACATTGTATAATAACATAGCAATTGCTATAACTATAAATATAGGAGTTTCCTTCACTAATACTCATAACTGCACACTACTAAGTAGTGTGGTCTAAACCGATAGTCTACATACTGTTAGATATAGACAACTGTGCATACAATTGTGAATACAACAATAATAGACAATGCCCATACAACTGTCTATAAATGCAATGAGGATGATATGTAATATGATTATGCCTAAGAAAGACCCTAAAGATATGTTTGTGCAATGTTTTATTTTAAAATATATGCAAGGGTTTATTTTGAAAACTAAGAAATCCATTAGGAATTGGTTCAATATATTATCTCGTGGTAAATAGAAGGAAAGTTCATCCTCACATCACACGTATCCTGGCACACTAAGAAGTTCGGGCTGAATCCTTATTCAAAAGAACCTTGTGGACTCCCCACTTATCTCCCTTAGCCTTGGCACTATCGAGATATCAGGATTATGTCGTTCCTCAAAAGAGTCTATCAGACACCCATCTATTTCCCTTGGCCTTCATGAATGAGCATCAAAGGATACTTACTAAGATCAATACTAGTAGACCATTTCCATAGACATACATACTTATGTCTAAACACCACCTGACCACTCATAACTCTTAAGTGATTTCTATGCAACACTATGTTGCTGAGGTGTTAGATACTCACCTATAGCAAACCATTACTTTTGGTTGTGCTAAGGTTCTCATAGCTTTTCTATAGACTCAACTCATCCTAGTGAAAGAGTCTATCTTAGATTATGCCTTATTCGAACCTTATTTAAGGAAACAAATGAGCGTTTCTCTAGAACTTTGCATATCCAACTACTCTTATGGATATGACAAGCTTACTAGTCTCAAATCTTCCTATTGTATATTTAGCAATGCATGAGGTCTCACTTGCCTAGAGAACTCAATACATAAACATTCCCTCACTTAGGAACCTAAAAATACATAATCTTATCTCCACTTAAATGAATCTAACTTACTTGCAACTATTTGTTACTTAAGATTCTAGGTACCTTCCCAAGGTAATCCCCTTCTCTTGGACATCCTAAGGTTCATACCATCCTTATTCTTACTAGAGTGAATCCTGCAATCCATCCTAGTATACTTATCTCCATTGCACCATCTCATCATATCTTGAGTGATATCTAATGCACATTAGGCTGTCTAAGGTGTTATGTCCTTACCTAGGGCAATCTTTCACTTTTGGATGATCAAAGGCCTTATACTTTCTTGTACTTACTAGATGGTAATTCTCCTCACAAACTATTCCCATTTGTGTCTTAACACATCTTAGGAAATATATATAAATGATCTCATCTAGTCAAGAACTTGAAAACATAAAAAATGATATTTTTGAAGATTCTAGCCTCAGAAACGGCCTATGTCTGATGACACGGCCCCCCTCCTATGTCTTGCTCTGTTAGCATAGTTTTACGAATTAGAATAGGCAGAGGACACGACCCCCCTCCTATGTCTTCGGACATGGGCTATGTCTCTTAACCAGACATACTGCAACAAATTTTACAGAATCGTAGAACTGTTCTATTAGTTCTTTTTTTAGATTTTGGCCATTCCAATCTAGTTTCTAGGTAATCTTAGGTCCCTAAACAGTTCTCAAACACATAGGAACCATTAAACACTAACTTAAACCTTTTAATTTGGATTATGGATCAAAATCACACATAGCTTGACCTAACCCCTCTTTTGGGCATCAATGGCCTAAATGAGATGTTCTAAGCTTCTAGCCTTAACTTAAGCTATGAACAAGTCATAAATGACCAAAGAAATACAAACATACAAGCTAAACACATCAAACACCCCAAGAACATAAAAATGACATATTGAGCACCAAAGTGCATCAATGGTGAAAAGAGTGAAAAGAAGTGAAGATGAGTATAAAACCCCTACCTCTTGAAGAAGATGAAGATCTTGACGCTTGATCCTCTTGCTCTTGCTCGTCCTCTCCTCCTTCTCCTTTTCCTTCTCCCTTTCTATCCCTTTCTCTTTTCTCTTTGTTTTCTCTTTGCTCTGTTTCTCATTTTGTCTTCTCATTTTGTAGCAACAACTGCTTATATGTGAGAGGAAGAAGAAATGAGAGTTTACCAAAATATCCATAGGATATTTTGCTGTAACTTTCTTTTCTTCTAAGAACACTCGAATTATGCTAATTCAAGTTTTCTAGCATCCAACAACTTTAGAATAAATCATAAGATTCATCTAAATTATTATTTCACCAATTTCATGATTTTTCATATCTGCTGGTAGTCAATTCGGTATTAAATGCACGATTAGTTTACTTAAAAATACCAAATTAACTTTGATTGTCTTAAAACTTTAACTACTTCTTACTTGGCTCATTTGTGACCTAGAAATAAGGTTTCCATACATGTTTCCCTCAACTTAACCTTATAAGCCATTATCTGAGTCATTTTAAGCTACTTTTCAACTTGTGTGTTGCAACTAAGTGCCTAAACAAACTCAGTTTGTTACAAAACTTCACAGGAATGTTAAGCAAGTAATATGCTACCTTTTGTAACCATATACAAGTCTAACATGTTACTAAGGGTATTACATTATCAGTATTAGGGTGTTATAGGGACCGAGTAATAAAGATTAATTGATAAATAGCAGTATATGAAAAGTTATGGAAAAATGGATCCCCAAGGACTAAGTTGAGATCTAAAATTTTTCATAGCATTTATGGATACTTGAAAACTCAATTTTGGAAGATTAAATTATGCTTAACAGATATAAAAGTTTTAGCACCATAATTTTGGTTAGTTTTGACCACTCAACCACCACTCACAGTTCTATAACTTTCTTGAAATTTCTTCATCTTTCTATCCATCTCCCCTATGTGAAAAACATAATAGAAATAGAGGAAGAAAAGCTTCACACAATTACCACAAAATTTCACTCCATCATCCTTGTATCGTCCACCTTATTCTAAATTCTATTTTTATGTCTTACCTCATCCTTTCTCCATTATTCTATACGGCTGAATAGTTGAAAACAAGGCAAAGAAACAACCAAAAGAAAAGGAAAAGAAGGAGGAGAAAAGGAAGAGAAAGTGAAGGAGAAAAATCAAGGATTCAAGATTCAAGAAGCTAGGAAGTGAGGTAGGGGTTACTTGTCTTTAACTTGCTCTCATTTTCCTATGGATTTTGAACAAAAATTCTGGTCATTAGTGTTCATATAGGCTACGGCTAGCCATGAGAAAGAAGAAGGAAATTATTGTTATTCTAAGTTTTTGCTTCTTACTTTCATCTAATTCTTTTTCTTTGATGAATTCTTGAATGAAAATTTGAAATATTGGTTGTTTTTTGTGATATTGGAGCTCATGGTTAAGGCTTGATGAAGTGGAGAACTCTTTGTTTCACTTGTTCTGTAATGCCCCTTTTTGGGAGGGAATGTCACATTGATATTTACAATGCAAAAAATAAAATTTATAAGTTAAGACCCGGTTCTTTTTATTACAATTAAATTTATCTGGTTAAAGCTGCATAAATAAAATGGTGACTACCTTTTTTTTATGTAATGATAATTAGTTAAAACATAGCGACGAAACGTAAGTGGCATAAAAGAGCAAGACAGAAGTAAAGCATACATTTGATCAACATTGCATATATATATATAATTATACCAAATTTGTTTAGTTACAAAGCCCATATACCAAAAAAGTAAAACTATACCTGCCCAAAGGATCATACATATACATCCCTGAGATATCAGAAATATACAGCCCACCAAAATAAAGACATCAGGCCCCAAAAATAAAATACTAGTAGCCATCAGTAGCTACCAGCAATATCAGTCCCTCAGATGAGGAGGAATCGTATCAGGATCCTCTTCAGGATCCTCTACGAGATCCTCCTCGGGGTCTTCCTCATCCGAGGAAACCTCCATAGGAGCCACAGAGCCACGGGCTAGAGCCCGAGCAGTGGAATCAAAAGAATCCTCCTGTGGGGTGTAGTAGCGGTCACCCCATATCTCCCGGATGGGCAGATAAAACTCCAAACGCAGGCTGATGCAGCAGGTAAAGATCATGACACCTCTAGGCCAAAGAGATCGACACGTCTCCCAAGTAGACACAACGATCGAAATTTAGGTTGATGTGCTAGCAGTCTGGCCCTCCAAGGAAGGTCAGACGCACATCACCTAGAAATTCGCATGAGCGTGCCTCCATGCTCCACAGTAGGTGCTAATCGCAACTGGGCCAGAAGCTAGGGAAATCGGGAGCTTCTCCCTCCTTGATGATGTCTTCGATGGGACACAATATACAGATAGAAAACAACAGAAATACAGGAAAGGGGTAAAACATTCTACCATAATTACCAATTATAGCAGCAAGAAACAAAATGGCGCAAAGTGCCCACAGAGCATTTCAAATAATAATCATAAGCATTAAATAGTAGAAATAGAAAATCGAGTAGTTCCAGGCAGTCATATATATCAGTAATACAACATTTTTAATTATAATAATAAATAGATGCCAGATAATATATGGACTCACTATGCACATGTATACAAAGTCAAAATCCTACTCCATGGAGCTAAACACAAACAGTCAGAGAGAAAGATCATGAGATACGTCTGCAACTCGGCTGCCGCGGCCAAAGTGCTATAATTCATTAGTTTATCCACGTGCACATCAAAGCATTGTACAGACAGTCTACGCTAGATCACGATATAGGACAGTGCCTGATCAGGATCGTCAGTGCATCTGCATCGGTTTGCCCCACGGATAGAAGAGCTACCAACTGTCCATTGCGGGGTACCTGCACCCTGACGCCCCCATGGTCAACAATATGACCTACACTAGTTTACTCGCACCCGCACTAAGGTGTGTTCATCTCCTAGGCAACTCGGCCTTAACAACAGTCCAACGGACATTCACAATGCATGACAACTCTATGCATAAACATGTATATTAATCATTACATACTTTTCCACAATATGCCACAATTGGCCAAGATAAGTATTAACACATCGTTGGTCACTCACATGGACCCACAATATCATAATATCAAAATTTAACTTAAATAATACATGATCAAGGTTTATTATGAATTCTTACTTAGATATAGCATGTCTTACAAAGTTAGTCTCTAGAGGAATTCTATTAATTAATTAAATTCACTAATGTAATTTATTCTCCAACACTTAGAAGGTTATTCTAAAAGTCTCACACTCTCTTGTTCTTCCCTAATTAAAATTATCCTAAGTCTTACGATAAATTTCCTTCTTGAATCTTTAAAATTTATGAATCTCAAAGTATATCCCAATCTTCCAATTTGCTAATTTTCTATCCCATTATCAATAATTCAATCACTTGATTATTTAAGTTCCAAGGTTACCAAAGTTGCATAATCAAGCCCTAAATGGCCCTAGAGGCCATGGCCTCCCTAGGGAATTAAGTTCCCAAATTTTTCATTCCATTAATTATATAATGTACACTTGATTAATTATGTCTTCCACTTGTTACAATTGTTCATCAAGAACCCTAATTTTGGGCCCTCAAAACCGTAGCCATCCAAGACGGAATCCAACATTATTTTCTTCCATTTCATGCGTTTGAATCCATTCCAATATGTCAATATACACAAACAATCAATCCAATAGCATAAACAAATTGCAAACAACATGTAAACATACTAATCATGCAAACAAAGAATAACCCTCAATACGGTTCTCTCATAATCAATCACAAACAAGGTTTCTTATTGCTAATAGAGGTTGAGGAGGAGTGCCTTCCTCTTACCTAAGAGAAGAAAACAAGAGAAGCCTCCTAAAATTTCCTTACAATTTTCAGATTGGACACCACCAAGAACCCTAAAATTTTAATCTCATCAAAACAATACCAATACTTAAAAAATAAAGCATGGATGGTCACAAAGGAGACCATAGAAACAAAAATGAGTAAAAGAGAGTGAAGAATCAAGAAGCTTACCCAAAAACCCTAAGCTTAAAGCTTGAAGAAAATGGTGAAGATGAAAGCTTTTCAAGAAACCACCAACTAGAAAAGTGTTTAGAAGATGGAGAGGATTAAGAAAATGGGGTTGGATGAAATTTTTGTGATGGATGGGAGCTTGAGGAGCTGCTGGCTGTATGGCTTCCTAGAGAGAAGGAGGAGAAAAAAATTCAAAGGAAGAAGATGGTAGAGAGAGAAGTGAATAGAAAAAGTGAAAAGTACTTTTGGGATTTGAAATTGGAATAAATGAATTAACAAAGTGGAGCACAATTTTGGCTCCTATTTGGGCTGCTGCTATTGTGTGAGGAGTGTGAGGGAGGAGAGAGAAAATTGGTTAGCTTCCTTGGAAAGCTTGGAGGAAATTTCCTAGAAGCTTCCTTGAGAAGCTTCGCACGTTTCTTAATAAAGTGTAAAGTAAGCTTGTCTCCTTAATTAAATACTCTTGAACATATGATTAATTACACTATTAGAATTATTTTCCCAGTGAATAAAAGTTATAGTTGATGAAAATAATATTTTATTGTTCATCAGATAATTTTATGATACAACAATTTTATTTATCAGATAAAACCTCAAAAAATGCAAACCTCTCAAGCTGTGCCCGGCCTCGAGTTTAGTAAGATCCCCCGTCGACAGGTTAACAATTAAAGGTTTACCAGCCTCAGGAAAAATATTTCGTTATCCCGGTTCTGCTCAACGTGCACGCAAAATGAGGAATATACTAAAATATTTGACGTTTTCAGAAAAATCTACAAAAATTCCTAAAAATCACAAATATTAGAAAATAGATATTTGTCATTAAACAAACAATTTTTGAGGCATTTGACTGACTCTGCTCAGTGCTCACGTAAAATGAGAAATATATTAAAATATTTAGCATTTCTGAAAAATTTCAGAAAAATCTCCAAAAATCACGAATATTAGGAAATGACTATTCATGATGAAACAAATCATTTCTGGAGTGTTACACTGACTCTGTTCAGTGTGCACACAAAATGAGGAATATATTAAAATATTCAACATTTCCGAAAAAATTCACAAAAATCTCCAAAAATTATAAATATTTTAAAATGATGATTAATGATAAAATAAATAATTTTTGGGGTGTTACAACACTCTCCTTCTAAAAAGAAATTTCATCCTCGAAATTTGCATACCTTAGAATAATTGTGGGTGTTGCTCCTTCATTTTGTCTTCTAGCTCCCAGGCTGCATCTCCAGGTATTTCATTCCAGATTACCTTCACCAATGAGATCTCTTTGCCTCTCAGTTGTTTTATCCTTCTATCCTCAATTCTTATAAGAGATGCCTCATAGGTTAAGTTCTCTTTCAATTTTACTGTATCTGGTGCAATGACATGACTTGGGTCAAGAAGGTATTTTCGCAGTTGTGACACATGGAAGACATTGTGAATGTTTGAGAAAAAAGGGGGTAAGGCTATTTGATAGGCTACTGGACCTACTCGGCGAATAATTTGGTATGGTCCAAGAAATTTTGGAGTGAGTTTTCAAGATTTCAAGGCCCGGCCTACCCCCAGTCGTAGGTGTGACTTTCAAAAATACATGCTCGCCTTCCTCAAAATCAAGAAGCTTTCTCCTTTGGTCTACATAACTCTTTTGTCGGCTCTAAGCCGTCCTCATCTTCTCCTGAATCATCTTAACCTTCTCAGTTGTCTACTGTATGACATCTGGTCCAATAGTAAGGCACTCGCCGTCTTGGTACCAACATAAGGGCGTCCGACACCGCCGTCCATACAGAGCCTCATAGGGTGCCATCCCTATGCTTGAATGATGACTGTTGTTGTAGGTGAATTCTATCAACGGTAGAATGTCATCCCAACTTCCAGTCTATTCTATGGTGCAAGCTCTAAGTAAATCTTCCAAAGATTGGATCGTCCTTTCCGATTGACTATCGGTTTGTGGGTGATAAGCAGAATTTAGACGTAACTTTGTCCCTAATGCTTCTTGCAGACTCTGCTAGAACTTTGAAGTAAATCTCAGATCCCTATCCAAAACAATACTTGTAGGTACACCGTGCAGCCTAACAATCTCTCCAATATAGATCTGGGTCAATCTCTCCAGTTTGTATCTTATGTTGATCGGGAGAAAATGTGCTGATTTCGTGAGTCGGTCCACAATTACCCAAATCGAGTCATGACTTTTTCTTGTCCTTGGTAAACCCACTACAAAATCCATTGCAATGCTATCCCACTTCCATTCAGGAATAGACAATGGTTGCAGTAATCCTGCTAGTCTTTGATGTTCCACTTTAGCTTTCTGACAAACCAAACAAGTCGATACACGTCTAGTGACATCACTCTTCATTCCATGACACCAAAACAACTTCTTCAAGTCCTAATACATTTTTGTTATGCCCGGATGCATATTCAGCTGACTTGTGTGCGTATGATTGATGATATACTCTCTAAGCTCTTGGTCACGGGGAATACAGACTCTACCTTGGAATCTCAAAATTCCGTTTGTTCCTTCCGCAAATGCTGTTTCGTTACCTTGCTTCATTTGCTTTCTCACTTCTTGCAAGAACTTGTCAGCCTTTTGCTTTTCCCGTATATCATCCATTAGCTCGCTTGAGATGGTAACCATATTCATGCAGATCTTTCCTAGTTCTAACTTCACAAAAGACTATACATCTCTATACTGCTCTATTAGATCTTTCTCCTTAATCATCAGGGCTAAGACGCTGATCATTTTTTTGCTCAAGGCTTCTGCCACGACGTTTGCCTTGCCGGGGTGATACAGAAGTTAGAAATCATAGTCTTTCAGGAACTCCAGCCACCTTCGCTGCCTCATGTTCAACTCCTTTTGACCATACAAGTACTTCAGACTCTTATGATCACTGAAGATGTTGAACGTCGCTCCATAGAGAAAATGCCTCGATATCTTCAGAGCGAAAACCACAGCCGCTAACTCCAAGTCGTGCGTCGGGTAGTTCTTCTCGTGCACTCGCAATTGCCTTGAAGCATAAGCCACTACTCTTCTATGCTGCATAAGTACAAATCCTAGTCCTTGGTATGAAGCGTCACAGTACACTTCAAACTGTTCATTCGGATCGGGTAGCACTAACACTAGTGAGGTAGTCAGCTGATTCTTCAACCCTTGGAAACTCTGTTCACAACTGTCGGTCCACTCAAAAGCTTGGTTCTTCCTCGTGAGTTGAGTAAGAGGTCCTACAATCTTGGAGAATCCCTCAATAAACCTCCGATAATATCCTGCCAATCCCACAAAGCTATGAATCTCCATCACTGACTTTGGCCTTTCCCATTGTTGCACTACCTCCACTTTCGATGGATCCACCGCAATCCCTTCCTTCGAGATTACGTGACCCAAAAATTTAACTTCTTCCAGTCGAAATTCACATTTTGATAGTTTGGTATACAGTTCCTTCTCCTTCAGAATCTGAAGAATTATAATGAGGTGTTCAACATGGTCCTCCTGATTTTGAGAGTATACCAGAATGTCATCAATGGAGACCACAACGAATCTATCCAAGTAAGGACGAAAGATTCAATTCATGTAGTCCATAAAGATAGCTGGTGCATTCGTCACGCCAAATGGCATCACGAGGTATTCGTAATGGCCGTATCGGGTACGAAAGCGGTCTTGGGTATATCCTCCATCTTTACTCGTATCTGATGAGACCCAGATCACAAATCAATTTTTGAAAACACCGCTGCTCCCTTCAGTTGGTTCATTAAGTCATCAATTCTCAGGAGTGGATATTTATTCTTGATCGTCACTTTGTTCAGCTGCTGGTAGTCCACACATAATCTTAATGAACCATCCTTCTTGTGAACTAACAATACTGGTGCTCCCATAGTGACACATTCGGTCTGACAAATTACTTTTCCAAAAGCTCCTCTAGCTGCTTCTTGAGCTCAGCTAATTCTGTTGGTGTCATCCTATAAGGTGCTATAGACACGGGACCAGCTCCCGATACCAGGTCAATAGCAAATTCTATTTCTCGCACCAGTGGTAAACCAGGTACATCTTCAGGAAAGACTTCGGGAAATTGATTCACCACTGGAATTATGTTCACATCAACCTCACTCTCGACTTTCAAAGAAGACGGTAGCATGTATCTGTGAGCTCCTTCTTTCAAGAGAGCTTGAACTCAGTTGGCCGTCAGAAATCTAGAATCCTCATCTATGGGAAAAACTATAGTTTTTCTTGAACAGTCTAATAGAACATGGTTGGAAGACAACTAGTCCATCCCTAAAATTATATCTAGTTGGGAAAGGGGTAAACAGATCATATCGAAAGAAAAAATTTGACCTTCAACAACCAATGGACAATTTAAATAGACTTTGGTAGTAACTATTGGTTTATCAGTAAGGGTAGAAACAGTTAAGTCAAAAGGTAAGGTAGACACTGGTAAACCAAGTCTTTGCACACAGTCATATGATATGAAAGAATAGGTTGCCCCAGAGTCATATAGTACAGCTAAAAGGTTACCTTCTATGATGCCTTCCCCTTGAATCAAGTCTTTGGATTCGGAGGCTTCAGCTCCACTCATAGTATAAACTCGCCTTCCTGCTTGTGGTTTCTTGGCTCTTACAGCATTGATTGAAGGTTCAGCCTTCGCTTAATTGTAGTCTCGGGATACGTGGCTAGGTTTGCCACATCTGAAACAGATAATCCCCTTTATAGTGCAATCCCTTGTGAGATGATCCTTCCCACACTTCAGGCATCTAGAAGGATAGGCCACGTTCTGCACAGTCCGGTTCCCAGTAGAACCTCCACTAGAACTTCCACCCGTGGTTTGTTGCTGATTTCCCATTGGTCAGGAATAGGGCTTCTTTTGGAAGCGGTTAGAACTGTTGTCGCCGCCTCTTTGGAACCTTGTAGGCCCAAAGTTCCTATTCCTCGTATCTCTAGATTGCTCCAGAGCTTCTACTTCACAGCATGTGTCTAGCAGCTCTGAGAACTCATTGATCTTCAGGGTGATAACAGCCTTCTTCACCTCATATCTCAATCCTTCTGTAAATCTCTGACACTTCCAGGCTTCATTTGGTTTGTGCTAAAAGTATGTTGAAAACTATGACAAGTTTTCAAATCTTGCTGCATACTTACTAATGGTCATATTCCCTTACCGCAAGTTGAGAAACTCCGACTCCTTCGCGTGCCTTGCGTCGTAGGAAAATACTTATCCAAGAGCTTTTCCTTGAATAAATCCTAAGTGATCTCGTGGTTTGCAGCTTCCAGCATTCTCTGCACTCCATTCCACCAGTTTTCAGCATTGCCCACCAACATAAAGGTAGCATAGGTCACCTTCTTGTTCTCAGCGCAATTCATGCCTCGAAAGACTTTCTCTAACTCCTTGATCCACAGACTAGCTTTGTCCGGATCGAATTCTCCTTTGAATTGGGGAGGATTGTGGTGACGAAACTCCGCTAAGTTCTGAGCATCTGCCGTAGCTTCGAGCTGTTGAGCAGCTCTTTCTTGTTGTTGAGCAACTCTCTCTTGTTGTTGAGCAACTCTCTCTTCTTGTTGAGTAGCTTGCTCAGTTTGTTGTGCGATGGCCTCAGCCATCCTCTGCATCCCTGCTATAGTAGCTGCCATTTCTTTGCATCATACCATCTTACTGTCTCAGATCGAATTAACTGAAAACACAAGAAAAGTCAGTCGTATCCACTAGGAATACCAAAAAATATATCTCTGTGTTTGATTTTCAGAGAACACATAGCACAAACAAGACAGACTCAATCACAAGACCTAAAGAAACATAAATTGGGGCTTTGATACCAACTTAATGTAACGCCCCTTTTTAGGAGGGAACGTCACATTGACATTTACAATGTGGAAAATAAAATTTATAAGTTAAGACCCGGTTCTTTTTATTAAGATTAAATTTATCTGTTTAAAATTGCATAAATAAAATGTTGACTACTTTTTTTTTATATAATGATAATTAGTTAAAACATAGCAACGAAACATAAGTGGCATAAAAGAGCAAGACAGAAGTAAAGCATATATTTGATCAACATTGCATATATATATATAATTATACCAATTCTGTTTAGTTACAAAGCCCGATATACCAAAAAATCAAAACTATACATGCCCAAAAGACCATACATATACATCCCTGAGATATCAGAAATATACAGCCCACCAGAATAAAGACATCAGGCCCCCAAAATAAAACACCAGTAGCCATCAGTAGCTACCAGCAATATCAATCCCTCAGATGAGGAGGAATCGTATCAAGATCCTCCGCGAGATCCTCCTCGGGAATCTCCTCGGGGTCTTCCTCATCCGTGGAAACCTCCATAGAAGCCACAGAGCCACAGGCCAGAGCCCGAGCAGTGGAATCAAAAGAATCCTCCTGTGGGGTGTAGTAGCGGTCACCCTACATCTCCCGGATGGGCAGATAAAACTCCAAACGTAGGCTGATGCAGCAAGTAAAGATCGGCGGCTCATGAAGCCTCCAGGCCAAAGAGATCGACACGTCTCCCAGGTAGACACAGCGATAGGAATTTAGGTTGATGTGCCAACAGTCTGGCCCTCCAAGGAAGGTCAGACGCACATCACCTAGAAATTTGTGTGAGCGTGCCTCCATGCTCCACAGTAGGTGCTAATCGCAACTAGGCCAGAAGCCGGAGAAATCAGGAGCTCCTCCCTCCTTGTCGACGTCTTCGATGGGGCACAATATACAGATAAAAAAAATAGAAATACAAGAAAGAGGTAAGACATCCTACCATCATTATCAATTATAGCAACAAGAAACAAAATAGTGCAAAGCGCCCACAGAGCATTTTAAATAATAATCATAAGCATTAAATAGTAAAAATAGAAAATCGAGCAGTTCCAGGCAGTCATATATATCAGTAATACAACATTTTTAATTATAATAATAAATAGATGCTAGATAATACATGGACTCACTATGCACATGCATACAAAGTCAAAATCCTACTCCATGGAGCTAGACACAAACAGTCAGAGAGAAAGATCAGGAGACACGTCTGCAACTCGGCTACCGCAGCCAAAGTGCTATAATTCATCAGTTTATCCACGTGCACATCAAGGCATTGTACAGACAGTCTACGCTAGATCACGACATAGGACAGTGCCCGGTCAGGATCGTCGGTACGTCTGCATCGGTTTCCCCCACAGACAAAAGAGCTACCAACTGTCCATTGCGGGGTACCCGCACCTCGACGGCCCCATGGTCAACAATATGACCTACACTAGTCTACTCGCACCCGCACTAAGGTGTGTTCATCTCCTAGGCAACTCGGCCTTAACAACAGTCCAACGGACATTCATAATGCATGACAACTCTATGCATAAACATGTATATTCATCATTACATACTTTTCCACAATATGCCACAATTAGCCAAGATAAGTATTAACACATCTTTGGTCACTCACATGGACCCACAATATCATAATATCAAAATTTAACTCAAATAATACATGATCAAGGTTTATTATGAATTCTTACTTAGATATAGCATGTCTTACAAAGTTAGTCTCTAGAGGAATTCTCTTAATTAATTAAATTCACTAATGTAATTTATTCTCATACACTTAGAAGGTTATTCTAAAAGTCTCAAAGTCTCACACTCTCTTGTTCTTTCCCTAATTAAAATTATTCTAAGTCTTATGATAAATTTCCTTCTTAGTTCTTTAAAATTTATGAATCTCAAAGTATATCCCAATCTTCTAATTTGCTAATTTTCTATCCCATTATAAATAATTCAATCACTTGATTATTTAAGTTCCAAGGTTACCAAAGTTGCATAATCAAGCCCTAAATGGCCCTAGAGGCCGTAGCCTCCCTTGGGAATTAAGTTCCCAAATTTTTCATTACATTAATTACATAATGTATACTTGATTAATTATGTCTTCCACTTATTATAATTGTTCATCAAGAACCCTAATTTTGGGCCCTCAAAACCGTAGCCATCCAAGAGGGAATCCAACATTATTTTCTTCCATTTCATGCCTTCCAATCCATTTCAATATGTCAATATACACAAACAATCAATCCAATAGCATAAACAAATTGCAAACAACATGTAAACATACTAATCATGCAAACAAAGAATAACCCTCAATAGGGTTTTCTCACAATCAATCACAAACAAGGTTTCTTATTGCTAATAGAGGTTGAGGAGGAGTGTCTTCCTCTTACCTAAGAGAAGAAAACAAGAGAAGCCTCCTAAAATTTCCTTGCAATTTTTGGATTGGACACCACCAAGAACCCTAAAATTTCAATCTCATCCAAACAGCACCAATGCTTGATAAATAAAGCATGGATGGTCACAAAGGAGACCATAGAAACCAAAATGAGTAAAAGAGAGTGAAGAATCAAGAAGCTTACCCGAAAACCCTAAGCTTGAAGCTTGAAGAAAATGGTGAAGATGAAAGCTTTTCAAGAAACCACCAACTAGAAAAGTATTTAGAAGATGGAGAGGATTAAGAAAATAGGGTTGGATGAAATTTTTGTGATGGATGAGAGCTTGAGGAGCTGCTGGCCGTATGGCTTCCTAGAGAGAAGGAGGAGAAAAAAATTCAAAGGAAGAAGATGGTAGAGAGAGAAGTGAATAGAAAAAGTGAAAAGTACTTTTGGGATTTGAAATTGGAATAAATGAATTAACAAAGTGGAGCACAATTTTGGCTCCAATTTGGGCTGCTGCTATTGTGTGAGGAGTGTGAGGGAGGAGGGAGAAAATTGGTTAGCTTTCTTGGGAAGCTTGGAGGAAATTTCCTAGAAGCTTCCTTGAGAAGCTTCGCACGTTTCTCAATAAAGTAAAAAGTAAGCTTGTCTCCTTAATTAAATACTCTTGAACAGATGATTAATTACACTGGTAGAATTATTTTCCCAATGAATAAAAGTTACAGTTGATGAAAATAATATTTTATTGTTCATCGGATAATTTTATGATACAACGATTTTATTTATCAGATAAAACCTCAAAAAATGCAAACCTCACAAACTGTACCCGACCTAGGGTTTAGTAAGATCCCCCGTCGACAGGTCGATAGTTCAAGGTTTACCAGCCTTAGGGAAAACATTTCGTTATCTCGGTACCACTCAGCGTGCACGTAAAATGAAAAATATACTAAAATATTTGACATTTTCAGAAAAATCTACAAAAATTCCTAAAAATCACAAATATTAGAAAATAGATATTTGTCATGAAACAAACAATTTTTTGGGGCATTTGACTGACTCTGCTCAGTGCGCACGTAAAATGAGAAATATATTAAAATATTCAATATTTCTAAAAAATTCTTGAAAAATCTCTAAAAATCACGAATATTGGGAAATGACTATTCATGATGAAACAAATCATTTTTGGGGTGTTACACTGACTCTGCTCAGTATGCACGTAAAATGAGAAATATATTAAAATATTCAACATTTCTAGAAAAATTCACAAAAATCCCCAAAAATTATAAATATTATAAAATGATGATTAATGATAAAATAAATAATTTTTGGGGTGTTACATGTTCTTTCTTTCCTAATGATTTTTATATTAAATTGTGATGTTGATTTTGTTGAGAAAATGGTTGGTTTTTGGACTGAATGGTGATTGAAAACCATGACTGAATGATGCCCTATTTTTTAACTAGAAATTTGATGCTTAAAATTGTGGCTTGAATAGTGGTTGAAATTGTGGTAGAAAATGCCCAGTTTTGACAGAATTTGTGATGCATTTGAGCTTGAAATTGTAACTTGAATGGTGGTTGGAATTTATGGCAGAATGCTGCCCTATATATCTAGAATTTTGGTGCAATTGTTCATTTAAATAAGGCTTGAATAATGGTGAAAAGAATGATGGTAGTGGCTGCCTTCTGGTGATCAGAATTTGAGTGTAATTATGTCAAGCATTGGTGAATGATTAGAGAAACTACTAAGTTGGTCATGAAAGAGAGACTTGGCCATGTTTTGTCTAGGGTCACTTATACTTGTTTTTGATCAATTATGTTTACCAATGATCATTTGAGATACTAAAAAGATTTATGGAAAGTCCTAGTACTTGGATTTTTGTATTATGTATTTGAATGCTTAATGTAGACCTAATTGAATATATGTCATTTATAATATGTCATTTTGGTCATGTAGGCCGAGTTGGTACTCAAGGAGATATGGTAATCTCGATAAGGCATCTAATGCTTATGTGTTTGAATTAGGATATTTGAATTATTATTTGTTTGAGAATTTCTTTAAGAGTTGACCGAATAGTTAAGTGAACTTGTTTATGATCACTTTGTTGTATTATTGAAATGTAGATGCCTTTGATATGATTCACTTGTTGAAAACTAATGAAAATTGATGAATGAATAAAGTTGTGCTTTGATGTGTATTAGATGTTATGTTGCTCCTTGGTAAATCAAGTTGAGCTAGAATTGGAATTGGAAATTGCATTACTCCCTTGATTCTTTAAGGTTGAGCTAGAAAGTGTGATTGAATGATCAGTGTTCATGAGAATTGAAATTTAAATTGTATATGAGAATTTTGGATATTTGTCCTTGAATATACTCCGGGGTGGGGAGAAATCTTGAATATACTCTAGGAAGGGAGTAATCTAGATTAAACTCGGGATAGGGAGTATGTAACATCCTTAATACAATTACTAAATATGTATCCAGAATTACGAATTAGTAATTAGAATTAAGCATGTCACGTTAAACTAATGTATTAACTTTAAATTACATTTAAATAATATATACTAAATAGAGCCTGTTGAGGGTTGATATAACGTACATGACATTAAATAAATAATATACATCTGTGTACCAAATTACTTAATATGTTACAGAGTAATAATTATTCAACATAAAATACATAATAATGCCAAAATCTATTAAACATCTTCATCTTCTGCCTCCTTGCTGAAACACGCATTCTAGGAAATATTATGGAAAGTAAACGGAAAGGGGGTGAGAATTTTAAGAATTCTCAGTAATACTATATAAAAATACGTGCCATCATAATACTTTCAACTGCTTCGAAAAAAAATTAATTCAAAACTCATTTTATAAAGTAGGAAGGATGCAAAAGTCAAATCTAATCATTTCTCTTCCTAAGGCAGAAGTTTAGTTATTAATAGTTTTCCAAAAACGTTTATTAATAAACATCATAATATACATCTACAAATATTTTCACAAACACATTTTCAAATAAGCAACACAATATTACATTTAAATTCAATTTCATCACAATGCTTATTTAAATCACTTGGCAATAGTCTATTTTCAGGTTAGTGCACTTCAACCTATTCATGACGATTCATTAGTCACACAGAACTACTCCGAGTAATATTAAATTCAATTTCAAATTCTTCTCAATGCTCATTATCCAATGTTAGTTTCCACAAAACTAGGTCACCTCACATAACCTAAATTCTACCTTGGTAATAGTCTACATTCAGGTTGGCTCATTCTAGCCAATTTATGACCATTCGCAAGTCACACAGAACTATTCCTGAGTATCCTTATGTATACACATGAGGGTACCTAGGCCTGTGAGGAAACTAGTGAGGAATTTTAAGAATATAGGATCCCCTTCCTCACGGAAGATCATCTCCATAATTCTGATGGAATCTGGATACCCCTCCTTAACAGAGGATTAACTCCAGAATTCACTTATGCCAAATATATTCAAATAGGACAAAATGCCAATTCTATATTCAATACAAAAGGATACTCATATGTTGGGAATAACATACTAGAATAAAATATAAATTTCCATATTCTCATACTCAAATCAAATACAAATTCTATGAGCACTGATTATCCAAACACAATACAATTACCATTCTGGCTCAACCTTAAAGAATTAAGGGAGCAAATTCTCTTTTATATACCAATTAGCTCAACTTGATTTATCGAGGAGCAAGTAATCTCAAATACATAATAAGTATCCAATACTTTTTTATTCATCATATTCAACAAATTCTCTACAAGTAATCAATACTAAAAACATCTAATTCTCAATTGAAAATCAAATTGAGCACAAACAAGATTACTTGTCATTCGATCATCTAACCAGGAGGTTTCCATATAAGTAATAAATTCAAATGCATATTTAGATATTAAATACATTAAAGAGTCTACCTTATCTCCTTAAGATAACATTCGGCCTACATGGCCACTCAAGACCTAAGACCTATATAATCACTCCAAGAATGCATTTAATTGGAATTCCTTCGTAAATTCATAATACCTTAATAAAACAATAACAAGAACAAATGGCTAAGAATATGTCACAAAATTTAGCCATAAGCCTATCCATTAGAGTCTAGCCGTAACTAATCTAGAGTCATAATCAATGTATTTATCTTTCTCATAACTATATCTACTATTATAACAATTGAATAGCAAAGTATCTTATTTTTCTGTAAAAACACATCCTAGCTGCACAGTTTGTTCTATGGCTAAACCATAATCTTTCACTTTAGTTCATGATCCACACTTCATAAAACAATAGGTATATGTTACAAGACCATAATTCTTATAGCCTTAGTCATAATTAATAATTAAAAGGTGATTTCAAACTCTTGGCCAAATGGCCTCAAACCAATTATAAACATAATTTTAATTTATTTAGTCATATAGTCACATGATAAATTTTATGGCTAGCACAAAAAATACAACACATTAACACAGCAGTAATAGCAATAACACAGCAACAAAATAGTAGAAACATAGCAGCAAACAATAGCAAAAATAGCAATAAAAATAGCAATAACACAATAGAAATAAAAAGAGCATGGAACCCCTACCAAATCATGTGTTAGTCGTAGCCTATATGATCATCCAAAGTCAGAATTTTTGTTCATAAAAATATAAGCAAGTTAAAAACAAGAATCCCTTACCTTGGCTCCACTAATTTGCTACTTTATTCTTCCCTTTCTTGCCTTTGATTTCTTCTTCCTTTTGTCTCCTTCTTCCTTGTGATTTTTCTTTGTTTTTCTCTTATTTTTCTTGCTGTTTTCTAGTTATTGTTGGAGCAGTTCTAGCCGTGAGAATAATAGAGAAAAGAATAAGAAAGAGCAAGGTTAGTGTGATGAAAATGGTGGGTAAGATATGGAGGATGAAGCACGAAAGATAGCAACCATATATAGCTTTTTCTCTCTGCCTTTTGCTTTTGTTTTTTATTTAGTTTTGATACCGGGGAGAGGGAGAAAATTCAAGAAAAGTGTAGAAGTTTGTTGGCAGTGGAGCACTAAAAGAATGACTTTAAATTTCATACTGGAACTTTTGGATCTATTATGTACATTTTAATCTTCCAAAGTTGAGTTTTTAAGTGTCAACAAGTGTTATGCAAAATTTTAGAATTCAACCTAGTCCTCGGATCATTTTTTCCATAACTTTCCATATACTACTATTTATCAATTAAGCTTCATTACTTAGTCTCAAGTTAAATAAAACCGAGGGATTAAGTAATAAGCTTACTGATACTTATCTTAGTTAACATTTTATACCAAATTATTCTATATCTTACTTGTCATCTCCATGTAATTTCATAATTTTCTGAGCTTCTTAGCTATTCCAACTATTCCTCTTTGATATCCTTAAAAATACGAGGCCATTTCTGTTGATTCTCCAAAATTTTCTGCAACTCTTATCATTGGTTCTTAGATAGGAAATAAATTTTTCATATTTATTCTTATTATATCAATTGATTCTATAGATACTTTGATTATTTTCTAGTATTCAATGTTACAGAATTACGCTCAAACTAGTTTAGAAAATTACCTGAATTAACAAATAACTATTACTAGTATTACTGAGCTTTTATAACCTTGATTAGGACTATTGGGTTAGGGAAAATGTTACAATTCTCTCCCTTTTAAAAATTTTGTCCTCAAAATTTGCTTACCATATGCAAAAAGCTCCAAGGAGTTTCACATCATTCCAAATTTTGTTAGCCATGGCAACCATCACCCAAGAGGGGGTGAATTGGGTGATTATAAGTTTTAAAACACCTTTGAGAAATTAAGCATTTTGAATAACTCAATTAATAAATGTATCGGAATAAGTTTAACAAAGGTGCAACTATTAGAGATTTCACAAATACCACTTGGACTATAAGATAAATCAAGTAAATAAGCTAGATATAAAATTCAATTCTAGCATTTATAATTAAGGCACAAATGTAAAGAGATAGAGTTGAGAAGATCAAACACAAGATTTATCCTGGTTCAGCCACTAATCCACTTGTGGTCTATGCCCAGTCCTCAACCAATCACTCAAGATTTTCCACTATATCTTCAAACTTCAACGAGTGCTTGTAACCTTTATACAATGAAGCACTCACCACACCTTGGGATACCACACCCTTTGTGCTTGAGCCTCAACTTCAAGGGATACCTCACCTTTTACAACCTTAAGGGATACCTCACCCTCTTTACCAACAAGGGATACCTCACCCTTATAACTTTGATGGATACCTCACCCTTTTTACAAATAAGGGATACCTCACCCTTTTCTCTAGAAGGATACCTCACCCTCTTACAATGATTTCAAGATGAAGAGAAAGATGAGAAACTCTCACAAGAGTAGATATATAACTTGAAGAACAAAGTGTGGATGATAAGAAACTCTCTCAAGAGTGGATAATACAAATTGAAGCTCTATGGGTATCAAGGATTCACACTTCAAAATGCAAAATATGATTTTGATGATTCAAGGATCAAATCAAGTATTCAAGAGTTGTAAAAGCTTAAAAAAACACTTATATATAGAGCCCAAGTGATAAAATAGCTGTTTGTGGTGTTTAGAAATGATTTTTTATGAAAACTAGTCATTTATAACCATTGGGAACATTTCTGGGCACTTGATAATCGATTACACACTTCTGGTAATCGATTACATGGCCTCTGCCAAAGTTATAATCGATTATAGGATTTGTGTAATCGATTACATCACTTCTAGTTTTGAAAATTGACTTTAAAAGGTCATAACTTCTTCATGTCTTATCTGATTAAAGCAAATGACCACTCATTGGAAAGATCTTTGAGTTTATTTTCATATGAAATAAGTTTTTCAACAAAACTCAAAGTATTTTGAAAGTTATGATTAAAATAGTAATCAAAGGTCAGTTTTTCAAAACTCAAACTTAACTATTTTTCATAGAAGCAAATGGTCATAACTTCCATTTCTTATCCATTTAAAGCAAATAGCCACTTATTGGAAAGATCTTTAAGTCTATTTTCATATGCAATAAGTTTCACAATAAAACTCAAAGTATTTTGAAAGTTATGATCAAAAGAGTAACCAAATGTCAGTTTTACAAAACACAAATTTAGCTATTTTTCAAATATTTGAACTACCACCAAGACTAACTTTCCAAAAATAGTTTGTTGGGCATTTAAACATATAAGAAACACTTTTAAAGATGTTAAAATATATTTGAGTTTAGTGTGATTCTTTTTTACCTTTACACGATCTAAGTCCTATAAGCTATTCTTGAAGAACCTTAGGACTTGATCTTTTGCCATAATCAATTCTTGATGTAATCCAAGCATTCAAAAAATTCTTCTCTTCAAATCTTGCAAATGTTTGGAACTTCTTTATCATTTTCATTCTTCTTGAGTTGAGCATAGTTGTGATATTTTGCTTTCTTGTTGCAATGCTCACTCTTGGTACTTGGACTATCCTACAAAGTATTGCTCACTTAGACAAACATAGTTAGTCCAAATTCATAATTCAATATCTTTATCTGTATGATTCATAAATGTATAACTCTAGTTAGTCTACCATGCATATAAAACTTTCATAGACACATCTAAATAAGATATTTATCAATTACAAATAGATATGCTTTATGTAGGATGTAACAAAGAACATATGCAAAGTGTTCTTTTTGTCTTGTATTTGTCATCATCAAAACTTAACATATTAAACCATTTGGAGCAAACTTATTTCCACAATCTCTCCCTTTTTGATGATGACAAATCACCAAAGAAAAATATATTGAGCAATATACAAGAATAGATATTCATGTAAGCATATCAAACAATAAGCACAAGAACATATTTTTCTTTCTAATTTTCACTCCCCCTATTTGACATCAACGAAAAGGCTTAGGAATGAAAGATAATATTTTCACTCCCTTTATAGATAAAACTTATGCTTTTAAAAAAAGTAGGATCATCAAATTCAGAAACTTCTTCAAGTTATTCAAATCATAACTATCTCCCCTAATTTGATTCTACACATGATTCAAGAAAAGAGAGATAAAATAAACATGCTTTCAAGATATAAAATATTTTTCAAGTAATGCTTGTCATATTTTGGTACACTAACATTTAGCATATGATAGCAATAAAACACTTTGTAACACCCCAAATTTTAGACTAGGTTACAGAAATGATAGAATTTCACTGTTTAGTATTTTCTGTGTGATATAAAAATAATTTGACTGTTTCAAAATTATTTTTGATTGTTTTGTGTGATTTGCTCCAAGTCAGGAAAATAATAATTTTTGGGCCGGGGAAATCCTATCTGATTTATTTGGAGACGAGGGATCTTACTAAACTCGAATCTGAGTGACATAGAAAAGAATCTTTTAATTTTTAGAATTCATCTATGAAATAAAAATATTTCACTGATAAATAACTGTTGTTTTATTTATAGCAGCTCTGCTATAATTTATTTGACTCGATATATTTTAGTTGACAAAAAATGTGCTTAGAATATTTTCTGTAACCTAAATTAGAATGAACCAATAGGAATCAGTCAAAAACGATGGCTGAACTTTTCTAAACCAATAGGAGTTAGTCAAATAAAGTGGCATAGACTTTATTGTAGACCATTGGATGAACAACTTGATTAAGATGCCTTTGATCATAACCATTTATCAGATCAATGGTGTAAGAACAATCCTGATAAAGTAACTTATGATATCTACCTTAGATTAAATCAATGGTTAGAAAATAAAGTTAATTTCAATGGTTAGGATTTAGTCAATAATAATGACTTGACTAGTTACTAAGTAGCTAACTAAACCTAATTTAGTTATCTTAATTGCCTAATTAAGCAACTAAGTGAATTAACCTAGTTATTGATTAGTTATAATCTAGTTACTAATTAAATATCCTAATTTCATCTAGAAGCTATGACTATGCATGACATATGCAATGACCTATTAAATTAATTAGCTATGTAATTAGATAGTTAATTAAGTGTAATTAAGAAACCTAACCTAATTAACTAGTCATCTAGTTAGCATGTAATTAACCTTTAATTGAAGTCAAATCTAGTCCCTAAATCCTCTAGTGTTCCACGGCCAAGAAGGCCAATTTTACCATGTTCCATAATGTTCTAGGTCCATCCATGTGACACTTTGATGACCAAATGGTGACCAAGCCATGTGCTCTCAATGTGAACACAAATTATGATATTTTGGATTCAAGTTAATCTCCTAATTTCCCTACACACTCACTCACGGCTGCACCTCTATTTTTCACTCTCATTATTCACTTTTCTCTCACCTAAAAAGCTAGGCATCATTTTCTCTCAAATCTCTCAAGAACACCAAGTTATTTTCCTTTTCTTTTCCCTTGGAGTTTTCGGCCCAATCACCTTGAACCACTATCGATCTTCTATAATTTTTCCTTTTTACATTTCCTAAACCTAAACAACCTTCTAAACACTTTTCATTTAGGAAGTTTTGTCAAAATCCTATCCTAAGTGCTTCAAATCCAGTTTTGGTTTACTTTCCTAAAGGTAAACTTTTGATTATTTGGTTTAAAATTTAGTTTTTGATTTTCTAAACCATGATTGTTCTATGGTTCTTCATTATTAAGCTTGTTTGTGATTTTACTAATTGTTTAAGAATTTTAGGGTTTTGTTTGTGGTTTATACGAAATCAAGGAGAAGGAGAGGAGCTTAAGGATCTTGTCTTCAAGAGGTAAGAGGGAGATTTTACCTCACCAACCAAGTTTTGGTGGTGTGGAGATGGTTATGTATGGTGAAAAACCCATAAGGGTTTATTCACTTGTTGTTTGATGTCTCTTTGTTTGTGATTGTGTTGTTTATGAGTTTACAATTATGATTTTGCATGTGTGATAGTATGATTATGGCTTTGAATATATGCTTGTATGTATAATTGTGGAATCATGCAAGTGTATGTGTAACCTAGGATGTGAACAACATGTTGGAGGGATTGCATGCGTGCTCCAAAGAGCATAGAGGCACACGACCTCATTGTGATTAAGGGGACCAAGAGTCCTAAAATTTGATACTAACTTGAGGATTGAATGTCTTATGACAATGAAATTGATTAAGAGATTTTACAAGGATTTAAAGTGTTAGAAAATGAAGTACAATGAGTTTTGAAGTAAGAATGAAAATTTGGCCAACAAGCCATTTTTCATAATGTAGAATTAAATTATTTTATCAAGTGTAGATTCAAAGGTTTAAGTGAGAAGGAAAGCAATTTTGAAAGAATTTGAATGTAGTAGCAAGCATAATCCTTTTTAGCAAACAAATCGATACAATTAAGTAATGAGATTATGAAAATAAAATAAGTGTCAATACTTGAAGTTTACTGACATATAGCTCACTCTATGGGTTTTGAAGCGCGTCCGAAAAATTTGAACTGTATTATTTGAAGTAAAAGAAAGAATTACCATTTTATGGGAAATAGTAGAAATACTGAATTTTAGAGGGGTCATATTACAAATATTTTATAAAGAGGGGTCACATTGTAAATATTTTATAAAGAGGGTCATATTATAAATATTTTATAAAGGAGGGACTATTTCATAAATATTAGTTTTATGAGGGACTATTGTGAAAATATTATTTAAATAAGGACTATAATGTAAATATTATGTTTTTGAGGGACCATTATGCAAATATGGAAAATAAAGTCAATTTTTAGTGTTAAATAAGAAAAATAGTATTTTGGATTTAAAACGTATAAGAAATAATTTACACGATTGAAAAACGTTGAAAAATCGATATGCGATTTGAAAATGCGACAGAGTTATTGCGCGATTGAGAAAATGCGAAAATATGGTTTCGCGATGAAATTACAGTAATGACACTGTTGGGTCAATATTTGAACCCCAAATATGAGATGATAAATTTGAACTGAGAATATGAGATAATGAACTTGAACTGTGGATGGTGCATAGTACATGCATTGGAAAGGTCCGATGGACTGTATGAGGCTAATTGCCTAGGAGAGAATACACCTCTTGAGTGGGTGCGATATGCGTAGTGTAAGTCACTTGTTGACCTTGGGGGCATTGGGGTGCCGTTTGCCTACAATGGGCAGTTAGTAGCTCTTCTGTACCGTAGGTTAGACCGACGTAACACACCGATGATTCTAACTGAGACACTATTCTTAATCAAGATTTGATAAAGACTGTCGTGTATATGTTAGATGTGCAAATCTGAGCACGTGGTTTGAAGCATGTTGGTACAAACAGATCTTTTCGATCACTCTCTCTAACCTGAGTTTTAGCTTCATGGAGTAGGAAATTGAGTTTATGAGCATATGCATAGTTATTGAGTATTGATATAGATGGGATATTTGAATTATTGAATATTTGGAAATGGTTGAGGGTATTATCGTAACTATGGTTTATGATAATTGAATTATTGAATAATTGAATATTGATGAGGGTATGATCGTAATTATTGTTTATTGCATGAGTTGTGATGATAAATGATATTGGTGGCATAATTGTAATTATGGTATGATGTAGCTGTATGATATATTGTATGTATTTATCTTCATGCTACCATACTGGTATTGGCGTAGGTGATCTCACCTCTTTGTATGCCTATTCTATATTGTATTTATATTTGTAAAGACGCTGAGCAAGAAGTTGATTGAGAAGCTGAGGAAAAGTAGATTCCTGTAGAGGAAGCAGAGTTCTGAGAAGATGGAGATGCCCTGTTTTCTAGGGTACATGAGATTGACGTTTCACGGAGGATCGGAGGCATGGCACGTTGATCTGGAATGAGAGCATATTTACTACATAAGGGACTTAAATATTATTTTAAGTAGGCTTCATCTTGGACACCCTTACTTTAGTGTGAATATTAATGTACACCTAGAGTTTTCTTTATCTATTAGGCAGTACTGGGGAGCTTACTACCGTACCCCTAGTGCGATTAATATAGTGTCATCTGCGCGAACACCTGTCCATAGGACTTCACGTCAAGCTAGATTCCTATCTGTGGAGGAATCTGAGGAGGACCCGTCTGAGGGTTCTGCTGTGTAGTAGTACTTGGGCAGTATGTTAGTTTAAATTAAAGTTTAAATGTTTTGAAAGTCTAGTTTGTCAATATTTAAGTATGACAATACTACGACTTGCGTATATACATGATGTAAATTATTTATGATGATGCTGTAATGTTTTATTTTTCGCTAAGTTTATTTTATTATTATTAAGAAATTTTACAACTCGTATTTACATTACAAAGCACATAATTAATAGAAGGGTAATTTGGTAATTAAGTAACGTAAATGTAGCACCCTAAGGTGGGTGTTACACACTTTATGTAATCAAACAAGGATATAAGCCAAAAGATATAAACAATAATTTAAGAACTAGGCTCCCCCTCATTAAAGCACAAGATGGATAAAGTAAAATATGTATGCCAAGACCATGTAAACACATTACCATAAAGTAAAGTAAGGCAAAAGATTCTTATTCTTAATCCATCAATCAAAATCATTTTAAAACTTCTTCCCTTTTCAAAAAGAATTTTATAATAACACATTACATTTCCAAAAGCATTTTAGAAGGGTAGAAGGGTTTTATATTGAAACTACATATTCCTTGAGAGTGATCAAATTCAAGTCAAAGGAACATTTGAAAGTACATCTCTTCTCTTTCTCATTAAACAAGAGCCTTGAAAAGATAAAATACTTTTGAAGAACAAGGCTTATCTTTTGAAGTATTAAGATGGTTTCTATAGAATATTTCAAAAGATTTATTTGGAAACTTTCTTAAATATCATCTCAAGATTTAATTAAAAAAATTCAAAGCAATGAAGAGAGTACTACATTTATAGCACAAATAGAATGATTTCCAATTTTTCAAGACAATTAGGAGGTGAAGATACTTTCAAGGTCTTAAGACAAGTTCAAATGATTCTTAAGGATATGAAACTTGAAAAGCTTCTTTCAAATATAATAAGGGATTTTGCATTTAAAAAGCCTTTTTTATTAAACTCAAAATTCTTTTCAAAACAAGAGCATGATTCTCATAAGTGCTATACTACTAAGAAACCATAGATCAAGAGAATCATAGATATCAAACATTCACTTGATGAAATATGCTATAGGGATCAAAGCATATATAGAACTAACATCATTCACCCTATATGCAATGACAAAATTAGCAAGTTAATATCCAATTAAGAACTTTGTCAATGCTAAGCATACTTCTCATGTAAGGAAAGCAACTAATAATTTAAGGTCAAATTATTAACAAGTATCATACAACACATAGTATATAAAATACCATGATAACTTAGGGATAGAGATAGTTATTGAGAGAGTGATGCTTCGTTAGAATGTTCTTTGTTTATTGGACCTTTGAATTTTGGATTTCTTCCATTGAGTATTCCATTCCATTGCTCTTAAAGAAAGTCTCCTCATGTCCCTTTTCATCTAACTCTTCTCTTTATCCATATATGCTTGATATTTCAATATTTGATGGCTATATTTGAAGCACATAGAGACACTTGCAAAACTAACTCTAAAAGTTCTCTAAATCATAGGTTAGCATCAAATATCATTTAAGCTCATTTACAAACATAATTTAGGTTAATATATAATGTAAAAACATGTACTACATTATCAACTATGCAATGTTAGCTCTAACAAGAATGCATGAAATATATATGCACTTGAATAAAAAAAAATGGCTTAAGCATTTTAAGGCATGACTCATGTTTATCAAGAAAAGCTTGATCATCATCAAAACATAAATAAGCATTTTAGGGCAAGCAACGATCATGTAAGACATGTAATATCAAGTAAGAATTCTAGTATGCATACATGACAATAGCATGCTTACTTTCATGGTATATAGACAATTTTAAGTGAAAAAGGTTGATCCCGAGCTAAAAACCTATTTAACTCTACTATGTGATCGATTATAATGGGTGTGTAATTGATTACCAGCCCTCTGGAATACTTGTAATCGATTACAACATTAGTTTAATCGATTACTGTAACACCCATCATAGGGTATCACATTTAAAACTAATCTTAATAGAACTTACCCAAGTTGTAAAAGAATTAATCTTGTAAAAACATTAATTTTAAAATTTCGTTTGCAGAATTAAATAAAATAAGTAAACTAAATTAAAACATTAGTAAGGCTTGTAATAAACACACCAAAATATATTTATACATTATGTTACAAACTTTGTTCAAATAATTTACATAATTACAACCCTGCTTCAAAAGTAAAATACAAACAAAACTACTAAGCAGTACTCTAAAAACAAACCTAAGTATTTGGTTCCTCGGAAGGATCCTTTTCCTCCTCTACATTATCATTGAAGAACCCAAGCGGATACAGACGCCTCATAAGGGTCCTTGCTGACGATACTACATAATTCTCTTGGGGTGTATAGACAGACACAACTCCAACCTAGAGTTCACGAATAGGTGTCGTGAATTCCAAACGCACAGTTGCACGTTGAGTTAACACGAAAATCCCATCCAGGGTTCCACTCAAGCTCATAGTCAAGTCCCTGGTGTAAACAAACCTCTTATTATTATAGTCAAATCTCCAGGCGTCAGTTCCGCCATGGAACTGAACCCTAACAAAACCTAGGACCTGTCGTCTTGTCATCATTACAGCTAATAAACAAACAAATAGCTACTGATGGTAAATAGATTTACCCACTTCTTCATCTTCCCGGTCTTTATCGAACATACACAAATAAACAGACACAATACAATAACGAGGTGAGATTCCCTACATCAATACTAGTATGACAGTAAAGGAAATGACAGCCAATAAACAAAGTATAATATCAAGACAATAAATCATGTTATCATATCATGGATAATAAATCAAGTAATCATGAATCAGATAATTATAAATTTCATGTTATTATGCTGACCCACTATACATATGTAATACGACCAATTCCTACTCCATGGAGCTAAACACAGTTTCGGAGAGAAGATCCAGAAGACATGTCTGTCACTCGGCTGTCGTGGCTTAAAGTGCTATAATATATCAATTTTGTCAAAAGTGCACATCAGGCATTAGACAAGACATTCTGCATCAGATCATGATATAGAATAGTGTCTTGGTCCGGCTCATCGGTGTGCTTGCATCGGTGTACCCCACAGACAGAAGAGCTACCAACTCTCCATTGTGAGGTACCCGCACCCCGATACCCCCAAGGTCAACAAGTGACCTACACTTGTCTACTCGCACCTGTACTTAGGTGTAATTCATCTCCTAGGCATACAGCTTTAACCAAACAAGCAAATACGTTTTTCTATGCATGGTATATGATTCAAACACACATACAATTATTATTTTCATAATATTTCATATATTCCCACCATGTCTTGGCGTATAAATATCTAACACAACCTGGCCCACCACAATTGCCCAACAGCAAACTGCTGTTTACGCTCAATCGCATGGTGATATTATCACATTTTTGAAATTGTGAAACATATTTCCTACGTTTTTAAATTGCGTAAGGATTTCCAATGGTTTCTAAATCGCTTAAATATTTTATTGTTTTTTCTCAATCACGTAGCCTACAATTACTATTTTTGAGTCGCGTAAATATTTTTTGACATATTTTCAATTACATAAAATGTTTCTAACATATTTAAACCAAAAATAATGTTTTTCTCAAAAATTTGATTTTATTTTTACTATTTGCATAATAGTCGCCCATTAAATAATATTTACATAATAATCCTTGTTTAATTAACATTTTCATAATAGTCCTTCCTAAAATAATATTTGTAAAATAATCCCTCTTTAGGTAATATTTGTAATATAGTCCCTCTAAAAATTATTATTCCTACTGCTTCCCAGAAAATTGTGTTTCTTTGATTTACTTAAGATATTATAGCTTAGATTTTCCTAACACGCTTCAAAACTCATAGGGTGAGTCATACGTTAGAAAATTTCAAGTATTGACATTTATTTTCATTTCATAACTTAATTATTTATTTATGTCAATTTTTATTCTAAAAAGTATATTGCTTTAATTTTAGGTTCAAATCCTACCAAAATAATTTCCTTCTCATTTAAACACCTAAGTCTACACTTAGTAAAATAATTTTAGATCTAAGTTATGAAAAATAGCATATTGACCAAAATCCATTTAAGGTTTCATAACCCATTGTTTAGTTCTTTTTAGCATTTATTCCTTGCAAAAACACTTAATTTATTTTTCTTGTCATAAAATCATTTACTCCTTAGTTAGGAAAATAATTTAGAACCCTAGGTTCCTTTGGGAGTGTGGAGGCCGTGTGCCTCATAGGTCCTTTGGGACCTTCATACAACAAATCCTTCATGTGATTCACATCTTATATTACACATAAATTTGCATGCTTTTCAATTCCCACATACAAGCATATTATCAAAGCTATAAGCATACAAATGCACATGCAATCATATTTTCAAAGCTAAAAGCATATCAAACACAAACAAAGAAAGTATAGAAAATTAAGTGAATAAATCCTTATGGTTTTTTCACCATAAACAACCCATTTCCTCACTACCAACACATAGTGGATGAGGTTAATATCCCTCTTACCTCAAAGGAGACAAAATTTTCAAGTCCTCATTCCTCTTGAATTCGTGAGCTTCAAACAAAAATTCCTAAAAATCTTAAACAAATTTTAAAGTCATAAACAAAGCTTAAGAACAAAGAACCATGGATCAATCATGGTCTAGAAAATCAAAAATTCATCTTAAGATCAAAGAATCAAAAGATTACCTATAGAGTAGCAAGCTAAAGCTTGGTTTTTGATGCACTTAGAGTAGGATTTTGATAAAACTTACCAAAAGAAAAGTGTTTAGAATGAGGTTTAGCTTTAGAAAGTAGGAAGAGATAAAATTTTAGAAGTGGAGAGGTAGGGTTTAGAGGTTGGGGCTGTGGGGTTCAACAAGGAAAAGGGAAGAAAAGTAGTTGGGTGTTCTTGAGTGTTCTTGAATATTTAAGAGAAAAGATGAAAGTTTGATATTACAAAGTGTGATAAAAATGCAAATGGATAGCTATATTAAAGTGAGCAGCCGTGTGGTTAGTGTATAGGTAAAAACTATTATTTAATCAATGTAATAAAATATCACATGCATTTCACATGGGTTTCACATGGCTTTAGTCACAAAGTGGTCATCAAGTAGTCATGTAGATGAACCTAGAACATGGTAGAAAGGCCTTCATGGCCATGTGGCTCTAGGAGATTTAGTAACTAGGTTTGACTTCAATTAGGTTTTAGTTACATCTTAATTAGATAGTAAGCTAATTAGATTAGGTTATTTAGTTACAAATTAAACTATTTAGAGTAACTTAGTTAGTTATCATAGTTACTTAGTAACTAGTCCAACCATTTATATTGACCATTTTCTATTGGTCTAGAAAATGTCTAACCACTAATATTGACTCATTTCTATTGGTTCATTTCAAAATAAGTTGCAAAAGTTATTCTTAATCTATTTTCTAACAAATAAAATATAACGGGTCCATTACTTGGTAACAGAAACTGCTGTTCATAAAATAGCAGATATTTTCCTTCGATATATTTTTATTTCACAGATAAATTTCAAAAATTAAAATATTTGATTACGTGTCTCTCAGATTCGGGTTTAGTAAGATCTCCCGTCTTCGAATAAATCAAATAAGATTTTCCCCGGCCCGAAAATTATTATTTTTCTGACCCGGAGCAAATCTCACACAACGATCAAAAATAGTCTCGGAACAGTCAAAATAATTTATATCATATAGGAAACACAAAATAGTATAATTTAGTCATTATTGTAAAATAGCCAAAATCTGGGGTGTTACAACTCTCCCCTCTAAAAAGAATTTCGTCCCTAAAATTCATCATACATTAAAACAACTGAGGATACTGTTACCTCATTTTCTCCTCCATTTCCCAAGTAGCATCTCTGATCGTCTCATTCCAGATCACTTTCACTAACAGAATTGCTTTGCCCCTGAGTTGTTTTACCCTCCTGTCTTCAATCATAATAGGAAGTGTCTTATATGCCAAATTTTCTTTCAACTGCACTTCATCAGGCTATATAACATGTGAAGGATCGGGAATATACTTTCTCAATTGGGATACATGGAAAACATTATAATCGTTTGAAAGAAATGTTGGTGTATGCCCTAGAGGCCAATACATTTTCTGTATTTACATACATTCTATTATGCTATTTTATATATGAGGCATTTCATTTATTGTGTTCTTTTTGATAAACATAATAAAGTCCTTAGAATAGTAAGTTTGATGCCATAGGATATCAAGTAGATGACTTGATTGTGAGATCCTTTTGGTTACAACACTATTCTTAAATGTCCCTAGTCAAGTATTATTGTTAATTAGGACAACAATAATACATTGAGACTAGTATGTGCATAGACTGATGACCACATCTCACAGGTTATGGATATGAGATATCAAGTCTTCACATGGGTACATATTAGAGTAATGATGTACTGGACTGACCCACCATGAGAACGCTACATGGATCATTACATGAGTGTCATAAGCGATTCTCATAGTGACAATGGTGTCCGTGGTCCTTTGACCTGAAATCACTACGATTCCTACATGAGGAGTTATGTGTTTTAACACTATCAAACGTCATCTGTAACAAGGTGATTATAAAGTTAGTTATTGGACATACCATAAATCATGCAGAGGGATGTGAGTGACCTAGATGGGATTTGTCACTCCTACATAACAGGAGCGATATCTTCGGGCCCCCTGATTGAGTGAGACTGCAAAATGCATGGGCATGCTCAAATGAGTCAATATGAGATATTGATTTTGTTTGTTGTTACAAAGTCTACTTAAGTATCAGGAAATGAATGATTGGATTATACAAGGGTGATGCATTCCATGCCTTGTGTTCAATCTAAATATCTTGAAAAAGGGACTAAACGACACGAAAACATTAGTCATGGAAAGGTTATGTCAAATCACTGACATTCATATTACTTGGGTAGCAGCGATGTGTTGCTAGATACCACTCACTACTTGTAATATTAAAATAAGTATTTTAATATTACTGCCAAAGTAATAAGAACCTGCAGGGTCACACACATAGAGCAGACTAAAATTGGAGCAATGGATCTAAGTTGGACTCGGATTCAAATATGAGCCAAACTCATAACAGATGGGTCTAGGGTTGCACAGCTTACCTTGCTGCTGCTCACACTCATTTAAGGCAGTCACTATTATAAATAGTACTGCTAAGGGGCTGCTAATATAACAAAATTTCAGAACCGTAGCCGCACCTACAGAAAAAGTGAGTGAGAGAGCGACAGGTTTATTCTCTTCTCTTTGCAGCTAGCACTATGTGAGAGACGTGAGGCTCCTCTTTGCGGACGCTGGACATTCATGAGTTTGTTCGTGTGGATACCACAGAGACATCATTTCTATTACGGTGTTAGTGATTCACGCCATTCCTTTTGATCACGCTTCAAGAGATAAATCATTTAAAAACTCAGATTATGGCTTTTTCGCATGGATCCTCGATGGGAATCCCTATTTTTTGCTGCGTGATGTATCTGTAATTCCTAACAAGAAAAGGTGGTAAAGCTATTTGGTATGTGACTGGACCTATCCGATGAAGAATTTGATAGGGTCCAATGAATTTAGGAATGAGTTTTCTGGACTTTATAACCCTGCCAACACCAGTCGTAGGTGTTACTCACAAAAACACATACCCACCATCCTCAAATTCAAGAGGTCTTCTTCGTTTATCAGTATAGCTTTCTGTCTGCTCTGAGTTGCCTACATTTTCTCTTGAATCATCTTTACCTTCTCTGTTGTTTGCTACACCATTTTGGGTCCGATAGTCATACTTTACCCATCTTGATACCAACACAAAGGTGTTCAGCATCGTCATCCGTAAAGAGCCTCATAGGGTGCCATTCCTATACTTGAGTGAAAATTGTTATTATAGGTTAATTCCACCAAAGGTAAGAATTCATCCCAACTCCCTCGTTGTTCTAACACACAAGTTCTTAGCAAATCCTCTAGAGATTGTATAGTCCTCTCTGTTTGCCCATCTGTCTGTGGATGGTAAGCAGAACTCAAACACAGTTTAGTCCCCATTGCTTCATGTAAGCTTTGCCAAAACCTCGATGTAAACCTCGGATCTCTGTCAGATATGATACTAGTAGGTACACCGTGAAGTCTAACTATTTCACCAATGTACAACTAGGTCAACTTCTCCATTAGATACTTAATATTGATTGGCAAGAAGTGAGCAGACTTCGTAAGCCGATCAACAATGACCCAAATAGAATCATAACCTTTTATAGTCTTTGGCAAACTAGTGACAAAATCCGTTGTAATACTATCCCATTTCCATTCTGGAATAGTGAGGGGCTGTAACATGCCTGCTGGTGTTTGATGCTCAACTTTTGCTTTCTGGCATACTAGACAAGATACTACATATTTAGCAACATCTCTCTTCATTCTAGGCCACCCAAACAAACATTTCATATCTTGATACATCTTGGTCATCCCAGGATGTATACTCAATCTGCTAGTATGAGCTTTACCAAGAATTGCTTTCTTAAGATCGGGGTCACCGGGCATACAAATTTTGCCCTTAAACCTTAAGACCTCGTCAGATCCTTCCTCAACAGTTGCCTTATGGTCTTGCTTCAAAAATTCTCTTTCATTTCTTCAAAAACTGGTCATCCTCCTATTTCTCTCAAATTTCTTCCAATAGATCATTCAGAATAGTGACCGTGTTCAGACGCATCCTTCCAGGTGACAATTCCAATGACAATCACATATCTCTAAATTGTTCAATCAATTTTTCCTCTTCGATCATCATAGCAGAAACACTAAGCATCTTCCGACTCAAAGCATCTACCTCGACGTTCACTTTTCTAGGGTGATACTGGAGTTGAAAGTCATAATCTTTTAAGAATTCCAACCATCTCCTCTGCCTCATGTTTAATTCTTTTTTATTAAACAAATACTTTAAACTTTTGTGGTCGCTGAAAATGTTGAATATAGCTCCATACAAAAAGTGTCTCCAAATCTTCAGTGCAAAAACAACTGCGGCCAATTCCAAATCATGTGTTGGATAATTTCTTTCATGAACCTTCAACTGTCTAGAAGCATGCGCTACAACATTTCTGTTCTACATCAGCACGCATCCTAACCCTTGATAAGAAGCATCATAATACACCTCAAAAGATTCATTCGGATCTGGTAGAATCAGCACTGGTGCAGTAGTCAACTTCTTCTTCAACTCTTGGAAACTCTTTTCACACTTATACGTCCAATCAAAAACTTGGTTCTTCCTTGTAAGTTGCGTAAGAGGTCCGGCAATCTTGGAAAAACCTTCAACAAACCTTCGATAATATCCAACTAATCCAACAAAACTCCAGATCTCTATTATAGTCTTTGGTCTTTCCCATTGAAGAACCGTCTCCACCTTAGCTGGATCCACTGCAATTCTATCCTTAGAAATTACATGACCTAGAAGCTTAACTTCATCCAACCAAAATTCGCATTTTGATAATTTTGCGTACAGTTTCTTTTCTTTCAAAATCTGAAGAACTATATTGAGATGTTCAGCATGCTCTTCTTGATTTTGAGAGTAGATCAGAATGTCATCGATAAAAACAATGACAAATCGGTCTAGGTATGGATGAAAGATCCTATTCATGTAATCCATGAATATAGCAAGAGCATTTGTCACACCGAATGACATTACGAGATACTCATAATGACCATAACACATCTGAAAAGCTGTTTTAGGTATATCCTCTACCTTAACACGAATCTGGTCATATCCTGATCACAGATCTATCTTTGAGAAGACAGCTGCTCCTTTCAGCTGGTCCATCAGATCATCAATTCTCAGAAGTGGATATTTATACTTTATTGTGACTTTGTTCAGTTGGCGGTAATCGACACATAAACGAGAAGTTCCATCCTTCTTATTGACTAGAAACACTGGAGCTCCCCAGGGTGAAACACTAGGTCTCAAACTATTTTTCCAATAAATCTTCTAACTATTTTTTCAACTCTACTAACTCCGATGGTGATATACGGTACGGTGCAATTGATATGGGACCCGCTCCTAGTACAAGATCGAAAGAAAACTCTATTTCTCTTTCTGGTGGTAATCGAGGTACGTCATCAGGGAAAACTTCAGGAAACTCGTTCATAACAGAAATAACGTTCATATCCTTCTCACTCTTAACTTCTAAGGAAGATAGCAGCATATATCCTTGAGCTCAATGCCTCAATAAAGATTCGACTTGTTTAGAAGTTACAAATCCAGAAACCTCATCAAGAAATAGTAAGGTCTGTCTAGAATAATCTAATAGAATATGGTTAGAAGATAACTAATCCATCCCTAAGATTATATCAATATAGACAAGAGGTAAACAAATCAAATTAACAGAAAAGACTCAATTTTTTATAGTAATAGAACAATTCAGGCATATTTTTGTAGTACTAATTGGTTTGGTAGTAGGTATGGAAACAATCAATTGAAAGTTTAAAGAAGACACAAGCAATCCCAAACGATCCACACAATCATATACAATAAATGAATGAGTTGCACCTGAATCATATAGTACAGTTAAAAGATTACCTGAGATGACACCTTCTCCCGGAATAAGATTCTCAGACTATGAGGCCTCAGCTCCAGTCATTGTATAAACTCTTCCTCCAGCTTGCAACTTCACAGCACGAACATTGCTCACCGAAGGCTCTATCTTCGCTTGATCATAATCTTTACAGACATGACCAGGCTTTCCGCATCTGAAACAAATATACCTCTAATCGAGCAGTCTCTCATCATGTGACCCTTCCCACACTTCAGGAATTTTATTGGCGATGCTATAATCTGATTGAGCTGATTTCCACTTGAACCACCTCCACGAGGTTGCTGATATTGTTGTTGCTGCTGACTTCCTGGGGGTTTAGAATATGGCTTTTGTCGAAATCTGTTGTTGTTATTGTTACTTCTCCTTTAGAACCTAGTCGGTCTAAAGTTGTGGTTCCTGTTATCACGTGTTGGCTCTAACCCTTCCAGCCTACAACACATGTCCATCAGTATTGAAAACTGATTCACGCGCATTGATATCACTCCTCTCTTTAGCTCAATTCTCAAACCCTCTTCGAATTTGTGGCACTTCCAAACCTCGTCTGGCTGAATTTGGAGATACCTTGAGAACTTAGACAAGCTCTCAAACTTCGCAGCATATTCAATGACAGTCATTCCACCTTGGCGTAAACCCATAAATTCCATCTCCTTAGCGTGTCTCGCACATTTTAGAAAATATTTCTCTAGAAATACTTCACAGAACCGCTCCCACGTGATTACTATCCCTTCAGCTATTAGCATCCTTCGAGTTGCTTTCCACCAATTATCGCCATCACCTATTAATATGAACGTAGCACATGTCACTCTATGGTCATCCGCGCATCCTATCGCTTCAAAGATCTTCTCTAGTTCTTGGATCCATAAATCTGCTTTCTCAGGGCCAAACTCACCTTTAAAATGTGGCAGATTGTTCCTACAAAATTCTGACAAATGCTGAACTTCTGCATTAGTTTCTTGCAGTTGCACAGCTCGTTGATTTTGTTGTGCCATCACTTTGACTATTCGCTGCATTGCTTTAATAGCAGCAGTCATTAGGTCGTTGTCACGTTCCACATTTTCATGTACACCTCTACCACGAGACATAGTTTTCTTCACAAACAATTAAACAAAGTCCAATGAGAGTTAGATTTCATCTTTTGAAAATCAAATTCAGAGAATCACACAACATAAGCTAAAACAGACCTAACCACAAAAACCCAAAAGACTTTAACCAGGGCTCTGATACCAACTAATGTAACATCCATCGTAGGGTATCACATTTAAGACTAATCGTAATAGAACTTACCCAAGTTGTAAAAGAATTAATCTTGTGAAAACGTAAATTTTAAAATTTCATTTGCAGAATAAAATAAAATAAGTAAACTAAATTAAAACATTAGTAAGGCTTGTAATAAACACACCAAAATATATTTATACATTATGTTACAAACTTTGTTCAAATAGTTTACGTAATTACAACTCTGCTTCAAAAGTAAAATACAAACATAACTACTAAGCAGTACTCTAAAAACAAACTTAAGGATTTGGTTCCTCAGAAGGATCCTTTTCCTCCTCTACATTATCATCGAAGAACCTAGGCGGATACAGACGCCTCACAAGGGTGCTAGCCAACGATACTACAGAATTCTCTTGGGGTGTATAGAAAGACATAACTCCACCCCAGAGTTCACGAATAGGTATCGTGAATTCCAAATGGACAGTTGCATGTTGAGTTAACACGGAAATCCCATCCAGGGTTCCACTCAAGCTTATAGTCAAGTCCCTGGTGTAAACAAACCTCTCATTATTATAGTCAAATCTCCAGGCGTCAGTTCTGCCATAGAACTTAACCCTAACAAAACCTAAGACTTGTCGTCTTGTCATCATTATAGCTAATAAACAAACGAACAGCTTCTAATGGTAAATAGATTTACCCACTTCTTCGTCTTCCTGGTCTTTATCGAACATACACAAATAAACAGACACAATATAATAACGAGGTGAGATCCTCTACATCAATACTAGTATGGCAGTAAAGAAAACGACAGCTAATAAACAAAGTATAATATCAAGACAATAAATCATGTTATCATATCACGGGTAATAAATCAAGTAATCATGAATAAGATAATTATAAATTTCATGTTATTATGCTGACCCACTATACATATGTAATACGACGATTCCTACTCCATGGAGCTAAACACAGTTTCGGAGAGAAGATCCAGAAAACATGTCTGTCACTAGACTGCCGTAGCCAAAAGTGCTATAATATATCAATTTTGTCAAAAGTGCACATCAGGCATTCGATAAGACATTCTACACCAAATCACGATATAGGACAGTGTCTCGGTCCGGCTCATCGGTGCGTTTGCATCGGTCTGTCCCACGGATAGAAGAGTTACCAACTATTCATTGTGAGGTACCCACACCCCGATACCCCCAAGGTCAACAAGTGACCTACACTTGTCTACTCGCACCCGCACTTAGGTGTAATTCAACTGCTAGGCATACAGCCTTAACCAAACAAGCAAATACATTTTTCTATGCATAGTACATAATTCAAACACACATACAATTATTATTTTCACAATATTTCATATATTCCCACAATGTCTTGGCGTATAAATATCCAACACAACCAGGCCCAGCACAACTGCCCGACAGCAAACTGTTGTTTACGCTCAATCACGTAGCGATATTATCACATTTTTGAAATTGCAGAACATATTTCCTACGTTTTTAAATTGCATAAGGATTTTCCAATGTTTTCCAAATCGCATAAATATTTTATTGCGTTTTGTCAACCACGTAGCCTAAAATTACTATTTTTGAGTCACATAAATATTTTTTGACGTATTTTCAATTACGTAAAATGTTTCTAACATATTTAAACCAAAAATAATGTTTTTTCTCAAAAATTTGATTTTATGTTCACTATTTACATAATAGTCCCTCATTAAATAATATTTACATAATAATCCTTGTTTAAATAATATTTTCATAATAGTATCTCCTAAAATAATATTTACAAAATAGTCCTTCTTTAGATAATATTTACAATATAGTCCCTCTAAAAATTAGTATTTCTACTATTTCCCAGAAAATTGTGTTTCTTTGATTTACTTAAGATATTACATCTCAGATTTTCCTAACGCGCTTCAAAACCCATAGGGTGAGCTATACATTAGAAAATTTCAAGTATTGACATTTATTTTCATTTCATAACTTAATTTTTTATTTATGTCAATTTTTATTCTAAAAAGTATATTGCTTTGATTTTAGGTTCAAATCCTACTAAAATAATTTTCTTCTCATTTAAACACTTAAGTCTACACTTAGTAAAATAATTTTAGATCTAAGTTATGAAAAATGGCATGTTGACCGAAATCCATTTAGGGTTTCATAACCCATCATTTAGTTCTTTTTAGCATTTATTCCTTGTAAAAACACTTAATTTATTTTTCTTGTCATAAAATCATTTACTCCTTGGTTAGGAAAATAATTTAGAACACTAGGTTCCTTTTGGAGTGTGGAGGCCGTGTGCCTCATAAGTCCTTTGGGACCTACATACAACAAATCCTTCATGTGATTCACACCTTGTATTACACTTAAATTTGCATGCTTTCCAATTCCCACATACAAGCATATTATCAAAGCTATAAGCATACAAATACACATGCACTCATATTTTCAAAGCCAAAAGCATAACAAACATAAACAAAGAAAGCATAGAAAATTAAGTGAATAAATCCTTATAGATTTTTCAAAACAAACAACCCATTTTCTCACCACCAACACATAATTGATGAGGTTAATCTCCCTCTTACCTAAAGGGAGACAAAAGCTTCAAGTCCTCATTCCTCTTGAATTTATGAGCTTCAAACAAAAATCCCTAAAATTCTTAAACAAATTCTAAAGTCATAAACAAAACTTAAGAACAAAGAACCATAGATCAATCATGGTCTAGAAAATCAAAAATTCATCTTAGGATCAAAGAATCAAAAGATTACCTTTAGAGTAGTAAGCTAAAGCTTGGTTTTTGATGCACTTAGAGTAGGATTTTGATAAAACTTACTAAAAGAAAAATGTTTAGAATGAGGTTTAGCTTATGAAAGTAGGAAGAGATAAAATTTTAGAAGTGGTGAGGTAGGGTTTGGAGGTTGGGGCCGTAGGGTTCAACAAGGAAAAGGGAAGAAAAGTAGTTGGGTGTTCTTGAGTGTTCTTGAATATTTGAGAGAAAAGATGAAAGCTTGATATTACAAAGTGTGATAAAAATGGAAATGGATAGCTATATTAAAGTGAGCAGCCATGTGGCTAGTGTGTAGGTAAAAACTATTGTTTAATCATTGTAATAAAATATCACATGCATTTCACATGGGTTTCACATGGCTTTGGTCACAAAGTGGTCATGAAGTAGTCATGTAAATGAACTTAGAACTTGGTAGAAAGGCCTTCATGGCCGTGTGGCTCTAGGAGATTTACTAACTAGGTTTGACTTCAATTAGTTTTTAGTTACATCTTAATTACATAGTAAGCTAATTAGATTAGGTTATTTAGTTACAAATTAAACTATTTAGAGTAATTTAGTTAGTTATCCTAGTTACTTAGCAACTAGTCTAACCATTTATATTGACCATTTTCTATTGGTCTAGAAAAGTCTAACCACTAATATTGACTCATTTCTATTGGTTCATTTCAAAATAAGTTACAAAAATTATTCTTAATCTATTTTCTAACAAATAAAATATACCGGGCCCATTGCTTGGTAACAAAAACTGCTATTCATAAAATAGTGGATATTTCCTGTGAAATATTTTTATTTCATAGATAAATTTTAAAAATTAAAAGATTTGATTTCATGTCTCTCAGATTCGGGTTTAGTAAGATCGCTCGTCTCCGAATAAATCAAATAAGATTTTTCTCGGGCCAAAAATTATTTTTTTTCTAACCAGAGCAAATCTCACACAACGATCAAAAACAGTCCCAGAACAGTCAAAATAATTTTATATTATACAGGAAACACAAAATAGTACAATTTAGTCATTACCGTAAAATAGCCAAAATCTGGGGTGTTACAACTCTCCCCTCTAAAAAGAATTTCATCCCCGAAATTCATCATACATTAAAATAACTGAGGATACTGTTCCCTCATTTTCTCCTCCATGTTCCAAGTAGCATCTCCGGTCGTCTCATTCTAGGTCACTTTCACTAACAGAATTGCTTTGCCCCTGAGTTGCTTTACCCTCATGTCTTCAATCTTAATAAGAATGCCTCATACGTCAAATTTTCTTTAAATTGCACTTCATCGGGCTATATAACATATGAAGGATCGGGAATATACTTTCTTAATTGGGATACATGGAAAACATTATGAAGGTTTGAAAGAAAAGCCAGTAAAGCTATTTGGTATGCGACTGGACCTATTTGACGAAGAATTTGATAAGGTCTAATGAATTAGGAGTGAGTTTTCTGGACTTTATAACCCTGCCAACACCAGTCGTAGGTGTTACTCGTAAAAATACATGTCTACCTTCCTCAAATTCAAGAGGTCTTCTTCGTTTATCAGCATAGCTTTTCTGTCTACTCTGAGTTGCCCATATTTTCTCTTGAATCATCTTTACCTTCTCTGTTGTTTGCTGCACCATTTCGGGTCTGATAGTCATACTTTCCCCATCTTGATACCAACACAAAGGTGTTTGGCATCGTCGTCCGTAAAGAGCCTCATAGGGTGCCATTCCTATGCTTAAGTGAAAATTGTTATTATAGGTGAATTCCGCCAAAGGTAAGAATTCATCCCAACTCCCTCGTTGTTCTAACACACAAGTTCTTAGCAAATCCTCTAGAGATTGTATAGTCCTCTCCGTTTGCCCATCTGTCTGTGGATGGTAAGCAGAACTCAAACACAGTTTAGTCCCCATTGCTTCATGTAAGCTTTGCCAAAACTTCGATGTAAACCTCGGATCTCTGTCAGATATGATACTAGTAGGTACACTGTGAAGTCTAACTATTTCACCAATGTACAACTAGGTCAACTTCTCCATTGGATACTTAATATTGATTGGCAAGAAGTGAGCAGACTTCGTAAGCCAATCAACAATGACCCAAATAGAATCATAACCTTTTATAGTCTTTGGCAGACTAGTGACAAAATCCATTGTAGTACTATCCCATTTCCATTTTGGAATAGTGAAGGGCTGTAACATGCCTGCTGGTCTTTGATGCTCAACTTTTGCTTTCTGGCATACTAGACAAGATACTACATATTTAGCAACATCTCTCTTCATTCCAGGCCACCAAAATAAACGTTTCATATCTTGATACATCTTGGTCATCCCAAGATGTATACTCAATCTGCTGGTATGAGATCTACCAAGAATTGCTTTCTTAAGATTGGGGTCATCGGGCAGACAAATTCTACCCTTAAACTTTAACACCCCGTCAGATCCTTCCTCAACAATTGCCTTATGGCCTTGCTTCAAAAATTCTCTTTCGTTCTGCAAAAACTGGTCATCCTCCTATTTCTCTCAAATTTCTTCCAACAGATCATTCAGAATAGTGACTGTGTTCAAATGCATCCTTCCAGGTGACAATTCCACTGACAACCACATATCTCTAAATTGTTCAATCAATTTTTCCTCTTCGATCATCATAGCAAAAACACTAAGCATCTTCCGACTCAAAGCATCTGCCACGACGTTCACTTTTCTAGGGTGATACTGGACTTGAAAGTCATAATCCTTTAAGAATTCTAATCATCTCCTCTGCCTCATGTACAATTCCTTTTTATCTACAAATACTTTAAACTTTTGTGGTCGTTGAAAACGTTGAACGTAGCTCCATACAAAAAGTGTCTCCAAATCTTCAGTGCAAAAATAACTGCGGCCAATTCCAAATCATGTGTTGGATAATTTCTTTCATGAACTTTCAACTGTCTAGAAGCATACGCTACAACATTTCTGTTCTATATCATCACGCATCCTAACCCTTGATAAGAAGCATCGCAATACACCTCAAAAAATTCATTCGAATCTGGTAGAATCAGCACTGGTACAGTAGTCAACTTCTTCTTCAACTCTTGGAAACTCTCTTCACACTTATCCATCCAATCAAAAACTTGGTTCTTCCTTGTAGGTTGCGTAAGAGGTTCGACAATCTTGGAAAAACCTTCACTAAACCTTCAATAATATCCTGCTAATCCAACAAAACTCCAGATCTCTGTCACAGTCTTTGGTCTTTCCCATTAAAGAACAGTCTCCACCTTAGCTGGATCCACTGTAATTCCATCCTTAGAAATTACATGACCCAGAAAACTAAACTTCATCCAACCAAAATTTGCATTTTGATAATTTTGCGTACAGTTTCTTTTCTTTCAAAATCTGAAGAACTATACTGAGATGTTTAGCATGCTCTTCCTGATTTTGAGAGTAAATCAGAATGTCATCGATAAAAATAATGACAAATCGGTCTAGGTATGGACGAAAGATCCTATTCATGTAATCCATGAATATAGTAGGAGCATTTGTCACACCAAATGGCATTAAGAGATACTCATAATGACCATAACATGTCCAAAAAGCTGTTTTAGGTATATCCTCTACCTTAACATGAATCTGGTGATATCCTAATCGCAGATCTATCTTTGAGAAGACAGCTGCTCCCTTTAGTTGGTCCATCAGATCATCAATTCTCAGAAGTGAACATTTATTCTTTATTGTGACTTTGTTCAGTTGGCGGTAATCGACATATAAACAAGAAGTTCCATCCTTCTTCTTGACTAGCAACACTGGAGCTCCCTATGGTGCAACACTAGGTCTCACAAACTATTTTTCCAATAACTCTTCTAACTGCTTTTTGAACTCTACTAATTCTGATGGTGACATACAGTACGGTGCAATTGATATGGGACCTGCTCCTGGTACAAGATCGATAGAAAACTCTATTTCTCTTTCTGGTGGTAATCCAGGTACGTCATCAGGGAAAACTTCAGGAAACTCGTTCACAACAGAAATAACATTCACATCCTTCTCACTCTTAACTTCTAAGGAAGATAGCAGCATGTATCCTTGAGCTCCATCCCTCAATAAAGATTCAACTTGTTTGGTAGTTACAAATCCAAAAACCTCATCAAGAAATACTAAGGTCTTTCTAGAACAATCTAATAGGATATGGTTAGAAGATAAGCAATCCATCCTTAAGATTATATCAATATCAAATTAACAGAAAAGACTCAATTTTTGATAGTAATAGAACAATTCAGACATATTTTTGTAGTACTAACTGGTTTGGCTGTAGGTGTGGAAACAATCAATTGAAAGTTTAAAGAAGACACAAGCAATCCCAAATGATCCACACAGTCATATACAATAAATGAATGAGTTGCACCCGAATCATATAGTATAGTTAAAAGATTACCTGAGATGACACCTTCTCCCGGAATAAGATTCTCAGACTGGGAGGCCTCAGCTCCAGTCATTGTATAAACTCTTCCTCCAGCTTGCAGCTTCACAGCACGAACATTGCTCACTGAAGGCTCCATCTTCACTTGATCACAATCTTTAGAGACATGACTAGGCTTTCTGCATCTGAAACAAATTATACCTCTAATCGAACAATCTCTCGTCATGTGACCCTTCCCGCACTTTAGGAATTTTATTGGCGGTGCTATAATCTGATTGAACCAATTTCTATGAGAACCACCTCCACGAGGTTGCTGATGTTGTTGTTACTGCTAACTTCCCGAGGGTTTAGAATATGGCTTTCATTGAAACTGGTTGTTGTTATTGTTACTTCCCCTTTGAAACCTAGTCAGTCCAAAGTTGCGGTTCCTGTTATCACGTGTTGGCTCCAACCTTTCCAGCCTACAGCACATGTCCATCAGTGTTGAAAACTGATTCACGCGCATTGATATCACTCCCCTCTTTAGCTCAATTCTCAAACCTTCTTTGAATTTGCGGCACTTCCAAACCTCGTCTGGCTGAATTTGGAGATACCTTGAGAACTTAGACAAGCTCTCAAACTTCGAAGCATATTCACTGACAGTCATTCCACCTTAGCATAAACCCAGAAATTCCATCTCCTTAGCGTGTCTCGCACTTTTCAAAAAATATTTCTCTAGAAATACTTCACAGAATAGCTCCCACGTGATTACTCTCCCTTCAGCTATTAGCATCCTTCGAGTGGCTTTCCACCAATTCTCGCCATCACCCATTAACATGAACGTAGCATATGTCACTCTATAGTCATCCGCGCATCCTATCGCTTCAAAGATCTTCTCTAGTTCTTGGATCTATAAATCTGCTTTCTCAAGGTCAAACTCGCCTTTAAAACGTGGCGGATTGTTCCTGCGAAATTCTGACAAATGCTGAACTTCTGCATTAGCTTTTTGTTGTTGCACAGCTCGTTGATTTTGTTGTGCCATCACTTCGGCTATTCACTGCATTAGCTTGTGTCACATTCCACATTTGTAATTACACCTCTACCACGAGACACAGTTTTTTTCACAAACAATTAAACAAAGTCCAATGAAAGTCAGATGTCATATTTTGAAAATCAAATTCAGAGAATCACACAACACAAGCTAAAACAGACCTAACCACAAAAACCAAAAAGACACTAACCGGGGCTCTGATACCAACTAATGTAACACTCATCATAGGATATCACATTGAAGACTAATCCTAATAGAATATACCCAAGTTGTAAAAGAATTAATTTTGTAAAAACGTCAATTTTATAATTTCATTTGCGGAATAAAATAAAATAAGTAAACTAAATTAAAACATTAGTAAAGCTTATAATAAACACACCAAAATATATTTATACATTATGTTACAAACTTTTTTCGAATAATTCACGTAATTACAACCCTGCTTCAAAAGTAAAATACAAACATAACTACTAAGTAGTAATCTAAAAATAAACCTAAGGATTTGGTTCCTCAGAAGGATCCTCTTCCTTCTCTACATTATCATCAAAGAACCCAGGCGGATATAGACGCCTCATAGGGGTCCTTGCCGACAATACTACAGAATTCTCTTAGGGTGTATAGACAGAGACAACTCCACCCCAGAGTTCACAAATAGGTATCGTGAATTCCAAACGCACAGTTGCATGTTGAGTTAACACGTAAATCCCATCCAGGGTTCCACTCAAGCTCATAGTCAAGTCTCCAGTGTAAACAAACCTCTCATTATTATAGTCAAATCTCCAGGCGTCAGTTCCACCGTGGAACTTAACCCTAACAAAACCTAAGACCTGTCATCTTGTCATCATTATAGCCAATAAACAAACAAGCAGCTACTGATGGTAAAAAGATTTACACGCTTCTTCGTCTTCTCGGTCTTTATCGAACATACACAAATAAACAGACACAATATAATAACAAGGTGAGATCCCCTACATCAATACTAGTATGACGGTAAAGGAAACGACAGCCAATAAACGAAGTATAATATCAAGACAACAAATCATGTTATCATATCATGGATAATAAATCAAGTAACATTGAATCAGATAATTATAAATTTCATGTTATTATGCTGACCCACTATACATATGTAATACGACCAATTCCTACTCCATGAAACTAAACACAGTTTCGGAGAGAAGATTCAGAAGACATGTCAGTCACTCGCCTGCTGTGGCCAAAAGTGCTATAATATATCAATTTTGTCAAAAGTGCACATCAGGCATTGGATAAGACATTCTACACCAGATCACGATGTAGGACAGTATCTTTATCCGGCTCATCGGTGCGTTTGCATCAGTCTACCCCACGGACAGAAGAGCTACCAATTATCCATTGTGAGGTACCTGCACCCCGATGCCCCCAAGGTCAACAAGTGACCTACACTTGTCTACTCGCACCCGCACTTAGGTGTAATTTATCTCCTAGGCATACAGGCTTAACTAAACAAGCAAATATGCTTTTCTATGCATGATATATGATTCAAACACACATACAATTATTATTTTCATAATATTTTGTATATTCCCACCATGTCCTGGCGTATAAATATCCAAAATAATTGGGCCCACCACAACTGCCTGACAACAAACTGCTATTTACGCTCAATCGCGTAGCGATATTATCATATTTTTAAAATTGCAAAATATATTTCTTTTGTTTCTAAATTGTATAAGGATTTTCCAACATTTTTTAAATTACATAAACATTTTATTGCGTTTTCTCAATCGCATAGCCTAAAATTACTATTTTTGAGTCGCATAAATATTTTTTGACGTATTTTCAATTACTTAAAATGTTTCTAACATATTTAAAAAAAATAATATTTTTCTCAAAAATTTGATTTTATTTTCACTATTTGCATAATAGTCTCTCATTAAACAATATTTACATAATAATCCTTGTTTAAATAATATTTTCATAATAGTCCCTCCTAAAATAATATTTACAAAATAATCTATCTTTAGATAATATTTACAATATAGTCCCTCTAAAAATTAGTATTTCTCTTGTTTCCCAAAAAATTGTATTTCTTTGATTTACTTAAGATATTACATTTCATTTTCCTAACGTACGCAAAACCCATAGGGTGAGCTATACGTTAGAAAATTTCAAGTATTGACATTTATTTTCATTTCATAACTTAATTATTTATTTATGTCAATTTTTATTCTAAAAAGTATATTACTTTGATTTTAGGTTCAAATCCTACCAAAATAATTTCCTTCTCATTTAAACACCTAAGTCTACACTTAGTAAAATAATTTTAGATCTAAGTTATGAAAAATAGCATGTTGACCGAAATCCATTTAGGGTTTCATAACCCATCATTTGGTTCTTTTTAACATTTATTCCTTGCAAAAACACTTAATTTATTTTTCTTGTCATAAAATCATTTACTCCTTGGTTAGGAAAATAATTTAGAACCCTAGGTTCCTTTTGGAGTGTGGAGGCCGTGTGCCTCATAGGTCCTTTGGGACCTTCATACAACAAATCCTTCATGTGATTCACATCTTATATTACACATAAATTTGCATGCTTTATAATTTCCACATACAAGCATATTATCAAAGCTGTGAGCATACAACTACACATGCAATCATATTTTCAAAGCCAAAAGGGGAACAAACTCAAACAAAGAAAGCATAGAAAATTAAGTGAATAAATCCTTATGGATTTTTCACCACAAACAACCCATTTCCTCACCATCAACACATAGTTGATGAGATTAATCTCCCTTTTACCTCAAGGGAGACAAAAGCTTCAAGTCCTCCTTCCTCTCGAATTCGTGAGCTTCAAACAAAAATTCCTAAAAATCTTAAACAAATTCTAAAGTCATAAACAAAGCTTAAGAACAAAGAACCATGGATCAATCGTGGTCTAGAAAATCAAAAATCCATCTTAGGATCAAAGAATCAAAAGATTACCTTTAGACCAGTAAGCTAAAGCTTGATTTTTGGATGCACTAGAGTAGGATTTTGATAAAACTTACTAAAAGAAAAGTGTTTAGAATGAGGTTTAGCTTTAGAAAGTAGGAAGAGATAAAATTTTAGAAGTGGAGAGGTAGGGTTTGGAGGTTGGGGCCGTGGGGTTCAACAAGGAAAAGGGAAGAAAGGTAGTTGGGTGTTCTTGAGTGTTCTTGAATATTTGAGAGAAAAGATAAAAGCTTGATATTACAAAGTGTGATAAAAATGCAAATGGATAGCTATATTGAAGTGAGCATGTGGTTAGTGTATAGGTAAAAACTATTGTTTAATCAATGTAATAAAATATCACATGCATTTCACATGGGTTTCACATGGCTTTGGTCACAAAGTGGTCATCAAGTAGTCATGTAGATGAACCTAGAATATGGTACAAAGGCCTTCATGGCTGTGTGGCTCTAGAAGATTTAGTAACTAGGTTTGACTTCAATTAGGTTTTAGTTACATCTTAATTAGATAGTAAGCAAATTAGATTAGGTTATTTAGTTACAAATTAAACTATTTAGAGTAACTTTGTTAGTTATCCTAGTTACTTAGCAACTAGTCCAACCATTTATATTGACCATTTTCTATTGGTCTAGAAAAAGTCTAACCACTAATATTGACTCATTTCTATTGGTTCATTTCAAAATAAGTTACAAAAATTATTCTTAATCTATTTTAAACAAATAGAATATATCAGGTCCATTACTTGGTAACAGAAACTACTGTTCAGCAACAGCAGATATTTTCTTCCGAAATATTTTTATTTCACAAATAAATTTTAAAAATTAAAAGATTTGATTTCGTGTCTCTCAGATTCGAGTTTAGTAAGATCCCTCGTCTCCGAATAAATCAAATAAGATTTTCCCTGGCCCGAAAATTATTATTTTTCTAACTCGGAGCAAATCTCATACAACGATCAAAAACAGTCTCGAAACAGTCAAAATAATTTTATATTAATGCACAATTTTCTTGTCCAAGTCTACAAACTTGATGCGGGATTAATTGTTGCATTGCGAACCCAAGTGCAGGTTGTCTCAAGTAATAAATTTCTCGGGAGTCCGAGGTCGATCCACAGGGAATTAATGAAGATTAATTAAGGTAAGGTAAATATTTTGTTACTATGATAAAAAATTATTTGCTTTGGTAAAAAGATCCACTCTTGGTAAATAAAGTAAAGGTAAGATTAAGTTTTTTTATAACTCAATTAGAATCCTCGCAACATGGAGGTTCCAATCAGAAAATACAACGTTAAAAGTCTATTAAAATAATATACGTAATTATATTATGCCTCCTTTAATCATCTATTAACACCACCACTCATAAATGGGATCAAGCTTTCATTGTGTCAAAATATTGTCTACAATAAATCAAGATCTCCAATTTACAAGGAGAGTTTCTAACACCAACACTTGTAAATGAGTTCAAGCATTCATTGTGCCAATCTCTTGTCTACAGCAAATCAAGAACTCCATTTTACAAGGAGGGTTTCTAACACCAACACTTGTAAATGAGTTCAAGCATTCATTGTGTCAATCTCTTGTCTACAACAAATCAAGAACTCCACTTTACAAGGAGGGTTTCTAAATTGATTGGAAACAAAATATAATACGTATAATAACTACTTGAAAATATAAAACATTAAAGCACAAGAGAGAAATAAATCTAACCTTATTTTATTACCAAAAGCTTCACACTTTAACCCAAGTAGACTGAAACTTATTTACACATAGATTAGAAAAGAGAAAAAGAGAGAAAGAAAGAAAAAGAAAAGTGAAGAGAGACAGAGGAGAGGAGGGAGTTCCTTCTCTCTTCCTCTGGAAATATGCCCAGAGTTTCCCCCTCCGAATATGAATTTCAATTCTGAATGTTGCCTTCTATTTATCGGCAAAGTTTGGTTACTGTGCAAACTTAACAATTAAGTCTTCTTACATCATTTTCTTTTTTTTTAATACTAATAATTGAGCAAACGTGTACAACCGAGTCTCTTATTTTTTTCATTTTTGAGAGAAGTGGTCTTCATGAAAGTTGTAGACTTGGATCTTAGCTTTAAAATGGATTTAGTTTGAGTCCAAAGTCATTCATAGAACTCAAGATATGGTCCAATTACTGCAGAGTGTTTAGACCCGATTTTAGCTCCTCTATTTTGACTTCAAAGCTCAATATCACCTCCAAGGAGTCCGATCTTAGTTTTGTGTTCTTCATGAAAGTTGTAGGAAATTGTATAAGCTTTCTGATCTGTTGATTATTTTTATATTTTAATCACCTTGTAATTGATTCATTGAACTCCATTTGTGCTTAATTGTCATCATTTAGCTTAGTTTCTGATATCAAACCCTAATTGGAATATTATTGTGAAACTTTGCTTAAATGTGTTCATTTGCACTCATAATTGAATTATGCTTTTCAGTCACTGGGCTTTTTAAGGTTTAATTAGGTTTAGTTAAGTTGGTTTTGACACATTTTATGATATTGAGCCTAATTGGATCATTGAAGGAATTATTGCATGAATTAGCCCTAATTTATCTCTTTGACAATATTCAGTAAACTAGCTATAATTTGAGTTTCAAATATCTGATTGATGTGATTTTGGTCTTGTAGGAAAGCTAAGACAATTCTCTACTACTTTCATGAAGACCTTAAAGGCCTACTCATACGTTTGGATAACTCAAATTGGAGTTGAACCAAGAACTAGGGTGCTGATCCTAATAGCTTGACCTTTGCATACTGTTCATGACATATCTTGAGCTACAAGTGGTCAAATGGGCTGAAATTTTGATGGTTGATAGTTAAGATCCAAATCTACAACTTTCATGTTGAACACTTTTCCAGATTTGGAGGTCTAATAGGTCTTATTGAGCTTGGAAGTCAGATTATAGGGCCAGAGTCAGAATACAGGGCCTGCGTCAGAATACAAGGCCTAGATTGCGTAAAAATACACGGCCTAGGCCGTGTACGCCTCTGACTTTACATTTGAAATAGTGAATTTTGGACCCCTAACTCAGTTCATACACGGCCTAGGCCATGTATGCATACACGGCCGTGTATGACCTCTAGACATCAATTATTGCAAACTTCTGCGCGAAATTTATGTTGGAGGCCTATATATTGACACTCTTGGCACGTTTTAAAGGGAGTTCTGACCTAAGAGAGCAGCTACAACTCCTTGGAGAAGGAGAGGGGAGTCTTGGATCAAAGATTGGAGTCTCGAGTTCAGCAATCGGAGATCCATCATCCTCAATCCTCAGAAACTCATTTGCTTTAGTTTTTCTTCTGCACTTTGTTTCTTATGTTGTTCTTTCTCAGTTTTTCTTGTGATTTCCTTTTAGCTATGTGTAATTAAACCTCCCTTGGTTAAGGGGGTGATGAAACCACTAGTTTTGATGTTGTGAATCTTGCATATTTGATTATTTCAACACAGTTATGTTTTTATTCATATATTTCTGAATCTATTGTTGGTATGAAGGTTTTTGTACTTGTTCCCACTTTAAAAGTGGTAGATCTGGGTTTATTATGCGCGGTTGCGGTAGTAGATCTAGCGGAATATATGATGTTCATGTGGGTATAATTATCTTTGTGCTATTTGTCAGTTATAAAAGTGGTAGATCTGGGTTTATTATGCGCGGTTGCGGTAATAGATCTAGAGAAATATATGTTGTAAGTAATTTAATCCAGGTGTGTGATTAGATCTTAGTGTGATTGGTTTTCTAAATCTTAATGCAATTATTGGATAGTTGTAAGAGCGGTTGCTTTATGACTAATCAGTGATTAGGAATTGATTTGAGCGGTTGCTGAATTGGCCAACACGTAAGGAAAACAGAGATTTACTCTCACAATTGCATAAAAACATAATTGAGCATGTTAGAATAAAAGGATATGTGGATTTACATCATTATATAAATCTAGTGGTGGATTCAATCTCTTAACCAATTTTCTTATATTGTTGATTTCAGTTTATTTATTGTTATTATTTTTGAAGCTGTTCATTGTTCATCAAAACTCCAAAACCCCCCTTATTTACTATTTATTGTCAATCAGAGTTTGAATTGGGAATTACTTGATAGTGTTAATTGAATTGGTTCTCTATGGATCGACCCTTACTAACTACAACTAGTTGTAAGGTTTTTATTTTCTGGTGGGCCTAACAACTGATTTTTATCTGAATTTTAATCATTATATCCTCACGCATCAGAATTTTGGTGCCGTTGCCGGGGAACCAATTTTTCAATGACGCTATTAATTTATTTCCTATTTTTATTTTGTTTTTATTTTTGTTTTATTTTATTTTTAGTCTTTGATTCTTTTTTTTTTTAGTGTCTTGTAGGTGTTGATGTCCATTAATCATGGATGTTTGTAGGATTTGCTTATCACCTGGACATATCACTGATTTGTGTCCTACTTTCCTAGTGGACACAAATGAGGAAGTAGAGGCAGTATGAGGATATTCTGAACCTTCCGACAACTATAACCCTTACTCTAATACATATTACCCAGAGTGGTGGGACTATCCTAACTTGAGTTATGGACAGCAACCTCAAAATCAACCTCTAGCGTATGAATTTCCAGAATTTCAGCATAGGCAAACACCTTTCCTTCCAGGACAGCAGCAAGTTCAAAATCCTTGGCAACTTGAACCTTCATTGGAGGAACTAATAAGACAATTTGCCATTAATACTATACAATTCCAACAAGAAACAAAGGCCAATATAAAGAGTTTTCAACAAGAAACAAGGGCTGCAATCAATAACATGCAAAACTCTTTGGAGCAGTTAGCCATAGAACTCAGCAATATGCAGAGCCTAAATTCTGAAGGACTTCCCTCTCAACCCGAAGAGAATGTGAAGGAAGATGCTAGTACTGTCACACTACAAAGTGGGGAGACGTTAGATGAACCCACATCTCCTCCATAAGTCATTGAAGAGAAAGAAGCAAAGCCTAAAGAGGTAAGTGAGGAAGGGAAAAACTCTAAGGCCCCCAAGGTAAGTATACTTGAACCCCTTCCTAAGGTAGTGGAGAGACAGTATGATGAGTGGCTTGATTGGTTTCAATAATTATATTCATTGCCACTCATGCACTAATTGTAAAGCTGATATGATATATGCTAGCTGTGTTGAGATTTCTGCAGAGTTGAAAGTTGATGATTTTGTTTACAAAGCAGAGTCTAAGACCCAAAGGGAGGTGGAATTGCAGGTCATGGAAGAATTTTTAGAAAAGGAAGAAGAACACCTGATGACGGTCACTACTAAAGTGGACTTTATTTTTGGGCCATCATTCAGTAAAAATAATGCACATGAAGCTGATGAAGTGCACATATAACTTTTCAGTGGTGAAGCCAAGGAAAATAAGGGCCAATGGGATCCTGGTGGAAGCCCTTATGCTGCAAGCTTAATTTGTTCATCACACTTCAACCAATGGGATCCTGGTGAAAGCTCTCATATTGTTTCAACTATAACTTGGTCATCACACTTCAATCAATGGGATCCTAGTGAAAGCTCTCATATTGTTTCAACAATAGCTTGGTCATCACACTTCAACTAATGGGACTCCGGTGAAAGCTATCATGTTGTCTTAACTATAGCTTGGTCATCATGTTTGAACCAATGGGATCCTGGTAGAGTCTTTTCACTTACCTCACTTGATAAGGCCAATAAATACTATCTCAAGTCTTTTTATGAGCTTCCGGAAAGTGTGGAAGTGAAAGTGTTGACCTTTTACCATCCACATTATAAAGATCAATGAGGGTGTCACAACGTCGAGCTGAGGACAATAAACTAAGCGCTCATTGGGAGGCAACCCAACCAGATTTACTCTCTTTATCCCTTTTATTTTGCGTTTTTATTAGTTTCTTAGATTATGTTTTTATCTGTTTGTTGGTTGTAAGCATTTGCATCTTTAAAAAAAAAACCTTGTGTTTGGTTTGATTAAATGTGTGTTGGAATGCATGGATTAAGTATAGTGGAAACCAAGCGAAACTATAGGAATTAGTTCGTTTGTAAATTGTTGTTTTGTTCTTCTGAATGCTGAACTATGTTCTTTGGGAATGATTTCATTCAATTGAGAAGTTAAATTTTAAGTTCGTGATGAATGGATTGAGTAAAGAGTTATACTATTGAGACGCATTCATATGAACTTGTGCCTTATGAACTTCGTAGATTTTTGACATTCCCTCAAGAATGATGAGTAAATGTACCCTCTTAGTTTCCATTGTATTTTCATTCTCTTGTATTATGTACATTTGGGATTTGATTTGTACTATTGATTTGCTTGTTTCATTCATAGTTGATTTGTTTTTGCTTTCGGTTGTGGTATAGCTGTTTTTGCTTGTTTTCCTTTTCTGGATGTATGTAGCATTCTCTTTGTCATTTATTTTCCTTTTCTGAATGTGTGTAGCATTGAGGACAATGCTTAGTTTAAGTGTGGGGGTGTGGATACTTTGATGCTCTATTGTGAATACTGTTGATATTCTGAATTGTTCTCCTGGGGTTTGAATGACTGATTGAACTCTCTTGGGGTGAGTGTATTTGATCTTGATGATGTTGTTCTTCTTGTTATACTTTCTATTGGGCTTTAAGTTTCTGATAAGCTTTCAAGTGTTGTGTTTATTGAGCAATTGACCCAAATTTTTGAAAAAAAAAATAATAAACCTTTGAGCTTGATCGAATGAACTTTCTGGCTATCAATTTTGTCGAATGAAATTCTAAAAAATTAAAGGGTTTAATTGCAAATGATGAATCGAAAAAACCTAGTGAGTTTTTAGGCTTTGTTGTAAATGGCTAACTTTAGGCCATTTTGGATCCTTGATTGTGTGATTCCACTCATGATTATTGTGTTTTTCAGAACTTGTCTTGGTTCTCTTCTAAGCTGCTAATGACCATTGCATGCATTTGAAATGATAAAGGCATTTTCTTTTAAATAACTACTTGCCAAATAGCCATCCTTGTATTTTATCCATTGATTAACCCCTTTGAGCCTAATTGACCCAATTTCCTTTTATCTAAGCTCAATTTAAAACTAAAAATGAAAAACTATTTTACTACCCTACCTTAGGGAGTAGAAGAGCTTAAAGATTTCATTGGAAAGTGGCTTTTAAATAAGTGTGGGGGTGTGATTCATGATGTTTTTGCCTAGTTATGTCTGTGTATAAAATGTCTCATATTGACAAAATGTCAGGTTGAATTGAATGCAAGGTGTATATATATATATTAAAAAAAAAAAGAAGTCAGAAAAAGGAAAAGGTACAGAATAGGAATTTGAATTTGAAGACTATTGGAAAATTCTGTGTAATGATTGAATATCTCTCCATTTTGCTCTTCTAGTTCCTATGGTCTAGCTTTGTCTATCTTCGATGTATCCTACCTTAACCCTAACCCCATTACAACCTAAATAAAGTCCTTTTGATCTCTGTTTGCATGTGGTCTGAGTAGTGGAGAAGTAGAGGCTTGACAAGCTTATGGTAAAGCATATTCTCATGAGTTGGTTGAGTGAAAACACAAGCCTGAAACACTTGAGTGAGAGAGCATTTCAGTGAGGATTTATCATGTTGATTGAACTCTGAAATTTGATTGATTTTGCTTGTCAACTTGGATTGCTAAGAAAGGGAATTTTGAATTGTTTAAATGCTTTGAAAACTAAATGCACAAAGGTCTTTGCTCATTATTCTGCATTTGCTTGGCTTGTTGTGCAACTGTGTTGAACTGTATATTTTTGCCCAGGAGTGCAAAAGGCTAAGTGTGGGGGTAATTGATCTGTTGATTATTCCTATATTTTAATCGCCTTGTAATTGATTCATTGAACTCCATTTGTGCTTAATTGTCATCATTTAGCTTAGTTTCTGATATCAAACCCTAATTGGAACATTATTGTGAAACTTTGCTTAAATGTGTTCATTTGCACTCATAATTGAATTATGCTTCTCAGTCACTGGGCTTCTTAAGGTTCAATTAGGTTTAATTAAGTTAGTTTTGACACATTTTATGATATTGAGCCTAATTGGATCATTGAAGGAATTATTGCATGAATTAGCCCTAATTTATCTCTTTGACAATGTTCAGTAAACTAGCGATAATTTGAGTTTCAAATATCTGATTGATGTGATTTTGGTCTTGTAGGAAACCTAAGACAATTATCTACCACTTTCATGAAGACCTAAAAGGCCCAATCACACGTTTAGATAACTCAAATTGGAGTTGAAGCAAGAACTAGGGTGCTGATCCTGATAGCTTGACCTTTGCATACTGGTCATGACATATCTCGAGCTACAAGTGGTCAAATGGGCTGAAATTTTGATGATTGATAGTTAAGATCCAAATCTACAACTTTCATGTTGAACACTTTTCCAGATTTGTAGGTCTAATGGGTCTTATTGAGGTTGGAAGTCATATTATAGGGCCAGAGTTAGAATACAGGGCCAGAGCTAGAATACAGGGCCTAGATTGCGTAAAAATACATGGCCGTGTACGCCTCTGACTTTGCATTTGAAATAGTGAATTTTGGACCCCTAACTCAGTGTCATACACGGCCTAGGTCGTGTATGCATACACGGCCTAGGTCGTGTATGCATACACGGCTGTGTATTTCCTCCAAACATAAATTATTGCAAACTTCTGCTCGAAGTTTGTGTTGGAGGCCTATATATTGACACTCTTGGCACGTTTTGAAGGGAGTTCTGACCTAGGAGAGTAGCTACAACTCCTTGGAGAAGGAGAGGGGAGTCTTGGATCAAAGATTGGAGTCTCGGGTTCGAGCAATCAGAGATCCATCATCCTCAATCCTCAGAAACTTGTTTGCTTTAGTTTTTTCTTTCGCACTTTGTTTCTCATGTTGTTCTTTCTCGGTTTTCTTGTGATTTCCTTCTAGCTATGTGTAACTAAACCTCCCTTGGTTAAGGGGGTGATGAAACCACTAGTTTTGATGTTGTGAATCTTGCATATTTGATTATTTCAACACAGTTATGTTTTTATTCATATATTTCTAAATCTATTGTTGGTATGAAGGTTTTTGTACTTGTTCCCACTTTAAAAGTGGTAGATCTGGGTTTATTATGCGCGGTTGCGGTAGTAGATCTAGCGGAATATATGATGTTCATGTGGGTATAATTATCTTTGTGCTATTTGCTAGTTATAAAAGTGGTAGATCTGGGTTTATTATGCGCGGTTGCGGTAATAGATCTAGAGAAATATATGTTCTAAGTAATTTAATCCCGGTGTGTGATTAGATCTTAGTGTGATTGGTTTTCTAAATCTTAATGCAATTGTTGGATAGTTGTAAGAGCGGTTGCTTTATGACTAATCAGTGATTAGGAGTTGATTTGAGCGGTTGCTGAATTGGCCAACACATAAGGAAAATAGAGATTTGCTCTCACAATTGCATAAAAACATAATTGAGCATGTTGGAATAAAAGGATATGTGGATTTACATCATCATATAAATCTAGTGGTGGATTCAATCTCTTAACCAATTTTCTTATATTGTTGATTTCAGTTTATTTATTGTTATTATTTTTGAAGCTGTTCATTGTTCATCAAAACTCCAAAACCCCCCTTATTTACTATTTATTGTCAATCAGAGTTTAAATTGGGAATTACTTGATAGTGTTAATTGAATTGGTTCTCTGTGGATCGACCCTTACTAACTACAACTAGTTGTAAGGTTTTTATTTTCTGGTGGGTCTGACAACTGATTTTTATCTGAATTTTAATCACTATATCCTCACGCATCACTTTCCTAAAAGACTAAAATCATATCAATCAGATATTTGTAACTCAAGTTATAGCTAGTTTACTAAACACTGCCAAAGAGATAATTAAGGCTAATTTATGCAATAATTTGTATAATGATCCAATTCGGTTCAATATCATAAAATGTGTCAAAACTAACTTAATTAAACCTAATTGAACCTTAAGAAGCCTAGTCAGAGGATTATAAAATGTATAAAATATAGTGTTATCATATATCATACAGGAAATAGAAAATAGTACAATTTGGTCATTATTGTAAAATAGCCAAAATCTGGGGTGTTACAATTACCATCCTTTTAAGAACCTTGTAATCGATTGCAGGATTGGTGTAATCAATTACCTTCTTGACAGAACCATTGTAATCGATTACAAATGTCTTGTAATCGATTACTAGTTTACTAAAATACAATTTTTGCATTTGAAACTGTAAAGGGCTAATCTCAAAGCATTCAAATTAGTTCCAAAAAGTCTCAAAACAATTTCAAACATCATACAAGTATACTTAGGCATTGTAAAACCTTAAGTTATAATAAGAATAAACATAATCATGTGCTAAACATAATTTTCAAATTTTATCAAGTACACATAATTCTATCCTTTACCTAATGCTTACAACGAATATACCTCATATTCATTGTCTTTACAAGTGAATGTGCATAAGAGGTAAAAGCTTTTGATACCTTGGCCTTAGTAATCAAGGAAACTCTTTTCCTTATCCAATGCTTCTCTTTTGGTATTTTGAACTTTGGAAGTTCCATATTTTGTACTTGAGAAACTTTGGCTGAAGTCATCTTCCTTCTTTGACCAAAACTTTTACCATTGACCTTTGGAAGCATTCTCCTTGATGATTCCTCTTTCCTTTGACCAATTAGTCCATCCTTTTTAGAAACTTTCTGCATAATTGAAACACTAGGAGGACATTTTGATACCTACTTTATCTTTGGTCCTTGAATGTTAGTACTAGAACTTTTAAGACTTTTAGGAACCCAAACTATGTTATTTCTCATATAAGGATTTCTTTTATAATTGCACAATGAGAAATATGTCCTAGAAGACCACAAAAATTATAAATACGTGTATTCAATGATGGCTTGGTCCTTTGAAGATCATTTTTGAAAAACTTGAGCCTTTGGTTGTTATTACATTTTGTGCTATTTTTGCCACAAGCCTTGAAATTCCATGTAAAGTAACATCAATTTTATTCTCATTAACAAGCATGGAATGTAAGCAATTAGAATCATTAGCTTTGGCAAATTCAAAATATAAGTCCTCAACTTGATTTTCTAAAGCAATGCACTTTTCACAAGAAGTTAAGGTTTCACATTCCAAAGGCATTTCCTCATCAAGAAAAGCATATACATTTTTCAAAGTCTTAATTTCATTTTCAATAGACGAAATGTTTTCTAAACAAGATGAGTTTTTCGTTTCTAAAAACAACAAGTCATCATATAATTCATCAAATGCACATTTTAGCTCATCATAGGAAGGACCATAAAAAGGGTAAGCATCATTTACCTCAAAGTCCTTTTTAGCCATATATGAAGTGGTCTCAATTTCAAGCATACTTGGCTCTTTAAGGGAATAAGCATTTTCCTCATTGTTGTCCATCCAAGATTGAAGAACATCTTCCTTCTCAATTTTATTTTGCTTTGCCTCTTCTTCAAATTGAGCACCATCATCACCAAGAGGCATTGAGCTCATTTTTTTACTTTGAACATCTTCTTGAGGACATTTTTCATGACAAGCTTCCTTCAATGGATTTTGCTCTTCTTGCTTTCTATATACAACTTTATACACAAAATCATTGTTACCAATATAAAAAGCATCAAGGGTGTCCAAAATTTCTTTGGCACTAGAGCAATTCTTAATTTTATCATAAGCATCATCATTCAAACTACTTCTTAAGATTTGCATTACTCTAATGTTCAAGGAAAAACGTTTCTTGTCATAAGCATTCCAATTTTGTTTTGGTTTAGGAGAAAATCCATCAAGCACAATATCCCACAAATCCAAATCAATAGATAACATATAAAATTCCATTCTAGTTTTCTAATAAATGAAATGCACACCATTAAAGAATGATGGTTTATTAATTTCAAAACCTTCTATTTTGAAAAGCCTTTAACGGTTGCCAAACAAACAAGGATCTTTAACTCCAAGTGGTTAAGCTTTTAATAGAGCACGAAGCTCTGATACCACTTATTAGCCATGGCAACCATTACCCAAGAGGGGGGTGAATTGGGTGTTTACAAGTTTTAAAACACCTTTGAGAAATTAAGCATTTTGAATAACTCAATTAATAAATGCAGTGGAATAAGTTTAACAAAGGTGCAACTATTAGAGATTTAACAAATACCACTTGGGTTATAGGATAAATCAAGTAAATAAGCTACATATCAAATTCAATTCAAGCATTTATAATTAAGGCACCAATGTAAAGAGATAGAGTTGAGAAGATCGAACACAAGATTTATACTGGTTCAGCCACCAATCCACTTGTGGCCTATGTCCAGTCCTCAAGCAATCACTCGAGATTTTTCACTATATCTTCAAGCTTCAACAAGTGCTTGTAACCTTTACACAATAGAGCACTCACCACACCTTGGGATACCACACCTTTTGTGCTTGAGCCTCAACTTCAAGGGATACCTCACCCTTTACAACCTTGAGGGATACCTCACCCTCTTTACCAACAAGGGATACCTCACCCTTACAACTTTGAGGGATACCTCACCCTTACCTCACCCTTTTCTCTAGAGGGATACCTCACCCTCTTACAATGATTTCAAGATGAAGAGAAAGATTAGAAACTCTCACAAGAGTAGATATATAACTTGAAGAACAAAGTATGGATGATAAGAAACTCTCTCAAGAGTGGATAATACAAATTGAAGCTCTATGGGTATCAAGGATTCACACTTTAAAACTCAAAATGTGAATTTGATGATTCAATGATCAAATCAAGTGTTGAAGAGTTGTAAAAGTTTCAAAAAACACTTATATATAGAGCCCAAGTGAAAAAATAGTCGTTGGTGGTGTTTAGAAATAATTTTTTATGAAAACTAGCCATTTGTAGCCATTGGGAACATTTCTGGGCACTTGGTAATCGATTACACACTTCTGGTAATCGATTACATGGCCTCTGCCAAAGTTGTAATCGATTACATCACTTCTGATTTTGAAAATTGACTTTAAAAGGTCATAACTTCTTCATTTCTTATCCGATTAAAGCAAATGACCACTCATTGGAAAGATTTTTGAGTCTATTTTCATATGAAATAAGTTTTCGAACAAAACTCAGTATTTTGAAAGTTATGATTAAAATAGTAACCAAAGGTCAGTTTTTCAAAACTCAAACTTAACTATTTTCCATAGTTTAAAGCAAATAGTCATAACTTCTTAATTTCTTATCCGTTTAAAGCAAATGGCCACTCATTGGAAAGATCTTTGACTCTATTTTCATATGCAATAAGTTTCATAATAAAACTCAAAGTATTTTGAAAGTTATGATTAAAAGAGTAACTAAATATCAGTTTTATAAAACACAAACTTGGCTATTTTCAAATATTTGAACTACCACCAAGACTAACTTTCCAAAAATATTTTGTTGGGAATTTAAACATATAAGAAACACTTTTAAAGATATTAAAACATATTTGAGCTTAGTGTAATTTTTTTTTACCTTTACACAAGATTTAAGTCCTATAAGCTATTCTTGAAGAACTTTGGGACTCGATCTTTTGCCATAATCAATTCTTGATGTAATCCAAGCTTCCAAAAAATTCTTCTCTTCAAACTTGAAAATGCTTGGAACATCTTTATCATTTTTATTGATCTTGAGTTGAGCATAGTTGTGATATTTTGCTTTCTTGTTGTAATGCTCACTCTTGGTACTTGGACTATCCTACAAAGTATTGCTCACTTAAATAAACATAGTTAGTCCAAATTCATAATTTAATATCTTTATATGCATGATTCATAAATGTATAACTCTAGTTAGTCTACTATGCATATAAGACTTTCATAGACACATCCAAATAAGATATTTATCAATTACAAATAGATATGCTATATGTCGGATGCAACAAAGAACATATGTAAAGTGTTCTTTTTGTCTTGTATTTGTCATCATCAAAACTTAACATATTAAACCATTTGGGGCTAACTTATTTCCACAAATTTAAGTTTCCATACAACCTCTTCCAAATAAATTCTTATCTCATATATCACCTTTCTTACTTGTATTCAACTTATCATACCCAACTTAAAGATTTCAAATACTCCTCAATTTTTCCTCATTCACTCTTTTTCTCTTCTAGAAGCCTTGTTGTCTAAACTCCTGCTGTGACTTTGAGTTCTCCGACTCCACAATACTGCCTTTATTCACCCATAATCAACTTCTTCTTTTAACATATAAATTACAAATGACACTTTTTGGTCATCCACACATCTCAGTACTACAAATATATTCTCTAATTCCCTTGTTCATTCCTCTACTTTTATTAGGTCATACCTTCCTCTAATATTCTAATGATCATAGTTGCTCTATGTTTCTAAAGACCTCTAACATGTCCGACACATTATTGCCAGCAGGGACTCTATCACCTCGGGTTCGCCTAGTCGATAACATAGGCTCCTGCACACACCGCACATTATATATTGAGTTGATCAAGCTAAATATTATGTAACAATATGATAATTAACCATAACATACACACTGAAGGCCGTTATGCAAGTCTACCTATGCATCTCATCATTAAGATAAGACAAATGCATAACAAAGCATAGCTAGTCCATATCCCGGTTCAACAGGATAAACTGCTCTGATACCATAATGTAACATCCTTAATACAATTTAAATACGTATCCGAAATTACATATTAGTAATTAAAATTAAACATGTCATGTTAAACTAATATATTAACTTTAAATTACATTTAAATAATATACAGAAAATATGAGCCTATTGAGGGTTGATATAACGTACATGATATTACATAAATAATATACATCGGTGTACAAAATTACATAATATGTTACAGAGTACTAATTAGACAACATAAAATACATAATGACGCTAAAATTTATTCTACATCTTCATCTTCTGCCTCATTGCTGAAATATACGTTCTTGGAAATATTATGGAAAGTAAACAGAAAGGGAGTGAGAATTATAAGAATTCTTAGTAATATTATTTAAAAATATGTGTCATCATAATACTTCCATCTACTTCAGGAAAAAAATCATTTCAAAACTAATTTTATAAAGTAGGAAGGTAGCAAAAGCCAAATCCAGTCCTTCCTCTTCCCGAGGTAGAAGCCCAGTTATTAATAGTTTTTCCAAAAATGTTTATTAACAAACATTACAATTTACATCTACAAATATTTTCACAAACACATTTTCAAATAAGCAACATAATATTACATTTAAATTCAATTTCATCATAATGCTTATTTAAATCACTTGGCAGTAGTCTGTTTTCAGCTTGGTGCACTTCAACCTATTCATGACGACTCACTAGTCGCATAGAACTACTCCAAGTAATATTAAATTGAATTTCAAATTTTTCTTAGTGATCATTATCCAGTGTTATTTTCCACAGAACCAGGTCACCTCACATAACCTAAATTCTAGCTTGGTAATAGTCTGTGTAATGTCTTAATACTAATATCTTGATATAAATAACATTTATAAAGATAAACAGTATTGTCACTACATACATAAAAACCTGATCTTATATCCATAATGTTTATTAGAAACATTATAGAGAGCCATGTGAATTGCGAAAAACATCAAACTCATAGTAAAATGTATATATATACAACATTAGCCTTAGCATAGGCTTGAAGTATTACATAATTCTTTACATTACAAGGGAAGTACAAAAAAGATACAATAGTTGTAATATAAAACATAAAACTAGAGCTAATATAATCTTTAGCTTCTTTTTTCTTCTTATTCTTTAAAGAACTTTCACCTGAAAATTACATACAACGGGGTGAGAATCAACAATTCTCAATATGAGTAAACCAAAACCAATCATACATAGCATAATAAATATAATCTCAAAACAGGCCACTAATAAGATATATTTACATATTCTACAAGGTCTAACTTTAATAACTAGATAAACCAAGTTAATCATACATTCATTCATTCATACTTATATACTTAGTTAATTTAAGACCCAAGCATATTCTACTAGGAACTCTAGCTTCTTATGTTTACCCATTGTAGAGAGGAATATCTGCAACCTCTTATGACATGTAACCCTAGCACTTGGTCAGGAATAACTTGTCCTCTTAAGAACTTTTGATTCCTTTCCTTCTGGCCAAATGATATAATATCATGTAAGGTCAACTTCGTAGGAAAACACTACTAATCCATCCTAGTTCATTAGCATCTAATACACCACCTCATCACTCATTTTGACCTATTAAGCACCAAAGGTGCATTAATGGAGAAAGTGAAGAATAAAAGTGAAAAAAGCTCTAATCCCCTACCTTGGTAGCTGAAAATGGTGATTCAAGCTTGGGATGATCACACCTTAGATTTCCCTTTGGATTTTCTCTTTCTCTCCTCTTTTTTTTTCTCCTTTTTTCCCTCTTCTTTCCTTTACTCTTGCGCATTTTCTGTTTCTGAAATGTGCAGCCAAAGAACCGTGAAAGGAAGCTTAAAAAGAGGCTTCCAAAAGACTCATTAAGCCCTTAAGGCCATAACTGATAAATCTCGATCTGCTAAATACACTTAGATTTAACTAAATCAAGATTTTCAGCTTACAACAACTTCAAAATAAATACTAAGATTCATTAAAATTGTTGTTTCACCATTATTTTATTTTTTCATATCTACTGCTAGTCAATCTGACATAAAATGTACAACCAATATGCTTAAAAATGCCAAACTAACTCAATTTACCTTGAAACTTTAATCACGTCTAGTTTTATATATTTGTGACCTATAAATATATTTGTGACCTATAAATAAATTATCCATATTCATTTCCCTCATTTAAGAAATTTATGCTATTATCTGATTTATTTTAAGGTGCTTTTCACCTTTTGGGTTGCAACAAAGTGCCTAAACTAACTCAGTTTGTCACAAAATTAAACAGGCATGTTAAGCAAGTCATATGCTACCTTTGTATACGTATACAAGTCTAACATGTCATTAAGGGTATTACACCCTCCTTTTTAAAATTTTGACCCCAAAATTACTTATTTGTTAAGAATAACTCTGGAAAGTCCTGCTATAAATGGGACTCTAGCTCCCAAGTAGCTTCCCCGGTGTCATTGCCAACCTATAAAATCTTTACCAGAGGAATCCGCTTACCTTTAAGCTCTTTAACCCCTCTGTCCATGATCCTTACCAGATGTACATCATATGACAAATCATTCATTAACTGTACAGATTCATGTTCTATGATATACAAAAGATCTAGATTATACCTTTGCAACTGAGACTCATGAAAAACATCATGAATGTTAGACAAATTGGGAGGAAGGGCTATTTAGTAGGCTACGAGTCTAACTTTCTTTAGAATTTGGTAGGGACTGAGACAACGAGGATTTAACTTGCGAGTTTTCAATGCTCTACTAATCCTTATAGTAGGAGTAACTCTTAAAAAGACATGGTCTCACTCATAAAATTCAAGAAGTCTTCTTTTCTTGTCAACATAGCTCTTTTGCTGACTCTGAGTAGTAACCAACCTATCCTTAATCATCTTGATTTGCTCTGTGGTCTGCTAGACCAACTCTGGACCTAGGATGGTTCTCCCACTTACCTTATACCAACATAGGGGCGATCTACACTTTCTTCCATATAAAGCCTCATAGGGTGTCATACCTATGCTGGAATAGTAGCTATTATTATAGGCAAATTTCACTAACGGTAAGAACTTATCCCAACTACTCTGTTGTTCTAAAACACATGCTCGAAGCATATCCTCAAGGATTTGGATAGTCTTCTCTGTTTGTCCATCTGACTGTAGGTGATAAGCTGTACTAAGGCTCAACTTAGTCCTGAATGCCTTTTGCAAGGCTCTCCAAAATCTAGATGTGAATCTTATCCTGACTGAACCTAAACTATGACCCAAACTACGTCATATCCTGACTTATCCACTATGACCTAAACTACGTCATATTTTGACTGAACCCTGGGTAGACCCATTACCAAATCCATAGAGATCTTATCCTATTTCTACTTAAGGACTCCCAAAGACTGTAATGGTCCTACATGCTTCTGATGTTCAATCTTCACTTTCTGACAAACTAAACACCTTAAAACATATTCTGCCATGTCTCTCTTCATGCCATACCACCAAAATATTTTCCTTAAACCTTGATACATCTTAATGGTTCCGGGATGGATGATATACTTACTTTTGTGCACTTCTTCTAGGATCCTCTCTTTGATCTTTGACTCTTTTGGAATATAAAGTCTATCTCTAAACTTTATCATTCCACCATCAGTCATATCAAAATCCTCTTGGGTTCTTAAAAAGATCTGCTCACTTATGTCCCTTAGAGCTTCATCCTCCTTTTAAGCTTCTAAAATTTGAATCCTTAAGTCATTTATTATGTCCACTCTACTCACAAAGAGACTCTGTGGCATCACAGTCACCGCTAGACTCAAATCTCTAAAACTCTCGAGAAGTTCACTCTCTTGGACCATTATTCAGGACACATGTAGGGACTTCCTACTTAGTGTTAGGAATTTTTGCGGATACAACACGCAGCGGAAAACAGGGACTCGCACCGAGGATCCATGCGAAAAAGTCATAATTTGAGTTTTTAAAGGATTTACCTCTTGAAGCGTGAATCACTAACACTGTAATAGAAACAATGTCTCTGCGGTATCCACACGAACAGACTCACGAACGTCCAACATCCGCAAAGAGGAGCCTCATGTCTCTCACACAGTGCTAGCTGCGAAGAGAAGAGAAGAGAAGAAACCTGTCGCTCTCTCACTCACTATTCTGTAGGTGCGGCTAGGGTTCAGAATTATGTCTCTTAGCAGCCCCCTTAGCAATACTATTTATAATAGTGACTGCCTTAAGTGAGTGTGAGCAGCAGCAAGGTAAGCTGTGCAACCCTAGACCCATCTGTTATGAGTCTGGCCCATATTTGAATCGAGTCCAACTTGGATCCATTGCTCCAATTTTAGTCTGCTTTATGTGTGTGACCCTGCAAGTTCTTATTACGTTGGCAGTAATATTAAAATCCCATTTTAATATTACAAGCAGTGAGCGGTATCTAGCAACACATCGCTGCTACCCAAGTAATAAGAATGTCAGTGATTTGACATAACCTTTTCGTGACCAATGTTTCTGTGTCGTTTAGTCCTTTTGTCAAGATATCTAGATTGAACACAAGGCATGGAATGCGTCACCCTTGTATAGTCCAATCATTCATTTCTTGATACTCGAGTAGACTTTGTAACAACAAATGAGATCAATATCTCATATTGACTCATTTGAGCATGGCCATGCATTTCGCAGTCTCACTCAATCAGGGGGCCCGAAGATATCGCTCCTGTTATGTAGGAGTGACAAATTCCATTTAGGTCACTCACATCCCTCTGCATGATTTGCGGTATGTCCAATAACCAACTTTATAATCACCTTGTTACAGATGATGTTTGATGGCATTAAAACACATAACTCCTCATGTAGGAATCGTAGTGATTTCAGGTCAAAGGACCACAAACACCATTGTCACTATGAGAATCGCTTATGACACTCACGTAACGATCCATGTAGCGTTCTCATGGTGGGTCAGTCCAGTACATCATTACTCTAATATGTACCCATGTGAAGACTTGATATCTCATATCCATGACCAGTGAGATGCGGTCATCAGTCTCTACACATACTAGTCTTAATGTATTATTGTTGTCCTAATTAACAATAATACTTGACTAGGGACATTTAAGAATAGTGTTGTAACCAAAAAGGATCTCATGAGCAAGTCATCCACTTGATGTCCTATGGCATCAAACTTACTATTCTAAGGACTTTATTATGTTTATCAAAAAGAACACAATAAATAAAATGCCTCATATATAAAATAGCATAATAGAATGTATGTAAATACAGAAAATGTATTAGCCTCTAGGGCATACACCAACACTTAGTTCATTAGCCACTACATTGGCTTTACCCGGATGATACTTTAGCTCAAAGTTATAGTCTTTTAGGAATTCCATCCATCTTCTTTGCCTCATGTTCATCTCCTTCTGATTAAACAAGTATTTTAAACTCTTATGATCGCTGAACACCTCAAACTGGACTCTATAGAGATAATAACTTCAAATCTTTAAGGCAAACACTATAGCTGCTAACTCCAAATCATGCGTAGGGTAGTTTTCCTCATATGGCCTTAAGTGCCTTGATGCATAGGCAACTACTCTCTTATTTTGCATCAAAACACACCCTAGTCCCATCTTCAAAGTATCATAGTATACTTCAAAGTTCTCATGGGGATCCAAAATTACCAACACTAGCGTAGTAGTCAACCTCTTCTTTAGTTCTTGGAAATTATTCTCGTAGTTCTGAGTCCACTCAAAAGTACTACCCTTCCTAGTCAACCCAGTCAAAGGCATCGCTAATTGAGAAAAACCCTTGATGAACCTTCTATAATACCTAGCCAGACCTATGAAGCTCCTGATCTCGGTCACAGTGGTAGATCTCTCTCACTGTAACACTGCTTCCACTTTGCTAGGATCCACTGAGATTCCTCCTTTGGAAATAACATGGCCCAAAAATTAAACTTTTATTAGCCAAAACTCACATTTGGATAATTTGGCAAACAATTTATTTTCTTTTAGGATATCTAAAACTATCCTTACATGTTGCTCATGTTCTTCCTTTGTCTTTTAATAGATGAGGATGTCGTCAATAAAAACTACTACAAACTTGTCTAGGCAAGGTCTAAAAACTCTATTCATATAATCCATAAACACCGTTGGAGCATTCGTCAACCCAAAGGACATCACAAGATACTCACAATGCCTATACCTAGTTCTAAAAGAAGTCTTAGGGATATTATCTCCTTTAACTCTGATTTGATGATACCCAGATCTTAGATCAATCTTGGAAAACATTGAAGCTCCTCTTAATTGATCTATCATATCATCTATTTTAGGTAACAGATACTTATTCTTGATGGTTACCTTGTTCAACTATCTGTAGTCAACACATAACTTCATGGTACCATCTTTCTTCTTCACTAGTAACATTAGTGCTCCCCACGGAGAAACACTAGGCCTAATGGAATTGCTTGTCCAAAAATCCTCTAATTGTTTCTTGAGTTTTGCTAACTCTAGAGGTGTCATCCTATAGGGTGCTATAAATATAGGTCATGTACCCGACACTAAATCTATAGTAAACTCTATTTCTCTCTCCGGTGGCAACTCAACTACATCACTCAAAAATACCTCTGGTATTCCATCATCACAGGTATATTGTCTATGTTCTGTTCAACCCCTATATCTAATAAGAAAAGAAGAACATATCATAGAGCTCCTTCTACCTAACAATGATTGACTTAATTAGCATTAAGATATACATACTCAGAAGAAACAACTCTAGTAGGAACATTAGACAAAAAAACTAGAGTCTTATCTGAATAATTTAAGACCACATGATTGGACGATAACCAATTCATACCAAGAATGACATCTATGTCCACAAGGGTAAATAGATAAGATTTACAATGAAGACTCTTTCCTCTATTCTTATACAACAGTCAAGACATACCTTCGAAGTTATGGTTGGTTTATCGGTGAGTGTGGAAATAGACAGGTCATATGGTAATTCTGACATAGACAAATCCAACATCCTTACACAATCATAAGAAACAAAGGAGTGGGATGCTCCTGAATCATACATGATATTTAAAAGATGATTACAAATTATGTCTTTACCTTGGATAAGGTCGGAAGACTAGGCCACCTCCTTTCCGCCTAGAGTGTAAACTCGTCCCTTGGCTAGCAACTTTGGGGTAGGTGCATCTTCCTTATTCTGAGGACAATCCTTGGAGAAATATCCTGGTTGCTCACATGTAAAACATACAGACTGGCCTTCCAAACATGGCTTACTTCTATGCATTTTCTTACATTTAGGGTGCCTTTGTACCTTAGAGCACGTCTTGTCTTTTCCCTTAGGCTTGCTTGCTTTAAAAGCACTCTACTTACTTTTGTCATCTTCACGCTTTCTTTTCTGAGGGTCTTATGCCTTTTCCTCTAGTTGAGGCCTGTGAACACTTGACTCCACAATCCTACACTTGTTGACCAGAGAAGGAAAATCCCTGATCTCCATAGGTCTCACCATACTCTTGATCTCACTTCTTAATCCAATTTTGAATTTCAGACATTGCTAGTTCTCATCGAGATGATAATGAAAATGTGAAGAGAATTTTGACAACTCCTCAAACTTGGCCGCATATTGGCCCATTGATAAGCTTCCTTGTTCCAAGTGCATAAACTCCACTTCCTTGTCATCGAGTAGAGTTTACGGGAAGTTCTTCTCTAAAAAGGTTTTCTTGAAAACTTCCCAAGACATCTGAGTTCCAGCGGCTCCTAGTACCCTCTTGGTACTTTTCCACTAGTGCTCCGCCTCTCCTTTCAACATATAGGAGGCGAAGGACACCTTTTTCTCCTTCTGAGCAAGCCATTACTTCGAAGATCTTTTCCATCTCATTGAGCCACTCCTTAGCCTAAGAGTGATTATACTCGCATCTAAAAGGTGGATGGTTCGTCTGACAGAAAGCTGATAAGTCTTGGAAGTTCTGATTCCTCCCGACTTGTACTTCCTGCACTAGATGCACAGGTGGTGTAGGTGGCTAAGGTGGATTTGCTTCCATCCTCTCAAGCACCCTTGTCGTAACTATTGCTTGCTCTCTCATAGCATTGGCAGTTACAACCGCTTGGTCCCTCATGGCATTAGCAGTAATGGTTTTTCAATCTTTCATCGCATTGGCCATAGCCATAACTGCTTCAACCATGTTAGGTCATTCTAACACTGAGTTCCTTGTTTCTCTAGTTCGCCTTGGTAGTGTCATAGTTTCTTGTACACACAAAAACATCATATATTGAGCTGCAGTTTCAATACCATGTAACCGTGCAACAATAGCTAATAACAAAGCAACCAAAGGCAAATCATGCAATTCTATCAAAGCATCTTATACAAGAGACTAGAAAAGCACAATTCATAAAATGAAACTCTTAAATATGCCTAAGCATAGCCAGTCCATATCCCGGCTCAACAGGATGAACTGCTCTGATACCATAATGTAACATCCTAATACTAATATCTTCATATAAATAACATTTATAGAGATAAACAACATTACAACGTCACTACATACATAAAAACCTGATCATATATCCATAATGTTCATTGGAAACATTATATAGAGCCATATGAAATGCGAAAAACATAAAACTCATAGAAAAATGCATATATATACAACATTAGCCTTAGCAAAGGCTTGAAGTATCTTTATATTACAAGGGAAGTACAAAAAGATACAGCCAATGTAATATAAAGCATAAAACTAGAGCTAATCTAATCTTTAGCTTCCTTTTTCTTCTTATTCTTTGAAGAACTTTCACATGGAATTACATGGTAACACAGGGGGGTGAGAATTAACAATTCTCAATATAAGTAAACCAAAATCAGGCATACATAGCACAATAAACATAATCTCAAAACAAGCCACTGAAAAGATATGTTTGTTGGGAATTTTGCGGATACAACACGCAGCGAAAAACAGGGATTCCCACGAGGATCCATGCGAAAAAGACATAATCCGAGTTTTTAAATGATTTACCTCTTGAAGCGTGAATCACTAACACCGTAATAGAAATGATGTCTCTGCGGTATCCACACGAACAGACTCACGAACGTCCAACGTCTGTAAAGAGGAGCCTTACGTCTCTCACACAGTGCTAGCTACAAAGAGAAGAGAAGAAACTTGTCGCTCTCTCACTCACTTTTCTGTAGGTGCGGCTAGGGTTCAGAATTATGTGTCTTAGCAGCCCCCTTAGCAGTACTATTTATAATAGCGATTGCCTTAAGTGAGTGTGAGCAGCAGCAAGGTAAGCTGTGCAACCCTAGACCCATCTGTTATGAGTCTGGCCTATATTTGAATCCGAGTCCAACTTGGATCCATTGCTCCAATTTTAGTCTGCTCTATGTGTGTGACCCTGCAGGTTCTTATTACGTTAGCAGTAATATTAAAATCCCATTTTAATATTACAAGCAGTGAGTAGTATCTAGCAACACATCACTGCTACCTAAGTAATAAGAATGTCAGTGATTTGACATAACCTTTTCGTGACCAATGTTTTCGTGTCGTTTAGTCCCTTTGTCAAGATATCTATATTGAACACAAGGCATGGAATGCGTCACCCTTGTATAGTCCAATCATTCATTTCCTGATACTCGAGTAGACTTTGTAACAACAAATAAGATCAATATCTGATATTGACTCATTTGAGCATGGCTATGCATTTCGCAGTCTCACTCAATCAGGGGGCCCGAAGATATCGCTCCTATTATGTAGGAGTGACAAATCCCATCTAGGTCACTCACATCCCTCTGCATGATTTGCAGTATGTCCAATAACTAACTTTATAATCACCTTGTTACAGATGACGTTTGATGGCATTAAAACACACAACTCCTCATGTAGGAATCGTAGTGATTTCAGGTCAAAGGACCACAAACACCATTGTCACTATGAGAATCGCTTATGACACTCACGTAACGATCTATGTAGCGTTCTCATGGTAGGTCAGTCCAGTACATCATTACTCTAATATGTACCCATGTGAAGACTTGATATCTCATATCCATGACACGTGAGATGTGGTCATCAGTCTCTGCACATACTAGTCTCAATGTATTATTGTTATCCTAATTAACAATAATACTTGACTAGGGACATTTAAGAATAGTGTTGTAACCAAAAGGATCTCACGATCAAGTCATCCACTTGATGTCCTATGGCATCAAACTTACTATTCTAAGGACTTTATTATGTTTATCAAAAAGAACACAATAAATGAAATGCCTCATATATAAAATAGCATAATAGAATATATGTAAATACGAGAAAATGTATTAGCCTCTAGGGCATATACCAACAATCTCCCACTTGCACTAGAGCCAATCAGGCATATATCCAATGCCTAAAGACCTAGTGTGACCCTCATGCTTCTGTTGTGCAAGAGGCTTCGTCAAGTGGATCAAGCAATGTTATCATCTCGTTAGTACTCTCGCATATCTTCACATCTCTCTATCGATGATCTCTTGAATGAGATGGAAGCGCCTAAGTATATGTTTGGATCATTTGGTGAGATCTAGGCTCCTTAGCTTGTGCAATGGCTCCATTATTATCACAATAGAGGTCCACTGGGTCCACAATGCTAGGAATAGTGCCAAGTTCAGTAATGAACTTCCTGATCCAAATGGCCTCCTTTGCTGCATTGGAGGCAGCAATATACTCAGCCTCTGTGGTAGAATCGGCGACTGTCTCCTGCTTTGAACTCTTCCAGCTCACAGCCCCACCATTTAGGAAAAAAATATAACCTGATTGCGATCTGGAGTCGTCCTTATCGATTTGGAAGCTAGCATCAATGTAACCTTTACAACTAGCTCTTCCTCGCCTCCATATACCAAGAACGAATCCTTAGTCCTTCTCAAGTACTTAAGGATGTTCTTGATAGCAGTCTAGTGACTTTCACCGGGATCAGACTAGTACCTACTCGTCATACTCAAAGCATACGAGATGTCTGGTCGAGTACATAACATGGCATACATGATAGATCCAATTGCAGATGCATATGGAATCTTGCTCATGCGATCCCTCTCATCCTGGGTGGAAGGGGATTAAGCCTTAGATAGGCTTACACCATGTGACATAGGCAAGAGTCCTTTCTTGGATTCATGCATGTTAAATTGTCTTAACACTTTGTCTATGTATGTACTCTGACTTAGGCCAAGCAGTCTCAGTGATCTATCTCTATAGATCCCGATACCTAATACATAGGTGGCTTCGCCCAAGTCCTTCATAGAGAAGCAGTTCCCTAACCAAGTCTTTACTGATTTTGTAGGGTAGGGATGTCATTTCTAATAAGTAGTATGTCATCAACATACAATACCAGAAAGACAATAGTGCTCCCACTAACCTTCTTGTAGACACAAGATTCTTCTTCATTCTTGATGAAACCAAACTATTTTATTGTATCATCAAAATGAAGATTCCAACTTTTGGAAGCTTGCTTTAATCCATAAATAGATTGTTGTAACTTGCATACTTTTCTAGCATCCTCTGGAGTGGCAAAACCCTCAGGTTGTGTCATGTACACATTTTCGAGAAGATTTCCATTAAGGAAAGCAGTTTTGACATCCATTTGCCAGATTTCATAATCATGGTATGCTGCAACAGTAAGCAAGATCCGAACAGATTTAAGCATCGCAATTGGGGAAAAAGTCTCATCATAGTCTACGCCATGAATTTAATTGAAACCTTTAGCCACCAATCGCGCCTTAAAAGTATGCACATTACCATCCATGTCGGTTTTCTTCTTGAAAACCCACTTGCACCCAATGGGTTTTACCCCTTCAGGTGGGTCAACCAAGGTCCATACCTGGTTGGCATACATGGAATCCATTTCAGATCTCATGGCCTCAAGCCATTTCTCAGATTCTGGGCCAATAATGGCTTCCTGGTAAGTCACAGGCTCATCTTGATCCATGAGCAATATGTCACCTTGTTGGGTCATGAGAAATTCATATCTCTCTGGTTGATGACGTATCCTGTTAGACCTACGCAGGTCTTGTGCTACTAGAGCAGGTTGCTGTTCCACAACATTTTGTGGAGGTTGCTCTATTTCCACCATTGGTTCATTGCTGCTTTGTGAAACTTGAACTTCTTCAAGTTCTATTTTTCTCCCACTGGTTCTTTTGGAGATAAACTCCCTTTCTAGAAACACAGCTGTCCGTGCGACAAACACTTTGCCCTCGGTAGGATTATAGAAAAAATATCCCTTGGTTTCCTTTGGATACCCCACAAAGAAGCATTTATCTGATCTAGGTCCAAGCTTATCAGAAACTTGACGTTTCACGTAAGCTTCGCAGCCCCAAATCTTTAAGAAAGACATACTGGGCCGTCTCCCAGTCCATATCTCATATGGTGTCTTTTGAACCGTCTTAGATGGAACATGGTTAAGTGTGAAAGCTGTTGTTAACAGAGCATGTCCCCAGAAGGAGCCTGGAAGGTTTGCATGACTCATCATGGATCGGACCATGTCTAACAAGGTCCGGTTCCTCCTTTCAAGAGAAACAATTCAATTGTGGTGTCCTGGTGGAGTGAGTTGAGATATTATCCCACACTCTTTCAGATGATCATCAAACTGTTGGCTTAAGTATTCTCCTCCTCGATCTGATCGAAAGATTTTAATACTCTTGCCAAGTTGGTTTTGTACTTCATTCTTGAACTCTTTGAACTTTTCAAAGGATTCGATTTGTGCTTCATAAGATATACAAATCCATATCTACTGAAATCATCAGTAAATGTAATGAAGTATTGAAAACCGCCCCTAGCGAGTGTGTTTAGTGGCCCACAAAAACACTTTTGATAAAGGCTAAAAAATCACTTGCCCCTTTAACTTGTCCGAGTGAATGGGGCCTTTGTCATCTTCCCCAATAAACAAGATTCACATGTCTCATATGATTTGAAATCAAACGAGTCCAAGAATCCATCTTTATGGAGTTTGGAGATGTGTTTCTCATTTATGTGGCCCAAACGACAATGCCAGAGAAAAGTTGGGTTCAGATCATTTGATTTAAACCTCTTTGTATTTATGTTATAGACGGGCGTTTTGAGATCAAGTACATAAAGTCCATTACTCAATTGTGCACTACCATAAAAAATATCATTCATATAAATAGAACAACACTTGTCTTTTATTATAAAAGAAAAACCTTTCTTGTCCAAACAAGAAATAGAAATGATATTCCTACTAATAGCAAGCACAAAATAGCAGTTCTCTAACTCTATTATAAGCCCAGTGGGCAAAGATAATAAATAAGTCCCTATAGCTAATGCAGCAACCTTTGCTCCATTTCCAACTCGTAGGTCGACTTCGCCCTTCATCAATGGTCTACTGCTCTTTAGATCCTGTACATTTACACAAATGTGAGATCCACATCCAGTATCTAATACTCATGATGCAGAAGTAGATAAATTGACTTTAATAACAAAAATACCTGAAGTGGAAGTCTCACTTCCCTTCTTCTTTTTGAGCTCCTCTAGGAACTTGGCACAGTTCCTCTTCCAATGTCCGGTCTGACCACAATGGAAGCATGTACCTTCCTTAGCCACTCCACCCACGGTTTCAAGCCAGAAGTGCTAGGCTTGGACTTGTCCTTGCCCTTGCCCTTCCAGTTGTCCTTGGGCTTTTTCTGCTGTTTCTTGCCCTTATTCTTTTGGACCATCATTATGGCCTTCCCTTTGCCTTTGTTAATGTTTTGCTCAGTAGTTCTCAACATGCCTAGCAGCTCTGGTAGTGATTTGTCAATCTCATTCATGTTGTAGTTCATGACAAATTGACTGAAACTTTCCGGTAACGATTGCAGGACTAAGTCAGTGGTCAACTCTTGGCCCAAAGGAAAATCGAGTCTCTCTAGGTTTTCATGTTGGGAATTGCGGATCAAAATATCTCGCAGCGGAATAATAGGATTCCCACACAGGATCCATGCGAAAAGTCCATAATCCGAGTTTTTAAAATTTACCTCTTGAAGCGTGATAAACACAAGCGAGGTGAATCACCAATACCGTAATAGTGACAATGTTTCTGCGGTATCCACACGAACAGACTTGCAAAAGGAGTCACGCCTCTGTTTCGCGGTGCTAGCTGCGAATAGAAGAGAAGAACTTTTCACTGTCTCTCACTCACTTTCTTAGGTGCGGCTAGGGTTGTGATGTAACATGTATAGCAGCCCCCTTTGACTATTTATAATAGTGGTGCCTTAAGTGAGTGTGAGCAAGTAGCAAGGTAATGTTGTGCAACCCTAAAACCCATCTGTCATGAGTTAGGCCCACAATTGAATCCGAGTCCAACTTGGATCCTTATTGCTCCAATTTAGTCTGTTCTAAGTGTGCGACCTGCAGTTCTCATGACGTTGGTAGTAATATTAAAATCTCATTTTAATATTACAAACGATGTGAGCGGATATCTAGCAACACATCACTGCTACCCAAGTAATGAGAATGTCGGTGATTTGACATAACCTATCTCGTGATCAATGTTTCCGTGTAGTTTAGTCCCTTTGTCAAGATATCTAGATTGAACACAAGGCATGGAATGCGTCACCCTTGTATAGTCCAATCATTCGTTTCGATACTCAAGTAGACTTTGTAACAACAAATGAGATCAATATCTCATATTGACTCATTTGAGCATGGCCATGCATTTCGCAGTCTCACTCAATCGGGGGCGAAGATATCGCTCCTGTTATGTAGGAGTGACAAATTCCATCTAGGTCACTCACATCCCTCGCATGATTTGCGGTATGTCCAATGACCAACTTTATAATCACCTTGTTACGATGACGTTTGATGGCATTAAAACACACAACTCCTCATGTAGGAATCGTAGTGATTTGGTCAAAGGACCACAAACACCATTGTCACTATGAGAATCGCTTATGACACTCACGTAACGATCCATGTAGCGTTCTCATGGTGGGTCACCCGATACATCATTACTCTAATATGTACCAATGTGAAGACTTGATATCTCATATCCATGACCCGTGAGATGCGGTCATCAGTCTCTACACATACTAGTCTCAATGTATTATTGTTGTCCTAATTAACAATAATACTTGACTAGGGACATTTAAGAATAGTGTTGTAACCAAAAGGATCTCACGATCAAGTCATCCACTTGATGTCCTATGGTATCAAACTTACTATTCTAAGGACTTTATTATGTTTATCAAAAAAGAACACAATAAATGAAATGCCTCATATATAAAAATAGCATAATAGAATATATGTAAATACAGAAAATGTATTAGCCTCTAGGGCATACACCAACATTTCAATGTACCCAATCATCTTGAGTACATGAGCACCAACAGGGCTTCCTTCTACCAGCTTGCACTGAAACAGTGCTTTAGAGACCTCAAATCTCTCATGCCTGGCCTGCTCTTGATAGAGCTTCTTAAGGTGTACGATCATATCGTATGCATCCATGTTCTCATGTTGCTTTTGGAGCTCAGAGTTCATGGTGGCCAGCATTAGACATCCAATGTCCAAGGCATCATCTTGATACTTCTTATAAGCATCTCTTTCAGTTCTAGGGGTATTAGCAGGTGGCTCAGAATAGTCGTTCCAAAACATACTGACTTTTTCTCTTGCTTGAGGACAATCCTCAAATTCCTGTACCAGTCTAGAAAATTTATTCCAGACAACTTGTCCTTCTCAAAGACGGATCGCAATGATAGAGTACCCGATGTGTTTGTTGCCATGGTAATCTATTAACAAAAATATGCAAAATATAAGTATCATGCCATAAACATATTTAATGAGGTCTTTTAATTAAATATGCCTCCCACTATTTTATTCAAGTCAATGACCCTCAGCATTGACTCGAAAAATCCCATCGTAAGATTTCCTAGTAGGCCAAGATCCATATTTCACCTAGTTTTGAGTCAGCTTTGGCTGATCACCCAAAATTCAGTTATTTAGGTAGGAAACACTTTCCAATTACATCACATGTAACTCTTGGATAGTTGGGTGAATAACACTTATTCAAGTCCATCTAATGGACCAAAGCCCAACTTCATGCCCCTAAGCCTTCAATCCTATTGAAATGGCCTAGTTAAGTCAGACCCAATGGTTGGCAGTTGGATATTACCTTTATCCTATCGTGTCTTACTAATATAGATAAAGGCATTCTGCTTTGGCAGACTTGCACTTGATCGATATTAGTCTTGACGAGTGCCACACATTGGAAGGCATCACATAATGACTTAATATTTGCTTTGAGGGAATTTTTTTTATTATTATTATTAGATCTCACCATTTATTAAACTGTTTATCATACCATAAACAATATCCATGCATCTCATACATAAAAGGCATATAATAAAAGTGACATGGTTATGGCTCCTAAGAGAGTAGCATTAACTAAGCCAGCTTCATCAAGCATCTCCCACCAACGTCCTCACTTGATGCTGCCTTCTTGTCTCCACATCATAATTACATTATATAGAAACCTCTTTTACATTCGAGGGGAGTTAGGTGAGAAGAGAATGTACAATCAGAATGTAGAGAGAAAGGCACGACACGCAGGTCGTATTTATTAAAACCAAAAGGCATAAAGAGAGGACTAAGGCCATAACCATGCACCATGCATCACAAAGAACATATAAAATCATAACAATAATACATAATTATTTTTCATGAGTTATAAAAGGATAGAAAATATTGCGCTTTCGAATAACACACTACGCAGAGGCAACACGGGGAGGCCGCCCCTTGCGGGGTGCGGGGCAGCGCCCCGGGCAGAAAAATTGGACCAAAAACAAGAGCTAAATCTCTTGCGCCTCCCTTGATGCAGCATGTGCCACGCGAAACCCTAAGCCCGAACAACATGAACACTTCATGTGCCGTAGGGAACCCTTGCGTCGTCGTTTAACACTTGAACCTCAGGCGCCTCGTTGGCGGCTTGACATCAACACTTGATGCTGCTGCCACAAAACAAGAATAAGGTTTCCAAAACCCCTTGCGCTACGCCTCTTGTGCAGAAACAAGGATTCCATAACCCCTACCGCCGCAAGCCAAGAACAAGGTTTCCTAAACCCTTGCGCCGCGCATTGAGAATAAGGATTCTATAACGCTGTTTGTATCACATACATACCAGAAAGCTTCGCAAAAACATATATCTTAATACAAAATGATTTTCACAGAACATATGAACATCTTCATGAAGTTTTGAAAACAACATCACGGTTTTGCATACAACATAAGAAACAGAATATGTTTTCACAAAGGGTTTCATACGATTTTCAGAAATAACATATTAAAGATCATATCTTTTGTCAAAACAAGAACAGAAAACATGTTATCTCATGTAAACGAAAATAGAAAACCGAATCATGGTTTCGTAAGACTCTCGATACCCTTTGTTGGGAATTTTGCGGATACAACACGCAGCAAAAAATAGGGATTCCCACCGAGGATCCATGCGAAAAAGCCATAATCCGAGTTTTTAAATGATTTACCTCTTGAAGCGTGAATCACTAACACCGTAATAGAAACGATGTCTCTGCGGTATCCACACGAACAGACTCACGAACATCCAACGTCCACAAAGAGGAGCCTCACGTCTCTCACACAGTGCTAGCTGCGAAGAGAAGAGAAGAAATCTGTCGCTCTCTCACTCACATTTCTGTAGGTGCGGCTAGGGTTCAGAATTATGTGTCTTAGCAGTCCCCTTAGTAGTACTATTTATAATAGCGACTGCCTTAAGTGAGTGTGAGCAGCAGCAAAGTAAGCTGTGCAACCCTAGACCCATCTGTTATGAATCTGGCCCACATTTGAATCCGAGTCCAACTTGGATCCATTGCTCCAATTTTAGTCTGCTCTATGTGTGTGACCCTGCAGGTTCTTATTACGTTGGCAGTAATATTAAAATCCCATTTTAATATTACAAGCAGTGAGCGGTATCTAGCAACACATCACTGCTACCCAAGTAATAAGAATGTCAGTGATTTGACATAACCTTTTCGTGACCAATGTTTCTGTGTCGTTTAGTCCCTTCGTCAAGATATCTAGATTGAGCACAAGGCATGGAATGCATCACCCTTGTATAGTCCAATCATTCGTTTCTTGATACTCGAGTAGACTTTGTAACAACAAATGAGATCAATATCTCATATTGACTCGTTTGAGCATGGCCATGCATTTCGCAGTCTCACTCAATCAGGGGGCCCGAAGATATCGCTCCTGTTATGTAGGAGTGATAAATCCCATCTAGGTCACTCACATCCCTCTGCATGATTTGCGGTATGTCCAATAACCAACTTTATAATCACATTGTTACAGATGATGTTTGATGGCATTAAAACACACAACTCCTCATGTAGGAATTGTAGTGATTTCAAGTCAAAGGACCACAAACACCATTGTCACTATGAGAATCGCTTATGACACTCACGTAACGATCCATGTAGCGTTCTCATGGTAGGTCAGTCCAGTACATCATTACTCTAATATGTACCCGTGTGAAGACTTGATATCTCATATCCATGACCCGTGAGATGTGGTCATCAGTCTTTGCACATACTAGTCTCAATGTATTATTGTTGTCCTAATTAACAATAATACTTGACTAGGGACATTTAAGAATAGTGTTGTAACCAAAAGGATCTCACGATCAAGTCATCCACTTGATGTCCTATGACATCAAACTTACTATTCTAAGGACTTTATTATGTTTATAAAAAAAGAACACAATAAATGATATGCCTCATATATAAAATAGCATAATAGAATATATGTAAATACAGAAAATGTATTAGCCTCTAGGGCATACACCAACATTGTATTCTACAAGGTCTAACTTTAATAACTAGATAAACTAAGTTAATCATACATTCATTCATTCAAACTTATATACTTAGTTCAATTAAGACCCAAGCATATTCTACTCGAAACTCTTGCTTCTTATGTTTAACCATTGTAGAGAGGAAGATCTGCAACCTCTTACTACATGTAACCCTAGCTAGCACTTGGTCAGGAAAAGCTTGTCTCCTTAGGAACTTCAGAGTCTTTTCCTTCTGGCCAAATGATATAATATCATGTAAGGTTACATTCATAGGAAAACACTACTAATCTATCCTATTAAGCACCAAAGGTGCATCAATGGAGAAAGTGAAGAATAGAAGTGAAAAGAGTTCTAATCCCCTACCTTGGCAACTGAAAATGGTGATTCAAGCTTGGGATGATCACACATTAGATTTCCCTTTGGCTTTGCTCTTTCTCTCCTCCTCTTCTTTCTCCTTTCTTTCCTCTTCTTTCTTTTGCTCTTACAAGTTTTCTGTTTATGAAATGTGCAGCCAAATAACCATGAAATGAGGCATAAAAAGAGGCTTCCAAAAGACTCATTAGGCGCTTAAGGCCATAATTGATAAATCTTGATCTGCTAAAAACACTAGATTTAGATAAATCAAGATTTTCAACTTATAACAACTTTAAAATAAATACTAAGTGTCCGTTTGGTTTCTAGAATTAAGCATGAAATTAGAGTTTGGAATTGGAATTGGATCCCTAAATTCTAATTTTTATGTTTGGAATGTCATTTAGAATTGGAATTGTAATTTTATAAACCAATTCCATGGAATTGAAAAATAACTTAGTTAAGTCTTTCTCAATTCTTAGCCTATACCTTAAGAATTACTAATTTCATAGCTTAAAAATTAAATTTTCTCTCTCTTTCTCTCTCTGCACATTTATTTATGAACAATCATATTTATTGAGATTCTATATTTATATAGAAAATTATTTTTATATTTATATAAAAATTATTATAATAGCTATTTTTTTTTTAAAAAAATTATGAAAATTTTATTTATGAAAAAATGACTATTATATTATAAAAATATTATTGTATGAATATTTTTATTAATTTTAATTTTTGTAAATAAATTTTTAATATTTTAGATCATATCTTTAAACCATAAAATTATAATTGAATTTAGAATTATATTTTTTATTTTAATTCTTTGACAATCCTAAACATAGAATTTAAGATTTTGAATCAATTCTAATTTTGAAAGAATTGGAATTGAAATTAAAATTTTGTATTTCAATTCCAATTCCGCTATCCAAACAGAGCGTAAGATTTATTAAAATTGTTGTTTCACCATTATCATATTTTTTCATATCTGCTACTAGTCAATCTAACATAAAATGGACAACCAGTATGTCTAAAAATGCCAAACTAACTCAGTTTATCTTGAAACTTTACTCACATCTAGTTTCATACATTTGTGACTTACAAATAAATTATCCATATTCATTTCCCTCATCTAAGAAATTTATGCTATTATCTGAGTTATTTGAAGCTATTTTTCACCTTCTGAGTTGCAAAAAAGTGCCAAAACTAACTCAGTTTGTCACAAAATTAAACAAGCATATTAAGCAAATCATATGCTACCTTTGTATACATATACAAGTCTAACATGTCATTAAAGATATTACAATCTGCTTTCAGTTTGGCTCTTTCCAATCTATTTGTGACTATTCACCAGTCATGCAGAGCTATTCTTGCGTATCCTTATGAATACACATGAGGGAACCTAGGCCTGTGAGGAAACTAGTGAGGAATTTTAAAAATATAGGATCCCCTTCTTCACATAGGAACATCTCCATAATTCTAATGGAATTTGGATACCCTTCCGTCACAGAGGATCAACTATAGAATTCACTTATGCCAAATATATTCAAATAGGACAAAATGCCAAATCTATATTTAATACAAGAGAATACTCATATATTGGGAATAGCATACTAGAATAAAATACAAATTTTCATGTTCTTATACTCAAATCAAATACAAATTCTATGAGCATTGATTATCCAAACACAATACAATTACCATTCTAGCTCGACCATAAAGAATTAAGGGAGCAAATTCTCATTTATATACCAAATAGCTCAACTTGATTTATCGAGGAGCAAGTAATCTCAAATACATATTAAGTATCCAATACTTTTTTATTCGTCATATTCAACAAATTCTCTACAAGTAATCAATACTAAAAACATCCAATTCTCAATTGAAAATCAAATTGAGCACAAACAAGATTACTTGTCATTCAGTCATCTAACCAGGAGGTTTCCATATAAGTAATAAATTCAAACGCATAGACCTAAGACCTATATAGTCACTCCAAGAATGCATTTAATTGGAATTCCTTCATAAATTCATAATACCTCAATAAAACAACAATAACAAGTGGCTAAGAATATGTCACAAAATTTAACCATAAGCCTATCCATTAGAGTCTAGTCGTAACCAATCTAGAGTCAAACTCAATGTATTTATCTTTCTCATAACTATATCTTCTATTATAACAATTAAACATCAAAGTATCTTATTTTTGTGTAAACACACATCCTAGCTGCACGGTTTGTTCTACGGCTTCATCACAATCTTT